>CM067843.1:626504633-627824633 GCA_034509565.1 Triticum monococcum | reverse complement strand
CGGGTCGCGGATCTCCGCGGCGTAGCGTCCCCACGGGCGCTTCCGGACGCCCCTGTAGTGCGCGCCCCCGGCGACGACCCCGATCCCGCCGCCGACGCCGAGGCCGAGACCGGTGGGCGGGGAGACAGGCGCCTTCTCCGCCGCTCTAGGCGCCATGGGTGCAGCAGGTGTACAAGTGGCGTGCGCGTATCTTTTTGGTTATGCGGGCGTTTTGGTGATGCAGGGGGGTGGGGTGGGGTGGGTGTGTAGCGCCCAGGATAAGGCGAGGAGGGGGGCGGGCATTTATAGATGGGCGGGGGGTTAAAAAAGGGAAGTGAGTAGGGGAAAAGGGGAGCGAGCGGTGGAGGGAGCGGCGAGGGGGAATAAAACGCGGCGCAGTCAGCGAGCGCTTTGACTGTCCTCGCCGCCGCCCCCCCACTCGTCTTCGGCGTGGCGGCACTAAATTAGGCCAGCGGCGCCTTTTCTGTTTAGCTCACCGCCAGAGTTTTAATTTGCACAATGTATGCCGGATGCCAGGGAACGCTTCTACTACTTTGCGTTGCCATACCCCTAGTTTGTTGGTCATTTTCATTCTAGCCTCACAAAGTCATTTTTCTTGCAAAATATACTCCCCATTATTTGTTTAAATAACATTTCAATTACGAATTCTTTTTGCGAATCAAGAGTTCAATTTAGTTATGTTCTCATGTTCTCGATCGAGCTTTGCATTACGGCATGAACGATGTGTGTATGGAATTTTTTTTCCTTTCTTTCCCTATAATTTCCTCTATCATGTCATGTCAACTATTTTTGTGATGGTTCATGTTTAAAAATAATTTTTTGAAGATTTTTCTAAATTGATAACATGTAACTTCTAGAAATACAAAGATGCACAATTATCATCCGTGCCCTTGACGGGCTTTGGTTTTTCACATACTTGACAAACTAAGCCTGGCCTACAATGTTGTATTGACGAATGTTTTGGGGAATGCTTTTGCTTTAAATGTTCTCAGCAATCATGTATCGTCATATTGTGATTTCATATGTGTACTCATCAAATCTCATGATGACATAAGTATGAAGCTCTTTTTGGTTGCGATTTCTTTAGAGTGACAATAATAGGATCGTTACCCGCCGTGACACCTTAAATTGTACTGTTTGTATATGATATGTTTTATTGTGTAGCTTCTAGTTTGAAGTGCATTGTATGCAAATCGAGGTTGTCGGTTAATGTCATCAAATGCAATATTGATATATACATGTGTTTTATGTTATCACTGGATAATATTGATTGTCTATGAAGTAGCATACCTATAATTTTTTAATTTGTAAATAGTTGCTTTAATGTTAATCGTTAATTGTATGATATGTTTTGTTGGTAGTTTCTAAGTTGGGGCACATTGTATACGTACTATTGTTGTGAAATTGTCACTTAAGGTCATCAAATCCAACGTCGATATGTGTTTTATCATCATATCATCAGATAATTTCGATTGTCTACGAGTAGCATATATCACTTATGTTTTAAGCAATAGTTTAATTTTCACTAAAATGAAATAAAAGCCTGCGATAGCATGTTACTAGTGCTCTCTCATTCATGGGGATACTGCATACTGGTGTTCGTTAGAACAAGCATTTGGCCAACAACAGGGTCGTCGATGAGGAGGCCAAAGTGTGGTCGACCGCACAAGGCCCCTGAATTTTGGGGGGAGAGAGGGGCGATTGAAGAAAAATATAGATGTAAACCGTCTCGGCGCCGCCGGCTACAACATGAACCCTAGGACTGTGACCTTCCCCAGCCCCCGCTTCTGCACGTGCACGACACCTCTCTCCATCTCTCATGCTCCGCTACCATGAATCAACGAGTGTGGTCTAATGCAGACCGTCGCCCCTGGCCACTCTCCCCTAGTCTAGCTCCGCCTACTAGCTGCTCTTTGCTAGCACCACCACACCATGCGTGACTGTGCTTCCCATTCTCCGCGCGGCCGCCACGAATTGTTAAAACCTACTCAAATTGTGATAATGATTTGAGTACCATTGTGAGACAACAAATGTTGAGTGTACCACTATCATTGCATAGTTTTTTAGTACACAATAGAAACGCATGCGCTCATATATTCACGCGTACACTCACCCCATGAACACACACGTACATCCTATCCCTATGAGCATTTTCGAGAGACTGACTTGACATATTATCTTGCGATTGTCGAAGTCCCCACAGGCGCCTTGTGCTTGACAAAGATGTCTCGTCCCACTGAATGCACATGCCGGAAATCATGAAATGTATCTAGAAAAATGCGAGCGCTAGGACTTGAAGCCTGGTGGGCTGGAGATACGACTGTTCTCCTAACCGTCCAACCACATATACGTTCACACTACCATTGCACAGTTGTATACTTGGTTCTAAAGAAGAAGAAAATGTTAGGACGACATATTTTAATGTGACTAAGTCTTTCTTAACTAGATATATAGTAGATCTCAGGCAAATTGTTTTGTATGTATGGTCAAAAGAACGAAAGATAATTACAATCTCTGATAGTAGTATGAGGTGTGCAGTGTGTTTATAGGACAGAAAGGTCTGTAGACTGTATATGGTCTGAAACGCGTGGCCAATCAACCCTTCTGGAGTGCCTGCGTAAAAGCCCTGGAACGCGAGCGCCGGAGTGCAAAACAGCCCCCAGATATCGGAGCCAAAAAGCGAGTGCGGGAGGGGGAGGACGAAGGAAGCAAAGCCGCCGCTCGTGTGGGCCCCACCCGGAGCGTGGAGCGGCACGTAGCGCGGGCCCCGCGGCGAGGAAGACGACGCATCGCGATCCGTGCGTCCCGAGCTGGGGTCAGGCGCGGGGGGCGCAGCATCGGCATCAGCATCAGCAGCGCACGGGAGCAGGCGCGTAAAGAAAGACACGTGGGCCGCGGCGGCCACCACCTCCACCTCCACCTCCCCGCGCTGTCGCCCTATCCAGCGCACGCCTGCCCGCGGTAATGGATCGTCAACTCTGGCTCACCGCGCCGCGCGGGGGGAAGGGAGGAACCGTGTCGTGTGGGGAAGCTGGGTGCCGCAAGATACGCTGCTGGTGGACAGGCAGGCGCCCCCCTCCCTCGCCGCGCCGATCGCTCGCTCGCCTTTTGATCGGTCTTCGTGCGGGGGAAAGCGCGGGTTGCTGTTGCGAAAAGTGGACCGAATTTTGTGGAGCTCCTTTCGGCGAGATGGACGCAGGCTCCGCTGCTTGAGTAGTCCTCGCCTCTCCAATGGCGCCATGGACGAACGACCTTTTCTCGACGCTTCGTGGCATTATTATTTCGTCCAGATCTCCGACCCCGCCGGCTACAGTTCTTGAGCCCTCCTTTTTAACCGGACGGAACATACGGTACTGTGTACTGCTTGAACCTGGGTGGCAAGAAGGCTTCAAAAAGTGGGGCAAACGATGGAATTTGTGGGGATGTCATTCACTAGTGTGGTAGTAGGAGTATTTTATTCCTACTATATCCTACGCGCGCACCCTGCGACAGCATTCTTATCGGGTCGATCTCAACACGTTGAATATTCACGACGGGCGCAAAAGCGGTGGCCCGATCCGGCGATCCCCGGTGAGCACGACGGACGAGCTACTTTTGCGCTGCATGGCGGGCGTCACACGCACGACGAAAACAACCGGGCGCACTGAATTTGTCCTGGCGGGACGCGGACGGCGGCGTTAACGGAGCGACGGGCGCGGTCGACCAGCCCACATGTCGGCATCAGCCGGCTGCGCGGGCGTGCCGCCCGGATCGCGGTGCCGTGCCGTGCCGTGCCGTGGGGTAGGCACCCACCACACCATGCCGCCCGCACCGCTGGTTTCTCTCTCTCTCTCTCTTGTTTCGAGGCGCGGGCGGCCGCTCTCCTAGACCGACAGTCGGTACAGCCGCCCCCACCACCACCCACGCCCGCCCAGAGCCACGGGCAGGCGCGCACGCGCCGGGTGCCCGCGGATTGCGTGATGCCGCCGCGCCGCTTCCATCACACGCTTGCGGCAGCCGCACTGCCACTTTCTGGCGGGCGGGCGGGCGGGCGGACGGGCGAATTGCTGGGCGCACCCCGCGGAGCATGTAGCAGGCACCGCCGCTACCGTCCAATTTATGGCTTGGATAGGACCGCGGGCCGTTGGCAGCTCCTTGCCGACGCGGAGATCCCACTGCTACCAACGAGGCCGCTCTGGTTCAGTGCTGCGTGCGTGTTGGACGTGTTGTAGTTCCAGAAGAGCGTTTGTTTTATTTTCAAGAGGAACTTAAACTTACAGTCTTTTTTTTTGCGATGAACTTAAACTTACAGTCACATGCATAGCCGACCATAATATACTAGTAGACCCCAAAAATGCGTTGACGTTCATTATTCCGAGCGAACTATCGCTTCCCTCGTTCATGTAGAAGTGAACGAAGTCGTTCGCTCAGAAGAAACACTTTCAGCAGACAGTATAGAATTGTCAGGCGAAAACCAATAAATTGTCGTTCTGTTATATATGGATTTTTCATATTTTCAAGTAAAAATTTATCATGTTGCATAAAACAATTGTCCGAAGATTGTCATGCGGGAACAAAGTAATTGTCATGGCGGTCTCGCTTGGTATCGGGTACGAGACATCAAAGCATCTACAGCAAAACTTTGCAAATCCAGCCTCTCAAACGCCCGCAGACGCCGGACAGTGACCGGTCATGCCTTAGATTAGTCACTCTGCATTTAACTCTTTCATATGTCAATCCCTAAATCCATACAAAGCATGCAAAAAAAATCCTAGTACTACATACTATGTACTACCCTATCTACTCTTCATCGTTGGAGATGTCCATGACGACGGTACGAGGCGTCGACTGAACGGGCGGGTAGGAGGGCTCCACCTCATCCTCCTCCTGCTCGACCTCATCCATGTAGGCGAGCATCTCCGCCTCCTCCGTAGCCTGATGCGCCTCCATCTCCTGCCAGCGATGGTGTTTGGCCTCCGTAGCCGACTCCGACCGGTGGGAATTGAGGATGGCCTGCTGCTCCGCCTGCATATCCGCGTCGCCAGCTTCCCCCACATCCTCCTCCTCCCCCCTCCACCACCTCCTCCTTCAACTCCTTCTCCGGATCCACTGCATCCGTAGGTAGCCCCGCGGCGATCCGGGCTTCGCGCCTAGCCCGGATCTGCTCAAGGACCTCGAGCCAGCGCTCCGGCATCAGAAATGGCTCGCTCCTCACCCGACGACGAGGGGGCATGGCTACTAGGCGGACAGGTGGAGTGGAAAGTGGCGGCGGCGGCGGACAGGCGGAGGAAATGTGGATGGATGGTAGGGTTTGGGTGCCGGTGGTTGACTTAAATAGCCGTACTAGGCACTATGCGGCCTGCCGGAGCGACGCCGCCGGTCGGACAGAGAAGACGAGCTTTGGACCATCAGGTTTTCGGACGTTTCCGCATGGGATCTTGCCGTCAGCCCGACGTGGCGGGTGTGCCCGGGGGGGGGGGCATATCCGCCCCATATTTGGGTGGATATAATGGGTGTCGATCAGCTCGGGCATTTGAGGCCCGTTTGAGGCGCCCATCTGGATCGAAAAATCGTGACCGGACGGGCCGCCCGGGCGTTTGAGGCCGGTTTGGACGCCCGGGTGTAGATGCTCTCAGCCGACATGGCATTCACAACTCTGGTGGAGTACGTGGAGGTTTGGCAACGCCTACGGGGAATTGAGTTACGGGAGAGTGTCGCTGACTCCATCATTTGGTCGTGGGAAACGAACGACCAACTTTCGGTTCACTCTGCCTATGTCGTCAGGTTTGCCGGAAGGGTGGTGGTCCCAACCGTAGATTTCTCATGGAGATCTAGAGCCCCATTGTAGTGTCGCTTCTTCACCTGGCTAGGCATGAGAAACATGTGTTGGACCTCTGACCGCCTCGCCCGACGTGGACTCCCACATCAAGATGCGTGCCCTTTTGTAAGGGCATATTTATCCCTTAGTTGTTTTGGTGATTGATGACAATACTTTTGCGGACTAATCGCGTGCATTGAGTGTTTCATACTTTTCATCACTAGGCACAAGATGATTTGGTGCCCCTCGAAGACTATTGAAGACGGTGTTTCTCTACGTTTCTTTTCGGTGGATTTGAGTCGTAGGAAAGCCGTACTATTAAGAGGGGGTCTGCTTTGAAAAGGTTTGGGTGGAATCATCACGTACATGTCTACTCCTTTGCACCGCCTTTCCTTTGGCACTTTGGAGCATCCTCCGTCTTTTCATGTCTATGCAAAATGTCGTGTTTGCTGAACTGGGGCATGCGGTAACACTGCTCCTAGAAGCGGTAGTACCGCATGCCCTTACGGCAGTACCGGCCTCTGGTGCGGTAGTACTGCAAGTGCCCACGGTAGTACTGCTTTCTTGGAGCGATAGTACTATGGCCTCAGGCCAGGCACTGCTGCTATTGCGGTAGTAGGAGTGGATGTAATTTTTTACATCCGCGCCCTACGCGGTAGTACCGCCCCAGGTGCGCGGTAGTACCGTGCGCTCTGGCCAGGCTCAGCATCTTGCACGGCAGTAGGAGCGGATGTAATTTTTTACATCCGCACCACGCGCGGTAGTTCCGCTCCTAGCTTGCAGTACTACCGTGTCGGATTTTTGCATAGATCCCAACTCAGCGGAAGTTGCCGCGGATGTATTTTTATTTGTCCGTGCCTTCCTAAAATATTGACTATCCATGCCTTGCGGTAGTACCGCAAGGGGAGCGGTAGTACCGCGCCAGCGGTTCTACCGCCCTCTGCTTCATTGCATCTAGGCTGTTATGGTTTCTGCTGCTCGGGCAGTAGTACCGTGTGCCCTTGCGGTAGTACCGCATCCCCAGCGCGGTAGTACCATGCTTCGCAGGCTGAGTTGGTGAATAACGGTTGGATTTGTTCTTCCACTATATAAGGGGTGTCCTCTTCTGTGAGTTGACTATCTCTTCCATCCCCAAGCTTCATTGTTGCTCCAAGCTCCATTTTCGCCCGATTTCTCTCCCTAGCCAATCAAATTTGTTGATCCTCTAGGGATTGGTTGAGAAGGCCTAGATATACACTTCCACCAAGAGAAATTTGATTCCCCCACTCATCCCTTGCGGATCTTGTTATTCTTGGGTGTTTGAGCACCCTAGACGGTTGAGGTCACCACGGAGCCATATTCCATTGTGGTGAAGCTTTATGGTATCGTTGGGAGCCTCTAATTAAGTTGTGGAGATAGCCCCAACCTTGTTTGTAAAGGTCCGGTCGCCGCCTCCAAGGGCACCAATAGTGGAATCACGGCATCTCGCATTGTGCGAGGGCGTGAGGAGAATACGGTGGCCCTAGTGGCTTCTTGGGGAGCATTGTGCCTCCACACGGCTCCAACGGAGACGTACTTCCCCTCAAAAGGAAGGAACTTCCGCAACACATCCTCATCTTCACCAGCTCCACTCTTGGTTATCTCGTGCCTTTACTTGTGCAAGCTTATTTGTGTTATATCCCTTGCTTGCTTGTGTACTTGTTCTTGTTGCATCATATAGGTTGCTCACCTAGTTGCATATCTAGACAACCTACTTTGATGCAAAGTTTAAATTGGTAAAGAAAAGCTAAAAATTGTTAGTTGCCTATTCACCCCCCCTCTAGTCAATTATAACGATCCTTTCACCTTTCTACGACCAGGACAAGGAAACCATCGACCATATTCTGCTGACATGTGTGTTCTTAAGAACGGTGTGGAGAACGTTGTGCTCGGCCATGGGCAAGTAGGAGTGGTCACCTACGGCCCAAGATACCCTCAAGGGTTGGTGCACCAGGAGAATGACAGGAGTGCACAAACCAACGGAACTGATGGTCATTTTCATGCTTGTGCTTTGGGAACCTTGGAAACGTAGGAATGCGATAGTCTTTGGTGGTGCCTCTCCATCCTTGGAGGTGGTGATCAGGAGAGCTGTGGTTGAGGGCAGACCTTGGCGGTAGGGGAACTTTCTAAAGGGCGAATTAGATAGCATGTTTGAGTTGTTGTCGGGGTGGGCGAGTCGCAAGTGATCCATTGTGTACACTTCAGGTGGAGTTTCTGGGTTGTAAGTGATGTTGTAGTGTTTTGACACTCTGTAACATCAATGGTGGATTGGGTTCCATATCCCCCCTCTTTCTATAAAATATGATGTAGTAACCATAAGCTCTTTAATTCTTGAAATCAACATTTTCAACTCGTTGATTATGGTCATTGTCGTCGTGGGCTCACGGCAGATGCCATGGGATGGCTAAAGAGAGGAACATGCACAAGGGCACTGGTGGGCTCCAGAGGCAAGGTTGGCACGCGCTAGTGCGAGACACGAGACATACCCAGGTTCGGGGCTCTTCGGAGAGATAATATCCCTAGTCTTGCCGAGTGTGGTTTATACGAAGTGGATATAGGCTTGCTCCTAGAGCTGTTCTAGGGAGGAAGGAAGACCGGCCAGTGCATGGTCTGCCCTCTCTCTTCGCGTGCGCGTGCGTGTGCGTGTGTGTGTGTGTGTGAGAGAGAGAGAGAGAGTCAGTTCTACTGATGTCCAACCCTCTGCATGGTAGGGCACTGGGGGGTCTTATAGGTTGGCCACCCGGGGTTACATGGGCGAGAGGCCCTAGTGTTAATGTCTAGGAGCTGGCAGTGGGTGTTGGGGAACGCAGTAATTTCGAAAATTTTCCTACGCACACGCAAGATCATGGTGATGCACAGCAACGAGAGGGGAGAGTGTTGTCTACGTACCAACGCAGACCGACTGCGGAAGCGATCACACAACATAGAGGAAGTAGTCGTACGTCTTCTTCCCGATCCGACCGATCCAAGCACCGTTACTCCGGCACCTCCGAGTTCTTAGCACACGTACAGCTCGATGACGTTCCTCAGGCTCCGATCCAGCAAAGCGTCGAGGAAGAGTTCCGTCAGCACGACGGCGTGATGACGATCTTGATGTACTACCGACGCAGGGCTTCGCCTAAGCACTACAATGGTACGATCGAGGTGGAATTTGGTGGCAGGGGGCACCGCACACGGCTAAGGAACGATCTCAAGGATCAACTTGTGTGTCTTGGGGTGCCCCCCCGCCCCCGTATATAAAGGTTGGAGGAGGGGGAGCCGGCCGGCCAGGGAGAGGAGGCGCAGGGGAGTCCTACTCCCACCGGGAGTAGGACTCCTCCCCCCAATCCTAATCCAATTAGGACTCCCGGGGGGAAAAGAGAGAGAAGGGGGGCCGGCCCCCTATCCTAGCCCTACTAGGACTTTGGGGAAGGGGGGGCGCCGGCCAGCTTGGGCTTGTCCCTTTTCTCTTTTTCCACTAAGGCCCAATAGGCCCATTAGTCTCCCGGGGGGTTCCGGTAACCCTCCCGGTATTCCGGTAAAATCCCGATTTCACCCGGAACACTTCCTATGTCCAAACATAGGCTTCCAATATATCAATCTTTACGTCTCGACCATTTCGAGACTCCTCGTCATGTCCGTGATCTCATCCGGGACTCTGAACAACCTTCGGTACATCAAAATGCATAAACTCATAATAACTGTCATCGTAACGTTAAGCGTGCGGACCCTACGGTTCGAGAACAATGTAGACATGACCGAGACACGTGTCCGGTAAATAACCAATAGTGGGACCTGGATGCCCATATTGGCTCCTACATATTCTACGAAGATCTTTATCGGTCAGACCGCATAACAACATACGTTGTTCCCTTTGTCATCGGTATGTTACTTGCCCGAGATTCGATCGTCGGTATCCAATACCTAGTTCAATCTCGTTACCGGCAAGTCTCTTTACTCGTTCCGTAATACATCATCTCACAACTAACATATTAGTTGCAGTGCTTGCAAGGCTTATGTGATGTGCATTACCGAGAGGGCCCAGAGATACCTCTCCGACAATCGGAGTGACAAACCCTAATCTCGAAATAGCCAACCCAACATCTACCATTGGAGACACCTGTAGTACTCCTTTATAATCACCCAGTTACGTTGTGACGTTTGGTAGTACCCAAAGTGTTCCTCCGGTAAACGGGAGTTGCATAATCTCATAGTTATAGGAACATGTATAAGTCATGAAGAAAGCAATAGCAACATACTAAACGATCGGGTGCTAAGCTAATGGAATGGGTCATGTCAATCAGATCATTCTACTAATGATGTGACCTCGTTAATCAAACAACAACTCTTTGTTCATGGTTAGGAAACATAACCATCTTTGACTAACGAGCTAGTCAAGTAGAGGCATACTAGTGACATTCTGTTGGTCTATGTATTCACACATGTATTATGTTTCCGGTTAATACAATTCTAGCATGAATAATAAAAATTTATCATGATATAAGGAAATAAATAATAACTTTATTATTGCCTCTAGGGCATATTTCCTTCAGTCTCCCACTTGCACTAGAGTCAATAATCTAGATTACACTGTAATGATTCTAACACCCATGGAGCCTTGGTGCTGATCATGTTTTGCTCGTGGAAGAGGCTTAGTCAACGGGTCTGCAACATTCAGATCCGTATGTATCTTGCAAATCTCTATGTCTCCCACCTGGACTAAATCCCGGATGGAGTTGAAGCGTCTCTTGATGTGTTTGGTCCTCTTGTGAAATCTGGATTCCTTTGCCAAGGCAATTGCACCAGTATTGTCACAGAAGATTTTCATTGGACCCGATGCACTAGGTATGACACCTAGATCGGATATGAACTCCTTCATCCAGACTCCTTCGTTCGCTGCTTCCGAAGCAGCTATGTACTCCGCTTCACATGTAGATCCCGCTACGACGCTTTGTTTAGAACTGCACCAACTGATAGCTCCACCGTTTAAAGTAAACACGTATCCGGTTTGCGATTTAGAATCCTCCGGATCAGTGTCAAAGCTTGCATCAACGTAACCTCTTACGGTGAGCTCTTTGTCACCTCCATATATGAGAAACATATCCTTAGTCCTTTTCAGGTATTTCAGGATGTTCTTGACCGCTGTCCAGTGATCCATTCCTGGATTACTTTGGTACCTCCCTGCTAAACTTATAGCAAGGCACACATCAGGTCTGGTACACAGCATTGCATACATGATAGAGCCTATGGCTGAAGCATAGGGAACATCTTTCATTTTCTCTCTATCTTCTGCAGTGGTCGGGCATTGAGTCTTACTCAATTTCATACCTTGTAACACAGGCAAGAATCCTTTCTTTGCTTGATCCATTTTGAACTTCTTCAAAATCTTGTCAAGGTATGTGCTTTGTGAAAGTCCAATTAAGCGTTTTGATCTATCTCTATAGATCTTTATGCCCAATATGTAAGCAGCTTCCCCGAGATCTTTCATCGAAAAACTTTTATTCAAGTATCCCTTTATGCTATCCAGAAATTTTATATCATTTCCAATTAGCAATATGTCATCCACATATAATATCAGAAATGCTACAGAGCTCCCACTCACTTTCTTGTAAATACAGGCTTCTCCAAAAGTCTGTATAAAGCCAAATGCTTTGATCACACTATCAAAGCATTTATTCCAACTCCGAGATGCTTGCACCAGTCCATAAATGGATCGCTGGAGTTTGCATACTTTGTTAGCTCCCTTTGGATCGACAAAACCTTCTGGTTGTATCATATACAACTCTTCTTCCAGAAATCCATTCAGGAATGCAGTTTTGACATCCATCTGCCATATTTCATAATCATAAAATGCGGCAATTGCTAACATTATTCTGACGGACTTAAGCATCGCTACGGGTGAGAAGGTCTCATCGTAGTCAACTCCTTGAACTTGCCGAAAACCTTTCGCGACAAGTCGAGCTTTATAGACAGTAATATTACCGTCAGCGTCAGTCTTTTTCTTGAAGATCCATTTATTCTCAATTGCTTGCCGATCATCGGGCAAGTCAACCAAAGTCCATACTTTGTTTTCATACATGGATCCCATCTCAGATTTCATGGCCTCAAGCCACTTTGCGGAATCTGGGCTCACCATCGCTTCTTCATAGTTCGTAGGTTCATCATGATCTAGCATCATGACTTCCAGAACTGGATTACCGTACCACTCTGGTGCGGATCTTACTCTGGTTGATCTACGTGGTTCAGTAGTATCTTGTTCTGAAGCTTCATGATCATCATCATTAGCTTCCTCACTGATTGGTATAGGTGTCGCAGAAATAGTTTTCTGTGATGTACTATTTTCCAATAAGGGAGCAGGTACAGTTACCTCGTCAAGTTCTACTTTCCTCCCACTCACTTCTTTCGAGAGAAACTCCTTCTCTAGAAAGTTTCCGAATTTAGCAACAAAAGTCTTGCCTTCGGATCTGTGATAGAAGGTGTATCCAATATTTTCCTTTGGATATCCTATGAAGACACACTTCTCCGATTTGGGTTCGAGCTTATCAGGTTGAAGCTTTTTCACATAAGCATCGCAGCCCCAAACTTTAAGAAACGACAACTTTGGTTTCTTGCCAAACCATAGTTCATAAGGTGTCGTCTCAACGGATTTTGATGGTGCCCTGTTTAACGTGAATGCGGCCGTCTCTAAAGCATAACCCCAAAACGATAGCGGTAAATCAGTAAGAGACATCATAGATCGCACCATATCTAGTAAAGTACGATTACGACGTTCGGACACACCATTACGTTGTGGTGTTCCGGGTGGCGTGAGTTGCGAAACTATTCCACAATTTTTCAAATGTACACCAAACTCGTAACTCAAATATTCTCCTCCACGATCAGATTGTAGAAACTTTATTTTCTTGTTACGATGATTTTCAACTTCACTCTGAAATTCTTTGAACTTTTCAAATGTTTCAGACTTATGTTTCATTAAGTAGATATACCCATATCTGCTTAAATCATCTGTGAAGGTGAGAAAATAACGATATCCGCCACGAGCCTCAATATTCATCGGACCACATACTGTTGGGGAACGCAGTAATTTCAAAAATTTTCCTACGCACACGCAAGATCATGGTGATGCACAGCAACGAGAGGGGAGAGTGTTGTCTACGTACCAACGCAGACCGACTGCGGAAGCGATCACACAACGTAGAGGAAGTAGTCGTACGTCTTCTTCCCGATCCGACCGATCCAAGCACCGTTACTCCGGCACCTCCGAGTTCTTAGCACACGTTCAGCTCGATGACGTTCCTCGGGCTCCGATCCAGCAAAGCGTCGAGGAAGAGTTCCGTCAGCACGATGGCGTGGTGACGATCTTGATGTACTACCGACGCAGGGCTTCGCCTAAGCACTGTAACGGTATGATCGAGGTGGAATTTGGTGGCAGGGGGCACCGCACACGGTTAAGGAGCGATTAACTTGTGTCTTGGGGTGCCCCCTGCACCCGTATATAAAGGCCAGGGGCAGGGGGTTCGGCCGGCCAGGTGGGAGGCGCAGGGAGGAGTCCTACTCCCACCGGGAGTAGGACTCCTTCCCCCCAATCCTATTCCAACTAGGATTCTTGGGGAAGAAGGAGAAAGAGGGGGCCGGCCCACCTCTCCTAGTCCTATTAGGACTTGGGAAAGGTGGGGGGCGCCGGCCAGGTGTGGGCTGCCTCTTCTCTCTTTTCCACTAAGGCCCAATAGGCCCATTTACCTCCCGGGGGGTTCCGGTAACCCTCCCGGTAATCCGGAAAAATCCCGATTTCACCCGGAACGCTTCCGGTGCCCAAACATAGGCTTCCAATATATCAATCTTTACGTCTCGACCATTTCGAGACTCCTCGTCATGTCCGTGATCTCATCCGGGACTCCGAACAACCTTCGGTACATCAAAATGCATAAACTCATAATAACTGTCATCGTAACGTTAAGCGTGCGGACCCTACGGTTCGAGAACAATGTAGACATGACCGAGACATGTCTCCGGTCAATAACCAATAGCGGAACCTGGATGCCCATATTGGCTCCTACATATTCTACGAAGATCTTTATCGGTCAGACCGCATAACAACATACGTTGTTCCCTTTGTCATCGGTATGTTACTTGCCCGAGATTCGATCGTCGGTATCCAATACCTAGTTCAATCTCGTTACTGGCAAGTCTCTTTACTCGTTCCGTAATACATCATCTCATAACTAACATCTTAGTTATTATGCTTGCAAGGCTTATGTGATGTGTATTACCGAGAGGGCCCAGAGATACCTCTCTGACAATCAGAGTGACAAAACCTAATCTCAAAATACGCCAACCCAACATCTACCATTGGAGACACCTGTAGTACTCCTTTATAATCACCCAGTTACGTTGTGACGTTTGGTAGTACCCAAAGTGTTCCTCCGGTAAACGGGAGTTGCATAATCTCATAGTTATAGGAACATGTATAAGTCATGAAGAAAGCAATAGCAACATACTAAACGATCGGGTGCTAAGCTAATGGAATGGGTCATGTCAATCAGATCATTCAACTAATGATGTGACCCCGTTAATCAAATAACAACTCTTTGTTCATGGTTAGGAAACATAACCATCTTTGATTAACGAGCTAGTCAAGTAGAGGCATAGTAGTGACACTCTGTTTGTCTATGTATTCACACATGTATTATGTTTCCGGTTAATACAATTCTAGCATGAATAATAAACATTTATCATGATATAAGGAAATAAATAATAACTTTATTATTGCCTCTAGGGCATATTTCCTTCAGTCTCCCACTTGCACTAGAGTCAATAATCTAGATTACACAGTAATGATTCTAACACCCATGGAGTCTTGGTGCTGATCATGTTTTGCTCGTGGAAGAGGCTTAGTCAACGGGTCTGCAACATTCAGATCCGTATGTATCTTGCAAATCTCTATGTCTCCCACCTGGACTAAATCCCGGATGGAGTTGAAGCGTCTCTTGATGTGTTTGGTTCTTTTGTGAAATCTGGTTTCCTTTGCCAAGGTAATTGCACCAGTATTGTCACAGAAGATTTTCATTGGACCCGATGCACTAGGTATGACACCTAGATCGGATATGAACTCCTTCATCCAGACTCCTTCGTTCGCTGCTTCCGAAGCAGCTATGTACTCCGCTTCACATGTAGATCCCGCTACGACGCTTTGTTTAGAACTGCACCAACTGACAGCTCCACCGTTTAAAGTAAACACGTATCCGGTTTGCGATTTAGAATCGTCCGGATCAGTGTCAAAGCTTGCATCAACGTAACCTCTTACGGTGAGCTCTTTGTCACCTCCATATACGAGAAACATATCCTTAGTCCTTTTCAGGTATTTCAGGATGTTCTTGACCGCTGTCCAGTGATCCACTCCTGGATTACTTTGGTACCTCCCTGCTAAACTTATAGCAAGGCACACATCAGGTCTGGTACACAGCATTGCATACATGATAGAGCCTATGGCTGAAGCATAGGGAACATCTTTCATTTTCTCTCTATCTTCTGCAGTGGTCGGGCATTGAGTCTGACTCAACTTCACACCTTGTAATACAGGCAAGAACCCTTTCTTTGCTTGATCCATTTTGAACTTCTTCAAAATCTTGTCAAGGTATGTGCTTTGTGAAAGTCCAATTAAGCGTTTTGATCTATCTCTATAGATTTTTATGCCTAATATGTAAGCAGCTTCCCCGAGGTCTTTCATCGAAAAACTTTTATTCAAGTATCCCTTTATGCTATCCAGAAATTCTATATCATTTCCAATGAGTAATATGTCATCCACATATAATATCAGAAATGCTACAGAGCTCCCACTCACTTTCTTGTAAATACAGGCTTCTCCAAAAGTCTGTATAAACCCAAATGCTTTGATCACACTATCAAAGCGTTTATTCCAACTCCGAGATGCTTGCACCAGTCCATAGATGGATCGCTGGAGTTTGCACACTTTGTTAGCTCCCTTTGGATCGACAAAACCTTCTGGTTGCATCATATACAACTCTTCTTCCAGAAATCCATTCAGGAATGCAGTTTTTACATCCATTTGCCAAATTTCATAATCATAAAATGCGGCAATTGCTAACATGATTCTGACAGACTTAAGCATCTCTACGGGTGAGAAAGTCTCATCGTAGTCAACTCCTTGAACTTGTCGAAAACCTTTTGCGACAAGTCGAGCTTTGTAGACAGTAACATTACCATCAGCGTCAGTCTTTTTTCTTAAAGATCCATTTATTCTCAATTGCTTGCCGATCATCGGGCAAGTCAACCAAAGTCCATACTTTGTTCTCATACATGGATCCCATCTCAGATTTCATGGCTTCAAGCCACTTTGCGGAATCTGGGCTCACCATCGCTTCTTCATAGTTCGTAGGTTCATCATGATCTAGTAGCATGACTTCCAGAACAGGATTACCGTACCACTCTGGTGCGGATCTTACTCTGGTTGATCTACGAGGTATAGTAGTATCTTGATCTAAAGTTTCATGATCATCATCATTAACTTCCTCTCTTATTGGTGTAGGTCTCACAGAAACAGTTTTCTGTGATGTACTATTTCCCAATAACGGAGTAGGTACTGTTACCTCGTCAAGTTCTACTTTCCTCCCACTCACTTCTTTCGAGAGAAACTCCTTCTCAAGAAAGTTTCCGAATTTAGCAACAAAAATTTTGCCTTCGGATCTGTGATAGAAGGTGTATCCAATAGTTTCCTTTGGATATCCTATGAAGACACACTTCTCCGATTTGGGTTCGAGCTTATCAGGTTGAAGCTTTTTCACATAAGCATCGCAGCCCCAAACTTTAAGAAACGACAACTTTGGTTTCTTGCCAAACCACAGTTCATAAGGCGTCGTCTCAACGGATTTAGATGGTGCCCTATTTAACGTGAATGCGGCCGTCTCTAAAGCATAACCCCAAAATGATAGCGGTAAATCAGTAAGAGACATCATAGATCGCACCATATCTAGTAAAGTACGATTACGACGTTCGGACACACCATTACGTTGTGGTGTTCCGGGTGGCGTGAGTTGCGAAACTATTCCACAATTTTTCAAATGTACACCAAACTCGTAACTCAAATATTATCCTCCACGATCAGATCGTAGAAACTTTATTTTCTTGTTACGATGATTTTCAACTTCACTCTGAAATTCCTTGAACTTTTCAAATGTTTCAGACTTATGTTTCATTAAGTAGATATACCCATATCTGCTTAAATCATCTGTGAAGGTGAGAAAATAACGATATCCGCCACGAGCCTCAATATTCATCGGACCACATACATCGGTATGTATGATTTCCAATAAATCTGTTGCTCTCTCCATAGTACCGGAGAACGGTGTTTTAGTCATCTTGCCCATGAGGCACGGTTCGCAAGTACCAAGTGATTCATAATCAAGTGGTTCCAAAAGCCCATCAGTATGGAGTTTCTTCATGCGCTTTACACCGATATGACCTAAACGGCAGTGCCACAAATAAGTTGCACTATCATTATCAACTCTGCATCTTTTGGCTTCAACATTATGAATATGTGTATTACTACTATCGAGATTCAATAAGAATAGACCACTTTTCAAGGGTGCATGACCATAAAAGATATTACTCATATAAATAGAACAACCATTATTCTCTGATTTAAATGAATAACCGTCTCGCATCAAACAAGATCCAGATATAATGTTCATGCTCAACGCTGGCACCAAATAACAATTATTTAGGTCTAATATTAATCCCGAAGGTAGATGTAGAGGTAGCGTGCCGACCGCGATCACATCGACTTTGGAACCGTTTCCCACGCGCATCGTCACCTCGTCCTTTGCTAGTGTCCGCTTATTCTGTAGTCCCTGTTTCGAGTTGCAAATATTAGCAACAGAACCAGTATCAAATACCCAGGTACTACTGCGAGCATTAGTAAGGTACACATCAATAACATGTATATCACATATACCTTTGTTCACCTTGCCATCCTTCTTAACCGCCAAATACTTGGGGCAGTTCCGCTTCCAGTGACCAGTCTGCTTGCAGTAGAAGCACTCAGTTTCAGGCTTAGGTCCAGACTTGGGTTTCTTCTCTTGAGCAGCAACTTGCTTGCCGTTCTTCTTGAAGTTCCCTTTCTTCTTCCCTTTGCCCTTTTTCTTGAAACTAGTGGTTTTGTTAACCATCAACACTTGATGCTCCTTCTTGATTTCTACCTCCGCAGCTTTCAGCATAGCGAAGAGCTCGGGAATAGTCTTGTTCATCCCTTGCATATTATAGTTCATCACAAAGCTCTTGTAGCTTGGTGGCAGTGATTGGAGAATTCTGTCAATGACGCAATCATCCGGAAGTGTAACTCCCAATTGAATCAAGTGATTATTATACCCAGACATTTTGAGTATATGCTCACTGACAGAACTGTTCTCCTCCATCTTGCAGCTATAGAACTTATTGGAGACTTCATATCTCTCAATCCGGGCATTTGCTTGAAATATTAACTTCAACTCCTGGAACATCTCATATGCTCCATGACGTTCAAAACGTCGTTGAAGTCCCGGTTCTAAGCCGTAAAGCATGGCACACTGAACTATTGAGTAGTCATCAGCTTTGCTCTGCCAGACGTTCATAACTTCTGGTGTTGCTCTTGCAGCAGGCCTGGCACTTAGCGGTGCTTCCAGGACGTAATTCTTCTGTGCAGCAATGAGGATAATCCTCAGGTTACGGACCCAGTCCGTGTAATTGCTACCATCATCTTTCAACTTAGCTTTCTCAAGGAACGCATTAAAATTCAACGGAACAACAGCACGAGCCATCTATCTACAATCAACATAAACAAGCAAGATACTATCAGGTACTAAGTTCATGATAATTTTTAAGTTCAGTTAATTTACTTAAGAACTCCCACTTAGATAGACATCCCTCTAATCCTCTAAGTGATTACGTGATCCAAATCAACTAAATCATAACCGATCATCACGTGAGATGGAGTAGTTTTCAATGGTGAACATCAATATGTTGATCATATCTACTATATGATTCACGCTCGACCTTTCGGTCTCCGTGTTCCGAGGCCATATCTGTATATGCTTGGCTCGTCAAGTATAACCTGAGTATTCTGCGTGTGCAACTGTTTTGCACCCGTTGTATTTGAATGTAGAGCCTATCACACCCGATCATCACGTGGTGTCTCAGCACGAAGAACTTTTGCAACGGTGCATACTCAGGGAGAACACTCCTTGATAATTTAGTGAGAGATCATCTTATAATGCTACCGTCAATCAAAGCAAGATAAGATGCATAAAAGGATAAACATCACATGCAATCAATATAAGTGATATGATATGGCCATCATCATCTTGTGCTTTGTGATCTCCATCTCCGAAGCATCGTCATGATCACCATCGTCACCGGCGCGACACCTTGATCTCCATCATAGCATCGTTGTCGTCTCGCCAATCTTATGCTTCCACGACTATCACTACCGCTTAGTAATAAAATAAAGCATTACATCGCGATTGCATTGCATACAATAAAGCGACAACCATATGGCTCCTGCCAGTTGCCGATAACTCGGTTACAAAACATGATCATCTCATACAATAAAATCAGCATCATGCCTTGACCATATCACATCACAACATGCCCTGCAAAAACAAGTTAGACGTCCTCTACTTAGTTGTTGCAAGTTTTACGTGGCTGCTACGGGCTTAAGTAAGAACTCATCTCACCTACGCATCAAAACCACAACGATAGTTCGTCAAATAGACTCCGTTTTAACCTTCTCAAGGACCGGGCGTAGTCACACTTGGTTCAACTAAAGTTGGAGAGGCAGTCTTCCGCAAGCCATCTATGTGCAAAGCACGTCGAGGGAACCGGTATCGCGTAAGAGTACGCGTAAGGTTGGTCCGGATCGTCTCGTCCAACAATACCACCGAACCAAAGTATGACATGCTGGTAGGCAGTATGACTTGTATCGCCCACAACTCACTTGTGTTCTACTCGTGCATATAACATCAAACCATAAAAACCTAGGCTCTGATACCACTGTTGGGGAACGCAGTAATTTCAAAAATTTTCCTACGCACACGCAAGATCATGGTGATGCACAGCAACGAGAGGGGAGAGTGTTGTCTACGTACCAACGCAGACCGACTGCGGAAGCGATCACACAACGTAGAGGAAGTAGTCGTACGTCTTCTTCCTGATCCGACCGATCCAAGCACCGTTACTCCGGCACCTCCGAGTTCTTAGCACACGTTCAGCTCGATGACGTTCCTCGGGCTCCGATCCAGCAAAGCGTCGAGGAAGAGTTCCGTCAGCACGACGGCGTGGTGACGATCTTGATGTACTACCGACGCAGGGCTTCGCCTAAGCACTGTAACGGTATGATCGAGGTGGAATTTGGTGGCAGGGGGCACCGCACACGGTTAAGGAGCGATTAACTTGTGTCTTGGGGTGCCCCCTGCCCCCGTATATAAAGGCCAGGGGCAGGGGGTTCGGCCGGCCAGGTGGGAGGCGCAGGGAGGAGTCCTACTCCCACCGGGAGTAGGACTCCTTCCCCCCAATCCTATTCCAACTAGGATTCTTGGGGAAGAAGGAGAAAGAGGGGGCCGGCCCACCTCTACTAGTCCTATTAGGACTTGGGAAAGGTGGGGGGCACCGGCCAGGTGTGGGCTGCCTCTTCTCTCTTTTCCACTAAGGCCCAATAGGCCCATTTACCTCCCGGGGGGTTCCGGTAACCCTCCCGGTAATCCGGAAAAATCCCGATTTCACCCGGAACGCTTCCGGTGCCCAAACATAGGCTTCCAATATATCAATCTTTACGTCTCGACCATTTCGAGACTCCTCGTCATGTCCGTGATCTCATCCGGGACTCCGAACAACCTTCGGTACATCAAAATGCATAAACTCATAATAACTGTCATCGTAATGTTAAGCGTGCGGACCCTACGGTTCGAGAACAATGTAGACATGACCGAGACATGTCTCCGGTCAATAACCAATAGCGGGACCTGGATGCCCATATTGGCTCCTACATATTCTACGAAGATCTTTATCGGTCAGACCGCATAACAACATACGTTGTTCCCTTTGTCATCGGTATGTTACTTGCCCGAGATTCGATCGTCGGTATCCAATACCTAGTTCAATCTCGTTACTGGCAAGTCTCTTTACTCGTTCCATAATACATCATCTCATAACTAACATCTTAGTTATTATGCTTGCAAGGCTTATGTGATGTGTATTACCGAGAGGGCCCAGAGATACCTCTCTGACAATCAGAGTGACAAAACCTAATCTCGAAATACGCCAACCCAACATCTACCATTGGAGACACCTGTAGTACTCCTTTATAATCACCCAGTTACGTTGTGACGTTTGGTAGTACCCAAAGTGTTCCTCCGGTAAACGGGAGTTGCATAATCTCATAGTTATAGGAACATGTATAAGTCATGAAGAAAGCAATAGCAACATACTAAACGATCGGGTGCTAAGCTAATGGAATGGGTCATGTCAATCAGATCATTCAACTATTGATGTGACCTCGTTAATCAAATAACAACTCTTTGTTCATGGTTAGGAAACATAACCATCTTTGATTAACGAGCTAGTCTAGTAGAGGCATACTAGTGACACTCTGTTGGTCTATGTATTCACACATGTATTATGTTTCCGGTTAATACAATTCTAGCATGAATAATAAACATTTATCATGATATAAGGAAATAAATAATAACTTTATTATTGCCTCTAGGGCATATTTCCTTCACATACATCGGTATGTATGATTTCCAATAAATCTGTTGCTCTCTCCATAGTACCGGAGAACGGTGTTTTAGTCATCTTGCCTATGAGGCACGGTTCGCAAGTACCAAGTGATTCATAATCAAGTGGTTCCAAAAGCCCATCAGTATGGAGTTTCTTCATGCACTTTACACCGATATGACCTAAACGGCAGTGCCACAAGTAAGTTGCACTATCATTATTAACTTTGCATCTTTTGGCTTCTACATTATGAATATGTGTATCACTATCTTCGAGATTCAACAAGAATAGACCACTCTTCAAGGGTGCATGACCATAAAAGATATTATTCATATAAATAGAACAACCATTATTCTCTGATTTAAATGAATAACCGTCTCGCATTAAACAAGATCCAGATATAATGTTCATGCTCAACGCTGGCACCAAATAACAATTATTTAGGTCTAGTATTAATCCCGAAGGTAGATGTAGAGGTAGCGTGCCGACCGCGATCACATCGACTTTGGAACCGTTTCCCACGCGCATCGTCACCTCGTCCTTTGCTAGCGCCCGCTTATTCTGTAGTCCCTGTTTCGAGTTGCAAATATTAGCAACAGAACCAGTATCAAATACCCAGGTGCTACTGCGAGCTCTAGTAAGGTACACATCAATAACATGTATATCACATATACCTTTGCTCACTTTGCCATCCTTCTTATCCGCCAAATACTTGGGGCAGTTCCGCTTCCAGTGACCAGTTTGCTTGCAGTAGAAGCACTCAGTTTCAGGCTTAGGTCCAGACTTGGGTTTCTTCTCCTGAGCAGCAACTTGCTTGCTGTTCTTCTTGAAGTTTCCCTTCTTCTTCCCTTTGCCCTTTTTCTTGAAACTAGTGGTTTTGCTAACCATCAACACTTGATGCTCCTTCTTGATTTCTACCTCCGCAGCTTTCAGCATTGCGAAGAGCTCGGGGATAGTCTTGTTCATCCCTTGCATATTATAGTTCATCATGAAGCTCTTGTAGCTTGGTGGCAGTGATTGGAGAATTCTGTCAATGACGCAGTCATCTGGAAGATTAACTCCCATCTGAATCAAGTGATTATTATACCCAGACATCTTGAGTATATGCTCACTGACAGAACTGTTCTCCTCCATCTTACAGCTATAGAACTTATTGGAGACTTCATATCTCTCAATTCGGGCATTTGCTTGAAATATTAACTTCAACTCCTGGAACATCTCATATGCTCCATGACGTTCAAAACGTCGTTGAAGTCCCGATTCTAAGCCGTAAAGCATGGCACACTGAACTATCGAGTAGTCATCAGCTTTGCTCTGCCAGACGTTCATAACATCTTGCGTTGCTCCAGCAGCAGGCCTGTCACCCAGCGGTGCTTCCAGGACGTAATTCTTCTGTGCAGCAATGAGGATAATCCTGAGGTTACGGACCCAGTCTGTGTAATTGCTACCATCATCTTTCAACTTTGCTTTCTCAAGGAACGCATTAAAATTCAACGGAACAATAGCACGAGCCATCTATCTACAATCAACATAAACAAGCAAGGTACTATCAGGTACTAAGTTCATGATAAGTTTAAGTTCAGTTAATCAAATTACTTAGGAACTCCCACTTAGATAGACATCCCTCTAATCTTCTAAGTGATCACGTGATCCAAATCAACTAAACCATAACCGATCATCACGTGAGATGGAGTAGTTTTCAATGGTGAACATCGTCATGTTGATCATATCTACTATATGATTCACGCTCGACCTTTCGGTCTCTGTGTTCCGAGGCCATATCTGTATATGCTTGGCTCGTCAAGTAGAACCTGAGTATTCTGCGTGTGCAACTGTTTTGCACCCGTTGTATTTGGACGTAGAGCTTATCACACCCGATCATCACGTGGTGTCTGGGCACGACGAACTTTGGCAACGGTGCATACTCAGGGAGAACACTTCTTGATAATTTTAGTGAGAGATCATCTTATAATGCTACCGTCAATCAAAGCAAGATAAGATGCATAAAAGGATAAACATCACATGCAATCAATATAAGTGATATGATATGGCCATCATCATCTTGTGCTTGTGATCTCCATCTCCGAAGCACCGTCATGATCATCATCGTCACCGGCGCGACACCTTGATCTCCATCGTAGCATCGTTGTTGTCTCGCCAATCTTATGCTTCCACGACTATCACTACCGTTTAGTAATAAAGTAAAGCATTACATCGCGATTGCATTGCATACAATAAAGCGACAACCATATGGCTCCTGCCAGTTGCCGATAACTCGGTTACAAAACATGATCATCTCATACAATAAAATCAGCATCATGCCTTGACCATATCACATCACAACATACCCTGCAAAAACAAGTTAGACGTCCTCTACTTTGTTGTTGCAAGTTTTACGTGGCTGCTACGGGCTTAAGCAAGAACTCATCTCACCTACGCATCAAAACCACAACGATAGTTTGTCAAATAGACTCTGTTTTAACCTTCTCAAGGACCGGGCGTAGTCACACTTGGTTCAACTAAAGTTGGAGAGACAGTCTTCCGCAAGCCATCTGTGTGCAAAGCACGTCGAGGGAACCGGTCTCGCGTAAGAGTACGCGTAAGGTTGGTCCGGATCGTCTCACCCAACAATACCGCCGAACCAAAGTATGACATGCTGGTAGGCAGTATGACTTGTATCGCCCACAACTCACTTGTGTTCTACTCGTGCATATAACATCAAACCATAAAACCTAGGCTCGGATGCCACTGTTGGGGAACGCAGTAATTTCGAAAATTTTCCTACGCACACACAAGATCATGGTGATGCACAGCAACGAGAGGGGAGAGTGTTGTCTACGTACCAACGCAGACCGACTGTGGAAGCGATCACACAACGTAGAGGAAGTAGTCGTACGTCTTCTTCCCGATCCGACCGATCCAAGCACCGTTACTCCGGCACCTCCGAGTTCTTAGCACACGTACATCTCGATGACGTTCCTCGGGCTCCGATCCAGCAAAGCGTCGAGGAAGAGTTCCGTCAGCACGATGGCGTGATGACGATCTTGATGTACTACCGACGCAGGGCTTCGCCTAAGCACTACAACGGTACGATCGAGGTGGAATTTGGTGGCAGGGGGCACCGCACACGGCTAAGGAACGATCTCAAGGATCAACTTGTGTGTCTTGGGGTGCCCCCCGCCCCCGTATATAAAGGTTGGAGGAGGGGGAGCCGGCCGGCCAGGGAGAGGAGGCGCAGGGGAGTCCTACTCCCACCGGGAGTAGGACTCCTCCCCCCAATCCTAATCCAATTAGGACTCCCGGGGGGAAAAGAGAGAGAAGGGGGGCCGGCCCCCTATCCTAGTCCTACTAGGACTTTGGGGAAGGGGGGGGGGGGCGCCGGCCAGCTTGGGCTTGTCCCTTTTCTCTTTTTCCACTAAGGCCCAATAGGCCCATTAGTCTCCCGGGGGGTTCCGGTAACCCTCCCGGTATTCCGGTAAAATCCCGATTTCACCCGGAACACTTCCTATGTCCAAACATAGGCTTCCAATATATCAATCTTTACGTCTCGACCATTTCGAGACTCCTCGTCATGTCCGTGATCTCATCCGGGACTCCGAACAACCTTCGGTACATCAAAATGCATAAACTCATAATAACTGTCATCGTAACGTTAAGCGTGCGGACCCTACGGTTCGAGAACAATGTAGACATGACCGATACACGTGTCCGGTCAATAACCAATAGCGGGACCTGGATGCCCATATTGGCTCCTACATATTCTACAAAGATCTTTATCGGTCAGACCGCATAACAACATACGTTGTTCCCTTTGTCATCGGTATGTTACTTGCCCGAGATTCGATCATCGGTATCCAATACCTAGTTCAATCTCGTTACCGGCAAGTCTCTTTACTCGTTCCGTAATACATCATCTCACAACTAACATATTAGTTGCAGTGCTTGCAAGGCTTATGTGATGTGCATTACCGAGAGGGCCCATAGATACCTCTCCGACAATCGGAGTGACAAACCCTAATCTCGAAATACGCCAACCCAACATCTACCATTGGAGACACCTGTAGTACTCCTTTATAATCACCCAGTTACGTTGTGACGTTTGGTAGTACCCAAAGTGTTCCTCCGGTAAACGGGAGTTGCATAATCTCATAGTTATAGGAACATGTATAAGTCATGAAGAAAGCAATAGCAACATACTAAACGATCGGGTGCTAAGCTAATGGAATGGGTCATGTCAATCAGATCATTCTACTAATGATGTGACCTCGTTAATCAAACAACAACTCTTTGTTCATGGTTAGGAAACATAACCATCTTTGATTAACGAGCTAGTCAAGTAGAGGCATACTAGTGACATTCTGTTGGTCTATGTATTCACACATGTATTATGTTTCCGGTTAATACAATTCTAGCATGAATAATAAACATTTATCATGATATAAGGAAATAAATAATAACTTTATTATTGCCTCTAGGGCATATTTCCTTCAGTGGGGGCCGTTGGGCCTGCCGGGTCCGCCGGGTGTGAGCCGTACCGGGGCCGCCGGGCGCGGGTACGGCCCCAGCAAGTGATCCAGTCATTCTTACAAAGAATGTCATTGTGCCCGACCCTCTAGTCCTTGAACAGATGGAGGTTGAAAACCCTGAGGCTGCCACCAACAACGCCACTGAAGCCAATGACTCTGTCATGGCTGAAGATAATGTGGAGCTTGAAGCTAATGTGAATGTTGAAGCCACCTTGACGCCTATCATCTCTGATGGCGTCGTCCCTCCTCCAAGGGGACATACCATGGAACGTGCATTCAATCGTGAAGGTGAGCTTGTCACAGTCAGATGGCCTATTATGGTTCCACCCACTACTCCCGGGCCACAGTATGATTATCATGTGGCCATAGGCCTCAAGTTCATAAGCCAAAGCCATGTCTGCCAAGGCTTCCAAATGATGTGACCACTCAGGGATCATTCAAGTGCTCAGCTTCAGAGAGCACAATACTTTCTTTGACAGCGCCAAGAACCCATACACGAAGCCCAAGATATCCTCTGACGGATTTTGGAGCCATCAGTAGCGAAGTTATTACTCATGCATCATGTACAACCAAGACCGGATCTTTCCACACAAGCGTCTGGATTGTGATGCTATGGCTGGGCTGCCATGTCTTGAAGAGTCTCTTGACTGCTTTAGGGATGTTGGTCTTCTGCCCTTTGTGACTGACAAATAACACTGGAATGAAGAGCTTTTGTTGCAGTTCTATGCCACGTTACACATTCGAGGCTACAACAGGGATCCGAAGACTTGGGTCCTTGAGTGGATGACAGGTGATGTTCATCACGAAGCCAAAGCTCAGACATCATCGAGCTGACTTCCCTGCCCACTCCAGGTGAGTTATATGAACCTGGTTGTCAGCTTCATAACAATGAGCTGCAGAGCATTTTTCAGAAGCCTGAGCCAAATATGAGCCAAATGCTTAGCATGATGAAGCCGCTGCCACAAGACGTTGAATATCCAAAGGACTTCTTTGTGGAGGACCTTGAGTATTTGCCACGATAATGTATCATATTCTAAGGCTTACTCTATGGCCCATCAAGGGACATTCTTCTGAAGCTAAACTTGAAGGCGCCATTAAGACTTTGGTATTCTATATCATCAATGGCATCAGGTTCAACACCCAAGATTTCTTCATCACACAACTTGCTGCTTCTGGGATTGATCTGTTTCGCCTGAAGTTCTATGCACCATGGGTGATGCGCTTGATTAAGCTTCATTCCACCATTGACTATAGCCCTCAGCGCGCAACCATATTGTTTTTCTGCCTGAAGTTGATCTGTCCATTGCATTCATCTACCCCGAGCCTGCAAAGAAGCCACTCCACCTTCAGAATGCGGCATTTTAAAGCTTCTCACAGCCAATCGAAGGAATTATTGTGCCCAATGTTGCAACTCCCGCATACCCTCTGGCTGGCAACATGCGCTTTCCGCATCGAGCCAACACTGAAGCCACTGCAAGCACAATTGCTCAAAGGCCTCAGAAGCGTCCTCGTGTACTCAATGATCGAGAGATTCTTGTGGCTTTGCATCAAAAGCAGGATAAGCATCATGACTGGCTGAAGCGTCAGATGCAGAGTCTCTTGGTGGATGTCAATCGCATTCGTAACCTGGCCACCAAGAACACATTTTTTGCCCATGAAGCCTGTAGGTGGTCCTGGAAGAGCCTCGCACTGCTATGTTCTGAAGATGATATGCGTGCAGATGGCTTCACAGAGCACTTCAAGTTTGACTCCAGGCCTCCTCAAAATGCTAGCTGGCATCGCACTCCCTCCATTGAAGATTCTAAGCGTTCATCTTTGGCTACAACTGTTGTTGCGAGAGTCGTCGATGAAGAAGACGACGCCACTTCACCAACCCTGGCTGCACTGCATCAAGATATTGCGTCAGGCCCGTCTGCACCACCAAACTCCAACGACGACCCTGCTCCATCCTCTACTCCATCTGGGAATGAGTAGACCCTTTATGTATTCAAACCTTTTTGGTTATTACTGACAAAAGGGGGAGAAGCATATGAGGTTGATACTCTTCAAGCGGGTCTATATGGGTGGTTGCATTACTTTGCTAAGTTCTTACAACTCTCATTTTGAAACAATCTGGTTTTTGAGTTGTAACACTTAAACCTGATGGTCGTCTGCTATGTTTTGCCGCTACTTTGTGATGCGATGATAAATTCCGCATGAAGTCATTCTGTAGATGCCCATTTTTCATTGTGCATGTAATTTATCTTCATTATACTTATATATGCATGATGAATTGTCTTCGTGAGTTGAAGAGGATCTCCACAAAGTAAAACCTGTCATGTGCATTTGCATTCAAAGGCAAACTACTTATATGCACATCTTCAGGGGGAGCCTTTTGCAAATTACGAAGAGAATGCTTTTATCCTTAACTCTCACATACTTTTATCCCTGTTGAAAACTTCAACCAGTTTGTCATCAATCACCAAAAAGGGGGAGATTGTAAGTGCATATAGTGCCACCCCTAGTTGGTTTTGGAGCATTGACGACAAACTTGGTTGAGGGACTAATGTGTTTGTGAGAATTGCAGGATAACACAGGTAGTAGTCCCTTATTGATTCGGTTTACCTACCAGACATGACCCCTAAAAATGTGTGAAGACATTGAAGACAATGGTGGTACATGAAGACATTTACGATGAAGATTATGACATGAGAAGACATTCATATGAAGACTATGGAGTGCGAAGACATAGTTGTTTCGTAGTTTCTTTTTCTTCTTTGTTGAGTCATAGGAATCACCGTACTGTTAAGTGGGGTCCAGGTGAACAAAGTTGGAGTGACTGAAGTGATGCTCAACCAAATCCTGTGTCTTCGAGCGAAGACAATTAGAGTAAATCTTATCCAGCGTCGGATGAGTCAGCTTTACTTATAGCCCAAGTCAAGTTGCCGCGTGTGTTTGAAATCCGACCGTTGGACACATGTCGGTTCTTTAGTGACCCAGGGTCATTTCGGACAAATCAGGTCGGGTTGCCTCCTGGCTATAAATAGCCCACCCCCTACACCATAAATTGGTGGTTGCTCAGAGTTAGTGCATGGCTTTTGTCGTTTGAGAGCAACCCACCTCTGAAGCATTTGAGAGAGAGATCCTTGCGAGGACAAAGCCCAAAACACCTAGAGCCAAAGAGTGTTAGGAATCACTGAAGTCTTTCTGTCTACGTGACCTGAAGACTTATTACACTTGAGGACTGTGAATCCTCCAGCCGGTTAGGCATCGCGTTTTGAGCATCCAAGAGCCATTGTGGATTGCCAGTGAACAAAGTCTGTGAAGGTTTCAAAGTCTACCTTGGAGACTTACCAGAGTGATTGGGCGAGGACTGGGTGTCCTTAGCTCAAGGGGAATAAGGTGAAGGCACGGTCTTCTGAGTTAAATCTCAGCCTCCCTAACCAGACGTACGGTTGTCACAACAACTGGAACTGGTCTACCAAATCCTTGTCTTCACCAAGCAACTGGTTCTATCCTTCACTCCCTTTACTTTACAGTTTGTCTTCGTGAAGTCATTGCCTACCTGTCTATTTTGATTGACTTCACTGAGTGAAGACTATTAACTGTTTGGCTTCATAATGGCTTCCATCCTGAGCCATACTACCTAGCTGCTGATAGTCGTCGTGCTTTCACTTCATTGCTTAATTGACTATGGCTTGTCTAGTGTAGTCTACCTTTCACCTCATATCAATAGGTTCATTTCTACTGTTTGTCTTCAAAGGCCTCGTGTTTTGAAGACTTCCGTAAAAATCGCCTATGCACCCCTAGTCGATAACTAGCACTTTCAGCCACCAAGAAAAATCTCATATAGATTACCATATTAAGTGCTAGAGTTTCAACTTAACCTACGAGTAGAAAAGCTTAAAACTACAAGAACGTTAATATTGGGGAAATGCTATCGATAGTAGTCTATTCACGCCCCATCTCCTATAAAATAGTAAACAACCCTGCACTTAACAACTTCGATGTTGTATCTCCTAAAAATGCAAGTCATAATGATTCTGAGCAACATGACGTGCATCAAGAAAGGCATTTCGTGATCAAGAACCAACCTCGCTAGTTTCAAACTCTTTATAAGTATCATATTTAGAACACATACCTCCACTGACTATATCACAACCTACTTCATCGACATCTCCATTTGTTCCTCAATGACTGTGCACATGGTTAACCCATGGGTATTAGTCAGTCAAGCAATTTATTAGTGGGGTAGTTCAACAGAATCAATGAGATTTCCTTGCATGAACAAGCATGTGCTCATCCAATCCTATATAGATGCACACACGACGAATTTTCCACAATGAGGTACAACAATGGATAATGAATATGAGAACTAAAGAGGAACATAAACATGAACACTGTATATTAGAAACTAAGGTACCGGGCGACGTAGCACGAGCGCTTCGTGTGGGAGGCTCAATGGGGAGTAACCGCTTGGAGTGGGGACTCAGTGGGAGTAGACATAGAAGGACAACCTGCCAAGGGACATCAACAATGACGTTGAGGCCCAGATGTGTGTCCAAATGGCGAAGACAAGGAGTGAACGGTCGGCGTTAGGGTGGGTGTAGGCATGGTGGGAAATGTAGACATGTAAGAGAGCATTTTGTGGGGTTTTGGACTAGAACCTTCGTGCCGGGACTGGACTAACACATAGTCCAAACAACCTTATTTCTCCTCATAAATGGGCTGGATGTGAAGGGATCGAACAATCCAAATATCTGGGTTGAGTTTAAGAATGTATGACAAGAGAATGCCCATCAGGGAGGCCCCTGATGACATATGACCCAATTAGAAGCCCAGGACCATGAAGATTACAAGCTGCGGGACAGCCCAACAAGGGGTCGCCTTCCACTCTCAGTCGGTGTCAAGCCTCTAGTAGGGCGAGGACCTTGACTCAATCCCTAGTAGATCAGCAGTCAGTCGGATAACCAACATTGAAGGAAATATGCCCTAGAGGCAATAATAAGGTTGTTGTTTATATTTCCTTATATCATGATAAATGTTTATTATTCATGCTAGAATTGTATTAACCGGAAACTTAGTACATGTGTGAATATATAGACAAATAGAGTGTCCCTAGTATGCCTCTACTTGACTAGCTCGTTAATCAAAGATGGTTAAGTTTCCTAGCCATGGACATGTGTTATCATTTGATGAACGGGATCACATCATTAGAGAATGATGTGATGGACTAGACCCATCCGTTAGCTTAGCACTATGATCGTTTAGTTTATTGCTATTGCTTTCTTCATGAGTTATACATGTTCCTATGACTATGAGATTATGCAACCCCCAAATACCGGAGGAAAACTTAGTGTGCTATCAAACGTCACAACATAAGTGGGCGATTATAAAGATGCTCTACAGGTGCCTTTGATGGTGTTTGTTGAGTTGGCATATATCGAGATTAGGATTTGTCACTCCGATTGTCGGAGAGGTATCTCTGGGCCCTCTCGGTAATGCACATCACTATAAGCCTTGCAAGCAATGTGACTAATGAGTTAGTTGCAGGGTGATGCATTAAGAAACGAGTAAAGAGACTTGCCGGTGACGAGATTGAACTAGGTATGATGATACCGACGATCGAATCTCGGGCAAGTAACATACCGATGACAAAGGGAACAATGTATGTTGTTGTGCGGTTTGACCGATAAAGATCTTCGTAGAATATGTAGGAACCAATATGAGCATCCAGGTTCCGCTATTGGTTATTGACTGGAGATGTGTCTCGGTCATGTCTACATAGTTCTTGAACCCGTAGGGTCCGCACGTGATACATCTCCAACGTATCTATAATTTTTGATTGCTCCATGCTATATTATCTACTGTTTTGGACATTACTGGGCTTTGTTATCCACTTTTACATTATTTTTGGGACTAACCTATTAACCGGAGGCCCAGCCCAGAATTGCTGTTTTTGCCTGTTTTAGGGTTTCGAAGAAAAGGAATATCAAATGGAGTCCAAACGGAATGAAACCGTCGGGAACGTGATTTTCTCAACGAACAAGACCCGGGAGACTTGGACCCTACATCAAGAAAGAAAAGAGGAGGCCACGAGGTATGGGCGCGCCTACCCCCCAGGCGCGCCCTCCACCCTCGTGGGCCCCCTGTTGCTCCACCGACGTACTCCTTCCTCCGATATATACCTACGTACCCCCAAACGACCAGATACGGAGTCAAAACCCTAATTCCACCGCCGTAAATTTCTGTATCCACGAGATCCCATCTTGGGGCCTGTTCCAGAGCTCCGCCGGAGGCGGCATCGATCACGGAGGGCTTCTACATCAACACCATAGCCCCTCCGATGAAGTGTGAGTAGTTTACCTTAGACCTACGGGTCCATAGTTAGTAGCTAGGTGGCTTCTTCTCTCTTTTTGGATCTCAATACAATGTTCTCCCCCTCTCTTATGGAGAACTATTCGATGTAATCTTCTTTTTGCGGTGTGTTTGTTGAGACCGATGAATTGTGGGTTTATGATCAAGTCTATCTATGAACAATATTTGAATCTTCTCTGAATTATTTTATGTATGATTGGTTATCTTTGCAAGTCTCTTCGAATTATCAGTTTGGTTTGGCCTACTAGATTGATCTTTCTTGCAATGGGAGAAGTGCTTAGCTTTGGGTTCAATCTTGCGGTGTCCTTTCCCAGTGACAGTAGGGGAAGCAAGGCACATATTTTATTGTTGCCATCGAGGATAACAAGATGGGGTTTTCTTCATATTGTATGAGTCTATCCCTCTACATCATATCATCTTGCTTAAGGCGTTACTCTGTTTTTAACTTAATACTCTAGATGCATGCTGGATAGCGGTCCATGAGTGGAGTAATAGTAGTAGATCCAGGCAGGAGTCGGTCTACTTGTCTCGGACATGATGCCTATATACATGATCATACCTAGATATTCTCATAACTATGCTCAATTCTGTCAATTGCTCAACAGTAATTTGTTCACCCACCGTAGAATACTTATGCTCTCGAGAGAAGCCACTAGTGAAACCTATGGCCCCGGGGTCTATCTTCATCATATTAATATCCTACTACTTAGTTATTTCCTTTTGCTATTTACTTTGCCTTTATTTTACTTTGCATCTTTATCATAGAAATATCAAAAATATTATCTTTATCATATCTACCAGATCTCACTCTCGTAAGTGGCCTTATAGGGATTGACAACCCCTATTTGCGTTGGTTGCGAGGATTTATTTGTTTTGTGCAGGTGCGAGGGACTCGCGCGTAGCCTCCTACTGGATTGATACCTTGGTTCTCAAAAACCAAGGGAAATACTTATGCTACTTTGCTGCATCATCCCTTCCTCTTCGGGGAAAACCAACGCAGTGCTCAAGAGGTAGAAAGAAGGATTTCTGGCGCCGTTGCCGGGGAGGTCTACGCAAAAGTCAACATACCAAGTACCCATCACATACCCTTATCTCCCGCATTACCTTATTTTCCATTTGCCTCTCGTTTTCCTCTCCCCACTTCACCCTTGTCGCTTTATTCGCCCTCTCTCTCTCTCTATCCTCCCTCTCTTTCTCTATTTGCCTCTTTTTGCCCGCTTGCTTTTTGTTTGCTCGTGTGTTAGTTTGCTTGCTTGTCACGATGGCTCTACCTAAATTTGGTGACCTTCACCTTAAAAGATTAGAAGAGATCGAAAGCAATGTCAGGAGTTTCATGGTCTTGCAATTTGAACATAATAGCTTCTTCAGAAATGAGCTTAAAGAACAGAAAAGTTTTATGAGTTTTATGAATAAAGAGCTTGATGATATGTCTAAAGAATTCGATGGTTTAAGATCCCAAATTGCTCATCTTGAGAGGTTAACTGCTGAAATTTCGGATAGGCAGGCTACCTTAGTTAATAAGATGGCCGCTCAACCGGATTGCTATGAAAATAAAGATGAAGATCTAAAAGTTATTGATGTGTCCCCTATTAAATCTTTGTTTTGCAATATGAATCTTGATAATGATGGGACTGAATATGATCCACCTTTACCTAGAAGGTGTTCTAAGAATTCGGAATTTGTTGATCTTGATGCTAAATTTGATAAAAGTGGAATTGAAGAAATTAAAACCCTAGATGTTGCTAAACCCACTATTATGGATTTCAAGGAATTTAACTATGAAAATTGCCCCTTGATTTATTGTATTTCCTTGTTGCAATCCATGCTAAATTCTCCTCACGCTTATAGTCAAAATAAAGCGTTTAAACATATCGTTGATGCCTTGATGCGATCTTATGAAGAAAAACTTGAATTGGAAGTTTCTATCCCTAGAAAACTTTATGATGAGTGGTGACCAACTATTAAAATTAAAATTAAAAATCATGAATGCTATGCTTTATGTGATTTGGGTGCTAGTGTTTCCATGATTCCAAAAACTTTATGTGATTTGTTAGGTTTCCGTGATTTTGATGATTGCTCTCTAAACTTGCAGCTTGCTGATTCCACTATTAAAAAACCTATGGGAAGAATTAATGATGTTCTTATTGTTGCAAATAGGAATTATGTGCCCATAGATTTTATTGATCTTGACATAGATTGCAATCCTTCATGTCCTATTATTCTTGGTAGACCTTTTCTTGGAACGATTGGTGCAATTATTGATATGAAAGAAGGAAATATTAGATTACAATTTCCATTAAGGAAAGGCATGGAACACTTTCCTAGAAAGAAAATTAAATTACCTTATGAATCTATTATGAGAGCCACTTATGGATTGCCTACTAAAGATGGCAATACCTAGATCTATCCTTGCTTGTTATGCCTAGCTAGGGGCTTTAAACAATAGCGCTTGTTGGGAGGCAACCCAATTTTATTTTTATTCCTTGTTTTTTGCTCTTGTTTAGTAAGAGAGCCACTTATGGATTGCCTACTAAAGATGGCAATACCTAGATCTATCCTTGCTTGTTATGCCTAGCTAGGGGCTTTAAACAATAGCGCTTGTTGGGAGGCAACTTATGGATTGCTTACTAAAGATGGCAATACCTAGATCTATCATTGCTTGTTGTGCCTAGCTAGGGCTTTAAACGATAGCGCTTGTTGGGAGGCAACCCAATTTTATTTTTATTCCTTGTTTTTTTGCTCCTGTTTAGTAATAAATAATTTATCTAGCCTCTGTTTTGGTTGTGTTTTTTGTGTTTAATTAGTGTTTGTGCCAAGTAGAACCGTTGGGAAGACTTGGGGAAAGTCTTGTTGAACTTGCTGTAAAAAACAGAAACTTTAGCGCTCACGAGAACTACTGCCATTTTTATTTGGAAAGTGATATTTAGTTAATTATCTTTTAAGATGATTAATAGATAAATTTCTCACGTCCAGCAATTTATTTTAGAATTTTTGGGGTTCCAGATCTTGCGCTAGCTACAGATTACTACAGACTGTTCTGTTTTTGACAGATTCTGTTTTTCGTGTGTTGTTTGCTTATTTTGATGAATCTATGGCTAGTTAAATAGTTTATAAACCATAGACAAGTTGGAATACAGTAGGTATAACACCAATATAAATAAAGAATGAGTTAATTACAGTACCTTGAAGTGGTATTTTATTTTCTTTCACTAACGGAGCTCACGAGATTTTCTACTTTAAGTTTTGTGTTGTGAAGTTTTCAAGTTTTGGGTAAAGATTTGATGGATTATGGAACAAGGAGTGGCAAGAGCCTAAGATTGGGGATGCCCATGGAACCCCCAAGATAATCTAAGGACACCTAAAAGCCAAAGCTTGGGGATGCCCCGGAAGGCATCCCCTCTTTCGTCTACTTTTGTCGGTAACTTTACTTGGAGCTATATTTTTATTCGCCACATGATATGTGTTTTGCTTGGAGCATCTTGTATGATTTGATTCTTTACTTTTTAGTTTACCACAATCATCCTTGCTGCACAAACCTTTTGAGAGAGCCATACATGATTTGGAATTTGTTAGAATACTCTATGTGCTTCGCTTATATCTTTTGAGTTATATAGTTTTGCTCTAGTACTTCACTTATATCTTTTAGAGCACGGTGGTGGATTTGTTGATCTCTCATGCTTCACCTAGATTATTTTGAGAGTCTTAATAGCATGGTAATTTTCTTAAAATCCTAATATGCTAGGTATTCAAAGTTAGTAAAATTTTCTTAAGAGTGTTTTGAATACTAAGAGAAGTTTGATGCTTGATGATTGTTTTGAGATATGGAGGTAATAATATCAAAGTCGTGCTAGTTGAGTAGTTGTGAAATTGAGAAATACTTGTGTTGAAGTTTGCAAGTCCCGTAGCATGCACGTATGGTAAACGTCATGCAACAAATTTGAAACATGAGGTGTTATTTGATTGTCTTCCTTATGAGTGGCGGCCGGGGACGAGCGATGGTCTTTTCCTACCAATCTATCCCCATAGGAGCATGCGCGTAGTACCGAGGTTTTTGATGACCTGTAGATTTTTGCAATAAGTATGTGAGTTCTTTATGACTAATGTTGAGTCCATGGATTATACGCACTCTCACCCTTCCATCCTTGCTAGCCTCTTCGGTACCGTCCATTGCCCTTTCTCACATTGAGAGTTGGCGCAAACTTCGCCGGTGCATCCAAACCCTATGATATGATACGCTCTTTCACACATAAACCTCCTTATATATTCCTCAAAATAGCCACTATACCTACCTATTATGGCATTTCCATAGCCATTCCGAGATAGATTGTCATGTAACTTTCCATCATTTCGTTCATCATGACACATTCATTATTGTCATATTGCTTAGCATGATCATGTAGTTGACATAGTATTTGTGGCAAAGCCACCGTTCATAATTCTTTCATACATGTCACTCTTGGTCCATTGCATATCCCGGTACACCGCCGGAGGCATTCATATAGAGTCATCTTTTCTTCTAGTATCGAGTTGTAATCATTGAGTTGTAAATAAATAGAAGTGTGATGATCATCATTTTCTAGAGCATTGTCCCAAGTGAGGAAAAAAAGGCCATAAAAAAAGAGAAGCCCCCCCCCCCAAAAAAAAAGAGAAGGCCCAAAAAAATAATGAGATAAAAAGAGAGAAGGGACAATGCTACTATCCTTTGCCACACTTGTGCTTCAAAGTAGCACCTTAATCTTCATGTTAGAGAGTCTCTTGTTTTGTCACTTTCATGTACTACTGGGAATTTTTCATTATAGAACTTGGCTTGTGTATTCCAACAATGGGCCTCCTTAAGTGCCCTAGGTATTCGTGAGCAAGCAAGTTGGATGCACACCCACTAGTTTCTTTTGTTGAGCTTTCATACATTTATAGCTCTAGTGCATCCGTTGCATGGCAATCCCTACTCCTTGCATTAACATCAATCGGTGGGCATCTCCATAGCCCATTGATTAGCCTTGTTGATGTGAGACTTTCTCCTTTTTGTCTTCTCCACATAACCCCCCTCATTATATTCTATTCCACCCATAGTGCTATGTCCATGGCTCGCACTCATATATTGCGTGCAAGTTTAGGTTTGAGATTACTAAAGTATGAAACAATTGCTTGGCTTGTCATCGGGGTTGTGCATGATGAGAGCATTCTTGTGTGACGAAAATGAAACATGACTAAACCATATGATTTTGTAGGGATGAACTTTCTTTGGCCATGTTATTTTGAGAAGACATAATTGCTTAGTTAGTATGCTTGAAGTATTATTAATTTTATGTCAATATGAACTTTTGTCTTGAATCTTTCGAATCTGAATATTCATACCACAATTAAGGATAATTACATTAAAATTATGCCAAGTAGCACTCCGCATCAAAAATTCTGTTTTTATCATTTACCTACTCGAGGACGAGCAGGAATTAAGCTTGGGGATGCTTGATACGTCTCCAACGTATCTATAATTTTTGATTGCTCCATGCTATATTATCTACTATTTTGGACATTATTGGGCTTTATTATCCACTTTTATATTATTTTTGGGACTAACCTATTAACCGGAGGCCCAGCCTAGAATTGCTATTTTTTGCCTGTTTTAGGGTTTCGAAGAAAAGGAATATCAAACGGAGTCCAAACGGAATGAAACCTTCGGGAACGTGATTTTCTCAACGAACAAGACCCGGGAGACTTGGACCCTATGTCAAGAAAGAAAAGAGGAGGCCACGAGGTAGGGGGCGCGCCTACCCCCCCCCCCCCCCCCAGGTGCGCCCTCCACTCTCGTGGGCCCCCTATTGCTCCACCGACGTACTCCTTCCTCCTATATATACCTACGTACCCCCAAACGACCAGTTACGGAGCCAAAACCCTAATTCCACCACCGTAACTTTCTGTATCCACGAGATCCCATCTTGGGTCCTGTTCCAGAGCTCCGCCGGAGGGGGCATCGATCACGGAGGGCTTCTACATCAACACCATAGCCCCTCCGATGAAGTGTGAGTAGTTTACCTCAGACCTACGGGTCCATAGTTAGTAGCTAGATGGCTTCTTCTCTCTTTTTGGATCTCAATATAATGTTCTCCCCCTCTCTTGTGGAGAACTATTCGATGTAATCTTCTTTTTGTGGTGTGTTTGTTGAGACCGATGAATTGTGGGTTTATGATCAAGTCTATCTATGAACAATATTTGAATCTTCTCTAAATTATTTTATGTATGATTGGTTATCTTTGCAAATCTCTTCGAATTATCAGTTTGGTTTGGCCTACTAGATTGATCTTTCTTGCAATGGGAGAAGTGCTGAGATTTGGGTTCAATCTTGCGGTGTCCTTTCCCAGTGACAGTAGGGGCAGCAAGGCACGTATTGTATTGTTGCCATCAAGGATAACAAGATGGGGTTTTCTTCATATTGCATGAGTTTATCCCTCTACATCATGTCATCTTGCTTAAGGCGTTACTCTGTTTTTAACTTAATACTCTAGATGCATGCTGGATAGCGGTTGATGAGGGTAGTAATAGTAGTAGATCCAGGCAGGAGTTGGTCTACTTGTCTCGGACGTGATGCCTATATACATGATCATACCTAGATATTCGCATAACTATGCTCAATTCTGTCAATTCCTAAACAGTAATTTGTTCACCCACCGTAGAATACTTATGCTCTCGAGAGAAGCCACTAGTGAAACCTATGGCCCCCAGGTCTATCTTCATCATATTAATCTCCTACTACTTTGTTATTTCCTTTTGCTATTTACTTTTCCTTTATTTTACTTTGCATCTTTATCATAAAAATACCAAAAATATTATCTTTATCATATCTATCAGATCTCACTCTTGTAAGTGGCCTTATAGGGATTGACAACCCCTATTTGCGTCGGTTGCGAGGATTTATTTGTTTTGTGCAGGTGCGAGGGACTCGCACGTAGCCTCCTACTGGATTGATACCTTGGTTCTCAAAAACTGAGGGAAATACTTACGCTACTTTGCTGCATCATCCCTTCCTCTTCGCGGAAAACCAACGCAGTGCTCAAGAGGTAGCAGCACGCTTAACGTTCGATGACGATATGTATTATGAGTTATGTAATTTGATGTACCGAAGGTTGTTCGGAGTCCCAGATGAGATCACAGACATGACGAGGAGTCTCGAAATGGTCGAGACATAAAGATTCGTATAAGGGAAGGCTACATTTGGACACCGGAATGGTTCGGGTCGTTTCGGATAAGTTTCAGAGTACTGGGGGTTACCGGAAACCCCCCGGGAAGTGGGCCTCATGGGCCTAATGGTGGAAGAGAGGAGGCAAGCCAAGGCGTGCCCCCCCTTTCCTCCTCTTCTTCCTCTCCTTGCTTCTTCTCCTACTAGGACTAGGAAAGGGGCAAACCTACTCCTACTAGGAGTTGGATTCCCCCCTTGGGCGCGCCCCTTGTGGCCGGCCCTGCTCCTCCTCCCCTCCTTTATATACGGGGGAGGGGGCACCCCATAGACACACAAGTTGATCTTTAGCCATGTGCGGTGCCCCCTCCACAGTTTTACACCTCAGTCATATTGTCATAGTGCTTAGGTTAAGCCCTGCGTCGGTAACTTCATCATCACCGTCAACACGCCGTCGTGCTGACGGAATTCACCCTCGGCCTCAACTGGATCAAGAGTACGAGGGACGTCTCCGTGCTGAACGTGTGCAGATCACGGAGGTATCATGCGTTCGGTACTTGATCGGTTGGATCACGAAGACGTTCGACTACATCAACCACGTTAGTAAACGCTTCTGCTTTCGGTCTATGAGGGTACATAGACACACTCTTCCCTCTCATTGCTATGCATCTCCTAGATAGATCTTGCGTGATCTTAGGAATTTTTTTGAAATACTACATTCCCCAACAGTGGTATCAGAGCCGGGTCTATGTGTAGATGTTATATGCACGAGTAGAACACAAAGAGTTGTGGGCGATAATAGTCATACTGCTTACCAGCATGTCATACTTTGATTCGGCGGTATTGTTGGATGAAGCGGCCCAGACCGACATTACATGACCGCGTTCATGAGACTGGTTCTACCGACGTGCTTCGCACACAGGTGGCTAGTGGGTGTCTGTTTCTCCAACTTTAGTTGAATCGAGTGTGACTACGCCCGGTCCTTGTTGAAGATTAAAATAGCACACTTGACGAAAAATCGTTGGGGTTTTTTGATGCGTAGGTAAGAATGGTTCTTGCTAAGCCCGTAGCAGCCATGTAAAACTTGCAACAACAAAGTAGAGGACGTCTAACTTATTTTTGCAGGGCATGCTGTCATGTGATATGGTCAAGACATGATTATATAAATTGTTGTATGAGATGGTCATGTTTCGTAACAAAGTTATCGACAACTGACAGGAGCCGTATGGTTGTCGCTTTATTGTATGAAATGCAATCGCCATGTAATTGCTTTACTTTATCACTATGTGGTAGTGATAGTCTTGGAAGCAGTAGTTGGCGAGACGACAACATACTATGATGGAGATAAATGCGTCAAGCCGGTGACGATGGTGATCATGATGGTGCTTTGGAGATGGAGATCAAAGGAACAAGATGATGATGGCCATATCACATCACTTATATTGATTGCATGTGATGTTTATCTTTTATGCATCTTATTTTGCTTAGTACGACGGTAGCATTATAAGATGATATCTCACTAAATTTCAAGGTATAAGTGTACTCCCTGAGTATGCACCGTTGCTACAGTTCGTCGTGCCGAGACACCATGTGATGATCGGGTGTGATAAGCTCTACGTTCACATACAATGGGTGGAAGCCAGTTTTGCACAAGCAAAATACTCAGGTTAAACTTGATGAGCCTAGCATATGCAGATATGGCCTCGGAAGACTGAGATCGAAAGGTCGAGCGTGAATCATATAGTAGATATGATCAACATAGTGATGTTCACCATTGAAAACTTCTCCATCTCACGTGATGATCGGACATGGTTTAGTTGATATGGATCACATGATCATTTAGATGACTAGAGGGATGTCTATCTAAGTGAGAGTTCTTAAGTAAAATGATTAATTGAACTTTAATTTATCATGAACTTAGTACCTGATAGTATTTTTCATGTCTATGTTGTTGAGGATAAATGGCCCGTGCTATTGTTCCTTTGAATTTTAATACGTTCATAGAGAAAGCTAAGTTGAAAGATGATGGTAGCAACTATACGGAATGGGTCTGTAACTTGAGGATTGTCCTCATTGCTGCACAGAAGAATTACGTCCTAAAAGCACCGCTAGGTGCAAAGCTCGCTACAGGAGCAACACCACATGTTATGAACGTCTGGCAGATCAAAGCTGATGACTACTCGATAGTTCAGTGTGCCATGCTTTACGGCTTAGAATTGGGACTTCAACGACATTTTGAATGTCATGGAGCATGTGAGATTGTTCCGGGAGTTGAAGTTAATATTTCAAGCAAATGCCCGAATTGAGAGATATGAAGTCTCCAATAAGTTCTATAGCTGCAAGATGGAAGAGAATAGTTCTGTCAGTGAACATATACTCAGAATGCGTGGGTACCACAGCCACTTGACTCAACTAGGAGTTCATCATCCTAATGATAGTGTCATTGACAGATTTCTTCAATCACTGCCACCAAGCTACAAAAGCTTTGTGATAAACTATAATATGCAAGGGATGGATAAGATAATTCCCGAGCTCTTCGCGATGCTAAAAGCTGCGAAGGTAGAAATCAAGAAGGAGCATCAAGTGTTGATGGTTAACAAGACCACTAGTTTCAAGAAAAAGGGCAAATAGAAGAAGGGGAAGTTCAAGAAGAACGACAAGCAAGTTGCTGCTCAAGTGAAGAAGCCCAAGTATGGACCAAAGCCTGAAACTAAGTGCTTCTACTGCAAAGGGACTGGTCACTGGAAGCGGAACTGCCCCTAGTATTTGGCGGATAAGAAGGATGGCAAAGTGAAAGGTATATTTGATATACATGTTATTGGTGTGTACCTTACTAATGCTTGCAGTACCGCCTGGGTATTTGATACTGGTTCTGTTGCTCATATTTGCAACTCAAAACAGGGGCTACGGATTAAGCAAAGATTGGCTAAGGACGAGGTGACGATGTGCGTGGGAAATGGTTCCAAAGTCGATGTGATCGCGGTCGGCACGCTACCTCTACATCTACCTTCGGGATTAGTACTAGACCTGAATAAGTGTTATTTGGTGCCAGCGTTAAGCATGAACATTATATCTGGATCTTGTTTGATGTGAGTGATGTCTACTACACAACCTTCTTCTTGTAGACATTGTTGGGCCTCCAAGTGCAGAGGTTTGTAGGACAGTAGCAAATTTCCCTCAAGTGGATGACCTAAGGTTTATCAACCTGTAGGAGGCGTAGGATGAAGATGGTCTCTCTCAAGCAACCCTGCAACCAAATAACAAAGAGTCTCTTGTGCCCCCAACACACCCAATACAATGGTAAATTGAATAGGTGCACTAGTTCGGCGAAGAGATGGTGATACAAGTGGTATATGGATGGTAGATAAAGGTTTTTGTAATATGAAAATATAAAAAACAGCAAGGTAACTAATGATAAAAGTGAGCGTAAATGGTATTGCAATGCGTTGAAACAAGACCTAGGGTTCATACTTTCGCTAGTGCAAGTTCCTTCAACAATAATAACATAATTGGATCACATAACTATCCCTCAACATGCAACAAAGAGTCACTCCAAAGTCACTAATAGCGGAGAACGAACGAAGAGATTATGGTAGGGTACGAAACCACCTCAAGTTATTCTTTCCAATCAATCAGTTGGCTATTCCTATAAGTGTCACAAACAGCCCTAGAGTTAGTACTAGAATAACACCTTAAGACACAAATCAACCAAAACCCTAATGTCACCTAGATACTCCAATGTCACCTCAAGTATCCGTGGGTATGATTATACGATATGCATCACACAATCTCAGATTCATCTATTCAACCAACACATAGAACCTCAAAGAGTGCCCCAAAGTTCTACCGGAGAATCACGACGAAAACATGTGCCAACCCCTATGCATAGGTTCATGGGCGGAACCCGCAAGTTGATCACCAAAACATACATCAAGTGAATGACGTGGTATCCCATTGTCACCACAGATACGCACGACAAGACATACATCAAGTGTTCTCAAATCTTTAAAGACTCAATCCGATAAGATAACTCCAAAGGGGAAACTCAATCCATTACAAGAGAGTAGAGGGGGGGAGAAAACATCACAAGATCCAACTATAATAGCAAAGCTCGCGATACATCAAGATCGTATCACCTCAAGAACACAAGAGAGAGAGAGAGAGAGAGAGAGATCAAACACATAGCTACTGGTACATACCCTCAGCCCCGAGGGAGAACTACTCCCTCCTCGTCATGGAGAGCATCGGGATGATGAAGATGGCCACCGGAGAGGGATTGCCCCCTCCGGCAGGGTGCCGAAACGGGTCTAGATTGGTTTTCGGTGGCTACGGAGGCTTCTGGCGGTGGAACTCCTGATCTATTGTGCTCCCCGGTCGTTTTAGGGTGTATGGAGATATACAGGAGGAAGAAGTGCGTCAGGGGGGCCACGAGGGTGGAGGGCGCGCCCAGGGGGTGGGCGCGCCCCCTGCCTCGTGGCTTCCTCGTAGATCCCCTGACATGCACTCCAAGTCTTCTGGGCTTCTTCTGATCCAAAAATAAGTTCCATGAAGTTTCAGGTCAATTGGACTCCGCTTGGTTTTCCTTTTCTATGATATTCTAAAACAAGGTAAAAACAGAAACTAGCACTGGGCTCTGGGTTAATAGGTTAGTCCCAAAAATCATATAAAATAGCATATAAATGCATATAAAACATCCAAGGTTGATAATATAATAGCATGGAACAATCAAAAATTATAGATACATTGGAGACGTATCAGCATCCCCAAGCTTAATTCCTGCTCGTCCTCGAGTAGATAAATGATAAAAACAAAAAAATTGATGTGGAATGCTACCTAACATATTTATCCATGTAATTCTCTTTATTGTGGCAAGAATATTCAGATCCATAAGATTCAAGACAAAAGTTTAATATTGACATAAAAATAATAATACTTCAAGCATACTAACAAAGCAATTATGTCTTCTCAAAATAACATGGCCAAAGAAAGCTATCCCTACAAAATCATATAGTCTGGCTATGCTCTATCTTCACCACACAAAGTATTTAAATCATGCACAACCCCGGTGACAAGCCAAACAATTATTTCATACTTTTGATGTTCTCAAACTTTTTCAATCTTCACGCAATATATGAGCGTGAGCCATGGACATAGCACTATAGGTGGAATAAAATGGTGGTTGTGGAGAAGACAAAAAGTAGAAGATAGTCTCACATCAACTAGGCGTATCAACGGGCGATGGAGATGCCCATCAATAGATATCAATGTGAGTGAGTAGGGATTGCCATGCAACGGATGCACTAGAGCTATAAGTGTATGAAAGCTCAACAAAAGAAACTAAGTGGGTGTGCATCCAACTCGCTTGCTCACGAAGACCTAGGGCATTTTGAGGAAGCCCATCATTGGAATATACAAGCCAAGTTCTATAATGAAAGATTCCCACTAGTATATGAAAGTGACAACATAGGAGACTCTCTAACATGAAGATCATGGTGCTACTTTGAAGCACAAGTGTGGTAAAAGGATAGTAGCATTGCCCCTTCTCTCTTTTTCTCTCGTTATTATTATTTTTTGGGGCCTTTTCTCTTTTTTTATGGCCTCTTTTTTTTATTTTTTTATATGGGACTTTTCTCTTTTTTTATGGCCTCTTTTTTTCTTTTTTTAGTCCGGAGTCTCATCCCGACTTGTGGGGGAATCATAGTCTCCATCATCCTTTCCTCACTGGGACAATGCTCTAATAATGATGATCATCACACTTTTATTTACTTACAACTCAAGAATTACAACTCGATACTTAGAACAAAATATGACTCTATATGAATGCCTCCGGCGGTGTACCGGGATGTGCAATGACTCATGAGTGACATGTATGGAAGAATTATGAATGGTGGCTTTGCCACAAATACGATGTCAACTACATGATCATGCAAAGCAATATGACAATGATGAAGCGTGTCATAATAAACGGAACGGTGGAAAGTTGCATGGCAATATATCTCGGAATGGCTATGGAAATGCCATAATAGGTAGGTATGGTGGCTGTTTTGAGGAAGATATATGGTGGGTTTATGGTACCGGCAAAAGTTGCGCGGTACTAGAGAGCCTAACAATGGTGGAAGGGTGAGAGTGCGTATAATCCATGGACTCAACATTAGTCATAAAGAACTCACATACTTATTGCAAAAATCTATTAGTTATCGAAACAAAGTACTATGTGCATGCTCCTAGGGGGATAGATTAGTAGGAAAAGACCATCGCTCATCCCCGACCGCCACTCATAAGGAAGACAATCAATAAATAAATCATGCTCCGACTTCATCACATAACGGTTCACCATACATGCATGCTACGGGAATCACAAACTTTAACACAAGTATTTCTCAAATCCACAACTACTCAACTAGCATGACTCTAATATCACCATCTCCATATCTCAAAACAATTATCAAGTATCAAACTTCTCTTAGTATTCAATGCACTCTATATGAAAGTTTTTATTATATCCCTCTTGGATGCCCATTATATTAGGACTAGTTTCATAACCAAAGCAAACTACCATGCTGTTCTAAAGACTCTAAAAATAATATAAGTGAAGCACGAGAGTTCATCTATTTCTTCAAAATAAAACTACCACCATGCTCTAAAAGGATATAAGTGAAGCACTAGAGCAAATGACAAACTACTCCGGAAGATATAAGTGAAGTTCAATGAGTAGTCAAATACTTATGCAACTATGTGAAGACTCTCTAACATTTAATAATTTCAGATCTTGGTACTTTATTCAAACAGCAAGCAAAACAGAAGAAAATAACTTGATGCTCCAAGCAAAACACATATCATGTGGTGAATAAAAATATAGCTCCAAGTAAAGTTACCGATGAACAAAGATGAAAGAGGGGATGCCTTCCGGGGCATCCCCAAGCTTAGGCTCTTGGTTGTCCTTGAATATTACCTTGGGGTGCCTTGGGCATCCCCAAGCTTAGGCTCTTGCCACTCCTTATTCCATAGTCCATCGAATCTTTAGCCAAAACTTGAAAACTTCACAACACAAAACTTAACAGAAAACTCGTGAGCTCCGTTAGTGAAAGAAAACAAAGCACCACTTCAAGGTACTGTAATGAACTCATTCTTTATTTATATTGGTGTTAAAACTACTGTATTCCAACTTATCTATGGTTTATAAACTCTTTTACTAGCCATAGATTCATCAAAATAAGTAAACAACACACGAAAAACAGAATCTTTCAAAAATAGAACAGTCTGTAGTAATCTGCAACTAACGCAAACTTCTGGAACCCCAAAAATTCTAAAATAAATTGATGGACGTAAGGAATTTATCTATTAATCATCTGCAAAAATAATTAACTAAGTAGCACTCTTAAATAGAAAATGGCAGCAATTCTCGTGAGCGCTAAAGTTTCTGTTTTTTACAGCATGATCGCAAAGACTTTCCCCAAGTCTTTCCAAAGGTTCTAATTAGCACAAACACTAATTAAAAGCATAAAACCATATCTAAACATAGGCTAGATGAATTATTTATTACTAAACAGGAACAAAAAGCAAGGAATGAAAATAAAATTGGGTTGCCTCCCAACAAGCGCTATCGTTTAACGCCCCTAGCTAGGCATGATGATTTCAATGATGCTCACATAAAGGATAAGAATTGAAACATAAAGAGAGCATCATGAAGAATTGAAAGTGCGTTATATCGACTAGAGGGGGGGGGTGAATAGGCGATTTTTATGAAAGTCTTCAAAACATGGAAGTTATGAAGACAAACAGTAGAGATATGCCTATTACTATGCAGCGGAAGTTAGACTACACTAGGCAAGCCATGGTCAAGTATCAACAGAGTGAAAGCACAGTGATGAATAGCTGCAGTGTAATACGGATCAGGTAGGAGGATATTATGAAGCCAAACAGAACACACAGTCACTCAGTGAAGACTAAGGGTACAGCAAACATGCAATGACTTCACAATGAGTAACAATATGTAAAGGGAAGTGAAGATGAAACCAGTGACTCGTTGAAGACAATGATTTGTTGGACCAGTTCCAGTTGCTGTGACAACTGTACGTCTGGTTGGAGCGGCTAGGTATTTAAACCTTAGGACACACAGTCCCGGACACCCAGCCCTGAACCGCAGCTCAGGACACCCAGTCCTCACCGTATTCTCCTTGAGCTAAGGTCACTCAGACCTCGCCCAATCACTCTGGTAAGTCTTCAAGGTAGACTTCCAAACCTTCATAGACTTCGTTCACCGGCAATCCACAATGACTCTTGGATGCTCAGAACGCGACGCCTAACCAGCTGGAGGATGCACAATCCTCAAGTGTAATAAGTCTTCAGATCACTCAGACAAGAAGACTTAAGTGATGCCCAATTTGCTCTGGCTCTGGGTGGTTAGGGCTTTTTCCTCGCTAGGTATTCTCTCTCAAAGGCTTCGAGGTGGGTTGCTCTCAAACGACAAAAGCCGTGCACTGAAATCTGAGCAGCCAACTGTTTATGGTTGTAGGGGGTGGGCTATTTATAGCCACTAGGCAACCCGACCTGATTTGTCCGAAATGACCCTGGGTCACTAAGGAACTGACACGTGTTCCAACGGTCAGATTTCAAACTCACACGGCAACTTTACTTGGGCTACAAGCAAAGCTGACTTGTCCGACTCTGGACAAGATTTTCTCTCATAGTCTTCACTCGAAGACATAGGTTTTTTGTTTAGGCATCACTTCAGTCGTTCTGACTGGTTCTCTTGGACCCCACTTAACAATACGGTGGTTCCTATGACTCAACACAAATGAAAGAGAACTACGAAAGATCTAAGTTTCGAGCTCCATAGGCTTCATGCGGTGTCTTCTCTTGTCATAGTCTTCAAAATGAATATCTTCATATACCACCATTGACTTCAATGTCTTCGTACATTTTTAGGGGTCATCTTTGGTAATAAAACCGAATCAATGAGGGACTTCTACCTGTGTTATCCTGCAATTCTCACACACACATTAGTCCCTCAACTAGGTTTGTCGTCAATACTCCAAAACCAACTAGGGGTGGCACTAGATGCACTTACAATCTCCCCCTTTTTGGTGATTGATGACAAACTAGTTGAAGTTTTCAACGGGGAATATAGTCTGTGAAATTTTAAAGGATAAGGAATTGTCTTCATAATTTGCAAGGGCTCCCCCTGAAGATGTGCATATAAGTAATTTTCTTTTGGAATGCAAATGCACATGGCAGGTTGTACTTGTGGAGATCCACTTCAACTTATGATGACAATCCACTATGCATGTAAAAGTATATGAAGATAATGACATGCATAATGGAAAATGGACGTCTGCAGAATGATCTAAGTGCGGAATTTATCGTCGCACATGCGGAATTTATCTTCGCAAAACAAGGTGGCAAATAAGTAGCAGACGACCATCGAGTTTAAGTGTTACAACTCAAAGAACCAAATGTAGGAAAACAAGAGTTGTAAGCACGAAGCAAAATATAAAGCACCCGCCCATAATGACCCGCTTGAAGACTATCAACCTCATAACCTCATATGCTTCTCCCCCTTTTGTCAGTGAGGACCAAAAAGGTTCGAAGACATAGAGTTTCTACTCGTTCCCATGAGCGGCAGGGTCGTCGGTGGTGTTTGGCGGTGCTGAAGAGCTTGGTGCAGTGTCAACGCGTGCTGAAGGAGGTGGCGGTGATGTAGCATCGTCTTCATCCTCTATAATTCTGGCAGTCACTGTGGCAGCAGAGGAAGAAAACTCCGAGTCTTCAAGGGATGGCGTGTCTCGCAGCACAGCTCTTCTAGGAGGTGTGGAGTCAAACTTGAATCGCTCTGTGAAACCATCCTCTTGAAGATTAGCTTCAGAACACATCACCGTGAGTCCTTTCCATGTGCGGCGACAGGTTTCATGTGCAACGAATGCATTCTTGGTGGCAAGATTCCGAATGCAATTTACATCCACCAAGAGGCTTTTCATCTGACGCTTCAGCCAGTCATGATGCCTATCATGTTTTTGATGAAGTGCCACAAGAAGCTCTCGGTCATTGAGAACACGAGCGCGCTTCTTGGGTCTTGGAGCAGTGGTGCTGTCAGTGGCTTCAATGGAAGCAAGGCATGGTGCACGTGTAGTGCCAGCCAACGGATACACCCGAGAGATTGCTTCAATTCCTTCAATGTTCTGAGTGAAACTCTGGTGATCTGCATTCTGAAGACTCAGAGGTTGCTTGGCTGGCTCAGGATAGATGGCTTCAGCAGAGGTATCCACATCAGGCAAGAAGATCCGATGGTTGCGGGCTGAGGGTTGATACAAGATAGCAGAGTGAAGTTTGATCAGCCTCATTACCCAAGGGGCATAGAATTTCAAACCAAATAGATCTGAGCCTGATGCAGCAAGTTGGCGTATGAAGAAGTCCTGTGCATTGAAGCATTTGCCATGAAGAATACAGAATATTAGAGTCTTCATTGCACCTCAATCTTGGCATTTGGAGAGTGCCCTTTGACAGGCCAGAGAGTTCGCCTGATGATGTGATAGATGGTTCTGGGCAGGTACTCAAGGTCTTCAACGAAGAACTCTGTAGGATAAGGAGCATCTTGAGGCAATGGCTTCATCATGGAGAGCATTTGACTCATATCAGGTTCTAGTCACTGAAAGATGCTCTCAATAGCTTCAGCATGCAGCTGACAGCCTTGCTCGAAGAGATCGCCAGGAGTGGGCAAGCCAGTGAGCTCAATGATATCAAATGCATTGGCTTCATGATGAACATTGCCAGTCATCCACTCCAGGACCCAAGTCTTCGGATCTCTGTTGTATCCTTTGATGTGTAGTGTGGCATAGAATTGTAGCAGCAGCTCTTCATCGGTAACAAACTGCAGCAGACCCACTTGCTTGAAGCAATCCAACGCTTCTTCGAGACAGGGCAGACCAGCAACAGCTTCAACATCAAGGCGCTTGTGCGGGAAGATGCGACCTTGGTTGTACAGGATGCATGAGTAGTAGCTGCGCTGAGGATAGCTCCAGAACCGATCTGATGAAATCCTTTCCCTTGAGTAGGGGTTCCTGGAGCTATTGAAGAAGGTATTGTCTGCCTTGAAGCCATTGACGTTGAAGGAGCCGGGTGCTGATGCAGGACCTGGGAACCTTGGCAGTCTTGGGATCGGCTTCTGTACCTGAGGCTTGTGCTCAACATGGTAATCAAATTGGGGACCGGCAGCAGACTCAGGAACAGAAGTATCAGGATCAGTGGCTTCACTGTCTTCTGATGCTTTTGGTGGGGAGGGCTCCACATTAGCTTCATGGTTGGTAGTGGCAGCCTCACGATTTGCATCCTCCACTTGACGAGCTGGAGGGTCAGACACAGGCACGTTCTCCTGGAGAACTGCTTCTTGGTGGAACAGGGGAGTGGGATCTTGTGGTACTTCTTCTTCGGCTGATGCAGCCGGAATGTCTTCAGAGACTTGAGGCCTTGGACCTTTGCGAAGCCTGCGTAACGCAGATGACGCCTGTGGAGTCGAAGTGGGCTGGGCCTCAGATTCTTCTTCCTCTTGGGGGCGATCCGCCCATGAAGCATCCTGGGCAATTGGCGTCAGTGGACGACCAATGCTGATGAGTTCGCTGTGGTCTTGCTGAGGAAGGACTGCATCATTTTCTACATTGTCATGATGACCAATGTCTTCAGCAGCGATGGGGTCGGCTGCTGGAATGTCTTCATCTACATGAGCCTCTGTGGAAGCAGGCTCATGAACTGTCAGTTGTCGTTCTGCTTCAGGATAGACCACAGAAAGGGGTTCAACCATCAAGGGCTCTGTGGGAGCAGCCCGATCTCTCCTGGTCTTCCTCTTCTTCTTAGAGGGGGCAGTAGGAGAGGCTTCAGGATATTTCCTTTTCCTTGCTGCAGCCTCAGCAGTCCTGGTCTTCTTGAGCTCTGAAGCGGTTGACCGGCTCTTTGGCTTCGAGCCAGTCGTTGCAGTTGGGAAGACAATCGGAGCTGCTTCCTGCCTTGGTGCATCGGGTTCAGCCGTAGTTGGCTTCTTCTTCTTCGCGGCCATCCTGGGGTCGATGCCAGGACGCCCAAGTGCCTTGCGCTTCTCAGCCTCATTATAGGCTTGCACACATCTGTCGGCCAGAGTCTTCATGCGCTCACGCGAACCTTGAGCTTCAGCGCGTTTCTTCAGAAAGTTTTCCTTGAGTTCGTGCATCATGATCTTGAAGTTTTTCACTTCTTGCACGCTGAGCTTGGCCATATGCTTCTTGAACTGAGCCTTTTCATAGTCAATCTTCTGCTTCAGCTCAACAACGCGCTGGGCGATGGCTAGTTCTGAAGCAATGGCTCCTTGGAAGGCAACACTGAGGCCAATGGGTAGCTGCAGATCTTCAAAGCTGATATTTGGCGTGTCAAACCACTCGTCAATGAAGTCGTGGATGATGGCAACATCAAAGAGAGGCAGATTATTGAAGATTTCTGCTTCTTCTTTGCTCTTGATGAGTTGCTCAAGAGCGTCATCTGCAAGGTCTTCATCACTTGACAGATCAATGGCGTTGTTGCGCAGAATGGCAGCAGCTGTGAGCTCTTACCGCTATGTGGCTGAGGCATCTTGCTCTTCTGGGGCTTGGAGATGCGGGATACGTCTTCAGACTGCACACTGACTTCAGGAGGTGCAGTTGCCAATGGCTTCGCCCTTGAGATTTTTGGTGAAGGGGCTGCCGGCTTTGAAGCTTTTGGCTTCTTCATCTGCTTTGGCTTCGGCACTGTAGGCGCTTCTTCTGATTCAGAGTCAGCTGGAGGCTCATTTACTGCAGTCCCTTGAACTAAGATGCGGGTGATGATGCGTTCAAGGTTTGCATAAGGACCGATGACATTGGGGTCTGCCTCGCGTGTGCCATCTGCCCTTGGTGCGGAGGGACCAGGGTTGAAGTCTAACCCAAATTTCTTCTTGTTCTGCTTCGCTGAGTTTTGGGCAAACTGAAAGTTGCACTTGAATAGATTGTCATCACGACACCAGAGTAGTGACGACGGATGTGCATTTGCAGGCTGTGGTCCACGGACCATGCATGGATAGAAGCTTTGAGCAATAGCTTCATCTCTGGACCTGGGTAGAAGATTCTTGTATAGGATATCTCCCCACGGTCTCTTGATGGCGTTTTTCTCAGCATACTCCTGGGTTACGAAGCGGTATTGGAACCATTGTTCTGCCCAATAGCGTCGAATCCATTGGATTCGGGTCTTGCGCTGACTGTAATTCTCTTCAGGATCTGTTTTATACATTTCTGCGAGTTCATCAGGCAGATCTCTGGATGTTCCGCCACGATGCTGTCTGCCCCCCTTCCTTGCTGCTATCTCTGAAGCCATAAACTTTAACTTGAAAGGCTTCAAGACGTTCAAAGGCTTCAAAGGCTTTCTCTTGCTGGACCAACAGGAACTGGCTTCAGGAGAATTTATGTGATGCTGTAAGAACTCTGCAAATGAATGCAGACTATGAGAACCAAAGGATTCCCCCACGGACATGTACCTGTGATAGCATTAAGGTGCGAGGGAAGGGGAAGAGGTCATATGCATTCTCAGAAGATTTTGAAGATAAATCAGTTTAGAAGACATTGACCTCATCGTGCGAAGACATTCACTCATAGATAAGAAGTTGGTTCCAGATTTGTACGAACCCACAGATCGGTACAAGTGAGGAATCTAACTACTTTGTGAAGCACAAGTGAATATACTAGGCATGTTATGAGATGCAGATTGAGAGAGATCTAACTTGTGTGAATGGAAACTTCTTATGGTAGAAAGTGACAAAGCCATAGGATCAAAAGGTGCCATAAAAAGAAGTTTTATTTACCACACTAAGAACTGCTAGATGGAGAGGAAGATGAGGCCGAGCAGTTCAATCTTTCGTGCCCTAACTTGGCGACGGAGGACACCTACGTCGACGGCGGAGAGGACCATGTCCGCGATCGGCGTGAAGACGACGTCGGAGAGGTTGCGGCAGCGAAGCGCTTCGTCGCCGGCATCGTCGAGGTCTAGCGATGGCGCTAGGGTTCATGCGAGGGTGGAAGAAGGGATAATGACCGCAGTGAGTGTGTATTTATAGTTACAGGGGAGGCACTGCGCTATTACACAGGTGCCCCTGGCGATTCACATCTGAGTAACACGTGGCCATCATGCGGAATTTTGGGGGCAGTTCCACGTCCCACGCACGCCTGGATTGTCGGGTGGTCGTTCCTACTTCTTCGGATTTCATGTGGATAAATGAGCATTGAAAATGGACTTAAAGGTTGTCTCTGTGTCTTCTGCTATCAAGGACACAGAGAAGACATTCAACAGTTTCAATAGAATGCATATGACTTGGAGAGATAGAATTTGAGATAGAGAGCATAGACAGGTTAGGGTCCGATCACATTCACTTAGTTCAATAGATTCAAACAAGAAGACATAGCTATAAGTGAATGTTGTAGAGGACAGAACACTAGTATATATATATCTATATAATCAACATAGTGAAGATAATCATGAAGACATGTTGATATTGAAGCCAAACCGAATGTGAAGACATTGCAAGGTAACGCCATGTGTGAAACACTTCAAAATAGAACGTTTGGTGGTGGCGTTACCCACCGTATAGGAAGTATTAGACCCAGACACGGTGCACAATTATCGTGGTGCTCCGAAGTCAAATTCCATATTAATGTATTCACACTTAGAATGTATGTCTTCATTGATTGAAGATATACTTACTTCGTGTGTTGCACATCTAAGTCATCAATATGCATAAGTGTTAGGATGTGTGCCTGGTCACAGGACATTTGAGGATTCCAGGATATTTAGCTCACACCGTAACTTGCAAAATCTCTTCTCATCCAAGGGCTTGGTGAAGATATCTGTCAATTGCTCTTCAGTGTTGACGTGTATGATATCAATATCTTCCTTCACAACATGATCTCTGAGAAAATGATGACGAATTTCTATGTGCTTTGTCTTCGAGTGCTGAACTGGGTTATTGGCAATCTTGATGGCGCTTTCGTTGTCGCAGTAAAGTGGCACTTGCTTCAGATGAACGCCATAGTCCTTGAGAGTTTGCTTCATCCACAGAAGCTGGGCGCAGCAAGATCCAGCAGCAATGTATTCAGATTCAGCAGTGGAGAGGGATACACAGTTCTGCTTCTTTGAAGACAACATACAAGTGATCGTCCCAGAAAGTGGCATGTGCCTGATGTAGACTTCCGATCAACCTTGTCACCAGCATAATCAGCATCCGAGAATCCAACCAGATCAAACTCTGAGCCCTTTGGATACCATAATCCGAGAGTTGGGGTGTGAGCCAAATATCGAAGAATTCGCTTCACAGCTAAGTGATGCGACTCCTTTGGTGCCGCTTCAAATCAAGCACACATGCAAACACTAAGCATAATATCTGGCCTAGATGCACATAAATAAAGCAAAGAACCAATCATGGAGCGGTATACCTTTTGATCGAACTCTTTACCAATGTCGTCGGGACCCAGATGATGTTTGGCTGGCATTGGTGTTGTGAAGCCTTTGCAGTCTTGCATACCAAACTTCTTCAGGCACTCTTTGAGATACTTCTCTTAAGATATGAAGATGCCGTTGCGTTGTTGTCGTATTTGAAGACCGAGGAAGAACTTCAGCTCCCCCATCATAGACATCTGATATTGCTCTTGCATCATATAGCCAAACTCTTCACTGTACTTCTGATTGGTGCAGCCGAAGATAATGTCATCCACATATATTTGGCACACAAACAGTTCACCATCATATGTCTTCGTGAAGAGAGTGGGATCTAGGGAACCAGGTATGAAGCCTTTGCTCTTCAGGAAATATTTGAGTGTGTCATACCAGGCCCGAGGGGCTTGTTTGAGGCCATACAGTGCCTTGTTGAGCTTGTATACCATGTCAGGATGTTTTGGATCTTCAAACCCAGGCGGTTGTGCAGCATACACTTCTTCTTCAATCTTGCCATTGAGAAAGGCACTCTTCACATCCATTTGATATAGCAATATGTTATGATGATTTGCATAGGCCAGCAGTATACATATGGCTTCAAGTCTGGCCACAAGAGCAAATGTTTCATCGAAATCAATGCCTTCCACTTGAGTATATCCTTGAGCAATGAGACGAGCTTTGTTTCTGACAATTTGACCATGCTCATCTTGCTTGTTGTGGTATATCCATTTGGTGCCTATTATATTGTGCTTCCGTGGATCAGGTCGCTTAACCAGTTCCCATACATTGTTCAGCTCAAACTGTTGAAGCTCTTCTTGCATAGCTTGAATCCATTCAGGTTCCATGAAGGCTTCTTCAACTTTCTTGGGTTCTGTAATTGAGACAAATGCGAAGTGCCCACAGAAATTCGCCAGCTGAGTTGCCCTTGAATGAGTGAGTGGACTAGGTGCATTGATGCTGTCAATTATTCTGTCAATCTGCACTTCATTGGCAACACGAGGATGTACAGGGCGAAGACTTTGCTCTTGCTGATCTGAGTTGTTGTTGGGAGGAATGTCTTCAGGCTGAGCATTGTCTTCATGCGGATCAGGTGCTGAGATGATAACTTCTTCTTCAGGATGAGCTTCAGAAGGTATAATCTCTCCAGTTCCCATTAGCTTGATTGAATCACTAGCTGGAACTTCATCTAGCACATCTGGCAGTTGCTCTCTTTGTGAACCATTGGTCTCATCGAACCGCACATCCACTGTTTCAACCACTTTGTAATGAAAGAGATTGAAGACTCTGTAGGAGTGCGAATCCTTTCCATATCCAAGCATAAAGCCCTCATGTGCTTTTGGTGCAAACTTTGAGGTATGGTGTGGGTCCTTGATCCAGCACCTTGCGCCAAATACTCTGAAGTAACTGACATTTGGCTTCTTGCCAGTTAGGAGTTCATAAGATGTCTTGTTTAGAAGCTTGTGAAGATAAACACGATTGATTGTATGACATGCAGTGTCAATGGCTTCAGGCCAGAATTTTCTTGGAGTTTTGTATTCATCTAGCATCGTTCTGGCCATCTCAATGAGTGTTCTGTTCTTGCGTTCGACGACGCCATTCTGCTGTGGCGTGTACGGAGCTGAGAATTCATGTGTGATGCCCAAGGTATCAAGATATGTATCAAGGCCAGTGTTCTTGAATTCAGTGCCATTGTCACTTCTGATGTGCTTTATCTTGACGCCATAGTTGTTCATTGCTCGATTAGTGAAGCGTCTGAAGACATCCTGCACTTCAGTCTTGTAAAGGATTATGTGCACCCAAGTATATCTAGAGTAATCATCAACAATGACAAAGCCATAGAGGCAAGCAGTAGTGGTAAAAGTTGAGTAGTGAGTGGGACCGAAAAGATCCATGTGAAGCAGTTCGAAGGGTCGAGTAGTGGTCATGATTGTCTTCGAGGGATGTTTTGCCCTCGTCATCTTCCCTGCTTCACAGGCACCGCATAAGTGATCTTTCTTGAACTTGACGCCCTCGATGCCTATGACATGCTTCTTCTTTGCAAGGGTGTGGAGGTTCCTCATGCCAGCATGCCCAAGCCTCCGATGCCAAAGCCAGCATTCTAAAGCTTTTGCCAGAAGACATACTATAAGTTGTGGCCCTGCTGAGAAATCTACCACGTACAAATCATCTTTCCGATACCCTTCAAACACTAGAGACTTGTCAGATTCCATTAGTACCAGGCAACGATATTTTCCGAATATTACTATCATGTTCAAATCGCAAAGCATTGAGACAGACATTAAGTTGAAGCCAAGGGATTCAACAAGCATGACTTTATCCATGTGTTGATCCTTTGAGATTGCAACTCTACCTAGACCCAGTACCTTACTTTTACCAGTGTCAGCGAATGTGATGTGGCTCTTATCGGATGGACGTAAGGTTGAGTCCATAAGAAGGCTTCTTTTGCCGGTCATGTGATTTGTACACCCGCTGTGAATAATCCATTCTGAAGACGCTGGTGTCGTACCCTACAGTGCAATTAGGGGGATAGGCTTCACGAAGAGAATTGTGAAGCAAAAACATTTGACAAACCAATGGGTTATGAAAACTTAGATCCAGATTAGGACTAATAGGGAGAGTAGCATGCGATTCCGGAACGAAGTACATAGTGATGCCATTCGGGCATTTGATCTTGCGCCCTACAAGATGTTTAAGGTCCCCAGCAATAGCGTGAGAGGATTTTGGTTTTCTGCTGGAGACCTTTCCCTGCAAAAGAGAGTTAAGCTTTATTAGCCACCCACATCTTCAAGGGTGGCTTAGAAGCAATAATTCTAAGTGCAGCATCTGAGAATTTTGGCTTTGGAGCCCTAGCAAACAGTCTAGCAGGCGGACAATAGTACTCATATGAATAGGGAGAATAGTTCTTGGTCATATGAACATGGCGGTTTGATGAACCGCTCTCATATTCATATGCCTGAGTGTGGTTTCCCTGCAAAACATTTGCGTTAGTGCAACTCAGGTGAGTCCTCTGTCTGTATGAGGACTTTGGACCGTATGAAGCCTTTGGTCTGAGGTTTGTCTTCTTCATGTGAGGAGTCATGAAGACATTCACAGGAAGATTTTCCAGACACTTTTTCGGAACCCAGATCTTCTTCATAGGCGGTCCATTCCTGCAGTTAGTACCAATGTACCTGGCAAACACTTCACCATTCTGATTCTTAAACAGTACATAGTTTGCATCAAAGGATTCATCAATGATAATGGGGTTAGCACAAGTGAATCCAGATAAATTGGATGGATCTGCTATAGGTTCCTTTGCAGCAACCCACTTGGTTTTGGGGTACTGCTCAGGTTTCCAGTAAGAGCCATCTGCATTCATTTTCCTTGCGAACCCAACACCATCTTTCCTAGGGTTTCATTTCAGAATCTGCTTCTTGAGGACATCACATAATGTCTGATGCCCTTTAAGACTTTTGTACATCCCTGTTTCAAGCAATGTCTTCAACCTAGCATTCTCATCAGCAATAGCAGTGGTATCCTCAGCAGAGGGGTTAGTTACCACATCAACAGTTGAAGACATTGCAACAGCAGTAGCAGTAGAACATTCAGCAACAGAAGCAACATTATCACGCTCAATGCATTTAAGACATGGTGGTTCAAATCCTTCCTGAGCGGAACTGATCTGTTCGGCGCGAAGTGACTCGTTTTCCTTTTGAAGATCTTCATGAGCCGCTCTCAATTTCTCAAGATCTTGCTTCCTTTGAAGATAATCATAGGAAAGCTTTTCATGAGTTGTTGAGAGAGTATCATGACGATCTTCAAGTTCCTGATACTTAACGTGAAGATTTTTTATGTCTTCAATTAAGGATTCAGATCGAGTCATTTCAGCACCCAATAGATCATCGCTTCTGTCTAACAGTTTTTGAATATGTTCCATGGCTTTCTGTTGTTCAGTTGCAATTTTAGCAAGTGTTTTGTAGCTGGGTTTTGGATCACAATCAGAGTCATCGTCACTAGATGTTTGATAGTGAGTAGTGCGTGTGTTTACCTTGGCACCGCGTGCCATGAAGCAGTAGGTAGGATCGGAGCAGTCCTTGTCATTTGCATCGGTGTCGGTGATGGAGTCATTGTCTTCAGTGTTGAAGATGGACTTGGCAACGTATGCTGTAGCCAGACTTGCAATGCCAGAATCAGACTCCTCCTCAGACTCCACCTCTGCCTCCTCAGAAGCGGACTCCTCCTCTGAATCCATTTCCTTGCCAACAAACGCACGTGCCTTGCCAGATGAGCTCTTCTTGTGTGATGAAGACTTTGAGGAAGACTTGGAAGAAGACTTTGAGTATTTCTTCTTCTTCTTGTCGTCAGAGTCATATTCCTTGCTCTTCTTCTTCTTTCAGTTCTCGTTGTCCCATTGTGGACACTCAGAGATGAAGTGTCCTATTTTCTTGCACTTGTGGCATGTTTTCTTCTTGTAGTCATGAGCAGAAGCTTCATCATTCCTTGAGCTTGATCGTGAAGAATTTCTGAAGCCTTTCTTCTTGGTGAATCTTTGGAACTTCTTCACAAGCATTGCAAGTTCCCTTCCAATGTCTTCAGGATCATCAGAACTGCTGTCAGATTCTTCTTCAGATGAGGAAACAGCTTTTGCCTTCAGGGCACGAGTTCGCCCGTAGTTTGGACCATAGATATCTCTTTTCTCAGAAAGCTGAAACTCATGTGTGTTGAGTCTCTCGAGTATGTCAGACGGATTGAGTGTCTTGAAATCAGGACGTTCTTGAATCATCAGGGCTAGGATGTCAAATGAACTATCAAGTGATCTCAGCAGCGTCTTGACGATTTCATGTTTGGTGATCTCAGTGGCGCCGAGGGCTTGAAGCTCATTTGTGATGTCAGTAAGTCGGTCAAATTTGTGCTGGACATTCTCATTGTCATTTCGCTTGAAGCGGTTGAAGAGGTTGCGAAGAACACTGATTCTCTGATCTCGCTGGGTTGAGATGCCTTCATTGACCTTGGAGAGCCAGTCCCAGACCAGCTTGGATGTCTTCAAAGCACTCACACGGCCATACTGTCCTTTGGTCAGATGACCACAGATGATATCCTTGGCAGTAGAGTCCAGTTGAGTGAACTTCTTCACATCAGCAGTAGTGACACCTTCTCTAGCCTTGGGAACGTCGTTCTCGACGACATACCATAGGTCGACGTCAATGGCTTCAAGATGCATGCGCATCTTATTCTTCCAGTAGGGATATTCAGTTCCATCGAAGACGGGGCACGCAACGGAGACTTTGATTATCCCTGCAGTCGACATAGCTAAAACTCCAGGTGGTTAAACCGAATCACACAGAACAAGGGAGCACCTTGCTCTGATACCAATTGAAAGTGCGTTATATCGACTAGAGGGGGGTGAATAGGCGATTTTTATGAAAGTCTTCAAAACATGGAAGTTATGAAGACAAACATTAGAGATATGCCTATTACTATGCAGCGAAAGTTAGACTACACTAGGCAAGCCATGGTCAAGTATCAACAGAGTGAAAGCACAGTGACGAATAGCTGCAGTGTAATACGGATCAGGTAGGAAGATATTATGAAGCCAAACAGAACACACAGTCACTCAGTGAAGACTAAGGGTACAGCAAACATGCAATGACTTCACAACGAGTAACAATATGTAAAGGGAAGTGAAGATGAAACCAGTGACTCGTTGAAGACAATGATTTGTTGGACCAGTTCCAGTTGCTGTGACAAATGTACGTCTGGTTGGAGCGGCTAGGTATTTAAACCTTAGGACACCCAGTCCTGAACCGCAGCTCAGGACACCCAGTCCTCACCGTATTCTCCTTGAGCTAAGGTCACTCAGACCTCACCCAATCACTCTGGTAAGTCTTCAAGGTAGACTTCCAAACCTTCACAGACTTTGTTCAACGGCAATCCACAATGACTCTTGGATACTCAGAACGGGACGCCTCACCGGCTGGAGGATGCACAGTCCTCAAGTGTAATAAGTCTTCAGATCACTCAGACAAGAAGACTTAAGTGATGCCCAATTTGCTCTGGCTCTGGGTTGTTATGGCTTTTTCCTCGCTAGGTATTCTCTCTCAAAGGCTTCGAGGTGGGTTGCTCTCAAACGACAAAAGCCATGCACTGAAATCTGAGCAACCAACCGTTTATGGTTGTAGGGGGTGGGCTATTTATAGCCACTAGGCAACCCGACCTGATTTGTCCAAAATGACCCTGGGTCACTAAGGAACTGACACGTGTTCCAACGGTCAGATTTCAAACTCACACGGCAACTTTACTTGGGCTACAAGCAAAGCTGACTTGTCCAACTCTGGACAAGATCTGCTCTCATAGTCTTCACTCGAAGACATAGGTTTTTTGTTTAGGCATCACTTCAGTTGTTCTGACTGGTTCTCTTGGACCCCACTTAACAGTACGGTGGTTCCTATGACTCAACACAAATGAAAGAGAACTACGAAAGATCTAAGTCTTCGAGCTCCATAGGCTTCATGCGGTGTCTTCTCTTGTCATAGTCTTCAAAATGAATATCTTCATATACCACCATTGACTTCAATGTCTTCGTACATTTTTAGGGGTCATCTCTGGTAATAAAACCGAATCAATGAGGGACTTCTACCTGTGTTATCCTGCAATTCTCACACACACATTAGTCCCTCAACTAGGTTTGTCGTCAATACTCCAAAACCAACTAGGGGTGGCACTAGATGCACCTACAAGAATATTGCTATTACATTTAAGTCTAACCCACTTCCTATGCATATGGATTTTGTGAGCAAACAACTTATGGGAACAATAATCAACTAGCATAGGAGGGCAAAGCAAGCATAACTTTGAAACTTTAAGCACATAGAGAAGAAACTTGATATTATTGCAATTCCTACAAGCATATGTTCCTCCCTCAAAATAATTTTCAGTAGCATCATGAATGAATTCAACAATATAACCAGCACCTAAAGCATTCTTTTCATGATCTACAAGCATAGAATTTTTATTACTCTCCACATAAGCAAAATTCTTCTCATTCGGAGTAGTGGGAGTATCATAAGAAACTCGAATACTATAAATTGTTTCCACATTAAAAGAGTAATGTTCAGAAAAAGGGTAATCATAATCATGACAAGTTTTATAAATATAATCATCACTACTTTGTATAGCATAAGTGTCATCGCAATAGTCATCATAAATAGGAGGCATGCTATCATCATTATAAATTTGCATATCAAAACCTGGGAGACAAAAAATATCATCTTCATCAAACATAGCAACCCCAAGCTTGTGGCTTTGCATATCGTTAGAATCAAGGATATTCAAGGAATTCATACTAACAACATTGCAATCATGCTCATCATTCAAATATTTAGTGCCAAACATTTTAATGCATTCTTCTTCTAGCACTTGAGCACAATTATCGGAATCCTTATTCTCATGATAGATATTAAAAAGATGAAGCGTATGAGACAAAATCAATTCCATTTTATGTAATTTTCTTTTATAAACTAAACTAGTGATAAAACAAGAAACTAAAAGACTCGATTGCAAGATCTAAAGATATACCTTCAAGCACTAACCTCCCCGGCAGCAGCGCCAGAAAAGAGCTTGATGTCTACTACACAACCTTCTTCTTGTAGACGTTGTTGGGCCTCCAAGTGCAGAGCTTTGTAGGACAGTAGCAAATTTCCCTCAAGTGGATGACCTAAGGTTTATCAATACGTAGGAGGCGTAGGATGAAGATGGTCTCTCGCAAGCGACCCTGCAACCAAATAACAAAGAGTCTCTTGTGTCCCCAACACACCCAATACAATGGTAAATTGTATAGGTGCACTAGTTCGGCGAAGAAATGGTGATACAAGTGGTATATGGATGGTAGATAAAGGTTGTTGTAATCTGAAAATATAAAAATAGCAAGGTAACTAATGATAAAAGTGAGCGTAAACGGTATTCCAATGCGTTGAAACAAGTCCTAGGGTCCATACATTCACTAGTGCAAGTTCCCTCAACAATAATAACATAATTGGATCACATAACTATCCCTCAACATGCAACAAAGAGTCACTCCAAAGTCACTAATAGCGGAGAACGAACGAAGAGATTATGGTAGGGTACGAAACCACCTCAAGTTATTCTTTCCAATCAATCTGTTGGCTATTCCTATAAGTGTCACAAACAGCCCTAGAGTTCGTACTAGAATAACACCTTAAGACACAAATCAACCAAAACCCTAATGTCACCTAGATACTCCAATGTCACCTCAAGTATCCGTGGGTATGATTATATGATATGCATCACACAATCTCAGATTCATCTATTCAACCAACACATAGAACCTCAAAGAGTGCCCCAAAGTTTCTACCGGAGAATCACGACGAAAACTTGTGCCAACCCCTATGCATAGGTTCATGGGAGGAACCCGCAAGTTGATCACCAAAACATACATCAAGTGAATCACGTGGTATCCCATTGTCACCACAGATACACACGGCAAGACATACATCAAGTGTTCTCAAATCTTTAAAGACTCAATCCGATAAGATAACTCCAAAGGGGAAACTCAATCCATTACAAGAGAGTAGAGGGGGGGGAGAAAACATCACAAGATCCAACTATAATAGCAAAGCTCGCGATACATCAAGATCGTATCACCTCAAGAACACAAGAGAGAGAGAGAGAGAGAGAGAGAGAGAGAGATCAAACACATAGCTACTGGTACATACCCTCAGCCCCGAGGGAGAACTACTCCCTCCTCGTCATGGAGAGCACCGGGATGATGAAGATGGCCACCGAAGAGGGATTGCCCCCTCCGGCAGGGTGCCAAAACGGGTCTAGATTGGTTTTCGGTGGCTACGGAGGCTTCTGGCGGCGGAACTCCCGATCTATTGTGCTCCCCGGTCGTTTTAGGGTATATGGAGATATATAGGAGGAAAAAGTGCGTCAGGGGGGCCACGAGGGGCCCACGAGGGTGGAGGGCGCGCCCACGGGGGTGGGCGTGCCCTCTTGCTTCGTAGCCTCCTCGTAGATCCCCTGACGTGCACTCCAAATCTTCTCGGCTTCTTGTGATCCAAAAATAAGTTGCGTGAAGTTTCAGGTCAATTGGACTCCGTTTGGTTTTCCTTTTCTGCGATATTCTAAAACAAGGTAAAAACAGAAACTGGCACTGGGCTGTCGGTTAATCGGTTAGTCCCAAAAATCATATAAAATAGCATATAAATGCATATAAAACATCCAAGGTTGATAATACAATAGCATGGAACAATCAAAAATTATAGATATGTTGGAGACGTATCAGTGAGACGGTTATTCATTTAAATCAGAGAATAATGGTTGCTCTATTTATATAAGTAATATCTTTTATGGTCATGCACCCTTGATGAGTGGTCTATTTTTATTGAATCTCGATAATAGTGATACACATATTCATAGTATTGAAGCCAAAAGATATAAGTTTAATAATGATAGTGCAACTTATTTGTGGCATTGCCGTTTAGGTCATATTGGTGTAAAGCGCATGAAGAAACTCCATACTGATGGGCTTTTTGAATCACTTGATTATGAATCACGTGATGCTTGCGAACCATGCCTCATGGGCACGATGACTAAGACTCCATTCTCTGGAACAATGGAACGAGCAACAGACTTATTGGAAATAATACATACTGATGTATGTGGTCCGATGAGTGTTAATGCTCGTGGTGAGTATCGTTATTTTCTGACCTTCACGGATGATTTGAGTAGATATGGGTATATCTACTTGATGAAACATAAGTCTGAAACATTTGAAAAGTTTAAAGAATTTCAGAGTGAAGTGGAAAATCATCGTAATGAGAAAATTAAGTTTCTACGATCTGATCGTGGAGGTGAATATTTGAGTTATGAGTTTGGTATTCATTTGAAACAATGCAGTATAGTTTCGCAACTCACGCCACCTGGAACACCACAGCGTAACGGTGTGTCCGAACGTCGTAACCGCACTTTATTAGATATGGTGTGATATATGATGTCTCTTACTCATTTACCGCTATCATTTTGGGGTTATGCTTTAGAGACGGCTGCATTCACGTTAAACAGGGCACCATCGAAATCCGTTGAGACGACACCATATGAACCGTGGTTTGGCAAGAAATCCAAGTTGTCGTTTCTTAAAGTTTGGGGTTGCGATGCTTATGTGAAAAAGCTTCAACCTGATAAGCTCAAATCCAAATCGGAGAAATGTGTCTTCATAGGATACCCAAAGGAGACTGTTGGGTACACCTTCTATCACAGATCCGAAGGCAACATATTCGTTGCTAAGAATGGATCCTTTCTAGAGAATGAGTTTCTCTCAAAAGAAGTAAGTGGGAGGAAAGTAGAACTTGATGAGGTAACTGTACCTTCTCCCTTATTGGAAAGTAGTTCATCACAGAAATCAGTACCCGTGATTCGTACACCAATTGGTGAGGAAGTTAATGATGATGATCGTAAAACTTCTGATCAAGTTACTACCGAACCTCGTAGGTCAACCAGAGCAAGATCCGCACCGAAGTGGTACTGTAATCCAGTTCTAGAGGTCATGTTACTTGACCATGACGAACCTACGAACTATGAGGAAGTGATGATGAGCCCAGATTCCGCGAAATGGCTTGAGGCCATGAAATCTGAGATGGGATCCATGTATGAGAACAAAGTGTGCACTTTGGTTGACTTGCCCGATGATCGGCAAGCCATAGAGAATAAATGGACCTTCAAGAAGAAGACTGACGCTGACGGTAATATTACTGTCTACAAAGCTCGACTTGTTGCGGAAGGTTTTCGACAAGTTCAAGGAGTTGACTATGATGAGACCTTCTCACCCGTAGCGATGCTTAAGTCTGTCCGAATCATGTTAGCAATTGCCGCATTTTATGATTATGAAATTTGGCAAATGGATGTCAAAACTGCATTCCTTAATGGATATCTCAAAGAAGAGTTGTATATGATGCAACCAAAAGGATTTGTCGATCCTAAAGGTGCTAACAAAGTGTGCAAGCTCCAGCGATCCATTTATGGACTGGTGCAAGCATCTCGGAGTTGGAATATACGCTTTGATAGTGTGATCAAAGCATATGGTTTTATATAGACTTTTGGAGAAGCTTGTATTTACAAGAAAGTGAGTGCGAGCTCTGTAGCATTTCTGATATTATATGTGGATGACATAATGTTGATCGGAAATGATAGTGAATTTCTGGATAGCATAAAAGGATACTTGAATAAGAATTTTTCAATGAAAGACCTTGGTGAAGCTGCTTATATATTGGGCATCAAGATCTATAGAGATAGACCAAGAGGCTTAATTGGACTTTCACAAAGCACATACCTTGATAAAGTTTTGAAGAAGTTCAAAATGGATCAAGCAAAGAAAGGGTTCTTGCCTGTGTTACAAGGTGTGAAGTTGAGTCAGACTCAATGCCCAAGCACTGCAGAATATATAGAGAAAATGAAAGTCATTTCCTATGCCTCAACCATAGGTTCTATCATGTATGCAATGATGTGTACCAGACCTGATGCGTGTCTTGCTTTTAGTTTAGCAGGGAGGTACCAAAGTAATCCAGGAGTGGATCACTGGACAACGGTCAAGAACATCCTGAAATACCTGAAAAGGACTAAGGATATGTTTCTCGTTTATGGAGGTGACAAAGAGCTCGTCGTAAATGGTTACGTCGATGCAAGCTTTGACACTGATCCGGATGACTCTAAGTCACAAACCGGATACGTATTTTTATTGAATGGTGGAGCTGTCATTTGGTGCAGTTCTAAGCAGAGCGTCATGGCGGGATCTACATATGAAGCGGAATACATAGCTGCTTCGGAAGCAGCAAATGAAGGAGTTCATAACCGATCTAGGTGTAATACCTAGAGCATCGGGTCCAATGAAAATCTTTTGTGATAATACTGGTGCAATTGTCTTGGCAAAGGAATCCAGATTTCACAAGAGAACCAAGCACATCAAAAGACGCTTCAAATCCATCCACAATCAAGTCAAAGAGGGAGACATAGAGATTTTCAAGATACATACGGATCTGAATGTTGCAGACCCATTGACTAAGTCTCTCTCACGAGCAAAACATGATCAGCACCAAGACTCCATGGGTGTTAGGATCATTAATGTGTAATCTAGATTATTGACTCTAGTGCAAGTGGGAGACTGAAGGAAATATTCCCTAGAAGCAATAATAAGTTGTTATTTATATTTCCTTATATCATGATAAATGTTTATTATTCATGCTAGAATTGTATTAACCGGAAACTTAGTGAATACATAGACAAACAGAGTGTCCCTAGTATGCCTCTACTTGACTAGCTCGTTAATCAAAGATGGTTAAGTTTCCTAGCCATGGACATGTGTTGTCATTTGATGAACGGGATCACATCATTAGAGAATGATGTGATGGACTAGACCCATCCGTTAGCTTAGCACTATGATTGTTTAGTTTATTGCTATTGCTTTCTTCATGACTTATACATGTTCCTACAACTATGAGATTATGCAACTCCTGAATACCGGAGGAACACTTAGTGTGCTACCAAATGTCACAACGTAACTGGGTGGTTATAAAGATGCTCTATAGGTGTCTCCGATGGTGTTTGTTGAGTTGGCATAAATCGGGATTAGGATTTGTCACTCCGATTATCGGAGAGGTATGTCTGGGCCCTCTCGGTAATGCACATAACTATAAGCCTTGCAAGCAATGTGACTAATGAGTTAGTTTCGGGATGATGCATTACGGAACGAGTAAAGAGACTTGTCGGTGACGAGATTGAACTAGGTATGATGATACCGACAATCGAATCTCGGGCAAGTAACATACCGATGACAAAGGTGTTGGGGATCGTAGCAATAATTCAAAAAATTTCCTGCGTGTCATCAAGATCAATCTAGGAGATGCTATCAACGAGAGAGAGGGAGTGCATATTCATAGCCTTGAAGATCGCTAAGCGGAAGCGTTACAAGTAACACGGATGATGGAGTCATACTCGCGGCAATTCAAATCGCAGAAGGTCCGATCCAGCGCCGAACGGACGACGCCTCCGCATTTAACACATGTGCAGCCTGCTGACGTCTCCCGCGCCTTGATCCAGCAAGGAGGAGGGCGAGGTTGGGGAAGACAACTCCAGCAGCGGCACGAGGGCGTGGTGGTGGTGGAGCTGCGTGGTTCTCCAGCAGGGCTTGGCCAAGCACTACGAAAGATGAGGAGGTGGAGAGGTAGGGCTACGCCGAGAGAGAGAGAGAGAGAAAGAGAGAGAGAGAGAGAGAGAGAGAGAGAGATACTTTTGTGTATGGCAGCCCCAAAACCCCCACTATATATAGGAGGAGGGGAGGGGGCTGCGCCCCCTCTAGGGTTCCCATCCTAGAGGGCGGCAGCCCTAGATGGGATGGAGGGGGCGGCCAAGAGGGGGAGAGGGGGGCTGCGCCCTAGGGTGGGCCTTAGGCCCATCTGCGCTTAAGGTTTCCCCCTCTCTCTGCCCTTTTGCCGCGCCTTGGGCCTTGGTGGGAGGCGCACCAACCCACTCAGGGGCTGGTCCCTTCCCACTCTTGGCCCATGCAAGCCTCCGGGGCAGTGGCCCCTCCCAGTGGACCCCCGGAACCCTTCTGGTGGTCCCGGTACATTACCGGTGATGCCCGGAACACTTCCGGTGTCCAAATCTTCACTTCCTATATATCATTCTTTACCTCCAGACCATTCCGAAACTCCTCGTGATGTCCGGGATCTCATCTAGGACTCCGAACAACATTCGGTAACCACGTACATACTTTCCCTATTGCCCTAGCGTCATCGAACCTTAAGTGTGTAGACCCTATGGGTTCGGGAGGCATGTAGACATGACCGAGACATCTCTCCGGTCAATAACCACCAACGGGGTCTGGATACCCATGTTGGCTCCCACATGTTCCACGATGATCTCATCGGATGAACCACGATGTCGGGGATTCAATCAATCCCGTATACAATTCCCTTTGTCCATCGGTATATTACTTGCCCGAGATTCAATCGTCAGTATCTCTATACCTCGTTCAATCTCGTTGCCGGCAAGTCTCTTTACTCGTTCTGTAACGCATGATCCCCTGGCTAACTCCTTAGTCACATTGAGCTCGTTATGATGATGCATTATCGAGTGGGCCGAGAGATACCTCTCCGTCATACGGAGTGACAAATCCCAGTCTCGATTCATGCCAACCCAACAGATACTTTCGGAGATACCTATAGTGCACCTTTATAGCCACCCAGTTATGTTGTGACGTTTGGTATACCCAAAGCATTCCTATGGTATCCTGGAGTTGCACAATCTCATGGTCTAAGGAAATGATACTTGACATTAGAAAAGCTTTAGCAAACGAACTATGCGATCTTGTGCTACGCTTAGGATTGGGTCTTGTCCATCACATCATTCTCTTAATGACGTGACCCCGTTATCAATGACATCCAATGTCCATGGTTAGGAAACCATGACCATCTATTGATCAACCAGCTAGTCAACTAGAGGCTTACTAGGGACATATTACGATCTATGTTTTGACACATGTATTACAGTTTCCGGTTAATACAATTATAGAATGAACAATAGACAATTATCATGACCACGGAAATATAATAATAACCACTTTATTATTGCCTCTAGGGCATATTTCCAACAAAAGGGAACAACGTATGTTGTGTTGTGTAGTTTGACCGATAAAGATCTTCGTAGAATATGTAGGAACCAATATGAGCATCTAGGTTCCGCTATTGCTTATTGACCGGAGATGTGTCTCGGTCATGTCTACATAGTTCTCGAACCCGTAGGGTCCGCACGCTTAACGTTCGATGACGATATGTATTATGAGTTATGTGATTTGATGTACCGAAGGTTGTTCAGAGTCCCGGATGAGATCATGGACATGACGAGGAGTCTCGAAATGGTCGAGACATAAAGGTTCATATATTGGAAGGCTACATTCGGACACCGGAATGGTTCGGGTCGTTTCGGAGTATCGGGGTTTACCGGACCCCCCCCCCCCGGGAAGTTATTGGGCCTCATGGGCCTAATGGTGGAAGAGAGGAGGCATGCCAAGGTGTGGAGCGTGCCCTCCTTAGCCCAAACCGAATTGGACTAGGGCTAGGGGGGGCGCCTCCCCTTTCCTTCTCTTCTTCCTCTCCTTCCTTCTTCTCCTACTAGGACTAGGAAAGGGGGAAACCTACTCCTTCTAGGAGTAGGATTCCCCCCTTGGGCGCGCCCCTTGTGGCCGGCCCTCCTCCTCCTCCCCTCCTTTATATACGGGGGAGGGGGCACCCCATAGACACACAAGTTGATCTTTAGCCGTGTGCAGTGCCCCCCTCCACAGTTTTACACCTCGGTCATTTTGTCATAGTGCTTAGGTGAAGCCCTGCGTCGGTAACTTCATCATCACCGTCAACACGCCGTCATGCTGACAGAATTCACCCTCGACCTCAGCTGGATCATGAGTACGAGGGACGTCACCGAGCTAAACGTGTGCAGATCATGGAGGTGTCGTGCGTTCGGCACTTGATCGGTTGGATCGCGAAGACGTTCAACTGCATCAACTGTGTTACTAAACGCTTTCGCTTTCGGTCTACGAGGGTACGTAGACACACTCTCCCCTCTTGTTGCTATGCATCTCCTAGATAGATCTTGCATGATCGTAGGGAATTTTTTTGAAATACTGTGTTACCCAACAAATATGTTGCCCACGATCTCCTCTATGCATTAAATACGGGTGTCACCCAACGATAGTATGTCCTGTTGACTCCAACGGCTACTACTTAGTTATGGCTTGAAACGGTGGGTCGTTAAAGGCCTTACCAGCATTAATATCAGTCCATCATGGTATCCATCATAGCGCACCCTATATAAGTTGGGAGAGGGACACCGAGTGAGGGTTGAATATCGTAAGTCATGCGTGCAAGAGTAAGAATACCACACACATGAGTAGGTATTACCTCCAGAGCCGAGGGACGGAACATGTATAATCCCTTGTGCTTATTCCCATTTGCATCTTTCGATAGTCATCACGCTCCTTCGTACACACCCCTATACATATTGTCCATGAATAACTATGACAAATGCATGTTGATTGCCTTTTTCTGTCCGAACAGACAAACAAGAAAAAAAGAGAACACACTTAGAGATGCCCTAAGTTGATGCTGATATACATGGGAGGCCCGACCCTCCCAAGCAACGGCAGATCTACACCCCATGCCTAGGGCCTAGGTCCCATGTCATGCACTATTTCACACCATAGATCACCGAAGCGGGCCCTGGACCTTGTGCTTGCCCGACTCCGCTTCTGCTCCCAATGGCAATCTACCAAAAACCATACTTATATCACAAAGCTGTTTAGACTAGTTCTACGGACGATGCAAATATATCATGATATGTGTCAGGCCTGTTTCTCGATTCACTTAACGAACGACCATGATGACAAGCAGCGTGAAGATCTGATGCTCGCTTCGCTTGCCTGAACTGTTACTTTAGTGACCGTACCATTTCACTCCCTACCGTTATTGTTGCTTTCCGTCTGTTGCCAGCTGAGCTTTATAAGCCAGCGTGCTCCGTTTGTAATAGCTAGTCATTCTATTCCTATGATGAATTCTAAGATACTTTATAGCTGATACAAGCATATATTTTGAATATACTCTCCGTTCTCCCAAACCCTAGCTTCGATTCTCATCAATTCCGATCCAGATCCTCAGATGGGGTGTGACAATTGGTATCATGAGCCAGTCTGATCCTCGGCGGCGTGAGGAGCGGTGCGACAATTTTACTCCCTCCCTTCCCTCCCTTTCCTCCGGCGGCGGGGTACAGCGTTGGTGTCGGGGTTGGCGTGCGGCGGCGGCATGGTGGCGCTGGCGGCGGTAGACCTATTCGGCGGCAGCTCAGGGGCAGGGACTGGTTGCGGGAACACATTGTTTCCAAGGTAAAATCCCAGGTCTCTAGTGAAAGGTGTTGCGAGGAGACGAATCTCGTTGGCGGCAGCAGGAGACTCGGATCCGATCGGGTTTCCGGTTCATCTTGTTGTAAAATTGCTCTCGGACCCTGGTGATCTCGATGGGGCGTTCGAAGAAAAGCATGGATGACAATGATGTCGCTGAATTATTAGCGCTTAAGGGAGAGGTCGTCCAAAGTCATGTCAGGAGTACAGGAAGCAGTTTCGGCTCTCAACACCCAGCTGGTGACCATGGAAGATGTGCTCAAAAGTTTCTCATCCAATAGAGCTCCTTCTCCAGTGCAGCCTATCATCAATCCCAAGGCCACTACAGCTGAAGCCTCTCAACCAGTCCCTGAAGCAGCAGAACAAGAGGCACCTCGTCCTCTCATTGCAGAACTCCGCAAGCGTTTGGCTGCAGAACAAGAGAAAACCAAGCAACTGTCCATGCAAATCCCACCTAATTTAGCTCCAATCAAAGTTCCTAGCGGTGCACCTCCTCCTGGTTATACTGAACCAGGACGTTTTGATATACCTTCAGGAAATGTCACTCCTTCTGCAACTTACAGAACGGCTCATACACCTGCTTTCCATAATTTCCAACCACCTGTCATGCGCAGCAGTTGGGAAGACTACTACAAGCAGTATGAATAGGAGATGCACATATAGTTTCTCAAATCTATCACCAAAGGGCCCGGGCTGGAATTTCCCAACTTTGATGGTACTAATCCAGGAGGTTGGATCAGACAGAGTGAGAAAAAAATTTAGATGGCAGGGACACCTACTGAATACAAAGTTAATCTAGCACACATGCATGTCATTGGGAAAGCTGACATTTGGCTCAGACGCTCTGGTTTACTGAAAAAGAAACCAAGCTGGGAGCAGTTCTGTACTGAGTTACTTCACAGGTTTTCTACATCCAGTTCCTATGACCTGATTGAGAAATTCAATTCTCTGCAACAGAACAACTCCTCTGTAGCTAAATACACTGAACAGTTTGAGGAACTAATGGCAGAGATACAGCAAGAAAATCCATCTCTCTCCGAGAGTTGGTTTGTCAGATGCTTTGTCAATGGACCGAGATCATAACTCAAATACCAAATCAGACCACTCAGACCTGCAACTTTAATTGATGCCTATTGGCTAGCCATTGACATAGAGAAGGGGGCACCTGCTAAGAAACAGTTCTAGCAGTTTGCATCTTATTCAAAATCTTCTTCTGAATTTCCAAAAAAATCAGTCACTCCCTTGGAAAAATCTGTTGAAGTTAAAGCTCCAACAATAACACAGAGACCTAGAGAACCTGGTAAATGTTGGAGATGTGGTGATCATTGGATGCATGGTCACAAATGCAAACAACAACCAGTGCTCAATGTTCTTACTCGAGAACAACCACAGGAAAATCCTATTGAACAAGAGGAACTTGAGGAAATGGAGCAGGAAGAATAGACACAAGGAGAAGAACAGTGCATCAGGATTTGTTTGCAAGCAATGCAAGCAGATAGTGTCAACACCATGTCCATTATGATATCTGTTGGGGGCAAACAAGCTAGAGCACTGATTGACTCTGGAAGTAACTCCACCTTCATGAATCTCCACTTTGCACTTCAAACCTCTTGCACCATCGTTAAAGATACCACCAGAGCAGTCACTGTAGCTGGTGGTGGGAAATTATGGTCTAGTTTTTTTATACCAATCACAACTTTTACTGCTGGCAACACTGAATTTCAACAACAATTCAGAATTCTTGATTTGCCAGGTCATGATGTAGTACTGGGTTCAGACTGGATGGCACAACACAGTCCTGTGTCTTTTTCTTATGACCCTAGACAGATCACTGTGTAACATCAAGGCAAAGCCCCTGTAACAATCCTAGCTTGTGACACTTTCTCTGCCACTGATGAAATAGATGCTCTGGAACTCAACCGACTGCTGCTCAGTGAAGCACCTGCTTTTGTACTACAGTTAGCTGAAGATAGCATTGTCCAATCCAGCAAGCAGCATGCAACACCTCCTGCAATTCAGGAAATTCTAACTGCATGTCCAGAAGTTTTCCAGGAACCCACTGGACTACCTCATGTTAGAGAACTGGATCATGAAATTCCTCTCAAATCTAACACTACACCACCTAACTCCAGGCCCTATAGAGTGCCACATATGCAGAGGAATGAGATGGAAAAACAAGTACATCAACTACTTTAGTCCAAAATCATAAGAGAGAGCCAGAGTCCTTACTCCTCACCGGCCATATTAGTCATGAAGAAAGATGGCTCATGAAGACTCTGCATTGATTATAGGAAACTCAATGCAGCCACAATCAAAAATAAATTTCCTATTCCTATGATAGAAGACTTATTGGATGAACTACATGGAGCTAAAATCTTCTCCAAATTAGACCTGAGGTCTGGTTACCATCAGATAAGAATGAGTGAAAAAGATATACACAAGACTGTCTTCAGAACTTACTTTGGTCACTATGAATTTTTAGTCATGCCCTTTGGACTGACCAATGCTCCAGGCACTTTTCAATCTCTGATGAATAAAATATTTGGACCTTACTTGAGGAAATTCATCTTAGTATTCTTTGATGACATTTTAATAGTCAGCAAATCCTTGGAGGAGCACAAAGAGCACCTGAAAATAGTAATGGAGCTACTACAACAACACAAGCTATCAGCTAACCTCTCCAAGTGTGTGTTGCTGTACCTAAAGTATCTTACTTGGGCCACACCATTTCTGGCTCTGGAGTGTCCACTGATCAATAAAAAATTTCAGCTATTGCTGACTGGCGAGTGCCCACAGCTCCAACTCAACTCAGAGGTTTCCTTGGCCTCTGTGGTTATTATGGGAGCAATTGCCAAGCCATTACATGATATCCTCAAAAAGGATAGTTTTTGCTGCAATTCTCCCCAGTGCTCTGCTTTCCAGCAACTCAAACAAGCCCTCATCTCTGCACCAATTCTATCCCTACCAGATTTTTCAGCACCCTTTGTCCTTGAAACTTATGCTCCTGGCACTGGCTTAGGAGCAGTTATGACGCAACAGGGCAGGCCTATTGCTTACTACAGCTCATCACTCTGCCCTAGAAATGCAGTCTTGTCAACTTATGAAAAGGAAGCTTTAGCAATCATTGAAGCTTTGGAAAGATGGAGACATTACTTCTTGGGAAATGATCTTGTCATTAGAACAGATCACAAAAGTTTGCAATTTATGACTGATCAGAAAATATCTACAAGTATTCAGCACAAACTCATGTTGAAACTTTTGGAATTCAACTTCCAGCTGGAATACAAGAAGGGAAAAGAAAATGTGGTAGTTGACGCTCTGTCCAGGAAACACTCTTGCATGGCAATCTCCATTGCAACTTCCAAATGGATTTCTGAAGTAGAACAGTCCTACAAAGAAGATGTTCACTGTCAGAAACTAATGGAACAACTCCTTCTCACACCTACACATATTCTTCACAAAAATGCTCTCCAAGATGGCATTATTAGGCACAATGGGAAATTTTATGTTGGAAATGACACTGCTCTCAGGAACAAACTTATGCAAACACTCCACTCCTCTGTTGTTGGTGGTCACTCAGGCATGAAGGCATCCTATCAAAGACTGAAACAAGTCTTCTACTGGCCTGGCATGAAAAGAGACATGGACAAATTTGTGCGATTATGCCCGGTATGTCAGAAAAACAAGGGGGAAAACTGCCCCTGTCCTGGTTTCTTGGATCCTCTCCACATACCTGACATGGTATGGTCTCACATCAGCATGGACTTTGTTGAAGGACTCCCCAAGTCCCAAGGATATGATGTTATCTTTGTTGTAGTGGACAAGCTCTTCAAATTTTCTCACTTCATTCCCCTAGCTCACCCCTTCACTGCACAAACAGTGGCCAAAGCTTCCATAGACAATGTGTTGAAGTCACATGGCCCTCCCCTGGCAATTGTGTCTGACAGGGATAAAATCTTCACCAGCAAGCTATGGCAAGACATATTTTCTGCTATGGGAATCGAGCCACGTTATAGTTCTGCTTACCATCCACAATGTGACGACCAAATAGAACGGGTGAATCAATGCATTGAGAATTACTTGAGGTGCATGATCTCAACTGAACCCAGGAAATGGGCACTCCACCTCTCAATGGCAGAATATTGGTACAACACTTCCTTCCACTCTTCTCTGAAGAAAACTCCGTTTCAAGCGTTGTACGGCTATCCACCTCCGGACTTACAAATTCCACAGTCAAGGTCTAGCTCTCCCAGTGAAGTGGCTGAATTTGTTACGGACCGCAACTCAATGTGGCAATACCTCAAAGCCAATTTGGCCAGTGCACAAGCTCGCATGAAAAAATATGCTGATAAACAATGAGTCGAACATACGCTGTCCGAAGGAGATATGGTATATCTAAAGATGCAGCCATATCGCCTGAATGCTTTCGGCATCCGCTCTCATATCAAGCTCCAAAGCAAGTTCTACGGACCTTTTCGTGTAATTGCTCGTGTGGGGAAGGTGGCATACAAACTCCTCCTACCAGACAATGCCAGCATTCACCCAGTCTTTCACGTCAGCCAGTTGAAGAAGCATATGGGTCCAACAGTGGTTCCTTGCAATGATCTTCCCTTGGTCAGTCCGGATGGCCGTATCAAGACTGAACCCAGCCTGGTGCTTGAAACGCGACAGATCCCTCGAAACAATCTGCCGGTGGTTCAGTGACCCGTGCAATGGGAAAATCTTCCTCCTGATGACGCTTCATGGGAGGATGCTAACTTCATCAAGAGAACATTTCCATCCTTCTTCAAGAAACAGTGGACGGATGGTGCACTCGTTGATGCTCCTTGGGGACAAGTTCGCTTTCAGGAGGGAGTATTGTCAGCCCTGTTTCTCGATTCAGTTAACGAACGGCCATGATGACAAGCAGCGTGAAGATGCGACGGCTCGCTTCGCTCGCCTGAACCGTTACTTTAGTGACTGTAGCATTTTACTCCGTGCCATTACTGTTGCTTTCCGTCTGTTGCCAGCTGAGCTTTATAAGCCAGCGTGCTCCGTCTGTAATAGGTAGCCATTCTATTCCTATGATGAATTCTAAGATACTTTATAGCTGATACAAACATATATTTCGAATATACTCTCCGTTCTCCCAAACCCTAGCTTCGATTCTCATCAATTCCGATCCAGATCCTTAGATGGGGCGTGACAATATGCCAGTATGTCGATCCATTTCAATTTCCTTTTTATACATACTTCAGAAGTGCTTAAAAAGCATGACAGGTTGAAAGTGGTTGGTAATATACGGATGACACAGCATCCAAGTCGTCTCTATCAGAAAATTCAGTCGCCGAATTCGTCAGTCCACTTGCAGTGTACTGAATTTTATACTACAAATAAAGAAAGAGAAAAAACACTTGCAGCCTACGTTGCCGCACGAGCGCACGGCATGGTACGACGCCGTGTCCGTGGAGCAAATTGGTGCGGGCACTGCAGCCAGGATGCGCCCCACTTTGGAGACGCAATTATTGAGGAAGGAATTCATGGCGCCGAGGTGGAGCCGGACCGGGCGGTGGGCCGCGCCTCCCCTCCCCTCGAGTCCGGACGCACTAGACGTGACGCTAATTAAACCGTCACGCAGCACCTTCACATACGGCGCCGCGCCCATAAATTAACGCACCTGAGGCAGGCCCGCCGCTCAGCCGCACAGCCGGCCGACGACGCGTCGGAACGTGCGTCGACGCCGTGGAAAAAGAAGGCGCCGCTGGAGAGGCGGCAGGGGGAGAAAAAAGAAGCCCACGACGGCGACCCGCCGAAAAAGAAAAGGCGGGCCGACGGGGACCGGGCGCGTCTTCTACGTGCCGCCTCTCCGAATCGGTCGTCGGGTGGTGCGCGGTCCCCTCGCGCGCGAGCGGCGCCGCGCCAGGTGGAGGCGGGGGGCGTGGACGGGGATTGCCCGGCGACGCCGGCACGTATCCGTCTGTCTGCCTGTCTGCTTGCCTGCCTTTTCTTTTCTCGCTTTTGGGATGGTGGTGGTGGTGTGCTGTGGTGGTAGACGGCGGGCGGTGCGGTGCGGAGCGCGCGGCGCGGAGTGGAGGTGGAGGTGGAGCCGCGGGGCGGGATAGGGACAAGGTCGACGGGACGCGCGCTGCCGGGTCCAAGTCGTGCGCCCCGCTCCCCACTTGGTCTCCCCACCCGCTGCTGCCGCGTAGTAAGCGGTAGTAAGCGTGAACGCGGCCTGGCGTGCGTGCCGGTCTCGCCGTATTTTCGTTCGGGGTTTGACGGGGACGGATGAGCAGTTGAGCTGAGACTTGAGGGTCATCCTGGCGCGTAGGAGTGCAGTACTTCCTCCGTGTTAAATTTGTATCGTTTTCATAAGTACACCATCGTTCGAAAATATTTGTCATCAAAATGGACAAAAAATGATGTATCTAGAACTAAAATACGTCTAGATACATCTCATTTTATTCATTTTGATGACAGTATTTCCGGACGGAGGGAGTACTTTCTTCGTTTCTAAATATATGGCGTTTTGATAGTTTAGGTAAAAAGTAAAAAAAAATGACGAAAATAAATAAAAGAATTGTATCGGTTCATAGGCAAAAGGTTAACGTGACATATTTAATGTGGAATGAAAGAGCAACTACGTACTCCCTCCATCTCATCGTAATATAATATGTTTTTCAAGCTAGCATAACTTATAAAAACATTTTATATTATGGGAGGGAGAAAAGTGTATCTTAATTTCATGTGATTATCTTGAGAGCTATATGGACTCAATTGACCAGGCCAAGCGATACACCACAGAGGAAATTTTAAAGGGCAAGATACCGATCGAGGTTTCTAAGCCTAGGACAGTCAAGCTCCCCAAGCCGACCCTGCCATGGCCGCTACCCCCAGCTGGTTTTGTAGCTCTCTCAGTGGATGGATCTTTTCTCTCTGATGATGGAACGGCTGCAATGGGAATGATTCTCAGAAAGCGGGATGGAAGCGTGATCTTTGCTGCATACAGATTTTTGCTTAATTGTAATGATGCTCTTGAGGCGGAGATCCATGGTCTCATGCAGGGCATGGCTCTTGCTTTGCAATATTCAAACTTGCCAATTATTGTGCAATCTGATTCTTTCGAGGCCTTAGCATGCTTACAGGGTGATGGCCTAGCTCGCTCAACGTATGGTCATCTGGTTGTGGAAATCCAAGTATTGATAGGAAGCCGGGAGTTTATTCCTGAGAAACTTAGTAGGGAACAAAATAAGGTAGCAGATCGATTGGTGACATATAGTCGTACCGAGTGTAGCACTGCTGTATGGCTACACAGAGGACCCCCGTGTATAGAGGAACTCTTGCCTCTTGACTGTAACCCTATCATTTTGGAATAAATTCCCCACCCCCTCCCCCCCCCCCCCCCCTTCTTCAAAAAAAATTATACTCCATCAGTAAGGAAACGTAAGAGTGTTTAGATCACTAGTAATCTAAACGCTCTTAAATTTCTTGAGAAAATTCCTTATTTGACACTGTTTTAAAATCTGATTCCTTATTTGACACTGAAAACGTTTTTCTTTCCTATTTGACACTAGTCTTAAATTTTATTCCCTATACAACACTTCCGTCCATTCTGAGTCTAAATGACACCTGAAAAGACGATTTTGCCCCTCATGCGGTATGTGTGCGTGTGTGTGTGTTGTTGCGTGTGTGGGTGCACGCGCACATGTGTGCTGCTGGTGCATGTGTGCCGCTGCGTGTGTGTTTGCTATTGCGTGTGTACGTGCGCGTGCGTGTGTTGTTGCGTGTGTATGTGCGCGTGTGTGTGTGCTGTTGCGTGCCTATGTGTTGCCTGCGTGTGTGTGCATGTGTGTGTGTGCTGCGTGCGCGTGTGTTGCTACGTGTGTGTGTGTGTGCACGTGCGCGTGTGTGTTGTTGTGCGTGTGTTGGTGCATGTGTATGTGTTGCTGCGTGTGTGCTCCTGCCCTTGCACTGGTGATGCGTGTGTGCGCTATTGTCCCCCACACACATACCACATGAGGGGCAAAAGAGTCTTTTCAAGTGTCATTTAGGCTCAAAATGAACGAAAATGTCATATAGGGAATAAAATTTAAAACTTGTGTTAAATAGGGAAGAATTTTTTTCCAGTGTCAAATAAGGAAACAGATTTTAAGATAGTGTCAAATAAAGAATTTTCTCAAATTTCTTTATAGAGAGAGTACATACTAGTAGATTATAGTAGTAATAGGGGGAGGGGTGTTCCTGTGCCACCCGCTGACGCTAGTCTGTCACGTCTCCTGTGGCCTAGGGCCATGGAGGCACGGTGGATCTCGGCCCTTGCCGGCGAGAGGGCTCTGTTTTTAGATACTTTTTTAAGTTTTGACAGGGTTTGTGTCCTGCTCAGAGAGGTGAAGCGGCGGCGGTTCTCTGAAGAAGAAATAAGATTCTCCTCACGACGGTGCTTCTAGCGTCGTCGGAGGACGTGTGGAGCTTTATTTCTAGTGGATCTCACGGGATTCGGTCCACGTTTGTCTTCGGTGGATCCAAGTGGATCTGGTCTTCGTTCGTCTGTGTTTGCGTTTGTGTGTCTATAAGGTTGATCCTTTTAATCAATGCTTCTCTTCATTGACGGCGGTTGTTGTTTTGATGTGTTGATCCATAGGGCCTGAGCATGACGACTATCCGGCTATCTTGTACAACAAGGTTTGTCCGTCTTGTTAGAAATATACCCTAGAGGCAATAATAAATGTATCATTATATTTTCATGTTCATTATTAAGTTTATGTTTCTATGCTACAATGGTATTGGTTCATGAATATGAGATTCAGAGGAAAACTCAAATACATGTATGAAAATATAAACACCAAGTGATCCCTATTCTAGCCTCTAAGTCTAGCTTATATATTGATTGATGATCTTGTTTTCCTGATCATGAGCATTGTTAGTGTAACAAGGATGCTATCAATATATGATGACACCGTTGTTAGGTGAACAATGGAGTTGGATAGACCAAAATTATGAATTACTGAGAGATGCCATCGTTGTTATGTTATCAGTACTTCATATAACTTGTTCATGTTTGCATTGTTCCTTAGCCCATGAGAATACTGCATACCAACATGCCAGATGGATACTTTGGGGTTTACCACATGTCACTCTGTAATTGGATGTGGATACACGTGACTTACGGGTACTCCAAAAACGTATGTCCCGGTAGGGATAGTTCAAGACTGGGATTTGTTCCTCTCACGATAGAGAGATACTCTTTGGGCCCACTCAGTATTACCGTATCATTATCATCTGGCCAGACACTTGTGATTATGATCACGGGATACCGGAACATGGACACGAGTAAACAGAACGAAGGAGTAACGAGCATAACCAGTATAATGGTCAAGGAGTTGATCACAGGGATACAGATGATCTCTCCTCGGGTTTCATAAACCTATCACGAAGCAAAGGAATGGTATTAGTAAGCAAAGGTTCGCTGGATGGAGAACTTTGTGAATATGCAGGAGTTAATAAGGGTGTCCAATTCCCGCTGCTAACTATTGAGCGAAAGGGGTTCTAGGTCATGTACGCTTATTTCTGAACCTATAGGGTCACACGCTTGATGGGTTCTAGTCATAGTTAGTAGAGAAATGAGAAATGGGTTAAAAGAGCACCGAAAGAGTTTCGGATGGTTCTAGAATGGTTCTGGGAATTCTGAAAAGGTATAACATGATTTTGGAAAGCCCGAATGTACATATGGGAAGTTCTCAGGGTCATCGGAATGGGTTCCAGAGACATCCCGAAAATTGGGATTTTATTCGTGTAAAAAAATGTGAAGGGCCATCATGAGATGACGACCCCTAGTCAGCCCACGGGGGGCACCACAGGGCAAGGCAGACCCTGGTCCGAATTGGTATAGGAAGGGAAACCTTCCATCTTCCACGGAGTGGAAGGGGAGAAAGATTCTCCCTCTTGGCGCGCCCCCTCCTCCTCTCCCACCTATATATATGTGGGGAGGCCGCCTTCTTGAGATAATTAAAATTGAAGGGCCTCTCTCCCGCATAGCTCCATGCTCTCCCGGTCTAATTGGCCTAAGTGTTTAGGTTCCTAATTAGACGGGCTCTAGTCTCGGTCTAATTGGTGTAAGTGAATTAGACTCCTGATTGGACAAAAAGTGTCGCTAGGTTTTCTCTCTCTAGTTTTCTCGCAGTTCTTCTTCCTTGTTGTCGAAGCTCTGTCGGACTACTATCGCAGAACGCATGGATACCTCAGAGGGGTCATCTACTTCGACTCTCGTCTCGGAGAACTCTTCTCGCGGCTAGAAGGTGTAACCTAGCTGCAGGAATCGACGGGATCGTTAAGCTGCACCGACTCGTCACTGCTTCTGCTACTCTGCACCGTCGGTGAGTTTGATCGTTACCGTCATCTTCATAGAGATTTTGGGTGTGATCATGTAGCATAAAATTTTGTTCCGTAGCATGTTCCCCTATGAGGCTCTAGTGAGGGAGGGGCGATAAAGATGACGTGCCTTCAGTTTGCTTCAGTGCTTGTAGTCGTCGCTAGATGGTTTATCAATCTGGATGTAATTTTTACTTCTAATGTTTTTTGTACTACCTTGACAGTTAATGAATAGATCAAAAGTTTTTATAGCAAAAAAAAGAAGATTTAGCAGTAACTCTAGTGTCATGCTACACGTTTGTTAGGTGATAATGCATAAAGATTGACTGCCTTTCCGTGGAGCCCCGAATAGATGGTTGATCTCTCTCACGTGAGCAATACTTTGTTTGCAACATAGGTAGTGTTGTGCTCAGCTATCTGCAACAAAAGCATTCCTCCCTTCCGAAACACATCATGTATCGTTAAAACAAAATCTATGTTGGAATCACCCCAAACAAAAAAGCCTTTTGTAACAAGAGCCTTGTCGTGGTTAACATGAACTTCTTCTTCTTCTTCTTCTTCTTCTTCTTCTTCTTCTTCTTCTTTAACACAACTTCTCTTGAAAAACAGAGCTCACCCTGAACAATAGCCTTGTTGCAATCACCCTTGAACTATTTTTTTCCTTCTGAAACATGACTCTGTTGCAATAAAAAATCTAGCACAAATCCACCATGACTAGAGAGTCCATCTGTGTGAATTGGGGTGGTCGCCGACACCGAGGTGTGCAACCATCGAGAGGTCCATCCAGCTGCCACTGCGAGGTACCATGTCGTAAGCCGTATCTTGGTTGGACTTGGGCATCGTTGAGCTTATTCTTTTATTGATAAAGTATGTAACCGTGATTTCAAATGAATAAATAGATGGATTTTATTTAGAAAAAAGAAGATTCAGTTGTGTCTCATCATACTGAATTTTCTTCAGATGATGCTACCCGATTGTGGACACATGTTGCAAGCGCTCGTTTTCAATAAAAGCGGTGGGAGATTTTGAACCACATCTTTCTCAAACTAGAAGTTAAAATATGTACAAAAAGAATAATACTTTTTTTACAAGTGTCACATATTTCTAACTTTCTATTGGCTCTATTGGCGGCCATGGCCAGCTCCTCCTTAAACTTGTATTTGCATCACTCCATAGGCCTAGCAAACAATTCACCAAAGCCACTCATTGCTGGTTGAAGGGCTAACAAAGACCCATGAGTGTAATATATACATAATAGGAAGGATAAGCTTTAATATAGAGATCCGAATTGTTATGCTCTCGAATAAAGGAGAATATTGCATGGCTGCACACTCTAGAAAATTAAGTCATTCCTCACTATCCAAAGGCTCCAAGAACACCCTTAATCCCCATTTAGTTCGAGCTTTGAAGTCATCGAGGATTTTAGTAGTTGGTTGTGATCTTCATCAATTTTCATCTTTTCAAAGAGGCAAGCATTGCCCTTCTTTCGTATCATCCACCAGGTGTGCATAACAAGAGCATTCCAAGTTTCGTTGATGTCCTTCTGGAATCATGAAGCGAGCCAAGCCACCAAATATCAACATCGCCTGTTTACTTAACTTGAAGCCAAACCCCCCTCTCAAAGTTGCGCAAAACCACCAAAAGTGGCGTCATTTCTGGAGCAATATGGCAGAGTTTGCGAGTAGGGATGTCATGGAACCTTTGGCCTTGGCCAAATTATCAAAAGTTAGGCATTTGGCTTGAATCATCAGCCAAGCATGAAACTAAGCGAAGATAATATTGTATATGTTGATGTATTTTTCTATGGACATAGTTCAAACTTAAAGAAGTTTGATTAGAACAAAGCTAGAGCTTGAACTAATTTGGAATAGAGGAGGCATGTAAAAATATAGTACCCAAAAAGAGCTCTGGAGAGAGAATCCGACGGTGGGGGTATGGTATAATCAACTTTGAAGCATGCATGGATTGGTAACGATAGTTTGAATATGAAAGTAAAAGGTTGCATGCAATTTGTGAGAGGTGGCAATATTTATATGCAGCATACGGCTGAACAACTTGGAGTTACATAGAGGGACCAGCTTGATCAGGAAAGGATGGTAGACCCAAAAGCCAAGTGAACCTAATCAGTTATTCCAATGTATATCAAGATGCAGAGGTGCTCATCTATTAAAAAAACATGAAGACTCGGGTATGTATGAGTGGATCACACCTGCGAACGGTTTACATCTTCCGATGGTTTCGACACTCGTGCCTGCTAATTTTTTGAATCAGCTACCAATGAGCCTCCACAAAGACTTGGCGCACTTAGCCGACCAATAAAACCAACGAATGGTCTAGATCTCCACATGGTCCAACACTCGCGCCTAGTGATTTTTCACCGTGTTACACGCGTCACCCGCTCGACCTACCATAATCGGGCAGCTGCTCGCAGGTGGGCACAACTTTCCCTAGCCCTCAACGAGACTGAACCAAGTCTCACCTCAAGGCGATCACCCCGTCGATGTTTATGGGTCCGACCCAAATAGTTTCTTCTCTACTTCACTCATTTGTTTAAATTTTCGAGAATAATCTTAATACATATATTTGAAAATTTTAATTTACTTACTTTTTAAAAATGTCCACCATGAACTTGATTTCTTAACACAGTGTAATTTTTTTAGTGTAAATATAAATTTTGTTTTTGAAAAAATGTATGTGATATTTTTTAATTATACAATGAAAAGAACTGTTGCATGGTTTAAAAAAAATGTTTCCTACCATTCCTAAAATGTATGTGACGTTTTAAAAACAATGTTCATGCATTCCTAAAATATGTTTATGAAATTTTAGAAAACGTTGATACAATCTAAAAATTGTTCACATAGTTTAAAAATGGTTTTTATAATTCAAAAAATGTTCAAAGTGTATTTAAAAATTTATAACATGTATTTGGAAAAATTTCAACGTGTAAAAAATAGGTCCACAAGTATATGAGAAACGTAGACATGTGTTCAACAAAAAGAAAACAAAAAAAGGAAACGAAAAGGAAAGGTGGAAAATCAACAGACATTGGTGAAGAATCGTAGAAAAGTTGTAAAACCAGAAAATCAACAAAACGAACTGAAACCAGAAAAGAAGCAACTGGGAGAAAACCGAAAAAGAAACCGTAGAAAAAAGAAGAAGAGAGAATCATGCAACTAGGTCGGCAGATAAGAAATTCCTTGAAGCCACGCTATCTTATGACATAGGCCCAGGTCCTCTGGAGGCCACAACCTCGTTATATTTCTTTTTCTTTTACTACTTCTGTTTACACTTCCAAAAATTCAAAACATATACATAATGTTTTCAAGAATGTTAATCATGCAATTTAAAATGTTAAATGTGTATATTTTTTACCATGTAAAAGAAAAACAAATACAAAAAATATACAATGTGTCTGAAAACATTTTGATCAAACATTTTATAAAAAATAATCAAGCATTTAAAAAATAATAGAAAACTATTTGAAAAATGTAATCCAGCATTTGAAAATGTTAAATATGTATAAGTTTTTTGCCCATTTTATTTAAAAATGTTAATCTTGTACTTGAAAAAATGTTAATCAAGCATATGAAAACGTTAAATGTGTATGAGTATTTTTACCATTGCATTAAAAGTGTTGATCTTGAGTTTGAAAAAATGTTAATCAAGCATTTGAAAAAAATGTTAAATGGTTATAGAAAATATGTCGATCATGTATTAAAAAAACTTAAGCTTGTATTTTAAAAATGTTGTTCAAGCATTTGAATTTTTTTGTAACATGTGTATAAAAATGTTGACCATGTAATAAAAAAATGTTGAACTTGTATTTCAAAAGTATTAAACCTATATTTGAAAATTTTGTTAGATGTGCAAAAAATATAAAACGTGTAAGTAAAATAGTAGAAATTAAATATATAAGTTTTCAAAAAAAGTTATCTGTGTGCTTAAAAATATTAATCATGCATATAAAAAAATATTCCTGATCTATAGAAAACATGTCGAATGTGTACTAAAAACCAAGAAAAAACGAAAAGGAGACAAAGAAACAAGCCAAAAATGAAGAATCCCGAGAAAGAAAGAGAAACACAGAAGAAAGGAAAGAAAAAACCCAGTGAAAATAGGAAAAAAAAACCAAAAAAACCCAAGGAAAACAGAAAAAACTAAAGAAGCCCAGAAAAATAAAGAAAACCGGTAGCAACCATGAAAAATGAAGAAAATGATGAGAAAATAAAAGGAAAAACAGTGAAAAGGATATAAAAAATGAAGAAACCTATGAAAAAAAACGGACAAAACACAAAGAAACTGAAAAAACAAAGAAACATTCACAGTAAAAAAAAGAGCGAAGGCACGACCGAAACGTTCGAACGAACGAGCAAAGTATTTGCGTAACAAAAAATACAAAAAACATGCCAGCCTAATCTGACGCACGATAGCATCATCAGGCGAAAGTAGCTTCCATCGCGCTTAAAGCGGTATATAATTGTCGCGAGGCACGTCTATGTTTGGTTACAGCGACTCCGAAGGTGGCATCGCGTGCAGAGCCAACGTAAATGGGCTAGGTCAAGATCGGGACACGAGGACACACATGTGTTCAACACATATGCAGAGTTTTAGTAAACCTATTAAAAAAAGTGCACACTTTTATTTTTTTAATTGGTTTTTCTCACATTTTTTTGTTTCTTCTTTAGTTATTTTTCTCTTGGCGGTTAGTTTTATTTTTTATTTTTTTGTCTTTCACTTTTTTAAGTGCTCATTATATCTTGAAAATGTTGTACCAGTGTAAGAATAATGTTAAATGTGTATGAAAAACTGGACATAAAAAATATTTCAAAAATTTGTGAATTATTTAATAAAAAACAAGTATAAAAGATATTCCTGACCTATACAAAAATGTGCAATGTGTATGAAAAAAATAGATATTAAAACATATGTTTGATTTTTTTGAAAATATATATTGAACGTGTATAAAAAAAATATCATGTTGCGTACAAAAGATGTACAATGTATATGAAAAAAGAAGACATCAAAATATATACTTTGAGGAAATTGATAATCATGTATTTCAAAAATGTTAAACGTGTATAAAAGTTGTTCTTCATGTAAACAAAAAATGAACTATGTGTTTAGAAAAAAAAGTAGACATCAAACATATATTTTACGAAAAAATATTAATCATGTGTTCGAAATTTTAAACGAGTATAATAAAGTTTTAAAATACAAAAATAAGTCACGTGTTAAAAAAAATCAAACAAACTGTCGAAAAAACAAAGAAACAAAAAAAGGAAAAGGAAATTGAAGGAAAACCAAGGAAACCGAAGAAAAGGTGTAGAAACACAAAAAATAGAAAACCAAAATAACAATGAGGTAAAAAATGGAGAAAGACAGAAACAGAACCCCAACGAAAACCAGACTTGAAACCAAGCGAGCGACGCGCAAGCTTGAAAGCAATTGCTGGTCGGCCAATTTGCATTCGGAGCGCCTACGGGGCGTTCCTCCGGAAAATCATATGTGACGCACGTTGAGTCAAACTGTCGAATCTTCGCAAATGTTTCCCGGACGCAATCTGGCCCAGCCCATTAATAGTTGCAGGGATCCCGGTTTTGGGAACCTTCTGAAGGTTCCAGATGTTTTTTTTTTCGGTTTTAAAACCTTCTGGGAAGTTCGTGAACCTGTTTTTAGTTTCGATTTTTGTTTTCTTTTTTTATTTTATTCTTTCCGGTTTTTGGTTTACTTTTCTCTCCTTTTCCTGTTTTTTTTCCTTTTTTCAATTTTATTTTCTTTTTTTCCAATTGTTTGTTTATATGTTCGTGTTTTTCAAAAATTATTTGCATATGTCAAAAAATGTTCGTGTTACAAAAAACTTTCATGTTTTCAAATTTGATAGGCAGTTTAACAAAATGTTTACATTTGAAAAAATGTTCTTGTTTTCAAATTATTGTTTGTAATTTCATAAAATGTTCGCAATTTTTTGAAAAATGATTATATGTTTAAAAAATATTTTTGTTTCTTTCAAATGTTTAATAATCGAAAAAATGTATGTGCTTTCAAATATTTTTCGTAAATACAAAAAATGTTGAGGATTTTTCAAAAATTGTTTGGAATGTTTTGGTTCTAGATTTCACAACATTGAGAAAAATGTTCCTGTTTTCAAAAACTGTTCAGAAATGTTTAAAAAGTTCATGTTATTATTTTTCTGGAGTCTCAAAAAAATGTTCTATTATAAAAAGTTGTTCAAAAATTTCAAAAAATGCTCAAAATGTTTCCTTTTAAAATTATCACAACTTTAAAAAAAAATTACAGTTTTTAAAAATTGTTCATACTATTTTGAAAAGGTTCATGTTTCCATTTTTTCAGGATTTTCAAATAATTTTCCTGTTTTAAAAATATTTTCGAAATTTAAAGAAATGTAAATGTTTTCAATTTTTGTTCGGGAGTTTTATTTTTTCAACTTTTCAAAAAAAATCCGGAATTACAAAAATGTCTCCGTTTCAAAAAATAATTCATGATTTTCGAAAATGTGGCGGTTTTGTAAAAATTTCTTCCGGTATTCAAAAGTAATTGTGTTTCACAAAACATTCATGTTTATTTTTGAAACATGCATTTGAAATTTCAAAAAAATCTGATCTGCGCTCGGTGGTGCGAGCATTAAAACTTACTAGCTCTACTGGTAGTATCGCATTGACGCTTGGACAAGATCCTCGGTTCGATCCCCGCTCGGCCCAGTCGTACATCCCTGTGCGTGCGAGCGACAACCTGCTGCCATAGAGAGCGGCAGGTAGGAGATCCCGTTGCCCCCGCCCAACCCCCAACAAACGCTAAACTAACTGGGTCGATCCATATACGCTTGAAAGTTTCTAATTTGTGCAGTATCTCCTCGGCTTGCCTAAGAACTTCTGGACTGTTTATGAAGCTTCTTGAAGCTTTTGATTAATTTTTTCTTTTTCGATTCTTTTTTTAGTTTTTCTTTTTTTTCATTTGTAATTTAGATGATTTGTTTTTAAATGCAAAAATTTCCCGATTTCATGGATATTTTTCAAATCTTCTTTTTCTGAATTCGTGACCTTTTTTTCAATTCACAGTCATTTCTTCAAATTTGTCTTCTTTTTTCCAAATTCACGAACATTTATTATATTCTTGAATTGTTCACATCAATAAACTATTTTCGATTTTGTGATTCTTTGAATTCATGAACTTATTTCAAATTCATGAACATTTCCCGAGTTTATAAATCATTTTCAAGGTCGCGAACTTTTTTTTGCATTCGTGAACTTTTTAAAATTCATGAACTTTTTTTGAATTAATGTACTTTTTTTAATTCACGAGCTTTCTTTATGAACTTAGGCACGTAATTTTTTTACTTCACAAAAGCCGGGAAGTCAATTTTTCTCCTAAAACAAGTATAATTGTTTTTCTTGAACCAATAGTTACTGTTTTTACCTTTTTCTGAAAGCTATTTTTTATGGAACATCGTCACACTTTATTCATCAACGAGGTTCAAACGAATTGTTACAGAGTTGTGTGGCTCAATTAACCACAGACATCTACCCAAATGCTAAACTGCCCGCTTCAAAATTTCTTCTCCTAGACTCATAAATAAACTGGCAGGCTTCAAAATATATTCTCCGAGCATTCAACTCACGGATCACCATTGCATGTCTCCCTCCTGTATTTTTAGCCATGTCCTTCATCACCGTTAAGCTGTGAGACAAAACAAGAATACACCTAATCAACAGATCATCAACAAGAGCCTGAGCTTCCCACGCTAGTGCCTCCAAAGATGGAACATCAGCAATGCCAACAAACGTGATAGAAGATTATCCCAAATTTTTTCCTTGTTGAGCACGATATACCGCTGCCACCGCAGCACAATGACATAACCTCCTACTGCTCCATCAACGTTAATTTTTGCAAAACATGTGAGAGGCATCCATGCTAGGTTTGAGAAAATTCTGACATGATATGCAAGTTGCGTCACGTCCAACCATTTATTGACCGTTTTTCACCGAGGAAATTCTAGAAAATGCAAGAATTATCGAAAACTCGAACAACTTGACATGATGCCTTTAATTGGCAGTAGAAGCCAATGGACAAAAATTAGGGCCAATTCAAAGATGTCGGGAAACATCATGCTCTCAGACAGAGCCTTCTGGCCTATGTTTGGACATCCTTCAAATAACCCGAACACCCTCCGTTGAACATAGTCTAAATTTGGACATTCTTCGAATGATCCCAACTTTTGCAAGCAGGCGGGCACGCCCATGTTATGCATCCATGTCAGGTTTGACGATTTCCGACCCCGTACGCAAGTTGCGACATGTTCGGCCATTTATCAGCCTTTTCTATCAAGAAAACTCCAAAAAATGGCAAAAAACTCGAAACCAAAACAACTTGGCATCCTCGAATTGGGCATACAAGACCATGAAAAAATTGGGACCATTTTAAGGATGCCGAGAAACAACGTGCTCTCGGATGGAGCCTTGTGGCCTACCTGGACACCCTCCGTTGTCCGTTGAACATGATCTAGTTTTAGACATTCTTGAAATGACATTAAATTTTTGCAAGTAGGTGGGCGTGCCCATGCATGGTAGGCATTTATGCCAGGTTTGAACGATTTCCGACACCATATGCAAACTGCGACAATTATTGGCCTTTTTGACCGAGAAACTCTAGAAAATTCAAAATTGCTGAAAAACAAAACAACTTGGCATGGTGTCCTTAATTGGTCATATAAGCTCATGGAAAAAAATAAGGGTTATTTGACGATTGCTGGAAAAAAATTGCGGTCGTTTGACTGCCTTTCGTGGTTCTAGTCCCACCTCGTTTGGTTAAACGAAAGTAGGTAAGAAGCTTGGCTATATAATAGGGCAGTCTGGCTACACGTATGCCGGTTTATAAAATTCAAAAAAGAAAATCATAGATAGAAGAAAAGTTTGCAAGTTTTAGAAAAGTATATCGATTTAAAAAAAGTACACAAATGTGACAAAAAAGTTCAAGAAATTGAAAAAAGTTCATCGATTTGAAAAAAAGTTCATAAACTTTGCCAAAAAAATCACGAATTTGAAAAAGTTCGTTAATTTAAAAAAAGTTCATGAATTTGAAAAAAAAAGTTAATGAATTTTATAAAAGTTTGCGAAATGGAAAAACATTCATTCACTTGAAAAAAGGTTTGCGGATTCAAAAAATAAGTTCACAGAATTGAGAAAAGTTCATGCATTTAAGAGTATGTTTGGTTTGAGCCCCATCTAGGCCCACCAATTTTTTGGCATGACCAAATTAAGGGCACCAAAATTTTGGCAAGTTTTTGTTGTTTGGATCGTAGCCATTCTATCCTCCAATATTTTTGCCAAAATAAACTTTTGTTTGTTTGTGACCAAGTGATATGATGATTTATATACCAATTGTAGGAAATATTTAAACACATCGGCTGTATACTCCTAAAAAACACATCGGTTGTACATACTAGAATCTATGGTCTTGGCAAAAAAAAAAGGGTTAGATGTAGTCAACTTGAAAAAAATAGGCAAAAATAAGGACAAAGGGTTGTTGTAGTTGGGGGAGCTAATCATGTGCAGCACCTCTGAATCACTAATCCGGTGCACGCATGTGCTAATTAGCTGCTAATCCCGTGCAGCAATACACGCACATGCATCAACCCAGGACCCATAAAGAAACAGAGAAGCAACAACGCCACATATATTCCCCTCAAGAAAAGAAAAGGCCAAATATTTGGTGAAGCTTATGGGCGCCTTTTTTTGTGTGTGGATAGAAAGCTCGTATTACTCAATCACGGAGTTCTTACACTCATCAACCACCAACTCAAGGATCCAAGTCATAATCTTAGGAGGACCCGAACTGATCCAAGTCATAATCTTAGGATCCAAGTCATAGTTCTACTTTCTAATCTAGCAAAAGTAGCAAGACTATCACTAACTTTATTTTAATTACGAATAACATGAGTAATACAAGTTTCTCGAAGACTTCTCAAATGCTTAATTTCCTACCAGTGAAGCATAGACCGATCTATCGATCTCTCGCTTCTAAATCATTGCGACCGCCATAAGCGAGTCCATCTCGATGGCTATAGGAAGATCTCTTCTTTGGATAGCAAGGAAAATCCCTTCCATACATGCACAGAGCTCCGCCTCCAAAGCATCCCGACAAGCGAACAATTGCCTGCAGGCTGAAACAATAACAAAACCAGCCTCATCATGCAAGATCATACCCGCGCCGGCTGATCCATTTTGTTCAAAAGAGCCATCAGTGTTCAACTTAACCCATCCATGCACATGTGGTCTCCACGCCATAGTACTGTCCATAATAGCAGTACGTACTGTAGTTGCTTCATATGATATGAATGATTTCCCTTTGCAAGGTTTTGCATGCGTATTCAGTTTAGTCCCAATCAGCGAGTCAAGGTAACTCTGGAGAAACCTGCAAGAAGCATCAACAGGAGGCACTGATTCCTGGTGCACTACTTCATTACGTACATACCAGCATTTCCCAAACGTCATTAGTAGCATACAGTGCTCTGGATCGTACAAAGGGGCAAGGAGCTGCAACAACCACTCCTTCCCTGTATGAAACATTGTATCAATGGCTGGTAACCTCCACACTTTTGCCATAGACTTGTATAACTGACGAGCCAGCGACACTTCAACATTGGATGGAAATTATCTTCAGTTTCCACGGCACAAATTGGACACAGGCTTGACACTTCCAAAACTATTTTGTGCTTACTGTGCCAAGTTGGCAGAGAATTAGATACCAAGCGTCATGCAAAATTCCTCGCCGTGGGAGGTACTCCCGCTGACCATATACATTTCCACGGTGATCTACTACCCGATGGATTGCTACTGGATGAAACTACACTGGCCCTATGTGCTTCTTCAAATGCCAGATCATAAGCGCTTTTGACTGAGAAAAGACCAAACCGATAGTGACCCCAAGCTAACACGTCCTCCTCCAGTCGAGGAGACGCGCAGATCATCAGGATTTCAGTCACATATGCAGGAACAAAGTACTTTGACACGAGTTGAAGGTTCCAGGAACCATTGTCGTTCAAAATTTAGTCACAAAACAGATATGACACGTCCCTTGTTGAGAGATTGGGTTGTAAGAAAAGGGGCGGGGGATCCACTTGTCTCTCCAAACCCGAATGCTTCGACCATTACCTACTCTCCACAACAGGCCCTTTTTTAGTAGGTCTAAACCATGGCTGATCGCGTGCCAGGAGGAAGAGGCATTCCCAGTAAAAACAACATCTTCTAGTTTCCCATCTGGGTAGTATCTAGCTTTTAGAACCTGGGCACACAAGCTATCGGGATTAGCTATCAAACGCCATGCTTGACGTGCTAACAATGCTTGATTAAACATCTGAAAGTCACGAAAACCGACCGCTCCTCTATCTTTAGGCTGAAGAAGGTGATCCCAACCTTTCCAATGCACTTTCCTTTTTCCTTCCGAGGAGCCCCAATAAAAGTTCCTGACTATTCTCGTCAAATCATCACAGAGCGAGTACGGTAGTTTGAAGACCCCCATGACATAAGTTGGGAGAGCTTGGGCCACGGACTTTATAAGGACCTCTCTACCTGGTTGGGCTAAATGCCCATCACTCCATTGAATCAGCCTCTTAGTAAAGCTTTTCTACAAATTCTAAAAGTGGCCCTTTGAGATGCGCCCATCAGGTGTAGGAAGACTCAAGTATCTCTCTTCAAAAACTGTATTTGTCACATTCAGCACAGCCCGCACTTGGTCCTGTATCACAGCTGGACAGCAGGGACCAAAAAACATGGAACACTTGTTGTAATTCAGGCTTTGCCTAGTGGCACCACCATATAGGTCGAAAACTTTTTTAGGTTCCAAAGCCTGAACCTGAGATGCTTCGAAGAACAAAAGAGTATCGTCCCCAAAAAGAAGGTGTGAAATACCCGGAGCTCTCCTACAAACCTTAAGCGAAGTAATTGCTCCAGTAGCAACCCTATGCGTTAAAACAGCCGACAAGCCATCCGCCACGAACAAGAACAGAAACGATGATAAAGGGTCACCTTGCCGAAGCCCATGCGTCGATGCAAATGAATCCAAGAGGGTCCCATTTAACTTGACAGAGTACCTCACCGATGTGACACACGCCATAATCCAGTCCACCCATCGGTTTGAGAATCCCAACTTTTGCATCACTTGCTTCAAGAAAACCCAATCCACTCTATCATAAGCTTTTGATAGGTCTAGCTTGTAAGCACAAAAACTCTTAGCAGGGTCTTTTTCTTACTTGATATAATGGATATATTCAAAGGCCACCTGTGCATTATCAGTGATCAACTTCCCAGGAATAAAAACACTCTGCTCAGGTGAAATAAGATCATCCAGCAATGGACGAAGCCTATTCACTAGGCACTTTGAGATCACCTTATAAACAACATTGCATAAAATTATTGGCCTATAATCCGACATTCTGACAGGGTTAGAAATTTTAGGAATAAGAACAATGGACGTTAAGTTAACACCTTCCGGCATAATACCCGTACAAAAAAATTCCTTGACCGCTGCCAGCACACCATCTTTCAAAACACTCCAATTACGCTGGAAAAACCGGGCCGGAAAGCCATCCGATCCCAGGGCCTTTAATGGGCCAATATGAAACACGGAGAGGCGCCGGGCAAGGCGGGTGAGCCAATTTTTTGATATGGCCAACGTTGGTAGTGATCCTAACACGCCCTAAGAAAATATTCATGAATTTGAGCATATGAAACAGAAAAGAGAAAAAAGAAGACGAAATAAAAAATAATAATAAATGAATAAACGTGAAGAAAAAAAGGGCCAAAACAAAGGAAAACCAGGCTGAGAAGTTGCACAACAAGAAGAATCTGGTGTGGCCGGTGTATGTCCATACAGTTCATACGTGTCACATACGAAGGTGGGTATACCTATGGTTAAATGATCATAATGCCCTTATACGGTTTGTGTGGGGGTGTTTCGAAGCAAGCCTCTCGTCTCACACTACACGCTCATGTTGGTATTTCTTCTCTTTCCACTAGTCATGTGTGGAACTAAATTTAGTGCACATGTCATGCAAGTTAAATAGATCTTCAAGATTTTCATAACTTTATTACTTGGTCGAGCCTCATAAAATATAACAAAACCAATATGAACATCAAAGGACAACATAGGGAGTCCTCATACATTACTTGCCGCTCGCTTCGGTCCACACCAAGGCCCCATGGGCGGGCTCGTCATCGCGGTGAGCCTTATTTCTAAATGGAATGTGGCCGCCTGTCCTGCACCGCTAAACTCTAGCATCGCCGGTATAAAAAAAAATAGAAAGGCTCAGGTTTCGCTTGATGCAAAAACGAAAAAAAAATGATTGGCCCAACTACCCATTTCCCATTGGGCGCTTTTTTTTTGAGAGAAAGCGTTGCTACTTTATTCATTGTTCATAGCTCCGTCTGCGGAGATCTCCGAGCTAACACACTCCAGAGCCACATGGAACCAAGTCTTACATTACGATTTACAACAACCTTCCCTAGCAAGGATATGCGCTATCCTGTTTGCGGAACGACGTATCCATACCACCCTAGATTCTTGAAACTGGCCTAGTAGTTCCTTGATCTCTGAAGAACTTGTCCGTTCGCCGATAAGTCCCGATGTTGGTTGGTGATTTTTCCCACAGCAGCCTGCAGTCTATCTCCACCACCACCTTTTGGGTGTTCACTTCCTGCGCTAGAAGTATACCTCGACGACAAGCGAATAGCCCCGAAGTCTCTGGATCTGCAATAGCTGGGGGAAAATGGCACACTCCTGCCACAAACATGACATGGTAGTCCCTAAGAACAAATCCACCACCTCCAGTTATGCCCTGCTTTGCCATTGCTCATTGCTCTGTCTGTGTTGACTATCGTCCAGCCCTCCTCCGATTTCCTCCAGGGTTCCATGGCTCGGTGCACAGGTTGGCTCATAGGATCCTCTCTGATCGTGTTCCACTCCTTGCCAAGGTGGAAAACTCTCTCGGCGATCCCCATCACACCCGGATCCTCAATTCTTTTGCTCTCCCTCGCACTGTTGCGCGCCAGCCACAATTCATACCACACCCTCATTACAATCTGCCTCTCCTCATGGGCCGCTGCCACAAACCAGTCAAGCACCCATGACCGCATGCAGTCCAGCGTATGAATGTGTTTTGGAAGCTGCGGTAATGGTGCCCCGACCTCTTGACTTAGCACCTCCATGAATTGAACCGAATGGGGGCGACGCCACATCCTGTGGACAACAGTCTCCATTGGGCGCTTAAGGGGCCAGTTACATGCTATTTTGTAGACTGGCGCCAACGCCCAAATCAGTCGATCGCATAGTGGGCAGCCCATCTTTATGCACCAAGAAGATCGTGTAGTTTTTGTTTTAATTTCCGGTTTTCCTAGAGCAAGTATCTCGCCGTTTTTTCTTTTGTTTTATCTCCACTTCTTGTTTTATTATTTAAATGCGTGAACCTTTTCAAATTCACCAACTTTTTCCAAATTGGTGAACGTATTGAATTTTTCAAATTTTATTCAGATTTAAGAACTTTTCAAATTTTTGTAACTTTTTTGAAATGTTGTGAATTTATTTCAGTTTTTACGTTTTTCATATATATATATATATATTATCATTTTACAATTTTGTTGAAATTTTATAAAATTCGTAGCAAAAAATACAAAAATACGAACTATTTTCAAATTTATGACCTTGTTTTGAAAATTTCAAATTTTGTAAGCTTTTTCAAATAATATAACTTTTTCCCCAAATTTATGATATTTTTATTTTCTGATGGTGAACAGTCAACCGGTTTTTGATTTTTTTTAAATTGCCTAGTTTTTCGAATTCGTGGTTTTCTGAATTTATTTTATTGCATGAATTATGTCAGTGCAGTAAGAATAGCATTTTCTTGAGGGGTTGCAGTAAGAATAGAAAATAAAAAACTGACGAGCGAGCCAGAGAGTGGAGAAGGAACTGGGCCGTGGCCCACGACCTAGCCTAGCGAGTGCCCCCCGCCCCTTTCGGTGCCTGGAGGGCCGAACAGGAGGTCTTGACGATCGCACTTATTGCTTGCTGCAAGCAGAGTGCCCTTACTGGATGCCTATTGGCGTTCAATAGTCGAGTTGTCGCACAAGGCATCATTAAGTTGGCCGGACCAACAACTATTTATTACTGTATATGTTGTTTTCTAGGTTTCTAGTCTAATATATTAAAATGTGGACTATTCTGACCTATGAGAAGATTTCTTTATTTTTTTAATATATTACAAAAACTTTATAAATACGTATTGAACATTTTTACAATATGCAATGAATAGTTTTATGGTACAAAGTGAACATCTTTTGAAAATTCTGAAAAAACATTGGAATTTTATTATCCCAATTTTTCAAAAATCAAACAAATTTAGGAATTTCCAAAAAAAATTAAAATTCACAAAATTTTTATAAAAAATGTAGAAAATAATTATTTATGATTCATAAAAGCATGATTTTTTTGGAAACATGAAAAATTTCTACAAAAAACAAAAGGAATGAAAAACACAGAACAAAAAACCAAAATAGAAAAATCTACACAGAAGAATGAAACAAATAATGCAAAGAAAGAACCCGAACTGGCCCAATCCACTTGGCATGCCCTAGTGGGCATCATGGCGACTATTTGTCGCCTGCAGATGTCAAATAGGATTCACCCTGCGAGTAATATGGCTCGCATTCCCTGCAACCCTCGCGACCCCCGCGATCGCTAGCATGGTGGGCCGGCTTATTAGGGCGCCTCGCTTGTTCACCGATCCATTTAAGCACATATTGAGGCTGCCAATGTTACAAGAGATCCTATCCAGCAATTCTGCGGCGCTTCTGAACAACACGTTACTTTGGCCAAGTCTACTATCTTCTTTTGAAAAGGGTGTCCCAATGATCGAGGGAATAAAACTAAAATTTTATTGTATGTTCCGGATGAGTCGCTATGCAAAAGATATTTAGGCTTACCCACTAATGTTGGAAAGTCAAAGAATGCTTAAATACATTAAGGATAGGCTTTGGTGTAAGGTGAAGGGTTGGATAGAGAGATGCATGGCAAGTGCGGGGAAGGAGGTGCTTATGAAATATGTGGCACAAGCGGTGCGTGCATATGCTCCAAATTGCTCTTTGTTCCAACGAGGCTAGCTATGTCAACAGAAAGATACTATGATTCATAAGTTTTTAGGGGAAGTAAAGATGGAAAGAGGAAGGTGCATGGGTTTAATGGGATGATCTAGCTATGCCGAAATATTTGGGCGGTCTTAACTTCAGGGACACTCAGCTCTTTAATCTAGCTATGATAACTAAGCAGGCATGGCGATTAGTCCAAGATGAAACTTCATTAAGTGCAAGAATACTCAAGGCAGTATACTATCCTATGCGAGATGTGCTAAGTGTCAAGCTGGGATCTCACCCATCTCACGTTAGGTAAACTTTAATTGAAGGGATCTCAGTGTTGAAGCAGGGCTTGATCGGGCGCATAGGGAATGGGCTCTCGACGAGAATTTGGGATGATAATTGGCTTACACGTGACAATATGTCGAGGGCTCTCCATCCTCGGTTTGATGACACCTCCATGATGGTGGCATAATTAATAGATACGAGTGTTGGAACATGGAATCTGCACTCGTTTATGAACACATGGGGAGGCCTAATCCGGATGTGATCCTTAACATCCCATTGAGGATGTGTAATCCTCATTGATGCATGGGCCTGACATTGTGAGAGAATTGGTGTGTGTTCGGTCAGGTTAGCATACCATCTTCTTGTTGAAACCAAGAGGAGAAGGGAGGATTGGTTGAAAAATAGAACTACTCCAATCACACGGTAATGCTACTCGGAGGGATTAGACCGGTCTTTGGAAACTGAGTGTTCCAGAAAAGATCAAAAACTTTGCTTGGAGACTTTCCCAAAATTCTATTCCAACAGAAGATGTGTGTTTTCAAAAGGGATAAGGCAGATATGGATATTTGTCCCATTTGAAAAGGAGTATAAGATAATCGACGACACACTTTGATTGATTGTAATATGTCAGAGTGTGTTGGGTCATTGTTGGATGAGGACCCGGTAGAAGTTTTGATTTCTTACTGATATGGAAGGATCTTGTTGATGCACATGAAGGACTCCATGAAAGAGGTGGAATTTATTAAAGTCCTAGTGACTCTATGGTCTATTTGGTGGGTTAGACGTCCGTCTATCTAGAGTAGATGTTCCAGTCTCCTCTAGCTACCCTAAGTTTCAGTCAGAACTATCTTGGAGACCTTGCTCTTATTATGGAAAGGAAAACATATTGCACTATTGCTTGACATCCTAGGAGAAGGAGGTGATTTCTCTGGAGGAATTTTTTTCCAGAAGATCCATGTTGATGCAACGATCTTCGGGAATGAGACAAAGGGGTCTTTAGCAACATTCTACGACGACCATGATGACATATGTGTTGGGACATCGATGCTCGTTATGCAGGGCCTAGTCGAACCTGAAGTCTTGGCTCGTGGAGCATGAGATCAGAGAAGCAAATATCGAAGCTCATAATTTAGCGAAAGCTGCCCTGTCATTAGAGTTGGCGCCATATGTGGCTGCTAGATCCCCCTAATATTGCATGTATCCTAAATCTTGTTTCGATTTAATAAAAATGGTGATACCCCAAAAGAACCGCTCATTCGATGATTCTAAAAAAGCATGCTCATTTCTGTTTATATTTTTCCTAGGGTTTTCCCTTATTTTTTCCATGAAATTGAAAATTGTCTATGAATTTGTAAAAAAACTAGCAAATTAAAAAAAAATCATTAATTTGGCAAAAATTCATGTACAAAAAAATCCAAGAATTTTCAAAAGTTCACTAATATGAAAAATTTCTTGAATTCAAAAATAGTTTAAAATTTAGTTTTTTTATATTTTGATATTGTTCACAAATTATAAAAAATTCATTAATTCTTATAATGTTCGAAAACATGATATTTTTCAACATTCCAAATGATTTTATTAATTTTTTTACAAAAATTAAAATGCAAACACTATTTTGAATATGTGAACAAAATTTGAAAAGAAGAACATTTTTCAAATTTCCGAACAAGTTTTGAGAACTCGGTTTTTTTTTGAATGTGTGAACGTTTTTTAAAAACAAAATATTTTTGAAAATCCAAACAATTTTTGAGAATGCGATTCTTTTAATAGGTGAACAAATCTTGAAAATGGGAACATTTTTTTGAAAGAAAAACACAATTTTTGTAATTCTACAAACATTTTTAAAAACATGGATTTTTTAATATGTGACAAAGTTCGAAAACAAGAACAATTTTAAAATTTTGTGATTTTTTTGAACACAAAAGAAGGAAAAAGGAGAAAGAAACAGAAAAATCAAAAGGAAAAAGGAAAAAGGAAAAAGGAAAAAGAAGAAAAGAAAACATAACATGAAAAAAAGGAAAAAACAGAAAACCAGGGAAGTAAAAAAGTGTTCAAGAACCTTCTAGAATGTTCCAAAAACAAGTCTTTGTACTCATTTCGCTCCGGTTCTAATGGGCTAGCCAAACTTCCTAATGTATTGGGCGATCAAAGCCTTAATGCTCGCAATGGGCAATGCACATGATTTGTACCTCGTCAACGTTTGTGGTGCCGATTCGCAAACTAGTGCCTGCCTACATACCAGCTCTCCTATGCCGGCCAACAACATGGTTGCTCGTTTGGTCAGTCGCCTTGAGCATTCGCCATGCTTGTTGACCCTTGACATACAAAAAAGTTCATGACAATTTTAAAAAACACAAAATTGAAAAACAATTGTTCACGATTTTGGAAAAAGTTCATGGATTTTAAAAAAATTGTGCATTTAAAAAATGTCCACAAACTTGAAAAAAATAAAAAGGAAGAAAAAATAAAATAAAAATAAAAATAAAAAGCATACCAAATCCGACCTGGAAAAAAACTAGAGGATAACCGTTGGGAAAATCCCTACATGGGCTGGCACATATGGGAACTACACCTACGAGATGTGTGAGGGTGTCCCCTCAAGAAAAAGAAGATGTGCGAGGGTGCCCCTAAGAAAAGATGTGCGAGGGTGTTGTCGGTTAAGGAGTTAACTCCCTCGTTTGCTGCTGATTTTTTTCCCTCATTGTTGCGGATACTTTGGAGAAAAATTCAGTAGAGAAAAATGTTAGCTCCCGGCTAAATAACAGCCGCCAGTTTCTGATAGATTTGAAAAGGTTGTTCATCAATTTAAAATCAGTTCATGATTTTACAGAATAGTTTTGAAGCTAATAAAATTGCGTATTAAAAAATTCATGATTTTTTGAGAATATGAAATTAGAAAAAAAAATGAATTCTAAAAGTTTATAAAATTTAAAAATGTTCACGGACCTTAACAAAACTTCACAAGTGTCCATGGATTAAAAGACATTGATGGTTTTGAAAAAAATATGAATTTGAAAAATATATAATTTTAAAAATGTTCAAGAATTATAAAAATCTTCATGGGATTTGAAAAATGCAAAATATACATGAATTTAGAAATAAACATAAAATGGAGAAGAAAAATGAAAAAGAAAAGGGAAATAAACAATACAAAATTAAAAACCGTATGAGAACAACATAAAAACTTGATGCATGGGTTGGCCCGTGGGCAAGGGCAAGGGTATGCGTGCACTGATGAGGAATCAACCCTTCCCAATTGCATCTAGATTCATGTAGAAAAAACACTCATTTTCTCATGTTTTGTTATACAAAAACATTGCCAACCGACATACATGTGGTTGGTTAGAGGGATATGGCCAGCTCGTAGCAAGCGGGTGTTACTTCTGCCTCCCCGGTGACTCACCCTGCGATGACTATTCGAGGGAGCTTCTCTGCGGTGTGCATGGCAGTGGCGGGTGCTATGGTTTGGTCATGGATCGTGGAAAGGAAGGGAGCGCAAGGAAAATGATTGGAATGAAGGAGAATTTAGAAGAAAGAGAAGGATAGTTACTTTGACCCAATGTAATAACAAACATGAGGAGTTTTAGTACGAGAAACCGCATGCGCTCATAAGAAATTGGAGGCGATTTCAAAATATCAACCGCCTCACAATTCCCTATAGGAAATTTCATAATATTAACTGCCTTCGAAAAATTTGATAAAAATATAACCGCCTTCAATGGGGTATTGCAGGCGGCTTAAATGCTTTGAACCAAAACCACTTATTAGGGACGTCTCTAATGCCCATTTTTGTACCAGTGATTGCCTTTTCGGTTAGATTTTTTCATAAGTCCGGTCAGCCACGAGGAATCTCCAAGTGTTATTTTTGCATTTCTACAATATAGTTATCAACCCTTTGAAGGAAAAGTTCACTCTTAAAGAAATTAGTCCCGAGGCCGCACATCTATTCAATATAGAGCAACAATGTCGAGACACACAAATAATGGATTCGTCGGCATACATGAGTATGTCCGCCCACTATCAATAAAGATGGTGATCTAGCCCTTCAAGAAGGCCATGATTTTGTGCCTATAACACAACCTTATACAAGAATTTCATAACCAAATTAAAACAGGATGGTGGCATGGGTCACCCTCTCTCACAACTTTATGGTTCTAGAAACATGGACACTTTTAATTGTTAAGTTTTACATAAGCAATGCCGTTTAATGTAATCTATCAAGTAAAGTTGCACTACTAGTCATTGAATACCCCTATCATTTTGGCAATTCAAAAGGAAATACAAATTCCAGTTTGTGTTGCCACATGCTTTCTTAAAGTATAATTCGAGGATAAAACCTACTTGTTATTTCTATGAGTGTGATGCATCACCTCACGCGAGAAAACAATATATTAATGATATTTCTAGACTTAAATATAGACATGATGGGGAACGTAGCATGCAATTTCAAACAAATTCCTACGCTCACGCAAGATCTACCTAGGAGATGTATAACAACGAGAGGGGGAGAGTGTGTCCACGTACCCTCATAGACCGAAAGCGGAAGCGTTTGACAATGCGGTTGATATAGTCGAACTTTTTCTCGTTTCGACTGATCAAGCACCGAACGTAGGGCACCTCCAAGTTCTGCACATGTTCAGCTCGATGACGTCCCTCAAACTCTTGATCCAGAAAAGTGTCGAGGGAGAGTTCCATCAACACAATGGCGTGGTGACGATGATGGTGAAGTGATGCGCGCAGGCTTCGCCTAAGCACTACGTGAATATGACCGGAAGCGTAAACTGTGGAGGGGCACCGCACACGGCTAACAATGTTTGTTGTGTGTTCTAGCGGTGCCCCCCCTCATATATATAGGTTGGAGGGGAGGAGAGGCAGCCAAGGGGACGCCCCAAGTAGGAGGAATCCTACTTGGGGTCCTCCCAATTCGGCCTCCCCCCTTTCCTATTCCTATTCAGAGTAGGAAGGCAAGCGGGGGAAGGGGGAATCATATTCCCATTTTCCTTTCCTCCTTCCCCTTTTCTACTCTAATTTGGCCAGCCCATATGGGGGGGGGGGCACCAGCCCCTCAGGGGCTGATCTGTCCCTCTCTTGGCCCATTAGGCCCATATAGTTTGTCGGGGGTTGCCCGAAACCCCTTCCGACGACCCGATACGTACCCGGTACTCCCGGAACACTTCTGGTGTCCAAATACTATTGTCCTATATATGAATGTTTACCTCTCGACCATTTCGAGACTCCTCGTCATGTCTGTGATATCATCCGGGACTCCGAACAACATTGGGTCACCAAATCACATAACTCATATAATACAAATCGTCATCGAACGTTAAGCGTGCGGACCCTACGGGTTCGAGAACTATGTAGACATGACCAAGACACCTCTCTGGTCAATAACCAATAGTGAAACCTGGATGCTCATATTGGCTCCCGCATATTCTACGAAGATCTTTATCGGTCAAATCGTTATGACAACATATGTTATTCCCTTTGTCATCGGTATGTTACTTGCCCGAGATTAGATCATCGGTATCTCCATACCTAGTTCAATCTCGTTACCAGCAAGTCTCTTTACTCATTTCGTAATGCATCATCCCGCAACTAACTCATTAGTAACATTGCTTGCAAGGCTTATTATGATGTGCATTACCGAGAGGGCCCAGAGATACCTCTCCGATACTCGGAGTGACAAATCCTAATCTCGATCTATGCCAACCCAACAAACACCTTCGGAGATACCTGTAGAGCATCTTTGTAATCACCCAGTTACATTGTGACGTTTGATAGCACACAAGGTATTCCTCCGCTATCCGGGAGTTGCATAATCTCATAGTCGAAGGAATATGTATTTGACATGAAGAAAGCAATAGCAATAAAACTGAACGATCAACATGCTAAGCTAACGGATGGGTCTTGTCCATCACATCATTCTCCTAATGATGTGATCCCGCTCATCAAATGACAACACATGTCTATGGCTAGGAAACTTAACCATCTTTGATTAACGAGCTAGTCTAGTAGAGGCTTACTAGAGACATGGTGTTTTGTCTATGTATCCACACATGTATCAAGTTTCCGGTCAATACAATTTTAGCATGAATAATTAACATTTATCATGATATAAGGAAATATAAAATAACAACTTTATTATTCCCTCTAGGGCATATTTCCTCCAGTCTCCCACTTGCACTAGAGTCAATAATCTAGTTCACATCGCCATGTGTTTTAACACCAATAGTTCACATCTTTATGTGATTAACACCCATAGTTCATATCGCTGTGTGACCAACACCCAAAGGGTTTACTAGAGTCAATAATTTAGTTCCCAAAGAGTACTAAGGTGTGATCATGTTTTGCTTGTGAGAGAAGTTTAGTCAACGGGTCTGCCACATTCAGATCCGTATGTATTTTTACAAATTTCTATGTCTACAATGCTCTGCATGGAGCTACTCTAGCTAATTGCTCCCACTTTCAATATGAATCCAGATCAAGACTAAGAGTCATCTAGATCGGTGTCAAAGCTTACATCGACATAACTCTTTATGACGAACTCTTTATCACCTCCATAATCGAGAAATATTTCCTTAGTCCTCTTTAGGTACCTAAGGATAATTTTGACTGCTGTCCAGTGATCTACTCCTGGATCACTATTATGCCCCCTTGCCAGACTCATGGCAAGGCACACAACAGGTCTGGTACGCAACATGACATACTTTATAGAACCTATGACTGAGGCATAGGGAATGACTTTCATTCTCTCTATATTTTGTTGTGGTCGGGTTTTGAGTCTTACTCAACTTCACACCTTGTAACATAGGAAAGAACCCTTTCTTTGACTAATCCATTTTGAAATGCTTCAAAAACTTTATCAAGGTATGTGCTTTGTGAAAGTCCTATTAAGTGTCTTGATCTATCTCTATAGATCTTGATGCCTAATATATAAGCAGCTTCACCGAGGTCTTTATTTGAAAAAGCTCTTTTCAAACACTCCTTTATGCTTTTCAAAAAAATTCTACATCATTTTCGGTCAACAATATGTCATTCACATATACTTATCAGAAAGGTTGTAGTGCTCCCACTCACTTTCTTGTAAATACAGGCTTCACCATAAGTCTGTATAAAACCATATGCTTTGATCACCTCATCAAAGCGTATATTCCAGCTCCGAGATGCTTGCACCAGTCCATAGATGGATCGCTGGAGTTTGCACACTTTGTTAGCACCTTTAGGATCGACAGAACCTTCTGGTTGCAGCATATACAACTCTTCTTTAAGAAATCCATTAAGGAATGCAGTTTTGACATCCGTTTGCCAGATTTAATAAAATGTGACAATTGCTAACATGATTCAGACAGACTTAAGCACCGCTACGAGTGAGAAAATCTCATCGTAGTCAACACCTTGAACTTTTCGAAAACCTTTTGCGATAAGTCAAGCTTTGTAGATAGTAACACTACCATCTGCTTCTGTCTTCCTCTTAAAGATCCATTTATTCTCGTTGGCTTGCCGATCATTGGGCAAGTCCACCAAAGTCCACACTTTGTTCTCATACATGGATCCTATCTCAGATTTCATGGCCTCAAGCCATTTATTGGAATCTGGGCTCATCATTGCTTCCTCATAGTTCGTAGGTTCGTCATGGTCTAGTAACATGACTTCCAGAACAGGATTACCGTACCACTCTGTTGCGGAACATGCTCTAGTTGACCTACGAGGTTCGGTAGTAACTTGATCTAAAGTTTCATGATCATTATCATTAGCTTCCTCTCTAGTTGGTGTAGGCACCACGGGAACTGATTTCTGTGATGAGCTACTTTCCAATTCGAGAGAAGGTACAATTACCTCATCAAGTTCTACTTTCCTCCCACTCACTTCTTTCGAGAGAAACTCCTTCTCTAGAAAGGATCCATTCTTAGCAACAAAAATCTTGCCTTCGGATCTATGATAGAAGGTGTACCCAAAATTTTCTTTTGGGTATCCTATGAAGACGCACTTCTCCGATTTGGGTTCGAGCTTATCAGTTTGAAACTTTTTCACATAAGCATCGCAACCCCAAACTTTAAGAAACGACAACTTTGGTTTCTTGCCAAACCATAGTTCATACGGTGTCGTCTCAATGGATTTAGACCGTGCCCTATTTAACATGAATGCAACTGTCTCTATTGCATAACCCCAAAACGATAGTGGTAAATCGGTAAGAGACATCATAGATCGCACCATATCTAATAAAGTATTGTTACGACGTTCAGACACACCATTACGCTATGGTGTTCCAGGTGGCGTGAGTTGTGAAACTATTCCACATTGTTTTAAATGAAGGCCAAACTTGTAACTCAAATATTTGCCTCCGCGATCATATCGTAGAAACTTTATTTTATTGTTACAACGATTCTCCACTTCACTCTGAAATTCTTTGAACTTTTCAAAATTTTCAGACTGGTGTTTCATTAAGTAGATATACCCATATTTGCTCAAATCATTTGTGAAGGTCAGAAAACAACGATACCCGCTGCGAGCCTCAACACTCATCGGACCGCATACATTGGTATGTATTATTTCCAATAAGTCAGTAGCTCGCTCCATTGTTACAGAGAACAAAGTTTTAGTCATCTTGCCCATGAGGCATGGTTCGCAAGCATCAAATGATTCATAATCAAGTAATTTCAAAAGTCCATCCGCATGGAGTTCCTTCATGCGCTTTACACCAATATGACCTGTTGGGGATATGACTATTGGGTATGAACCGCCCAGGAGGAGCCGGGTCATACCACTGGTGGTTTACCAATGAAGATGGTGAATCATATGAGCCTATTGACGGTCCAAGGCCCAGAAGAGACTTAAGGCCCGGGAGGATGAACCGCCATGTATATATGACTTGTATTGTAAGGCATGTGTAGTTAGTCACCAAGCCGGACACATTGTGTATGAGCCGGCTGGGACTCTGTGAACCACCAGGCGTCAACCTATGTATATAAAGGGATGACACGACAGTGGCTTAGGGCAAGAAACAAGAGATCGAGAACTAGGTCAAGCGGATTCGCTCCCTGGTAATCGAAACCCTAGCAATACAATCCCAAACTGGAGTAGGCCTTTACCTTAAGGGGCCAAACCAGTATAAACTCTCCGTGTCCTTTGTCCCGTTTAACCCCTTTAAGCTAACCTAGCTGCGATGGCCCTGCGATTAAGTCCCTCTGCTAGGACATTTGCCGTGACAATTCCACGATAGTTGGCGCCCACTATGGGGCCAGCGCGCGGTGGTTTCGAGTTCTTGAAGGGCAACTTCAAAGGGATCAAGGGATACGTTGTGGGTTGGATGACCAAGAGTCGTCGCAGCAAGCTCTACATCGATGATGCAGGCTGGGGCCCCGAGTTCGGCTCAATCGATTATGGGTACCGGGTCCCCTTCGGCGGAATCCATGTCTTCATCAGCAAGATCGGTGAACCGGGCCCTGAGCCGGACATCTGCACCGACGTCATCGAGACGGCTCAGCGTGCACGACCTGCCCAAGTTCAACCCGCCGAGAAGCATGCCTTTGTTGGTTTCATCGATGGGGCGGAAGTTGAAGAAGGATCCGTGTCTGGCGGTGAGACGACCATCTACTTTGATGGTGAGTTGTCCACAGGCGAGACTAATTCATTGTATCAACTGCAAGATGGCCGGCTTGGGGGTTGTTCCAATGGTGACAGTATTCCGGACCCCTACAAGCCGCCGAATAGGGTCGCGATCTTCATGGCCGGTACACAACCAGCGCTTGGTTCAACAACCACCGCGGCCATGACCACCAGCTCAATGGCTACGGCAGCGGCTGGTGTTGGCAGTTCTGCACGCCCACCGGCTCAAATTCTCACAGAGTTATTGGAGGCTCTGGCAACTTTGATGGGGGTAGAGGTAACCCCGGATAACTAGGAACATCACAAGGTGGATTTGGCGAAATTGGGAGAGGAGATAGCTCAAGCCAAGGAAGAGCTGGTGGCTGAGAACGCTAGGATGGCTGCAGAGCGGGCTGTTTTGGATGCCCAAGCACAGCGGATCCAAGTGTATTCCTTCCGGCTTACATAGAACGCTTCAAATGAGGTCATGAGGAGGAGGCACCGGAGTCATCTACCCCCGGTTTATGAGCCGAGGAACCTCTTTAACACGCCTGGAGCAGGGACCAGTGACCTGTCGGTGGTAAACCAGGTGGTCGAAGCACCTGGGACCAGAGCGCTGGTTCAGCCACGGGCAATGGACCTGCCACGTTTGAGTAATACTCCGCCTCAGCATGTTTCGACACCTCCGGGTCATTATTCTAACCCGTTGGACAATATGATTGCTGCGGCAACACGATTGGCGGCTCTACCGGTTGAAGGCGAGTCTCCAACAGCGATAGAGACACGGAGGGCCAGAGAAATTCTTCAGACAACAGTGGCTCAGCAGGCGGCTTATTCTTACAGTCGCGAGCGGATTCACTCAACCCCTCGTCCAAGCCAGAGTTACAACAAGCACATTGACTCACCGGTGGTTTCAAGCAGTGAACAACGCCGTAACCAGCCTCATGGACATGACCCGGCACGCGGTGATGCTAATGCTCAGACTCTGGTGGATCAGTGCAGAGAGCGTCGGGAGGCCGAGCTGGCGGCTCATCAACACTCTCCGGCTTATCCATCAGCTTCGGTGGAGGTAGGCATGATCTCTAGAACCTTGGGTGTCCCATGTTTAGTGTCGGCTCTGGTAACGAGCGTTTACCCAAGGATTTCAAGGGTCCTCGCAAGGTGCCTAATTACACAGCAGATCAACCCCCTAAAGCTTGGATTGAAAATTATGAGATGGCCATGGAGATGCTGGATGTTAGCGATGCCGCGTGTGCTAAGTATTTCACCATGATGTTGGACGGGCCGGCTCGCACTTGGTTGAAAGGGCTGCCCGCCAACTCCATTGGGTCATGGGCAGAGCTGAAGGCCCGTTTTATCCAAAATTTCAAAGACACATGCAAGCAACCTATGTCAATCCTGAATTTGGATTCTTGTGTCCAAGGTGAGGGCGAGTCAACAACCACTGGGTATGCCAGATCTCAATTATTATACACTCGTCAGACAGCATCAACATCGACTCAACGGTTTTAATGTTGGAGAAAAATTGTCGTTTCCTCCCCCTCAAGTAGAAGCTTGGACAGCTTAGGCGCCACTGCAATGACATGGAGGAGCTCATGGTGGCTCTTGTCAAGTATGCTGACTCTGATAGTACCAAAGACCCTGAATCTGATGAAGAGAAGGCTGATAAGGGGAAGAAGAGCGGTAATACAAAGGGGCAGCGGTATAATACGGCAAGCCAAGGTGGTAATGGTAATTGAGGGAGTCCTGGATTAGGGGGTCTTCGGACAGCCGGATTATATCCTTTGGCTGGACTGTTGGACTACGAAGATACAAGATTGAAGACTTCGTCCCGTGTCTGGATGGAACTCTACTTGGCATGGAAGGCAAGCTAGGCAGTACGGATATGTATATCTCCTCCTTTGTAACTGACCTTGTGTAACCCTAGCCCCCTCCGGTGTCTATATAAGCCGGAGGGTTTTTAGTCCATAGGACAACATACAATCATACCATAGGCTAGCTTCTAGGGTTTAGCCTCTCCTATCTCGTGGTAGATCAACTCTTGTAATACTCATATCATCAAGAATAAATCAAGCAGGACGTAGGGTTTTACCTCCATCAAGAGGGCCCGAACCTGGGTAAAACATCGTGTCCCCTGCCTCCTATTACCATCCGCCTTAGACGCACAGTTCGGGACCCCCTACCCGAGATCCGCCGGTTTTGACACCGACATTGGTGCTTTCATTGAGAGTTCCTCTGTGACGTTGCCGTAAGGAAGGATGCCTCATCTCGTTGTTAAAACAACATTACCGCCAGGGGAGCTCTGGCTGTTGGCCAAACTCTCCGGCTAGGCAGTTTCGTCATGACCGCCTGTTCGGCCGCTACACCAACGATGACTTCTCGGGGTCATCAAAAACAGCCTCCACGTCGGCTCAGAATTCACCGAGCAGATGGATCCAATGGAGCTCTCTTCCCTAAACGAACTCTTGGATCACATCACCGCCTTGGGACTCGCTACGAACTATGATCGGATTGGGCTTAAACCCGACCGAAGGGAGATTAACTCTCCATCGGTCACCCATCATGTTGCGGTGGTGGAGGAACAATGCGGCGATTCTTCCTCTATCTTGAGGACTAACTATGTCTGAATTCCTGAGCTCTTCGAGCCGGATACCGGTTTACGGGAGGACATCACCCAAACCCTGAACCTAGAGTCAGGCAGCGGGCCAGACTCATCGGGCAACATACCGGAATCCAAACTTCCAAGATCGGAAACCCCTCGGCCCCTGGGTCTCAGATCGGGTAGGGGTCCGGACTCAAATCCACCCACCCACCTAGACATAAACGATCTTTCCCACATCAGGCAAGAGCCCCATGAAATAGTACATCATTATTGGGCCAGATTCCTCCTTGTGATGAACAAGGTTAAGGACTGCCGCGAGGAAGACGCAGTCTCACTTTTCTGCAATAACTGCACGGACAAGGGAATCCTTAACGCCATAAGTCGCCGTGACATATCACGCTTCGCCGACTTGGCATCCATAGTACGAAAGTACCGTGTGATGGAAAGTGCCTGGAAAACCGAAACAAAATTTTGGGAAATCCGGCTCCGAATATGCACCCAGTCCGAGGTAAAAGGGTGCACTATCATAAGACACCCGAGTTCATTACAAAGAAGCAAAAACCCTCTACAGGGCACGAAACCGTATTGGAGGGATGGCTTAATGGACCCTGCAAAATTCATAGCATAGCGGATACAATACCAACACACAACCTTATAGCATGTTGGATACTCCGGCAGGTGGCCAAAAGTGGTGATGATCTTCTTATCCCAAATGCCACAGAGCACCATCCCGTGGATAACAATACGGTATTAACAGTCTTTGAGACCTTCGCGTGAAATAATAGGCGCAAGCGAACACTCCGCAGCGTTGCCGAAATCTGCAACATAGCAGCAATAAATCCATGGAGTGACACGGCTATTACCTTCAATGCCAGTGACGAACCTAAATTCTGAACAGCCCGAGCACCAGCCGCACTGGTCCTCAGTCCAATCGTGGACGGCTTTCGACTCACCAAAGTACTCATGGACGGCAGCAGCGGATTAAACCTCATCTATGAGGAAACTCTTCAAAAAATGGAAATAGACTGGAAGCGCATTGAGCAAAGTAGCACAACCTTCAGAGGAATCATACCTAGTCGGGAAGCACGATGCGCTGGGAAAATCACACTAGATGTGGTATTCGGTACGCCAGAGAACTATAGGTCCGAAGAAATTACATTTCAAGTGGCCCCGTTCAGCAGTGGATACCACGCCCTTTTAGGACATGAGGTGTTCACGATCTTCCAAGCCGTACCCCATTATGGGTACATGAAGCTCAAAATGCCCAGGCCCAACGGAATCATCACTCTCGCCAGTGATCCAGACACAGCACACTGCGCCGAAAACAAAACAGCCACACTGGCCCTCGAGGCATTATCCGAAGCCCTCTCGGCCGAGGAATTAACCACGCTACGCTCCATAGTGGACAGGGACGACGTGATACTCGACAAGAGATCCAAGTCCACCTCTTTTAAACTAGCAGATGAAATAGTCAAATTCCAAGTCCACCCAACGGACCCTACAAAAACAGCCTCCATCGGGGCATAGTTAAACCCCGCCGTGGACGCTGCACTATGAGAGTTCCTCGTGAGAATTGGGACATATTTGCCTGGCATCCCTCAGACATGCCAGGAATACCACACAGGCTGGCCGAGCATAGCCTCAATATCCTAAAGGGATTCAAGCCGGTCAAGCAGGCTCTTCGGCGTTTCTCCGAACCTAAGAGACATGCCATGGGAGAGGAACTAGCCAAGTTATTGGAGGCCGGATTCATCAGAGAAATAAAACACCCGGACTGTCTAGCAAACCTGGTGATGGTACCAAAGAAGGATAAATCCTGGCGCCTTTGTGTCGATTTCAAGGACCTCAATAAAGCTTGCCTAAAGGATCCCTTCCCCCTCCCATGCATTGATCAAATTATTGATGCTACCGCAGGACACGAGTCATTGTGTTTCCTCGATGCATACTCCGGTTACCACCAAATCAAGATGGCAGAGTCCGACCAAGCCGCAACGGCATTCATCATACCATACGGTCCCTTCTGTTTTAACACAATGCCTTTTGGGATAAAAAACACTAGCGCAACATATTAGCGCATGATTCAGACATGTCTGGAGAAACAAATCGGCAAAACAGTAGAGGCATACGTAGATGATGTGGTCGTCAAAACCAAACACGTCGACTCTCTGATAGACGACTTGAGGCTCACATTCGACAACCTCCGAACATACGACATCAAGCTCAATCCGGAAAAATGCGTTTTCGGCGTACCAGCCGGAAAGCTCCTGGGTTTCATTGTCTCCAGTAGAGGTATTGAAGCTAATCCGGCCAAAATCTGAGCTTTGTCACAGTTGGCTATCCCAACAGACCTCAAACAAATCCAGAAGTTAACTGGATGTGTGGCGGCTCTAAGCCGCTTTATCTCCCGCTTAGGAGAAAAGGCATTACCCCTTTATCGCCTCCTTCGGCGCACCGAACACTTCGAGTGGACGGATGCTGCCACAACCGGATTGGAAGAAATAAAAGCCATACTGACAACCAACCCAATCCTGGCCGCGCAAACATCAGTGAACCAATGCTACTATACATTGCGGCAACTCATCAAGTTGTAAGCGCAGTGCTCGTCGTCGAACGAGAAGCGGACGGACATAAATTCCCTCTTCAAAAGCCGGTATATTATGTATCCACTGTCCTCACTCCGTGCAAATCACGGTACCCACATTATCAAAAGATAGCCTATGCGGTATTCATGTCATCCCGGAAACTGCGACACTACTTTCAAGAGTGTTCGATTACAGTAGCCTCGGAGGTGCCACTCAATGATATTATAAACAACCGCGACGCCACGGACCGGATTGCCAAATGGGCCATTGAGCTCCTCCCGTTCGAAATAACATACAAACCTTGGCGAGCCATTAAATCGCAAGTATTGGCTGACTTTGTCGCCGAATGGACGGAAGTCGAACTCCCTAAAGAGTACGGCGCATACTCCAATTGGATTATGCACTTCGACGGCTCCAAAATGCTGGCTGGACTGGGGGCTGGCGTCGTCCTGACGTCCCCAACTGGAGATATAGTTCAATACGTACTGCAGATACTGTATACAGACGCCAACAATGCAGCCAAATATGAAGCCCTGTTACATGGTCTTTGGATGGCAGTTTCCATGGGCATTCAGTGCCTGGAGGTGCGTGGGGATTCGAACCTCGCAATATCCCAAATAAATGGAGACTTTGATGCCAAGGATCCGAAGATGGCGGCCTATCGTAATGCCGTCCTAAAGATGTCACCTCGGTTCGAGGGGCTCGAATTTCACTATGTGGCTCGGGAAAACAATCAGGCGGCGGATATCCTCGCCCGCATCAGCGCAAAATGCGATGTGGTCCCCCCAACATCTTTTTAGAGAGGTTGTTTAAGCCATCCGTGGTATGGGAGGGGGACACCAGCAATATTAGTCCGGACCCAGCCACAACACTCGATACCGAACACTCTGACGTAATCGGAGGCTCTGCCACAGAAACAACACATCCAGCCCACGTAATAATGGCTATCATAGCCCCGTGGACAGAACCATTCTTGGCCTACCTAACTAGGCAGGAACTTCCGGAGGACCAAAATGAGGCACACTGCATAGTGCGGCGATCTAAGGCCTACAGGGTCCATGAGGGAGAACTGTATAAAAAAGCACTACCAGAGTCCTTCAAAGGTGCATCTCCGAAGAGGAAGGGCGGAACCTTTTGGTAGAAATTCACGCCGGACTCGGCGGTCACCACGCCGCAGACGGGCTCTTGTAAGCAAGGCCTTCCGTACAGGATTCTATTGGCCGACGACCCGGGCAGACGCACAGGACTTGGTCCAACGCTGCGCCAGTTGCCAGCTTTTTGCAAATCAAAGCCACATGCCACCCACCACCCTCCAAACAATCCCCATTACATGGCCCTTCGCGATCTGGGGGCTTGACATGGTTGGACCCCTTAAAGGGGGAACCCACAAGAAAAAATACTTACTAGTCATGGTGGATAAATTCACCAAATGGATAGAAGCCAAACCTGTTAAAACAGCTGAATCCGGACCGGTGATAGACTTCATATCCGGGGTCGTACACCATTATGGCATCCCCCACAACATCATCACTGACAACGGCACGAACTTCACGGCCGATGAGGTAAAACTCTAGTGCAGCAAAATGGGCATCAAGCTCGAGTATGTTTCAGTCTATCACCCGCAAACCAATGGCCAAGTTGAGCAAGCAAATGGTCTTATAATGAGCGGCATTAAGCCCAGATTAGTGCGGTCCTTAATGGAGTCTAACACGCACTGGGTAGAGGAGCTCGACTCCGTACTCTGGGGGCTGCGGACCACGCTGAATCATAGTACCGGATATACACCCTTCTTTATGGTGTACGGCGCAGAGGCAGTCTTGCCTTGTGACATAATTCATGACTCACCTAGAGTGCGCATGTACGAAGAAAGAGAAGCCGAGCTCGATCGGCAGGACAGTCTGGACACCCTGGAGGAGGAGCGCGACGTGGCAAAAACCCGTTCCGCATTTTATCAGCAATAGGCTCGCAGATACCAAAGCAGAGAAGTATGGGCCAAAACTTATAACGTTGGCGAACTAGTTCTACGCCTGCCGGATAAGAAAAAAAACAAGCTCGAGCCCAAATGGGAAGGTCCCTCCATTATTGACTAAGTTTTGACCGGTGGAGCGTACCGTCTGCGGGATGCATTGAATAATTGACTCGAGCCAAACCCATGGAACGCGGCCAAGCTCCGAAGATTCTACGCCTAGCGCCGGACTCTATGTTCGTCTCCTTCCTCTGTCCATTTTTTGCATATACATCATCTGTCTTGTTTTTCTTTCTTTCTTTTATTCTTTCTCTAGGCCTTCAAGGGCCAACTTGTGCCTCTCTTGCACATTATAGATGCGCTAGCCGCACTCATCATACCTGGGGGCTTCTTTCACAGAAGCTTAATTATTTATCTGGGCCTCATGACCCGCACATGTGTTATACTTACGCATGTACCTTTTTCACCATTATATGCATCGATATGACTTAAGTTTTGGCCAAGCTGGGTTGCCTGGCTCTTGTATTTATGCCCTACATTCCCGTTAATTCGGCTAGGGCATAAGGGGAGCACCTCTGCGATTGTTACTGCCAGGTCAGCCGGATGTGTACCTCAGACTGGGTGAAGCCGAAAGCTAGCGTTCTTAAGGGAATATTCAGTCGGTGAACAAAAGATGATTTTTATTTATTTTCCATATGTGCCCCCCAGATGTTTTTTTTCCTGCGTTTCCTATCACAGTCCGGACATGCACTTTAGGGCATGCGTACCCAGGGAAAGGAACTCTTAACGGAACTATTCTCCCTGGAAGATGTTTCTTACTACCCATGTAATATAACATAACTAGTTGGGAACTTGTCTGTTCAAGCACTAATGACCCCTACGTCTGGTCTCCACGCATACCCCGGTTCTTATATAACTGAGCGGGTATTCGGATACACTCTGGATTATCGGGTCCCGAGGTTGAAGTGAAAAGGTCCGCCATGACAAATGATCTACAATCTGGCTAGAAGGCATTATACATGTCACTTTAATTACATAGTCATGCAGACTGACTAAATTCCTCTTCTATACCATCCAACAGGCGGTCTAGCCTACAATCGTGTTGGGAATACTTTGTGGCTAATTCTACTTGCCCATACCCTAAGCTAACCGGGATCTCTTTTCCGTCGGGCCCCACAGGTCCGACCTCGGCCATGTGATTTGGGTCAGCTTTGGTATACCGCGTCTTCACCATGGCCCAGGCTTCCCTGGCACCTTGACGGCAGGCCGATATCTTCCATAATCGGAAGCGCCGCCGTGCTCCCTTGAGCTTCTCCGTAAGCTCTGCAACGCCTTCTGGCAGGGAGACGGATGGCCACAAGGCCTGGGCAACACCTTGCATCACCTACTGAACTTGTTCATGCAGTTGTGAGAGCTCGGATAGAAGATCACCCGCAGACCCTGGCGTTTCCTCCGCGGGACGACCTGTCAGCATACCTACATACATAACGCCGTTAGTCGGCTTCTTCACCAAACTCCTTCAAAAGGATTCGTTCAAGCACTTACTGAAAATGCCGCGTCGAAGCCGCTTATTCTCCTTCTCGGAGTCTGCAAGGTGGGATCGAACGTATTTCAGTTCTACACTCAGCTTGGTATTGGCATCTTGGAGATTGTTTTTCTCCCGCCTGACCTCAGTCAGCACGCGTTCGCCAGCCTTTAGCTGTCGCACGACATGCTGGTCCTCCGGATTTTCTTCGGATTCATCTGCAACATCTATTGTTAGATCTGCATCCATGCCGCACACTATATGGTAACCATCATTCTTCAAAGTAAATGTTATCAGCGGGGGACTTTTTCGGTTCCTTCAATGCGGCAACAGCGGCCCGCAGTTGGGTCTTGCATTCCTCCAGCTCCTGTGACAGCCGAGTATTCTTCTCTGTACAAACCTGCACAATATCAGTTCTGTTAACTGCTTCAAGTGTCAGGGGCTACTGATACATATAATTGTCAAATTTTCTTACCCGTACATCCTTTACATACTGATCTGTGGCTCTGGCTAGACCATCTTGAGCAGCATGGAGGTACGCCTCTCTAGAATTGAAGGCATCAAATGCCTCTGGTGAGAAACAAGCGTCGCGGAGTACGGCCCGTCGGCGCCTATGATTCATGGCACTTTCCACTTCTGAATTTGTGGCGGATAATCTATCCGCATCCTCTGTAGGGGGATTATCCGGCGCCCGCCCCATATCGGCTTCCACCTCTATGTCCGGTCTTGGCGCCCGACTGGTGGAAGCGTGATTAGCAACATCACCGGACATATTCCGGCGAGCATTTTTTCTGTTAAAAAACACGGGCGTCATTACATTTCAAGAAAGAAGACAACCACGGAGCGGGGTTTCTGTTATACCTTTGCGCCGGCATCTCCGTCCTGACCGCCTTCCTTTTTGGCCTGCCCGGCCTCGGTGCCTCTTGTTGGCGAGTTACCGCGGGTTCGGCAGGGCGTCCCGAATGCCTTCCCTGTAAAAACGCCATATGTATATGGTACGTGGGATCCGGGACAGTCGGCCGTAATGGCCACCATGGCATCATCGCAGCTTAACTGATAGAACTACCGGTCTATCAGCTCCACGAATATGACTGGATCTTCTTCGAGTCTGGAGTCAAGAGCCCGGTCAGGGTCCTCTGGTTATGGGGAGGGGTTGCTGACCTCCTTTATGGCTTTTCGCAGTTCCTGCCGCAAAACGGCAAGGTGAATACCTACGACAAAGAATGCGGGAAAGAATGGGAGTAAGGAGATATAACTCACCCAGCTTGGAGGATTGTACATTGAGAATCCATCCCGTGGCTTGACGCGGATGAACTCCTCTTCCTCTCCCTTGAACAATATGGACATAATTTTTGCTAAAGCGGCAGCATTGTCCGGACCCTTACGCCCGCAATGGGTGGCGTCATCCGCCCCGTTAAAACACCACAAGGGGTGCCCTCGATATTGAAGTGGTTGCACTCCCCGCATTATGCATACTGACATAACTTCGCTTACTGTCAATCCTGATTGAGCCAGTGCTTTAATCCAGTTCATCAGGTAAAGGACTTCTCCATTGTCTTCCTCCCGGGGGCTCTGTGGGCGCCAACTTCGGCGTTTCTTTAGAGGAGCATTGCTGAACTCAGGAAGACCCCGCCGAACAGGATCCGGAAGGGGAACGTCCTCCATATAAAACCATTCCGAAGGCCAGTCTTTGGACGACTTCTTCGGGGCACCGGACAGGTATCCGGTTCCGGCGATGCGCCATATTTCGGCTCCGCCCACTTGATAAAGTGACCCCCTCTGTGTGCGAGGGACGAGGCAAAATAGCCTTTTCCATAGCTCGAAATGAGCCTCGCAGCCCAGGACCAACTCACAGAGAGCAACATAGCCAGCGATGTGTAAGATGGAGGTAGGGGTGAAATTGTGTAATTGGAGGCCGTAGAACTCCAGGAGCCCGCAGAGGAACGGATGAATTGGAAATCCGAGTCCCCTTAATAAATAAGGAACAAGGCAGACCCGCTCCCCCATAGAGGGACTGGGAAAGCTCTCCGCTTGCTCCCCGCCATTGTAGGTGGCAAGCCCGGCTCGAACGGGCACCATGTATGCTGGAGGGAGAAATCCTTTAGTCTGTAGTTCGATTAATCGACTGTGTGGGACTGAACACCTCTCCCAATCACCGGGCTTAGGGCTACAGGGGCGGGAGGAGGAGCTACGTAGGTCGGCCATGCTGGAATGGATCTTTCCGAATCACACTTTGATGGATTCTCGCTGGGGGAGGATGGTATGGATCGGATATGAGAATCCCCATCCTTTTAATAGACAATTTATTTATCTGGCTAGGGGGGCGAATGTAAAAACGCCCTGGCGCCTCGTATTCATTCGATGTGTGGGAGATAGCCCTTATGGGGCATAGAAGCCAAGAGGTCCAAACATTTATGGGACCGGACACTGCTTAACAAACGTTCAGAATTTGGAGAAGAACCCGCCTTGCAATGCCGAAGACAACACTGCCTACCGGACTCGTCGTCATTGAAGCCTAGTTCGGGGGCTACTGAGGGAGTCCTGGATTAGGGGGTCTCCGAACAGCCGGATTATATCCTTTGGCCGGACTGTTGGACTACGAAGATACAAGATTGAAGACTTTGTCCCGTGTCCGGATGGGACTCTACTTGGCGTGGAAGGCAAGCTAGGCAGTATGGATATGTATATCTCCTCCTTTGTAACCGACCTTGTGTAACCCTAGCCCCCTCCGGTGTCTATATAAGCCGGAGGGTTTTTAGTCCGTAGGACAACATACAATCATACCATAGGCTAGCTTCTAGGGTTTAGCCTCTCTGATCTCGTGGTAGATCAACTCTTGTAATACTCATATCATCAAGAATAAATCAAGCAGGACATAGGGTTTTACCTCCATCAAGAGGGCCCAAACCTGGGTAAAACATCGTGTCCCCTACCTCCTGTTACCATCCGCCTTAGATGCACAGTTCGGGACCCCCTACCCGAGATCCGCCAGTTTTGACACCGACAGTAAGCATAAGGCCGATGGCAATTTAGACTTTGTGGCTAACACCAGTGCACAGAATAATAATCAGCGTCGCAAAGGAAGGCTGGCCCAGCCTGGAGGATCAAAATTCGACCTCGAAGCAGTGATGAATCAGCCTTGTACGAGGCACAGTACACATGAGAAGCCGGCCGCTCATTTGTGGAAGGATTGCTTTATCATGAAGGAGTTCAAGGCTTCGAATCTTTTTCAAAACAACCATGACCCGAACGGCGGTTTAGGATCTGGCTCTCATGGACCAGGCTTTGGTGGTGGTGGCTCAAACTCTGGATTCCAGGGCTAAAGCAATCAAGGTGGCTTTAATTAGCAGTCTGGTCAAGGGAATCAGCAGCAGTCTGGTTATCAGAGTAATCCAAAGCAGTTGAATGGTGGACAGTACCATGTTTTCACCACAAGTTTATGCAAGCGGGATCAGAAGCTCCATAAAAGGGCAGTGAATGCAGTTGAGCCGGTGATTCCCCGTTAATTGCGATGGTCTGAACACCCTATTCTCTGGAGTTGTGAGGATCACCCGCCCCGGGTTGATAATCCGGGTCATCTGGCGCTGGTGGTGGCACCTCAGGTCGGAGGGTACAAATTCACGAAGGTACTCATGGATGGGGGCAGCAACATCAATATTCTGTATTATGAAACTTTTCGTCGTATGAGCTTGACTGACAAAGATCTTAAGCCGTCAAACACTGTTTTTCATGGCATGGTGCCTAGTAAGTCGGCGTATCCAGTGGGCAAAATATGTTTGAAAGTTGCCTTTGGAGATGATCATGATTCCAGATCTGAGACATTGACTTTTGAGGTGGTTAAAATCAAAAGCCCTTATCATGCTCTGTTCAGGCGGCCAGCTTATGCTAAGTTCATGACAAGACATTGTTATGTTTATTTGCAGCTTAAGATGCCGGGTCACAAGTGCACCATCACAGTGCATGGAAGCCGGAAGATAGCCTTGGAGTGTGAGGATGGCGATGCTTCTTATGCTGAGTCTGTCTGTGCAACAGAAGAATCGAATTTTACAAGGATAATGTTGACCCGGCGGACATGACATCTTTGAAGAAGCCAACCATAGAGCATGACCCCCTGTGGAAGTTTAAGTCGGCGGATGACACTAAGCTAGTTGATTTCGTTCCTGGCGATTCATCCAAGAAGTTTAGTATCAATGCTAATCTGGATCCGAAATAGGAAAGCACGCTCATCGAGTTCATCCATGAGAATCGGGACATCTTTGCATGTAAACCTTCAGACATGCCAGGTGTACCGAGGGAACTCGCTGAGCACACTCTCAATATTGATCCGAAGTTTAAACCGGTCAAGCAATTCCTTCGCTGTTTCAATGAAGAGAGGCGCAAGGCCATTGGTGAAGAAGTAGCCCGGCTTTTGGTGGCTGGGTTTATTGTTGAAGTTTTTCATCCGGAGTGGTTGGCTAACCCGATGGTGGTACTTAAGAAAAATGGTACTGATACGTCTCCAACGTATCTATAATTTTTGATTGTTCCATGCTATTATATTATCTGCTTTGGATGTTTAATGGGCTTTGATATGCACTTTTATATTATTTTTTGGGACTAACCTATTAACCGAAGGCCCAGTGTCAGTTTCTGTTTTTTTGCCTATTTCTGTGCTTCGCAGAAAAGGAATATCAAACGGAATCCAAATGGAACGAAACCTTCGTGAGGATCTTTCTTGGAACAAACGCCACTCAGGAGACTTGGAGTACAAGTCTGGAAGTTCGTGAAGCTTCCATGAGGTAGGGGGCGCGCCCAGGGGGTAGGCGCGCCCGCACCCTCGTGGGCCCCATGGAGATCCACTGACGTACTTCTTTCGCCTATATATATACCCTTATACCCTAAAAACATCCAAGAGAGCCACGCAACCACTTTTCCACCACCGCAACCTTCTGTACCCGTGAGATCCCATCTGGGGACCCTTTTAGGTGATCTGCCGGAGGGGGAATCGATCATGGAGGGCTTCTACATCAACACCATAGCCCCTCCGATGATGTGTGAGTAGTTTACCATAGACCTTCGGGTCCATAGTTATTAGTTAGATGACTTCTTCTCTGTCTTTGATCTTCAATACAAAGTTCTCCTCGATGTTCTTGGAGATCTATTCGATGTAATATTCTTTTGCGGTGTGTTTGCCGAGATCTGATGAATTGTGGATTTATGATCAAGTTTATCTATGAACAATATTTGGTTCTTCTCTGAATTCTTATATGCATGATTTGATATCTTTGCAAGTCTCTTCGAATTATCGGTTTAGTTTGTCCTACTAGATTGATCTTTCTTGCAATGGGAGAAGTGCTTAGCTTTGGGTTCAATCTTGCGATGTCCTTTCCCAATGACAGTAGGGGCAGCAAGGCACGTATTGTATTGTTGCCATCGAGGATAAAAAGATGGGGTTTATATCATATTGCTTGAGTTTATCCCTCTACATCATGTCATCTTGCCTAAAGCATTACTCTGTTCTTATGAACTTAATACTCTAGATGCATGCTGGATAGCGGTCGATGTGTGGAGTAACAGTAGTAGATGCAGAATCATTTCGGTCTACTTAACACGGACGTGATGCCTATATTTCATAATCATGCCTAGATATTCTCATAACTATGTGCTCTTCTATCAATTGCTTGGTAGTAATTTGTTCACCCACCGTAATACATGCTATCATGAGAGAAGCCACTAGTGAAACCTATGGCCCCCGGGTCTATTTTATATCATATAAGTTTCCGATCTACAATTCTAGTTTACTATTTATTTTATTTTGTAATCTTTACTTTTCAATCTATACAACAAAAATACCAAAAGTATTTATCTTATTATCTTTACCAGATCTCACTTTTGCAAGTGGTCGCGAAGGGATTGGCAACCCCTTTATTGCATTGGTTTCAAGGTTCTTGATTGTTTGTGCAGGTACTAGGTGACTTGCGTGTAATCTCCTACTGGATTGATACCTTGGTTCTCAAAAACTGAGGGAAATACTTACGCTACTTTGCTGCATCACCCTTTCCTCTTCAAGGGGAAAACCAACGCATGCTCAAGAGGTAGCAGTACTTGGCGTATGTGTGTGGATTACGTAGACTTAAACAAGGCTTGTCTGGCTGATCCCTTTGCTCTCCCCCGTATTGATCAGATCATTGATGCTACGGCGGGTTGTGAGTGTTCGAGTTTTTTGGATGCTTATTCTGGTTATCATCAGATCAAGATGGCAGTTAAGGACCAGGAGAAGACAGCCTTCATCACTCCCTTTGGAGCTTTTTGTTATGTGTCTATGCCTTTTGGGCTCAAGAGTGCCCAGGCGACTTACCAGTGGTGTGTGCAAAATTGCCTTCATGATCAGATTGGGCGCAATGTTCATGCTTATGCGGATGATATTATGGTGAAATCCATGAAGAAGGAAACATTTATAGATGACTTGAAAGAGACCTTTGATAATCTCCTGGTCTACAAGATGATGCTTAACCCGGCCAAGTGTGTCTTTGGTGTACCAGCAGGCAAGCTCTTAGGTTTTCAGGTTTCCGAACAGGGTATTGAAGCTAACCTAGAGAAGATAAAGGCCATCACCTCCCTGGCTAAACCGGCATGTATTAATGATGTTCAGCGTCTGGCGGGTCGTATTGCAGCCTTAAGCATGTTCATAAGCCAGCTAGGTGAAAAGGCTAGTCCTCTTTACCAGATGATGAAGAAGACATATCACTTTGTCTGAAGTGATGCTGTTGATCAGGCGTTTGAGGCCTTGAAGAAATAGTTGGTTGAGCCCCCGGTTCTTGCTGCTCCCATTGATAAAGAGCCTTTGTTTTTATATGTGTGAGGGAGTCCTGGATTAGGGGGTGTTCGGATAGCCGGACTATACCTTCAGCCGGACTCTTGGACTATGAAGATACAAGATTGAAGACTTCGTCCCGTGTCCAGAAGGGACTTTCCTTGGCGTGGAAGGCAAGCTTGGCGATGCGGATATTCAGATCTCCTACCATTGTAACCGACTTTGTGTAACCCTAACCCTCTCCGGTGTCTATATAAACCGGAGGGTTTTAGTCCGTAGGACAACATACAGAACAACAATCATATCATAGGCTAGCTTCTAGGGTTTAGCCTCTCTGATCTCGTGGTAGATCTACTCTTGTACTACCCATATCATCAATATTAATCAAGCAGGACGTAGGGTTTTACCTCCATTGAGAGGGCCCGAGCCTGGGTAAAACTTCGTGTCCCTTGCCTCCTATTACCATCCGGCCTAGACGCACAGTTCGGGACCCCCTGCCCGAGATCCGCCGGTTCTGACACCGACATTGGTGCTTTCATTGAGAGTTCCTCTGTGTCGTTGCCGTCAGGCTCGATGGCTCCTACGATCATCAATAGCGATGCAGTCCAGGGTGAGACCTTCCTCCCTGGACAGATCTTCGTCTTTGGTGGCTTCGCACAATGGGCCAATTCACTTGGCCATCTGGAGCAGATCGAAAGCTATGCCCCGGCCGTCAGGTCAGATTTGGAAGTTTAAACTACACGGCTGACATCCGTGGGGACTTGACCTTCGACGGATTCGAGCCACTGCCGAGCGCGCCGCACTGTCCCGACGAGCATGATCTAGCTCTGCCGCCGAACAGTGCCCTGGAGGCCGCACCCACATCGGCTTCGACCCTTAATTCGGAGCCAACTGCGCCAACTGACGATGGGCGGTTAGACGCCGCCTCGGGGGCTGCGATCCCAACGACGATTGAGCCGAACACCAGCCCCGCACTCTGCGAGACTCGTGACTCCAAGGAGCCGGACTCCTCTCCGGACTCTGAACCCTCCGCGCCCCTGCCGATCGAATCCGATTGGGCGCCGATTATGGAGTTTACTGCCGTGGACATCTTTCAGCACTCGCCTTTCGGCGATATTCTGAAGACACTGAAGTCTCTCTCTTTATCAGGAGAGCCCTGGCCGGACTACGGTCAGCAAGGTTGGGATTCGGACGATGAAGAAATTCAAAGCCCACCCACCACCTACTTTGTAGCCACTGTCGACGACTTAACCGACATGCTCGACTTCAACTCCGAAGACATCGATGGTATGGACGCCGATGAAGGAGACGATGAAGAACCAGCGCCTATTGGGCCCTGGAATGCCACCTCATCATATGACGTATACATGGTGGACGCACCAAAAGAGGACGACGAGGAGCGGAAGGACGCACCGAAGGCTTGTTCCCTCGAAAAGCAGTCAAAGCGGCGACGCAAGCGCCGCCCTAAATCCCGCCTCGACAGAAATATCGACCACACAGACCCAGCGCTGGAGCAGGGCAAACCGCTACCGGACAACGGCAATCCGGATAATCAAACCGAACAAACAAATCCTATCGAGGATAATGGTCTGGACGACATAACATCGGACAGACACCCGGAGCAGCAGACTGGCCGTAAAAGGCTTGTTGCCACCACGAAGAATTTGAAAAAGCAGAAGCAAAGGCTCAAGGCCGCGCAAGACACACTCCAAATCAGATGGAGTAAAATACTCAACACTGCAGCAAGGTACATCGACAATCACCCCTCCAAGAGCTACCCAAAGCGGAATCTGCTACCCGAATTCGATGAGGAGGCCTCAGAACCCCCACAACCAAATATCAAAGCAGCCACCTGGCCAGATAGACGACCCCTCTACCAACACAGAGCGGCATACAACGCCGCTCACAATACAATACGCGACCCATCCGAGGGCTCGCACCCAAAGGACGGCGCAACAAGATCCATCTATGGACCACGCAAGCGCGCCCCAGCATACAACGCAACACAACAAACATCCGAACAACGTGGTACACCTAGCTACAGGGGTGCCGCACACCCCCTATGTTTCACCGATGAGGTGCTGGACCACGAATTTCCAGAGGGATTCAAGCCCGTAAACATAGAGGCATACGACGGAATAACAGACCCTGGGGTCTGGATTGAGGACTACATTCTTCATATCCATATGGCTCGAGGAGATGATCTCCACGCCATCAAGTACCTACGCCTTAAGCTCAAAGGGCCAGCTCGTCACTGGCTCAAAGGCCTCCCCGAAAGCTCCATTGGAAGTTGGGAAGATCTTGAAGACGCCTTTCGGGCAAATTTTCAAGGGACTTATGTCCGACCTCCGGATGCGGACGATTTGAGTCATATTACTCAACAGCCCGGAGAGTCAGCCCGAAAGCTTTGGAACAGGTTTCTTACTAAAAAGAACCAGATTGTCGACTGTCCAGGCGCCAGAGCCTTGGCAGCTTTCAAGCATAGCGTCTGTGCCGAATGGCTCGCCAGACACCTCGGCCAAAATAAGCCAAGAACGATGGCCGCATTAACAAACCTCATGACCCACTTTTGCGCGGGTGAGGACAGCTGGCTAGCCAGATGCAGCACCAGCGACCTCAGTACATCTGAAGTTAGAGACGGAAACGGGAAATCACGGTGAAACAGTAATAAGAAACGTCGGAATAAAGAAGACAGCACGAAGAGCACGACAGTAAATGCGGATTCAAAAGCTCTCGGCCAGGTCAAAAGCCGCCCCTAAAGGCACCAGGGATGAACTGTCCAGCCTCAACAAAATTCTGGACCAAGTATGTCAGATCCATAGTACCCCTGGTAAACCTGCTAATCATACCCACAGAGAATGTTGGGTCTTCAAGCAGTCCGACAAGCTCAACACCGTACACAAGGGGGAGGATACACCAAGTGAAGACGAGGACGAGCCCCCCAAGCAAGACACGGGGGAACAAAAGAAATTTCTACCAGAAGTCAAAACAGTAAACGTGTTACACGTGATTAAGGGAAAAAACAACGCGGCACTCCCAGAAAAATATACCCAAGTGCCTGTCACCGTGAAGTCCTGCCACTGGTCGTCTCAACCAATCACTTTCGACCATCGCGATTACTCAGCAAGTATCCGGCACGCAGGATGGGCTGCCCTGGTATTAGACCCAGTAATTGGCGGATCTCACTTCACACGAGTCTTGATGGATGGCGGCAGTAGCCTAAACCTAATATATCAGGATACAATCCGCGGGATGGGGTTAGACCCAACACAAATTCGCCATAGCAATACTACCTTTAAAGGAGTAACGCCAGGCCCAGGGGCTCATTGTACGGGCTCCCTCCTACTACAAGTTATATTCGCCCCCCCCCGATAACTTCCGTCGCGAGCATTTAACTTTCCACATCGCTCCGTTTCAAAGTGGCTATCAAGCACTGCTCGGACGCGAAGCTTTCGCTCGCTTTAATGCAATACCACACTACGCCTCCCTCACACTCAAGATTCCCGGTCCACGTGGCATCATTACAGTGCACGGAAATATCAAGCGATCTCTGCGCGCCGAAGAGAGTGAGGCTGCCTTGGCAGCCGCACACTAAAGGCGCCCGGACTAGCGAAAGCATCCAATAAGTCGTCAAGACCTTAGGCACGACTAATCGAGTCCGGCACCGCTACTTATACCGAATAAATGGTCACACCCCTATTTGTCAATACAAGGGGCTCAACGCGCGTAGACAAGTGACAATTTCTTCTCATCTTGAATTATGCATGGTTTCTTTAAAAAAACTATCTTTTTGCACGACAACTTTTTCACCTAAATTCCTCTCTTTTATAGACGATCATCGTGCTACACCCGTCCAGGATACGGCACAACGGAGACACAGGCGCAGACGTGCAGCAGGGACCCGTTCCAAGGATTCTTTTTAGATTCAGACCCTGCGTAAACCTTTTTTTACTGTCTCTTGTTGATATATATCCACCGAATGATGCTGACGTCTTGGCATGTGGCCACGCCAGAATAATGCACGTACCTGGACAGAAGGGGCTTCTTACAAAGGCCATTATTTAGGCCCGGTTTATACCACTAAGACCGAATACCTTAGGGAGTGTTCGGCGTCACAAGTTCGGCCTTATATGCATCAGCTCTGAATCATTGTCTTTGGTCAAATGTTGGGTTTTCCCGGCTCCTGTGTTTTGGTGCCTTACGTTCCGCTTTACCGGCTAAGGTAGCACCAGGAGAACTACTGCGATTGTGCCCTGGTTCATCCGGACGAGCACCTCAGTAGAGAAAGCCGAAAATTGACTGTCATGATATAGCGTGAGACTGGTCAATCACTCGATGACCTGTCGGAATGTTAGAATTCCTCCGCCTTAACGAAGGGCCATTTTTCCGGCCAGGCATGTACGCACCCCGAGATCAGGAGAGTGCGGAGCCACCAGGGGCTATCTAGTAGCCCCACTGTCAAACTCCTATGGCTAAGTGAAAGTGCTAAAGCATTATAGTCCGGTTGCCTCGCTTGCTCCGCTATCACCTCCTTAATTATATGCGTGAGGGTTGAAGCCGACGGCTACAATCTTTCAGGTTATACACATGTATACATAAACGGCCGCCCAGGAGGCATCATATTACTTTCAGGCAAAAGTATAAAAATAGCCTTATAAAAATTTATAAAAGCATTTCGCTTACAATGAGTTACATATCACTCAAACATAAATATTTTTTGAGCACTGGGTCTCTATCAAACGAGCACCCTCAAGAACTTCTTCAAAGTAGTGCTCAGCAGCCCTTCGACCTATGGCCGAATCCCGCGCTGAAACAGTGGTAGCATCCATCTCCGCCCAGTATGCTTTAACATGGGCAAAAGCCATCCGTGCGCCCTCTATGCACGCCGACCTCTTCATCGCATTAATGCGTGGCACCACGTCAAGGAATTGCTGCACCAAGCCGAAATAGCTGTTCGGTTTTGACCTTTCCGGCCATAGCTGATCCACAATAGACCTCATGGAGAGTCCGGACAACCTATTTAGTTCGGCCCATTCGGCTAATTGGTCACTCAATGAAAGCGGACGCTCGGGAGAATGGAATTGTCTCCAAAGCAGCCGATCCACTTCACGGTCCGTCTGACCCTGGAAATACTTGGCCGCATCGGCAATGCTCGCCGCCAAATCCATATATACATCCTCCGAACTCCACAGCCGATCCAGAGGGGCATATCGTGGATCTCCAAACTTCCTCCGCAACATAAAGGATTTCCCAGCTACAATATCCCCGGCTTCCCGCAGCTCCTCCTTCTTTGCCCTCATAGCAGAGCGGAGGTCCTTTCTCGTCGCAGCAGCCTTCTCAAGGTCCGATGCCTTCACTTGGTTCTCCTTTTCGAGAACCCGGCAACGGTCGGCGGCGGCTTTTAATTCTATGGCCATCTTGGTCATCTTGTCTCGGCTCTCACCATGCGCGGCCTTCTCGGCTTGCAACTCTTCGGCCGCCTTCAAAGCAGCCGCATTACCCAACCTCGCTTGTTCCTTGGCTCAGGCAAGTTCCGCCTGCAAGGCTTCAATAGTGGCAGCTCCATCTGCAGTCACAACATGTTAAAGATACTGGCATCATGCTGCTCTTCCTATGTGGCGTTTACCAGATAAGGACACTTACCCCGTGCTTTGTCAAGCCTTTTGTTAACAAGCTTGATGTCGGTGTCTGCCGCATCCAACTGCCGTTCTAAATGGGCAAACTCGCTAGTCTGGCTAGCCATCAGAGCTTCCATCACCTGCACATAGAGGCAGTATGGTTTTTACCTGGGAATATGATCCTCTGTTCGTCGTCGTTTCCGACGACAACCAGAGCCTCAGGGGCTACTATCTACACAGGGCACACCTAGCATGTGCAGGACTATCATACATTCTTTTACGTACCTCAAAGCCTGTCAGTAGACTCATAAAAGCTTCATGCAATCCGCTTTCGGCGGACGATATCCTCTCCATCACCGTATTCATCAGCACACGGTGTTCAATGAGATGGCCGCTCGCCCCACCAACTCCCTCAGAACATCCGATCGCACACTAGACGGTGCCGGACTCTTTTGTCTGCTCTCTTCGGGAGCCGGACACTGGGAGCTTCGGGGGTCAATAGGATTATCTTCTGGCCTCTCCGGACTCGGAGAGGCCCTCCGCGATGACACTTCAGGGTCGCCCGCTTCCGGAGCGGAGGAGTCTGGAGGAGGCGTTTCGCTCTCCATCATCTCTAGAAGAAGATCCCCCGAAGACGAGCTCATTTGAGAGGGGCTAAGGCCCGAAATGCAAAGATATATGTGGTGGTTATTTTCTCAGAAGAAAAAGATGGCATATATGTACTATTACAGTATTTCGGGTCACTTACGACTCGCGGGAGAATTGATCCCCCCGCGGACTTTGTGCGGCAACATCGCCCCCCAGGGTAGGACCCTCTGTGGGAGACTTCTTCTCTCGTTTGGAAGCTTCGGCTTCCGAATCCCTGGGCGCAGTCCTTTTCCTCTTCTGGTCGTCTTCCTTCATGGAGACGCTCGCTCCCTCGGTTAGAATGGGCAGCGTTGGGGACCCGCGTCCGCCCATATTATCCCCCACAGTATCTTCCTTCAAGGGCTCCGGGTAAGGTGCGGTCTGGAGCATCTTTTCCAATACCGGATTTTCCAAACCCTCAGGGAGGGGGGCCGAACACCGAATCAACTTCGCCTTTGTTTGCTAGTCCTGGTCAAAAAGCGAACTCTCAGAGGTAACTTCATAACAAATGAGAGATAGTATATTCGGCCGGAAGATTCCTTACCTGTTCGGCGGCGCGGATACTGCTCAGGCCCACGTCCTCGGTGATTTCCGAACACTCTACCTGAGGTCTGAAGAATGACTTGTACATCTCCTCGTGCGTCAGGCCGAGGAAATTTTGAATGGCACGCGGTCCCTCGGGATTGAACTCCCACAAGCGAAGGGGCCGACGTTTGCAAGGCTGGACTTGACGGACCAGCATAACTTGTACTACCGCAACCAAACGGAAATCTCCATTAAAGAGATCTCGAATGCGGCTTTGCAGTATAGGCACGTCCTTGGCTGGACCCCAGCTCAGTCCTCTGCTAATCCATGACATCAGTTGTGGTGGAGGGCCCGAGCGAAAAACGGGGGCGGCCGCCCACTTGGCACTTCTAGGAGCCGTGATATAGAACCACTCCTGTTGCCACATTTCAGACACCTCAGGGATGGAACCTTTGGGCCATGAAGCTCCTGTCATCTTGCATATTGAGGCACCTCCACATGCCGCATGTTGCCCCTCGATCATCTTCGGCTTTACTTCAAAGGTCTTGAGCCATAGGCCAAAGTGAGGGGTAACCCGGAGGAAGGCCTCACACACGACAATAAATGTCGTGATATGAAGAAAGGAGTCCGGAGCTAGATCATGGAAATCTAGCCCGAAGTAAAACATCAAGCCCCTGACGAAAGGATCCAGAGCAAGGCCTAGACCTCGGAGGAAGTGGGAGACGAACACGACGCTCTCGTTAGGTTCGGGGGAGGGGACGGCCTGCCCCAGGGGAGGCAGCCGATGCAAAATCTCGGCGGTCAGATATCTGGCCTCCCTCAACTTTTTGATGTCTTCTTCCGTGACGGAGGAAGGCACCCATCGGCCTTGAAGGCTAGATCCGGACATGACTGAAGGTTCAGAGCACCTGACCTGAACTTCGGGCGTTTGAGCTTGAGGTGGGGGAAGGATCCGATTGAGCACAGGAGGGAAAAATAAAATCTTTGTCCCTTTATAAAGAGGGTGAATATCAAGCGACCTCTCCGTGTCCGTTTGGACTTGCCTATAATCTAGGAGTCCTAGAAGTGGTTGGGTTACCCACGCCCGTATTGATGAGAATCCCGGAATAAGGGGACACGATCTCTGCTTTAACAAGACGTGCCAAGGAAACCGCTTTGCATGACGCGCTGAGGTGGGATAATGAAACAACTCGGATAAAGGCTTAGCCGTGGTGTGTCACACTACGAAATACGTCAGCAGATTAGATTTGTGTAAATATTATTCTCTCTATGGCAATAAGTGGAAATTTATTTTGCAGAGCCGGACACTATCTTTGTGTTCAAAATCTTCTATGAAATACTTGGAGGAGGAACCTGCCTTGCAATGCCGAAGACAATCTGCGCGCCGGACTCGTCGTCATTGAAGCCTGGTTCAAGGGCTACTGAGGGAGTCCTGGATTAGGGGGTGTTCGGATAGCCGGACTATACCTTCAGCCGGACTCCTGGACTATGAAGATACAAGATTGAAGACTTCGTCCCGTGTCCGGAAGGGACTTTCCTTGGCGTGGAAGGCAAGCTTGGCAATGCGGATATTCAGATCTCCTACCATTGTAACCGACTTTGTGTAACCCTGACCCTCTCCGGTGTCTATATAAACCAGAGGGTTTTAGTCCATAGGACAACATACAGAACAACAATCATATCATAGGCTAGCTTCTAGGGTTTAGCCTCTCTGATCTCGTGGTAGATCTACTCTTGTACTATCCATATCATCAATATTAATCAAGCAGGACGTAGGGTTTTACCTCCATCGAGAGGGCCTGAACCTGGGTAAAACTTCGTGTCCCTTGCCTCCTGTTACCATCCGGCCTAGACGCACAGTTCGGGACCCCCTACCCGAGATCTGCCGGTTCTGACACCAACAATGTGGCTGCCAATAGCCGAGCTGTCAGCGTGGCAATTTTGGTGGAAAGGAAGGAGTCAGGCAAGGAATATCTGGTTTAGAGGCCGGTTTACTACATTAGTGAGGTGTTCATTGAGTCCAAGCAGATATATCCACATTGGTAGAAGCTTGTATATGGGGTGTTCATGGCTAGTCAAAAGCTCAAGCAATATTTTCTGGGTCATCCCATCACTATGGTTAGTTCTGCTCCTTTAGGCGATATTATTCAAAACAGAGAAGCCACATGTCGGGTAGCCAAGTGGGCCATTGAGCTTGGACCCCATGGTTTAAAGTATATGCCTCGCACATCCATCAAGTCTCAAGCACTTGTGGATTTCATCAATGATTGGACAGAGCTGCAGATGCCTGAGGAGAAGACGGATATCACATATTGGACTATTCACTTCGATGGATCCATGCAGTTGGAAGGCTCGGGGGCTGGAGTTATCTTGACTTCCCCATGAGGTGATAAATTTTGTTATGTTTTAAGGTTGATGTTCCCTTGTACTAACAATGCAGCTGAGTATGAGGCCTTGCTTCACGGTCTTCGGATGGCTAAGGAGATGAACTTAAGCCGGGTAAGGTGTTTTTGTGACTCAGATTTGGTAGCTTAGCAAGTCTCTGGCACTTGGGATTCTAAGGACCCACTCATGGCGGCTTATCGCCGAGAGGTTGATGCTATTTCTGGTCACTTCAAGGGCTATCAAGTAGAGCATGTTGATCGAAGGAAAAACGAGGCGGCTGATGCTTTAAGCCGGCTGGGGTCTGATGTCTACTACACAACCTTCTTCTTGTAGACGTTGTTGGGCCTCCAAGTGTAGAGGTTTGTAGGACAGTAGCAAATTTCCCTCAAGCGGATGACCTAAGGTTTATCAATCCGTGAGAGGCGTAGGATGAAGATGGTCTCTCTCAAGCAACCCTGCAACCAAATAACAAAGAGTCTCTTGTGTCCCCAACACACCCAATACAATGGTAAATTGTATAGGTGCACTAGTTCGGCGAAGAGATGGTGATACAAGTGCAATATGGATAGTAGATAATGGTTTTTGTAATATGAAAATACAAAAACAGCAAGGTAATGAATGATAAAAGTGAGCGTAAACGATATTGCAATGCGTTGAAACAAGGCCCAGGGTTCATACTTTCACTAGTGCAAGTTCCCTCAACAATAATAACATAATTGGATCATATAACTATCCCTCAACATGCAACAAAGAGTCACTCCAAAGTCATTAATAGCGGAGAACAAACAAAGAGATTATGGTAGGGTACGAAACCACCTCAAAGTTATCCTTTCTGATCGATCAATTCAAGAGTCCGTAGTAAAATAACATGAAGCTATTCTTTCCATTCAATCTATCATAGAGTTCATACTAGAATAACACCTTAAGACACAAATCAACCAAAACCCTAATGTCACCTAGATACTCCAATGTCACCTCAAGTATCCGTGGGTATGATTATACGATATGCATCACACAATCTCAGATTCATCTATTCAAACCAACACAAAGTACTTCAAAGAGTGCCCCAAAGTTTCTACCGGAGAGTCAAGATGAAAACGTGTGCCAAACCCTATGCATAGGCTCATGGGCGGAACCCGCAAGTTGATCACCAAAACATACATCAAGTGGATCAATAGAATACCCCATTGTCACCACGTGTATCCCACACAAGACATACATCAAGTGTTCTCAAATCCTTAAAGACTCAATCCGATAAGATAACTTCAAAGGGAAAACTCAATTCATCACAAGAGAGTAGAGGGGGGGAAACATCATAAGATCCAACTATAATAGCAAAGCTCGCGATACATCAAGATCGTATCACCTCAAGAACACAAGAGAGAGAGAGAGAGAGATCAAACACATAGGTACTGGTACATACCCTCAACCCCGAGGGAGAACTACCCCCTCCTCGTCATGGAGAGCGCTGGGATGATGAAGATGGCCACCGGTGAGGGTTCCCCCTCCGACAGGGTGCTGGAACGGGTCTAGATTGGTTTTTGGTGGCTACGGAGGCTTCTGGAGGCGGAACTCCCGATCTATTCTGCTCCCTGAAGTTTTTAGGGTATATTGGTATATATAGGAGGAAGAAATACGTCAGGGGAGCCACAAGGGCCCACGAGGGTGGAGGGCGCGCACGGGGGGGTGGGCGCGCCCCCTGCCTCGTGCCTTCGTCGTTGCTTCCCTTACATACACCCCACGTCTTCTGGATTGCGTTTGTTCCAAAAATCACGCTCCCGAAGGTTTCATTCCGTTTGGACTCCGTTTGATATTCCTTTTCTGTGAAACATTAAAACAAGGGAAAAACAGGAACTGGCACTGGGTTAATAGGTTAGTCCCAAAAATAATATAAAAGTGTTTAATAAAGCCCATAAACATCCAAAACAGATAATATAATAGCATTAATGCTTCATAAATTATAGATATGTTGGAGACGTATCAGCATCCCCAAGCTTAATTTCTGCTCGTCCTCGAGTAGGTAAATGATAAAAGAAATAATTTATGAAGTGTGAATGCTAGCAGGTGCACAAGTTTGATCAATGATAATTTCAATCACCTTTTCTAGCATCATAACAGTAGCTCATCTCATAAAGCTTCTCATGATCAAGTAACAAGCTATTCACATGTTAAAGTATAGATCATAAACTAACAAACCATGTTATCAGTCATCAAACAATTACAATTCATCTTATTTTCAGGAAGAGTCTAAGTTAGAGCTTTGATTTAGCAAACTCCACATGCTCAACTATCATTCAGTCTTTCACAATTGCTAACACTCACGCGATATTTATGGGTTCAAAGTTTTAATCAGACACAGAGAAAGATAGGGGCTTATAGATTCGCCTCCCAACCTTTTACCTCAAGGGTAATGTCAACAATAATAGCTCATGATGCCTTACATCCAATTGGACATATATATCAGAATCTTTCCAACACAATGTGCTTGCCAAAGGATAAAATGTAAAAAGGAAAGGTGAAGATCACCGTGACTCTTGCATAAGGTAAAAGAAAAGATAGGCCCTTCGTAGAGGGAAGCAGAGGTTGCCATGCACTTTTATAGTTGGATGCACAAAATCTTAATGCGAGGGAACGCCACTTTATATTTCCACTTGTGATAGGGACCTTTATTATGCAGTCCGTCACTTTTATTGCTTCCATATCACAAGATCCTATAAAGCTTATTTTCTCCACACTAAAAGATCATACATATTTAGAGAGCAATTTTTATTGCATGCACCGATGACAACTTACTTGAAGGATCTCACTCAATCCATAGGTAGGTATGGTGGACTCTCATGGCAATACTAGTTTAAGGGATGTTTGGAAGCATAAGTAGTATCTCTACTTGGTGCAAAGAATTTGTCTAGCATGAGGGGGAAAGGCAAGCTCAACGTGTTGGGCGATCCATGACAATATACTTTATTTCGAATATAAGAAAACATAACCCATTACAGTGTCTTCCTTGTCCAACATCAACCTTTTAGCATGTCATATTTTAATGAGTGCTCACAATTACAAAAGATGTCCAAGATGGTATATTTATATGTGAAATCTCTCTTCCTTCAATATTCTTTGATGAATTGTTCAAGTGACCAATACAATGTTTGCTAACCTTCAATAAATTTACCACCTCTACTTCTTATATGTAAAGTCATTACTTACCATGGGATAAGCATATGAAACATATATAATTTCAGATTTATGACATTCAAATCATTCAACCATTTACTCATAGGATATAAGTGAGGCACACGAGTAAATGACAAACTACTCCAAAAAGATATAAGTGAAGATCAATGAGTAGTTAAATAATTATGTAGCTATGTGAAGACTCTCTCTCATTTAAGAATTTCAGATCTTGATACTTTATTCAAACAGCAATAAAAAAAAAGTAAAATGGCATTCTAATAATGGCAAACATCATGTGAAGAAGCAAAAACTTAGGATCAACCGAAACTAACCGATAGTTGTTGAAGAAGAAAGGTGGGATGCCAACCGGGGCATCCCCAAGCTTAGACGCTTGAGACTTCTTGAAATATTATCTTGGGATACCTTGGGATTCCCCAAGCTTGAGATTTTGTGTCTCCTTAATTCCTCTCATATCACGGTCTCCCTAAATCTCAAAAGCTTCATCCACACAAAACTCAACAAGGACTCGTGAGATAAGTTAGTATAAACCAATGCAAAAACCTTATCATAATCTACTGTAGCAAATCACTAAAATTATTATTCAACATTTAATACTAAATGCCTCTTAATATTTAATAGTCCTATCCTCAAATAGAACCATTAAAGAAGCAAACATATGCAAACAATGCAAACATAACATCAATCTGCCTAAACAGGACAGTCTGTAAAGAGTGCAGCAAGATCCAAACTTCCCTACCTCCAAAAATTATGAAAGAAAATTACCACTGTAGTAAATTTATCATATCTTATTATGCAAAAGGTTTCAACATTTTATCACATTCTGACTTTTCTAGAGAATTTTTGCAACAGCGGTAAACTTTCTGTTTTCAAACAGCAACATGTGGACTTGTAAAATAGGCATAGTAAAGGCTATCAATGCCACTTTTATTGAAATAAAAGATGAAAAACATTGTTCTAAATAACATCAAGCAAATCCTAACAAAATAAATTGACTCTCCAAGCAAAACACATATCATGTGGTGAATAAAAATATAGCTCCAAGTAAAGTTACCGATGAACGAAGACGAAAGAGGGGATGCCATCCGGGGCACCCCCAAGCTTAGGCTCTTGGTTGTCTTTGAATATTACCTTGGGGTTCCTTGGGAATCCCCAAGATTAGGCTCTTGACACTCCTTATTCCATAGTCCATCGAATCTTTACCCAAAACTTGAAAACTTCACAACATAAAACTTAACAGAAAACTCGTAAGCTCCGTTAGCGAAAGAAAACAAAGCACCACTTCAAGGTACTGTAATGAACTCATTCTTTATTTATATTGGTATTAAACCTACTGTATTCAAACTTCTCTATGGTTTATAAACTCTTTTACTAGCCATAGATTCATTGAAATAAGCAAACAACACACGAAAAACAGAATCTGTCAAAAACAGAACAGTCTGTAGTAATCTGTAACTAACACAAACTTCTGGAACCCCGCAAATTATAAAATAAATTGATGGACGTTAGGAATTTATATATTAATCATCTTCAAAAATAATTAACTAAATATCACTCTCCAGTAAAAAATGGCAGCAAATCTCGTGAGCGCTAAAGTTTCTGTTTTTTACAGCATGATCACAAATACTTTCCCCAAGTCTTCCCAAAGGTTCTACTTGGCACAAAACTAATTAAAGCATAAAACCACATCGAAATAGAGGATATATGAATTATTTATTACTAAACAGGAACAAAAAGCAAGGAACAAAAATAAAATTGGGTGGCCTCCCAACAAGCGCTATCGTTTAACGCCCCTAGCTAGGCATGATGATTTCAACGATGCTCACATAAAAGAAAAGAATTGTAACATAAAGAGAGCATATTGAAGAATATGACTAGAACATTTAAGTCTAACCCACTTCCTATGCATAGGGATTTTGCGAGCAAACAACTTATGGGAACAATAATCAACTAGCATAGGAAGGCAAAACAAGCATAACTTTAAAACTTTAAGCACATAGAGAGGGAACTTGATATTATTGCAATTCCTACAAGCATATATTCCTCCCTCATAATAATTTTCAGTAGCATCATGAATGAATTCAACAATATAGCCATCACCTAAATCATTCTTTTCATGATCTACAAGCATAAAAAATTTACTACTCTCCACATAAGCAAAATTCTTCTCATGAATAATAGTGGGAGCAAACTCAACAAAATAATTATCATGTGAGGCATAATCCAATTGAAAACTAAAATCATGATGACAAGTTTCATGGATATCCTTATTATTTATAGCATACAAGTCATCACAATAATCATCATAGATAGCAACTTTGTTCTCATAATCAATTGGAACCTCTTCCGAAATAGTGGATTCATCACTAAATAAAGTCATGAACTCTCCAAATCCACTTTCATAATTATCACAATAAGATTCAACATCCTCCAAAATAGTGGGATCATCACTTCCTAAAGTTGACACTCTTCCAAACCCACTTTCATCAATATAATCATCATAAATAGGAGGCATGCTATCATCATAATAAATTTTCTCATCAAAACTTGGGAGACAAAAAATATCATCTTCATCAAACATAGCATCCCCAAGCTTGTGGCTTTGCATATCATTAGCATCATGGATATTCAAGGAATTCATACTAACAACATTGCAATCATGCTCACCATTCAAATATTTAGTGCCAAACATTCTAATGCGTTCTTCTTCTAGCACTTGAGTACAATTATCGGAATCCTTATTTTCATGATAGATATTAAAAAGATGAAGAATATGAGGTACCCTTAATTCCATATTTTTGTAATTTTCTTTTATAAACTAAACTAGTGATAAAACAAGAAACTAAAAGATTCAATTGCAAGATCTAAAGATATACCTTCAAGCGCTAACCTCCCCGGCAACGGCGCCAGAAAAGAGCTTGATGTCTACTGCACAGCCTTCTTCTTGTAGACGTTGTTGGGCCTCCAAGTGCAGAGGTTTGTAGGACAGTAGCAAATTTCCCTCAAGTGGATGACCTAAGGTTTATCAATCCGTGGGAGGCATAGGATGAAAGTGGTCTGTCTCAAGCAACCCTGCAACCAAATAACAAAGAGTCTCTTGTGTCCCCAACACACCCAATACAATGGTAAATTGTATAGGTGCACTAGTACGGCGAAGAGATGGTGATACAAGTGCAATATGGATAGTAGATAATGGTTTTTGTAATCTGAAAATATAAAAACAGCAAGGTAATGAATGATAAAAGTCAGCGTAAACGGTATTGCAATGTGTTGAAACAAGGCCTAGGGTTCATACTTTCACTAGTGCAAGTTCCCTCAACAATAATAACATAATTGGATCATATAACTATCCCTCAACATGCAACAAAGAGTCACTCCAAAGTCATTAATAGCGGAGAACAAATGAAGAGATTATGGTAGGGTACGAAACCACCTCAAAGTTATCCTTTCTGGTCGATCTATTCAAGAGTCCGTAGTAAAATAACATGAAGCTATTCTTTCCGTTCAATCTATCATAGAGTTCATACTAGAATAACACCTTAAGACACAAATCAACCAAAACCCTAATGTCACCTAGATACTCCAATGTCACCTCAAGTATCCGTGGGTATAATTATACGATATGCATCAAACAATCTCAGATTCATCTATTCAAACCAACACAAAGTACTTCAAAGAGTGCCCCAAAGTTTCTACCCGAGAGTCAAGACGAAAACGTGTGCCAACCCCTATGCATAGGTTCATGGGCGGAACCCGCAAGTTGATCACCAAAACATACATCAAGTGGATCAATAGAATACCCCATTGTCACCACGGGTATCCCACACAAGACATACATCAAGTGTTCTCAAATCCTTAAAGACTCAATCTGATAAGATAACTTCAAAGGGAAAACTCAATTCATCACAAGAGAGAAGAGGGGGAGAAACATCATAAGATCCAACTATAATAGTAAAGCTTGCGATACATCAAGATCGTATCACCTCAAGAACACGAGAGAGAGAGAGAGATCAAACACATAGGTACTGGTACATACCCTCAGCCCCGAGGGAGAACTACTTCCTCCTCGTCATGGAGAGCGCCGGGATGATGAAGATGGCCACCGGTGAGGGTTCTCCCCTCCGGCAGGGTACCAGAACGGGTCTAGATTGGTTTTTGGTGGCTACGGAGGCTTCTGGGGGCGGAACTCCTGATCTATTCTGCTCCCTGAAGTTTTTAGGGTATATTGGTATATATAGGAGGAAGAAATACGTCAGGGGAGCCACGAGGGGCCCACGAGGGTGGAGGGCGCGCCCCCTTGCCTCGTGCCTTCCTCATTGCTTCCCTTACGTACACCCCAAGTCTTCTAGATCGCGTTCGTGCCAAAAATCACGCTCTCGAAGGTTTCATTCCGTTTGGACTCCGTTTGATATTCCTTCTCCGCGAGACACTGAAACAAGGGAAAAACAGGAACTGGCACTGGGCTCTGGGTTAATAGGTTAGTACCAAAAATAATATAAAAGTGTTTAATAAAGCCCATAAACATCCAAAACAGATAATATAATAGCATGAATGCTTCATAAATTATAGATACGTTGGAGACGTATCAGGGTCCCAGCATAAGACGGTGCCACCCAATTTTTTCCTTGATATTTGCATAATCCTTCAGTCAAACTGCCTACAGAGGAAGATCTTGCTGTCCCTGACCCGGAAATACAGCTGGTGGCAGCTCTTCATGCTATTCCTGATTGGATAGTTCCATATTTGGCGTATATGACCCGGGGCGAGTTACCTGAAGATCTTTGGCCAGGCAGATAACTCGGCGATCTAAGTCAATGACTATTGTCAATGGAGAGTTGCATCATCACAGTGTTACGGGGGCGTCTCAACATTGTGTTTCTCCCGAGGAAGGTTGTGAGATCTTATGAGAGATCATGAAGGAGATTGTGGTCATCATGCTGGCTCTAAGTATCTCGTAGCCAAGGCTTTCCGTCATGGATTTTATTGGCTGACGGCTCATGCTGACGCACAAGATTTGGTCAGTAAATGTGATGGTTGTCAGAAATTATCAAGACGAGATCATGTGCCGGCTCAAGAGTTGAGGATGATTCCAATTGCTTGTCCATTTGCAGTCTCTGGGCTTGATATGGTTGGACCTTTCAAAAGGTCCAAGGATAAAAAGACCCACCTTTTGGTGGCGGTTGACAAATTTACAAAGTGGGTTGAAGCAGAGCCGGTTAGTAAGTGTGATGCGGCGACGGTGGTTCAATTCATCAAAAATGTGATTTTCTGTTTTGGCTTTCCCCACGGCATTATAACTGATAATGGCACTAATCTGTCCAAGGGTGCTATGAAATAGTTTTGTCAACGAGAGCATATTCAACTTGATGTATCATCAGTGGCTCACCCCCAGTCCAATGGTCAAGCTGAGAGAGCCAATCAAGAAATTTTGAGAGTCATCAAGCCTCGGCTTAGGGTCCCTTTGCAGAGGATGCCAGGTTGTTGGGTGGAGGAGTTACCCTCAGTATTATGGAGTATCAATACTACCCCCAACAGATCGACGGGTTACACGCCTTTCTTCATGGTTTACGGAGCAGAGGCGGTTCTCCCTAGTGACATCCGTCACAACTTGCCCCGAGTGGCGGCTTATGTTGAAGCAGATAATGAAAAAGCACGTCAGGACGCACTTGACCTGTTGGATAAGCAGCGTGACCTTGCGGCGGCTCGTTCGGCGATTTACCAGCAAGATCTGCATTGTTACCACAGTCGCCGGGTTAAAACCAAGACCTTTCAAGAAGGAGATTTGGCGCTCCGACTTATCCAGGATCAAACTGATATGCACAAGCTATCCCCACCTTGGGAAGGGCCCTTTGTGGTCAGCAAGAATCTAAACAACAGGTCATACTATCTTATCGATGTTCGAGACCACAAGGACTCACGCACGTCGGAGGAGGAGACCCACCGGCCATGGAATATTGCTCTTCTTCGGCCTTACTACACTTGAGCCATTGGCACTTGTGATGTACATATTTATATCAGTGTATATATCATGATAATATAATAAAGCCGGCATCCCTGATAATTCAGGGCCTTTGTCGTTTCATTTCTCAGAAACGTGAGTCTTTATTGTCACTTCATATGATTACTTGGAGGTTTGATGCCCGGTTTAAAGGCACCAAAGAGAGTCTGCTGCACAGCACAGTTCAAACATTGGTACCCGGCGAGCACAGCTAAAAAATATATCACTTGGGGGCTCCCTATTCACAGAACATAGCTTTGATAACCCCTTCTTGGCTTGAAACACCAGGTGTATAACACCAAAGAGCACTACAAGAAATATGTCAACTTATGACCTTCTGTCAGTGACCCTCGAAGAATTGGTCATAAATTTATGACCATTTTAGACCAATTGGCCAAAAGCTGTTCAGGGGGCTCCAAACCCTAAACCATTGCGACCATTTTGGTCAGAAAGGTCGTAATTTCCTTACACGAAATGGTCACAAAGCAAACAGTGCTAGTCCGCTGCCTTATTTCTAGTTGTTAATGACCAATATAGATGGTCATAGCCTTGTAGATTGTGGTGGGTTGTGATGACTAGGCGCCATCTCATCAGTTTTGCCTATGTGTCATGTCCATGTGGCAGTTTTTGCCCTAGGTTGTGAAGCAACCTATATTTCTATCATTCCCAAAATTCCCAAAACATCTCATAAACTCTTTGGGGCATATATTCATTAAATATGTAAAAATCCTTCCTTGCCTAGTTCAAAACTAATTCAACAATATTCATTTTCCTATTCTGTTCACAACAACACTTTATGAAGGAAGTGCTATTTTTATATTCTTGATTGCCCTCGGAATTTTTGGGCACTCTTTCCTATCCAAATCATTACCGCATGACAAAATTCAGCTCCATTTGCCTAGCAAATCTTCCTCGGCAAATTTCCAAAGTTTTTGTCCACCTAGAAGCATTGTGAAGGAAGTACCTTTTTTATATCTCTAAATGACATGAAATTTATACACTTCCTTCATATGCCCAAATTATCACCCTCCTCCAAATTGTAGCTCAGTCAAATCATCTATGTGAGCCCAGGTTCAATTTATATTTTATGGCCAAATTGGCACGTTGCAAAGCAAGTATTATATAGACCCCTCCTATTACCCTCAAACTTTTCGGACACTCTTCCATACCCAAATCATTGCCACATAATAATATTCAGCTCAATTTTCCTAGTAAATCTTTATCAGGAAATTTCCAAAGTTTCTACCTCGAGAGAAGCTTTGTGAAGTAAGTACTAGCTAGGCTTACCCAAATGATCTGAAAATTTACGAGCGTATGACCATACCTATGTAACTTACCTACACCAATTTTTAGCTTATTTCATTCATCCAATCTCTCTCACTAGTTTTCGCAAGTTTTTGTCCATAGAAGAGCATTGTGAAGAAAGTACTACTTTGGCATGTCAAAATGATATCAATTTTCTACAATGCTTTCCTATGCCCAAATAACCATCCTCCACCAAATTTCAGCTCAATCCATTCATTATTTTGAGCCCAGCTTCAACATTCATATTTTTGTCCAGTGTGCTACTTTGCAAAGCAAGTACCACCTAGGATCCTCCTTTTGAGCTGAAAATTTGTGAATACATTCTCCTTAGTAGATGATCATCCTCGGCCAAAACTCATGCCTATTGGCCATGTGCATTTCCCGTACCGCTAATCAAACACTTGGCTGCTTATTCATGTTTGAGCATCGATCGGTCTCCTCGTGAGAATCTTATGTTGTAATTTTCTTTCTAGCACCTACCTAGGGAGTGCCCAACCCACTAGACATGCCTATGCCGCCCAGAACACATGGCAATGCCAGGGTCACGCGATGACCACGCGGCGGGCATGCGAGTTTACACGCTCTAGAGTTGGGGCCCTCGGCCACCGCCCAAACCTCGACGTATCGCCACCAAACCATGTATTTATGATTAAATAGGTACTTATGTACCTAGAAATGATTTTTGGAAAAAATAAATAGCAAACTATGAGACAGCTGCAGTTCAAATTTGACCCACTTCCTACTGAATCGGCGAAAATTTGTCTTTTTCACGAGAGGTGGATCAAAACTTTTTACACCCAACCATTTTGTCAATTGTGCATTAAATATGGCCTAGTATTTTAGAAAAATGATTTGGTCCAATTTTGCAACAATTATTTGGGAGGTCCTTCATAAAAAAACCTCCTTTTGGGCACTCGAAAAATGGAAAATGGTTTTTCGTCCAAAGAAAATGAAAACTTCCTTAGGCAACATTGTTTGCCATTCCAATGTGCACCCTTGTGCACAATATGAGATCATTTGAACAAACTATGCCATGAATGTGGCCATAAGATTGATCATTTGGCTTGAAAGCCATTGATCTCCACACGTGATAGCTCGTTTCTGAGAACACTTTTTTAAAATAATTGCCGTATTACAAGTTTGTTATTTTTCCTGGGAACTTGGCCACATATAATGACACAATGCGAAGGTTTCCCAATTTTTTGATTTTTTTTGATTTTTTTATGCCCGTTTCAAAATGCGGTCAAAACGGCAGGAATGGCCGTTCCTAGCTAGTGGTTAAATCTTGGAATTTTTTTGGTGTTTCTATGATTAAATAGGTACTTATGTACCTAGAAATGATTTTTGGAAAAAATAAATAGAAAACTATGAGGCGGCTGCAGTTCAAATTTGACCCGCTTCCTACTGAATCGGCGAAAATTTGTCTTTTTCACGAGAGGTGGATCAAAACTTTTTACACCCAACCATTTTGTCAATTGTGCATTAAATATGGCCTAGTATTTTATAAAAATTATTTGGTCCAATTTTGCAACAATTATTTGGGAGGTCCTTCACAAAAAAACCTCCTTTTGGGCACTCGAAAAATGGAAAATGGTTTTTTCGTCCAAAGAAAATGAAAACTTCCTTAAGCAACATTGTTTGCCATTCCAATATGCACCCTTGTGCACAATATGATATCATTTGAACAAACTATGCCATGAATGTAGCCATAAGATTGATCATTTGGCTTGAAAGCCATTGATCTCCACACGTGATAGCTCGTTTCTGAGAACACTTTTTTAAAATAATTGTCGTATTACAAGTTGTTATTTTTCCTGGGAACTTGGCCACATATAATGACACAATGCGAAGGTTTCCCAATTTTTTGATTTTTTTTGAATTTTTTATGCCCATTTCAAAATGCGGTCAAAACGGCTGGAATGACCGTTCCTAGCTAGTGGTTAAATCTTGGAATTTTTTTGGTGTTTCTATGATTAAATAGGTACTTATGTACCTAGAAATGATTTTTGGAAAAAATAAATAGCAAACTATGAGGCAGCTGCAGTTCAAATTTGACCCGCTTCCAGCTGAATCGGCGGAAATTTGTCTTTTTCACGAGAGGTGGATCAAAACTTTTTACACACAACCATTTTGTCAATTGTGCATTAAATATGGCCTAGTATTTTAGGAAATTGAGTTGGTCCAATTTTACAACAAATATTTGGTAGGTTCTTCACAAAAAAACCATTTTTACCACAAGAAAATGATTAAAAATATCTAGAAAGGTAAAAAATGCATGCAAATCGGTGATCATCCATAAAAATGGGGTCTAACTTGAGTGAAAATTTTAGTTGTGCCGTTTTGCAAAATATTTTGATAGCTGCTTCACAAAATTCCCCTATTTTTAGTACTTAGAAACTATTTTAAATCACTGATCTTCCGAACCAATCAGGGCTCTTCCCACGGATCGATGACATGGCGTCCATCCATCCATCTCTCCATCCCACATCCATCCATCCATCTACAGAAAAAAAAGAAACAAAAAGGAAAAAGAGACACCCCACGCACCCCAACCCTAGATCAAACCCCTCCTCCCATCGCACCCCTCCTCCCTCCTCCCAATCTCCTCGCCGCCGCCACCACCTCCTCCTCCCCGTCCCTGGCCCCTCCCGATCCACCTCCTCCCCGTCGTCTCCCACCCACCACCGACCTCGTCGTCCTCCTCACCAACGCCGACCTCGTCCCTCCCTCCCCTACCCTAGCGCCGCGCCCTCCCTGCCAGCCCCTCTGCAATCACACCAACCCCATAGGCACAGATCCGGCGTCTCCGACCTTGATTTCACTTCCCATCCCCCTTCCCCATGCTCCCCTCGAGCTCCAGATCCCCGGCCGCGATGACCCCTTCCTCAGATTCCTCCGGGAACCCTATCCCCTCAGATCCGCCCGCCGCCACGTCATGGTCGAGTTCTACGCGCCCTGGTGCGGCCACTGCCGCGCGCTCGCGCCTCACTATAGGGGATCACGACCTGGCCGGATCCGCACCCACCGGAGCGTCCTTCCTGATGCGGTGGCCTTCTCTCTCTCGACGACACCGACCAATTAAGGCCGGTTCTTCCTCGACCTCCATGACGCGCATGTCCTCTCCGGCTGGCCATGGTGGGTGAGCGTGAATCCCTCCCTTGTCTTTTTCTGTTTCTTCATCTGATTCCTCCTACCTGCCTGCGTGTGTGTGATTTGTTTTGTGTCCGATCTGATTTGTAGAAGCTGCTCTGCTCAAGGTGGTGCACAAGGAAGCCCTCATGGCAGCTGCTGCAGCTAGACGTCCTCCTCCAACCCACCCCCTATCTGACAAACTTGGTGAGCTCTACCCAGCCCCCCTGATTGATTTACTAGTCATGTAAACTGCACATTTACACTGTAACTCCGCTGTAGAACTATAAATATACTAGTGCATTCAACCGATTCACTACTGTAAATTACAAATGAGGTTCACAAACTTACACTCATTTATAGTGGTATAATCTACAGTTTTTACAGTGGTTATATGCAGCAGTTTTTTTCATAATTTTCAAGATGTACTCATGTTAATCACATTGCAATTTTTGTTCTACTGTTCATCTACTTTGTTCTCATGTATACATACTACTGCCTGCCATCATGTGCCACCATATGTTCTAAGTAAGACTAGCAGACTATTAGTGGCGTGTGTACCAATTTTCTCGTGCCCATGGTTGGCGTGCGCTAGGGTAAACACAGGACCACGCACTAGTAACTGCACAACTTTGAAATGCTTCCTAATGATTACTCATCTTTGTTACACCATGCATGCGGTCTAGATATGCTTGGATCTGCGGTTGTTGTAGGGGTTGTCAGCTAGATTTGGGCCGCTGTTGCTTGTTTGAATCTTTTGCTATATAGTTTGGTTGCACGTAGTTGCCTACATGACCAGTAATTGTGTAGTGCTAGGAAGCTAGGTACTACTACCACTTGGGATCAACTAGGGGGCATGTTATTTCGCATAATGAGAATCCTCCTAGTTTCAAGCAAGCAGTTATGCATGAACTCGCGCTGTTAAGAGTGGTTCAAGCGCATCTCAGTACAAGTGGGTATACAATTACCAGATGCGGTTCTGTGTTTTGACATTTGAACTCCTTTGGCACACTGTAGAGTTCGGGCAAATCTTCAGTGCTGGAGAGCGTTGTTGGAAAGGATTTCCCACCCAGGGTTCAGGTATGGTTATTCAAGCAGCAAGAGCTTGTCCATTTTGGCATCCTGTTTTGTTTTTGTGATGCATTGATTTGTTTTTTTTTTGGTTTGATTCTGCAGGCATTGTCACCCGTCGCCCGCTGGTTCTGCAACTCCATAGGATTGATGAACACATGGAGTATGCAGAGTTCATGCATGTCCCCAGGAAGAGATTCACCGATTTCGGTAATTCCTCTATTCTTTGTCTTATTTCCAAGTGCTATGCTGATGATGATATTAAGATTGATGCATGATTGAGGGGCTCTCGTGATGATAGTGAACCATATTAGTATATATGGAATGTAATTTGAGTTCATGAGGCTCATAAAAAATTCCAATTTGATGTCAGAACCCACTGTTATTCAAACTGTTGCTCTAAGTCGTAGTTTGTTATTTCCTGAAACATAACTGAAGCACTGCAATTGTTGGCAAAATTCTCTATCAGGTGCTTCTTTTAATATCTTTAAATTTGTCTGTTAGAGAGCAATGCCGATTGTACCCATTAAACAAGCATCTATTCTTCCTGGAATGTTTGTCTATCAGCTAGTATGATGGCATATTAACATCTTTCTCAGGGTGCTAGAGTCACATACTCTTGGGTTCCATGTTAAAACGAACTAATGGCTATATATCTTAGTAATATTAAACAAAGCTATATGGCTTATCTTTCGCTACTACCGCCCATCTCTCTCACCATCATATCAGGCAGGCAGGCGGGCAGCCTACAGACTCATCTCTTTCCACTACTGTTCTAGACAGCGTGCGACATGCAACAAGCATTTCGTTTCCCTGTCTAATTTTGGGAATTTTAGGCCTACCACTCTTGTACACTTAACCCATCCATTTATATAAATAGGCATATTAATTGGCCTATGCATTTGGCAGATATAGTAGTGTTTGTACTAACAGACTGAGCACAAACATTATTTGTTAAGAGGGCCCTGCAGTTATATTTTGGCTGCCTTTTGCTCCTTCATTTTTGTGTGTTTGAAAATCAATACAACTGACATGCTTTACTTATTTTACGTGCATTGATTGCTAAAAATGACAGGGATGCGATCCACCACCAAGAATGATGCATAGCTTAACTGCTGTCGTAGTCGATTTCCAACAGGGAATACCTTTCTAGACTCCAACCTTCACAGTTCTCGTTGATTCATCTTGCTAGCAACTGAGTAGCTTTTTTGCATACTTCTGTCAACATCTCAATGCCACCAAATGTCTTTTTGCCATTCTTCTCTGTTATACAACATTTTTTATACATCATACAATGACGAGCTCCGCATACACCAACCATTGTACAAACATATCATTATTGGTAGGAAATTTTTGAACCTGCAGTATGTCACCTTGTTTTCTAGATGGGCAATAGACGCCGTCGTACTATACTGTAATAGTGTCTTATTGGGGGTTTTGCTTTGTACAATGCTTGCACTGGAAATGTTGAACGATCGAGGCAATAGACGTCGTCGTACTGTACTGTAATAGTGTCTTATTGGGTCTTAATTTGTTTTGCTTTGTACAATGCTTGCACTGGAAATGTTGAATGATCGAGCCTCCTGTACTCTGTTCTGTCGTATGATTACAATTGCATTAGTATTATTGGATCTGTTAATCAGTGCCTACATGTTAGATCGGCTTGATTTTGAGATGCAGCGAGACTCTGATGTTTCTGAATTTTGATGTGTAAGCATGTCTACATCAGTACAACTTTGCATGCATATTTTATTGACTAGATATATACGTGTTGACTGTCCGTTCCTCTAGTTTTCTGATGTGCATGTTTATTTGGATCCACTGAACCTTTGCATGGCTTATCTTTCAAGTTTGTATATAGATAGACAGGTTTTCTAAAAGTGTGACTCCATAGTATTGAGAAGTAATTAAGTTTCCTGTAGTTTTTACAGGAACCACGACCACCGGCTCAACGCCGACCCGACCGTCCTCATCGCCTTGCAGGACGACGAGGACGCCGTAAGCGCGGTCGACCTCGGCGGCGGCTTCCACCACTACCATGTCGTCGTCACCTACCAGGTCCACGACGGTGTCTGGGCCATCGAGTCCTTCTGCAGCTGCTGCCGCTGCTCCTTCCACAGCTTGGGTGGGACTCGTCGGATTGGCCTCCTAGTTTCCCATTTCAGGTAGTACATCCTTCTTACTCAAATCTACTATTTGATCTGCCTGCACATCTCCCGCTCCGACGCATAATTGATGGGTCTTCCTGGATTCTTGTGTAATGAGCTCTTGTTTTTAGTACTTCTGCAATGGTATTCAGAAATAAAATTCATATGTTTCTATATATGTTCTTTTAGATTAGTATGTCAATACATAACTAGTAATGCAAATGGTGTGACCCAATTCTAAATATAAATGCAAATAGCTTGTGAATGTCAATCTCATGTATCAGGGTCCTGTTCTTGTAAACCTTATGTAAAGCTAAAATTCTTGCTGTGCAGGGTGACTAGTGATGCAGCACACCAAGCAGTAGCAGGCAACCAAGCAGCAGCAGGGGGAGGGGCTCTCTCGAATGTCGCCACTGCCACTCATTGCTACTGTCACTGATTGATGATGGATGATCGCTGTTATTTTAGCTCGGTCGCTGTTCGTTTAGCTCCTTGGTAGTCCCTACTGCTGCTGGTAGAAATAGAAATGGTAGCTGTAGTCCCATGTAGTTGTAGTACCATGTAGTTCCTCTACTCGGGCTGCCCTTTGTTGCTTCATTCCTATGTTAATTTAGTCTGTTGAATGTATCTACTATCTACTTTGTGGTTGTGGCTGTTGAAAGAAATAAAATGGTTTGGATACATGCATAGATGCTGATATGTCAAGCTGGAATAGCTGCCCTTGTGATGTCAAGCTTCTAAATGTATGTTGTGGAGGCCCAAAATAAATTGGGCTGTAAAAGGGCTGAGGCCCAAAAAAGAAATGAATTATAGAAGGCCACGTCCTAGAAAATAAAATGGGCTAGGCCCATGTAGCTAGCGAAAATTAACAGAAAAATATATATTGAAAAGGCCGAATTGTTGGGCTAGGCCCATGTAGAAAACTGAATTGGACCGGGCTGAATCTTGTGCCACATCAGCTTGCCACGCTGGATGCCTACGTGGACTGGGGAGGTTGCTAGTGACCAAAACGCCACAGTAGGCTTATTTTGGTCATAAACGTTTGTGACCATTCCAGAAGAAAGGTCGCTATAGTCAGTTTACGAGGGCCAGCTTTTGAACTTATGTTTTTGTTCACAAAAAGGTCACAAATGGAAATTTGTGACCATTCAGTGACCAATAGTGGTGGTCACAAGTTGACATATTTCTTGTAGTGGAGTTTCAGTTGATCCTGCCTTGTACGTCTACCACTCCGCCCAGGTAATCCTGGAATGACCCGCCGAACTCTTGAGAGTCAATCTTATTAAAGACCCTGAACTTGTCAAGGTTACAATGGCGGTTGATCATGTGAGGTCCGGCTTAAAAGGTTTGAAGGATTAGCTCGTGGCTGTGCAAGCCCATGAAAAGCACTTGGGTTTTAGGCCTGGCCGCCTATGAAAGCCTTGTTTTCTGATTTTTTGAAGATTATTTTCTGAGATTTTTCTCTTATGACATGTTGATATATGATTGGAAGCTGACGACGGCTATCATGCCTTATGGTTCATATTATGAGCCTCGTTGGGGTTTTTTCACCCAGCTTGGTTTTGGACTATAAGTCACCAGGATATGCTTGGAGTGTTATGCTTTACGCTATGGAATAATGTCCTTTCCTGCATGTGGCGTTATAAGATGGTGGTATAAATCAATTGAATAGGGCATTGTGCTCTCAATCTTTGGGTTGTAACCCTTACTGCACAGGTATGTTAAGCCGACAATGTAAGCAAATATCACAGGTATGATATTCTGTTATAAGTATATAAGGTTGCGATTAAACCAACCCTGGTTATGGACAGTTTTTAGTCACCAGTGGTTTTTTATATCAAGTATTATGACCCACCCTGGGGTAAGCCTCCAGGGCACTTGTGATCTGTTTGTATGCAGGAAAAATGATAAATCTGATCTGCATACTTGATGATATCATAAAGCATAAAGTGGCAGATCTTCCACTGGCGGATCAGCAGTGTTATGCAAAACAAAACATGCACGATGGCACGACATGTCAAAGTTTAACTAGCCTATTACAAGGCATTCGATGGCCCAAAGAGGATAAGTGTTTTTGAGGTGTCAACAATAAAGTATTATAAAATGGCTCATGACTCCTAGCGGGCTGAAGCCTCCGGTTCATCCTGCGCTTCTTCTTCTTCTTTAGCCCCTTGATTATCCATCAGCTGGAAATCAGGCGTAGCCCAGTTGATACCGGCCAACGCTCTAAACACAGCTTCATCATTAATAAGGTTGGATGGATCAATATCAGGAGCGAAGGTGTGCTTATGAATCGGCGGGGTGAGATCCATCTCCTGATGAACCGACGCCTTCATTTTCTTGTTATCAGCGTCATAAGTCGCCTGGTAGGTGGATAGATTGGTTTCTTCGGCCAACTTACTTGCTAATGGGCGCATTGCTCTGGCTATTTTTGCAAAGTCATCAGCACTGAAGGTAGATCCATCCTCTTTGACACTGGGGCAACCATTGGCCAAATCTTCTAGATCCAGGTCTGCTTGCCATGCCTTTGCCCGGCTTAAGGCAGTCAGTGCGTCGGCTCTGGCAGAGGCTTGCTTTAGCTCATCAATCCTTTGGGGTAGCACTGATAGCATCTCTAGTGTATCTTTGATAAGAGTGGGTGCAGATTTCTTATGCATAGCAGCAACAATTGTATGTTGGGCGCTAGTATATAATTGTTCTACAAGAGTGTAGGCAGCTTTAAGGCGGATGCGCATATCTGAGCCCAACTTGGCGCTCCGAGAACCTGCACCAGTAAATTTATTGATAAGCCGGCAGATGATTTATAATATGTTTATTGAGATGCAAGGGGATCATATTTCCTACTTACCAAAGACGGCTGGCGACATATTATTGATTTGTTGCCTTAAACCAGACAACTCGTCAGTCACCGGTTTCAGTGCAGCTTCAGCATCCTTTGCTCTCTTCAATAGAGTAGCCTTTTCGGTCTCCCAGCCGTCTTTGTCAGTGTTGAAGTTTTGCTTCAGCTGCTCAATGTTTTCTAAAGCAGCCCTCAGTTCTGATTTGGCCTTGGATGTCTCAGATTGCTGAGTTTTAATATTGGCCTTCAGATCATTGAGATGTGAATCCTTCTCATTCAGTTCAGCCTACGATATAGACAAACATGGAAGATATTATGAGCATGATTTTTTTAAAGTCCCAAGCACAATACAAGTATTTTCCTTGGCACTTGGGGGATAATGTCCATTGCTCTTATGATTTTTTTGAAGTCCCAAGCAAAATACAAGTATTTTCCTTGTGCTTAGGGGCTAATGCCTACTGCTCTTTTCAAAGACAAATTTATATGATGACCCGGTGATACGTCCATTTTGCATCATGCTTTTATATCAATATTTATTGCATTATGGGCTGTTATTACACATTATGTCACAATACTTATGCCTATTCTCTCTTATTTTACAAGGTTTACATAAAGAGGGAGAATGCCGACAGCTGGGATTCTGGGCTGGAAAAGGAGCAAATATTAGAGACCTATTCTGCACAGCTCCAAAAGTCCTGAAACTTCACGGAATATGTTTTCCAAATATAAAAAAAATACTCAGCGGAAGAAACTCACTAGGGGGGCCACACCCTGCCCACGAGGGTGGGGGGCGCGCCCCCTACCTCATGGGCCCCCTGGTGGCCCTCCGATGGCCATCTTCTGCTATATGGAGTCTTTCGATGGGAAAAAAATTCATAAGCCATCTTCTCGGACGAAACTCCGCCGCCACGAGGCGGAACCTTGGCAGAATCAATCTAGGGCTCCCGCGGAGCTGTTTTGTCGGGGAAACTTCCCTCCCGGAGGGGGAAATCATCGCCATCGTCATCACCAACGCTCATCTCATCGGGAGAGGGAAATCTCCATCAACATCTTCATCAGCACCATCTCATCTCAAAACCCTAGTTCATCTCTTGTATCCAATTCTTGTCTCCAAGTCCAGGATTGGTGCTAGTAGGTTGCTAGTAGTGTTAATTACTCCTTGTAGTTGATGCTAGTTGGTTTAATTGGTGGAAGATCATATGTTCAGATCTATATGCATATTAATACCCCTCTGATTATGAACATGTTTATGCTTTGTGAGTAGTTACTTTTGTTCCTGAGGACATGGGAGAAGTCTTGCTATTAGTAGTCATGTGAATTTGGTATTCGTTCGATATTTTGATGAGATGTATGTTGTCTCTCCTCTAGTGGTGTTATGTGAACGCCGACTACATGACACTTCACCATTATTTGGGTCTAGAGGAAGGCACTGGGAAGTAATAAGTAGATGATGGGTTGCTAGAGTGACAGAAGCTTAAACCCTAGTCTATGCATTGCTTCGTAAGGGGCTGATTTGGATCCATATGTTTCATGCTATGGTTAGGTTTACCTTAATACTTTTGTTGTATTTGCGGATGCTTGCAATAGAGGTTAATCATAAGTGGGATGCTTGTCCAAGTAAGGGAAGCACCCAAGCACCGGTCCACCCACATACCAAATTATCAAAGTACCGAACGTGAATCATATGAACGTGATGAAAACTAGCTTGACGATATTCCCGTGCGTCCTCGGGAGTGCTTTACTTCATATAAGAGTTTGTCCAGGCTTGTCCTTTGCTACAAAAGGATTGGGCCACCTTGCTGCACTTTATTTACTTTTGTTACTTGTTGCTCATTACAAATTATCCTATCACAAACCTATTTCTTACCACTTATTTTAGTACTTGCTGAGAATACCTTTCTGGAAACCGCTTATCATTTCCTTCTGCTCCTCGTTGGGTTCGACACTCTTACTTATCAAAAGGACTACGATAGATCCCCTATACTTGTGGGTCATCAAGACTCTTTTCTGGCGCCATTGCCGGGGAGTGAAGCGCCTTTGGTAGGTGGAATTTGGTAAGGAAGAATTTATATCGTGTGCTGAAATTTACTGTCACTTGTTGAGGGAGTCCTGGATTAGGGGGTGTCCGGATAGCCAGACTTTACCTTCGGCTGGACTCCTGGACTATGAAGATACAAGATTGAAGACTTCGTCCCTTGTCCGGAAGGGACTTTCCTTGGCGTGGAAGGCAAGCTTGGCGATACGGATATGTAGATCTCCTACCATTGTAACTGACTCTGTGTAACCCTAGCCCTCTCCGGTGTCTATATAAGCCAGAGGGTTTTAGTCCGTAGGACGAACAACAATCATACCATAGGCTAGCTTCTAGGGTTTATCCTCCTTGATCTCGTGGTAGTTCTACTCTTGTACTACCCATATCATCAATATTAATCAAGCAGGACGTAGGGTTTTACCTCCATCAAGAGGGCCCGAACCTGGGTAAAACATTGTGTCCCCTGCCTCCTGTTACCATCCGTCTAGACGCACAGTTCGGGACCCCCTACCCGAGATCCGCCGGTTTTGACACCGACATTGGTGCTTTCATCGAGAGTTCCTCTGTGCCGTCACCATCAGGAAGGATGCCTCATCCCGTCTTTAAAGACGACACCGTTGCTAAGGGAGCTTTGGCTGTCGGCCAAACTCTCAGGCTAGGTGGTTTCGTTATGACCGCCCGTTCAGCTGCTGCACCGACGATGACCTCTCGGGTCATCGAAAGCAATCTTCACGTCAGCTCGGAATTCGCCGAGCAGCTAGATCCAATGGAGGTCTCTTCCCTAAACGAGCTCTTGGATCGCTTCGCCGCCTTGGGAGTCGCTACGGATTACGACCAGATTGGGCCTAAACCTGATCTGAGAGAGATTAACTCCCCCCAGGTCACCCATCACGTTGCCGTGGTAGAGGGACAGTGCGGCGACCCTTCACCTATCTTAAGGACTAGCTATGTACGGATTCCCGATCCCTCCAAGCCGGATATCCGCGGAGGGGAAGACATCACTCAAGACCTGAACTTAAAGTCAGGCGACGGGCTAGATTCATTGGATAGCATCCAAGAATCCAAACTTCTGAGTTCGGAAACTCCTTGGCCCCTGGGTCTCAGATTGGGTGAGGTTTCGGATTTGATTCCACCCACCCACCCGTACATAAGCGATCTATCCCAAATTAGGCAAGAGCCCAAAGAAACAGTACATCATTACTGGGCCATATTCCTCCTGGTTATGAACAGGATAAAGGACTACCGCGAGGAAGACGCAATTTCATTCTTCTGCAATAATTGCACGGACAAGGGAATCCTCAACGCCATAAGTCGCCGTGATATTACACGCTTCGCTGACTTGGTGTGACGCCCAGATATTTAAGCTACAGTGATCCCACGCTAATGATGCCAGGTCACATCGGTTACTGTTGCTAATCTCGCGTTAGTTCGAAACCGGTTCGAGTCCAAATTAAAAATCAAACAAACAATAAAAGTTTTCAAACCTTAAAACAAAAATGATCGGGTTGTACCAAATAATGCATAGGTAAATATGATGGAGAAACCACATTTTATTAAGATGCTTTATTACTCTAAAATGATTAAAACGGTAGCAAAAAAAATTATTTAAATGAGGTTAAAATAATAAACCGTTGCAAACTATTTTGTTTTAGTTGCGAAGCTAATTGTGACAGTGGCATAATTATTAATGCTCTTTTAGGTGCAACTTTTGTATTATGTAAAAGATAAGATTTAATAAAATAGAAACGAGAATAAAATAAAAATAAAAGGCAAAACTGTAAACAAAAACAAAAAAATAAAATAAAAACAAAAGGCCCCCCTCCCCCTGGGCCTCTTGGCCTAGTCGGCTCAGCCGACTAGGCCGGCCCAGCCGGCCCACCCCGCACCTCCCCTGGCCTATATGGCCCCTTACCCCCTCGAAACCCTAACCGCACCCACAACCCCCACTACCCCTCGCTCCATTCCCCCCGATCTGAATCGGGGGATGCGACCCCGTCGCGGTTCGCTGTCGCCGGCGCCGCCCTGCCACCGCCGCTTCGGCCTCGACGACGACGCCCGGAGCACCCCCCTCTCGCCGGAGCCGCCCTCCCCCTCGATGCTTTGCCCGCGCCCGAGGACCACTTCCTCCGCCCCGCAGCTCCTCCAACGCCGCTGCAACGATCCCTCTGCCCCGGCCACCACCACCGTTGCCCCGACATCGCCGAGCTGCCCCCTAAGCTCTGGGGTGAGCTCCCCCTCGACACCCCCTTTTTTCGTTGCCTCCTCGTCGTAGCCGCCGATAGCCGCCGTCCGTCGTCGTCTGCACCTCCCGCTCACCCCCGCCCTTTTGCCCTTGCTCCCGAGCGCCTGGCCGCGCCCAGGCACAACCCTGCCTCGCCTGCTCGCGCCTTGCCGCGACCTACGCCACCCGCAGCCCCCTGCGCCCGTGCGCACGCCGCCGCGCCTCCCTTCGCTCCGGTCGGCCCGCGCTCGTCGGCCCCGCTCCACCACGCTGCAGCCGCAGCTGCTCCTCCTCCTCCGTCGTGCTACCCTCCTTCGCCCCTCCGCGTCCGCAGCCGCGCCACCCGGTGCCTCCCCTGCTGCTGCTCTCCCTGCACTGGCTGCGTCTGGCCTCCGCCCTACAATGGGTCTCCGCCGTTCAACGAACCCCAACTACGACTGCGCTCACAGGGCGAGCCCCTGCTCGTCAGCGCCCTACTGCGGCGCGGCCACGCCTTTGCACGTGTGCTCGCATGCCCATCCCCGAGTGGCTCTGTTGTGCCACTGACCGCTGGGGCTCGCCCCGAGATAAGAACAAAAATAAATGTGTAAAAAGAATAATGATAATAATCAATTTTTAATTAAAATTAATTAATGTAGCTTAAATAGCTAATTAACTTCTAATTAGCTTGATGTGTCCATGACAGTAGGGCCCCACCTCTGATTACACTGATTTAAACAATTTGTTAAAACACATGTGACCCTGACAGATGGGCCCCGTCAAGTAATTAGCCCATTAAAAACAATCTGTTAAAATATCAACCAATGGCAGGTGGACCCCCTTGTCTAGTTTGACCAAGTCAAACCGCTGACTGGACTAGCCTAGTCATTGACAGGAGGGTCCCACTAGACCCCCTTTGACCAGTCAACGGTCCCAGTTGACTGCTGACTGGGCAGTCAACTAGACCCCACCTGTCAGCCCCTTTAGTACATTGTTGTGTACAAGCTGTGGGTACACTTAGCATTTTCACCTTTAATTTTGAAATAATAAATAAATCTAGAAAATTTTAGAAATTGTTTAAAACTTTGGAAAATCATATAAAAGAAACTGTAGCTCGGATGGAAAAAGTTTGTACATGAAAGTTGCTCAGAACGATGAGACGAATCCGGATACGCAGCCCGTTCATCCGCAACGCATCCCTAGCATAGTGAACATGCAACTTTCCCCCTCCGGTTCATCTGTCCGAAAACGCAAAACACCGGGGATATTTCCCGAATGTTTCCCCCCTTCACTGATACCACCTCTTATCGCGTTAGAGCACCCCTAGCACCGCTACTTGTCATGTCATGCATCGCTATGCATCTTTTTGCTTAATATTTATTGTTTCTTCCCCCTCTTATCTTGCTAGACACTGAGACCGACGCCGCTGCTACCCAATACGACTACAGTGTTGACGACCCCTCTCTCTTGCCAGAGCAACCAGGCAAGCCTCGCCCCTTGATCACCAGATATCGCCTACTCTACCCTCTATACTGCTTGCATTAGAGTAGTGTAGCATGTTACTGTTTTCCATTAATCCTATCCTGATGCATAGCCTGTCCTTGCTACTACTGTTGTTACCTTTACCTGCAATCCTAATGCTTAGTATAGGATGCTAGTTTATCATCAGTGGCCCTACATTCTTGTCCGTCTGCCATGCTATACTATCGGGCCGTGATCACTCGGGAGGTGACCGCAGGTATATACTTATACATATATACATGCTATAAAGGTGGTGAGTAAAGTCGGGTCGGCTCGTAGGAGTACCCGCGAGTGATTCCGATGTTGGGGGCTGAAGGGGCAGGTGGCTCCATCCCGGTAGAGGTGGGCCTGAGTTCCCAAAGGCCCCCGACTGTTACTTTGTGGCGGAGCGACAGGGCAGGTTGAGACCACCTAGGAGAGAGGTGGGCCTGGCCCTGGTCGGCGTCCGTGGTTATTTCAGAATAGCATGCTTAACGAGATCTTGGTATTTGATCTGAGTCTGGCTACTGGCCTATACGCACTAACCATCTACGCGGGGACAGTTATGGGCACTCGACGTCGTGGTATCAGCCGAAGCCTTCGTGACGTCAGTGACTGAGCGGCGCGCGCCGGGTTGGACCGCGTAACGCAACTTCCTTTGTAATGGAGGTTGCTAGGTCTGCTCACCGGCCGCGTACGCAACGTGCAGGTGTGCAATGGGCGATGGGCCCAGACCCCTGCGCCATAGGATTTAGACCGGTGTGCTGACCTCTCTGTTGTGCCTAGGTAGGGCTGCGACGTGTTGATCTTCCGAGGCCGGGCATGACCCAGGAAAGTGTGTCCGGCCAAATGGGATCGAGCATGTTGGGTTATGTGGTGCACCCCTGCAGGGAAGTTAATCTATTCGAATAGCCGTGATCTTCGGTAACAGGACGACTTGGAGTTGTACCTTGACCTTATGACAGCTAGAACCGGATACTTAATAAAACACACCCTTCCAAGTGCCAGATACAACCGGTGATCGCTCTCTCACAGGGCGACGAGGGGAGGATCATCGGTTAGGATTATGCTATGCAATGCTACTTGGTGAACTTACCATCTACTCTCTTCTCCTGCTGCAAGATGGAGGTTACCAGAAGCGTAGTCTTCGACAGGACTAGCTATCCCCCTCTTATTCTGGCATTCTGCAGTTCAATCCACATAAGATACCCCTTTTCCATTTGATACCAATGCATACATATGTAGTGTAGCTCCTTGCTTGCGAGTACTTTGGATGAGTACTCACGGTTGCTTTTCTCCCCTTTTTCCCCTTTCCTATATCCGATTGTTGCAACTAGATGTTGGAGTCTAGGAGCTCGACGCCTCCGTCGACGACGACTACTACTACTCGGGAGGTGCCTACTACTACGTGCAGCCCGCTGACGACGACCAGGAGTAGTTTAGGAGGATCCCAGGCAGGAGGCCTACGCCTCTTTTGATCTGTATCCCAGTTTGTGCTAGCCTTCTTAACTCAAACTTGTTTAACTTATGTCTGTACTCAGATATTGTTGCTTCCGCTGACTCGTCTATGATCGAGCTCTTGTATTCGAGCCCTCGAGGCCCCTGGCTTGTAATATGATGCTTGTATGACTTATTTTATTTGTAGAGTTGTGTTGTGATATCTTCCCGTGAGTCCCTGATCTTGATCGTACACGTTTGCGTGTATGATTAGTGTACGGTCAAATCGGGGGCGTCACACTTGGCATCCATAGTATGAAAGTACTGTGGGATGGAAAGCGCCTGGAAAACCGAAACAAAATTTTGGGACAATCCGGCCCTGAATACAAACCCAGTCCGAAATAAAAGGGTGCATCATCGCCAGACACCCGAGTTCAATACCAAAAAGCAAAAGCCCTCTACAGGGCACGGAACCGTACTGGAAGGATGGCTTAACGTACCTTGTAAAATTCACAGTGCAGAGGGCGCCACACCAACTCACAGCCTTAGAGCATGTTGGATCCTCCGGCAGGTGGCAAAAATTGGCGAAGATCTTCTAATTCCAGAAGCCACAGAAAGCCACCCCAGAGACACCCGTACGATATTAACAGTCTTCGAGACTTTTGCATCAAATAATATGCGAAAAAGAACACTCCGCGGCCTTGCCGAAGTCTACCAAGTAGCAACAATAAACCCATGGAGTGACACGGCTATTACTTTTAACGCCAGTGATGAACCTAAATTCCGAACAGCCCGAGCACCAGCCGCATTGGTCGTCAGTCCAATAGTGGACGACTTTCGTCTTACCAAGGTACTCATGGATGGCGGCAGCGGATTGAACCTCATTTATGAGGAAACCCTTCAAAAAATGGAAATAGACTGGAACTGCATTGAGAGAAGTAGCACAACCTTTAGAGGAATAATCCCCAGTCGGGAAGCGTGTTGTACAGGAAAAATTACACTAGATGTGGTGTTCAGCACGCCGGATAATTACAGGTCCGAAGAGGTCACGTTCCAAGTGGCCCCGTTCAGTAGCGGATATCACGCTCTGCTAGGGCGGGAAGCGTTTACAATCTTCCAAGCAATACCCCATTACGGGTACATGAAGCTCAAGATGCCCGGGCCTAACGGAATCATCACTCTCGCTAGTGATCCGGACATAGCACTCCACGCTGAAAACAAGACAGCCGCACTGGCCCTCGAGGCGCTATCCGAAGCCCTAGAGGCTGAGGAACTGACTGTGCTGCGCTCCACGGTGAATAGCGACGATGTGATACTCGACAAAAGATCCAAGTCCACCTCCTTTAAACCGGCGGACGAAATAGTCAAATTCCAGGTCCATCCAACGGACCCCAATAAAACAGCTTCCATCGGGGCACAGTTAAGCCCTGATGTAGACGCCGCACTGCGAGAGTTCCTACGAGAGAACTGGGACATTTTCGCCTGGCACCCTTCAGACATGCCAGGAATCCCACGCAGGCTGGCCGAACACAGCTTAAATATCCTAAAAGGATTCAAGCTAGTCAAACAGGCTCTTCGGCGTTTTTCCAAACCTAAGAGACATGCCATGGGAGAGAAACTAGCCAAGCTATTGGAGGCTGGATTCATCAAAGATATAAAACACCCAGACTGGCTAGCAAACCTGGTGATGGTACCAAAGAAGGACAAATCCTGGCGCCTGTGCGTTGATTTTAAAGACCTTAACAAGGCTTGCCCAAAGGATCCCTTCCCTCTCCCCCGCATCGATCAAATTATCGATGCTACCGCAGGACACGATTCGTTGTGTTTCCTCGACACATACTCCGGCTACCATCAAATAAAGATGGCGGAGTCAGACCAAGCCGCAACGGCATTCGTCACACCATACGACCCATTCTGCTTCAACACAATGCCCTTCGGGCTCAAAAACGCCGGCGCAACATATCAGCGCATGATTCAGACATGTCTGGCAAACCAGATCGGCAAAACAGTGGAGGCATACGTAGATGATGTGGTCGTTAAAACAAGACATGTCGAATCTCTAGTAGACGACTTGAGGCTAACATTCGATAACCTCCGAACATACGGCATCAAGCTCAACCCGGAAAAATGCGTTTTCGGCGTTCCAGCCGGAAAGCTCTTGGGCTTCATTATATCCGGTAGAGGAATTGAAGCAAATCCAGCCAAGATCCAAGCTCTATCACAATTGGATATCCCGAAGGATCTCAAACAAATACAAAATTAACCGGATGCGTGGCGGCTCTAAGCCGCTTTATCTCCCGCTTGGGCGAAAAGGCCCTACCCCTTTACCGCCTCCTTCGGCGCACCGAACAATTCGAGTGGACGGATGCAGCCACGGCCGGACTCGACGAAATAAAAGACATCTTGGCAACAAACCCAGTCCTGGCCGCGCCAAACGTTGGCGAACCAATGTTATTATACATTGCAGCAACCCATCAGGTCGTAAGCGCAGTGCTCGTCGTCGAATGAGAAATGGACGGACACAAATTCCCCCTTCAAAAGCCGGTCTACTATGTGTCCACTGTCCTTAATCCGTGCAAGTCACGGTACCCGCATTATCAAAAGATTGCATATGCGGTATTTATGGCATCCTGGAAGCTATGACACTACTTTCAAGAGTGTTCAATAACAGTAGCCTCGAAAGTGCCACTTAACGATATTATAAACAACCGCGACGCGACGGGCCGGATTGCAAAATGGGCCATTGAGCTCCTCTCGTTCGACATAACTTACAAGCCACTGCGAGCTATCAAGTCGCAAGTTTTGGCCGACTTTGTCGCAGAATGGACGGAGGCCGAACTCCCTAAAGAGTACGACACATATTCCAACTAGGTCATGCACTTCGACGGCTCCAAAATGTTGGCCGGTCTAGGGGCTAGCGTCGTTTTGACGTCCCCCACAGGAGACACAGTTCAATACGTACTCCAGATAATGTACACAGACTCCAACAATGCAGCCGAATATGAGGCCCTTTTACATGGTCTCCGGATGGCAGTATCCATGGGCATTCAACGCCTAGAGTTGCACGGGGACTCGAACCTCGCAATATCCCAAATAAATGGAGACTCTGATGCCAAGGATCCGAAAATAGCAGCTTATTGCAACGCCGTCCTAAAAATGTCAGCCCGGTTCGAAGGGCTCGAATTTCACCATATAGCCCGGGAAAATAATCAGGCGGCAGATGTCCTGGCACGCATCGGCGCAAAACGCGATGTAGTCCCCCCCAGCATCTTCTTGGAAAGGCTGTTCAAGCCATCCATAGTATGGGAAGGGGAACCCGGCAATAACAGCCCAGACCCAACCGCACTGCCCGACACCGAACACTCTGACATAATTGGAGGCTCTACCAATGAAATAACACCTTCAACCCACGTAATAATGGCTGTCATCGCCCCGTGGACAGAACCATTCCTCGCCTACCTTACTAGGCAGGAACTGCCTGAGGACCAAAATGAGGCACGCTGCATAGTGCGGCGATCTAAACCCTATAAAGTCCATGAGGGAGAGCTTTATAAGAAAAGAACTACCAGAGTCCTTCAAAGGTGCATCTCCGAAGAGGAAGGGCGGAACCTCCTGGCTGAAATTCATGCTGGACTCGGTGGTCATCATGCTGCAGCTCGGTCCCTTGTAAGCAAGGCCTTCCGTACAGGCTTTTATTGGCCGACGGCCCGGGCAGACGCCCAGGACTTAGTCCAACGATGCGTCGGTTGCCAGCTTTTTGAAAACCAAAGCCATATGCCACCCACCGCCCTCCAAACTATCCCCATCACTTGGCCCTTCGCGGTCTGGGGGCTTGACATGGTTGGACCCCTTAAAGGCGGAACCCACAAGAAAAAATACTTACTGGTCATGGTGGATAAGTTCACCAAATGGATAGAAGCCAAGCCTGTTAAGACGGCCGAATCCGGACCGGTGATAGACTTTATATCCGGGGTTGTACACCATTACGGCGTCCCCCACAGCATCATCACTGATAACGGCACGAACTTTACGGGCGACGAGGTAAAACTCTGGTGCAAAAACATGGGCATCAAGCTCGATTATGCTTCCGTCTATCACCCACAAACTAACGGCTAGGTCGAACGTGCAAATGGTCTTATCATGAGTGGCATCAAACCCAGATTAGTGCGGTCCCTTAAGGAATCTAATACGCACTGGGTAGAGGAGCTCGACTCCATACTCTGGGGGCTACGGACCACACCGAATCGCACCACCGGATACACACCATTCTTCATGGTGTACGACGCAGAGGCAGTTTTGCCCCGCGACATAATTCATGACTCACCTCGAGTGCGCATGTATGAAGAAAGAGAAGCCGAGCTTGATCAGCAGGACAGTTTGGACTCCTTGGAGGAAGAGCGTGACGTGGCAAAAGCCCGTTCCGCATTCTATCAACAGCAGGCTCGAAGATACCAAAGCAGAGAAGTACGGGCCAAAATTTACAACATTGGCGAATTAGTTCTACGCCTGCCGGACAAGAAAAATGACAAAGTTAAGCCCAAGTGGGAAGGTCCCTTCATAATTGACCAAGTCCTGACTGGTGGAGCGTACCGTCTGCGAGATGCATCGGATAACCGACTCGAGCCGAACCCATGGAACGCAGCCCGTCTCCAAAGATTCTATGCCTAGCGCCAGACTCTGTGTTCATCTCCTTCCTCTGTCCATTTTTTATATACTTTCTGTCTTACATTTCTCTCCTTCTTCTCTCTCTCTCTCTCTCTCTCTCTCTCTCTCTTATAGCCTTTAAAGGCTCATAAAGTGACGCGCTATCCGCGCTCATTAAACCTGGGGGCTTCTTTAAAAAGAAGCTTATTTATACGGGCTTCATGTGAAGGAAATATGCCCTAGAGGCAATAATAAAGATATTATTTATTTCCTTATATCATGATAAATGTTTATTATTCATGCTAGAATTGTATTAACCGGAAACATGATACATGTGTGAATACATAGACAAACAAAGTGTCACTAGTATGCCTCTACTTGACTAGCTCGTTACTCAAAGATGGTTATGTTTCCTAACCATGGACAAAGAGTTGTCATTTGATTAACGGGACCACATCATTAGTTGAATGATCTGATTGACATGACCCATTCCACTAGCTTAGCACCCGATCGTTTAGTATGTTGCTATTGCTTTCTTCATGACTTATACATGTTCCTATGACTGTGAGATTATGTAACTCCCGTGTGCCGGAGGAACACTTTGTGTGCTACCAAACGTCACAACGTAACTGGGTGATTATAAAGGTGCTCTACAGGTGTCTCCAAAGGTACATGTTGGGTTGAGGTATTTCGAGATTAGGATTTGTCACTCCGATCGTCGGAGAGGTATTTCCGGGCCCTCTCGGTAATGCACATCACTTAAGCCTTGCAAGCATTGCAACTAATGAGTTAGTTGCGGGATGATGTATTACGGAACGAGTAAAGAGACTTGCCGGTAACGAGATTGAACTAGGTATTGCATACCGACGATCGAATCTCGGGCAAGTAACATACCGATGACAAAGGGAACAACGTATGTTGTTATGCGGTCTGACCGATAAAGATCTTCGTAGAATATGTAGGAGCCAATATGGGCATCCAGGTACCGCTGTTGGTTATTGACCGGAGACGTGTCTCGGTCATGTCTACATTGTTCTCGAACCGTAGGGTCCGCACGCTTAAAGTTACGATGACAGTTTCATTATGAGTTTATGTATTTTGATGTACCGAAGGTTGTTCGGAGTCCTGGATGTGATCACGGACATGACGAGGAGTCTCGAAATGGTCGAGACATAAAGATTGATATATTTGACGGCTATATTCGGACACCGGAAGTGTTCCGGGGAAGTTTCGGATAAAACCGGAGAACCGGGGGGTTATCGGAACCCCCCGGGGGTTAATGGGCCTCATGGGCCTAAAGTGGAGAAGACGAAAGGCAGCCAGGGCAGGCCGCGCACCCCCTCTGCCCCTAGTCCAAATTGGACAAGGAGGGAAGGGCGGCGCCCCCCCTTTCCTTCCTCTCCTCTCTTCCTTCCTTCCCCCTCTCCTACTTGGACAAGGAAAGGGAGGGGAGTCCTACTCCCGGTAGGAGTAGGACTCCTCCTGCGCGCCCCTACTAGGGCTGGCCGCACCCCCCTTGGCTCCTTTATATACGGGGGCAGGGGGGCACCCTAGGACGCACAAGTTGATCTTCGTGATCGTTCCTTAGCTGTGTGCGGTGCCCCCCTCCACGACATTACACCTCGATCATATTGTAGCGGTGCTTAGGCGAAGCCCTGCGACGGTTAAACATCAAGATCGTCACCACGCCGTCGTGCTGACGAAACTCCTCCCCGAAAGCTTTGCTGGATCGGAGCCCAGGGTGCATCATCGAGCTATACGTGTGTCAAGAACTCGGAGGTGCCGGAGTAACGGTGCTTGGATCGGTTGGACCGGGAAGACGTACGACTACTTCCTCTACGTTGCGTCAACGCTTCCGCTTCGGTCTACGAGGGTACGCAGACAACACTCTCCCCTCTCGTTGCTATGCATGACCATGATCTTGCGTGTGCGTAGGATTTTTTTTGAAATTACTACGTTCCCCAATAGTGGCATCCGAGCCTAGGTTTTATGGTTTGATGTTATTTGCACGAGTAGAAGACAAGTGAGTTGTGGGCGATATAAGTCATACTGCCTACCAGCATGTTATACTTTGGTTCGACGGTATTGTTGGATGAAGCGGCCCGGACCGACATTACGCGTACGCTTACGCGAGACTGGTTCTACCGCCGTGCTTTGCACACAGGTGGCTGGCGGGTGTCAGTTTCTCCAACTTTAGTTGAACCGAGTGTGGCTACGCCCGGTCCTTGCGAAGGTTAAAACAACACCAACTTGACGAACTATCGTTGTGGTTTTGATGCGTAGGTAAGATTGGTTCTTACTTAAGCCCGTAGCAGCCATGTAAAACTTGCAACAAACAAAGTAGAGGACGTCTAACTTGTTTTTGCAGGGCATGTTGTGATGTGATATGGTCAAGACATGATGCTAAATTTTATTGTATGAGATGATCATGTTTTGTAACTTCGTTATCGGCAACTGGCAGGAACCCTATGGTTGTCGCTGTATTGTATGCAATGCAATCACCCTGTAATGCTTTACTTTATCACTAAGCGGTAGCGATAGTCGTAGAAGCATAAGATTGGCGAGACGACAACGATGCTACGATGGAGATCAAGGAGTCGCGCCGGTGACGATGGTGATCATGACGGTGCTTTGGAGATGGAGATCACAAGCACAAGATGATGATGGCCATATCATATCACTTATATTGATTGCATGTGATGTTTATCTTTTATGCATCTTATTTTGCTTTGATTGACGGTAGCATTATAAGATGATCTCTCACTAAATTATCAAGAAGTGTTCTCCCTGAGTATGCACCGTTGCCAAAGTTCGTCGTGCCCAGACACCACGTGATGATCGGGTGTGATAAGCTCTACATCCATCTACAACGGGTGCAAGCCAGTTTTGCACACGCAGAATACTCAGGTTAAACTTGACGAGCCTAGCATATGCAGATATGGCCTCGGAACACGGAGACCGAAAGGTCGAGCGTGAATCATATAGTAGATATGATCAACATAATGATGTTCACCATTGAAAACTAATCCATTTCACGTGATGATCGGTTATGGTTTAGTTGATTTGGATCACGTGATCACTTAGAGGATTAGAGGGATGTCTATCTAAGTGGGAGTTCTTAAGTAATATGATTAATTGAACTTAAATTTATCATGAACTTAGTACCTGATAGTATCTTGCTTATATATGTTTGATTGTAGATAGATGGCCCGTGCTATTGTTCCGTTGAATTTTAATGCGTTCCTTGAGAAAGCAAAGTTGAAAGATGATGGTAGCAATTACACGGACTGGGTCCGTAACTTGAGGATTATCCTCATTGTTGGACAGAAGAATTACGTCCTGGAAGCACCGCTAGGTGCCAGGCCTGCTGCTGGAGCAACAACAGATGTTATGAACGTCTGGCAGAGCAAAGCTGATGACTACTCGATAGTTCAGTGTGCCATGCTTTAGGCTTAGAATCGGGACTTCAACGATGTTTTGAACGTCATGGAGCATATGAGATGTTCCAGGAGTTGAAGTTAATATTTCAAGCAAATGCCCAGATTGAGAGATATGAAGTCTCCAATAAGTTCTATAGCTGCAAGATGGAGGAGAACAGTTCTGTGAGTGAGCATATACTCAAAATGTCTGGGTATAATAATCACTTGATTCAGATGGGAGTCAATCTTCCAGATGATTGCGTCATTGACAAAATTCTCCAATCACTGCCACCAAGCTACAAGAGCTTCGTGATGAACTATAATATGCAAGGGATGAATAAGACTATTCCTGAGCTCTTCGCAATGCTGAAAGCTGCGGAGGTAGAAATCAAAAAGGAGCATCAAGTGTTGATGGTCAACAAGACCACTAGTTTCAAGAAAAAGGGCAAAGGGAAGAAGAAGGGGAACTTCAAGAAGAACAGCAAGCAAGTTGCTGCTCAAGAGAAGAAACCCAAGTCTGGACCTAAGCCTGAAACTGAGTGCTTCTACTGCAAGCAGACTGGTCACTGGAAGCGGAACTGCCCCAAGTATTTGGCGGATAAGAAGGATGGCAAGGTGAACAAAGGTATATGTGATATACATGTTATTGATGTGTACCTTACTAGAGCTCACAGTAGCACCTGGGTATTTGATACTGGTTCTGTTGCTAATATTTGCAACTCGAAACAGGGACTACGGATTAAGCAAACACTGGCAAAGGACGAGGTGACGATGCGCGTGGGAAATGGTTCCAAAGTCGATGTGATCACGGTCGGCACGCTACCTCTACATCTACCTTCGGGATTAGTATTAGACCTAAATAATTGTTATTTGGTGCCAGCGTTGAGCATGAACATTATATCTGGATCTTGTTTGATGCGAGACGGTTATTCATTTAAATCAGAGAATAATGGTTGTTCTATTTATATGAGTAATATCTTTTATGGTCATGCACCCTTAAAGAGTGGTCTATTTCTGATGAATCTCGATAGTAGTGATACGCATATTCATAATGTTGAAACCAAAAGATGCAGAATTGATAATGATAGTGCAACTTATTTGTGGCACTGCCGTTTAGGTCATATCGGTGTAAAGCGCATGAAGAAACTCCATACTGATGGACTTTTGGAACCACTTGATTATGAATCACTTGGTACTTGCGAACCGTGCCTCATGGGCAAGATGACTATACAGATTTGTTGGAAATCATACATATAGATGTATATTGAGGCTCGTGGCGGATATCGTTATTTTCTCACCTTCATAGATGACTTAAGCAGATATGGGTATATCTACTTAATGAAACATAAGTATGAAACATTTGAAAAGTTCAAAGAATTTCAGAGTGAAGTTGAAAATCATCGTAACAAGAAAATAAAGTTTCTATGATCTGATCGTGGAGGAGAATATTTGAGTTACGAGTTTGGTGTACATTTGAAACAATACGGAATAGTTTCGCAACTCACGCCACCCGGAACACCACAACGTAATGGTGTGTCCGAACGTCGTAATCATACTTTACTAGATATGGTGCGATCTATGATGTCTCTTACTGATTTACCGCTATCGTTTTGGGGTTATGCTTTAGAGACGGCCGCATTCACATTAAATAGGGCACCATCAAAATCCGTTGAGACGACGCCTTATGAACTATGGTTTGGCAAGAAACCAAAGTTGTCGTTTCTTAAAGTTTGGGGCTGCGATGCTTATGTGAAAAAGCTTCAACCTGATAAGCTCGAACCCAAATCGGAGAAATGTGTCTTCATAGGATACCCAAAGGAGACTGTTGGGTACACCTTCTATCACAGATCCGAAGGCAAGACATTCGTTGCTAAGAATGGATCCTTTCTAGAGGAGGTGTTTCTCTCGAAAGAAGTGAGTGGGAGGAAAGTAGAACTTGATGAGGTAACTGTACCTGCTCCCTTATTGGAAAGTAGTTCATCACAGAAATCGGTTTCTGCGACACCTACACCAATTGGTGAGGAATTTAATGATGATGATCATGAAATTTCAGATCAAGTTACTACTAAGCCTCGTAGGTCAACCAGAGTAAGATCCGCACCAGAGTGGTACGGTAATCCTGTTCTGGAAATCATGCTACTAGATCATGATGAACCTATGAACTATGAAGAAGCGATGGTGAGCCCAGATTCCGCGAAATGGCTTGAAGCCATGAAATCTAAGATGGGATCCATGTATGAAAACAAAGTATGGACTTTGGTTGACTTGCCCGATGATCGGCAAGCAATTGAGAATAAATGGATCTTCAAGAAGAAGACTGACGTTGACGGTAATATTACTAACTTCAAAGCTCGACTTGTCGCAAAAGGTTTTCGGCAAGTTCAAGGGGTTGACTATGATGAGACCTTCTCACCCGTAGCGATGCTTAAGTCTGTCCGAATCATGTTAGCAATTGCCGCATCTTATGATTATGAAATTTGGCAGATGGATGTCAAAACTGCATTCCTGAATGGATTTCTGGAAGAAGAGTTGTATATGATGCAACCGGAAGGTTTTGTCGATCCAAAGGGAGCTAACAAAGTGTTCAAGCTCCAGCAATCCATTTATGGACTGGTGCAAGCCTCTCGGAGTTGGAATAAACGCTTTGATAGTGTGATCAAAGCATTTGGTTTTATACAGACTTTCGGAGAAGCCTGTATTTCAAAGAAAGTGAGTGGGAGCTCTGTAGCATTTCTGATATTATATGTGGATGACATATTACTGATTGGAAATGATATAGAATTTCTGGATAGCATAAAGGGATACTTGAATAAGAGTTTTTCAATGAAAGACCTCGGTAAAGCTGCTTACATATTAGGAATAAAGATCTATAGAGATAGATCAAGACGCTTAATTGGACTTTCACAAAGCACATACCTTGACAAGATTTTGAAGAAGTTCAAAATAGATCAAGCAAAGAAAGGGTTCTTGCCTGTGTTACAAGGTGTGAAGTTGAGTCAGACTCAATGCCCGACCACTGCAGAAGATAGAGAGAAAATGAAAGATGTTCCCTATGCTTCAGCCATAGACTCTATCATGTATGCAATGCTGTGTACCAGACCTGATGTGTGCCTTGCTATAAGTTTAGCAGGGAGGTACCAAAGTAATCCAGGAGTGGATCACTGGACAGCGGTCAAGAACATCCTGAAATACCTGAAAAGGACTAAGGATATGTTTCTCGTATATGGAGGTGACAAAGAGCTCATCGTAAACGGTTACGTTGATGCAAGCTTTGACACTGATCCGGACGATTCTAAATCGCAAACCGGATACGTGTTTACATTAAACGGTGGAGCTGTCAGTTGGTGCAGTTCTAAACAAAGCGCCGTGGCGGGATCTACATGTGAAGCGGAGTACATAGCTGCTTCGGAAGCAGCAAATGAAGGAGTCTGGATGAAGGAGTTCATATCCGATCTAGGTGTCATACCTAGTGCATCGGGTCCAATGAAAATCTTTTGTGACAATACTGGTGCAATTGCCTTGGCAAAGGAATCCAGATTTCACAAAAGAACCAAGCACATCAAGAGACGCTTCAATTCCATCCGGGATCTAGTCCAGGTGGGAGACATAGAGATTTGCAAGATACATACGGATCTGAATGTGGCAGACCCGTTGACTAAGCCTCTTCCACGAGCAAAACATGATCAGCACCAAGGCTCCATGGGTGTTAGAATCATTGCTGTGTAATCTAGATTATTGACTCTAGTGCAAGTGGGAGACTGAAGGAAATATGCCCTAGAGGCAATAATAAAGATATTATTTATTTCCTTATATCATGATAAATGTTTATTATTCATGCTAGAATTGTATTAACCGGAAACATAATACATGTGTGAATACATAGATAAACAAAGTGTCACTAGTATGCCTCTACTTGACTAGCTCGTTAATCAAAGATGGTTATGTTTCCTAACCATGGACAAAGAGTTGTCATTTGATTAATGGGATCACATCATTAGTTGAATGATCTGATTGACATGACCCATTCCACTAGCTTAGCACCCGATCGTTTAGTATGTTGCTATTGCTTTCTTCATGACTTATACATGTTCCTATGACTATGAGATTATGTAACTCCCGTGTGCCTGTAACACCCTCGATGCGACTATATCTCACACGTGTCGAGGCACGACTTAGCGGCATAATTGCATTGAAGGCATATGTCGCAAGTGAGGTAATCTTCACACAACCCATGTAATACAATAGGGAAAAAGATACATAGTTGGCTTACAATCGCCACTTCACACAAATACATGAATAAAACATTACATCATCCAGATACAATCAAGGTTCGACTACGGAACCAAAATAAAAGAAGACCCCCAAATGCGACAAAGGCCCCCGATCGACCCCAATTGGGCTCCACTACTGATCAACTAGAACGAAACAACACAAAGGGCAAGATCTTCAACGAGCTCCTCCTGAGCTTGGTAGCGTCGTCTGCACGGACTCATCGGCACCTGCAAGCTGGTTTTGGAAGTATCTGTGAGCCACGGGGACTCAGCAATCTCGCATCGTCGCGATCAAGACTATTTAAGCTTATGGGTAAGGTAAAGGTATGAGGTGGAGCTGCAGCAAGCGACTAGCATATATGGTGGCTAACACACGCAAATGAGAGCGAGAAGAGAAGGAAAAGCACGGTCGATAAAAGTATGATCAAGAAGTGATCCTGGACTACCTACGTCAAGCATAACTCCAACAACCGTGTTCACTTCCCGGACTCCGCCGGAAAGAGACCATCACGGTTACACACGCGGTTGATTCATTTTAATTAAGGTCGACTTCAGGTTTTCTACAACCGGACATTAACAAATTCCCATCTGCCCATAACCGCGGGCACGGCTTTCGAAAGTTCAATCCCTGCAGGGGAGTCCCAACTTAGCCCATAACAAGCTCTCACGGTCAACGAAGGAATGGACCTCCACCCGAGACATTCCGACCAGGCTCGGTATCTCGGTACAACAAGACATTTCGACAGGGTAAAACTAAACCAGAAAAACCGCCCGAATGTGCCGACAAATCCCGCTAGGAGCTGCACATATCTCTTTCTCAGGGCACACTCAGATGAGCCAGATGTCGGGTAAGCCAGCCCAGAGTTGCCCCTGGTAGCCTCGGACATCGCTCAGTTGGACCAACACTCAGAGGAGCACTGGCCCGGGGGGGGGGGGGTAAAATAAGATGACCCTTGAGTCTGCAGAACCCAAGGGAAAGAAAAGGCTAGGTGGCGAATGGTAAAACCAATGTTGGGCGTTGCTGGAAGAGCTTTACTTAAGGCGAACTATCAAGGGGTTCCCATAATAGCCCAACCGCGTAAGGAACACAAAATCCGGGAACATAACACCGATATGACGGAAACTAGGGCGGCAAGAGTGGAACAAAACACCAGGCATAAGGCCGAGCCTTCCACCCTTTACCAAGTATATAGATGCATTAATTAAATAAGATATATAGTGATATCCCAACAAGTAAACATGTTCCAACAAGGAACAACATCTCCATGTTCCAACAAGGAACAAGCTTCAATCTTCACCTGCAACTAACAACGCTATAAGAGGGGCTGAGCAAAGCGGTAACATAGCCAATCAACGGTTTGCTAGGACAAGGTGGGTTAGAGGCTTGGTTGAACGATATGGGAGGCATGATAAGCAAGTGGTAGGTATCGCAGCATAGGCATAGCAAAAGAGCGAGCAACTAAGTAAGCAAAGATAGAAGTGATTTCGAGGGTATGATCATCTTGCCTGAAATCCCGCAAGGAAGAAGAACGAGTCCATGAAGAAGACAAATGGACGTAGTCGAACGGATCCTCACAAACTCGACATTACCGGAACCAACCCGAAGAAGCAATCACCGAAAATAAAGCAAACAACATAGTAAACAACCATCACATAATCATGGCATGATGCACAATCGAGTATGATGCATGTCCGGTTTAAAGAGGCATGGCATGGCAAAATGCAAAAGCAATCCTACAAATTAAGTGGAGCTCAATATGCAACGAGTTGCATATTGACGAAACACCACGTCAATTATTTAGTTCTCTCTCATTTATGTACCCAACAATATTAAATGTTGATTAACATGGCAAGAGGGTGAAGCAAAGCAAAACTACTTATCTAGGCAAGTTTAAATGTGGCCGGAACAACAAAACAACAAGTCTGGAAAATCCTCATATGCATATATTAGGTTTGGTACTGTTCTGCCCTAAACAATATTTTAGGGTTGTTAAACATGCAAGATGATGCCACCATGTTAAACTATGCAAAATTCTACCCCATTTACATATAAAGATTATTTAAATCCAAGCTACGGTTAATTAGTTATGAATTAAATCATTTTAACATGGCATAGGAGCAAATTTAACCAAACAACATTTTAAGCATTTTAAACATGGATGAAAGTGGCATATTATTAATCTACACAAAATTCTGAGCAAGTTTCATATATAAATAATTTTAATCCGATGCACGGTTCATGAGTTATTAAATGCATGAACTCTAGGGACTATTCTGCAAAACGGGTAGTACTCGGGAAATTAGCTAAAACGTTCTGCGGGAAAAAAATACATCTCGGGCCTGATCTGGTTGGGCCAACAATGGGAGGGGCGTAGCAGTGAGGCTCACCCATGGGTTTCGGCCCGGTCGGTGGAGCAGGAAGGCAGGCCGGATCTTGGCACGGCTGGGCCTTGACCAACAGGCGAAGGGGAGGTGGCCCAGGCGCGGGTCAACGCACGAAGTGCGCTCGTTCTCTGCTCGATGAGGACAAGGCTGAAACCGGGCGAAGCAGGGAGGCAGCGACGCAGCTTGGAACTCCAGTGACGACGAGGCAGATGCGGACGAGGCAAGGGACTCGACGGCCCGACGATGGGGGCGTCGGAGATGGACGGATCCGGGCCAGCTCGGGTCGAGGACGAAGCTCCTGGGCATCGGGGCTCCATGCCCAGCGCTGGACATAGAGAGGGAGGGAGAGAGAAACGTGAGCGAGAGAGGAGAGCGGAAGGGAGAGATGGAAGGCAGGGGCGCCACAACCTGGTGGTGCTCGCCGGAAGAGATGCAGACGACGGGGACGGCGGGGATCCGGTTCAGGGCGGCGGGGTGGCGTCTCTGTGGTGCTGGTTCGGGGCGTCGGTGGTGCTCATCAGCGACGAGGTAAGGAGAAGGAGGTCCGGCTGGCTGCGGGAGAAGCTTCGCTCGGGGCAGAGGCGAGCGAGGTCGAGGCCTCGATCCAACCTGGATCGAGCGCTGGCTGGCTGCGGAGGGGCTCGAGGTCGGGCGCTGCGGCTGGTGGTTGGTTGGGTGGAGAAGACGATGATGATTTGGATCGAGGAGATGTGGTTGGTTGAGGGGATCTTGGAACGGGGAAGAAACTGGTTGGCTTGGTGTTGAAAACAAAGGAAGTGGCGGCGGCGGCTGAGAAGGATTGGATGGGACAGATCCCTAGTTTCTAGGGTTGCCCATTATATACGCAGGTGGGTTAGGTTAGGGGCTACCTCATCCCTACGATCGTAATCGTACGGTCGCGAATAAAATAGTTAAGGAGCCCAAATAAGAAAACGATGACGTTTTGTAGATGTTAGGGGATGATCCGGACACGACGGTGACGACTGTCCGGGTCGGGTCCGGGACAACTTTCGGACGCGCGCAAGGAGGGCTGCGGGCTAACGAGAGAGGTTAGGTTGGACCTGGCGGTAGGTAGTGAGCTGTGTAGACGGTCTCGAGCTGAGAGAAGAGAAAAGAGGGACCTGGCGACTGTTTCTGGAGACCGAAAACGTCCGATGTTTTGACCGGCTACTATTGCCGCTATATTTATCCGTTGGGGCGTCAAACGAACTCGGATTGCGATGAAACTTGACAGGCGGTCTATCTACACTATAATAAGACCGCACACCAAATTTCAACCCAATTCGAGAACATTTTCCGGCCACTTATAAAATACTATCTCGGACATGCCGCGGGCGCGTGCAAGTGGGGTTGGGCTCAGAACGGACAACGGAGAGAAACTTGGAGAACCCGGACGAGTGCAAGTTTTAAAACATGATGATGCAATGCACATGATGACATGATAAGATGCAACACGCAAGCAAATGACATGGCAACGATGGCGAATAACTGGACGACACCTGGCACATCGGTCTCGGGGCGTTACAACACTCCACCACTACGAGAGGATCTCGTCCCGAGATCTAGAATGGCACCGGAGGGGAAACGGAAGAGAAGGAGAAGAGGTAAACCTAAGTTGCTTCTTTGACAAACGAGTGAGAACCAAGAACCTTGAAGAGGTTAAGCCATATCGAGAAAAGAATACAACGTAGATGAGTGAAGTTGATAACACTCCGTTAGAAAAATAGGAACAAGGAAGAACAACTTTGGGCAGCACTCCGGTTGAGAAGGGATGCAAGGCTTGATAAGGCGAAAGAACTTGAGCAAAAAGGACAGAACACTCCGGTTAAATGGATAATCATGACAAGAACAAGGTTCTGACAAGCACAAGAAGAAGGGTGGAAGAGAGCAACATCACGATGCCTCCGGATGAGAAGAATAGAAGTCAGATCATTACAATAGGAGAATGGGGAAGAAAAGCCAACATCTGCCACAAAAGAGCTTGACAAAGCATCTTTAGAAGGTGGGTCGAACGGAGTTGTTGGAAAATCAACAACGAAAAGAACAAAGGTTGTAGTGGGCTTATGGAGAACATCTCAAAACTATGAGGTGAAATTCTGCCACTAACAGAAACGATATATTAGATTGATAACAAGGAGATGAGAAGCTTAAATCGCCGGGAGGATAGATGAATAACTTGTGTTATTTATAAACACCATAGATAGCAACAATCCTTAGGGAAGGCTTTAGGTGAAATATAACCCAAGACAATTCCAATGACGAGATTGATGGATTTAAAATATCTCATTCATGACAACATGTGAATCATGAAACATGAATTCAAAATATCAAGAATGACATAATACCACCTCCAATGATACAGAAGAAAGAATTGCACTCCGGATTACAATATGAAGAAAGCTTGAGCCTCTTAGAAAAGAATCTCGATGAATACTTCGAGAAGGAATTTAATCCTTGATGAACCATCATGTAGAACCTTCAAGAAGAACTCCGGTAAACAAAAGATAACGAAAAGAAAGAGAAGTTGAAAACACAAGGTGAAACCTTGCAATGATTAGATGGATCTTCGCGATGAAATAAATTGAGAAAGCTTGGAACTCCGGGAAAAGATAAGATGAACAATTGAGATCAAGAATTTTGATGAGCCTCCGGAATAGGGAATTAACCAATTGGATGAAACAAGAATAAGAATTACATTATGCTTATCCTTCACCAATTAAATTGATGACAATCAATGGATTTGGCATATTACTTACTCTCGTAGAAAGGATTAAGAGAGATATAACACAAACTTTAGAATGCCTTCAATGAAACACCGGTAGGATTGACAACGAATAAATTGATAAGGAAGAGAAAACTGGAAGAACCGCCGGAAAGAATTAAAAATGAACGAAGAGAAGATAAAGAAACACCGGGAAGAATTAGCAAATGAGCGAAGAAGCTTGGGAGAATTTAGATCCATGAGAACAAAGGGATCACGAACTGATTAGAGATCACTTGGATGAAGCACTGGTATGATTTAGAGTAAGAGAGCTGAAGGCTAGAATGAATAAGTCTTCTTAAATGACGGGCTTCGGGGAAAAGAAATGGAAAACAACTCATGAAATGCTCCGGATGGGTGAAAAGAATTCTCACAATCGAAAAATAATTATGAGAGGATGGCAACAAGCTAGAATCACGAATCTTGAAGAGAATGGAGCAAGATACGGAGGTAAAAATCTTCTTCGGTCTTCAAATGATGAGAATGCCAACGAGAAACACCACCAAGAATTATTGAGGCACACCGGAATGAAGAATAGAAAGGTTGTGACAATGATGAAAAGAATTATAAGATCTTGGAGAAAGGCACTTGACTGATGAAAATCATTCTTACGTCAAACTTCGAAAAGAATTTAGGATAGCTCCGGGAAAATAGAAGAGTCAGGTAAGATCCTGGGAAAAGACCTGTGGGTTAGGGCTCACTCAAAAGAAACACCGTAGAAAAATTCAAAAGAGAGAAAGCAACGGTTGAATTACATGGCTTGAATGAGATAACAATCTCGAAATAGGTTGAGCGGATCTTGGATGACAAGACGAGCCTTCTGAGATATCTTCAGCACTCCGGAACAATTGAACAGCGAGAGGTGAATGATTAAGGATTGCACCGACATGAGAAGGTATTGAAATACGGTAAAGAATATGATCAACACCGAAAGCTTGACTTGGTTCCACCGGAGAAGAAAAGAGCGAAGAATGATGAACTAGAAGCTCCATTAGAACATTCATGAGAATCACCGGATACGAACATTGAAGGAAAAAAATGGAAAGGCTTCACATCAATAAGATGGATACTCGATTAAGAAATCTAAGTCCTTAAAGAAAAAGGGTGGGTGGGTGGGAAAAACAAAGGCAACTTGAAGACGGATAAAACAAACACCGTAGAGAAGAACTAATCATTGATCTTACTGATGTTGAAGTGATCGGAACCGCTTGAAGAGAAAACACACCGGTTAAAAAGGATTGACATGGTAAACTCGATGATCGAGGAGGATTAGTATTCACATCAAAGTATGAGAACACCATTTGGGGAAGGTATGGAATCAACATTTGACTTCGAAGCAACTCGAATACCACAACTCAAAACAAAACAAAGGATTGGCTTGCGGAATAAGCCGGAACAAACATATGATAGAGATTTCGTCCGAAGTTTTCGTGGTGGGGCCTACACGGGCTCGATCGTACAACACCATCATGTACAACGCAGTGCACATGACATACGAAGCATCCCCGAGTCGGCATAGCCAAGGACTCTTTAAGACACAACGAGACCACTATAAAACCGACCATGAATAGGCAGACCACTAGACATCGAACCCCAATATCATATCATACATCCGTCGGAAAGGATATCCTAAGAGCTACTTGAATTCCCACCTATGAAACTCCCGAAATTTTCCGGTTATGCAATCAGGTGTTGGGGATACAGGGGAAGCATAATATCTCACCCAAAACTACCAAATCCTACATCCAGCTATATCCATCCTTCAACACATAACCAAGAAACCTTCGGAAATCAACTACCTCAACCTTCGAAAAGCATCCGTTATACAAGTTATGGCAATACTCCCGAACTCCCGCCCCAGTACTGGGTGGCGTCGAGGTTATCTCACCAACGAACTGCATAAAAGAGATTTTCGATGTCGGCATACTAAACTCAGGTATTCCAGAACTGCAACGATAAAATTATGACGACAACACCTCAGAGCTCAACTCCCCGGGACACTTCCACTAAACCCTGACAGGAGGCACCAAGACAATGTTCTCATCATAAGCCATCGGAACGATTCCAAGATACCCGCGTGATCCTAAATTTTTTTTAGTGAAATTTGAGAAGAGAAGAGTCAAAACTCTACGTCGGGATGCCTTACCAGAGCGATGAGGAGACCGAGAAGTAAAAAGAATTCCTAAACTCTCCGATATATAATTCCTAAATGACTCAAAACATTTTTCTAGACACAACTCGGCCGCTAAAAACGATCAAGCAATGGGGCTCCTAAGGTCGGGGAAGGCTCTGATACCAACTTGTAACACCCTCGATGCGACTATATCTCCCACGTGTCGAGGCACGACTTAGAGGCATAATCGCATTGAAGGCATATGTCGCAAGTGAGGTAATCTTCACACAACCCATGTAATACAATAGGGAAAAAGATACATAGTTGGCTTACAATCGCCACTTCACACAAATACATGAATAAACCATTACATCATCCAGATACAATCAAGGTCCGACTACGGAACAAAAATAAAAGAAGACCCCCAAATGCGACAAAGGCCCCCGATCAACCCCAACTGGGCTCCACTACTGATCAACTAGAACGAAACAACACAAAGGGCAAGATCTTCAACGAGCTCCTCCTGAGCTTGGTAGCGTCGTCTGCACGGACTCATCGGCACCTGCAAGCTGGTTTTGGAAGTATCTGTGAGCCACGGGGACTCAGCAATCTCGCACCCTCGCGATCAAGACTATTTAAGCTTATGGGTAAGGTAAAGGTATGAGGTGGAGCTGCGGCAAGCGACTAGCATATATGGTGGCTAACACACGCAAATGGGAGCGAGAAGAGAAGGCAAAGCACAGTCGATAAAAGTATGATCAAGAAGTGATCCTGGACTACCTACGTCAAGCATAACTCCAACAACCGTGTTCACTTCCCGGACTCCGCCGGAAAGAGACCATCACGGTTACACACGCGGTTGATTCATTTTAATTAAGGTCGACTTCAGGTTTTCTACAACCGGACGTTAACAAATTCCCATCTGCCCATAACCGCGGGCACGGATTTCGAAAGTTCAATCCCTGCAGGGGAGTCCCAACTTAGCCCATAACAAGCTCTCGCGGTCAACGAAGGAATAGACCTCCACCCGAGACATTCCGATTAGGCTCGGTATCCCGGTACAACAAGACATTCCGACAGGGTAAAACTAAACCAGCAACACCGCCCGAATGTGCCGACAAATCCCGATAGGAGCTGCACATATCTCTTTCTCAGGGCACACTCAGATGAGCCAGACGTCGGGTAAGCCAGCCCAGAGTTGCCCCTGGTAGCCTCAGACATCGCTCAGTTGGACCAACACTCAGAGGAGCACTGGCCCTGGGGGGGGGGTAAAATAAGATGACCCTTGAGTCTGCAGAACCCAAGGGAAAGAAAAGGCTAGGCGGTGAATGGTAAAACCAATGTTGGGCGTTGCTGGAAGAGCTTTACTTAAGGCGAACTGTCAAGGGGTTCCCATAATAGCCCAACCGCATAAGGAACGTAAAATCCGGGAACATAACACCGATATGACGGAAACTAGGGCGGCAAGAGTGGAACAAAACACCAGGCATAAGGCCGAGCCTTCCACCCTTTACCAAGTATATAGATGCATTAATTAAATAAGATATATAGTGATATCCCAACAAGTAAACATGTTCCAACAAGGAACAACATCTCCATGTTCCAACAAGGAACAAGCTTCAATCTTCACCTGCAACTAACAAAGCTATAAGAGGGGCTGAGCAAAGCGGTAGCATAGCCAATCAATGGTTTGCTAGGACAAGGTGGGTTAGATGCTTGGTTCAACGATATGGGAGGCATGATAAGCAAGTGGTAGGTATCGCAGCATAGGCATAGCAAAAGAGCGAGCAACTAAGCAAGCAAAGATAGAAGTGATTTCGAGGGTATGATCATCTTGCCTGAAATCCCGCAAGGAAGAAGAACGAGTCCATGAAGAAGACAAACGGACGTAGTCGAACGGATCCTCACAAACTCGACATTACCGGAACCAACCCGAAGAAGCAATCACCGGAAAAGAAAGCAAACAACATAGTAAACGACCATCACATAATCATGGCATGATGCACAATCGAGTATGATGCATGTCCGGTTTAAAGAGGCATGGCATGGCATGGCAAAATGCACAAGCAATCCTACAAATTAAGTGGAGCTCAATATGCAACGAGTTGCATATTGACGAAACACCACGTCAATTATTTAGTTCTCTCTCGTTTATGTACCCAACAATATTAAATGTTGATTAACATGGCAAGAGGGTGAAGCAAAGCAAAACTACTTATCTAGGCAAGTTTAAATGAGGCCGGAACAACAAAACAACAAGTCCGGAAAATCCTCATATGCATATATTAGGTTTGGTACTGTTCTGCCCTAAACAATATTTTAGGTTTGTTAAACATGCAAGATGATGCCACCATGTTAAACTATGCAAAATTCTACCCCATTTACATATAAAGATTATTTAAATCCGAGCTACGGTTAATTAGTTATGAATTAAATCATTTTAACATGGCATAGGAGAAAATTTAACCAAACAGCATTTTAAGCATTTTAAACATGGATGAAAGTGGCATATTATTAATCTACACAAAATTCTGAGCAAGTTTCATATATAAAACATTTTAATCCGATGCACGGTTCATGAGTTATTAAATGCATGAACTCTAGGGACTATTCTGCAAAACGGGTAGTACTCAGGAAATTAGCTAAAACATTCTGCGGGAAAAAAATACATCTCGGGCCGGATTTGGTTGGCCCAACAGTGGGAGGGGCGCAGCAGTGAGGGTCACCCATGGGCTTCGGCCCGGTCGGTGGAGCAGGAAGGCAGGCCGGATCTTGGCACGGCTGGGCCTTGACCAACAGGCGAAGGGGAGGTGGCCCAGGCGCGGGTCAACGCACGAAGTGCGCTCGTTCTCTGCTCGATGAGGACGAGGCTAAAACAGGGCGAAGCAGGGAGGCAGCGACGCAGCTTGGAACTCCGGCGACGACAAGGCAGATGCGGACGAGGCAAGGGACTCGACGGCCCGACGATGGGGGCGTCGGAGATGGACGGATCCGGGCCAGCTCGGGTCGAGGACGAAGCTCCTGGGCGTCGGGGCTCCATGCCCGGCGCAGGACACAGAGTGGGAGGGAGAGAGAAACGTGAGCGAGAGACGAGAGCGGAAGGGAGAGATGGAAGGCAGGGGCGCCACAACCTGGTGGTGCTCGCCGGAAGAGATGCAGACGACGGGGACGGCAGGGATCCGGTTCTGGGCGGCGGGGTGGCGTCTCCATGGTGCTGGTTCGGGGCATCGGTGGTGCTCATCAGCGACGAGGTAAGGAGGAGGAGGTCTGGCTGGCTGCGGGAGAAGCTTCGCTCGGGGCAGAGGCGAGCGAGGTCGAGGCCTCGATCCAACCTGGATCGAGCGCTGGCTGGCTGCGGAGGGGCTCGAGGTCGGGCGCTGCGGCTGGTGGTTGGTTGGGTGGAGAAGATGATGATGATTTGGATCAAGGAGATGTGGTTGGCTGAGGGGATCTTGGAACAGGGAAGAAACTGGTTGGCTTGGCATTGAAAACAAAGGAAGTGGCGGCGGCTGAGAGGGATTGGATGGGACAGATCCCTAGTTTCTAGGGTTGCCCATTATATACGCAGGTAGGTTAGGTTAGGGGCTACCTCATCCCTACGATCATAATCGTACGGTCGCGAATAAAATAGTTAGGGAGCCCAAATAAGAAAACGATGACGTTTTGTAGATGTTAGGGGATGATCCGGACACGACGGTGACGACTGTCCGGGTCGGGTCCGGGACAACTTTCGGACGCGCGCGAGGCGGGCTGCGGGCTAACGAGAGAGGTTAGGTTGGACCTGGCGGTAGGTAGTGAGCTGTGTAGACGGTCTCGAGCTGAGAGAAGAGAAAAGAGGGACCCGGCGACTGTTTCCGGAGACCGAAAACATCCGACGTTTTGACCGGCTACTATTGCCGCTATATTTATCCGTTGGGGCGTCAAACGAACTCCGATTGCGATGAAACTTGACAGGCAGTCTGTCTACACTATAATAAGACCGCACACCAAATTTCAACCAGATCCGAGAACATTTTCCGACCACTTATAAAATACTATCTCGGACATGCCGCGGGCGCGTGCAAGTGGGGTTGGGTTCAGAACGGACAACGGAGAGAAACTCGGAGAACCCGGACGAGTGCAAGTTTTAAAACATGATGATGCAATGCACATGATGACATGATAAGGTGCAACACGCAAGCAAATGACATGGCAACGACGGTGAATAACTAGACGACACCCGGCACATCGGTCTCGGGGCGTTACAGTGCCGGAGGAACACTTTGTGTGCTACCAAACGTCACAACATAACTGGGTGATTATAAAGGTTCTCTACAGGTGTCTCCAAAGGTACATGTTGGGTTGACGTATTTCGAGATTAGGATTTGTCACTCCGATCGTCGGAGAGGTATCTCTGGCCCCTCTCGGTAATGCACATCACATAAGCCTTGCAAGCATTGCAACTAATGAGTTAGTTGCGGGATGATGTATTACGGAACGAGTAAAGAGACTTGCCGGTAACGAGATTGAACTAGGTATTTGATACCGATGATCGAATCTCGGGCAAGTAACATACCGATGACAAAGGGAACAACATATGTTGTTATGCGGTCTGACCGATAAAGATCTTCGTAGAATATGTAGGAGCCAATATGGGCATCCAGGTCCCGCTGTTGGTTATTGACCGGAGACGTGTCTCGGTCATGTCTACATTGTTCTCGAACCGTAGGGTCTGCACGCTTAAAGTTACAATGACAGTTTCATTATGAGTTTATGCATTTTGATGTACCGAAGGTTGTTCGGAGTCCCGGATGTGATCACGAACATGACGAGGAGTCTCGAAATGGTCGAGACATAAAGATTGATATATTGGACGGCTATATTCGGACACCGGAAGTGTTCCGGGGAAGTTTCAGATAAAACCGAAGAACCGGGGGGTTACCGGAACCCCCCGGGGGTTAATGGGCCTCATGGGCCTAAAGTGGAGAAGAGGAAAGGCAGCCAGGGCAGGCCGCACGCCCCCTCTCCCCCTAGTCCGAATTGGACAAGGAGGGAGGGGCGGCGCCCCCCATTTCCTTCCTCTCCTCTCTCCCTTCCTTCCCCCTCTCCTACTTGGACAAGGAAAGGGAGGGGAGTCCTACTCCCGGTAGGAGTAGGACTCCTCCTGCGCGCCTCCTACTAGGGCCGGCCGCACCCCCCTTGGCTCCTTCATATACGGGGGCAGGGGGGCACCCTAGGACACACAAGTTGATCTTCTTGATCATTCCTTAGCCGTGTGCGGTGCCCCCCTCCATGATATTACACCTTGATCATATTGTAGCGGTGCTTAGGCGAAGCCCTGCGACGGTTAAACATCAAGACCGTCACCACGCCGTCGTGCTGACGAAACTCCTCCCCGAAAGCTTTGCTGGATCGGAGCCCGGGGTGTGTCATCGAGCTGTACGTGTGTCAAGAACTCAGAGGTGTCAGAGTAATGGTGCTTGGATCGGTTGGACCGGGAAGACGTACGACTACTTCCTCTATGTTGCGTCAACGCTTCCGCTTCGGTCTACGAGGGTACGTAGACAACACTCTCCCCTCTCGTTGCTATGCATCACCATGATCTTGCGTGTGCATAGGAATTTTTTTGAAATTACTACGTTCCCCAACATCATGCCCAACACATGTGTCACACTTCCGCATGTACCTTTTATTCACCATTATATGCATCGATATGACTTAAGTTTTGGCCAAGCTGGGATGCCTGGCTCCTGTGCTTACCCCTATGTTCCCGATTGTTCGGCTAGGTGGTAAAGGGAGCACCTTGCGATTGTTACTGTCGGGTCAGCCGGATGTGTACCTCAGAGAAAGCTAGCGTTCTTAAGGGAATATTCGGCCGGTGAACTAAAGATGATCCTTTTTTCACTTATTTATCTATACGCCCCCAGATGTTTTTCCCACGTCTTTTTTCGCAGAATGGACATGCACTTTAGGGCATGCCCCCCAGGGAAAGGAACCCCTAACGGAACTATTCTCCCTGGAAGATGTTTCTTACTAACGATGTAATATAACATAACTAGTTGGGCACTTGTCTGTTCAAGCACTAATGACCCCTACGCCTGGTCTCCATGCATACCCCGGTTCTTATATAACCGCGAGGGTATTCGGACACACTCCGGACCGTCAGGTCCCGAGGTTGAAGCGAAAAGGTCGGCCACGACAAACGATCTACAATCCGGCTAGAAGGCATTACACATGTCAATTAAAATTAAATAGTCAATCTGACTGATTGTATTCCTCTTCAATACCATCTAACAGGCTGTCTAGCTTACAGTCCTATTTGGAATACTTTGCGGCCAATTCTACTTGGCCGTATACTAAGCTCACAGGGATCTCCTTCCCATCGGGCCCTACGGGTTCGACCTCGGCCATGCGGTTTGGGTCAGCCTTCGTGTACCGCGTCTTCACCATGGCCCAGGCCTCCCTGGCGCCTTGACGGCAGGCCGACATCTTCCACAATCGGAAGCACCACCGCGCTCCCTTCAGTTTCTCTACAATCTCTCCAAGGCCTTCGGGCATGGAGACGGATGGCCACAAGGCCTGGGCGACACCTTGCATCACCTGCCGAACTTGCTCGTGCAGTTGTGAGAGCTCGGGAAGAAGGTCACCCATAGAACCGGGCATTTCCTCTGCAGGACGACCTGTTATTATACCTACAGACATTACTCTGTTAGTTGACTTCCTCCCCGAACTCTTTTTTCAAAGTTCCTTTAAGCACTTACTAAATATGCTGCGTCGAAGCCGCTGATTCTCCTTCACGGAGTCCAACAGCTGGGCACGAACATCCTTCATTTCAACACCCAGCTTGGTGTTGGCATCTTGGAGATCGTTCCTCTCCCGCCTCACCTTTGTCAGCACACTCTCACCAGCCTTCAGCTGTCGTAGGAGTTGTTGCTTTTCCGGATTTAATCCGGCGCCATCTGCAATTTCATTTGTCAGATTTGCACCCACACCGCACTTCGCAAAATACTTATCTTTCAAAGCGTATATTACCAGAGGGGGTCTCCTTGGGCTCCCCTGCCACGGCTAGTGCGGCCTCAAGTTGGGCTTTGCACTCTTCCAGCTCCTGGGACAGTAGGGTATTCTTTTCTGTAAGAACCTGCATAACAAATGATCCTTAAATCAGTTATTCTAACTGTTTCAAGTCTCGGGGGCTACTGGTATATATATAATTACCAAAATTTTCTTACCCGTATGTCTTTTACATACTGCTCCGTGGCTCTAGCTAGACCATTTTGAGCGGCACAGAGGTACGCATCTCCCGAATTGAAGGCATCCAATGCCTCTTGGGAGAAACAAGCGTCGCGAAGAACTGTTCGGTGATGCCTGTGGTTCATGGCACTCTCCACCTCGGAATTGGTGGCAGATAGCCTGTCCGCATCCTCTGTCGGAGGAGCGTCTGGTGTGCGCCTTGTGTTCGTCTCTGCTTCCGGACCAGGCTTTGGAGCCTGGCTGGTGGAGGCGCGATGGGCAACCCCTCTGGATATAGTCCGGCGAGGTCTCTTCGTCCCGAAGAGAACACGAGCGTTAATATGCCTTGAAGGAATAGCACCTGGGAATAAGATGGCGCGCTATACCTTTGCGCCAGCGTCTCAGTCCGGACCGCACTTCTTTTCAGCCCACGGGGCCTTGCCGCCCCTCGTTGGCTAGTCGCCATAGGCTCGGCCTCCCGTCTCAAGGACCTCCCCTGCAAAACACGGTTGTCATACGGCAATCGAAAACAAGCGAGGATAGATCCCTTTTCAAAGTGCTGGGACTTCGGTCTCAGTTACCTGTGAGGCTGGGAGTAGCCCTGGGTAATCAGCCGTAATGGCCACCAAGGCGTTGTCCCTGCTCAATTGATGAAACACCCCATCAATCAGCTCCACAGATAAGTCTGGATCCTCTTGAGGGGCCGGGTCGAGGGACCGTCCCGGATCCTCGGGTTGTGGAGGAGGGTTGTTTATTTCTTTAACAGCCTGGCACAGTTCCTACATTGAAGTCGTTAGACTAAATATTTAACGATGGGAATATAAAACGGATGGGCAAGTAAAAGTGTCCACTTACCCAACTTGGGGGATTGTACATAGAAAATCCACCCTGTGGGTTGACGTGGATAAATTCCTCCTCTTCTCCCTTGTACAAAGCGGACAAGATCTTTATTAGAGCGGCAGCCGAATCCGGCCCCTTACGGCCGTGGCGGGTGGCCTCGTCCTCCCCGTTGAAGTCCCACATGGGGTGGCCTCTATACTGGAGCGGATGCACCCCTCGCATGATGCATACGGCCATGACCCCGATCATGGTCAGTCCGGAATGAGCTAACAATATTATCCGACCCATCAGGTAAAGAACGTCCTTGTCACTTTCCCTCTGAGGGCTCCGTGGACGCCAGCTTAGGCGCTTCTTTAGGGGAGCACTGTCGAACTCAGGGAGGCCGATCCGGACAGGATCCAGCATCGGGATGTCCTCTATATAAAACCATTCCGAAGGCCAGTCCTCGGACGCCTTCTTTGGGGTTCCGGATAGATATCCGGTCCCGCCAATGCGCCACACCTCAGCTCCGCCCACTTGATATATTGACCCCTTCTGAGAACGGGGCACAAGGCAGAATAGCCTTTTCCACAGCGCGAATGAGCCTCGCAGCCCAAAAACAGCTCGCAAAGGGCTATGAAGCCCGCGATATGCAATATGGAGGCAGGCGTGAGGTTGTGCAGCTGGAGGCCATAGAACTCCAGGAGCCCCCGGAGAAATGGATGAATTGGAAATCCGAGCCCTCTTACTAAGTAAGGGACAAGGCATACCCGCTCTCCTTTGGAGGGATTGGGGCGCTCTCCGCTTGCTCTCCGCCATTATAGGCGGCAAGTCCGGCTCGAATCGGGACCATATAGGCCGGGGGAGAGCGTCACTAGCTCACTGTGCGGGATGGAGCATCTCTCCCTATCAACAGGTTGAGGGCTGGAAGGGCGAGAGGAGGAGCTGCGGCAGCCGGCCATGATAGAATGGACCTCCGTCGGATACGCTCTGATGAATACTCGCGGAGGGGAGAAGGTGTGGTTTGGATCCAAATCCTTGTCCCCTTAAATAGGCGGCTCATTCACGCGGCTAGGGGTGTAAATATAAAAACACCCTGACTTTTCGTATTCGTTTGACACATGGAAGACGGCCATTATTGGGCATAGAAGCCAAGGAGCGCTACATTTACAAGAAACCGGACATTATTCAACAAGTACATGGAAATTGGAGGAGAACCCGCCTTGCAATGCCGAAGAAAATCTGCGCGCCAGACTCGTCGTCATTGAAGCCTGGTTCGGGGGCTACTGAGGGAGTCCTGGATTTGGGGGTGTCCGGATAGCCGGACTATACCTTCGGCCGGACTCCTGGACTATGAAGATACAATATTGAAGACTTCGTCCCGTGTCCGTAAGGGACTTTCCTTGGCGTGGAAGGCAAGCTTGGCGATACGGATATGTAGATCTCCTACCATTGTAACCGACTCTGTGTAACCCTAGCTGAGGGAGTCCTGGATTAGGGGGTGTTCGGGTAGCCGGACTATACCTTCAGCCGGACTGCAGGACTATGAAGATACAAGATTGAAGACTTCGTCCCGTGTCCGGATGGGACTTTCCTTGGCGTGGAAGGCAAGCTTGGCGATGCGGATATTCAAGATCTCCTACCATTGTAACCGACTCTATGTAACCCTAACCCTATCCGGTGTCTATATAAATCAAAGGGTTCTAGTCCGTGGGGAACATCATCATACAACAATCATACCATATGCTAGCTTCTAGGGTTTAGCCTCCTCGATCTCGTGGTAGATCTACTCTTGTACTACCCATATCATCAATATTAATCAAGCAGGACGTAGGGTTTTACCTCCATCGAGAGGGCCTGAACCTGGGTAAAACATCGTGTTCCCTGCCTCCTGTTACCATCCAGCCTAGACGCATAGTTCGGGAGCCCCTACCCGAGATCCGCCGGTTTTGACACCGACATTGGTGCTTTCATTGAGAGTTCCTATGTGCCGTCGCAATCAGGAAGGATGCCTCCTCCCGTCTTTAAAGATGGCGCCATTGCTAAGGGAGCCTTGGCTGTCGGCCAAACGCTCCGGTTAGGTGGTTTCCTCATGACCGCCTGTTCGGCTGTTGCGCCGACGGTGACCTCTCGGGTCATCAAAAGCAACCTACACGTCAGCTCGGAGCTCGCCAAGCAGCTAGATCCAATGGAGCTCTCTTCCGTGAACGAGCTCTTGGATCGCATCGCCGCCCTGGGGGTCGCTACGGATTATGACCGGGTCGGGCTTAAACCCGATCTAAGAGAAATTAACTCTCCCCAAGTCACCAACCACGTTGCCGTGGTAGAGGTGCAGTGCGGCGATCCTTCATCTATTTTAAGGACTAGCTACGTCCGAATTCCCGACCCCTCCAAGCCGGATACCCGCGGAGGGGAGGATGTAACTCAAGACCTGAGCTTAGGATCAGGCAATGGGCCAGATTCATTGGACAACACCCAAGAATCCGAACTTCAGAGTTCGGAAACTCTTCGGCCTCCGAATCTTGGATTGGGTGAGGTTTCAGATTCAACGACGCCCGCCCACCCGATCATAAGCGATCTCTCCCAAATCAAGCAGAGGCCCGAGGAAACAGTACATCATTACTGGGCCAGATTCCTCCTAGTTATGAACAGGATAAAGGATTGCCGCGAGGGAGACGCAATCTCAATTTTCTGCAGTAATTGCATGGACAAGGGAATCCTCAACGCCGTAAGTCGTCGTGATATTACACGCTTCGCTGACTTGGCGTCCATAGTACAAAAATACTGTGCAATGGAAAGCGCCTGGAAAACCGAAATAAATTTTTGGGATAATCCGGCCTTGAACAGTAATCTCGTCCGAACTAAGAGGGTGCATCATCATAGGACACTCGGGATAAACACCAAAAAGCCAAAACCCTCTATAGGGCATGGAACCGTACTGGAAAGATGGCTTGATGGACCCTGTAGAATTCACAGTACAGAGGACGCCACGCCAACTCACAGCCTTAGAGCATGTTGGATACTCCGACAGGTGGCCAAAATCGGCGAGGACCTCTTAATTTCAGAGGCCACAGAAAGCTAGCCCAAGGACACCAGTACCGTTCTCACAGTCTTCGAGACTTTCGCATCAAACAATGTGCGAAAAAGAACACCCCGCAGCCTCGCCGAAGTCTATCAAGTTGCAACAATAAATCCATGGAGCGACACTGCCATTACCTTCAACGCAAGTGATGAACCTAGATTCCGAACAGCCCGAGCACCAGCTGCGTTGGTCCTCAGTCCCATAGTGGACGGCTTTCGCCTCACCAAGGTGCTCATGGATGGAGGCAGCAGACTGAACCTCATTTATGAGGAAACCCTTCAAAAAATGGAAATAGACTGGAACCGCGTTGAGCGAAGCAGCACATCCTTTAGAGGGATAATCCCCAGCCGGGAAGCGCGCTGCATAGGAAAAATCACACTAGATGTGGTGTTCGGCACGCCGGATAATTACAGGTCTGAAGAAGTCACGTTTCAGGTGGCCCCGTTTAAGAGCGGATATCATGCTTTACTAGGGCAGGAAGCATTCACAATCTTCCAAGCAATACCCCATTACGGGTACATGAAGCTTAAGATGCCCGGGCCGAACGGAATCATCACTCTAGCTAGTGGACCGGACATAGCACTCCGCGCCGAAAACAAGACAGCCGCATTAGCCCTTGAGGCACTATCCAAAGCCTTAGCGGCCGAGGAACTGACTGCGCTGCGCTCCACGGTTAACAGGGATGATGTGATACTCGACAAGAGATCCAAATCCACATCCTTCAAGCCAGCTGACGAAATAGTCAAATTCTAGGTCCATCCAACGGACCCCAATAAAACAGCTTCCATCGGGGCACGACTGAACCCTGATGTAGACGCCGCACTACGAGAGTTCCTACGAGAGAACTGGGACATCTTCACCTGGCACCCCTCAGACATGCCAGGGATCCCACGCGGGCTGGCCGAACACAAATTAAATATCCAAAAAGGATTTAAACCTGTCAAACAAGCCCTTGGGCGTTTTTCCGAACCCAAGAGACAGGCTATGGGAGAGGAGCTAGCCAAGCTATTGGAGGCCGGATTCATCAGAGGCATAAAACGTCCGGATTGGCTAGCAAACCTGGTGATGGTACCAAAGAAGGACAAATCCTGGCGCCTGTGTGTCGATTTTAAAGACCTTAACAAGGCTTGCCCAAAGGATCCCTTCCCCCTCCCCCGTATCGATCAAATTATCGATGCCACCGCAGGACACGATTCGGTGTGTTTCCTCGACGCATACTCCGGTTACCATCAAATCAAGATGGCAGAATCAGACCAAGCTGCAATAGCATTCATCACACCATACGTCCCATTCTGCTTCAACACAATGCCCTTCGGGCTGAAAAATGCCGGCGCAACATATCACGCATGATCCAGACATGTCTGGCAAACCAGATCGGCAAAACAGTGGATGCATACGTGGATGATGTGGTCGTCAAATCAAGACATGTCGAATCTCTAGTAGACGACTTGAGGCTTACATTCGGTAACCTCCGAAAATATGACATCAAGCTCAACCCGGAAAAATGTGTCTTCGGCGTTCCAGCCAGAAAGCTCTTGGGCTTCATTGTATCCGATAGCGGAATTGAAGCAAATCCGGCCAAGATCCGAGCTTTGTCACAATTGGATGTCCCAAAGGACCTTAAACAAATACAAAAATTAACCGAATGCGTGGCGGCTTTAAGCCGCTTCATCTCCCGTTTGGGAGAAAAGGCACTACCCCTCTATCGCCTCCTTCGGCGCACCGAACACTTCGAGTGGACGGATGGCTCCACGGCCGGACTTGATGAAATAAAAGCCATATTGGCAACAAACCCAGTCCTAGCCGCGCCAAACACTGGCGAACCAATGTTATTGTACATTGCAGCAACACATCAAGTTGTCAGCGCAGTGCTCGTTGTCGTGCGGGAAACGGACGGGCACAAATTCCCCCTTCAAAGGCCGGTCTACTACGTGTCCACTGTCCTCACTCCATGCAAATCACGGTACCCGCATTATCAAAAGATTGCATACGCGGTATTCATGGCATCCCGGAAGCTACGACACTACTTTCAAGAGTGTTCCATAACAGTAGCCTCGGAAGTACCACTCAACGATATCATCAACAACCGCGATGCAACGGGCGGGATTGCAAAATGGGCCATCGAGCTTCTCCTGTTCGATATAACCTATAAGCCATGTCGAGCTATTAAATCGCAAGTTTTGGCCGACTTCGTCGCAGAATGGACGGAGGCCGAGCTCCCTAAAGAGTACGACACATATTAAAACTGGATTATGCATTTCGACGGCTCCAAAATGTTGGCCGGACTGGGGGCTGGCGTCGTCCCGACGTCCCCCATAGGAGACATAGTCCAATATGTGCTCCAGATCATGTACACGGATTCCAACAATGCAGCCGAATATGAGGCCCTCCTACATGGCCTCCGGATAGAAGTATCCATGGGTATCCAGCGCCTAGAGGTACGCGGGGATTCAAACCTCGCGATATCCCAAATAAATGGAGACTTCGACGCCAAGGACCCAAAAATGGCAGCTTACCGCAATGCCGTCCTAAAAATGTCAGCTCGGTTAGAAGGGTTGGAGTTTCACCATATAGCCCGAGAAAATGATCAAGCGGCGGACGTCTTAGCACGCATCGAAGCAAAACGCGATGCAGTCCCCCCAACATCTTTTTGGAAAGATTGTTCAAGCCATCCGTAGCATGGGAGGGGGAACCCGCAAACAACAGCCCGAACTCAGCCGCACCACTCGACGCCGAACAATCTGACACAATTGGAGGCTCTGCCAACGAAATTACACCTTCAGCCCACGTAATAATGGCGGTTATCGCCCCGTGGACAGAACCATTCCTAGCCTACCTTACTAGGCAGGAACTCTCGGAGGACCAAAACGAGTCCCACTGCATAGTGCGGCGAGCTAAAGCCTACAGAGTCCATGAGGGAGAGCTTTATAAGAAAAGCACTACCGGAGTCCTTCAAAGGTGCATCTCCGAAGAGGAAGGGCGGAACCTTCTGGCTGAAATTCACGCCGGACTCGGTGGTCACCACGCCGCTGCTCGGTCCCTTGTTAGCAAGGCTTTCCGTACAGGCTTTTATTGGCCGACAGCCCAGGCAGACGCTCAGGACATAGTCCAACGATGCGCTGGTTGCCAACTTTTTGCCAACCAAAGCCATATGCCACCCACCACACTCCAAACTATACCCATCACCTGGCCTTTTGCGGTCTGGGGGCTTGACATGGTCGGACCCCTTAAAGGTGGAACCCATAAGAAAAAATACTTACTGGTCATGGTGGATAAGTTCACCAAATGGATAGAAGCCAAGCCTGTTAAAACGGCCGAATCCGGACCGGTGATAGACTTCATATCCGGGGTTGTACACCATTATGGCGTCCCCCACAGCATCATAACCGACAACAGTACAAACTTTACCGCCAACGAGGTAAAACTCTGGTGCAAAAACATGGGCATCAAGCTCGATTATGCTTCCGTCTATCACCCACAAACCAACGGCCAGGTCGAACATGCAAATGGTCTTATCATGAGCGGCATTAAACCCAGACTAGTGCGGTCCCTCAAGGAATCTAACACGCATTGGGTAGAGGAGCCCGACTCCGTGCTATGGGGGCTGCGGACCAGGCCAAATAGCACCACCGGATACACACCATTTTTTATGGTGTACGGCGCAGAAGCAGTTCTGCCCTGCGACATAATTCATGACTCACCTAGAGTGCGCATGTACGAAGAAAGAGAAGCCGAGCTCGATCAGCAGGACAACTTGGACGCCTTGGAGGAGGAGCGTGCCGTGGCAAAAGCCCGTTCCGCATTTTATCAACAGCAGGCCCGAAGATATCAAAGCAGAGAAGTACGGGCCAAAAATTTCAATATTGGCAAACTAGTTCTACGCCTGCCAGATAAGAAAAAGGACAAACTCAAGCCCAAGTGGGAAGGTCCATTCATAATCGACCAAGTCCTGACTGGTGGGGCGTACCGCCTGCGAGATGCGTCGAACAACCGACTCGAGCCAAACCCATGGAACGCCGCCCGTCTCCGAAGATTCTATGCCTAGCGTCGGACTCTATGTTCGTCTCCTTCCTCTGTCCATTCCTTTTTGAATTTTTCTATCTTACATTTCTCTCCTTCCCATTTTTCCTTTTATAGCCCTTAAAGGCTTATATAGTGACGCGCCACTCGCGCTCATTAAACCTGGGGGCTTCTTTAACAGAAGCTTATTTATGCGGGCTTCATGCCCAACACATGCGTCAAACTTCCGCATGTACCTTTTTCTTCACCATTATATGCATCGATATGACTTAAGTTTTGGCCAAGCTGGGTTGCCTGGCTCCTGTGCTTACCCCTACGTTCCCGATTGTTCGGCTAGGTGGTAAAGGGAGCACCTCTGCGATTGTTACTGCCGAGTCAGCCGGATGTGTACCTCAGACTGGGTGAAGCCGAAAGCTAGCATTCTTAAGGGAATATTCGGTCGGTGAAATAAAAGATGATCTTTTTACTCATTTTATGCGCCCCCAGATGCTTTTTTTTCTGCTCTCTTCACGCAGTCCGGACATGCACCTTAGGGCATGCCTCCCAGCGAAAGGAACCCTTAACGGAACTATTCTCTCTAGAAGATGTTTCTTACTAACCATGTAATAAAACATAACTAGTTGGGCACTTGTCTGATAAAGCACTGATGACCCCTACGCCTGGTCTCCACGCATACCCCGGTTCTTATATAACCGTTAGGGTATTCGGACACACTCCGGACCGTCAGGTCCCGAGGTTGAAGTGAAAAGGTCGGCAACGACAAACGATCTACAATCCGGCTAGAAGGCATTACACATGTCAATTTAAAATTACACAGTCATTCTGACTGATTGTATTCCTCTTCTATACCATCTAACAGGCTGTCTAATTTACAGTCCTGCTGGGAATACTTCGCAGCCAACTCTACTTGGTCGTATACTAAGCTTACAGGGATCTCCTTCCCGTCAGGCCCCACTGGTCCGACCTCGGCCAGGTAGTTTGGGTCAGACTTCGTAAAACGGGTCTTCACCATGGCCCAGTCCTCCCTAGCGCCTTGTCGGTAGGCCGATATCTTCCACAACCGGAAGCGCCGCCAAGCTCCCTTCAGCTTCTCCGCAAGCTCTCCGAGGCCCTCGGGCACGGAGTGGGCAGGCCATAAGGCTTGGGCAATACCTCGCATCGCCGGCCGAATTCGCTCGTGCAGTTGCAAGAGTTTGGGAAGAAGGTCACCCGTAGAACCGGGCATCTCCTCTGCAGGACGACCTGTGAGCATACCTACAGACATTACTCTATTAGTCGACTTCCTCGCCGAACCTTTTTTCAAAGTTCGTTCAAGCACTTACTAAATATGCCGCGTCGAAGCCGCTGATTCTCCTTCATGGAGTCCGACAGCTAGCCACGAACATCTTTAAGTTCGACATCCAGCTTGGTGTTGGCATCCTAAAGATTATTCTTCTCCAGCCTCACCTTTGTCAACACACCCTCACCGGCCTTTAGCCGGCGTAAGAGTTGTTGCTTGTCCGGATCGAGCCAGCGCCATCTGCAATATGATCTGTTAGATTTGCATCCACACCGCACAATACTAATCTTTCGAAGTGTATCTTACCTGAGGGGGTCTCTTTGGGCTCCCCTGCTACGGCTAGTGCGGCCTCTAGTTGGGCCTTGCACTTTTCCAGCTCCTGGGACAGTACGGTATTCTTCTCTATAAGAACCTGCATATTAAATGATCCTTAAATCAGTTTCTCTAACTGCTTCAAGTCTCGGGGGCTACTGGCATATATATATATTTAACCAAAATTTTCTTACCCGTATGTCTTTTACATACTGCTCCGTGGCTCTGGCTAAACCATTTTGAGCGGCACGGAGGTACGCATCTCCCGAATTAAAGGCATCTAAAGCCTCTTGGGAGAAACAACCGTCGCATAGAACTGTCTGGCGACGCCTGTGGTTCATGGCACTCTCCACTTCAGAATTTGTGGCAGACAGCCTGTCCTCATCCTCTGCCGGAGGAGCGTCCGGTGCACGCCTTGTGCTCGCCTCCGCTTCCTGGCCAGACGTTGGAGCCTGGCTGGTGGAGGCGCGATTGGCAACCTCTCCGGATGTGGTCCGGCGAGATCTCTTCGTTCTGAAGATAGCATGAACGTTAATATGCCCTGACAAAATAACTCCAGGGAAATAGATGGTGCACTATACCTTTGCGCCGGCATCTCAGTCCGGACTACATTCCTTTTCGCCCCACGGGGCCCTGCAGCCCCTCGTTGGCTAGCCACCGTATGTTCGGCCTCCTGCCTCGGAAATCTCCCCTGCAAAACACGGTTGTCATTAGAAACACTGGAATATGTCAGAATGGAATCTCTTTCAAGGGAATGGGACTCTAGTTTCCTTCACCTGGGAGGCCGGGATTAACCCGGGGTAATCCGCCGTAATGGCCACCAAGGTATCGTCCTTGCTTAGCTGATAGAACACCCCATCAATAAGCTCCACCGATATGTCCGGATCCTCTTCGGAGTCCGGATTAAGGGACCATTCTGGGTCCTCGGGCTGTGGAGGACAGCTGTTTATATCCTTTACCTCCTGTCGCAGTTCCTGCATCGAAATCATTAGACTACCTATCTAACCGTGGGAGTATAAAACGAACGGGCAAGCGCAATTGTTCACTTACCCAACTTGGAGGATCGTACATACTGAATCCGGCCTGCGGATTGACGCGGAGGAATTCCTCCTTTTCTCCCTTGTACAAAGAGGTTAAGATCTTTACTAAGGCGGCAGCTGAGGCCGGGACCTTACGACCGTAACGGGTGGCGTCATCCTCCTTGTTGAAATCCACATGGGGTGGCCTCTGTATTGAAGCGGCTTCACCCCCCGCATAATACATGCGGCCATGACTCCAATCATGGTTAGTCCGGAATGAGCCAACAGTCTTATCCGGCCCATCAGGTAAAGGACGTCTCTGTCGCTTTCTCTCTGAGAGCTCTGTGGACGCCAGCTGAAGCGTTTCTTCAATGGGGCATTATTGAACTCGGGGAGACCGACCCGGATAGGGTCCGGTAGCGGGACATCATCTATGTAAAACCATTCCGAAGGCCAGTCCTCGGACGCCTTCTTCGGGGTTCCGGATAGGTATCCGGTCCCAGCGATGCGCCAAACTTCGGCTCCGCCCACTTGATAGATAGACCCCTCTTGAGAACGGGGCACCAGGCAGAATAACCTCTTCCAAAGCGTGAAATGAGCCTCAACGCCTAAAAATAGCTCGCAAAGGGCAAGGAAACCCGCGATGTGTAATACGGAGGCGGGCGTGAGGTTGTGCAGCTGGAGATCGTAAAATTTCAAAAGCCCGCAGAGAAATGGATGAATTGGAAATCCCAGTCCCCTTATTAGATAGGGGACAAGGCACAATCGCTCTCCTTTAGAAGGATTTGGGGTGCTCTCCGCTTGTTTTTCGCCATTGTAGGTGGCGAGACCGGCTCGGATCGGGACCATGTATGCCGAGGGAAGAAATCCCTTGGCCTGAAGCGACACTAACTCGCTGTGCGGGATGGTGCAACTCTCCCAGTCCCCGGGTTTGGGACCAGAGGGGCGAGGGGAGGAGCTGCGACGGCTAGACATGTTGGAATGGACCTTTGCTGGAAGCGCTCTGATGATAGCTCGCGGAGAGGAGAAGATGTGGTTTGAACCCGAAGTCCCATCCAGTTAAATAGGCGGCTCGTTTATATGGCTAGGGGTGTGGATGTAAAAGCGCCCCGGCTTTTCGCATTCGTTTGACACGTGGAAGACGGCCATTATTGGGCGTAGAAGCCAAGGAGCGCAACATTTACAAGAAACCAGACTTTATTCAACAGGTACACGGAATTTGGAGGAGAACCCCCCTTGCAATGCCGGAGACAATCTGCGCGCCGGACTCATCGTCATTGAAGCCTGGTTCGGGGGCTACTGAGGGAGTCCTGGATTAGGGGGTGTTCGGGTAGCCGGACTATACCTTCAGCCGGACTCCAGGACTATGAAGATACAAGATTGAAGACTTCGTCCCGTGTCCGGATGGGACTTTCCTTGGCGTGGAAGGCAAGCTTGGCGATGCGGATATTCAAGATCTCCTACCATTGTAACCGACTCTATGTAACCCTCACCCTATCCGGTTTCTATATAAACCGGAGGGTTCCAGTCCATAGGGAACATCATCATACAACAATCATACCATAGGCTAGCTTCTAGGGTTTAGCCTCCTCGATCTCGTGGTAGATCTACTCTTATACTACCCATATTATCAATATTAATCAAGCAGGACGTAGGGTTTTACCTCCATCGAGAGGGCCCAAACCTGGGTAAAACATCGTGTTCCCTGCCTCCTGTTACCATCCGGCCTAGACGCATAGTTCGGGACCCCCTACCCGAGATCCGCCGGTTTTGACACCGACACTAGCCCTCTCCGGTGTCTATACAAACTGGAGGGTTTTAGTCCGTAGGACGAACAACAGTCGTACCATAGGCTAGCTTCTAGGGTTTAGCCTCCTTGATCTCGTGGTAGATCTACTCTTGTACTACCCATATCATCAATATTAATCAAGCAGGATGTAGGGTTTTACCTCCATCAAGAGGGCCCAAACCTGGGTAAAACATTGTGTCCCCTGCCTCCTGTTACCATCTGCCTAGACGCACAGTTCGGGACCCCTTCCCGAGATCCGCCGGTTTTGACACCGACACTTGTTACCATGGAAGGTAATCCTCTGAGGGGCTTGTTCGGGGTATCTTCACCCCGACCAGTAGAGCAAAGAGTTGCTCCTCAACCTACTGAACCAATTGAAAATGAATATGAAAATGAAAATGCTTGCTTTGAAGTTCCTTCGGGTATGATAGAAAAACTGCTAGCTAATCCTTTTCTAGGAGATGGAACAAAACATCCTGATGAACATCTAATACATGGGGATCAAGTTTGTGGATTATTTAAGCTTGCAGGTGTACCCGGATATGTTGTTAAGAAGGAGGTCTTTCCCTTATCTTTGAGGGGAGATGCATCGACATGGTATAGGCTATGTGATGATATGAGGTCTTCGAATTACAAACGATTGAAATTGGAATTTCATCAGAAGTTTTATCCTATGCATCTTGTTCATCGTGATCGCAATTATATATATAATTTTTGGCCTCATGAAGGAGAAAGCATCGCTCAAGCTTGGGGGAGGCTTAAATCAATGTTATATTCATGCCCCAATCATGAGCTCTCAAGAGAAATGATTATTAAAAAAAAATTATGCTCGGCTTTCTGGTAACAATCGCACCATGCTTGATACTTCTTGTGCTGGCTCTTTTATGATGAAGATTATTGAATTCAAATGGGATTTATTGGAAAGAGTTAAACGCAACTCTGAAGATTGGGACCTCGACAATGGTATGGAGTCAGGTATGACACCTAGTTTTGATTGTGTTAAATCTTTTATTGATACAGATACTTTTCGTAAATTTGGCACTAAATATGGACTTGACTCTAAGATAGTAGCTTCTTTCTGTGAATCTTTTGTTACTTATGTTGATCTCCCCAAGGAGAAGTGGTTTAAATATCATCCTCCCATAGAAGTAAAAGTAGCTGCACCTATTAAAGTTGAAGAAAAGACTATTACTTATAATGATCCTACTGTTCCCACTTCTTATGTTGAGAAACCACCTTTCCCTGTTAGGATAAAGGATCATGCTAAAGCTTCAACGGTGGTTCGTAAAAGCAATATTAAAGCATATACACCTCCTGAGCAAGTTAAAGTTGAACCTAATATTTCTATTGTTAAAGATCTCTTGTCTGATAATATTGATGGGCATGTTATTTATTTTTGTAATGAAACTGCTAGAATTGCTAAACCCTGTGATAAAGATAAACCTAGACCTGTAGTAGGCATGCATGTTATTTCTGTTAAAATAGGAGATCATTGTTATCATGGCTTATGTGATATGGGTGCCAGTGTTAGTGCAATACCTTATTCCTTATACAAAGAAGTTATGCATGATATTGCACCTGCTGAGATGGAAGATATTGATGTCACAATTAAACTTGCCAATAGAGATACTATTTCACCAATGGGAATTGTTAGAGATGTTGAAGTCTTGTGTGGGAAAACTAAATATCCTGCTGATTTTATCGTTCTTGGTTCCCCACAAGTTAGCTTTTGTCCCATTATATTTGGTAGACCCTTTGTAAATATTGTTAATGCTACCATAGATTGCAAAAGAGATGTTGTTACTGTCGGTTTAGATGATATGACTCATGAATTTAATTTTTCTAAATTTAGTAGACAACACCGTGAAGAAGAATTACCTAGTAGACAACACCATCAAAGAATACTTTTACATGCCCTTTTGGTACTTTTGCTTATAGAAGCATGCCTTTTGGTTTATATAATGCACCTGCTACCTTTCAAAGTTGCATGATGGCTATATTCTCTGACTTTTGTGAAAAGATTTGTGAGGTTTTCATGGAGGACTTTTCCGTCTATGGATCTTCTTTTGATGACTGCTTGAGCAACCTTGATCGAGTTTTGCAGAGATGTGAAGAAACTAATCTTATCTTGAATTAGGAAAAGTGCCACTTTATGGTTAATGAAGGTATTGTCTTGGGGCATAAAGTTTCTGAAAGAGGTATTGAAGTTGACAAACCCAAGGTTGATGCTATTGAAAAGATGCCATGTCCCAAGGACATCAAAGGTATAAGAAGTTTCCTTGGTCATGCCAGATTTTATAGGAGGTTCATTAAGGACTTCTCAAAAATCTCTCGGCCTCTGACTAATTTATTACAAGAAGATATACCATTTGCTTTTGATGATGATTGTGTAGAAGCATTTGAAATACTTAAGAAAGCATTGATCTCTGCACCTATTGTTCAGCCACCTGATTGGAATTTACCCTTTGAAATTATGTGTGATGCTAGTGATTATGCTGTAGGTGCTGTTCTAGGACAAAGAGTTGATAAGAAACTAAATGTTATTCAATATGCTACTAAAACTCTAGACAATGCTCAAAGAAACTATGCTACTACTGAAAAAGAATTCTTAGCAGTTGTATTTGCTTGTGATAAGTTTAGACCTTATATTGTTGATTCTAAAGTAACTATTCACACTGATCATGCTGCTATTAAATATCTTATGGAAAAGAAAGATGCTAAACCTAGACTTTTTAGATGGGTTCTCTTGCTAGAAGAATTTGATTTGCATATTGTTGATAGAAAAGGAGCTGAGAACCCCGTTGCAGACAACTTGTCTAGGTTAGAAAATGTGCTTGATGACCCACTACCTATTGATGATAGTTTTCCTGATGAGCAATTAAATGTCATTAATACTTCTCATACTGCTCCATGGTATGCTTATTATGCTAATTACATTGTTGCTAAGTTTATACCACCTAGTTTCACATACCACCAAAAGAAAAAGTTCTTCTATGATTTGAGGCATTACTTTTGGGATGACCCACATGTTTATAAAGAAGGAGTAGATGGTGTTATTAGACGTTGTGCACCTGAGCATGAACATGAACAGATCCTACGCAAGTGTCACTCCGAAGCTTATGGAGGACACCATGCTGGAGATAGAACTGCACATAAGGTACTGCAATCTAGTTTTTATTGGCCTACTCTATTGAAGGATGCCCGTAAGTTTGTCTTATCTTGTGATGAATGTCAAAGAATTGGTAATATTAGTAGACGTCAAGAAATGCCTATGAATTATTCACTTGTTATTGAACCGTTTGATGTTTGGGGCTTTGACTATATGGGACCTTTTCCTTCCTCTAATGGTTATACACATATTTTAGTTGCTGCTGATTATGTTACTAAGTGGGTAGAAGCTATTCCAACTAGTAGTGCTGATCATAACACTTCTATTAAAATGCTTAAAGAAGTTATTTTTCCAAGATTTGGAGTCCCTAGATATTTAATGACTGATGGTGGTTCACATTTTATTCATGGTGCTTTCCGTAAAATGCTTGCTAAATATGATGTTAATCATAGAATTGCATCTCCTTATCACCCTCAGTCTAGTGGTCAAGTAGAATTGAGTAATAGAGAGCTCAAATTAATTTTGCAAAAGACTGTTAATAGGTCTAGAAAGAATTGGTCCAATAAACATGATGATGCATTTTGGGCCTATATAACTGCATATAAAAATCCTATGGGTATGTCTCCGTATAAAATGGTCTATGGAAAAGCATGTCACTTGCCTCTTGAACTAGAACACAAGGCTTATTGGGCTATTAAAGGACTTAAATTATGATGTTAAACTTGCCGGTGAGAAGAGGTTATTTGATATTAGCTCACTTGATGAATGGAGAACCCAAGCCTACGAAAATGCCAAGTTGTTTAAAGAAAAAGTTAAAAGATGGCATGAAAAAAGGATACAAAAGCGTGAGTTTAATGTAGGTGATTATGTATTGCTATACAACTCTTGTTTAAGATTTTTTGCAGGAAAACTCCTCTCTAAATGGGAAGGCCCTTATGTTATCGAGGAGGTCTACCATTCTGGTGCCATAAAAATCAACAACTTCGAAGGCACCAATCCGAAGGTGGTGAATGGTCAAATAATCAAACACTATATCTCAGTTAATCCCATAAATGTTGAAACCAATGTTATCGAAACTGTAACCCCGGAGGAATACATAAAGGACACTTTTCGGAATGTTTCAGACTTCGAAAAGGAATAGGTATGTGGTACGGTAAGTAAACCGACTCCAAAACAGTTTTTAAGGCAATATTTCTCCGTTTCGGAATATTTAGAAAAATAAAAAAATAAGCAGCAGTCCGGGAAGGACATGATGGCTCCACGAGGGTGGAGGGCGCGCCCTACCCTACTGGGCACACCCCTACCTCGTGGGCACCTCGTGTGCTCTCCGGACTCCGTTTTCATACACGACACGTATTTTGGTCGATAAAAATTCATTGTATAATCTCCCGGAGGTTTTGACTCCCGTATCACGCAATTATCTCCTGTTTGTGTTTTGAGCTATTGCTGCTGCAGATTAGAGCAGGATGTCTTCGCAAGAGTCAGTCGGGGAGAGCCGGGTGTATCATCCGTCACCGAGATCAATGACAAACAATCATGTTGACCCCTTTGGGCCAGCAACGGAGGAAGAGATGGAGGCTGATTTGAAGAGGATAGATGCCATGGAAGAGGATCAAGAAGTCACTTCCCGCCTCCAAGCTGGATTCACAATGGGAGAACTACGGAGCTCAGCTATTCCAAACTCGGTTATCCCTTCCAATGTTAGATTTCTTTCTTATGAGAATATGAAAAAGAGTGTCACTGGTTCTCCTGCAGCTATGCAGCACCCTTGGGTGCAGGGAGCTTTGGCTGTTACAGGAAAACTCCGAAAGGAAATAATGGACCTCAAGCAGCAAATCAACAAGCTTGAGGAGGAGAACCGTATCTTGAGGGGCATCATCGCCAAGAATATCACATCACCATTGTTGGTGTCAAAACCGGCGCATCTCGGGTAGGGGGTCCCGAACTGTGCGTCTAAGGTGGATGGTAACAGGAGGCACGGAACACGATGTTTTACCCAGGTTCGGGCCCTCTTGATGGAGGTAAAACCCTACGTCCTGCTTGATTTATTCTTGATGATATGAGTATTACAAGAGTTGATCTATCACGAGATCGGAGAGGCTAAACCCTAGAAGCTAGCCTATGGTATGATTGTATGTTGTCCTACAGACTAAAACCCTCCGATTTATATAGACACCGGAGGGGGCTAGGGTTACACAAGGCCGGTTACAAAGGAGGAGATATCCATATCCGTACTGCCTAGCTTGCCTTCCACGCCAAGTAGAGTCCCATCCGGACACGAGACGAAGTCTTCAATCTTGTATCTTCATAGTCCAACAGTTTGGCCAAAGGATATAGTCCGGCTGTTCGGAGACCCCCTAATCCAGGACTCCCTCAGTAGCCCCTGAACCAGGCTTCAATGACGATGAGTCTGGCGCGCAGTGTTGTCTTCGGCATTGCAAGGCGGGTTCCTCCTCCGAATACACCACAGAAGAATTTGAATACAAGGATAGTGTCCGACCCTGCAAAATAAGTTCCACATACCACCGTAGAGAGAATAATATTTCCACAAATCTAATCTGCTGAGATGTTTCGGCAACATGACATCATGCCGTGGCCCGGTGATTATTCGAACCATTTCTTTTAACTAGCCCCGCACATAACGCGAGGCAGTTTCTTGACACGTCTTGTCAAAGCAGAGATCGTGTCCCCCTTATTACGGGATTCTCATCAATACGGGCATGGGTAAACCAACCGCGCCATCAATTACGGCGCTTGGGGGATAAGCGAGTTTTACCAGGCTAGTGGGGGCGCATAGTTTCGGCCGCCCTTATAAGGGGATAAGGTTTAACCTTTCTCTACCCACGCCTTCTTCCTCCTTGCTCATCCATTCTTGCGCACTCGAGCTCCAACGCCCAAGTCCACATCCTTCCCCTCAACATTCTCCAAACATGTCCAGAGCGGGAAGCAAATGGATGGCTTCCTCCGTTACGGAGGGACACATCAAGAAGCTGCACGGAGCCGGATACTTAGCCGCGAATATCGCGCATCGGCTGCCCACTGCGGGGCAGATTGTTCCTACCCCGGAACCTCACGAGAGGGTAGTTTTCCTCCACCACTTCCTCCGCGGACTGGGGTTTCCCCTCCATCCATTCGTCTGTGGTCTTATGTTCTACTACGGGCTGGACTTTCATGATCTAGCCCCGAACTTCATCCTCAACATTTCGGCGTTCATCGTCGTGTGCGAGGCTTTCCTCCGCATCCGGCCCCACTTCGGCCTATGGCTGAAGACCTTCAATATCAAGCCGAAGGTGGTGGAGGCCAACAAGCAGAATGTGGCGGAGCCATGGTGGGCAAGATGCCCAATGTTATATGGCTTGAAGGCTCCTTCGTGGAGACCATAAAGGGGTGGCCATCGGCGTGGTACTACATCACCGAGCCGCGCGACACCAACTGGGTAGCGGCCCCCGAGTTTCGATCCGGAATCCCCACGCGGCTCACTTCCTAGAAAGAGAAGGGCCTATCCTAGGGTTCATCGGTGGAGCTGGACGGACTCCAGAAATGTATCCGGAATATGGCAAGCAAGAAGCTCAAGCTTGTCAACATAGTCTAGGTCATGCTCTTCCACCGGATCCTCCCGTGTCAACAACGGGATTTCAACTTGTGGGAGTTCGACCCGGCCCAGTACCAGACTCTGAGCAAGCTCTTCGACACGATGCACAAGGACGTTTGGAGGGTGCTGTTCAAGGGTGCTGAGGTCCCTCCCTCTCTCACCGAGGACCGCGGGCTAAGCGCGAAGCGCCCTGCGAATCCAGTAAGTTTTGTACATCTGGTAGGATTTTTACTTCCCATATCTTAACCACGCGCGGGGTCTGAGCTCCCATGCCTTTGACAGGACTGGGTGGGGGCATCAGAGAAGATCGACTATCCGGCCCCTCTGCCCGAAGACACCGCGGACGCTCTCCTGATGGAGATGCTGACTCCGGCTCCATACAAGGTGCCGGAGAAGACCAAGAAGAAGGCCAAGGGAACCCGAAAGAGTTCCTGGCGCCAGGTGATATCGGGCTCATCGTCCGATGACTCTGCGACGCACTCCTCCCCCCAAGACGAGGTGGAAGATGAAGATGCTCCCCCTTCAGCCGGGGGAGACAAGAAAAGGAAGGCCGCCCCAACCGGGGGGGCTGAAGGGTCCAAGAAGGGAAGGACTCTACTTCCGGACTGCTCCACCACCGTCGCCGAAGACGAAGACGAGTGGCTGCTCAGGTCCAAGCCCCTGGAAAAGTTGTAAGTATTCGGATAAGAGTAACTCAAAGCATACCTTTGACACACTGCTTCTCCTAATGTCGAATATGATAATCCAAACCGCCCTAAGCCCGCATCAACGTATCTTCGTTGGGCGGCTCCTTGGACTCGTCGGATATGGATAGAGATCTACTTCCGACCGCCACCTCCCCTTGCCCTACGGACAATGCCGAGGTGCTATCTCGAGAGGCACCGGGTCGAGGGAAGATAGTCCCCAAGGCGCCTCAAGGCGACCTTCCGGACTCCGGGAGCAGAGGGGGTAAGGCTCCCGAGGGCTCCGAGTTCGGCCTTCAGCCGAACACTACGCCGGAACCCCCAATGGTTCCGAACTCGGGCAGGCGGCCTCCTTCCAAAAGGGGCAAGACGCATGTGCCGGTGACCTCTGTCCATCCAGAGGCACTGGACAATCTGCTGGAGCGCTTCGGAGCGCTTCCATCGACGAAGAGCACCGCACTATTATGAGTGCAGTGATCCAGAAGGTTCAGTCCGCTAGGAGCGGACTGACTGAAGCCTATGCCAGCCTTCTAACAGGCTTTGAGGTAAGTATTTGAAATATAGGAAAAATATTACCGCATAGACAGTAGCCCCTGATGCTCTGTTTGGTGTTCAAAAAGCCGAATAGAGGATCAACTAATATCTACAGGAGTCTAATATAAGTATGTCCATATGCGTATGCAGGCTTCATTGCTGGCCTCTGCCGCACTGACCGCGGAGGTCGCCGTACTGAAGCAGGACCTCAAAGGGTCCAAGAAAGAGCTCGGCCTTGCCAAGAGGCAGCTCGAGGAGAACAAATGTAAGTAATACCTAGTCTGTAGATTTGTATATATATAAAAGTGATGCGATTGCAAAATGACAGGATCATCTTTAATCTGCCAGGGACCACGACCGAAGTGGCAACCCTGAAGCAAGCGCTATCCAAGGCCGAAAACAAAGCGGCCCAGGAGCGCACCGAGCAGGAAAAACAAGAGGCACAGGTGGGCGAGGTGCAGCAAGAGCTCCACACTCTCGTGACGAAGCACGAGGCGTTGGAGCTTGACTTGAAGACGCGAGAGTCCGAGCTTGCCACGACACTTGAGAGTGCAAAGAGTGCCAAGGCTGAGGCCCAAAAGGCTCTCCAAGAGATTGACGCGATGAAGAAGATAGCGGCGGGTAAGGCATTCTATATGCAAAGCAAGCATGTGAAAGTAAATTACTTGTTACTTACCCGAATCCGGAGCTCTCCAGGAGCATTCGCAGATTTGCCCCGCAGCGTGTCAGATGCCGCACAGTTTTACCAGGACGAGGAGGGAAGCTCAACGGAGAAGCTGTTATGGTCTCAGTATACTGAGACCGAACACCCGATGCCTCTGAGCGACCAGCTGAAGAAACTGGTCGAGCTGCACAAGGCGGCCGAATAGGCCATGAAGGGCTTTATAGTACAGATGTGGCCTGGTGACGCCCTTCTCAACAGCTACTTCGGCCTGGTGAGGCGGCTTGTGGATGCCTGCCCACGGCCAGAAGTCATCAAGCGGTCCGTCTGCATCGAAGGTGCACGCCGGGCTTTCGCCCGTGCGAAGGTGCACTGGGCCAAGATGGATGCCGTGAAGCTGGCGAAGGAAGGGCCGTCGCAGGGCAAGGAGCATCGCCACCCCGAGATGTACTATGAGGGTGTCCTGAAGGGTGCCCGTCTTGTAGCGGACGAGTGTGCGAAAGATGTAATATTTGAGTAAACTTGCTCGTGTAATCCTGTATTATGAAAACTTGTTCATATGCGCTATGCAATGCTTGTTTGAATTTAAAATATTGCCTTCTGTTCGGCTGTTTATCAAATTTGAGAGATGGCTAGTCGTCGGCTTCTGCCCCCACGCCACGAGTGCTGGGGTGTTCGGGATAAACCTGAGCACTCTTGTTCCCATTGTTGGGTCCTTCGAGGGAGGTGCTCAGCACAACGAACAAGGCAATCGGACTATAATGCGTTATCACTCTCACTTAGCCATAGAATTCTATAATTTTAAATTTCGGCGAAGCCCCTAGTATTCGGAAGGCCGAATTTGGGGCGTGATACACGCCTTAAGCCGGACAGGGCTGACTCCTCGCTCTAAGCGGCATAAGTCTTTAGGGACTTGAAACCTCTCGAACAGCGACCAGTCTCTCGCCTTATCATGATAGTCAGTTTTGGCTTTCTCTACTGAGGTGCTTAGCCCAGCAGAACCGGGGCACAATCGCAGTAGTTCTCCTAGTGCTACCTTAGCCGATATAGCGGAACGTAAGGTACCAAAACATGGGAGCCAGGCAAACCCAACTATTGACCCAAGACATGATTCGGAATTAATGCATATAATGCTATATGTTCGGGGTGCCGCACTGTCGAAAGTGTTTGAACTTCTCACGCCGCATTATGGGGTATGCTTAAGCCCCTGCGTATTGGCCGTACCAGAGTGTACAGGTGCTAGATGTCATGAATGAACATATATATGTAAAGGAAGAATGCAATAATAGTCTTAATGCTATGCATTGTTTTATTCAAAAAGGTGCGTTAGAGCAGAATCATACAAGTAGTGCGATAAGCAAAAAGTAGGACTATTTGACATGTCCATTCCAAGGGCGAGCTGAGGAATAGTATTAAAGCAAGTATTTCACTCGTTATCGTAATCCACCTGGGAGTGCCGTGGTGTGACGTAGCTCTCTGCCTCCTTGGTTGCTGCATCATGTGTTTGGCAATCATGCTGCCGGACAGGGTTTCCAGAGATTACAGTCCTGAAAGAGAAAAATAACAAAGCGGGAAGCCCCTAGTGTGGTTTAAGCCCCGTCTTGGGGCGTGCCGTAGTTGTGCCCCCCTCCCCACCTGTGCCCATGGTATTTTTAATGCGTAATTATGTACTCATGGCACAGATTTTGCCGTTTGGCTGGGACCGGGGTGGGGGCCGTATTGCTATGCAAGCTTGGAACGTGCCAGGCGGTCCAGTTGCCGATTACTCCGGGCATGCTTGAAGGTGTCCGGGTCATTAATCGCCGAACTAGTGGATTGTCAGGACCCCGATTCTAAGCCACATCGATCTAGCCGGTAACACCTCATATCACTTTGCGGCCTCACGCACGGTATCCCACGGGTGTCGCCTTACCATGGCCCGGGACCGTTTGCGCCTTTTGGCTCGCGTATATGACAATGTTGCTAGCATCCATATGACCGAGAACCCGGGCCGACATGGCTAGTCGTGAACCCAAAGCGGCACAGACCTATGGAGACAGGCATACATGAATCACATCGAACATGTCGGTCATCAACGAGTGATTCCGGGCTGTAGCACTGGGCTAACAGGACTCCGGGGATCCCGGGCTATAGCAGGCTAGACAGGACTCCGGGGATCACCGCATGACATTTCCCCGAAGGGACAGACATAGGGACGAAGTGAAACACATGCCGGCTAGTCAAGTGTCCTGAACAGTGGTGCTGGGCTAGCAGGACTCCGGTGAACCGGGCTGTAGCGGACTACTATGGCTCGAGGAACACTAGACTACATTTCCCCATAAGAAAGGCTGCGAAGGACAAACAACTAGATTGTCGGATCCCACCCATACCAAGCATTTCAATCATACACGCAATATGCCCGTTATGAGTACATACAACATGGCATCACAACAAAACTCTACAACTCAGTACTTTATTTAAAGGCTCCAGGGAGCCATACATAACATATTCATACAGATAGGGGTCACATGACCCGACACTCAAGTCATACAGTCATACAAGCACTTGCGGAAGCAACTAGTTTGAGTACAAACTCTAGAAAGAAAGAAGGCTTCTCGAAGCCTGTCTATCTACATAGGGCCCTCCATGGCCTGGATCACCACCTGGGTGGCTAGTCACTCATCGACGTCAAGGTCTACGTAAAACCCATCGAAGGGGGCAGTGTTGTCGTCTGAAACAATAAATAAGCAAACATGAGCACAAAGGTACTCAGCAAGTCTTACATCAGAACCTACTATACATGCTCATTCTCAAGAAGGTGGTGGGGTTTATGCAGCAAGCCAGCTTTGACTCTTGGCTAAGCTATCCTACGGAACCTTTTAGCAAAATAGTTTTCGCACACGAGTCCACTACTCACCAACACAATACTCCACCGTGGATCCTCCCTCGTATCCTGCGAGAGGCCATCCTCAGTACTCACACTTATCTTGAGTCTTTTAGTAGTATCCATTAACTTGTCTATGAACTGTATAGGCAACCAAGTAGTCCTTTACCGCGGACGCGGCTATTCGAATAGTTTTATACCCTGCAGGGGTGTACTTCGTCATACATGCTTTCACCGCTTACCGCTGTCTACACGACATGTACTCGGCAACCTTCAAGCGGAAGCCCAGCGAGGGTGTCGGCCACGGCCTACCTAAACACCTAAGCCCCTAGTCCAGGTTATCGCCTATCCAGGTTCCATCCGCAGGGAGTCCGGCCGAGGTTTCCACATACGGCCCCGAACGATGTGAACAGGGTTCCCGAGACACCAAACGGGTGACTCGGTACACCCGGCCACGGTGTATCTACCGCAACATAGCCCACCCCTAGGGTCAGCACTACGCACGGCCGCCAACACATATCCTACAAACACCAGAAACTATTTGCAACTCCTGGACAGAGTACTAGGGTGGCTAAGAAGCCGAGAGGGTCCATTTGTTTCGGGCCCAATGTACGGTAGTAACTGCATCTTAAATCACACATACAGATCTCAGTTCTTATGGACGGCCTCAATGAAACAACCCACCATGTACTCCTACATGGCCTCTCATCGATACCTTTACCAAAACATGTTCAATACATCCCACGTATCACTGACACAAGCATTTCACTCTAGCCCATCACCCAGATGAACCAGACCTGACACAACTCTAAGCATAGCAGGCATAGCAAGGTAGGAATCACAAAACATGGCTCAATCAACTCCTACACATGCTACTGGGTTTCATCTAGTTACTGTGGCAATGACAGGTCATGCAGAGGATAAGGGTTCAACTACCGTAGCACACAGCAGTTTGAATCGTGTTGTCTTAATGCAGTAAACAAGAGCAGGAGCGAGAACATGGGTTGTATCGGAATGATCAATGGTTGCTTGCCTGATGGAGTGGTAACGGGATACTGCCCTTCAGTTGGATACTCGTGAATATCCTCGGAGGCAGAACCTACCACGAAGAACACAACCGAGCACAATCAACACATGACGATATGCAACAATATGGTGCATGCTATGACATGGCAATATGAATGTGTTTTGGCCTAATGCAAGCTAAAACAGAAAGGGGTGAACTCATTTGAATCCAAGATTCAAATATTAGCTCATTAATTATTTCATTTATAGGGCATTTTCTTATTCTTCTTAAACAGTAGGGTAAACTTGTTTTGTCATGCATGAAACCATTACAGATGGATAGATTGAATTTTTCTGATAATTTTTCATATATAATTTGTCTCATTTGGAGTTGTGGTTGAATTTCTATGAATTTTTGAAGTTTAGGCAATTTTCTGGAATTTTCTATATAAAATTAAATCCAGAAAAGAGTTACTGCGTCAGCCTTGCGTCAGCATGACGTCAGCAAGTCAAAGGCACGGTCCAGGTCAAACCCGACCAGTGGGGTCCACTGGTCAGTGACCCTAGCTGGTTTCTGTGGCTGACGTGTGGGACCAGGTCAACGGTGACGTGGCAAAGTCAAAATGACAGGTGGGGTCCTCCTGAGACCGGTGCTAATCTAACAGAGTAGTTAACTAACTAATTAGGCACTAGGGCCCACATGGCAGTGGCTCTAGAGGGGCTGGTTAGTGGGATAGTTAACCGCTAATGACGGCCACGTCAGCTACCGGCGTTTAGCTGCCGGCGACCTCAGATCGCGGTGGCGTCACTAGGGCCCACATGGCAGTGGCTCTAGAGGGGCTGGTTAGTGGGATAGTTAACCGCTAATGACGGCCACGTCAGCTACCGGCGTTTAGCTGCCGGCGACCTCAGATCACGGTGGCGTCCGCGTCGGGATTTTGCTACAGGTGATGGTTTGGCGCGCTGGGGGCACTAGGGAGGAGCTCGCGCTCGTCCGCATCCAAAGGAACGAACGGGAGGCCGCGAGGTGGCCGGAGCTGAGCACGGCGTCGACCTCGGCGGCGGCCGGAGTTTGGGCAAGGTCGGGGTTGGCACTAGGGGGCACAGTAGGTCGAATGGGTGGGCGTGCCCGGCTCCTGGAAGCGTGCTGAGCATAGTAGTGGGCTCGGCTTTGAGCTACCGTGGCTCTAGCCACGACAGCGTCAAGGCTCAGCGGCGGCGAGCTTCGGGTGCTCGCGGGGCAGCAGTTATGGGGCGAAAGCGACAGCGTGGCTAAGGGGGAAAAGATCAGGAGCTCACAGCGGTGCCATAGGGATGGCTAGCGGGCTCGGGGACGACCTTGACGGCGCGAATCGACGGCGAGGAGCTCGGGTGCCCGAGGTTGAAGATGACCACGACGGCGTCGAAACAGGGCCTCCCGGCGTCTTCTAGCTCGATTGGGAGGACGAGGAGGCTTCGGGGGTGCTTCTGGACTCGGCGGGAGGGTGAGGGGAGCATGGAGGTTGCGTCTACGGCGTACGGCGGCGACGAGCTCCGCTCGGTGGAAGTGAGAGGGAGCCAGAGGAGAGAATGGGGACGGGAGAGTGAGCGAGAGGAGTTCCAGGGGCTGCGTGGCACTCGTCTAGAGGGGTCGGGAAGCAGGAGGTGGCCAAGCAGGGTGGAGGTGGCGCGCGCGCGTGCCGGCGGGCGTCGAGCACACGCCCCTGTCCTTCTGTCCGAGGAGGGAGACGACAGGGGGCAGCGGTGGTGGGCTGGGCCGCCAGCTGGAGATGGGCCAGGTAGGGTCCAGGTAAGTGGCCCAGTGGCCTTCCACTCTTTTATTTATTTCTGTTTTCTATTTCTGTTATTTTGTTTTGATTTAGTTTAAATACTAAATCATTTTATAAAATCCTGAAAATATTCATGGACACTTGCTGAATTATTTCAGTGGCCCAAAAAACAGTTCCAACATTATTTGAGCATTTGAATTATTTAATAGCATTTAAATGCCCAAATTCAAATATTTATGAAATAAATCAGTGACCTTCTGTTGACCTAGAAAAATGTGCACCTATTTTCCCAAAGGTTCTAACCCAAGGCAAAGAGGGTGAGCATTTTAGAAGGGCATTTCAGGTTCATTGAATTTATTTTTAGTAAACCCTAGTTGATTTCAGGGGGGGGGTGCTGGGGGTTCTGCTTTCCCCATTTCAAGTTTCTGATGAAAGTAAACATGATGCACACTCTAATGCATGGTCTAGCTAGGGTGTGACATGGATTGCCTTGAGAGGTTACTTTGCGCTTCTGCTGCGAGGGCCGCAGTGTGCTCCTCCGTGCGGAGAGAGCGCTCTGTGTTTCCATTGACTGTTATGACCCCCCGAGGTCCTGGAATCTTGAGCTTGAGATATGCATAATGCATACCGCATTGAATCTCGCAAATGCGGTTCGCCCGAGCAGTGCATGGTAGCCACTGCGGAATGGGACTATGTCAAAGATTAACTCTTCGCTTCGGAAGTTATCCGGGGATCCGAAGACCACTTCCAGTGTGACTGAGCCTGTGCAATGTTGGGCCACTTCCAGGTCGTTTTTGTGGGTTTGATCCTTGAGGGGTCTATACCCATTTTGCGCACTGTGTCCTGATAAAGCATGTTCAGGCTGCTGCTGCCATCCATTAGGACTCGAGTGAGGTGAAATCCGTCAATGATTGGGTCTAGGACCAGTGGGGCGTATCCGCCATGACGGATACTAGTGGGGTGGTCTCTGCGATCGAAGGTGATCGGACAGGAGGACCATGGGTTGAACTTTGGGGCGGCTGGCTCCAACGCATATACGTCCCTGAGAGCACGCTTCCGCTTCCTCTTGGGGATGTGGGTTGCGTATATCATGTTCACTGTCCGTACTTGTGGGGGGAACCTCTTCTGTCCTCCGGTGTTCGGCTGCCGGGGCTCCTCCTCATCATCGCTATGTGACCCTCATCTTTGTTTTCGGCATTTAACTTGCCGGCCTGCTTGAACACCCAACAATCCCTGTTGGTGTGGTTGGCTGGCTTGTTAGGGGTGCCATGTATTTGACACGAGCAATCGAGTATACGGTCCAAACTGGACGGGCCCGGAGTGCTTCTTTTGAATGGCCTTTTCCGCTAACCGGGTTTAGAGCCTTTGAATCCGGCATTGACTGCCGTATCTGAAGGAAATATGCCCTAGAGGCAATAATAAAGTTATTATTTATTTCCTTATATCATGATAAATGTTTATTATTCATGCTAGAATTGTATTAACCAGAAACATAATACATGTGTGAATACATAGACAAACAGAGTGTCACTAGTATGCCTCTACTTGACTCGCTCGTTGATCAAAGATGGTTATGTTTCCTAACCATAGACATGAGTTGTCATTTGATTAACGGGATCACATCATTAGGAGAATGATGTGATTGACTTGACCCATTCCGTTAGCATAGCACTTGATCATTTAGTTTGTTGCTATTGCTTTCTTCATGACTTATACATGTTCCTATGACTATGAGATTATGCAACTCCCGTTTACCAGAGGAACACTTTGTGTGCTACCAAACGTCACAACGTAACTAGGTGATTATAAAGGTGCTCTACAGGTGTCTCCGAAGGTACTTGTTGGGTTGGCATATTTTGAGATTAGGATTTGTCACTCCGATTGTCGGAGAGGTATCTCTGGGCCCACTCGGTAATGCACATCACTATAAGCCTTGCAAGCATTGCAACTAATGAGTTAGTTGCGGGATGATGTGTTACGGAATGAGTAAAGAGACTTGCCGGTAACGAGATTGAACTAGGTATTGAGATACCGATGATCGAATCTCGGGCAAGTAACATACCGATGACAAAGGGAACTACGTATGTTGTTATGCGGTTTGACCGATAAAGATCTTCGTAGAATATGTGGGAGCCAATATGAGCATCCAGGTTCCGCTATTGGTTATTGACCGGAGACGTGTCTCGGTCATGTCTACATTGTTCTCGAACCCGTAGGGTCCGCACGCTTAAGGTTTCGATGACAGTTATATTATGAGTTTATGAGTTTTGATGTACCGAAAGAGTTCGGAGTCCCGGATGAGGTCGGGGACATGACGAGGAGTCTCGAAATGGTCGAGACGTAAAGATCGATATATTGTACGACTATATTCGGACATCGGAAAGGTTCCGAGTGATTCGGGTATTTTCGGGAGTACCGGGGAGTTACGGGAATTCGTTTTGGGCCTTAATGGGCCATACGGGAAAGGAGAGAAAGGCCTCCAAGGGTGGCCGCACCCCTCCCCATGGGCTGGTCTGAATTGGACTAGGGAGGGGGGCGCCCCCTTCTTTCCTTCTCCTTTTCCCTTCCCTTTCCTTCTCTCCTACTCCTACTACTTGGAAGGGATCCTAGTTCTACTAGGAAAGGGGGAATCCTACTCCCGGTGGGAGTAGGACTCCCCTAGGGCGCGCCATAGAGAGGGCCGGCCCCTCCCCTCCTCCACTCCTTTATATACGTGGCCAGGGGGCACCCCATAGACACAACAATTGATCCTTGAGATCTATTAGCCGCGTGCGGTGCCCTCCTCCACTATAATCCTCGATAATATTGTAGCGGTGCTTAGGCGAAGCCCTGCAACGTTAGAACATCAAGATCGTCACCACGCCGTTGTGCTAACGGAACTCTTCCCCGACAATCTGCTGGATCGGAGTGCAGGGATCGTCATCGAGCTGAACGTGTGCTAGAACTCGGAGGTGCCGTAGTTTCGGTGCTTGATCGGTCGGGCCGTGAAGACGTACGACTACATCAACCGCGTTGTGCTAACGCTTCCGCTTCCGGTCTACGAGGGTACGTAGACAACACTCTCCCCTCTCGTTGCTATACATCACCATGATCTTGCATGTGCGTAGGAAATTTTTGAAATTACTATGTTCCCCAATAGTGGCATCCGAGCCTAGGTTTTATGCATTGATGTTTTGCACGAGTAGAACACAAGTGAGTTGTGGGCGATATAAGTCATACTGCTTACCAGCATGTCATACTTTGGTTCAGCAGTATTGTTGGATGAAGCGGCCTGGACCGACATTACGCGTACGCTTACGCGAGACTGGTTCTACCGACGTGCTTTGCACACAGGTGGCTGGCGGGTGTCAGTTTCTCCAACTTTAGTTGAACCGAGTGTGGCTACGCCCGGTCCTTGCGAAGGTTAAGACAGCACCAACTTGACAAACTATTGTTGTGGTTTTGATGCGTAGGTAAGAACGGTTCTTGCACAGCCCGTAGCAGCCACGTAAAACTTGCAACAACAAAGTAGAGGACGTCTAACTTGTTTTTGCAGGGCATGTTGTAATGTGATATGGTCAAGACGTGATGAGATATAAGTTGTTGTATGAGATGATCATGTTTTGTTGAAGTTATCGCCAACTGGCAAAAGCCTTATGGTTATCTCTCTATTGCATAAGATGCAAGCGCCAAATAATTGCTTTACTTTATCGCTATGCGATAGCAATAGTTGCAAGAGCAATTGTTGGCGAGACAACCATGTGACGACACATTGATATAGATCAAGATGATGGAGATCATGGTGTCATGCCGGTGACGATGGAGATCATGACGATGCTTTGGAGATGGAGATCAAAGGCACAAGATGATGATGGCCATATCATGTCACATATTTTGATTGCATGTGATGTTTATCTTTTATACATCTTATTTTGCTTAGTTCGATGGTAGCTTTATAAGATGATCTCTCACTAATTATCAAGGTACAAGTGTTCTCCCTGAGTATGCACCATTGCGAAAGTTCTTCGTGCTGAGACACCACGTCATGACCGGGTGTGATAGGCTCTATGTTCAAATACAACGGATGCAAAACAGTTGCACACGCGGAATACTCAGGTTAAACTTGATGAGCCTAGCATATAACAGATATGGCCTCGGAACACGGAGACCGAAAGGTCGAGCGTGAATCGTATAGTAGATATGATCAACATAGTGATGTTCACCATTGAAACTACTCCATCTCACGTGATGATCGGACATGGTTTAGTTGATATGTATCACGTGATCACTTAGAAGATTAGAGGGATGTCTGTCTAAGTGGGAGTTCTTAAGTAATATGATTAATTGAACTTTAATTTATCATGAACTTAGTCCTGGTAGTATTAGCATATCTATGCTGTAGATCAATAGCTCGCGTTTAGCTCCCCTGTTTTATTTTTGATATGTTCCTAGAGAAAACTAAGTTGAAAGATGTTAGTAGCAATGATGCAGATTGGATCCGTGATCTGAGGTTTATCCTCATTGCTGCACAGAAGAATTATGTCTTTGATGCACCGCTAGGTGACAAACCTATTGCAGGAGCAGATGCAGATGTTATGAACATTTGGCTAGCTCAATATGATGACTACTTGATAGTTTAGAGCACCATGCTTAAACGGCTTAGAATCAGGACTTCAAAGACGTTTTGAATGTCATGGACCATATGAGATGTTCTAGGAGTTGAAGTTAATATTTCAAGCAAATACCCGAGTTGAGAGATATGAAGTCTCCAACAAGTTCTATAGCTAAAAGATGGAGGAGAATAGCTCAAGCAGTGAGCATGTGCTCAGATTGTCTGGATACTACAATCACTTGAATCAAGTGGGAGTTAATCTTCCAGATAAAATAGTGATTGATAGAATTCTCTAGTCACCATCACCAAGTTAGTAGAACTTCGTGATGAACTATGATATGCAAGGGATAACAGAAACAATTCCTAAGCTCTTCGTAATGCTGAAATCAACGAAGGTAGAAATCAAGAAAATATCAAGTGTTGATGGTAGACAAGACCACTAGTTTCAAGAAAAGGGCAAAGGGAAGAAGGGGAACTTCAAGTAGAACGGAAAGCAAGTTGCTGCTCAAGTGAAGAAGCCCAAGTCTGGACCTAAGCCTGAGACTAAGTGCTTCTACTACAAAGGGACTGGTCACTGGAAGTGGAACTGCCCCAAGTATTTGGCGGATAAGAAGGATGGCAAAGTGAACAAAGGTATATTTGATATACATATTATTGACGTGTATTTTACTAGTGTTCGTAGCAACCCCTCGGTATTTGATACTGGTTCAGTTGCTAAGTATAGTAACTCAAAACAGGAGTTGCAGAATAAACATAGATTAGTTAAGGGTGAAGTGACAATGTGTGTTGGAAGTGGTTCCAAGATTGATATGATCATCATCGCACACTACCTATACTTTTGGGATTAGTGTTGAACCTAAATAATTGTTATTTGGTGTTTGCGTTGAGCATGAATATGATTTGATCATGTTTATTGCAATACGGTTATTCATTTAAGTAAGAGAATAAATTGTTGTTCTGTTTACATGAATAAAACCTTATATGGTTACACACCCAATGAAAATGGTTCGTTGGATCTCGATCATAGTGATACACATATTCATAATATTGAAACCAAAAGATGCAAAGTTAATAATGATGGTGCAACTTATTTGTGGCACTGCAGTTTAGGTCATATTGGTGTAAAGCACATGAAGAAAATCCATGCTGATGGGCTTTTGGAATCACTTGATTATGAATCAGTTGATGCTTGCAAACCATGCCCCATGGGCAAGATGACTAAGACTCTGTTCTCCAGAACAATGGAGCGAGCAACAGATTTGTTGGAAATCATACATACTGATGTATGTGGTCCGATGAATATTGAGGCTCGTGGCAGGTATCATTATTTTCTGATCTTCACAGATGATTTGAGCATATATGAGTATATCTGCTTGATGAAACACAAGTCTGAAACATTTGAAAAGTTCAAAGAATTTCAGAGTGAAGTGGAGAATCATCATAACAAAAATAAAAGTTTCTACGATATGATCGCAGAAGTAAAATATTTGAGTTACGAGTTTGGCCTTCAGTTAAAAACAATGTGAAATAGTTTCACTACTCATGCCACCTGGAACACCATAGTGTAATGGTGTGTCCGGACGTCATAACCGTACTTTATTAGATATGGTGCGATCTATGATGTCTCTTACCGATCTACCACTATCGTTTTGGGGTTATGCATTAGAGACAGCTACATTCATGTTAAATAGGGCACCATCTAAATCCGTTGAGACGACACCGTATGAACTATGGTTTGGCAAGAAACCTAAGCTGCCGTTTCTTAAAGTTTGAGGTTGCAATGCTTATGTGAAAAAGTTTCAACCTGATAAGCTCAAACCCAAATCAGAGAAGTGCGTCTTCATAGGATACCCAAAAGAAATTGTTGGGTACACCTTCTAACACAGATCCGAAGGCAAGATATTCATTGCTGAGAATGGATCCTTTCTAGAGAAGGAGTTTCTCTCGAAAGAAGTGAGTGGGAGGAAATTAGAAATTGATGAGGTAACTGTACCTGCTCCCTTATTGGGAAGTAGTTCATCACAGAAATCTGTTACTGTGACTACTACACCAATTAGTGAGGAAGCTAATGATAATGATCATTTAACTTCAGATCAAGTTACTACCGAACCTCGTAGGTAAACCAGAGTGAGATCTGCACCAGAGTGGTATGGTAATCCTGTTCTGGAGGTCATGTTACTTGACCATGACGAGCCTACAAACTATGAGGAAGCGATGATGAGCCCAGATTCCGCGAAATGGCTTGAGGCCATGAAATCTGAGATGAGATCCATGTATGAGAACAACGTATGGACTTTGATTGACTTGCCCAATGATCGGCGAGCCATTGAGATTAAATGGATCCTCAAGAGGAAGACGGACGCTGATAGTAGTGTTACTATCTACAAAGCTATAATTGTCGCAAAAGGTTTTCGACAAGTTCAAGGTGTCGACTACGATGAGAGTTTCTCACTCGTATCTATGCTTAACTCTGTCCGAATCATGTTAGCAATTGCCGCATTTTATGAAATCTGGCAAATGGATAAACAAAACTGCATTCTTTAATGGATTTATTAAAGAAGAGTTGTATATGATGCAACCAGAAGGTTTTGTCAATACTAAAGGTACTAACAAAATATGCAAGCTCCAGCGATCCATCTATGTACTGGTGCAAGCATCTCGGAGTTGGAATATACGCTTTGATAAGTTGATCAAAGCATATAGTTTTATACAGACTTGCGGTGAAGCCTGTATTTACAAGAAAGTGAGTGGGAGCACTATAACATTTCTGATAAGTATATGTGAAAGACATATTGTTGATCGGAGATAATGTAGAATTATTCTACAAAGCATAAAGGAATGTTTGAAAGGAGTTTTTCAAAGAAAGACCTCGGTGAAGCTGCTTACATATTGAGCATCAAGATCTATAGAGATAGATCAAGATGCTTGATAAGTTTTTCAATGAGTACATACCTTCAAAAGATTTTGAAGTAGTTCAAAATGGAATAGTCAAAGAAGGAGTTCTTGCCTGTGTTACAAAGGTGTGAAGTTGAGTAAGACTCAAAACCTGACTTGACCCATCATTAGGAGAATGATGTGATTGACTTGACCCATTCTGTTAGAATAGCACTTGATCGTTTAGTTTGTTGATATTGCTTTCTTCATGACTTATACATGTTCCTATGACTATGAGATTATGCAACTCCCGTTTACCAGAGAAACACTTTGTGTGCTACCAAACGTCACAACGTAACTGGGTGATTATAAAGGTGCTCTACAGGTGTCTCCGAAGGTACTTGTTGGGTTGGCGTATTTCGAGATTAGGATTTGTCACTCCGATTGTCGGAGAGGTATCTCTGGGCCCACTCGGTGATGCACATCATTATAAGCCTTGCAAGCATTGCAACTAATGAGTTAGTCGGGATGATGTGTTACAGAACGAGTAAAGAGACTTGCCGGTAACGAGATTGAACTAGGTATTGAGATACCGACAATCGAATCTCGGGCAAGTAACATACCGATGACAAAGGGAACAACGTATGTTGTTATGCGGTTTGACCGATAAAGATCTTCGTAGAATATTTGGGAGCCAATATGAGCATCCAGGTTCTGCTATTGGTTATTGACCGGAGACGTGTCTCGGTCATGTCTACATTTTTCTCGAACCCGTAGGGTCCGCACACTTAAGGTTTCGATGACAGTTATATTATGAGTTTATGAGTTTTGATGTACCGAAGGAGTTTGGAGTCCCGGATGAGATCGGGGACATGACGAGGAGTCTCGAAATGGTCGAGACATAAAGATCGATATATTGGACAACTATATTCGGACATCGGAAAGGTTCCGAGTGATTCGGGTATTTTCGGGAGTACCGAGGAGTTGCGGGAATTTATATTGGGCCTTAATGGGCCATACGGGAAAGGAGAGAAAGGCCTCCAAGGGTGGCCGCACCCCTCCCCATGGGCTGGTCCGAATTGGACTAGGGAGGGGGGGCGCCCCCTTCCTTCCTTCTCCTTTTCCCTTCCCTTTCCTTCTCTCCTACTCCTACTACTTGGAAGGGATCCTAGTTCTACTAGGAAAGGGCGAATCCTACTCCTGGTGGGAGTAGGACTCCCCTAGGGCGCGCCATAGAGAGGGCCGGCCCCTCCCCTCCTCCGCTCCTTTATATACGTGGCCAGGGGGCACCCCATAGACACAACAATTGATCCTTGAGATCTATTAGCCGTGTGCGGTGCCCTCCTCCACCATAATCCTCGATAATATTGTAGCGGTGCTTAGGCGAAGCCCTGCGACGGTAGAACATCAAGATCGTCACCACGCCGTTGTGCTGACGGAACTCTTCCCCGACATTCTGCTGGATCGGAGTCCGGGGATCGTCATCGAGCTGAACGTGTGCTAGAACTCGGAGGTGCTGTAGTTTCGATGCTTGATCGGTCGGGCCGTGAAGACGTATGACTACATCAACCGCGTTGTGCTAACGCTTCCGCTTCCGGTCTACGAGGGTACGTAGACAACACTCTCCCCTCTCATTGCTATACATCACCATGATCTTGTATGTGCGTAGGAAATTTTTGAAATTACTACGTTCCCCAACAGTATCCTCGGTATTGTCACTGTTAATGCGGCGCTTATGTTTGTTGCGATGTGACATGCCGTTGCCGTCCTTGGTATCCGAAGTACCATGGTTCTTTGATATGTTATTGCTGTGAGCCAACCAGTTGTCCTCTCCCGCACAGAAGCGGGTCATGAGTGTCGTGAGGGCTGACATAGATTTCGGCTTTTCCTGGCCAAGGTGCCGGCGAGCCATTCGTCGCGGATGTTGTGCTTGAAAGCTGCTAGGGCGTCTGCATCCGGACAGTCGATGATTTGATTTTCTTTGTTAGGAACCGTGTCCAGAATTGCCTGGCTGATTCCTCTGGCTGCTGAATTATGTGGCTCAAGTCATCGGCATCTGGTGGTCGCACATAAGTGCCCCGAAAGTTGTCGAGGAATGCGGCTTCCAAATCTTCCCAACAGCCAATGGACTTTGCTGGCAAGCTGTTGAGCCAATGCCAAGCTGGTCCTTTGAGTTTGAGTGGGAGGTATTTGATGGCGTGTAGGTCATCACCGCGGGCCATGTGGATGTGCAGGAGGAAATCCTCGATTCATACCGTAGAATCTGTTGTGCCGTCCTATGATTCTATATTTACGGGTTTGAAACCCTCTGGGATTTGATGATCCATTACTTCGTCTGTGAAGCATAAGGGGTGTGCGGCGCCTCTGTACTGGGCTATATCGCGACGCAGCTCAAATGAGTCTTGCCCGCTGTGTCCGGCCCGGCCAGACTTACTTTTACTGTATCCGGCGTGACGATTATCGTCTCGCATAGTGGCGCGCCTTCGTGATCCATAGATCGATCTTGCTTGTTTTCCTTTGTCCTCCAATATGTCTCGCAGGTCTGGCGTATTTCCCCATGCCTTTTTATTTGAATGGCGTCGGGTTGCGGGTTAAGTTTTTGGCTGTCCTCTCTGTCATGGCCATGAGGTGGCCGATCAGCCGCTTCATACACCGGGGATGTGGGTTTCGGTGCTTCCTCCTCCAGTCGGGGTAGCAACCTGCACTTTGGGTAACTCATGGAGGGGCATTTGAGTTTATATTCCTTGGCCGCCAGGACTTTAGTCCATTTGTCAGCTAGCAAATCTTGATCAACTTGAAGCTGCTGTTGCTTTTTCTTAAGGCTATTTGTCGTGGCTATAAGCCGGCGCTTGAAGCGCTCTTGTTCGACGGGATCCTCTGGCACGATGAATTCTTCATCGCCGAGGCTTGCCTCATCTTCGGAGGGACGCATGTAATTATCATCCTCCGCCTCTCCATCTGCCGCTCTCTCAGGAGGGCTGGCCTTTCCATCCTCCTGCTCTAAATCTTGCTGGAGGGGATTGTTGTTCCCTTCGGCACTGTCCGGAGTGCTATTATCTCCGGTGCCGGTATCACCACTTTTGCCTTGGCGGGACTTAGAGCGGTGTTGCTGTCGTCGGCGCTTGAGTTGCTTCTTAGAGGGGTCAACCTCCGCTGTCCCGTCGCCATTGCCTTCTTTGGGTGTGTCCACCATGTATATGACATATGATGAGGTGGCTGTCCAGTGCCCTGTGGGCAGTGATTCCTCTTCGCCTCCCGCATCGTCGTCCATACCGTCGATGTCTTCGGAGTCGAAGTCAAGCATGTCGGTTAAGTCATCGACAGTGGCTACTAAGTGGGTGGTGGGTGGGCGGCGAATTTCTTCGTCATCCGCATCCCAATCCTGCCGGACGTAGTTCGGCCAGGACTCCCCTGACAAGGAGAGAGACCTTAATGAGTTCATTATGTCGCCAATGGGCGAGTGCTAAAAATATCTGCGGAGGTAAACTCCATGATCGGCGCCCAATCGGATTCGACAGGAACGGGCGCAGGCGGTTCGGAGTCCGTGGCCGGAGAAGGATCCGATAGTTTGGCAACACGGCTCTCGTGAAGGGTAAGGTCAATATTCAGCTCGATCGCCGCAGACGATACGGCCTCCGTGGCGGGGTCTATCCACCCATCCATGGATGGCGCAACTGGCTCCGAATTGAGGGTCGGAGTGGCTGCCGATGCGATTTCTCAAACACTGTCCAATGGTAGAGCTAAATCATACTCATCGTGACCGCGTGGCACACAAGGCAGGGTGTCGGTGTCAAAACCGGCGGATCTCGGGTAGGGGGTCCCGAACTGTGCTTCTAGGCCGGATGGTAACAGGAGGCAAGGGACACGAAGTTTTACCCAGGTTCGGGCCCTCTCGATGGAGGTAAAACCCTACGTCCTGCTTGATTAATATTGATGATATGGGTAGTACAAGAGTAGATCTACCACGAGATCGGAGAGGCTAAACCCTAGAAGCTAGCCTATGGTATGATTGTTGATGGGTATGTTGTCCTATGGACTTAAAACACTCCAGTTTATATAGACACCGGAGAGGGTTAGGGTTACACAAAGTCGGTTACAATAGTAGGAGATCCGTATATCCGTATCGCCAAGCTTGCCTTCCACGCCAAGGAAAGTCCCTTCCGGACACGGGACATAGTCTTCAATCTTGTATCTTCATAGACCAAGAGTCCGGCTGAAGGTATAGTCCGGCCATCCGGACACCCCCTAATCCAGGACTCGCTTAGTAGCCCCTGAACCAGGCTTCAATGACGACAAGTCTGGCACGCAGTTTGTCTTCAGCATTGCAAGGCGGGTTCCTCCTCCAAGTACTTCATAGAAGATTTTGAACCCAAAGATAGTGTCCGGTTCTGCAAAATAAATTTCCACATAATGTCGTAGAGAGAATAATATTTACACAAATCTAATCTGCTGATGTATTCTGTAGCGTGACACACCATGGCCAAGCCTTTATCCGAGTCGTTTTATTACCCCACCTCAGCGTGTTACGCGAGGCTGTTTCATTGGCACGTCTTGTTAAAGCAGAGATCGTGTCCCCTTATTCCGGGATTCTCATCAATACGGGCGTGGGTAACCCAACCGCTTCTGGGACACCTAGATTATAGGCAAGTCCAAACGACACGGAGAGGACGCTTGATATTCACCCTCTTTATAAAGGGACAAGGCTTTCTACTTTTCCCTCCCGTGTTCAATCGAATCCTTCCCCTGCCTCAAGCTCAAATGCCCAAGGTCCAGGTCAGGTGCTCCGAACCATCAGTCATGTCCAGATCTAGCCTTCAAGGCCAATGGGTGCCTTCCTCCATCACGGAAGAAGACATCAAAAAGTTGAGGGAGGCCAGATATCTGACCGCCGAGATTTTACATCGGCTGTCTCCCCGGGGGCAGGCCGTCCCTTCCCCCGAACCCAACGGGAGCGTCGTGTTATTCTCCCACTTCCTCCGAGGTCTAGGCCTTGCTTTTGATCCTTTTGTCAGGGGCTTGATGTTTTACTACGGGCTAGATTTCCATGATCTAGCTCCGGACTCCTTTCTTCATATCACGACATTTATCGTCGTGTGCGAGGCCTTCCTCCGGGTTACCCCCCACTTTGGCCTATGGCTCAAGACCTTTGAAGTAAAGCCGAAGATGATTGAGGGGCAACATGCGGCATGTGGAGGTGCCTCAATTCGTAAGATGAAGGGAGCTTCATGGCCCAAAGGTTCCATCCCAGAGGTATCTGAATTGTGGCAACAGGAGTAGTTCTACATCACGGCTCCTAGAAGTGCCAAGTGGGCGGCCGCCCCCATTATTCGCTCGGGCCCTCCACCACAACTGATGTCATGGATTAGCAAAGGACTGAGCTGGGGTCCAGCCAAGGACGTGCCTATGCTGCAAAGCCGCATTCGAGATCTCTTTAATGGAGATCTTAGTTTGATTGCGGTGATACAAGTCATGCTGGTCCGTCAAGTCCAGCCTTGCAAACGCCGGCCCCTTCGCTTCTGGGAGTTCAATCCCGAGGGACCGCGTGTCATTCAAAATTTCCTCGGCCTGACACACGAGGAGATGTACAAGTCGTTCTTCGGACCTCAAGTGGAGTGTCCGAAAATCACCGAGGACGTGGGCCTGAGCAGTATTCGTGCCGCCGAACAGGTAGGGAATCCTCCGGCCGAATATACTATCTCTCACTTGTTACAAAGTTATCTCTAAGAGTTTGCTTTTTGACTAGGACTGGCTAACAAAGGCGAAGTTGATCCGGTGTTCGGCCCCCCTTCCTGAGGGTTTGGAAAATCCGGTACTGGAAAGGATGCTCTAGGTCGCACCCTGCCCGGAGCCCTTGAAGGAAGATACCGGGGAGGATAATACGGGCAGACGAGGGCCCCCAACGCTGCCCATTCTAGCTGAGGGAGCGAGCGTCTTCATGAAGGAAGACGATCGGGGGAGGAAAAGGACCGCGTCCGGGGGTTCGGAAGCCGAAACTTCCAAACGGGAGAAGAAGTCTCCCACAAAGGGTCTTACCCTGGGGGGCGCTGTTGCCGCACAAAGTCCGCGGGGGGATCAATTCTCCCACGAGTCGTAAGTGACCCGAAACACTTTAATAGTACAGATATGCCATCTTTTTCTTCTGAGAAAGTAACCACCGCATATATCTTTGCAGTTCGGGCCTTAGCCCCTCTCAAATGAGCTCGTCTTCGGGGGATCTCCTTCCAGAGATGATGGAGAGTGAAACGCCTCCTCCGGACTCCTCTGCTCCGGAAGCGGGTGACCCTGAAGTGTCGTCGCGGAGCGCTTCTCCGAGTCCGGCGAGGCCGGAAAATAATCCCGTTGACCCCCGAAGCTCCCAGTGTCCGGTTCTCGAAGAGAGCAGACAAAAGAGTCCGGCGCCGTCTAGTGTGCGATCGGATGTTCTGAGGGAGTTAGTGCGGCGAGCGGCCATCTCAGACGAACACCGTGTGCCGATGAATACGGTGATGGAGAGGATATCGTCCGTCAAAAGCGGATTGCATGAAGCTTTTATGGGTCTACTGACAGGCTTTGAGGTACGTAAAAGAATGTATGATAGTCCTGCACATGCTAGGTGTGCCCTGTGTAGATAGTAGCCCCTGAGACTCTGGTTGTCGTCGGAAATGACGACGAACAGAGGATCATATTCCCAGGTGATAACCATACTGCCTTTATGTGCAGGTAATGGAAGCTCCGGTGGTTAGCCGGGCGAGCGAGTTTGCCCATTTAGAACGGCAGTTGGATGCGGCAGACGCCGACATCGAGCTTGTTAACAAAAGGCTTGACGAGGCACAGGGTAAGTGTCATTATCTGGAAACGCCGCATAGTAATAGTAGTATGAAGCCAGTATCTTTAATATGTTATGACTGCAGATGGAGCTGCTACCGTTGAAGCCTTGCGGGCGGAACTTGCCCGAGCCAAGGAACAAGCAAGGTTGGGTAATGCGGCTGCTTTGAAGGTGGCCGAAGAGTTGCGAGCCGAGAAGGTCGCGCATGGCGAGAGCCGAGACAAGATGGCAAAGATGGCCATAGAATTAAAAGCTGCCGCCGACCGTTGCCGGGTTCTCGAAAAGGAAAACCAAGCGAAGGCATCGGACCTTAAGAAGGCTGCTGCGACGAGAAAGGACCTCCGCTCTGCTATGAGGGCAAAGAAGGAGGAGCTGCGGGAAGCCGGAGATGTTGTAGCCGGGAAATCCTTTATGTTGCGGAGGAAGTTCAGAGATCCACGATATGCTCCTCTGGATCGGCTGTGGAGTTCAAAGGATGTATACATGGATTTGGCGGCGAGCGCTGCCGATGCGGCCAAGTATTTCCAGGGTCAGACAGACCGCAAAGTAGACCGTCTGTTTTGGAGACAATTCCATTCTCCCGAGCGTCCACTTTCATTGAGTGACCAATTGGCCGAATGGGCCAAACTAAATAGGTTTTCCGGACTCTCCATGAGGTCTGTTGTGGATCGGCTATGGCCGGAAAGGTCAAAACCGGACTCTTATTTTGGCTTGGTGCAGCAGTTCCTTGACGTGGTGCCGCGCATTGATGCGATGAAGAGGTCGGCGTGCATAGAGGGCACACGGATGGCCTTTTCCCGTGTTAAAGCATACTGGGTGGAGATGGATGCTACCACCGTTGCAGCGCGGGATTCGGCCATAGGTCGAAGGGCTGCTGAGCACTATTTTGAAGAAGTTCTTGAGGGTGCTCGTTTGATAGAGACCCAGTGCTCAAAAAATATTATGTTTGAGTGATATGTAATCTCATTGTAAGAGAAATGCTTTTATAAATTTTTGTAAGGCTATTTTTATACTTTTGCCTGAAAGTAATATGATGCTTCCTGGGCGGCCGTTTATGTATACATGTGTATAACCTGAAAGATTGCAGTCGACGGCTTCAACCCTCACGCATATAATGCGTTGGTTCTCGCAAAAACACACGTTCACACTTACCCCAACGTCTTGGTCCTATTAAGGAGGTGATAGCGGAGCGAGCAAGGCAACCAGACTATAATGCTTTAGCACTTTCACTTAGCCATAGCAGTTTGACTGGGGGGCTACTAGATAGCCCCTGGTGGCTTCACACTCTCCCGATCCCGGGGTGCGTACATGCCTGGCCGGAAAACGGCCCTTCGTTAAGGCGGAGGAATTCTAACATTCCGAGAGGTCGTCGAGTGGTTGACCAGTCTCACGCTATATCATGATAGTCAGTTTTCGTCTTTCTCTACTGAGGTGCTCGTCCGGATGAACCAGGGCACAATCGCAGTAGTTCTCCTGGTGCTACCTTAGCCGGTAAAGCGGAACGTAAGGCACCAAAACATAGGAGCCGGGCAAACCCAACATTTGACCAAAGACAACGACTCGGAGCTGATGCATATAAGGCCAAACTCGCGACGCCGAACACTCCCTAAGGTATTCGGTCTTAGTGGTATAAACCAGGCCTAAATAATGGCCTTTGTAATAAGCCCCTTCTGTCTAGGTATGGGCATTGTTCTGGCGTGGCCACATGCCCAGACGTCAGCATCCTTTGGTAGATATGTATCAACAAAAAACAGTAAAAAAAGGTTTACGCAGGGTCTTAATCTAAAAAGAATCCTTGGAACGGGTCCCTGCTGCACGTCTACACCTTTGTCTCCGTTGTGTCGTATCCTGGACGGGTGTAGCATGATGATCGTCTGTAAAAGAGAGGAATTTAGGTGAAAAAGTTGTCGTGCAGAAAGATAGTTTTTTAAAGAAACCATGCATAATTCAAGATGAGAAGAAATTGCCACTTGTCTGCGCGCGTTGAGCCCCTTGTATTGACAAATAGGGGTGTGATTGTTTATTCGGTATAACTAGTGGCGCCGGACTCGATTAGTTGTGTCTGAGGTCTTGACGACCTATTGGATGTTTTCGCTTGTCCGGGCGCCTTTAGTGTGCGGCTGCCAAGGCAGCCTCACTCTCTTCGGCGCGCAGAGATCGCTTGATATTTCCGTGTACTGCAATGATGCCACGTGGACCGGGCATCTTGAGTGTGAGGGAGGCGTAGTGTGGTATTGCATTAAAGCGAGCGAATGCTCTGAAGGAAATATGCCCTAGAGGCAATAATAAAGTTATTATTTATTTCCTTATATCATGATAAATGTTTATTATTCATGCTAGAATTGTATTAACCGGAAACATAATACATGTGTGAATACATAGACCAACAGAGTGTCACTAGTATGCCTCTACTAGACTAGCTCGTTAATCAAAGATGGTTATGTTTCCTAACCATGAACAAAGAGTTGTTATTTGATTAACGAGGTCACATCATTAGTTGAATGATCTGATTGACATGACCCATACCATTAGCTTAGCACCCGATCGTTTAGTATGTTGCTATTGCTTTCTTCATGACTTATACATGTTCCTATAACTATGAGATTATGCAACTCCCGTTTACCGGAGGAACACTTTGGGTACTACCAAACGTCACAACGTAACTGGGTGATTATAAAGGAGTACTACAGGTGTCTCCAATGATAGATGTTGGGTTGGCGTATTTCAAGATTAGGGTTTGTCACTCCGATTGTCGGAGAGGTATCTCTGGGCCCTCTCGGTAATACACATCACATAAGCCTTGCAAGCATAATAACTAAGATGTTAGTTATGAGATGATGTATTACGGAACGAGTAAAGAGACTTGCCAGTAACGAGATTGAACTAGGTATTGGATACCGACGATCGAATCTCGGGCAAGTAACATACCGATGACAAAGGGAACAACGTATGTTGTTATGCGGTCTGACCGATAAAGATCTTCGTAGAATATGTAGGAGCCAATATGGGCATCCAGGTCCCGCTATTGGTTATTGACCAGAGACGTGTCTCGGTCATGTCTACATTGTTCTCGAACCGTAGGGTCCGCACACTTAACGTTACGATGACAGTTATTATGAGTTTATGCATTTTGATGTACCGAAGGTTGTTCGGAGTCCCGGATGAGATCACGGACATGACGAGGAGTCTCGAAATGGTCGAGACATAAAGATTGATATATTGGAAGTCTACATTTGGACATCGGAAGTGTTCCGGGTGAAATCGGGATTTTACCGGATTACCGGGAGGGTTACTGGAACCCCCCAGGAGCCAAATGGGCCTACATGGGCCATTGTGGAAAGGTGAAAGGGGCTGCCAAGGAGGGCTGCGCACCTCCCCCCTCCCCTAGTCCTATTAGGACTAGGAGAGGTGGCCGGCCACCTCTCTCTCTTTCCCTCTCCCTTTTTCCCAAGGAGTCCTAGTTGGAATAGGATTGGAGGGGGGAGTCCTACTCCCGGTGGGAGTAGGACTCCTCCTGCGCCTCCCCTCTTTGGCCGGCCAGCCCCCTCCCTCCATCCTTTATATACGGGGGCAGGGGACACCCCAAGACACACAAGTTGATCCTTGAGATCGTTCCTTAGCCGTGTGCGGTGCCCCCTGCCACCAAATTCCACCTCGATCATACCGTTACAGTGCTTGGGCGAAGCCCTGCGTCGGTAGTACATCAAGATCGTCACCACGCCGTCGTGCTGACGGAACTCTTCCTCGACGCTTTGCTGGATCGGAGCCCGAGGAACGTCATCGAGCTGAACGTGTGCTAAGAACTCGGAGGTGCCGGAGTAACGGTGCTTGGATCGGTCGGATCGGGAAGAAGACGTACGACTACTTCCTCTACGTTGTGTCAACGCTTCCGTTGCGATCTACTAGGCTACGTAGATCAGACTCTCCCCCTCGTTGCTATGCATCACCATGATCTTGCGTGTGCGTAGGAAAATTTTTGAAATTACTGCGTTCCCCAACAGTGGCATCCGAGCCTAGGTCTTTATGGTTTGATGTTATATGCACGAGTAGAACACAAGTGAGTTGTGGGCGATACAAGTCATACTGCCTACCAGCATGTCATACTTTGGTTCGGCGGTATTGTTGGACGAGACGATCCGGACCAACCTTACGCGTACTCTTACGCGAGACCGGTTCCCTCGACGTGCTTTGCACATAGATGGCTTGCGGAAGACTACCTCTCCAACTTTAGTTGAACCAAGTGTGACTACGCCCGGTCCTTGAGAAGGTTAAAACGGAGTCTATTTGACGAACTATCGTTGTGGTTTTGATGCGTAGGTGAGATGAGTTCTTACTTAAGCCCGTAGCAGCCACGTAAAACTTGCAACAAAAAGTAGAGGACGTCTAACTTGTTTTTGCAGGGCATGTTGTGATGTGATATGGTCAAGGCATGATGCTGATTTTATTGTATGAGATGATCATGTTTTGTAACCGAGTTATCGGCAACTGGCAGGAGCCATATGGTTGTCGCTTTATTGTATGCAATGCAATCGCGATGTAATGCTTTACTTTATTACTAAGCGGTAGTGATAGTCGTGGAAGCATAAGATTGGCGAGACGACAACGATGCTACGATGGAGATCAAGGTGTCGCGCCGGTGACGATGGTGATCATGACGGTGCTTCGGAGATGGAGATCACAAAGCACAAGATGATGATGGCCATATCATATCACTTATATTGATTGCATGTGATGTTTATCCTTTTATGCATCTTATCTTGCTTTGATTGACGGTAGCATTATAAGATGATCTCTCACTAAATTATCAAGAAGTGTTCTCCCTGAGTATGCACCGTTGCAAAAGTTCTTCGTGCTGAGACACCACGTGATGATCGGGTGTGATAGGCTCTACGTTCAAATACAACGGGTGCAAAACAGTTGCACACGCGGAATACTCAGGTTATACTTGACGAGCCAAGCATATACAGATATGGCCTCGGAACACGGAGACCGAAAGGTCGAGCGTGAATCATATAGTAGATATGATCAACATATTGATGTTCACCATTGAAAACTACTCCATCTCACGTGATGATCGGTTATGGTTTAGTTGATTTGGATCACGTGATCACTTAGAGGATTAGAGGGATGTCTATCTAAGTGGGAGTTCTTAAGTAAATTAACTGAACTTAAAAAATTATCATGAACTTAGTACCTGATAGTATCTTGCTTGTTTATGTTGATTGTAGATAGATGGCTCGTGCTGTTGTTCCGTTGAATTTTAATGCGTTCCTTGAGAAAGCAAAGTTGAAAGATGATGGTAGCAATTACACGGACTGGGTCCGTAACCTGAGGATTATCCTCATTGCTGCACAGAAGAATTACGTCCTGGAAGCACCGCTGAGTGCCAGGCCTGCTGCAAGAGCAACACCAGAAGTTATGAACGTCTGGCAGAGCAAAGCTGATGACTACTCAATAGTTCAGTGTGCCATGCTTTATGGCTTAGAACCGGGACTTCAACGACGTTTTGAACGTCATGGAGCATATGAGATGTTCCAGGAGTTGAAGTTAATATTTCAAGCAAATGCCCGGATTGAGAGATATGAAGTCTCCAATAAGTTCTATAGCTGCAAGATGGAGGAGAACAGTTCTGTCAGTGAGCATATACTCAAAATGTCTGGGTATAATAATCACTTGATTCAATTGGGAGTTACACTTCCGGATGATTGCGTCATTGACAGAATTCTCCAATCACTGCCACCAAGCTACAAGAGCTTTGTGATGAACTATAATATGCAAGGGATGAACAAGACTATTCCCGAGCTCTTCGCTATGCTGAAAGCTGCGGAGGTAGAAATCAAGAAGGAGCATCAAGTGTTGATGGTTAACAAAACCACTAGTTTCAAGAAAAAGGGCAAAGGGAAGAAGAAAGGGAACTTCAAGAAGAACGGCAAGCAAGTTGCTGCTCAAGAGAAGAAACCCAAGTCTGGACCTAAGCCTGAAACTGAGTGCTTCTACTGCAAGCAGACTGGTCACTGGAAGCGGAACTGCCCCAAGTATTTGGCGGATAAGAAGGATGGCAAGGTGAACAAAGGTATATGTGATATACATGTTATTGATGTGTACCTTACTAATGCTCGCAGTAGCACCTGGGTATTTGATACTGGTTCTGTTGCTAATATTTGCAACTCGAAACAGGGACTACAGAATAAGCGGACACTAGCAAAGGACGAGGTGACGATGCGCGTGGGAAACGGTTCCAAAGTCGATGTGATCGCGGTCGGCACGCTACCTCTACATCTACCTTCGGGATTAATATTAGACCTAAATAATTGTTATTTGGTGCCAGCGTTGAGCATAAACATTATATCTGGATCTTGTTTGATGCGAGACGGTTATTCATTTAAATCAGAGAATAATGGTTGTTCTATTTATATGAGTAATATCTTTTATGGTCATGCACCCTTGAAAAGTGGTCTATTCTTATTGAATCTCGATAGTAGTAATACACATATTCATAATGTTGAAGCCAAAAGATGCAGAGTTGATAATGATAGTGCAACTTATTTGTGGCACTGCCGTTTAGGTCATATCGGTGTAAAGCGCATGAAGAAACTCCATGCTGATGGGCTTTTGGAACCACTTGATTATGAATCACTTGGTACTTGCGAACCGTGCCTCATGGGCAAGATGACTAAAACACCGTTCTCCGGTACTATGGAGAGAGCAACAGATTTATTGGAAATCATACATACCGATGTATGTGGTCCGATGAATATTGAGGCTCGTGGCGGATATCGTTATTTTCTCACCTTCACAGATGATTTAAGCAGATATGGGTATATCTACTTAATGAAACATAAGTCTGAAAAATTTGAAAAGTTCAAGGAATTTCAGAGTGAAGTTGAAAATCATCGTAACAAGAAAATAAAGTTTCTACGATCTGATCGTGGAGGATAATATTTGAGTTACGAGTTTGGTGTACATTGAAAAATTGTGGAATAGTTTCGCAACTCACGCCACCCGGAACACCACAACGTAATGGTGTGTCCGAACGTCGTAATCGTACTTTACTAGATATGGTGCGATCTATGATGTCTCTTACTGATTTACCGCTATCATTTTGGGGTTATGCTTTAGAGACGGCCGCATTCACGTTAAATAGGGCACCATCTAAATCCGTTGAGACGACGCCTTATGAACTATGGTTTGGCAAGAAACCAAAGTTGTCGTTTCTTAAAGTTTGGGGCTGCGATGCTTATGTGAAAAAGCTTCAACCTGATAAGCTCGAACCCAAATCGGAGAAGTGTGTCTTCATAGGATATCCAAAGGAAACTATTGGATACACCTTCTATCACAGATCCGAAGGCAAGACTTTTGTTGCTAAATTCGGAAACTTTCTTGAGAAGGAGTTTCTCTCGAAAGAAGTGAGTGGGAGGAAAGTAGAACTTGACGAGGTAACTGTACCTACTCCGTTATTGGGAAATAGTACATCTCAGAAAACTGTTTCTGTGAGAACTACACCAATAAGAGAGGAAGTTAATGATGATGATCATGAAACTTTAGATCAAGATACTACTGTATCTCGTAGATCAACCAGAGTAAGATCCGCACCAGAGTGGTACGGTAATCCTGTTCTGGAAGTCATGCTACTAGATCATGATGAACCTACGAACTATGAAGAAGCGATGGTGAGCCCAGATTCCGCAAAGTGGCTTGAAGCCATGAAATCTGAGATGGGATCCATGTATGAGAACAAAGTATGGACTTTGGTTGACTTACCCGATGATCGGCAAGCAATTGAGAATAAATGGATCTTTAAGAAAAAGACTGACGCTGATGGTAATGTTACTATCTACAAAGCTCGACTTGTCGCAAAAGGTTTTCGACAAGTTCAAGGAGTTGACTACGATGAGACTTTCTCACCCGTAGCGATGCTTAAGTCTGTCAGAATCATGTTAGCAATTGCCGCATTTTATGATTATGAAATTTGGCAAATGGATGTAAAAACCGCATTCCTGAATGGATTTCTGGAAGAAGAGTTGTATATGATGCAACCCGAAGGTTTTGTCGATCCAAAAGGAGCTAACAAAGTGTGCAAACTCCAGCGATCCATTTATGGACTGGTGCAAGCATCTCGGAGTTGGAATAAACGCTTTGATAGTGTGATCAAAGCATTTGGGTTTATACAGACTTTTGGAGAAGCCTGTATTTACAAGAAAGTGAGTGGGAGCTCTGTAGCATTTCTGATATTATATGTGGATGACATATTACTCATTGGAAATGATATAGAATTTCTGGATAGCATAAAGGGATACTTGAATAAAAGTTTTTCGATGAAAGACCTCGGGGAAGCTGCTTACATATTAGGCATAAAGATCTATAGAGATAGATCAAAACGCTTAATTGGACTTTCACAAAGCACATACCTTGACAAGATTTTGAAGAAGTTCAAAATGGATCAAGCAAAGAAAGGGTTCTTGCCTGTGTTACAAGGTGTGAAATTGAGACAGACTCAATGCCCGACCAATGCAGAAGATAGAGAGAAAATGAAAGATGTCCCCTATGCTTCAGCCATAGGCTCTATCATGTATGCAATGCTGTGTACCAGACCTGATGTGTGCCTTGCTATAAGTTTAGCAGGGAGGTACCAACGTAATCCAGGAGTGGATCACTGGACAGCGGTCAAGAACATCCTGAAATACCTGAAAAGGACTAAGGATATGTTTCTCGTATATGGAGGTGACAAAGAGCTCACCGTAAGAGGTTACGTTGATGCAAGCTTTGACACTGATCCGGACGATTCTAAATCGCAAACCGGATACGTGTTTACTTTAAACGGTGGAGCTGTCAGTTGGTGCAGTTCTAAACAAAGCGTCGTAGCGGGATCTACATGTGAAGCGGAGTACATAGCTGCTTCAGAAGCAGCGAACGAAGGAGTCTGGATGAAGGAGTTCATACCCGATCTAGGTGTCATACCTAGTGCATCGGGTCCAATGAAAATCTTCTGTGACAATACTGGTGCAATTGCCTTGGCAAAGGAATCCAGATTTCACAAAAGAACCAAACACATCAAGAGACGCTTCAACTCCATCCGGGATTTAGTCCAGGTGGGAGACATAGAGATTTGCACGATACATACGGATCTGAATGTTGCAGACCCGTTGACTAAGCCTCTTCCACGAGCAAAACATGATCAGCACCAAGGCTCCATGGGTGTTAGAATCATTACTGTGTAATCTAGATTATTGACTCTAGTGCAAGTGGGAGACTGAAGGAAATATGCCCTAGAGGCAATAATAAAGTTATTATTTATTTCCTTATATCATGATAAATGTTTATTATTCATGCTAGAATTGTATTAACCGGAAACATAATACATGTGTGAATACATAGACCAACAGAGTGTCAATAGTATGCCTCTACTAGACTAGCTCGTTAATCAAAGATGGTTATGTTTCCTAACCATGAACAAAGAGTTGTTATTTGATTAACGAGGTCACATCATTAGTTGAATGATCTGATTGACATGACCCATTCCATTAGCTTAGCACCCGATCGTTTAGTATGTTGCTATTGCTTTCTTCATGACTTATACATGTTCCTATAACTATGAGATTATGCAACTCCCGTTTACCGGAGGAACACTTTGGGTACTACCAAACGTCACAACGTAACTGGGTGATTATAAAGGAGTACTACAGGTGTCTCCAATGATAGATGTTGGGTTGGCGTATTTCAAGATTAGGGTTTGTCACTCCGATTGTCGGAGAGGTATCTCTGGGCCCTCTCGGTAATACACATCACATAAGCCTTGCAAGCATAATAACTAAGATGTTAGTTATGAGATGATGTATTACGGAACGAGTAAAGAGACTTGCCAGTAACGAGATTGAACTAGGTATTGGATACCGACGATCGAATCTCGGGCAAGTAACATACCGATGACAAAGGGAACAACGTATGTTGTTATGCGGTCTGACCGATAAAGATCTTCGTAGAATATGTAGGAGCCAATATGGGCATCCAGGTCCCGCTATTGGTTATTGACCAGAGACGTGTCTCGGTCATGTCTACATTGTTCTCGAACCGTAGGGTCCGCACGCTTAACATTACGATGACAGTTATTATGAGTTTATGCATTTTGATGTACCGAAGGTTGTTCGGAGTCCCGGATGAGATCACGGACATGACGAGGAGTCTCGAAATGGTCGAGACGTAAATATTGATATATTGGAAGTCTACGTTTGGACATCGGAAGTGTTCCGGGTGAAATCGGGATTTTACCGGATTACCGGGAGGGTTACCGGAACCCCCCGGGAGCCAAATGGGCCTACATGGGCCATTGTGGAAAGGTGAAAGGGGCTGCCAAGGAGGGCTGCGCACCTCCCCCCCTCCCCTAGTCCTATTAGGACTAGGAGAGGTGGCCGGCCACCTCTCTCTCTTTCCCTCTCCCTTTTTCCCAAGGAGTCCTAGTTGGAATAGGATTGGAGGGGGGAGTCCTACTCCCGGTGGGAGTAGGACTCCTCCTGCGCCTCCCCTCTTTGGCCGGCCAGCCCCCCTCCCTCCAACCTTTATATACGGGGGAAGGGGACACCCCAAGACACACAAGTTGATCCTTGAGATCGTTCCTTAGCCGTGTGCGGTGCCCCCTGCCACCAAATTCCACCTCGATCATACCGTTACAGTGCTTGGGCGAAGCCCTGCGTCGGTAGTACATCAAGATCGTCACCACGCCGTCGTGCTGACGGAACTCTTCCTCGACGCTTTGCTGGATCGGAGCCCGAGGAACGTCATCGAGCTGAACGTGTGCTAAGAACTCGGAGGTGCCGGAGTAACGGTGCTTGGATCGGTCGGATCGGGAAGAAGACGTACGACTACTTCCTCTACGTTGTGTCAACGCTTCCGTTGCGATCTACTAGGGTACGTAGATCAGACTCTCCCCTCGTTGCTATGCATCACCATGATCTTGCGTGTGCGTAGGAAAATTTTTGAAATTACTGCGTTCCCCAACAGTGGCATCCAAGCCTAGGTCTTTATGGTTTGATGTTATATGCACGAGTAGAACACAAGTGAGTTGTGGGCGATACAAGTCATACTGCCTACCAGCATGTCATACTTTGGTTCGGCGGTATTGTTGGACGAGACGATCCGGACCAACCTTACGCGTACTCTTACGCGAGACCGGTTCCCTCGACGTGCTTTGCACATAGATGGCTTGCGGAAGACTGCCTCTCCAACTTTAGTTGAACCAAGTGTGACTATGCCCGGTCCTTGAGAAGGTTAAAACGGAGTCTATTTGACGAACTATCGTTGTGGTTTTGATGCGTAGGTGAGATGAGTTCTTACTTAAGCCCGTAGCAGCCACGTAAAACTTGCAACAACAAAGTAGAGGACGTCTAACTTGTTTTTGCAGGGCATGTTGTGATGTGATATGGTCAAGGCATGATGCTGATTTTATTGTATGAGATGATCATGTTTTGTAACCGAGTTATCGGCAACTGGCAGGAGCCATATGGTTGTCGCTTTATTGTATGCAATGCAATCGCGATGTAATGCTTTACTTTATTACTAAGCGGTAGTGATAGTCGTGGAAGCATAAGATTGGCGAGACGACAACGATGCTACGATGGAGATCAAGGTGTCGCGCCGGTGACGATGGTGATCATGATGGTGCTTCGAAGATGGAGATCACAAAGCACAAGATGATGATGGCCATATCATATCACTTATATTGATTACATGTGATGTTTATCCTTTTATGCATCTTATCTTGCTTTGATTGACGGTAGCATTATAAGATGATCTCTCACTAAATTATCAAGAAGTGTTCTCCCTGAGTATGCACCGTTGCAAAAGTTCTTCGTGCTGAGACACCACGTGATGATCGGGTGTGATAGGCTCTACGTTCAAATACAACGGGTGCAAAACAGTTGCACACGCGGAATACTCAGGTTATACTTGACGAGCCAAGCATATACATATATGGCCTCGGAACACGGAGACCGAAAGGTCGAGCGTGAATCATATAGTAGATATGATCAACATATTGATGTTCACCATTGAAAACTACTCCATCTCACGTGATGATCGGTTATGGTTTAGTTGATTTGGATCACATGATCACTTAGAGGATTAGAGGGATGTCTATCTAAGTGGGAGTTCTGAAGTAAATTAACTGAACTTAAAAAATTATCATGAACTTAGTACCTGATAGTATCTTGCTTGTTTATGTTGATTGTAGATAGATGGCTCGTGCTGTTGTTCCGTTGAATTTTAATGCCTTCCTTGAGAAAGCAAAGTTGAAAGATGATGGTAGCAATTACACGGACTGGGTCCGTAACCTGAGGATTATCCTCATTGCTGCACAGAAGAATTACGTCCTGGAAGCACCGCTGAGTGCCAGGCCTGCTGCAAGAGCAACACCAGAAGTTATGAACGTCTGGCAGAGCAAAGCTGATGACTACTCAATAGTTCAGTGTGCCATGCTTTACGGCTTAGAACCGGGACTTCAACGACGTTTTGAACGTCATGGAGCATATGAGATGTTCCAGGAGTTGAAGTTAATATTTCAAGCAAATGCCCGGATTGAGAGATATGAAGTCTCCAATAAGTTCTATAGCTGCAAGATGGAGGAGAACAGTTCTGTCAGTGAGCATATACTCAAAATGTCTGGGTATAATAATCACTTGATTCAATTGGGAGTTACACTTCCGGATGATTGCGTCATTGACAGAATTCTCCAATCACTGCCACCAAGCTACAAGAGCTTTGTGATGAACTATAATATGCAAGGGATGAACAAGACTATTCCCGAGCTCTTCGCTATGCTGAAAGTTGCGGAGGTAGAAATCAAGAAGGAGCATCAAGTGTTGATGGTTAACAAAACCACTAGTTTCAAGAAAAAGGGCAAAGGGAAGAAGAAAGGGAACTTCAAGAAGAACGGCAAGCAAGTTGCTGCTCAAGAGAAGAAACCCAAGTCTGGACCTAAGCCTGAAACTGAGTGCTTCTACTGCAAGCAGACTGGTCACTGGAAGCGGAACTGCCCCAAGTATTTGGCGGATAAGAAGGATGGCAAGGTGAACAAAGGTATATGTGATATACATGTTATTGATGTGTACCTTACTAATGCTCGCAGTAGCACCTGGGTATTTGATACTGGTTCTGTTGCTAATATTTGCAACTCAAAACAGGGACTACAGAATAAGCGGACACTAGCAAAGGACGAGGTGACGATGCGCGTGGGAAACGGTTCCAAAGTCGATGTGATCGCGGTCGGCACGCTACCTCTACATCTACCTTCGGGATTAATATTAGACCTAAATAATTGTTATTTGGTGCCAGCGTTGAGCATAAACATTATATCTGGATCTTGTTTAATGCGAGACGGTTATTCATTTAAATCAGAGAATAATGGTTGTTCTATTTATATGAGTAATATCTTTTATGGTCATGCACCCTTGAAAAGTGGTCTATTCTTATTGAATCTCGATAGTAGTAATACACATATTCATAATGTTGAAGCCAAAAGATGCAGAGTTGATAATGATAGTGCAACTTATTTGTGGCACTGCCGTTTAGGTCATATCGGTGTAAAGCGCATGAAGAAACTCCATGCTGATGGGCTTTTGGAACCACTTGATTATGAATCACTTGGTACTTGCGAACCGTGCCTCATGGGCAAGATGACTAAAACACCGTTCTCCGGTACTATGGAGAGAGCAACAGATTTATTGGAAATCATACATACCGATGTATGTGGTCCGATGAATATTGAGGCTCGTGGCGGATATCGTTATTTTCTCACCTTCACAGATGATTTAAGCAGATATGGGTATATCTACTTAATGAAACATAAGTCTGAAACATTTGAAAAGTTCAAGGAATTTCAGAGTGAAGTTGAAAATCATCGTAACAAGAAAATAAAGTTTCTACGATCTGATCGTGGAGGATAATATTTGAGTTACGAGTTTGGTGTACATTTGAAAAATTGTGGAATAGTTTCGCAACTCACGCCACCCGGAACACCACAACGTAATGGTGTGTCCGAACGTCGTAATCGTACTTTACTAGATATGGTGCGATCTATGATGTCTCTTATTGATTTACCGCTATCATTTTGGGGTTATGCTTTAGAGACGGCCGCATTCACGTTAAATAGGGCACCATCTAAATCCGTTGAGACGACGCCTTATGAACTATGGTTTGGCAAGAAACCAAAGTTGTCGTTTCTTAAAGTTTGGGGTTGCGATGCTTATGTGAAAAAGCTTCAACCTGATAAGCTCGAACCCAAATCGGAGAAGTGTGTCTTCATAGGATATCCAAAGGAAACTATTGGATACACCTTCTATCATAGATCCGAAGGCAAGACTTTTGTTGCTAAATTCGGAAACTTTCTTGAGAAGGAGTTTCTCTCAAAAGAAGTGAGTGGGAGGAAAGTAGAACTTGACGAGGTAACTGTACCTACTCCGTTATTGGGAAATAGTACATCTCAGAAAACTGTTTCTGTGAGAACTACACCAATAAGAGAGGAAGTTAATGATGATGATCATGAAACTTTAGATCAAGATACTACTGTATCTCGTAGATCAACCAGAGTAAGATCCGCACCAGAGTGGTACGGTAATCCTGTTCTGGAAGTCATGCTACTAGATCATGATGAACCTACGAACTATGAAGAAGCGATGGTGAGCCCAGATTCCGCAAAGTGGCTTGAAGCCATGAAATCTGAGATGGGATCCATGTATGAGAACAAAGTATGGACTTTGGTTGACTTACCCGATGATCGGCAAGCAATTGAGAATAAATGGATCTTTAAGAAAAAGACTGACGCTGATGGTAATGTTACTATCTACAAAGCTCGACTTGTCGCAAAAGGTTTTCAACAAGTTCAAGGAGTTGACTACGATGAGACTTTCTCACCCGTAGCGATGCTTAAGTCTGTCAGAATCATGTTAGCAATTGCCGCATTTTATGATTATGAAATTTGGCAAATGGATGTAAAAACCGCATTCCTGAATGGATTTCTGGAAGAAGAGTTGTATATGATGCAACCCGAAGGTTTTGTCGATCCAAAAGGAGCTAACAAAGTGTGCAAACTCCAGCGATCCATTTATGGACTGGTGCAAGCATCTCGGAGTTGGAATAAACGCTTTGATAGTGTGATCAAAGCATTTGGGTTTATACAGACTTTTGGAGAAGCTTGTATTTACAAGAAAGTGAGTGGGAGCTCTGTAGCATTTCTGATATTATATGTGGATGACATATTACTCATTGGAAATGATATAGAATTTCTGGATAGCATAAAGGGATACTTGAATAAAAGTTTTTCGATGAAAGACCTCGGGGAAGCTGCTTACATATTAGGCATAAAGATCTATAGAGATAGATCAAAACGCTTAATTGGACTTTCACAAAGCACATACCTTGACAAGATTTTGAAGAAGTTCAAAATGGATCAAGCAAAGAAAGGGTTCTTGCCTGTGTTACAAGGTGTGAAATTGAGCCAGACTCAATGCCCGACCAATGCAGAAGATAGAGAGAAAATGAAAGATGTCCCCTATGCTTCAGCCATAGGCTCTATCATGTATGCAATGCTGTGTACCAGACCTGATGTGTGCCTTGCTATAAGTTTAGCAGGGAGGTACCAAAGTAATCCAGGAGTGGATCACTGGACAGCGGTCAAGAACATCCTGAAATACCTGAAAAGGACTAAGGATATGTTTCTCGTATATGGAGGTGACAAAGAGCTCACCGTAAGAGGTTACGTTGATGCAAGCTTTGACACTGATCCGGACGATTCTAAATCGCAAACCGGATACGTGTTTACTTTAAACGGTGGAGCTGTCAGTTGGTGCAGTTCTAAACAAAGCGTCGTAGCGGGATCTACATGTGAAGCGGAGTACATAGCTGCTTCGGAAGCAGCGAACGAAGGAGTCTGGATGAAGGAGTTCATACCCGATCTAGGTGTCATACCTAGTGCATCGGGTCCAATGAAAATCTTCTGTGACAATACTGGTGCAATTGCCTTGGCAAAGGAATCCAGATTTCACAAAAGAACCAAACACATCAAGAGACGCTTCAACTCCATCCGGGATTTAGTCCAGGTGGGAGACATAGAGATTTGCAAGATACATATGGATCTGAATGTTGCAGACCCGTTGACTAAGCCTCTTCCACGAGCAAAACATGATTAGCACCAAGGCTCCATGGGTGTTAGAATCATTACTGTGTAATCTAGATTATTGACTCTAGTGCAAGTGGGAGACTGAAGGAAATATGCCCTAGAGGCAATAATAAAGTTATTATTTATTTCCTTATATCATGATAAATGTTTATTATTCATGCTAGAATTGTATTAACCGGAAACATAATACATGTGTGAATACATAGATCAACAGAGTGTCACTAGTATGCCTCTACTAGACTAGCTCGTTAATCAAAGATGGTTATGTTTCCTAACCATGAACAAAGAGTTGTTATTTGATTAACGAGGTCACATCATTAGTTGAATGATCTGATTGACATGACCCATTCCATTAGCTTAGCACCCGATCGTTTAGTATGTTGCTATTGCTTTCTTCATGACTTATACATGTTCCTATAACTATGAGATTATGCAACTCCCGTTTACCGGAGGAACACTTTGGGTACTACCAAACGTCACAACGTAACTGGGTGATTATAAAGGAGTACTACAGGTGTCTCCAATGATAGATGTTGGGTTGGCGTATTTCAAGATTAGGGTTTGTCACTCCGATTGTCGGAGAGGTATCTCTGGGCCCTCTCGGTAATACACATCACATAAGCCTTGCAAGCATAATAACTAAGATGTTAGTTATGAGATGATGTATTACGGAACGAGTAAAGAGACTTGCTAGTAACGAGATTGAACTAGGTATTGGATACCGACGATCGAATCTCGGGCAAGTAACATACCGATGACAAAGGGAACAACGTATATTGTTATGCGGTCTGACCGATAAAGATCTTCGTAGAATATGTAGGAACCAATATGGGCATCCAGGTCCCGCTATTGGTTATTGACCAGAGACGTGTCTCGGTCATGTCTACATTGTTCTCGAACCGTAGGGTCCGCACGCTTAACGTTACGATGACAGTTATTATGAGTTTATGCATTTTGATGTACCGAAGGTTGTTCGGAGTCCCGGATGAGATCACGGACATGACGAGGAGTCTCGAAATGGTCGAGGCGTAAAGATTGATATATTGGAAGTCTACGTTTGGACATCGGAAGTGTTCCGGGTGAAATCGGGATTTTACCGGATTACCGGGAGGGTTACCGGAACCCCCCGGGAGCCAAATGGGCCTACATGGGCCATTGTGGAAAGGTGAAAGGGGCTGCCAAGGAGGGCTGCGCACCTCCCCCCCTCCCCTAGTCCTATTAGGACTAGGAGAGGTGGCCGGCCACCTCTCTCTCTTTCCCTCTCCCTTTTTCCCAAGGAGTCCTAGTTGGAATAGGATTGGAGGGGGGAGTCCTACTCCCGGTGGGAGTAGGACTCCTCCTGCGCCTCCCCTCTTTGGCCGGCCAGCCCCCCTCCCTCCAACCTTTATATACGGGGGCAGGGGACACCCCAAGACACACAAGTTGATCCTTGAGATCGTTCCTTAGCCGTGTGCGGTGCCCCCTGCCACCAAATTCCACCTCGATCATACCGTTACAGTGCTTGGGTGAAGCCCTGCGTCGGTAGTACATCAAGATCGTCACCACGCCGTCGTGCTGACGGAACTCTTCCTCGACGCTTTGCTGGATCGAAGCCCGAGGAACGTCATCGAGCTGAACGTGTGCTAAGAACTCGGAGGTGCCGGAGTAACGGTGCTTGGATCGGTCGGATCGGGAAGAAGACGTACGACTACTTCCTCTACGTTGTGTCAACGCTTCCGTTGCGATCTACTAGGGTACGTAGATCAGACTCTCCCCCTCGTTGCTATGCATCACCATGATCTTGCGTGTGCGTAGGAAAATTTTTGAAATTGCTGTGTTCCCCATCATGCTCCACGTCCGAGCAGTGCTTGATAGCCACTTTGAAACGGAGCGATGTGGAAAGTTAGATGCTCGCGACGGAAGTTATCGGGGGAGCCGAATATAACTTGTAGTAGGAGGGAGCCCGTGCAACGAGCCCCTGGGCTTGGCATTACTCCTTTAAAGGTAGTATTGCTATGGCGAATTTGTGTTGGGTCTAACCCCATCCCGTAGAGTGTATCCTGATATATTAGGTTTAGGCTACTGCCGCCATCCATCAAGACTCGTGTGAAGTGATATCCGCCAATTACTGGGTCTAATACCAGGGCAGCCCATCCTGCGTGCCGGATACTTGATGAGTAATCGCGATGGTCGAAAGTGATCGGTTGAGACGACCAGTGGCAGGACTTCGCGGTTGCAGGCACTTGGGTATATTTTTCTGGGGGTGCCGCGTTGTTTTTTCCCTTGATCACGTGTAACATGTTTACTGTTTTGACTTCTGGTGGAAATTTCTTTTGTTCCCCCATGTCTTGCTTGGGAGGCTCGTCCTCGTCTTCACTTGGCGTATCCTCCCCCTTGTGTACGGCGTTAAGCTTGCCGGACTTCTTGAAGACCCAACATTCTCTATGGGTATGATTAGCTGGTTTACCAGGGGTACTATGGATCTGACATATTTGGTCCAGAATTTTGTTGAGGCTAGACAGTTCATCACTGGTGCCTTTAGGGGGCGGGTTTTGACCTGGCCGAGAGCTTTTGAATCCGGCATTTACTGTCGTGCCCTTCGTGCGGTCTACTTTATTCCGGCGTTTGTTATTGCTGTTGCGCCGTGATTTCCCGTTTCCATCTCTAACTTTGGATGTACTGGGGTCACTGGTGCTGCATCTGGCTAGCTAGCTATCCTCACCCGTGCAAAAGCGGGTCATGAGGTTTGTTAATGCGGCCATCGTTCTCGGCTTATTTTGGCCGAGGTGTCTGGCGAGCCATTCATCACGGACGCTATGCTTGAAAGCCGCTAAGGCTTCGGCGTCCGGACAGTCAACAATCTGGTTCTTTTTAGTAAGAAACCTGTTCCAAAGCTTTTGGGTTGACTCTCCAGGTTGTTGAGTTATGTGACTCAAATCGTCCGCATCCAGAGGTCGGACATAGGTCCCTTGAAAATTTGCCTGAAAGGCGTCTTCGAGCTCTTCCCAGCTCCCAATGGAGCTTTCGGGGAGGCCTTTGAGCTAGTGGCGAGCTGGCCCTTTGAGCTTGAGGGGTAAGTACTTGATGGCATGGAGATCGTCTCCTCGAGCCATATGGGTTTGAAGGATGTAGTCCTTAATCCAGACCCCGGGGTCTATTGTTCCGTCGTATGCCTCTATGTTTTACGGGCTTGAATCCCTCTGGAAATTCGTGGTCTAGGACCTCATCGGTGAAACATAGGGGGGGTGCGGCACCCCTATAGCTGGGTGTACCGCGTTGTTCGGATGTTTGTTGTGTTGCATTGTATGCTGGGGCGCACTTGCATGGTCCATAGATGGATCTTGTTGCGCCATCCTTTGGGTGCGGGCCCTCGCATGGGCCGCGTGTTGTATTGTGAGCGGCGTTGTATGCCGCTCTGTGTTGGTAGAGGGGTCGTCTATCCGACCAGGTGGCTGCTTTGATGTTTGGTTGTGGGGGGTCTGAGGCCTCCTCATCGAATTCGGGTAGCAGCTTCCGCTTTGGGTAGCTCTTGGAGGGGCGATTATCGCCGTACCTTGCTGCTGTATTGAGTATTTTACTCCATCTGATTTGTAGTGTGTCTTGAGCGGCCTTGAGCCTTTGCTTCTGCTTTTTAAGACTCCTTGCGGTGGCAACAAGCCTTTTACGGGCATTCTGCTGCTCCGGGTATCCGTCCGGCGTTATATCGTCCGGACCATTATCCTTGATAGGGTTTGTTTGTTTGGTTTGATTATCCGGATTGTCGTTGTCCGGCAGCGATTCGCCCTGCTCCAGCGCTGGGTTTGTGTGATCGTTATTTTTGTCGAGCCGGGGTTTGGGGCGGCCCTTACGCCGCCGCTTTGACTGCTTTTCGAGGGAACAAGCCTTCGGTGCGTCCTCCCGCTCCTCGTCGTCATCTTTTGGTGCGTCCACCATGTATACGTCAATTGACGAGGTGGCATTCCAGGGCCCAATAGGCGCTGGTTCTTCATTATCTCCTTCATCAGCGTCCATACCGTCGATATCTTCGGATTCGAAGTCGAGCATGTCGGTTAAATCATCGACAGTGGCTACAAAGTGGGTGGTGGGTGGGCTTTGAATTTCTTCATCATCCGTACCCCAGCCTTGCTGACCGTAGTCCAGCCAGGGCTCTCCTGATAAAGAGAGAGACTCCATTGTCTTCAGAATGTCGCTGAAAGGCGAGTGCTGAAAGATGTCCGCGGCGGTAAACTCCATGATCGGCGCCCAATCGGATTCGATCAGCAGGGGCGCGAAGGGTTCGGAGTCCGGAGAGGAGTCCGGCTCCTTGGAGTCACAAATCTTGCGGAGTACGGGGCTGGTGTTCGGCTCCATCACCGTTGGGATCGCAGCCCCCGAGGTGGCGTCCAACTGCCCATCCTTGATCGGCGTAGTTGGCTCCGAATTAAGGGTCGAACCCGATGCAGGTGCGGCCTCCAGGGCACTGTTCGGCGGCAGAGCTAGATCATGCTCATTGGGACAGTGCGGCGCGCTCGGCGGTGGCTCGAATCTGTTGAAGATCAAGTCCCCGCGGATGTCAGCCATGTAGTTTAAACTTCCAAATCTGACCTGACGGCCAGGGGCGTAGCTTTCGATCTGCTCCAGATGGCCAAGTGAATTGGCCCGCAGTGCGAAGCCGCCGAAGACGAAGATCTGTCCGGGGAGGAAGGTCTCACCCTGGACTGCATCGCTATTGATGATCGTAGGAGCCATCGAGCCTGACGGCGACGACACGGAGGAACTCTCAATGAAAGCACCAATGTCGGTGTCAAAACCGGCAGATCTTGGGTAGGGGGTCCTGAACTGTGCGTCTAGGCCGGATGGTAACAGGAGGCAAGGGACACGAAGTTTTACCCAGGTTCGGGCCCTCTCGATGGAGGTAAAACCCTACGTCCTGCTTGATTAATATTCATGATATGGGTAGTACAAGAGTAGATCTACCACAAGATCGGAGAGGCTAAACCCTAGAAGCTAGCCTATGGTATGATTGTTGATGGGTATGTTGTCCTATGGACTAAAAACCCTCCAGTTTATATAGACACCAGAGAGGGTTAGGGTTACACAAAGTCGGTTACAATGGTAGGAGATCCGTATATCCGTATCGCCAAGCTTGCCTTCCACGCCAAGGAAAGTCCCTTCCGGACACAGGAAGGAGTCTTCAATCTTGTATCTTCATATACCAAGAGTCCGGCTGAAGGTATAGTCCAGCCATCCGGACACCCCCTAATCCAGGACTCCCTCACAGGGGCTCGAATCCGTCGAAGATCAAGTCTCCGCGGATATCGGCCGTGTAGTTCAAGCTTCCAAACCTGACCTGGTGGCCACGGGCGTAACTTTCGATCTACTCCAGATGGCCAAGCGTGTTGGCCTGCAGTGCGAAGCCGCCGAACACAAAGATCTGCCCGGGGAGAAAAGTCTCACCCTGGACTGCATCGCTATCGATGATCGTAGGAGCCATCAAGCCTAACGGCGATGACACAGAAGAACTCTCAATGAAAGCACCAATGTCGGTGTCAAAACCGGCGGATCTCGGGTAGGGGGTCCCGAACTATGCGTCTAAGGCGGATGGTAACAGGAGGCAGGGAACACGATGTTTTACCCAGGTTCGGGCCCTCTTGATGGAGGTAAAACCCTACGTCCTGCTTGATTTATTCTTGATGATATGAGTATTACAAGAGTTGATCTACCACAAGATCGGAGAGGCTAAACCCTAGAAGCTAGCCTATGGTATGATTGTATGTTGTCCTACGGACTAAAACCCTCCGGTTTATATAGACACCGGAGGGGGCTAGGGTTACACAAGGTCGGTTACAAAGGAGGAGATATCCATATCCGTACTGCCTAGCTTGCCTTCCACGCCAAGTAGAGTCCCATCCGGACACGAGAAGAAGTCTTCAATCTTGTATCTTCATAGTCCAACACTCCGGCCAAAGGATACAGTCTGACTGTCCGGAGACCCCCTAATCCAGGACTCCCTCAACAATCCTCGAAAATAGAGACATAATCACATGGGTATGGGCACTCCACTTGGCAACTGCCAAGCTTGGGGGAGTGCCCCGGTATCGTATCACCATCACTCTATCTTTACCGTTTTTCTTAGTTCGATTCTTTTGGTAGTATCTGGATCTAGTAGAATAAAAGTTGTTAGTATGATCTAGTTGTGAGTTTTGCTTTATTATCCTTCTATGTAATCGAGTCCGTGAGCTATATAATAAAGATTAGTGTTGAGTCAAGGGCTTGATTATTTTGCCATGATCCTAAAGGAATAAAAGAAAATAGAAAGAAAGAAAAAGAAACAAAGAGATCATATGAGTCTTATGGAGAGTCATGAGCTCACGTAGAAAGAGTATGATGAATAAAAGTTATTAAGGGTTGACAAACACAGTTTTGGTCATTGTTGCAATTAATAGGAAGTAAGAAAGAAAGAGAGGTCTTCACATATAAATATACTATCTTGGACATCTTTTATGATTGTGAGCACTCATTAAAATATGACATGCTAAAGAGTTGACATTGGACAAGGAAGACAACATAATGGGTTATGTTTTCTTACATCTGAGATAAAATATATTGTCTTGGATCTTCCAAAATTTTGATCTTGCCTTTCCCCTTTATGCCAGCCAAATTCATTGCACCAAGTAGAGATACTACTTGTGCTTCCAAACACCCTTAAACCAGTCTTGCCATGAGAGTCCACCATATCTACCTATGGATTGAGTAAGATCCATCAAGTAAGTTGTCATCGGTGCAAGCAATAAAAATTGCTCTCTAAATATGTATGATTGATTGGTGTGGAGGAAATAAGCTTTATACGAGCGTGTGATATGGAAGTAATAAAAGCGACAGACTACATAATAAAGGTCCATATCACAAGTGGAAATATAAAGTGGCGTTCTTTCGCATTAAGATTTTGTGCATCCAACCCATAAAAGCGCATGACAACCTCTGCTTCCCTCTACAAAGGGCCTATCTTTTACTTTTATCTCCTACATTGCATAAGAGTCATGGTCATCTTCACCCTTCCTTTTTACATTTTATCCTTTGGCAAGCACAATATGTTGGAAATATCCTACTATATATGGCTAATTGGATGTGAGTTTTCATGAACTGTTACTGTTGACATTACCCTTGAGGTAAAATGTTGGGAGGCAAAACTATAAGCCCCTATCTTTCTCTGTGTCCGATTAAAACTCCATACCCATAAGTATTGCGTGAGTGTCAGCAATTGTGAAAGATTATATGATAGTTGAGTATGAGGACTTGCTGAAAAGCTCTTATACATTGACTCTTTCCTATGTTATGATAAATTGCAATTGCTTCAATGACCGAGATTGTAGTTTGTTAGTTTTCAATGAAGTTTACGATTCATACTTAATATTGTGATTGAATTATTACTCTAGCATCAGATAGTATATGACAAAGAATTATGTAAGTTGTTGTTCTAAGAATGATCATGATGCCCTCATGTCCCTATTTTATTTTTATCGACACCTTTATCTCTAAACATGTGGAGGTATTTTTCGATTTCGGCTTTTCGCTTGAGGACAAGCGAGGTCTAAGCTTGGCGGAGTTGATACGTCCATTTTGCATCATGCTTTTATATCAATATTTATTGCATTATGGGCTGTTATTACACACTATGTCACAATACTTATGCCTATTCTCTCTTATTTTACAAGGTTTACATAAAGAGGGAGAATGCCGTCAGCTGGGATTCTGGGCTGGAAAAGGAGCAAATATTAGAGACCTATTCTGCACAGCTCCAAAAGTCCTGAAACTTCACGGAATATGTTTTCCAAATATATAAAAAATACTCAGCGGAAGAAACTCACCAGGGGGCAACACCCTGCCCATGAGGGTGGGGGGCGCGCCCTACCCCCCTGGGCGCGCCCCCTACCTCGTGGGCCCCCTGGTGGCCCTCCGGTGGCCATCTTCTGATATATGGAGTCTTTCGATGGGAAAAAATTCATAAGCCATCTTCTCGGACGAAACTCCGCCGCCACGAGGTGGAACCTTGGCGGAATCAATCTAGGGCACTGGCGGAGCTGTTCTGCCGGGGAAACTTCCCTCCCGGTCGGGGAAATCATCCCCATCGTCATCACCAACGCTCCTCTCATCGGGAGAGGGCAATCTCCATCAACATCTTCATCAGCACCATCTCATCTCAAAACCCTAGTTCATCTCTTGTATCCAATTCTTGTCTCCAAGTCCGGGATTGGTGCTAGTAGGTTGCTAGTAGTGTTAATTACTCCTTGTAGTTGATGCTAGTTGGTTTAATTGGTGGAAGATCATATGTTCAGAACCTATATGCATATTAATACCCCTCTGATTATGAACATGTTTATGCTTTGTGAGTAGTTACTTTTGTTCCTGAGGACATGTGAGAAGTCTTGCTATTAGTAGTCATGTGAATTTGGTATTCGTTCGATATTTTGATGAGATGTATGTTGTCTCTCCTCTAGTGGTGTTATGTGAACGTCGACTACATGACACTTCACCATTATTTGGGCCTAGGGGAAGGCATTGGGAAGTAATAAGTAGATGATGGGTTGCTAGAGTGACAGAAGCTTAAACCCTAGTTTATGCATTGCTTCGTAAGGGGCTGATTTGGATCCATATGTTTCATGCTATGGTTAGGTTTACCTTGATACTTTTGTTGTATTTGCGGATGCTTGCAATAGAGGTTAATCATAAGTGGGATGCTTGTCCAAGTAAGGGCAGCACCCAAGCACCGGTCCACCCACATACCAAATTATCAAAGTACCGAACGCGAATCATATGAACGTGATGAAAACTAGCTTGACGATATTCCCATGTGTCCTCGGGAGCGCTTTACTTCATATAAGAGTTTGTCCAGGCTTGTCCTTTGCTGCAAAATTATCCTATCACAAGTAACAAAAGTAAATAAAGTGCAGCAAGGTGGCCCAATCCTTTTTGTAGCAAAGGACAAGCCTGGACAAACTCTTATATAGAGAAAAACGCTCCAGAGGACACATGGGAATATCGTCAAGCTAGTTTTCATCATGCTCATATGATTCGCGTTCGGTATTTCGATAAACTGATATGTGGGTGGACCGGTGCTTGGGTACTTTCCTTACATGGACAAGCATCACACTTATGATTAACCTCTATTGCAAGCATCCGCAACTACAACAAAAGTATTAAGGTAAACCTAACCATAGCATGAAACATATGGTTCCAAATCAGCCCCTTACGAAGCAACGCATAAACTAGGGTTTAAGCTTCTGTCACTCTAGCAACCCATCATCTACTTACTACTTCCGAATGCCTTCCTCTAGGCCCAAATAATGGTGAAGTGTTATGTAGTCGACGTTCACATAACCCCACTAGAGGAGAGACAACATACATCTCATCAAAATATCGAACGAAGACCAAATTCACATGACTACTAATAGCAAGAGTAATCCCATGTCCTCAGGAACAAACATAACTACTCACAAAGCATATTCATGTTCATAATCAGAGGGGTATTAATATGCATATAGGATCTGAACATATGATCTTCCACCAAATAAACCAACTAGCATCAACTACAAGGAGTAATTAACACTACTAGCAACCCACAAGTATCAATCCCGGACTTGTAGACAAGAATTGGATACAAGAGATGAACTAGGATTTTGAGAGGAGATGGTGCTGGTGAAGATGTTGATGGAGATTGCCCTCTCCCGATGAGAGGAGCATTGGTGATGACGATGGCGATGATTTCCCCCTCCCGGAGGGAAGTTTCCTCGGCAGAACAGCTCCGCTAGAGCCCTAGATTGGTTCCGCCAAGGTTCCGCCTCGTGGCGGCGGAGTTTCGTCTGAGAAGATGGCTTTTGATTTTTTTTCTCATCAAAAGACCTCACATAGCAGAAGATGATCATCGGAGGGCCACGAGGTAGGGGGGCGCGCCCAGGGGGGTAGGTCGCGCCCCACCCTCGTGGGCAGGGTGTGGCCCCCTGGTGAACTTCTTGCGCTCGGTATTTTTTATATATTCTGAAAACGTCTTCCGTGAAGTTTCAGGACTTTTGGAGCTGTGCAGAATAGGTCTCTAATATTTGCTCCTTTTCCAGCCCAGAATCCCAGCTACCGGCATTCTCCCTCTTTATGGAAACCTTGTAAAATAAGAGAGAATAGGCATAAGTATTGTGACATAATGTGTAATAACAGCCCATAATGCAATAAATATCGATATAAAAGCATGATGCAAAATAGACGTATCACACGTCACGGAAGAATCTTGAGCCAGGAGGACTAAAGCTCCGGTCCATATGATGCATAAAAATCACCACTTCACCATCTTTTGGCTCAGGGCGAGTTTCATTATCCGGAACCCTCCAGTGGATGGCTTCTTTCTTGGCTAGCACGTCGGTCTGAACATATTCTTTCAAATCTTCCTCGGTGACCCGGGAGACAACCCAGTTGCAGGCGGTGATGGTCTTGACCATCTTCAAAAGCAAAGTGCTAAATGAAGGAAACATTACCGGTTTAAGGTCATGCTATTAAACTAGATCATTGATTCAAAGGTGAGGTGCTATGAACAATTGACAGATTAAGTCGGGCGATGAACATTGAAGTATTGGCGGCTTAAATGGGGACTAATGGTACCAACCGGATTAAGGATTTTGCTGGTAAGCCGGACAGAGTCTACGAGTCAAGATATATGTTGCAGAGTTAAAATTATGTGCAAGCATGCTTAAACCGGAAATATATTGCCGGACTAGGCAAGTTTAAAGCGTATGGTGGCGGTTTAACAAAATTTGGTGTCTTATGATAGATCATGGTTTATAGTATAAGCCGCCGTAACAGTTATGGCACTTCAAATTTATCAAGTGGTGGACAAACAGGTTTTCACAAGTTACCACTGTAATTTTGGATCTACCGCAGTTTAGAAAAAGCAGAAAAATTCTAGCCTAAGTTGGCGGTAATGGAAAGGTTTGGATACCCTAATGAGATCTTCTATGGAGAGATGCTGTTCTAATAATGAAAATGGTGTTCAAACTACTTCCTCACAAGATTTATGGCTTATCTAGAATAAGAGTAATCAGATTTGATGGGAACAATGCAAGAAATAGCAAGAACACCAACGAACAAGCCCGAACCCTAGAAGCAGATCTGAAGTTGAGGAAGAGAAGCACTTACAGGATCTTTCCAACATACTGTGCTTGCCAAAGGATAAAATGTAAAAAGGAAGGGTGAAGATCACCATGACTCTTTATGCAAGGTAGGAGATAAAAGTAAAAGATAGGCCCTTCACAGAGGGAAGCAGAGGTTGTCATGCGCTTTTATGGTTGGATGCACAAAATCTTAATGCGAAAGAACGTCACTTTATATTGCCACTTGTGATATGGACCTTTATTATGCATGAAGGAAATATGCCCTAGAGGCAATAATAAAGTTATTATTTATTTCCTTATATCATGATAAATGTTTATTATTCATGCTAGAATTGTATTAACCGGAAACATAATACATGTGTGAATACATAGACCAACAGAGTGTCACTAGTATGCCTCTACTAGACTAGCTCGTTAATCAAAGATGGTTATGTTTCCTAACCATGAACAAAGAGTTGTTATTTGATTAACGAGGTCACATCATTAGTTGAATGATCTGATTGACATGACCCATTCCATTAGCTTAGCACCCGATCGTTTAGTATGTTGCTATTGCTTTCTTCATGACTTATACATGTTCCTATAACTATGAGATTATGCAACTCCCGTTTACCGGAGGAACACTTTGGGTACTACCAAACGTCACAACGTAACTGGGTGATTATAAAGGAGTACTACAGGTGTCTCCAATGGTAGATGTTGGGTTGGCGTATTTCGAGATTAGGTTTTGTCACTCTGATTGTCAGAGAGGTATCTCTGGGCCCTCTCGGTAATACACATCACATAAGCCTTGCAAGCATAATAACTAAGATGTTAGTTATGAGATGATGTATTACGGAACGAGTAAAGAGACTTGCCAGTAACGAGATTGAACTAGGTATTGGATACCGACGATCGAATCTCGGGCAAGTAACATACCGATGACAAAGGGAACAACGTATGTTGTTATGCGGTCTGACCGATAAAGATCTTCGTAGAATATGTAGGAGCCAACATGGGCATCCAGGTCCCGCTATTGGTTATTGACCGGAGACATGTCTCGGTCATGTCTACATTGTTCTCGAACCGTAGGGTCCGCACGCTTAACGTTACGATGACAGTTATTATGAGTTTATGCATTTTGATGTACCGAAGGTTGTTCGGAGTCCCGGATGAGATCACGGACATGACGAGGAGTCTCGAAATGGTCGAGACGTAAAGATTGATATATTGGAAGCCTATGTTTGGGCACCGGAAGCGTTCCGGGTGAAATCGGGATTTTTCCGGATTACCGGGAGGGTTACCGGAACCCCCCGGGAGGTAAATGGGCCTATTGGGCCTTAGTGGAAAAGAGAGAAGAGGCAGCCCACACCTGGCCGGCGCCCCCCACCTTTCCCAAGTCCTAATAGGACTAGGAGAGGTGGGCCGGCCCCCTCTTTCTCCTTCTTCCCCAAGAATCCTAGTTGGAATAGGATTGGGGGGAAGGAGTCCTACTCCCGGTGGGAGTAGGACTCCTCCCTGCGCCTCCCACCTGGCCGGACGAACCCCCTGCCCCTGGCCTTTATATACGGGGGCAGGGGGCACCCCAAGACACACAAGTTAATCGCTCCTTAACCGTGTGCAGTGCCCCCTGCCACCAAATTCCACCTCGATCATACCATTACAGTGCTTAGGCGAAGCCCTGCGTCGGTAGTACATCAAGATCGTCACCACGCCGTCGTGCTGACGGAACTCTTCCTCGACGCTTTGCTGGATCGGAGCCCGAGGAACGTCATCGAGCTGAACGTGTGCTAAGAACTCGGAGGTGCCGGAGTAACGGTGCTTGGATCGGTCGGATCGGGAAGAAGACGTACGACTACTTCCTCTACGTTGTGTGATCGCTTCCGCAGTCGGTCTGCGTTGGTACGTAGACAACACTCTCCCCTCTCGTTGCTGTGCATCACCATGATCTTGCGTGTGCGTAGGGAAATTTTGAAATTACTGCGTTCCCCAACAGTGGCATCCGAGCCTAGGTTTTTATGGTTTGATGTTATATGCACGAGTAGAACACAAGTGAGTTGTGGGCGATACAAGTCATACTGCCTACCAGCATGTCATACTTTGGTTCGGCGGTATTGTTGGACGAGACGATCCGGACCAACCTTACGCGTACTCTTACGCGAGACCGGTTCCCTCGACGTGCTTTGCACATAGATGGCTTGCGGAAGACTGCCTCTCCAACTTTAGTTGAACCAAGTGTGACTACGCCCGGTCCTTGAAAAGGTTAAAACGGAGTCTATTTGACGAACTATCGTTGTGGTTTTGATGCGTAGGTGAGATGAGTTCTTGCTTAAGCCCGTAGCAGCCACGTAAAACTTGCAACAACAAAGTAGAGGACGTCTAACTTGTTTTTGCAGGGCATGTTGTGATGTGATATGGTCAAGGCATGATGCTGATTTTATTGTATGAGATGATCATGTTTTGTAACCGAGTTATCGGCAACTGGCAGGAGCCATATGGTTGTCGCTTTATTGTATGCAATGCAATCGTGATGTAATGCTTTATTTTATTACTAAGCGGTAGTGATAGTCGTGGAAGCATAAGATTGGCGAGACGACAATGATGCTACGATGGAGATCAAGGTGTCGCGCCGGTGACGATGGTGATCATGACGATGCTTCGGAGATGGAGATCACAAAGCACAAGATGATGATGGCCATATCATATCACTTATATTGATTGCATGTGATGTTTATCCTTTTATGCATCTTATCTTGCTTTGATTGACGGTAGCATTATAAGATGATCTCTCACTAAATTATCAAGGAGTGTTCTCCCTGAGTATGCACCATTGCAAAAGTTCTTCGTGCTGAGACACCACGTGATGATCGGGTGTGATAGGCTCTACGTTCAAATACAACGGGTGCAAAACAGTTGCACACGCAGAATACTCAGGTTATACTTGACGAGCCAAGCATATACAGATATGGCCTCGGAACACGGAGACCTAAAGGTCGAGCGTGAATCATATAGTAGATATGATCAACATATTGATGTTCACCATTGAAAACTACTCCATCTCACGTGATGATCGGTTATGGTTTAGTTGATTTGGATCACGTAATCACTTAGAGGATTAGAGGGATGTCTATCTAAGTGGGAGTTCTTAAGTAAATTAACTGAACTTAAAAATTATCATGAACTTAGTACCTGATAGTATCTTGCTTGTTTATGTTGATTGTAGATAGATGGCTCGTGCTGTTGTTCCGTTGAATTTTAATGCGTTCCTTGAGAAAGCTAAGTTGAAAGATGATGGTAGCAATTACACGGACTGGGTCCGTAACCTGAGGATTATGCTCATTGCTGCACAGAAGAATTACGTCCTGGAAGCACCGCTAAGTGCCAGGCCTGCTGCAAGAGCAACACCAGAAGTTATGAACGTCTGGCAGAGCAAAGCTGATGACTACTCAATAGTTCAGTGTGCCATGCTTTACGGCTTAGAACCGGGACTTCAACGACGTTTTGAACGTCATGGAGCATATGAGATGTTCCAGGAGTTGAAGTTAATATTTCAAGCAAATGCCCGGATTGAGAGATATGAAGTCTCCAATAAGTTCTATAGCTGCAAGATGGAGGAGAACAGTTCTGCCAGTGAGCATATACTCAAAATGTCTGGGTATAATAATCACTTGATTCAATTGGGAGTTACACTTCCGGATGATTGCGTCATTGACAGAATTCTCCAATCACTGCCACCAAGCTACAAGAGCTTTGTGATGAACTATAATATGCAAGGGATGAACAAGACTATTCCCGAGCTCTTCGCTATGCTGAAAGCTGCGGAGGTAGAAATCAAGAAGGAGCATCAAGTGTTGATGGTTAACAAAACCACTAGTTTCAAGAAAAAGGGCAAAGGGAAGAAGAAAGGGAACTTCAAGAAGAACGGCAAGCAAGTTGCTGCTCAAGAGAAGAAACCCAAGTCTGGACCTAAGCCTGAAACTGAGTGCTTCTACTGCAAGCAGACTGGTCACTGGAAGCGGAACTGCCCCAAGTATTTGGCGGATAAGAAGGATGGCAAGGTGAACAAAGGTATATGTGATATACATGTTATTGATGTGTACCTTACTAATGCTCGCAGTAGTACCTGGGTATTTGATACTGGTTCTGTTGCTAATATTTGCAACTCGAAACAGGGACTACAGAATAAGCGGATACTAGCAAAGGACGAGGTGACGATGCGCGTGGGAAACGGTTCCAAAGTCGATGTGATCGCGGTCGGCACGCTACCTCTACATCTACCTTCGGGATTAATACTAGACCTAAATAATTGTTATTTGGTGCCAGCGTTGAGCATGAACATTATATCTGGATCTTGTTTGATGCGAGACGGTTATTCATTTAAATCAGAGAATAATGGTTGTTCTATTTATATGAGTAATATCTTTTATGGTCATGCACCCTTGAAAAGTGGTCTATTCTTATTGAATCTCGATAGTAGTAATACACATATTCATAATGTTGAAGCCAAAAGATGCAGAGTTGATAATGATAGTGCAACTTATTTGTGGCACTGCCGTTTAGGTCATATCGGTGTAAAGCGCATGAAGAAACTCCATACTGATGGGCTTTTGGAACCACTTGATTATGAATCACTTGGTACTTGCGAACCGTGCCTCATGGGCAAGATGACTAAAACACCGTTCTCCGGTACTATGGAGAGAGCAACAGATTTATTGGAAATCATACATACCGATGTATGTGGTCCGATGAATATTGAGGCTCGTGGCGGATATCGTTATTTTCTCACCTTCACAGATGATTTAAGCAGATATGGGTATATCTACTTAATGAAACATAAGTCTGAAACATTTGAAAAGTTCAAGGAATTTCAGAGTGAAGTTGAAAATCATCGTAACAAGAAAATAAAGTTTCTACGATCTGATCGTGGAGGAGAATATTTGAGTTACGAGTTTGGTGTACATTTGAAAAATTGTGGAATAGTTTCGCAACTCACGCCACCCGGAACACCACAACGTAATGGTGTGTCCGAACGTCGTAATCGTACTTTACTAGATATGGTGCGATCTATGATGTCTCTTACTGATTTACCGCTATCATTTTGGGGTTATGCTTTAGAGATGGCCGCATTCACGTTAAATAGGGCACCATCTAAATCCGTTGAGACGACGCCTTATGAACTGTGGTTTGGCAAGAAACCAAAGTTGTCGTTTCTTAAAGTTTGGGGCTGCGATGCTTATGTGAAAAAGCTTCAACCTGATAAGCTCGAACCCAAATCGGAGAAGTGTGTCTTCATAGGATATCCAAAGGAAACTATTGGATACACCTTCTATCACAGATCCGAAGGCAAAATTTTTGTTGCTAAATTCGGAAACTTTCTTGAGAAGGAGTTTCTCTCAAAAGAAGTGAGTGGGAGGAAAGTAGAACTTGACGAGGTAACAGTACCTACTCCGTTATTGGGAAATAGTACATCACAGAAAACTGTTTCTGTGAGACCTACACCAATAAGAGAGGAAGTTAATGATGATGATCATGAAACTTTAGATCAAGATACTACTATACCTCGTAGATCAACCAGAGTAAGATCCGCACCAGAGTGGTACGGTAATCCTGTTCTGGAAGTCATGCTACTAGATCATGATGAACCTACGAACTATGAAGAAGCGATGGTGAGCCCAGATTCCGCAAAGTGGCTTGAAGCCATGAAATCTGAGATGGGATCCATGTATGAGAACAAAGTATGGACTTTGGTTGACTTGCCCGATGATCGGCAAGCAATTGAGAATAAATGGATCTTTAAGAAAAAAGACTGACGCTGATGGTAATGTTACTGTCTACAAAGCTCGACTTGTCGCAAAAGGTTTTCGACAAGTTCAAGGAGTTGACTACGATGAGACTTTCTCACCCGTAGAGATGCTTAAGTCTGTCAGAATCATGTTAGCAATTGCCGCATTTTATGATTATGAAATTTGGCAAATGGATGTAAAAACTGCATTCCTGAATGGATTTCTGGAAGAAGAGTTGTATATGATGCAACCAGAAGGTTTTGTCGATCCAAAGGGAGCTAACAAAGTGTGCAAACTCCAGCGATCCATCTATGGACTGGTGCAAGCATCTCGGACTTGGAATAAACGCTTTGATAGTGTGATCAAAGCATTTGGGTTTATACAGACTTTTGGAGAAGCCTGTATTTACAAGAAAGTGAGTGGGAGCTCTGTAGCATTTCTGATATTATATGTGGATGACATATTACTCATTGGAAATGATATAGAATTTCTGGATAGCATAAAGGGATACTTGAATAAAAGTTTTTCGATGAAAGACCTCGGGGAAGCTGCTTACATATTAGGCATAAAAATCTATAGAGATAGATCAAAACGCTTAATTGGACTTTCACAAAGCACATACCTTGACAAGATTTTGAAGAAGTTCAAAATGGATCAAGCAAAGAAAGGGTTCTTGCCTGTATTACAAGGTGTGAAGTTGAGTCAGACTCAATGCCCGACCACTGCAGAAGATAGAGAGAAAATGAAAGATGTTCCCTATGCTTCAGCCATAGGCTCTATCATGTATGCAATGCTGTGTACCAGACCTGATGTGTGCCTTGCTATAAGTTTAGCAGGGAGGTACCAAAGTAATCCAGGAGTGGATCACTGGACAGCGGTCAAGAACATCCTGAAATACCTGAAAAGGACTAAGGATATGTTTCTCGTATATGGAGGTGACAAAGAGCTCACCGTAAGAGGTTACGTTGATGCAAGCTTTGACACTGATCCGGACGATTCTAAATCGCAAACCGGATACGTGTTTACTTTAAACGGTGGAGCTGTCAGTTGGTGCAGTTCTAAACAAAGCGTCGTAGCGGGATCTACATGTGAAGCGGAGTACATAGCTGCTTCGGAAGCAGCGAACGAAGGAGTCTGGATGAAGGAGTTCATATCCGATCTAGGTGTCATACCTAGTGCATCGGGTCCAATGAAAATCTTCTGTGACAATACTGGTGCAATTGCCTTGGCAAAGGAAACCAGATTTCACAAAAGAACCAAACACATCAAGAGACGCTTCAACTCCATCCGGGATTTAGTCCAGGTGGGAGACATAGAGATTTGCAAGATACATACGGATCTGAATGTTGCAGACCCGTTGACTAAGCCTCTTCCACGAGCAAAACATGATCAGCACCAAGACTCCATGGGTGTTAGAATCATTACTGTGTAATCTAGATTATTGACTCTAGTGCAAGTGGGAGACTGAAGGAAATATGCCCTAGAGGCAATAATAAAGTTATTATTTATTTCCTTATATCATGATAAATGTTTATTATTCATGCTAGAATTGTATTAACCGGAAACATAATACATGTGTGAATACATAGACCAACAGAGTGTCACTAGTATGCCTCTACTAGACTAGCTCGTTAATCAAAGATGGTTATGTTTCCTAACCATGAACAAAGAGTTGTTATTTGATTAACGAGGTCACATCATTAGTTGAATGATTTGATTGACATGACCCATTCCATTAGCTTAGCACCCGATCGTTTAGTATGTTGCTATTGCTTTCTTCATGACTTATACATGTTCCTATAACTATGAGATTATGCAACTCCCGTTTACCGGAGGAACACTTTGGGTACTACCAAACGTCACAACGTAACTGGGTGATTATAAAGGAGTACTACAGGTGTCTCCAATGGTAGATGTTGGGTTGGCGTATTTCGAGATTAGGTTTTGTCACTCTGATTGTCAGAGAGGTATCTCTGGGCCCTCTCGGTAATACACATCACATAAGCCTTGCAAGCATAATAACTAAGATGTTAGTTATGAGATGATGTATTACGGAACGAGTAAAGAGACTTGCCAGTAACGAGATTGAACTAGGTATTGGATACCGACGATCGAATCTCGGGCAAGTAACATACCGATGACAAAGGGAATAACGTATCTTGTTATGCGGTCTGACCGATAAAGATCTTCGTAGAATATGTAGGAGCCAATATGGGCATCCAGGTCCCGCTATTGGTTATTGACCGGAGACATGTCTCGGTCATGTCTACATTGTTCTCGAACCGTAGGGTCCGCACGCTTAACGTTACGATGACAGTTATTATGAGTTTATGCATTTTGATGTACCGAAGGTTGTTCGGAGTCCCGGATGTGATCACGGACATGACGAGGAGTCTCGAAATGGTCGAGACGTAAAGATTGATATATTGGAAGCCTATGTTTGGGCACCGGAAGCGTTCCGGGTGAAATCGGGATTTTTCCGGATTACCGGGAGGGTTACCGGAACCCCCCGGGAGGTAAATGGGCCTATTGGGCCTTAGTGGAAAAGAGAGAAGAGGCAGCCCACACCTGGCCGGCGCCCCCCACCTTTCCCAAGTCCTAATAGGACTAGGAGAGGTGGGCCGGCCCCCTCTTTCTCCTTCTTCCCCAAGAATCCTAGTTGGAATAGGATTGGGGGGAAGGAGTCCTACTCCCGGTGGGAGTAGGACTCCTCCCTGCGCCTCCCACCTGGCCGGCCAAACCCCCTGCCCCTGGCCTTTATATACGGGGGCAGGGGGCACCCCAAGACACACAAGTTAATCGCTCCTTAACCGTGTGCGGTGCCCCCTGCCACCAAATTCCACCTCGATCATACCGTTACAGTGCTTAGGCGAAGCCCTGCGTCGGTAGTACATCAAGATCGTCACCACGCCGTCGTGCTGACGGAACTCTTCCTCGACGCTTTGCTGGATCGGAGCCCGAGGAACGTCATCGAGCTGAACGTGTGCTAAGAACTCGGAGGTGCCGGAGTAACGGTGCTTGGATCGGTCGGATCGGGAAGAAGACGTACGACTACTTCCTCTACGTTGTGTGATCGCTTCCGCAGTCGGTCTGCGTTGGTACGTAGACAACACTCTCCCCTCTCGTTGCTGTGCATCACCATGATCTTGCGTGTGCGTAGGAAAATTTTGAAATTACTGCGTTCCCCAACAATGCAGTCTATCGCTTTTATTTCTTCCATATCACACGATCGTATAAAGTTTATTTTCTCCCACACTAATAAGTCATACATATTTAGAGAGCAATTTTTATTGCTTTGCACCGATGACAACTTACTTGGAGGATCTTACTCAATCCATATGTAGGTATGGTGGACTCTCATGGCAAAACTGGTTTAAGGGTATTTGGAAGCACAAGTAGTATCTCTCCTGGGTGCTATGAATTTGGCTAGCATGAGAGGGAAAGGCAAGCTCAACCATGTTGGATGATCCATGACAATATAATTTATTTCAGACGTTAGAAAACATAACCCTTTACGTCGTCTTCCTTGTCCAACGTCAACTCTTTAGCATGTCCTATTTTAATGAGTGCTCACAATCATAAAAGATGTCCAAGATAGTATATCTATATGTGAAGACCTCTCTTTCTTTATTACTTACTATTAATTGCAATGATGGCCAAAGCTATGTTTGTCAACTCTCAACAACTTTTAATCATCATACTTTTTCTATGTGAGCTCATTACTCTCCATGAGATCCATATGATCTCTTTGTTTCTTTTTATTTCTTTCTCTTTTCTTTTATTCACTTAAGATCATGGTAAAAGAATCAAGCCATTGACTCAACACTAATATTTATTATATATAGCTCACGGACTCGATTACATAGAAGGATCATAAAGCAAAACTCACAACTAGATCATACTAAGAACTTTTATTCTACTAGATCAAGGTATTACCAAAAGGACCGAACTAAGAAAAACGGTAAAGACAAAAGTGATGGTGATACGATACCGGGGCACTCCCCCAAGCTTGGCAGTTGCCAAGGGGAGTGCCCATACCAGATACTCAATTCTTCTTTGTTGGTGGAGAAGGTGATGGTTTTTTTTGATGGCGTAGGCTTTTCGCCCTTCTTCCAAGGCATAGGCTCACCATCATAGAAGGATGATCGAGTCTCCTGAAACCTCAAATCTGCAGCCAAACTCATCCTCTTGAATCTATATTCATACTCACAGTTTTGATTTTGCAGGTCATAGATCTGGGCTTGGAGGTGCTCGTTTTTCTCATGAAGCTTGAAGATGGCCTCCCCACTGTCCTTGACGTCCAGCATGTGGTTGTTGGTGAACTTCGTGATCATAATGTGATTGGAATCGAGTCCACGCTCCACCATCTCCTGACACTTGAAAACTTCTTTCTCCAATGCCTCGAGCCTTGCCTCCGTGCTTCTGGTCTTCCTAGGTCCCTCAACATCGCGGATGTGCAACAACCCCTCACGCATCTCAATGGTTTAAGGATGTTGCAGCACCTCCGCGAGGTAGGGGTTGATGACCTTCTCGAAGAACTGGTCCTTGGGGGCACTTGAAGATGACATGATGACCTGGATCTGTCAGAAAATAGCTCGAAACAAAGATAGGAGATTTTTGCGTGATACATGAGTCAAAACCTCTGGGAGATTATATAATGAATTTTTACCAACCGAAATACGTGTCGTGTAAGAAAACGGAGTCCGGAAAGCGCACGAGGTGCCCACGAGGTAGGGGGCGCGCCCTCCACCCTCGTGGAGCCCTCGTGTCGACTGCTTCTTATTTTTCTATTTTTCTAAATATTCTAAAACAGAGAAATATTTCCTTAAAAACTGTTTTGGAGTCGGTTTACTTACCGTAACACATACCTATTCCTTTTTGGAGTCTGAAACATTCCGGGAAGTGTCTCTTATGTATTCCTCCGGGGTTACAGTTTCAATAACATTGGTTTCAACATTTATAGGATTACCTGAGATATAATGTTTGATTCTTTGACCGTTCACCACCTTTGGATTTGTGCCTTCGAAATTGTTGACTTTTATGGCACCGGAACGATAGACCCCCTCGATAACGTAAGGACCTTCCCATTTAGAGAGAAGTTTTCCTGCAAAAAATCTTAAACGAGAGTTGTATAGTAATACATAATCACCTACATTAAACTCACGCTTTTGTATTCTTTTGTCATGCCATCTTTTAACTTTTTCTTTAAATAATTTGGTGTTTTCGTAGGCTTGGGTTCTCCATTCATCGAGTGATCTAATATCAAATAACCTCTTCTCACCGGCAAGTTTAAAATCATAATTGAGTTCTTTAATAGCCCAATATGCCTTGTGTTCTAGTTCGAGAGGTAAGTGACATGCTTTTCTATAAACCATTTTATACGGAGACATAACCATAGGATTTTTATATGCAGTTCTATAGGCCCATAATGCATCATCAAGTTTCTTGGACCAATTCTTTCTAGATCTATTAACAGTCTTTTGCAAAATTAATTTGAGTTCTCTATTACTCAATTCTACTTGACCACTAGACTGAGGGTGATAAGGAGATGCAATTCTATGATTCACATCATATTTAGCAAGCATTTTACGGAAAGCACCATGAATAAAATGTGAACCACCATCAGTCATTAAATATCTAGGGACTCCAAACCTCGGGAAAATAACTTCTTTAAGCATCTTAATAGAAGTGTTATGATCATCACTACTAGTTGGAATAGCTTCTACCCACTTAGTAACGTAATCAACATCAACTAAAATATGTGTATAACCATTAGAGGCAGGAAAAGGTCCCGTATAGTCAAAGCCCCAAACATCAAATGGTTCAATAACGAGTGAATAGTTCATAGGCTTTTCTTGACGTCTACTAATATTACCAACTCTTTGACATTCATCACATGATAAGACAAACTTACGGGCTTCCTTGAAGAGAGTAGGCCAATAAAAACCAGATTGCAATACCTTATGTGCAGTTCTATCTCCAACATGGTGTCCCCCATAAGCTTTGGAGTGACACTCGCGTAGGATCTGTTCTTGTTCATGCTCAGGTACACAACGTCTAATAACACCATCTACTCCTTCTTTATAAATATGTGTGTCATCCCAAAAGTAATGCCTCAAATCATAGAAGAGCTTTTTCTTTTGCTGGTATGTGAAACTAGGTGGTATAAACTTAGTAACAATGTAATTAGCATAATCAGCATACCATGGAGCAGTATGAGAAGTATTTATGACATTTAATTGCTCATCAGGAAAGCTATCATCAATAGGTAGTGGGTCATCAAGCACATTTTCTAACCTAGACAAGTTGTCTGCAACGGGGTTCTCAGCTCCCTTTCTATCAGCAATATGTAAATCAAATTCTTATAGCAAAAGAACCCATCTGATAAGTCTAGGTTTAGCATCTTTCTTTTCCATAAGATATTTAATAGCGGCATGATCAGTGTGAATAGTTACTTTAGAATCAACAATATAAGGTCTAAACTTATCACAAGAAAATACAACTGCTAAGAATTCTTTTTTAGTAGTAGCATAATTTCTTTGAGCATTGTCTAGGGTTTTACTAGCATATTGAATAACATTTAATTTCTTATCAACTCTTTGTCCTAGAACCGCACCTACAGCATAATCACTAGCGTCACACATAATTTCAAAAGGTAAATTCCAATCAGGTGGCTGAACAATAGGTGCAGAGATCAATGCTTTCTTAAGTATTTCAAATGCTTCTACACAATCATCATCAAAGACAAATGGTATATCTTTTTGTAATAAATTAGTCAGAGGCCGATTTTTTTTTTGAGAAGTCCTTAATGAGCCTCCTATAAAATCCGGCGTGACCAAGGAAACTTCTTATACCTTTGATGTCCTTGGGACATGACATCTTTTCAATAGCATCAACCTTGGCTTTATCAACTTCAATACCTCTTTCAGAAACTTTATGCCCTAGAACAATACCGTCATTAACCATGAAGTGGCACTTTTCCCAATTCAAGAAAAGATTAGTTTCTTCACATCTCTACAAAACTCGATTAAGGTTGCTCAAGCAATCATCAAAGGAAGATCCATAGACGGAGAAATCCTCCATGAAAACCTCAAAAATCTTCTCACAAAAGTCAGAGAATATAGCCATCATGCATCTTTGAAAGGTAGTAGGTGCATTACATAAACCAAAAGGCATACGTCTATAAGAAAAAGTACAAAAAGGGAAAGTAAAATTAGTCTTTGATTGATCCTTGGATGACACGGGTATTTGAGAGAAACCAGAATAACCATCTAGAAAGCAAAAATGTGTATGTTTGGATAATCTTTCTAGCATTTGATCAATAAAAGGTAAGGGGTAATGATCCTTTTTAGTGTCCTTATTTAATCTGCGGAAATCAATTACCATCCTATAACTTGTAATAATTTTTTGAGGAATCAATTCATCTTTATCATTAGGAACGACAGTAATACCTCCCTTCTTTGGGACACAATGGACAGGACTTACCCACTGACTATCAGCAACGGGATAGATTATACCAGCCTCTAGGAGCTTTAGTATTTATTTTCTTATCACCTCTTTCATTTTAGGATTCAGCCGTCATTGATGATCACGAACTGGTTTAGCATCTTCTTCCAAATTTATTTTATGTTGACATAGAGTGGGACTAATGCCCTTAAGATCATCAAGAGTATATCCAATAGCAGCACGGTGCTTCTTCAGAGTTTTCAATAATCTCTCTTCTTCATGCTCTGAAAGGTTAGCACTAATAATAACATGATATATCTTTTTCTCATCAAGATAAGCATATTTAAGAGTATCAGACAACGGTTTAAGCTCAAACACGGGATCACCCTTGGGTGGAGGAGGATCCCCTAAGATTTCAACAGGCAAATTGTGTTTCAGAATAGGTTCCTGTTTAAAGAATACTTCATCTATTTCCCTTCTTTCATTGATAAACATATCATTTTCATGGTCTAGCAAATATTGTTCTAAAGGATCACTAGGAGGTACGGCAATATAAGCAAGACCAATAATTTCATCCTTACTAGGTAATTCTTCTTCACGGTGTTGTCTACTAAATTTAGAGAAATTAAATTCATGAAACATATCATCTAAACCGATAGTAACAACATCCTTTTTGCAATCTATCTTAGCATTAACAGTGTTTAAGAAGGGTCTACCAAATATAATGGGATGAAAGCTATCTTGTGGGGAACCAAGAACAAGAAAATCAGCAGGATATTTAGTTTTCTCACACAAGACTTCAACATCTCTAACAATTCCCATTGGTGATATAGTATCTCTATCGGCAAGTTTAATTGTGACATCAATATCTTCTAACTCAACAGGTGCAATATCATGCATAATTTCTCTATATAGGCCAATAGGTATTGCACTAGCACTGGAACCCATATCACATAAGCCATGATAACAATGATCTCCTATTTTAATAGAAATAACAGGCATGCCTACCACAGGTCTAGGTTTATCTTTAGCACAAGGTTTAGCAATTCTAGCAGTTTCATCACAGAAATAAATAACATGCCCATCAATATTATCAGCCAAGAGATCTTTAACAATAGCAATATTAGGTTCAACTTTAACTTGCTCAGGAGGTGTATATGTTTTAATATTGCTTTTACGAACCACAGTTGAAGCTTTAGCATGATCCTTTATCCTAACAGGGAAAGGTGGTTTCTCAACATAAGAAGTAGGAACAATAGGATCATTATAAGTGATAGTCTTTTCTTCAACTTTAATAGGTGCAGCTACTTTTACTTCTATGGGAGGATGATATTTAAACCACTTCTCCTTGGGGAGATCAACATAAGTAGCAAAAGATTCACAAAAAGAAGCTGCTATCTCAGAGTCAAGTCCATATTTAGTGCTAAATTTACGGAAAACATCTGTATCCATAAAAGATTTAACACAATCAAACTTACGTGTCATACCTGACTCCTTACCTTCATCGAGGTCCCAATCTTCAGAGTTGTGTTTAATTATTTCCAATAAATCCCATTTGAATTCAATAGTCTTCATCATAAAAGAGCCAGCACAAGAAGTATCGAGCATGGTGCGATTGTTATCATAAAGCCGAGCATATAAATTTTGAATAATCATTTCTCTTGAGAGCTCATGATTGGGGCATGAATATAACATTGATTTAAGCCTCCCTGTCGTGGGTTGTCACGGCATATGTCCTCGTGAAAGGACTTTGTCGTGGAGCCATCGCTACGGGTTAGCTTAAAGGGGTTAAACCGGACAAGGGGACACGAGGGGTATTATACTAGTTCAGCCCCTTCGATGAAGGTAAAAGCCTACGTCTAGTTGTGATTGGTATTGCTAGGGTTTCGCTGACCAGGGAGTGAATCCGCTTTGCCTGGCTCTCGAGTTGTTGTCTGTCGTCCTCAAACCACAGTCGGGTCGTCCCTTTATATACATAGGTTGACGCCCGCCGGTTTACAGAGTCCCGAGGCCGGGTCATAGTGGTGTCCGGCTCGGTCTCTATTCCTCTAACTTATAATACAAGTTTATATGATAAAGTCGGTTCACATCTATAGGCTTTAACCCGCCTTTGGGCCTTGGGTCTTCGTAAAGCGCCACCATCTTCACATCTTCATGGGCTTCTATCTTCATGGGGCTAACCCGGCTACTCCTAGCCGGTTTACCTCCAGTAAACATATCCCCAACATTAGGCCCCAGATTGATTTGAACTTGTTCATGTCAATCTTCAATACTTAGAAAAACTCTTGCCCTCGCACCTTCGTATAAATCTGGTAAATCACCGTGATGTCATCCTTTAAATCCGCAGTAAAGCGTTATGACGTCATCTACCCGTTGAAGCCGAAGATACCCTTCATTAATGAACGTTCAACCCTCGAGGCGACATCCTTATTAACTATCCATTTCCAGCTCTTCGATTTATGCACCTATCGCTTATCGGTTCACCTTATAAATAGGCCCACGGGCCCTTCTCTTTTTCCCCTTCGTCTCCTTCACCTCTTCTTCCTCCTTGCGACATCTCTGTCCCTGAGCGCCGCTGCCACCGAGCTTTGCCTCCGCCTCTCCGCCGGCCACTACATCAACCTGGTTGCGCCAGAAAGTTGTGGCGCTACTTCATTGCTTCAATCAGTCTCTGTAAGTCTTTCCCTTTCCCCCTTTGTAGATCTGTTTAGGGTTCCCTCGTTCTTCTTAGTTCATCGAAGTTCATCAGGGCTCCAGTGCGGCTCTGTTCCTCCTTATCTATGGATAAAAAACTTCAAGTTTGATATATTGCTCGTAATGGCTTACTTTTCGCTACCACAACAAACCTTTTGTACGTGAAAAACTGATCTGAACCATTACAAACTGCTTTGGGTCCAACCATTTTTAGGTCAAAATATTTTTACTTTCCTGTCTATCAGTAGAGCCAAAATTTCCATGTCCCCTTGTGGAACCTGTTTCACCTTACTTACTCATTTTTATCTTGGATCTGTATCCTCTTTACCACATAGGCGGTTTACCTTTGTAAAAACAACCTATCACATACCATTAGTCCCCTGGTAAACCGTCAAACCCTTTTACATCTGTTGTTATAATCCGGTTTAACAACATGTATATACCTTTGTTCTGACATGACCTTGTTATTCATTATTATATCAGCCTCCGGTTTACGGAATTTTTCATAGCTGTATATCTTTATTCCGTTGCACCTTGCGTACCACCATGAATGATTTGTAAACCGCTATTTCCTTTTCAGCTTTTCATTCGTAATGGCCAAACAGTTTTATGCTTGCAACTGGGCTCCTTCCCGGGTTACCGAAGAATAGTTGAACGGAATGGTCAATATTGGCACCTTGCCCAAAAAAACAGAGATTCAGTGATGAGTTCCAGGAACAGAGAATCCTCCTACCCCGAGGCAGGGTGAGGTAGCGGTCTTTGTCGACCACATAGGTCGTGGTTTCAAACTGCCCTGGTCGATGTCTTCTGTGAAGTGTACTTACAAGAAGAACCAACTGCTGAGTTGTTCCGGGATTTTTTTCATCTGAACCAGCGCATATAATTTGTAAACGGTCCCAACACTGAACTTGGTGGCGTCTCTATTCAAAAGCTGAAAGAAGTTGAATTCCCTCATGCCAAGCTGCACAGTCACCCTAAGGACTGGAACCAGACTTGGTTCTACTGTAAGGATACCTCTCCTGAAGATGAGAACCCTCTGCCACGCTATCGTGACCACCGGCTTTCCAACACTCATCCATTGCCGCAACGTTTAAGTTCTACGGAACGGGCCGCATATGCCCCTCAACTCGCCAAGCTCCGAGCCTTTATGGCCAACGGTTTATCGAGCGTCGACTTTGTGCGTTGTTGGATATCTTGGAGCATCTTGCCATTAAGCCGCCGCTCCGGTTTAATGTCTAAGTACACCGGTGAATTAGAAGACCCCCAACGCCAGATCAACATTCAGTTAACCGATGAAGAGGTCACTGAAGGTGTCAAGAAAATTTTGAATGAATCGGAATCTGTCTGTCGCCGCACCGGCTTGAGCCCCTTCTACACACAAAATAAACCGCCTGCTGTAAGTACTATCCTTCCTTTTTATCTTCAACATCTTTTTAAATTGTTCGACCCGTAAACATTCATCTGTTTGTTTATAAACAAGGTGATGATCCATTCTGGAAGAGGAAATCCGCAGATAAAGCAACAAAGCCATCCCGTCCCAAAACAAAAGCCGTCAAGAAAACCTCAAAGCGGAAAACAGCTGAACGTATCAACATGGAACTTGATGAAGATGCAGATGAACCGGAAGTTGAGGTAGAACTTGACTCACTTGGCTCTATTTTCATGCACCTCATTAACAATGATCTTTATCAGGAGGACGTGGAAGGCAGCCAGGCTGATGACGTAGAGGTAATTACCCTTTCCTCCTGTTCAGACTCTATGCCAACACAAAAAACCCGTCAAGCGGTCTGGAAAGTAAGCTTTTCTCATCCTCTTCCTTACTTGGATCCAACATTTATTTTGAAGACGCAGCAGCACGAGGCTCGCCGGACAACCCGGCACAGCGGCCAATAGGTCACTTCGACTGGTTTACCTGACACCCCGGTTCGGAAACGCCGATCTAAGGTCTCCCCCACTTCTGACAATTCTTATCCCAAGGCAGGTTATTTCTGACAACCTCTTAATCCGTCTGATTCAAATTATCAGGTGACACCCCCTCATCCTCTGGCGAGTCAACAGCGACCCAACTCCCTCCTCTCAAAACTGTAGCTGGGTAAGTATTCAAACCCTTTCTTCCAATGTTTTGCATATCTTGAATAGTACGCTAAACTTTCACCTCTTTTATTTTTGTTTACAGAGCCAAAGCCAGACCCAGACCCAGCAAAAAAGCTCGAGTTAACAATCCGTCTGAAGACCAGGTGATTCTTGAACAGGAGCAAACAGGTGAACTGGACCAAACTCGTGAACAGGAGGGTCCCCATGCTGAAGCTACCTTTGATGAGCCACCCCCTCAAGACCAGAATATCGACGAACAACCAGAGCTGATACTGCTGTGCCTGATACTGAACCGGCAACTCCAATCCGGGCTAGTCCGGTGAGAGCTACTAACACTCCACCATCACCCGTAAAAACTACTGGAGGCCAAGGAGATGATGTTATCATTACTGGCATGGGCCACAACTCTCCTGGCCGTCCTGTAATCTTGGCCAAACATAGTGTCAAAGAAGAACGTGCTGCCATGGAGAAGGGTAAATGGAGCACTGATTTATCAAGGTATGCTCATCTCAGTGCTGAAGAACTTCACTCCGGTTTTTTAAACCGCCTGCACTCAAACCGTGATTATGAAGCCGGTTTGGTGAACTTGATGAAGGAACGCTATCAGGTATTTTCATCACCTTTCATTTTCTTGACTCCAAAGTCTAAACATCGGCCCAAGTAGCCCCCAAGGGCCATTTTATGACGTTAATCTTAAACCGGAACTTTGTAATACCTTAATCCTTACATGCTAATTCTCAATATGTCAAGTCCTTGGTAAAAACAAAACTAATACTTTATCAGTGTAGTTATGTAGCTTTCATCGGTGTAGCCCCCAAGGGCCGGTTTAGCTTTGCGAGGTAACCGGGGTCTTGAATCCATGCATCAGTTTTGAACAGATGTACATTAGCCCCCAAGTGTTAAGGATAATGCTTGCATTGTACTTGAGACTTGTGAAAGACTTGTTGATAATAGAGCAAATAGGCATTAGCCCCAAGTACGAAGGGCATAACTTGTTATACACTTAGTACTTAGAAAATACATATCCTGTGGTTGACATATCTTCGCCTTTGCAGGCCGAGCTAAGTAATAGGGATGCTCGAACTGCTGATCTTCAAGAGAACGTGAAGTCCCAACAAGCAGAGGCTTCGAAAGCCAAGGAGGAGCTGACCAATGCCCTGGCAACTATGGAGAAGTTAAAAGATACTTTTAACAAGGAGCGTGCTGACTGGGAAGCCGAAAAGGCTGGTTTAACCAAGAGCCGAAGATGCAGAAGCAGCCCTAAAGCCAGTTGTAGACGAACTAACCGGCTTGAAGCGGCAGATCGATGCCATGATGTCCGCTGTGTTCGATAAGTACCTCCTTATGCTGTTTGTCTAATTCATGAGATCTTATCATTTACCAGTTTGCTGATATTAAACCATGACAGGTACTCGTATTGCTCATCTGGGCACTGATATGCGGATGAAGCTGAAAGCGGCTTACACCTTAATAGAACAGCTATACTCAGGATCTCAGCGTGTTATTTCCACTGCAGCCTACAACAAGACGGCGCCATCACTGATAAAAGAAACCCTTGAGAAGCTGGCCATGCTACCAGCCCGGATTATCGAACTGAAGAAGGCAGCCGCAAGATCAGGAGCGCTGACCGCACTAATCTGGGCCAAGGCATGGATTCCGGATCTTGAAGCGGATGACATCATTAAAGGATATCCAGTGTGAAGGAGAACGGTTCAAACTTCAACAATGATGATCTCCGAAGGCTGACAAAGGAGATGCGGCCAATAGCCAGCAAACTGGCGGAGGACACAAACTTATCTCATTTTCAGCCAGTTTATGACGCTGAAGGAAAGAGACAGCCTTCCGAAATCCATGAAGTCGAAAACTTGTGCCTCCAATCCGTAAGCATACTTACGCTCCTGACATTAACCCCTCCAGCCTTATCCATGAAGAAGCCGTGTTTCAAGCTTTAACCAGAATCGATTGGTCAACGGTTGATTTCCAGCGTCTGGGGAGGGATGAAGAAGAGGTGATTGCACCAAATGACCCTCAATCGTCAAGCCGTCCCGATGAAGCATCCTAAACCGGCAGCCGGTTTATCAGCTACTCTGTGCCACTGCTTGAAACAATTATTCAATTGGAGCCGTTTTGAAGCTTCTTGTAATAGGATAGAAAAACACCTTTATCTGCAATGCCATCGAGCATGCTTTGCGTTGCTTGATATTGTGAAAAACTTGCTCCACTTTTGGAATCTCGTTTTAGCTGACCAACTGCTTGTATGATAAAGGTGAAGAACACCAGTCGATAGCATTGTCAACTCATTGCCCTCTTGTTGGTTCATATAGAAACCATTTGGAGCTATAATAGCTGCATAATACTGGTGATATGTAATCAAAAACCAGACCGGAAGAATATTCTGCCGATGTAAAACTGATCATGTACTGACAACTAAGCGTTGAAAGGCATGCCGGGTTGGAAAGAAACACGGGTTTATCAGAAAAAATATTTATAAATCCCTTATCATAAAAAATCGCAAAGACAAAAAACATACAAGGCTTTTCATGGGCTGCCAGACCCTAAATCGAGGCTTTTCATGGGCTGCCAGGCCGCTGAGTTAAACCGTTTTGCAAAGCCTGTTAAGATGGACCTCAATCTTTAACCAATCATCGTTTTAACTTTGACAAGTTCAGGGTCCATGGGATTGACTTGTCAAACGTTTGATGGGTCATACTAGGTTTACCTGGACGGAGTGGCTTACTTAAAGAGGCAGGATAACCCGGAGTTTTAGGTGAATACACCTGGCTTCCAAGCCTGGCTTGATAGCCTATTACAAGAGTTCAAGCTCACTGTTCTCTGAGAAGCAAGGAGCCCCCAGGTAATATGTGAGGTATGCTCAGTGGTTACCTATGTTTGAACTATGCTTAATGCAACAGATTCTCATTGGCTCCACATAATTTCCTTTTGGCTTAAAGCCTATCAAGAGGTGTGGCTATGGTGTGAAAACAACCAAGCCCCCTAGTGACATCCCTTTTTGGTTTTAAACCGATCAAGAGGTGTAGCTATGGTTCAGATATGACCAAGCCCCCTAGTGACATCCCTTTTTTGGTTTTAAACCGATCAAGAGGTGTAACTATGGTTCAAATATGACCAAGCCCCATAGTGATTTTCTTTATATCCGTGTGGCTGTAGAGGCCGGTTTAACAAAACTCTGCTTTGTCAGTAGAAGCTCTTAGTAGGCTCACATGATGTAAAAAAGAACAGAGACCCCGCTTTATTCGAGGCTCCGGTTTATTATATAATATATACATTGTTATAAGTATGTACATAAGAAGAGCCTGTGGCTCAAGTATAGTAAGGCCGAAGAAGAGCTATATTCCACGGCCGCTTGGTCTCCTCCTCTGATTTACGTGAGTCTTTGTGCTCTCGAACATCAATGAGGTAGTATGATCCGTTGTGTAGATTCTTGCTGACCACAAAAGGTCCTTCCCAAGGTGGGGATAACTTGTGCATATCAGTATAATCCTGGATGAGCCGGAGCACCAGATCGCCCTCTTGAAAGGTCCTGGTCTTAACCCGGCGGCTGTGATAACATCGGAGATCTTGTTGATAAATTGCCGAACATGCTGCTGCGAGATCACGCTCCTCATCCAACAGGTCCAGTGAGTCCTGACGTGCCGTCTCATTATCAGCTTCGATATAAGCTGCCACACGGGGCGAGTCGTGACGGATGTCACTAGGAAGAACTGCCTCCGCCCCATAAACCATGAAGAAAGGCGTGTAACCCGTAGATCTGTTAGGTGTGGTGTTGATGCTCCATAACACAGAAGGCAATTCCTCCACCCAACAACCCGGTGTCCACTTCAAAGGAACCATGAGCCGGGGTTTAATACCTCTCAAAATTTCTTCTCTCCGCTTGACCATTAGATTAGGGGTGAGCCACCGATGCTATATCAAGCCGGATGTGCTCACGTTGGTAAAATTCCTCCATCTCTCCCTTTGACAGATTAGTACCATTATCAGTTATAATACTGTGTGGAAAGCTAAACCAGAATATCACCTTTTTGATGAACTGAACCACCGTGGCTGCATCACACTTACTGACTGGCTCTGCTTCCACCCATTTGGTGAACTTGTCAACTGTCACTAACAAGTGGGGTTTTTTCCTTGGATCGCTTAAAGGGTCCAACCATATCGAGCCCCCAAGTCGCAAACGGCCAAGTTATTGGAATCATCCTCAACTCCTGAGCCGGAATATGAGCACGGCGTGCAAATTTTTGACAACCGTCACATCTTTTGACTAAATTCTCAGCATCAGCATGACCTATTAACCAATAGAAACCGTGACGAAAAGCCTTAGCCACCAATGACTTTGAACTAGCGTGATGACTGCAATCTCCTTCGTGGATTTCTCGAAAAATCTCACAACCCTCTTGAGGAGATACACAACGCTGAATTGCTCCTGTGACACTGTAACGATGTAACTCCCCATTGACTATGGTCATTGACTTGGAACGTCGGATTATCTGACGAGCCGAGGTTTCATCCTCCGGTAACTCGACCCGGTTCATGTAAGCCAGGTACGGGATTGTCCAATCCGGTATAACATGCAAAGCTGCCACCAATTGGGCCTCCGGGTCCAGAATAGCCAACTCCTCCTCTGTTGGTATCTTGACCGACGGGTTATGGAGTACGTCAAGGAATACATTTGGTGGGACCGGTTTATGCTGAGAGCCAAGGTGGCTTAAAGCGTCCGCCGCTTCATTCATTCGCCGGTCTATATGGTCAACTTGATAACCCTTGAAGTGATCAGCCACCGTGTCCACCTCTCGTCGATATGCAGCCATGAGTGGGTCTTTAGAATCCCAAGTGCCAGACACCTGTTGAGCCACCAGATCCGAGTCACCAAAGCACTTAACCCGGCTTAAGTTCATCTCCTTAGTCATCTGAAGAACGTGGAGTAAGGCCTCGTACTCAGCTGCATTGTTAGTACAAGGGAACATTAAACGGAGGACATAACAAAATATGTCACCTCGTGGGGAAGTTAGTATGACTCCATCCCCCGAGCCCTCCAATTGTCAGGATCCATCAAAGTGAATAGTCCAATACGTGTTATTTGGCTTTTCCTCTGCTGCCTGCAACTGTGTCCAATCATTGATGAAGTCCACAAGCGCTTGGGATTTAATTGCTGTGCGAGGTGTGTATTTGAGCCCGTGAGGTCCAAGCCCAATAGCCCACTTGGCAATCCGGCCAGTTGCTTCTTTGTTTTGAATGATATCTCCCAGAGGGGCTGAACTGACCACTGTGATAGGATGACCCTGAAAATAATGTTTGAGCTCATGGCTTGCCATAAACACTCCACACACCAGCTTTTGCCAATGTGGATATCTCTGCTTTGATTCAATAAGAACCTCACTGATATAATAAACTGGCCGTTGAACCGGATATTCCTTTCCAGCCTCCTTGCGCTCCACAACAATAGCCATGCTAACAGCTCTGGCATTAGCAGCCACATACAGCAGTAAAGGCTCTTTATCGATCAGAGCTGCAAGCACAGGCGGTTCAGCTAACTGCCTCTTCAGATCCTCAAACGCTTTATCAGCCGCCTCGCTCTAGACAAAGTCATTTGTTTTTTTTAGCATCTGATATAAAGGGATAGCTTTCTCCCCGAGACGACTGATAAACCGGCTCAAAGCCGCAATCCGGCTGGCCAAACGTTGAACGTAATTGATACACGCCGGTTTAGCCAAAGATGTAATTGCTAAAAAATCCGGATTAGCCTCAATGCCCCTGTTTGACACCAGAAAGCCCAAGAGTTTGTCTGTCGAGACACCAAAGACACATTTGTCCGGATTGAGCATCATCTTGTCAAAGGTTTCTCTCAGGTCATCTATCAATGTTTCCTCTTTCCTGGACTTTATCACAATATCATCCACATATGCAAGAACATTGCGCCCAATCTGCTTATGGAGACAATTCTGAACATAGTGTTGATAAGTCGCCTGGGCACTCTTGAGCCCAAAGGGCATGCAGACATAGCAGAAGGCTCCAAAGGGAGTTATAAAAGTTGTCTTCTCCTAGTCCTTAACTGCCATTTTGATCTGATGATAACCAGAATAAGCGTCCAAAAACACAAACGGTCACAACCCGTTGTAGCATCGATAATCTGATCAATACGAGGGAGGGCAAAGGGATCTGCTGGGCAAGTCTTGTTCATGTCTGTGTAGTCCACACACATACGCCAAGTGCCATTTTTCTTGAGAACCAGCACCGGATTAGCCAACCACTTCGGGTGAAAGACCTCCATGATAAACCCTGCGGCCAACAACCGAGCTACCTCTTCACCAATAGCCTTGCGCCTTTCTTTGTTGAAGTGGCAGAGAAACTGTCTGACCGGTTTAAACTTAGGATCAATGTTAAGTGTGTGCTCAGCGAGTTCCCTCGGTACACCTGGCATGTCAGAAGGCTTCCATGCAAAGATGTCCTGGTTCTCATGGATGAACTCGATGAGCGCGCTTTCCTATTTGGGATCCAGGTTAGCGCTGATGCTGAACTGTTTAGATGAATCACCAGGAACAAAATCAACCATCTTAGTATCTATGGCCGATTTAAACTTCAATGCCGGATCGTGTTTCGTAGTTGGCTTTTTCAAAGAAGTCATATCTGCCGGATCAACCTTGTCTTTGTAAAACTTCAGCTCTTCCGTGGCACAAACCGACTCAGCATAAGCCGCATCACCTTCCTCACATTCCAATGCGATCTTCCTACTCCCATGTACTGTGATGGTCCCCTTATGCCCTGGCATTTTAAGCGGTAGATAAACATAACACGGCCTCGCCATGAACTTGGCATAAGCGGGTCGCCCAAACAGAGCGTGATACGGACTTTTGATTTTTACCACCTCAAAAGTCAATGTTTCTGATCTTGAATCATGATCATCTCCAAAAGCCACCTCTAGGGCTATCTTGCCCACTGGATATGCAGACTTACCGGGCACCACACCATGAAAAATGGTGTTTGATGGTTTAAGATTCTTATCTGTCAACCCCATACGACGGAAGGTATCATAATATAGAATGTTGATACTACTTCCCCAATCCATGAGCACCTTGGTGAACTTATACCCCCCAACCTGAGGTGCCACCACTAAGGCTAGATGACCCAGATTGTCAACCCGGGGTGGATGATCCTCTCTACTCCATAAAATGGGTTGTTCAGACCAGCGCAAATACTGAGGCACCGCCGGTTCAATAGAGTTCACAACCCTCTTGTGAAGCTTCTGATCACGCTTGCACAAGCTAGTGGTGAAGACATGATACTGCCCACTATTTAACTGCTTCGGATTGCTCTGGTAACTGCTGCTGCTGCTAGATCCCCTGATGGTTGTAACCTCCCTGGTTGCCCTAGTTCCCCTGGTTGTTGTGTCCGATTTGATTGCCCTAAAATCCTGAACCGGAGCTGCCGCCTCCGTAACCCGGCCCGTGAAAACCACCTCCTGAACTGCCGGGCGGGCCATTGTCATACTGAAACATATTGGAATTCTTGAATTCTCGCATGATATAACAATCCTTCCAAAGATGTGATATTGGCTTCTCCTTTGATCCATGCTTTGGACAAGGTTGATTTAACAGGCGCTCCAGATTGGGGCCTGAACCTCCGCCCCTCTGGGGATGCTTGCCCTTACGGCGTTGACCGTTATCCTGAGCATTGGTGTTAGCCACAAAGTCCAAACTATTGTCGGCCTTGCATTTACCATTATTCCCATGACCTGCCGGGTTATGCTGCTACCCCTTGGTGTTGCTGTTTTTCTTTCCTTTCCCCGGTTTGTCCTCCTCTGAGTCAGGGTCTTTGGTATTATCTGAATTGGCATACTTAACCAAAGCGGCCATAAGCGTTGACATATCATTGCAGTGACGTTTGATCCATCCTAACTTCTGTTTGAGCGGCAGAAACTGGTAATTGCCCTCCAACGTTAACACTGCGGTGTCCGCATTGATGCGATCCGATGAATGCAGAATAGCTGAGACCCGCTTCACCCAATGGGTTGTAGACTCCCCATCCTCTTGGACACTTGCGGCTAGGTCTACAATTGACATCGGCTGCTTACAAGTATCTTTAAAATTCTGGATAAACCGGTGCTTCAACTCGGCCCATGATCCGACAGAGTTAGCTGGTAAGCTCTTCAACCAAGTGCGAGTTGTTCCTTCCAACATCATGGTGAAGTATTTAGCACACACCGCTTCATCCACATCTAACATCTCCATTGCCATCTCATAGCTTTCAACCCATGCCTCTGGTTGCAAATCGGCGGTGTAATTGGGTACCTTACAATGGCCCTTAAAATCCTTGGGCAGTCGCACATTACGCAAAGCGGGGGTGAGACACAGCATCCCTAAGGAACTGAATATCGCACCTGGCTCTACTGAAGCGGTAGGGTGAACCGGAGTAGGTTGACGGGCTCCATGCAGAGCTGCTAACTCGGCCTCTCAACGTGCACGACCATGATCCACCACATCCTACGCATTAGCACCTCCACCTGCCGGGTTGTATCCTCGCGGCGAATTACGGCGACGTGCACTGCTGGACACAGTCGGTTCGTCCTCAACATGCCTGCTATAGCTCCGGCTCGGGCGGGGGGTGGAATGAATCCTCTCACGACTATGCGAATAAGCCTGCTGCTGGTTTAACATTGTTTGAAGGAGCTCTCTGGCCCGTCGTGCCTCAATCGCAACTGGTGACTCGCCGTCAGTTGGGAGGGCTACCAATCATGAAGCAGCGGCCACAATGTTGTCCAACGGGTTGGAGTAATGCCCCAGGGGCGTTGGAACATACTGTGGCACAATGTTGTTCTGACGAGGTGGGTCCATCATGCGCGGCTGAATCGGTGCTCCAGTTCCCGGCGCCTCCGTCCAGTTTAATACTGGCTGGTTACTAGTTACTGCTCCTAGCGTGTTGAAGAGATTTCTTGGCTCATAACTCGGCGGGAGATGCGACAGGAATCTTCTTCTCATGACTTCCTCTGAGGCATTCTGATCTAGCCTAAGCCGGTAGGCCTGAGCTTCCAACTCGGCCCGTTCTGTAGCCATCCTAGCGTTCACTGCTACTAGGTCCGCTTTAGCCTGAGTTATCTGATCTTTCACCTTTGCGATCTCCGCATTGTGCTGATCCCGGACTGCTGTGTCCACCTCTGCGGCCATCAATGTTGCCAAAGTGTCGAACAAGTCAGACAGAACTTGAGCCGGAGGTGGCGCAGAGCCCCCCGCTCCCACCGGCGTTGCTGTTGCTGAACTAGAGAGCATTGTCACGGCGGTTGATGAGTGGAGTGCTGATTGTGTACCGGCCATAAAGATAGCGACCCGGTTTGGCAGATCATGGGGGGTCCGAAATACTGTTGCCATCGGAACCTCCGCTAATCCGGCCGTCCTGCAACTGATATAGCGATTTGGTTTCTCCAGTTGAAGACTCGTCATCAGAGCAGACAACGGTTTCTCCATCAGATGCCGGTCCTTCCTCATATTCTACTCCATGGATGACACCTACAAAAACATGCCTTGCTACGGCCTGAACCGCGGGAGAGCTTGCACGCTGAGCCGTCTCGATGATGTCGGCATAGGTGTCCGGCTCAGGGCCCGGTTCACCGATCTTGCCGATGAAGACGTGAATCCCACCAAAGGGGACCCGGTACCCGTATTCGATTGAACCGGCCTAGGGGCCCCATCCTGCATCGTCGATGTAGAGCTTGCCGCGGCGACTCTTCGTCATCCGGCCCACAGCGTATCCCTTGAGTCCATCAAAGCTGCCCTTCAAGAACTCGAAATCATCATGCGATAGCCCCACGGTGGGCGCCAACTGTCATGGGTTTGTCACGGCAGATGTCCTCGTGAAAGGACTTCGTTGTGGAGCCATCGCTACGGGTTAGCTTAAAGGGGTTAAACCGGACAAGGGGACACGAGGGGTGTCGGTATCAAAACCGGCGGATCTCGGGTAGGGGGTCCCGAACTATGAGTCTAGGATCGATGGTAACAGGAGGCAGGGGACACGATGTTTACCCAGGTTCAGGCCCTCTTGATGGAGGTAATACCTTACGTGTTGCTTGATTGATATTGATGATATGAGTATTACAAGAGTTGATCTACCACGAGATCGTAGAGGCTTAACCCTAGAAGCAAGCCTATGGTATGATTGTATGTATGTGTTCTCTATCGACTAGCCTGGCCTTGGTTTATATAATGCACCAAAGGCCTAGGATAACAAGAGTCCTAGCCGAATACGCCGGTGGGGAGGAGTCCTTGTCTTGATCACCAGGTCTTGTGGAATCTTCCATGTATGCGGCAGCTGTCCGAACTGGCCCATGAGTATACGGCCATGGGGGTCCTCGGCCCAATCTAACAGATCGGGAGATGAAGTGTTGAGTACCCCCTAGTCCAGGACACCGTCAGTAGCCCCCTGAACCGGTCTTCAAGTTAGGGATGCTCCTCGATTATTACGAACTGTTCTTCATGTTTGGTTGTCGGTCTTGAAAACTGGTTCAACAAATCTTCTCATCTTCGATCTTGAGGATCGCCGAAATTCATTCGACGAGTTTATACGTCGGGTATACGAGGAGCCCTTTTAAGTTTCCGGCCTTTATCAATGTCTTTTTATTTTTATGCCACACCTCAAGTTTGAAGTTGTTCCCGGGAGGTAGTGTCCTCTTGCATCCGAGCTCCAACGCCGGACTGCATTCAAGGTATCTTTTGCAGACGAGCACCAACGCCGGACCGCTTCCGAGCTCCAACGCCGGAATGTATCCGACCTCCAACGCCGGACTGTATCCAAGCTCCAACGCCAGACTATGTCCAAGCTCCAATGTCGGACTGTCATAAATCACCTTGGTTCAAAAAAGTTGAAGAAGTTTAGTCGAGCTTAATGCCAGAAATGCCCTCTATGGAGCCAGCCCCTAGCGCCCGAGCTTTATGCCGGACTGCTTCCGAGGTGGTGCACCACCCTGACTGTGGGCCAATTTTTTGTCAATATTTTTGATTGATGCAATTTATTCTCTGCCGAGATATATAGCCAGTAGCCCTCAAGGTGTGTATCGGTCTAAAACCCGAGATGCACCTAAAGGATGACGTAAGACCGCTGATCCCAGTAGCCGCTGAGCCTCAGGTTGATTTGCAAAATTGGCCTGAGGATCAAGTCCTAGCTCGGCAAAATACTTCGGGACACAAAAAGCGGTGTGCTCAATCATCGAGACTCAGGTTGGGTGCGGCCGACCAACCTGAGGATCAAAATCTCGTCGGAAACTGCATTGCACTTAAAATTTTCTGCATTGAACAGGCAATGCAGTAGCCCCCGAGACATGGGTCGGGTGGCAACACCAGATCAGGGGATCGATGTGCCCCTTTAATATTTGTAAATAATAAGCCCGAAGCCCGGTAGCCCCCGAGCCTTAATGCGGGCACGGGTGGCCAAATTAAGGATCGATATCCATAGTAAAATCACAAATTATGTGTAATGACTCTATGTATCCAAGTTCTTTACGTCATTAATGCTCGGATCCGCATTGTACAAAACTTTGTTGACCGACCATAGGCTTCCACCTCATCGGCCAGTAGCCGAGGAGTGTTTGTACTACTTTATAAAGCCTTTATGAGGGCAAAGATTTACGACAAACAAGGCAATCTGGCCATACGGTTTTATAAACAAGTACGCAGAAAGATATGTTATATTACTGTTTAACATAAGAAATGTCTTCCAAAGAAAATAGTCCCGCTATCGGTTCCTTTCTTTGGGTTGTCATGCTAAGCATGATCGTGAAACCTCAGCTCTAATGTAAGAGCAAAATATCGAGGATTTAGTTTGGGAGGCCAGTTAATAGCCCCCGGTAGTGTTCGACGACAGTCGAGGTCAAGCCGTAAACACTTCGGCCATTGTTATGAATGGCCTGTCATTTAACACCGTCATCGGATCGCTGGCCAGTTTACGCTTATTGTGACTGTCAGTTTTCAGCTTTCTCCACTGAGGTGCTTAACCATGTGATCTGGAAGCACAATCGCAGTGGTTCTCCCTTTCCACACCTAGCCGAACAAAGCGGAACGTAGGGGGCAAGCACAGGAGCTGGGCAACCCAACTATTGACCGAAGACACAATTCGAAACCAATGCATATATAGTGAGATCCGAGAATGTTTTTACCGAATCTACAAAGGTTTCCGGCATTGCACTCTGAGACTTGTGCTGGAAACACATGAATAGTTTAAAAGTGTCATAAGCTTGGAAAACCAAAAAATGTCAGTAAAAACTTGACATCCGAACAAGATCAAGTGTTCGGTACCAATCCGAAAATTGGTCTTAGAAAAAAAGAGTGCTTCTGTCGTGTTTTAACATGTCACATCCTATCTCAAGACTTCAAGCGGGTCAGCCTACGGCTTCAACCTCCTATCCCGAAGGCGGAGTACTTCTCATTAGGCCAGTTTAGCAAACTAAACTCTAGCGGGTTTGAGAGAGAAATTAGGCTCCCCGGCTAGTGACCACACACTCGTGTCGAAAAAAGGAGTGATCAATAATAATAATAGTAATAAAAACTTTGCAACAACTAAGAAGAAGAACACTTATTATAAAACGGCTCATATAAATTTAAGAGCCCCCATGTGACTTGGGTAAAAAAAATTATGTATAATGATTGTATGTACCGAAGTACTAATATCATATATTTGTTCACCCAAACTTTAAACGCGTCTTAACCGACCGTCGGCTTCTCCCTCTTCGGTCAAGGACCGAAAAGTGTTATGTACTCCACCTGTCGAGAATATCGACAATGTTTCCGATAACCAGGAAACCGAGCCATAAGGCTGTAACTAACAAAGCGCGCTCAGGGAACTTATGCTATATTACAGACGGAGTGTAAGAAGCACCTTCGAAGAAAATAGTACCCCCGCCGATACCTTTCTTCAGTGCTCATTATTACTATGAGACTTGTGCAATAGATTTTTTGTATTCATGAGTTCCGTTGTGTGCCGACCATGATTGAAAACAATAATAGCGCTAGCTTTCGGCTTCACCCAGTCTGAGGTCAGAGCTCGGAGGACCCGGTTGTGACAATCGCAGAGGTGCTCCCTTTACTCCCTAGCCAAACAATCGGGAACGTAGGGGTAAGCACAGGCGCCAGGCAACCCAGCTTGCAAATCGCTTAAGTCAATATGGTGCATATTGTGGCGTAATACACGAACAAGGAACGAAGACGTACAAATATAATCATATGCAAGAGGAAAAGCTTCATAAAGGAAGCCCCCGAATAAACGGGGTATTTGAATTTGTGCGTCACAAACAAAGTTTGGACAAGGAAATTTTTTACAAGCAACTTTTTTCCAAAAAAAAGTATAATGCTTGGTCGAACCGAACACAAGTTAAAAATTTAAAACTTTGAGCATGAAGGCAACTTAGCTGGTTAATGTGTTCGGTATTGATGACGCGGTCTGAGCTTGATGCCGGACAAGGTTCCATCCCCCAAGCCGGTCTCGAGGTGGCGGAGCAAAGGGCTCGGCACTCCGAAGTGGTGACATGGCACGGTCAATGCAGGCCGGCGGAGTGATGCCGAAGTCCCCAGCATGGGGTAATGAAGTGTTGACGAAGCCACCCATCCATCTGAGGTGACGTGGTATGTCAGTACACCGCGTTGATGATACTGCCCAACCCGGATCATTTTCCTGTGCACAAAAAATAGTGCAAACCGGAGATAATAGTAATGATAATAAAAAAATGTTGCATAATAAATAATTTAAGCAAAGTGCGTAATAAAAAAAATATGGCCTGGCGCCGAAGTCAATGTCGATGCAGGGCGTCGGCGTGATGCGGTAAAGGTGTGGCAAAGCCTAAATTCACAGGTCGATCCGAGTTCCGGATGCGGCGTTCGCCGGACTATGTACGGAAACTGACCAAACCACCACGCGACCGTCGTTAATGCGGACATCATTCGATAGACTTGTGTACAGGAACAAACCAGAGTAATAATTTCTTGGGAAAAATAAACTCCAACAAGCAAAAATTACTAGGATTAATAGCACCTGGTTTATTTGTTATAGCAATCCAAAGAAAGGTGACTCCCAAAATTGGGACTTGATCCGCACACCCATTGCCTGATGGGCGATAAAGCGACGGCATGGAAATGCTGGCAAAGGTTGGCTTGCGGAGGCAAAGCCCTCGGTCCAGCTAATGTGACGAAGCTGGTCGGCTAGTGACGCTGAAGTCTCCGGAGTAGGTTGATGAAGAGATGGCGAAGCCCCCGGTCCAGCCGAGATGTCGAAGCCTCGATGTCAGCCAATGAGTCGAAGTAGGTCGGTATGATGGACATCGGCTTGAAGAAGCGATAGTGCGGCCCTGCCGATGCCGGTCGTGACGTGGTCGATGCCGGCTTGATGAAGTGACCATGCGGCGATGCCGGTGTGCCCGCTCCGTGTAATCTGTGGGGCGGCGATGTTGGTGATGATTTATCGTTCGTGATGCCGGACTCTTGTTCGGCTTGCCGAGATGATGATCTGAAGAAGTTGAGCTCGGCTCAACAAAGTGACGATGTGTCTAGCGCAGGTCGGCAGCCTTGGAGCAATATTGACGGTCTGGTTTGACACCAGCATGATGATGAAGATGACCTCAGGGGAGGTTTAACAATTTACGGGCACGTGTTTAAAAACAACGCACAATACCCTAGAAGAGAATTCCTCTAAAAAGGTTGTCCAATATCACATCCTAAAGAAACATGAATTTAGGTCGGATCCGTATTCGCGCAGAAAACTGTTGGGGAACGTAGTAATTTCAAAATTTTCCTACGCACACGCAAGATCATGGTGATGCATAGCAACGAGGGGGAGAGTGTTGTCTACGTACCAACACAGACCGACTGCGGAAGCGATCACACAACGTAGAGGAAGTAGTCGTACGTCTTCTTCCCGATCCGACCGATCCAAGCACCGTTACTCCGGCACCTCCGAGTTCTTAGCACACGTTCAGCTTGATGACGATCCTCGGGCTCCGATCCAGCAAAGCGTCGAGGAAGAGTTCCGTCAGCACGACGGCATGGTGACGATCTTGATGTTCTACCGACGCAGGGCTTCGCCTAAGCACTGCAACAATATGATCGAGATGGAATTTGGTGGCAGGGGGCACCGCACACGGCTAAGGAACGATCACCAAGGATCAACTTGTGTGTCTATGGGGTGCCCCCTGCCCCCGTATATAAAGGAGCAGGGGGAGGGGTTCGGCCGGCCAGGGAGAGGGCGTGGGAGGAGTCCTACTCCTACCGGGAGTAGGACTCCCCCCCCCCAATCCTATTCCAACTAGGACTCCCAAGGGGGAAAGGAGAGAGAGGGGGGGCCTTCTCCTAGTCCTAATAGGACTTGGGGAAGGGGGGCGCGTGGCCAGCTATGGGTTGCCCCTTTTCTCTTTTCCACTAAGGCCCAATAGGCCCATTTGCCTCCCGGGGGGTTCCGGTAACCCTCCCGGTATTCCGGTAAAATCCCGATTTCACCCGGAACACTTCCGATGTCCAAACATAGCCTTCCAATATATCAATCTTTACGTCTCGACCATTTCGAGACTCCTCGTCATGTCCGTGATCACATCCGGGACTCCGAACAACCTTCGGTACATCAAAATGCATAAACTCATAATAACTGTCATCGTAACGTTAAGCGTGCGGACCCTACGGTTCGAGAACAATGTAGACATGACCGAGACACGTCTCCAGTCAATAACCAATAGCGGGACCTGGATGCCCATATTGGCTCCTACATATTCTACGAAGATCTTTATCGGTCAGACCACATAACAACATACGTTGTTCCCTTTGTCATCGGTATGTTACTTGCCCGAGATTCGATCGTCGGTATCCAATACCTAGTTCAATCTCGTTACTGGCAAGTCTCTTTACTCGTTCCGTAATACATCATCTCACAACTAACATCTTAGTTATAATGCTTGCAAGGCTTATGTGATGTGTATTACCGAGAGGGCCCAGAGATACCTCTCCGACAATCGGAGTGACAAACCCTAATCTCGAAATACGCCAACCCAACATCTACCATTGGAGACACCTGTAGTACTCCTTTATAATCACCCAGTTACGTTGTGACGTTTGGTAGTACCCAAAGTGTTCCTTCGGTAAACGGGAGTTGCATAATCTCATAGTTATAGGAACATGTATAAGTCATGAAGAAAGCAATAGCAACATACTAAACGATCGGGTGCTAAGCTAATGGAATGGGTCATGTCAATCAGATCATTCAACTAATGATGTGACCTCGTTAATCAAATAACAACTCTTTGTTCATGGTTAGGAAACATAACCATCTTTGATTAACGAGCTAGTCAAGTAGAGGCATACTAGTGACACTCTGTTTGTCTATGTATTCACACATGTATTATGTTTCCGGTTAATACAATTCTAGCATGAATAATAAACATTTATCATGATATAAGGAAATAAATAATAACTTTATTATTGCCTCTAGGGCATATTTCCTTCAGTCTCCCACTTGCACTAGAGTCAATAATCTAGTTCACATCGCCATGTGATTTAACAGCAATAGTTCACATCACCATGTGATTAACACCCATAGTTCACATCGTCATGTGACCAACACTCAAAGGGTTTACTAGAGTCAGTAATCTAGTTCACATCTCTATGTGATTAACACCCAAAGAGTACTAAGGTGTGATCATGTTTTGCTTGTGAGATAATTTTAGTCAACGGGTCTGTCACATTCAGATCCGTAAGTATTTTGCAAGTTCTATGTCTACAATGCTCTACACGGAGCTACTCTAGCTAATTGCTCCCACTTTCAATATGTATCCAGATTGAAACTTTAGATTCATCTGGATCAGTGTCAAAAACTTGCATCGACGTAACCCTTTACGATGAACCTTTTTGTCACGTCCATAATCGAGAAACATATCCTTATTTCACCAAGGATAATTCTGACCGCTGTCCAGTGATCTACTCCTAGATCACTATTGTACTCCCTTGCCAAATCAATGCAGGGTATACAATAGATCTGGTATACAGCATGACATACTTTATAGAACCTATGGCCAAGGCATAGGCAATGACTTTCATTCTCTTTCTATCTTCTGTCGTGGTCGGGCTTTGAGTCTTTACTCAACTTCACACCTTGTAACACAGGCAAGAAACTTTTTCTTTGACTGTTCTGTTTTTGAACTACTTCAAAATCTTGTCAAGGTATGTACTTATTGAAAAACTTATCAAGCATCTTGATCTATCTCTATAGATCTTGAAGCTCAATATGTAAGCAGCTTTACCGAAGTCTTTCTTTGAAAAACTCCTTTCAAACACTCCTTTTATGCTTTACAGAATAATTCTACATTATTTCCGATCAACAATATGTCATTCACATATACTTATCAGAAATGTTGTAGTGCTCCCACTCACTTTCTTGTAAATACAGGCTTCACCGCAAGTCTGTATAAAACCATATGCTTTGATCAACTCATCAAAGCGTATATTCCAACTCCGAGATGTTTGCACCAGTCCACAGATAGATCGCTGGAGGTTGCACATTTTGTTAGCACCTTTCGGATTGACAAAACCTTCTAGTTGCATCACATACAACTCTTCTTTAATGAATCCATTAAGAAATGCAGTTTTGTTTATCCATTTGCCAGATTTCATAAAATGCGGCAATTGCCAACATGATTCGGACAGACTTAAGCATAGATACGAGTGAGAAAAACTCATCGTAGTCAACACCTTGAACTTGTCGAAAACCTTTTTCGACAATTCTAGCTTTGTAGATAGTAACACTACTATCAGCGTCCGTCTTCCTCTTGAAGATCCATTTATTTTCTATGGTTTGCCGATCATCGGGCAAATCCATCAAAGTCCATACTTTGTTCTCATACATGGATCATATCTCAGATTTCATGGCTTCAAACCATTTCGCGGAATCTGGGCTCATCATCGCTTCCTCATAGTTCGTAGGTTCATCATGATCTAGTAGCATGACTTCCAGAAAAGGATTACCGTACCACTCTGGTGCGGATCTTACTCTGGTTGATCTACGAGGTTCAGTAGTATCTTGTTCTGAAGTTTCATGATCATCATCATTAGCTTCCTCACTAACTGGTGTAGGTGTCACAGAAACAGTTTTCTGTGATGTACTACTTTCCATTAAGGGAGCAGGTACAGTTACCTCGTCAAGTTCTACTTTCCTCCCACTCACTTCTTTCGAGAGAAACTCCTTCTCCAGAAAGTTTCCGAATTTTAGCAACAAAAGTCTTGCCTTCGGATCTGTGATAGAAGGTGTATCCAATAGTTTCCTTTGGATATCCTATGAAGACGCACTTCTCCGATTTGAGTTTGAGCTTATCAGGATGAAACTTTTTCATATAAGCATCGCAACCCCAAACTTTAAGAAACGACAGCTTAGGTTTCTTGCCAAACCATAGTTCACACGGTGTCGTCTCAACGGATTTAGATGGTGCCCTTTTTAACGTGAATGCAGCTGTCTCTAATGCATAACCCCAAAACGATAGTGGTAGATCGGTAAGAGACATCATAGATCGCACTATATCTAATAAAGTACGGTTATGACGTTCGGACACACCATTACACTATGGTGTTCCTTGTGGCGTGAGTAGTGAAACTATTTCACATTGTTTTTAACTGAAGGCCAAACTCGTAACTCAAATACTCTTCTCTACGATCAGATCATAGAAACTTTATTTTCTTGTTACGATGATTTTTTACTTCACTCTGAAATTCTTTGAACTTTTCAAATGTTTCAGACTTATGTTTCATCAAGTAGATATACTCATATCTGCACAAATCATCTGTGAAGATCAGAAAATAATGATACCTGTCGCGAGCCTCAATATTCATCGGACCACATACATCAGTATGTATGATTTCCAACAAATCTTTTCTTGCTCCATTATTCCGGAGAACGGCGTTTTAGTCATCTTGCCCAAAAGGCATGGTTCGCAAGCATCAAGTGATTCATAATCAAGTGATTCCGAAAGCCCATCAGCATGGAGTTTCTTCATGCGCTTTATACCAATATGACCTAAACAGCAGTGCCACAAATAAGTTGCACTATCATTATTAACTTTGCATCTTTTGGTTTCAATATTATGAATATGTGTATTATTAAGATCGAGATCCAATGAACTATTTTCATTGGGTGTGTAACCATATAAGGTTTTATTCATGTAAACAGAACAACAATTTATTCTTTTACTTAAATGAATAGCCGTAAAACATGATCAAATCATATTCATGCTCAACACAAACACCAAATAACACTTATTTAGTTTCAACACTAATCCCGAAAGTATAGGGGAGTGTGCGATGATGATCATATCAATCTTGGAACTACTTCCAACACACAACGTCACTTCACCCTTAACTAGTCTCTGTTTATTCTGCAACTCCCGTTTCGAGTTACTAATCTTAGCAAACTGAACTAGTATCAAATACTGAGGGTTTGCTATAAACACTAGTAAAGTACACATCAATAACATGTATATCAAATATACTTATGTTCACTTTGCCATCCTTCTTATCCGCCAATCACTTGGGGTAGTTCCGCTTCCAGTGACCAGTCCCTTTGCAGTAGAAGCACTTAGTCTCAGGCTTAGGATCAGACTTGGGCTTCTTCACTTGAGCAGCAACTTGCTTGCCGTTCTTCTTGAAGTTCCCCTTCTTTCCTTTGCCCTTTTTCTTGAAACTAGTGGTCTTGTCAACCATCAACACTTGATGTTTTTCTTTAATTTCTACCTTCGTTGATTTCAGCATCACGAAGAGCTTGGGAGTTGTCTCCGTTATCCCTTGCATATTATAGTTCATCACGAAGTTCTACTAACTTAGTGATGGTGACTAGAGAATTCTGTACTATCTTATCTGGAAGATTAACTCCCACTTGATTCAAGCGATTGTAGTACCCAGACAATCTGAGCACATGCTCACTAGTTGAGCGATTCTCCTCCATCTTTTAGCTATAGAACTTGTTGGAGACTTCATATCTCTCAACTCGGGTATTTGCTTGAAATATTAACTTCAACTCCTGGAACATCTCATATGGTCCATGACGTTCAAAACGTCTTTGAAGTCCTGATTCTAAGCTGTTAAGTATGGTGCACTAAACTATCAAGTAGTCATCATATTGAGCTAGCCAAACGTTCATAACGTCTGCATCTGCTCCTGTAATAGGTCTGTCACCTAGCGGTGCATCAAGGACATAATTCTTCTATGCAGCAATGAGGATAATCCTCAGATCATGGATCCAATCCGCATCATTGCTACTAACATCTTTCAATACAATTTTCTCTAGGAACATATCAAAATAAACACAGGGAAGCAACAAGGCGAGCTATTGATCTACAACATAATTTGCAAAATACTACCAGGACTAAGTTCATGATAAATTTAAGTTCAATTTAATCATATTACTTAAGAACTCCCACTTAGATAGACATCCCTCTAATCCTCTAAGTGATCACATGATCCAAATCAACTAAACCATGTCCGATCATCACGTGAGATGGAGTAGTTTTCAATGGTGAACATCGTTATGTTGATCATATCTACTATATGATTCACGCTCGACCTTTCGGTCTCCGTGTTCCGAGGCCATATCTGTATATGCTTGGCTCGTCAAGTATAACCTGAGTATTCTACGTGTGCAACTGTTTTGCACCCGTTGTATTTGGACGTAGAGCTTATCACACCCGATCATCACGTGGTGTCTGGGCACGACGAACTTTGGCAACGGTGCATACTCAGGGAGAACACTTCTTGATAATTTAGTGAGAGATCATCTTATAATGCTACCGTCAATCAAAGCAAGATAAGATGCATAAAAGATAAACATCACATGCAATCAACATAAGTGATATGATATGGCCATCATCATCTTGTGCTTGTGATCTCCATCTCCGAAGCACCGTCATGATCACCATCGTCACCAGCGCGACACCTTGATCTCCATCGTAGCATCGTTGTCATCTCGCCAATCTTATGCTTCCACGACTATCACTATCGCTTAGTAATAAAGTAAAGCATTACATCGCGATTGCATTGCATACAATAAAGTGACAACCATATGGCTCCTGCCAGTTGCCGATAACTTGGTTACAAAACATGATCATCTCATACAATAAAATCAGCATCATGCCTTGACCATATCACATCACAACATGCCCTGCAAAAATAAGTTAGACGTCCTCTACTTTGTTGTTGCAAGTTTTACGTGGCTGCTACGGGCTTAAGTAAGAACTCATCTCACCTACGCATCAAAACCACAACGATAGTTTGTCAAATGGACTCCATTTTAACCTTCTCAAGGACCGGGCGTAGCCACACTTGGTTCAACTAAAGTTGGAGAGACAGTCTTCCGCAAGCCATCTATGTGCAAAGCACGTCGAGGGAACCGGTCTTGCGTAAGAGTACGCGTAAGGTTGGTCCGGATCGTCTCGTCCAACAATACCGCCGAACCAAAGTATGACATGCTGGTAGGCAGTATGACTTGTATCGCCCACAACTCACTTGTGTTCTACTCGTGCAAATAACATCAAACCATAACAACCTAGGCTCTGATACCACTGTTGGGGAACGTAGTAATTTCAAAATTTTCCTACGCACACGCAAGATCATGGTGATGCATAGCAACGAGGGGGAGAGTGTTGTCTACGTACCAACCCAGACCAACTGCGGAAGCGATCACACAACGTAGAGGAAGTAGTCGTACGTCTTCTTCCCGATCCGACCGATCCAAGCACCGTTACTCCGGCACCTCCGAGTTCTTAGCACACGTTCAGCTCGATGACGATCCTCGGGCTCCGATCCAGCAAAGCATCGAGGAAGAGTTCCGTCAGCACGACGGCGTGGTGACGATCTTGATGTTCTACCGACGCAGGGCTTCGCCTAAGCACTGCAACAATATGATCGAGGTGGAATTTGGTGGCAGGGGCACCGCACACGGCTAAGGAACGATCACCAAGGATCAACTTGTGTGTCTGTGGGGTGCCCCCTGCCCCCGTATATAAAGGAGCAGGGGGAGGGGTTCGGCCGGCCAGGGAGAGGGCGCGGGAGGAGTCCTACTCCTACCGGGAGTAGGACTCCCCCCCCCCCAATCCTATTCCAACTAGGACTCCCAAGGGGGAAAGGAGAGAGAGGGGGGCCGGCCCCTTCTCCTAGTCCTAATAGGACTTGGGGAAGGGGGGCGCGGCCAGCTATGGGCTGCCCCTTTTCTCTTTTCCACTAAGGCCCAATAGGCCCATTTGCCTCCCGGGGGGTTCCGGTAACCCTCCCGGTATTCCGGTAAAATCCCGATTTCACCCGGAACACTTCCGATGTCCAAACACAGCCTTCCAATATATCAATCTTTACGTCTCGACCATTTCGAGACTCCTCGTCATGTCCGTGATCACATCCGGGACTCCGAACAACCTTCGGTACATCAAAATGCATAAACTCATAATAACTGTCATCGTAACATTAAGCGTGCGGACCCTATGGTTCGAGAACAATGTAGACATGACTGAGACACGTCTCCGGTCAATAACCAATAGCGGGACCTGGATGCCCATATTGGCTCCTACATATTCTATGAAGATCTTTATCGGTCAGACCGCATAACAACATACGTTGTTCCCTTTGTCATCGGTATGTTACTTGCCCGAGATTCGATCGTCGGTATCCAATACCTAGTTCAATCTCGTTACTGGCAAGTCTCTTTACTCGTTCCGTAATACATCATCTCACAACTAACATCTTAGTTATAATGCTTGCAAGGCTTATGTGATGTGTATTACCGAGAGGGCCCAGAGATACCTCTCCGACAATCAGAGTGACAAACCCTAATCTCGAAATACGCCAACCCAACATCTACCATTGGAGACACCTGTAGTACTCCTTTATAATCACCCAGTTACGTTGTGACGTTTGGTAGTACCCAAAGTGTTCCTCCAGTAAACGGGAGTTGCATAATCTCATAGTTATAGGAACATGTATAAGTCATGAAGAAAGCAATAGCAACATACTAAACGATCGGGTGCTAAGCTAATGGAATGGGTCATGTCAATCAGATCATTCAACTAATGATGTGACCTCGTTAATCAAATAACAACTCTTTGTTCATGGTTAGGAAACATAACCATCTTTGATTAACGAGCTAGTCAAGTAGAGGCATACTAGTGACACTCTGTTTGTCTATGTATTCACACATGTATTATGTTTCCGGTTAATACAATTCTAGCATGAATAATAAACATTTATCATGATATAAGGAAATAAATAATAACTTTATTATTGCCTCTAGGGCATATTTCCTTCAAAAACGGATCCGAATATTGGTCCACTCATCGGAATATTCCCGAAGTTTGAATCGTCGGATCAAGCTGAAATTTGGAGGGGTGATAGATATGGGAATTCCGCAGTAGATGAACGGTTGGATCTTCCAAAGGACCTCCGAGCTGGGCTCTGGAGACCACGCCCTAAACTCGTCCAGATTTGACAGGGCTCTGGTATATCGTAGATTGTCGGAAATTCCTCCATCGGAACTCGACGAAATTTTGCATGGCTGTTATAGACATAATTCCGCACTATTCCACCGAAGCAATCGTCAAACCGACGCTCGAGGAGGCGGTGACGGCGAATACAAGTTCGCTGTCCATAAAAACAGCACAGCCGCCCGAGGGTAATATTGATGTTGAGCCCTCGAGCTCCATGGATGACGCCTCTATGATCATGATAGAGATCGGAGTTGATGTTGAAGAAGGCCCTCGTCCGAACATGACAATCGGAGATGGAGCACGGTCCTTGGTCAAGCCAAGGAGACCAGTCGAGCCGGCGACGAAGATGTCGGCATCGCAGTTGACCTGCAGACGAGCCATCGATCCTTTTGCCGATCACACAGCGGAACTCTCAATTAAAGCACCAATGTCGGTGTCAAAACCGGCGGATCTCGGGTAGGGGGTACCGAACTGTGCGTCTAGGATCGATGGTAACAGGAGGTAGGGGACACGATGTTTACCCAGGTTCAGGCCCTCTTGATGGAAGTAATTATACATCCTGCTTGATTTATATTGATGATATGAGTATTACAAGAGTTGATCTACCACGAGATCGTAGAGGCTTAACCCTAGAAGCAAGCCTATGGTATGATTGTATGTATGTGTTCTCTATCGACTAGCCTGGCTTCGGTTTATATAATGCACCAAAGGCCTAGGATAACAAGAGTCCTAGCCGAATACGCCGGTGGGGAGGAGTCCTTGTCCTGATCACCAAGTCTTGTGGAATCTTCCATGTATGCGGCAACTGTCCGAACTGGCCCATGAGTATATGGCCATGGGGGTCCTCGGCCCAATCTAACAGATCGGGAGATGACGTGTTGAGTACCCCCTAGTCCAGGACACTGTCAAGGGGTTTTATACTAGTTCGGCCCCTTCGATGAAGGTAAAAGCCTACGTCTAGTTGTGATTGGTATTGCTAGGGTTTCGATGACCAGGGAGCGAATCCGCTTTGCCTGGCTCTCGAGTTGTTGTCTGTCGTCCTCAAACCGCAGCCGGGTCATCCCTTTATATACATAGCTTGACACCCACCGGTTTACAGAGTCCCGAGGCTGGGTCATAGTGGTGTCCGACTCGGTCTCTATTCCTCTAACTTACAATACAAGTTTATATGATAAAGTCGGTTCACATCTACAGGCTTTAACCCGCCTTTGTGCCTTGGGTCTTCGTAAAGCTCCACCATCTGCACATCTTCATGGGCTTCTATCTTCATGGAGCTAACCTGTAACACCCACGATGCGGCTATATATCCCACGTGTCGGAGCACGACTTAGAGGCATAACCGCATTGTAGGCATGTCGCAAGAGGGGTAATCTTTACACATCCCACGTACTGAATAAGAAAGAGGTACAGAGTTGGCTTACAATTGCCACTTCACAGAATACATAAATATAGCATTACATCAACCACATACAATCAAGGTCCGACTATGGAACCAAAATAAAAGAAGACTACCCCTAATGCAAAAGATCCCCGATCGCCCCGATTGGGCTCCACTACTAATCAACTGAAACGAAACAACACGATGAACAAGATCTTCATTGAGCTCCTCCTTGAGCTAGGTTGAGTCACCTGCACGGTATCATTGGCACCTGCAAACTAGTTTTGGAAGTAATCTGTGAGTCACGGGGACTCAGCAATCTCACACCCTCGTGATCAAGACTATTTAATCTTATGGGTAGGTAAAAGATATGAGGTGGAGCTGCAGCAAGCACTAGCATATATGGTGGCTAATTTACGCAAATGAGAGCGAGAAGAGAAGCAAAGCATGGTCCTGAACTAGAAGTGATCAAGAAGTGATCCTGAAGCTACTTACGTTCAAGCATAACTCCAACACCGTGTTCACTTCCCGGACCCTGCCGAGAAGAGACCATCACGGCTACACACGCGGTTGATGCATTTTAATTAAGTTAAATGTCAAGTTCTCTACAACCAGATATTAACAAATTCCCATCTGCCCATAACCACGGGCACGGCTTTCGAAAGTTCAAAACCCTGCAGTGGTGTCCCAACTTAGCCCATCACAAGCTCTCGTGGTCAATGAAGGATATTCCTTCTCCCAGGAAGACCCGATCAGGCTTGGAATCCCGGTTACAAGACATTTCGACAATGGTAAAATAAGACCAGCAAGACCGCCCGATGCGCCGACATCCCGATAGGAGCTGCACATATCTCGTTCTCAGGGCAACACCGGATGAGCACTCCGTACAACTAAAACCAGCCCTCAAGTTTCCACGAGGTGACGCTGCAAAGGACTCTAGTTCAGACCAACACTCAGAGAAGCACTAGCCCTGGGGGGTTAAAATAAAGATGACCCTCGAGAGAGCGACTCCCAAGGGAAAAGTAGGTGGTGGTGAGGCAAATGGTAAATCCAAGGTTGGGCCTTGCTGGAGGAGTTTTATTCAAAGCGAACTGTCAAGGGGCCCCCATAACACCCAACCGTGTAAGGAACGCAAAAATCAAGGAACATAACACTGGTATGACGGAAACTAGGGCGGCAAGAGTGGAACAAAGCACCAGGCATAAGGCCGAGCCTTCAACCCTTTACCAAGTATATAGATGCATTAATTAAATAAGAGATATTATGATATCCCAATAAATATCCATGTTCCAACATGGAACAAACTCCATCTTCACCTGCGACTAGCAACGCTATAAGAGGGGATGAGCAAAGCGGTAACATAGCCAAACAACAGTTTGCTAGGACAAGATGGGTTAGAGGTTTGACATGGCAATATGGGAGGCATGATAAGCAAGTGGTAGGTATCGCGGCATAGCTAAAGATCGAGCAACTAGCAAGCAAAGATAGAAGTGATTTCGAGGGTATGGTCATCTTGCCTGAGATCCCGCAAGGAAGAAGAACGAGTCCATGAAGAAGAGAAACGGATGTAGTCGAATGGATCCTCACAAACGCGACGTTATCGAAACTAACCCGAAGAAGCAACACCGGAAAGAAGCAAACAACATAGTAAACAACCATCATAAAATCAACATGGCATGATGCACAACCAAGTATGATGCATGTCCGGTTTAATGAAGCATGGCATGGCAAAGTGCACAAGCAAAACTACAAGTTAAGTGGAGCTCAATATGCAACGAGTTGGATATTGATGGAACACCACATGACCTATTTAGTTCTCTCTCGTTTAAGTACCCAACAATATTAAATGTTGATTAACATGGCAAGAGGTGAAGCATAATAAAACTACCTATCTAGGCAAATTTAAATGAGGCTGGAACAACAAACAACAAGTCCGGAAACTCCTCCTGTGCATATATTACATCTGGTACTGTTCTGCCCTAAACCCAATTTTAGAGTTCTTAAACATACAAGATGAGTGCACCATGTTAAAATAGGCATTTTTCTACCCCATTTACATATAAAGTTTATTAGATTTGGAGCAACGGTTATTTAGTTATGAAATAAACCATTTTAGCATGGCATAGGAGCAAATTTAACCAAACGACATTTTAAACATTTCAAACATAGATGAAAGTTGGATATTATGAATCTAGACAAAATTCTAAGCAAGTTTCATATATAAAGTTTTTACATGTGATGCATAGTTTGTGAGATATTAAATGTATGAACAACAGGGGGGGTTTCTATAAAACGCGCAAGCTCTAGATAAAAGGCAAAATCCATAGAGCATGGAAAAATGCATGGGCCGAAATCTGGATCGGCTGGGCTGCTCACCAGCGTGGCCACTGGGCCGATGAAGGGGAAGTAGCCCACGCGGAACACTGCTCAGGTTTGGCGGATCTGGGCCACGCGTAATGCTTGGATATGGGGCAGCCTGACGAGGCGAAGGCGCAGTCAACGCGCGGGCGAACCGAGCGAGCGGAGGCGGGCGTCCTCCTCCCTGTTTGAAAGAAGCAGAGGCAGGGCAGGGGCCTTGGCGCGGCGGCTTCAAGCGATGAGGCGGAGGTCTTGGTCGAGGAGGAGGCTGCAGAGGTCGAGGAGGGCTGGATTGAACGAAGTGGAAGGGGGCGCAGTCAACGGTGAAGCGAGACCCGACGCTGGGGTCTTCCTCCTCGCGTGCGATGACAAAACAGAAGGGGACGGCGCAGGGACTTGCTCTGGGAGGCGAGGAACGACATGGAAGCAGTAAAGGTCGGTGCGAGGATGGACTGATCCAGGGCAGCAGCAGGTTCGGTGTAGGGGCGTCGACCTCCTGCTCGATGCAGAATACAGAGGAGGCGGCCGAACCTGCATCGAATGCCGCAGCGGACTTGGCGTGACGGCGGCGCAGCAAGGGCACGACGGAAACGGTGCGGGAATGGAGGCAGCGACGGGGATCTCTGGTGGCGGAGCTCGACGCAGAGGCCGGCGGTGGCTTGACTCCGGTGGCGCGGGCTGATGCTTCTCTTGTGGTCACTTCAGAGAGAGAGAGGGAGACGGGTAAGTCAGAGCGAGCTTGAGCGAAGAGAACGGGGAAAGGAGCAGGGGAGGAGCGGCGACGGGGTCGTCCTGCTGGAGGTCGGAGGCTGGCCGGGGTGGTTGGCCGCGCGAGAAGACGAGGACGGCAGGGTTCGGACCTGCCTCGTAGGTGTGCTCGGGAGGACGGGGCCTCGAGTGCTCGCGGAAGAACGAGCAGAGGAGGGCGGATGTGCTATGGATCGAGAGGACTGGCTCGGTCGCTGGTGGCAGGGGTGATCGAGCAGAAGGGGATCTGGGAGGATCCCGATGTGGGATTTGATTGTGGCGGCGGCGAGGAGGAATGATGGGACAGACTCCCTAGATGTTAGGGTTGGCCAATATATATATATATATATATATATATATATATATATATATATATATATATATATAGCAATGAGATAAAAGGCTATTTGGACCTTCCGATTTAGATCGGACGGTCGAGTTAAAAAGGTTGGGGAGTTCAAATAAGGAAACGGAGATGCTTTAGGGATGTTTGGGGATAATTCGGACACAACGGTGACGACTGCTCGGGTCGGGTCCGGGGAAGTTTCGGACGCGCACGTGAGGGGTCGGTGCACTGTGCAAAGAGGGGTTTTCGGACCGTGCGATCGCATCGGACGGCTCCGGACGCGAAGAGGGGTAGGTGGATGGACTAGGTGGGCTGTGGCGAGCCTGAGAGGAGAGAAGAGAGAGAGGGCCCGACAACAGTTTTCGGAGACAGAAAACGTCCGATGTTTGACCGGCTATATTGCCGCTATACCGTTGGGGCGTCAAACGGACTCCAAATGCGATGAAACTTGGCACGCGACCTACTAACAACATAACAACACCGCATGCCAACTTTCATCCCATTCCGAGAACATTTCCCGGCCACTTAAAAATAATACTTCAGACATGCCGCGGGCGCGTGCAAGTGTGGTTGGGCTCAGAACGGACAACGGACGGAACTGGGGAACCCAGACGGATGCAAGTTTTGAAAACATGATGATGCAATGTACATGATGACATGATCAAATGCAACATGCAAGCGAATGACATGGCAACGACGGCGAACAACTGGGAGACACCTGGCGCAACGGACTCAGGGCGTCACAACACTCCACCACTACGAGAGGATCTCGTCCCGAGATCTAGGATGGCACCGGGGGAAACAGAAGAGGAAGGGGAAGAGGTAAAACTAAGCTGCTTCTTTGATAATTGAGTGAAACCAAAGAACCTTGCGAGGTTGAACAAATTGAAAGAAAGAAAAACAACGAAGATGAACAAAGTTGAAAACACTCCGTTAGGAAAGAGGAACAAGGAACATTACTAGAACCTTGTAGGTTGAAAGACATAAGAAAAGGGTTGCAATGGACAAGAAGTACATGCAAGCACTCTGGTTGAAATGAGGTGTATAAGGAATGATAAGGATCAATTACGACAACCCTCCCGTTAAAACAAGATAGAGAAGGAATAAGAATGATATAATTTGGACAACACTCCGACTATAATGGAAAGAATAAGAATCATGAACTTGACAAGATGAGAAGATACTTGAATGAAAACACGACACTCCGGTTGAATGGATAAGGAAAGGAAAGAACATGATCTTCACAATACAAGATGATGAGTGAAGATAGCATCATCACAATGCCTACGAAAGAAATGAAAGAATGCAATGAAAAGAACGGAGAAGAAAAACAACATGTTCTACCTCAAATGAATTTGAGAGAGCATCCTTAAAAGAAGGATTGAACGGAGTTGTTGGGAAACCAACAACGAAAAGAACAGGCTTGTTCAGCGCTTATGGAAAACATCTCGAGAACTTGGGGTGAAAACCTGCCACAAACGAAAACAATTGCTTGCTTGAGAGCGACGGAGAGATGAAAACATATTTCATCGTGAGAATAGGAGGAAACTTGGATTATTGATAAGCACCCCAATAGCAACATTTCTTAGGGAAGGTTTTAGGTGAAATATAACCCAAGATAACTCCAATGAAGAGATTGATGGATTTAAGATATCTCATTCTTGACAACATGTGAATCATGAAACATGAACTCAAATTATGAAGAATGACATAGCACCACCTCAAATGATACGGTATAAAGAATTGCATTTCGGAATGCAAGATGAAGAATACTTGAGATCCTCTGAAAAGAATCCCGATGAACACTTCGAGAAGAAATTAAATCCTTGATGAACCAACATGTAGCCACCCTAAAGAACTCCGATAATAAGGATGATAAAAGAAAGAGAAGTTGAAAACACAAGGTTTAGCCTTGTAATGATTTGGATGGATCTTCGCGACGATATAATTGAGAGAGCTTGGAACTCCAAGAAAAGAAAAGATGAAACAATAAAACCGAGAATTTGATGAGCCTCCGGAATAAGGAATTAATCACTTGGATGAAACAAGAATAAGAATTACATTATGCTTATCCTTCATCAATTGAATTGATGACAAGCAACGGATTTGACATACTACTTATTCTCGTGGAAAAGATTAAGATAGATATAGGGCCAACTTGGGCAAATCTTCAACGAACCACCAATAGGATTGAAACAACAAATGAATTAATATGATAACCATGGAATAGAATCTTGAGCAAACCACCGTAAGAATTGAAAATGAAAGTAGCAAAGGCACAATACACGGGGAAGAATTGGAAAACGAAATATGATACTTGAGGGAATTTAGATACATGAGAACGAAGAGATCACGAACTGATTATAGAATACTTGAATGATGCGCCGGTATGATTTGGAGAACGGGAGTTGAAAGCTGGAATGAATAATATTTGAAAAGATGGCCTTCGGAGTATATAAATGGAAATAACTCATGAAATGCTCCAGATGGTTGAAAAGAATTCTCAAAATCGAAAAACAATTTTTGAGAGGATGGCATCAAGCTTAAACTTCGCATCTTTGGAAGAGCGGATAAGATTTGGAGGGAAAACTCTTCTTCGGTCGTCAAATGTTGAGAATTACGATGAGAAGCACCACCAAGAATTGTTGAGGCACTTCGGAATGAAAATTAGAAAGGTTGAACCAACGATGAAATGACGTTGAAAGATCTTGGAGAAAGGCATTTGACTGACGAAAATTCATTCTTACGTCAAACTTTAGAAGATTTGAGAATAGCTCCGGGAAAAATTAGGAGAGTCAGGTAAGATCCTGGGAAAAGACCTGTGGGTTAGGGCCCACTCAAGATAAACACCATTGAACGATTACTTGAAAGATATTGCATCCGTTGAATTAAATGTCTTGAATGAGATAACCATCTCGCACTAGCTTAAACATATCGAGAATGGAAACGCGAATCTCTTGAGATATCTTCAACACTTCAGAACAAATGAATAGCGAGGAGCGGATGATTAACAGGTGCACTGGCATGAGAAAGCACTTGAAACGAGTTAAGGGATATGATCAACACCAAAAGCTTGAATTGAATCCACCGGAGGAGAAAGGGAACGAAGAATGATGAACTTGAAGCTCCGTTAGAATATTCATAACAAACGCCGGGTAAAACATTGGAAGAAAAGACTGAAGGGATTTCTCACAAATAAAAGGATACATGATTAAGAGATCTGAATCCTTGAAGAAAAAAGGGTGGGAGGGCGGGAAAACAAAAGCAACTTGGGGACAGATGAAACGAACAACATTGGGAAAAACCGAGAGGTGAACTTGCGAATGTTGAAAAATGATAAGATTAGTTGAAGAGGAGCACACCGGTTGAAAAGGATTAACATGACAATCTCGATTATCATGAAGGATTGGTATTCACAACGGAGTATGAGAACACCATTTAGGAAAGGTATGGAATCAACACTTGACATTGAAGCAACTCGAATACCACAACTCAAAACAAAACAAAGGATTGGCTTGCAAAATAAGCCGGAACAAACATATGATAGAGATTTCGTCCGAAGTTTTCATGGTGGGGCCCACACGGGCTCGATCGTACAACACCATCATGTACAAGGTAGTGCACATGACATACGAAGTGTCCCCGAGTCAGCATAGCCAAGGACTCTTTAAGACACAACGAGACCACTGTAAAACCAACCGTGGATAGGCGGACCACTAGACGTCGAACGCCAATTTCATATTATACATCTTTCGGAAAGATATCCTAGGAGCTACTTGAATTCCCACTTATAAACTCCCGAAACTTTCTGGTTATGCAATCGGGTGTTTGGGGATAGAGGGGAAGCATAATATCTCACCCAAAACTAACAAATCCTACATCCAGCTGTATCCATCCTTCAACACATAACCAAGAAACCTTCGGAAATCGTTTACCTCAACCTTCGAAAAGCATCCATTATACGAGTTATGGCAATACTCCCGAACTCCCGCCCCAGTACTAGGTGGCGTCAAGGTTATCTCACCAACAACTGCATAAAAGAGATTTTCGATGTCGGCGAAACTCAGGTATTCCGGAACTGCAACGATAAAATTGTGACGACAACACCTCGGAGCTCAACTCCCCGGGACACTGCCACAACCCCTAAATGTCAGGAGGCACCAAGAAAAATGTTCTCGTCACAAAACCATAGGAACGATTCCAAGATACCCGCGTGATCCTAAATTTTTTTAGTGAAGTTTGAGAAGAGAAGAGTCAAAACTCTAAGTCAGGAGACCTCACCAGAGCGACGAAGGGACTGAGGAGTAAAAAGATTCCTACTCTCTGATATATATAATCCTAAGACTCAAAACATTTTGTTCTAGACTCAACAACGTTAACGATTCGACCAAGCAGGGGGCTCCTAAGTTGGGGATGGCTCTGATTACCAACTTGTAACACCCACGATGCGGCTATACCTCCCACGTGTCGGAGCACGACTTAGAGGCATAACCACATTGTAGGCATGTCACAAGAGGGGTAATCTTTACAACTCCCATGTACTGAATAAGAAAGAGGTACAGAGTTGGCTTACAATCGCCACTTCACACAATACATGAATATAGCATTACATCAACCGGATACAATCAAGGTCCAACTACGAAACTAAAATAAAAGAAGACTACCCCTAATGCAAAAGATCCCTGATCGCCCCGACCGGGCTCCACAACGGATCAACTAAAACAAAACAACATGATGAACAAGATCTTCATCGAGCTCCTCCTTGAGCTCGGTTGAGTCACCTGCACGGTATCATCGGCACCTGCAAACTGGTTTTGGAATTACCTGTGAGTCACGGGGACTCAGCAATCTCACACCATCGCGATCAAGACTATTTAATCTTATGGGTAGGTAAAAGATATGAGGTGGAGCTGCAGCAAGCACTAGCATATATGGTGGCTAACTTACGCAAATGAGAGCGAGAAGAGAAGCAAAGCACGGTCGTGAACTAGAAGTGATCAAGAAGTGATCCTGAAGCTACTTACGTTCAAGCATAACTCCAACACCGTGTTCACTTCCCGGACCCCGCCGAGAAGAGACCATCACGGCTACACACGCGGTTGATGCATTTTAATTAAGTTAAGTGTCAAGTTCTCTACAACCGGATATTAACAAATTCCCATCTGCCCATAACCGCGGGCACGACTTTCGAAAGTTCAAAACCCTGCAGGGGTGTCCCAACTTAGCCCATCACAAGCTCTCAGGGTCAACGAAGGATATTCCTTCTCCCGGGAAGACCCGATCAAGCTCGGAATCCCAGTTACAAGACATTTCTACAATGGTAAAACAAGACCAGCAAGACCGCCCGATGCGCCGACATCCTGATAGGAGCTGCACATATCTCGTTCTCAGGGCAACACCGGATGAGCACTCCGTACAACTAAAACCAGCCCTCAAGTTTCCCCGAGGTGGCGCTGCAAACGACTCTAGTTCGGACCAACACTTAGAGAAGCACTGGCCCGGGGGGGTTAAAATAAAGATGACCCTCGAAAGAGCGACTCCCAAGGGAAAAGTAGGTGGTGGTGAGGCAAATGGTAAATCCAAGGTTGGGCCTTGCTGGAGGAGTTTTATTCAAAGCGAACTGTCAAGGGGCCCCCATAACACCCAACCGTGTAAGGAACGCAAAAATCAAGGAACATAACACCGGTATGTCGGAAACTAGGGCGGCAAGAGTGGAACAAAACACCAGGCATAAGGCCGAGCCTTCCACCCTTTACCAAGTATACAGATGCATTAATTAAATAAGAGATATTGTGATATCCCAACAAATATCCATGTTCCAACATGGAACAAACTCCATCTTCACCTGCAACTAGCAACGCTATAAGAGGGGCTGAGCAAAGCAGTAACATAGCCAAACAACGGTTTGCTAGGACAAGGTGGGTTAGAGGTTTGACATGGCAATATGGGAGGCATGATAAGCAAGTGGTAGGTATCGCGGCATAGCTAAAGATCGAGCAACTAGCAAGCAAAGATAGAAGTGATTTCGAGGGTATGGTCATCTTGCCTGAGATCCCACAAGGAAGAAGAACGGGTCCACGAAGAAGACAAATGGATGTAGTCGAACAGATCCTCACAAACGCGACGTTATCGGAACTAACCCGAAGAAGCAACACCGAAAAGAAGCAAACAACATAGTAAACAACCATCACAAAATCAACATGGCATGATGCACAACCAAGTATGATGCATGTCCGGTTTAATGAAGCATGGCATGGCAAAGTGCACAAGCAAAACTACAAGTTAAGTGGAGTTCAATATGCAACGATTTGCATATTGACGGAACACCACATGACTTATTTAGTTCTCTCTTCTTTAAGTACCCAACATATTAAATGTTGATTAACATGGCAAGAGGTGAAGCATAATAAAACTACCTATCTAGGCAAATTTAAATGAGGCCGGAACAACAAACAACAAGTCCAGAAACTCCTCATGTGCATATATTAGATTTGGTACAGTTCTGCCCTAAACCCAATTTTAGACTTCTTAAACATACAAGATGAGTGCACCATGTTAAACTAGGCATTTTCTACCCCATTTACATATAAAGTTTATTAGATTCGGAGCTACGGTTATTTAGTTATGAAATAAACCATTTTAGAATGGCATAGGAGCAAATTTAACCAAACGGCATTTTAAACATTTCAAACATAGATGAAAGTTGAATATTATGAATCTAGACAAAATTCTAAGCAAGTTTCATATATAAAGTTTTTACATGTGATGCACAGCTTGTGAGATATTAAATGTATGAACAACAGGGGGGTTTCTGTAAAACAGGTAGGCTCTGGATAAAAGGCAAAATCCGCAGTGCGTGGAAAAAAATACATGGGCTGAAATCTGGATCGGCTGGGCTGCTCACCAGCGTGGCCACTGGGCCGATGAAGGGGAAGTAGCCCACACGGAACAGTGGTGTGGACCAGGCCGGCGTGGGAAGGCGGTCCAAGGTCTGGTTTGGCGGATCTGGGCCACGCGTAATGCTTGGATATGGGGCAGCCTGACGAGGCGACGGCGCGGTCAACACGCAGGCAAACTGAGCGAGCGGAGGCGGGCATCCTCCTCCCTGTTCGAAAGAAGCAAAGGCAGGGCAGTGAAGGAAATATGCCCTAGAGGCAATAATAAAGTTATTATTTATTTCCTTATATCATGATAAATGTTTATTATTCATGCTAGAATTGTATTAACCGGAAACATAATACATGTGTGAATACATAGACCAACAGAGTGTCACTAGTATGCCTCTACTTGACTAGCTCGTTAATCAAAGATGGTTATGTTTCCTAACCATGAACAAGGAGTTGTTATTTGATTAACGAGGTCACATCATTAGTAGAATGATCTGATTGACATGACCCATTCCATTAGCTTAGCACCCGATCGTTTAGTATGTTGCTATTGCTTTCTTCATGACTTATACATGTTCCTATAACTATGAGATTATGCAACTCCTGTTTACCGGAGGAACACTTTGGGTACTACCAAACGTCACAACGTAACTGGGTGATTATAAAGGAGTACTACAGGTGTCTCCAATGGTAGATGTTGGGTTGGCGTATTTCGAGATTAGGGTTTGTCACTCCGATTGTCGGAGAGGTATCTCTGGGCCCTCTCGGTAATGCACATCACATAAGCCTTGCAAGCACTGCAACTAATATGTTAGTTGTGAGATGATGTATTACGGAACGAGTAAAGAGACTTGCCGGTAACAAGATTGAACTAGGTATTGGATACCGACGATCGAATCTCGGGCAAGTAACATACCGATGACAAAGGGAACAACGTATGTTGTTATGCGGTCTGACCGATAAAGATCTTCGTAGAATATGTAGGAGCCAATATGGGCATCCAGGTCCCGCTATTGGTTATTGACCGGAGACGTGTCTCGGTCATGTCTACATTGTTCTCGAACCGTAGGGTCCGCACGCTTAACGTTACGATGACAGTTATTATGAGTTTATGCATTTTGATGTACCGAAGGTTGTTCGGAGTCCCGGATGTGATCACGGACATGACGAGGAGTCTCGAAATGGTCGAGACGTAAAGATTGATATATTGGAAGCCTATGTTTGGACATCGGAAGTGTTCCGGGTGAAATCGGGATTTTACCGGATTACCGGGAGGGTTACCGGAACCCCCCGGGAGCCAAATGGGCCAACATGGGCCTTAGTGGAAAGGTGAGAGGGCAGCCCACATAGGGCTGCGCCTCCCCCCCTCTCCCTAGTCCTATTAGGACTAGGAGAGGGTCCGGCCACCTCTCTCTCTCTCCCCTTTGAAGGTTTCCTAGTTGGACTAGGATTGGAGGGGGGAGTCCTACTCCCGGTAGGAGTAGGACTCCTCCTGCGCCTACACCTCTTTGGCCGGCCAGCCCCCCTCCCTCCAACCTTTATATACGGAGGCAGGGGCACCCCAAGACACACAAGTTGATCCTTGAGATCGTTCCTTAGCCGTGTGCGGTGCCCCCTGCCACCAAATTCCACCTTGATCATACCGTTACAGTGCTTGGGCGAAGCCCTGCGTCGGTAGTACATCAAGATCGTCACCACGCCGTCGTGCTGACGGAACTCTTCCTCGACGCTTTGCTGGATCGGAGCCCGAGGAACGTCATCGAGCTGAACGTGTGCTAAGAACTCGGAGGTGCCGGAGTAACGGTGCTTGGATCGGTCGGATCGGGAAGAAGACGTACGACTACTTCATATACGTTTTGTGATCGCTTCCGCGGTCGGTCTGCGTTGGTACGTAGACAACACTCTCCCCTCTCGTTGCTGTGCATCACCATGATCTTGCGTGCGCGTAGGAAAATTTTCGAAATTACTGCGTTCCCCAACAATGGTATCAGAGCCTAGGTTTTATGGTTTGATGTTATATGCACGAGTAGAACACAAGTGAGTTGTGGGCGATACAAGTCATACTGCCTACCAGCATGTCATACTTTGGTTCGGCGGTATTGTTGGTTGAGACGATCCGGACCAACCTTACGCGTACTCTTACGCGAGACCGGTTCCCTCGACGTGCTTTGCACATAGATGGCTTGCGGAAGACTGTCTCTCCAACTTTAGTTGAACCAAGTGTGACTACGCCCGGTCCTTGAGAAGGTTAAAACAGAGTCTATTTGACGAACTATCATTGTGGTTTTGATGCGTAGGTGAGATGAGTTCTTACTTAAGCCCGTAGCAGCCACGTAAAACTTGCAACAACAAAGTAGAGGACGTCTAACTTGTTTTTGCAGGGTATGTAGTGATGTGATATGGTCAAGGCATGATGCTGATTTTATTGTATGAGATGATCATGTTTTGTAACTAAGTTATCGGCAACTGGCAGGAGCATATGGTTGTCGCTTTATTGTATGCAATGCAATCGCGATGTAATGCTTTACTAGATTACTAAACGGTAGTAATAGTCGTGGAAGCATAAGATTGGCGAGACGACAACGTTGCTACGATGGAGATCAAGGTGGCGCGCCGGTGACGATGGTGATCATGACGGTGCTTCGGAGATGGAGATCACAAGCACAAGATGATGATGGCCATATCATATCACTTATATTGATTGCATGTGATGTTTATCCTTTTATGCATCTTATCTTGCTTTGATTGACGGTAGCATTATAAGATGATCTCTCACTAAATTATCAAGAAGTGTTCTCCCTGAGTATGCACCGTTGCAAAAAGTTCTTCGTGCTGAGACACCACGTGATGATCGGGTGTGATAGGCTCTACGTTCAAATACAACGGGTGCAAAACAGTTGCACACGCGGAATACTCAGGTTATACTTGACGAGCCAAGCATATACAGATATGGCCTCGGAACACGGAGACTGAAAGGTCGAGCGTGAATCATATAGTAGATATGATCAACATAACGATGTTCACCATTGAAAACTACTCCATCTCACGTGATGATCGGTTATGGTTTAGTTGATTTGGATCACGTGATCACTTAGAGGATTAGAGGGATGTCTATCTAAGTGGGAGTTCTTAAGTAATATGATTAAATTGAACTTAAATTTATCATGAACTTAGTCCTGGTAGTATTTTACAAATCATGTTGTAGATCAATGGCTCGCGTTGTTGCTTCCCTGTGTTTATTTTGATATGTTCCTAGAGAAAATTGTGTTGAAAGATGTTAGTAGCAATGATGCGGATTGGATCCGTGATCTGAGGTTTATCCTCATTGCTGCACAGAAGAATTATGTCCTTGATGCACCGCTAGGTGACAGACCTATTGCAGGAGCAGATGCAGACGTTATGAACGTTTGGCTAGCTCAATATGATGACTACTTGATAGTTTAGTGCACCATGCTTAACGGCTTAGAATCGGGACTTCAAAGACGTTTTGAACGTCATGGACCATATGAGATGTTCCAGGAGTTGAAGTTAATATTTCAAGCAAATACCCGAGTTGAGAGACATGAAGTCTCCAGCAAGTTCTATAGCTAAAAGATGGAGGAGAATCGCTCAACTAGTGAGCATGTGCTCAGATCGTCTGGGTACTACAATCGCTTGAATCAAGAGGGAGTTAATCTTCCAGATAAGATAGTGATTGACAGAATTCTCTAGTCACCATCACCAAGTTAGTAGAACTTCGCGATGAACTATAATATGCAAGGGATAACAGAAACAACTCCCAAGCTCTTCGTGATGCTAAAATCAACGAAGGTAGAAATCAAGAAAAACATCAAGTGTTGATGGTTGACAAGACCACTAGTTTCAAGAAAAGGGCAAAGGGAAGAAGGGGAACTTCAAGAAGAACGGCAAGCAAGTTGCTGCTCAAGTGAAGAAGCCCAAGTCTGATCCTAAGCCTGAGACTAAGTGCTTCTACTGCAAAGGGACTGGTCACTGGAAGCGGAACTACCCCAAGTGATTGGCGGATAAGAAGGATGGCAAAGTGAACATAAGTATATTTATACATGTTATTGATGTGTACTTTACTAGTGTTTATAGCAAACCCTTAGTATTTGATACTAGTTCAGTTGCTAAGTTTAGTAACTCGAAACGGGAGTTGCAGAATAAACAGAGACTAGTTAAGGGTGAAGTGACGATGTGTGTTGGAAGTGGTTCCAAGATTGATATAATCATCATCGCACACTCCCTATACTTTCGGGATTAGTGCTGAACCTAAATAAGTGTTATTTGGTTTTTTGCGTTGAGCATGAATATGATTTGATCATGTTTATTGCAATACGGTTATTCATTAAAGTAAGAGAATAAATTGTTGTTCTGTTTACATGAATAAAACCTTATATGGTTACACACCCAATGAAAATAGTTCATTGGATCTCGATCTTAGTGATACACATATTCATAATATTGAAACCAAAAGATGCAAAGTTAATAATGATAGTGCAACTTATTTGTGGCACTGCTGTTTAGGTCATATTGGTATAAAGCACATGAAGAAACTCCATGCTGATGGGTTTTTGGAATCACTTGATTATGAATCAGTTGATGCTTGCGAACCATGCCTCATGGGCAAGATGACTAAGACTCTGTTCTTCGGAACATTGGAGTGAGCAACAGATTTGTTGGAAATCATACATACTGATGTATGTGGTCCACGACAGGTATCATTATTTTCTGATCTTCACAAATGATTTGAGCAGATATGAGTATATCTACTTGATGAAACATAAGTCTGAAAAGTTCAAAGAATTTCAGAGTGAAGTGAAAAATCAACGTGACAAGAAAATAAAGTTTCTACGATCTGATCGCGGAGACAAATATTTGAGTTACGAGTTTGGTCTTCAGTTAAAACAATGTGAAATAGTTTCACTACTCACGCCACCTGGAACACCACAGCATAATGGTGTGTCCGAACGTCATAACCGTACTTTATTGGATATAGTGTAATATATGATGTTTCTTACCGGTTTACCACTATCGTTTTTGGGGTCACGCATTAGAGACAGTTGCATTCACATTAAATAGGGCACCATATAAATCCGTTGAGACGACACCGTGTGAACTATGGTTTGGCAAGAAACCTAAGCTGTCGTTTCTTAAAGTTTGGAGTTGCAATGCTTATATGAAAAAGTTTCATCCTGATAAGCTCAAACTCAAATCGGAGAAGTGCGTCTTCATAGGATATCCAAAGGAAACTATTGGATACACCTTCTCTCACAGATCCGAAGGCAAGACTTTTTGTTGCTAAAATTCGGAAACTTTCTGGAGAAGGAGTTTCTCTCGAAAGAAGTGAGTGGGAGGAAAGTAGAAACTTGACGAGGTAACTGTACCTGCTCCCTTGTTGGAAAGTAGCACAACACAGAAAACTGTTTCTGTGGCACCTACACCAGTTAGTGAGGAAGCTAATGATGATGATCATAAAACTTCAGAACAAGATACTACTGAACCTCGTAGATCAACCAGAGTAAGATCCGCGCCAGAGTGGTACGGTAATCCTTTTCTGGAAGTCATGCTACTAGATCATGATGAACCTATGAACTATGAAGAAGCGATGGTGAGCCCAGATTCCGCAAAGTGGCTTGAAGCCATGAAATCTGAGATATGATCCATGTATAAGAACAAAGTATGGACTTTGGTTGACTTGCCTGATGATCGGCAAGCAATTGAGAATAAATGGATCTTCAAGAGGAAGACGGACGTTGATAGTAGTGTTACTATCTACAAAGCTAGAATTGTCGCAAAAGGTTTTTCGACAAGTTCAAGGTGTTGACTACGATGAGAGTTTCTCACTCGTATCTATGCTCGAGTCTGTCCGAATCATGTTAGTAATTGCCGCATTTTATGAAATCTGGCAAAAGGATAAACAAAACTGCATTCCTTAATGGATTTATTAAAGAAGAGTTGTATATGATGCAACAGAAGGTTTTGTCAATCCGAAAGGGGCTAACAAAATGTGCAAGCTCCAGCGATCCATCTGTGGACTGGTGCAAGCATCTCGGAGTTGGAATATACGCTTTGATGAGTTGATCAAAGCATATAGTTTTATACAGACTTGCGGTGAAGCCTGTATTTACAAGAAAGTGAGTGGGAGCACTACAGCATTTCTGATAAGTATATGTGAATGACATATTGTTGATCGGAAATAATGTAGAATTATTCTGTAAAGCATAAAGGAGTGTTTGAAAGGAGTTTTTCAAAGAAAGACTTCGATGAAGCTGCTTACATATTGAGCTTCAAGATCTATAGAGATAGATCAAAGACGCTTGATAAGTTCTTTCAATGAGTACATGCCTTGACAAAGATTTTGAAGTAGTTCAAAATGGAGCAGTCAAAGAAAGAGTTCTTGCCTGTACTATAAGGTGTGAAATTGAGTAAGACTCAAAACCCGACCACGGCAGAAGATAGAAAGAGAATGAAAGTCATTCCCTGTGCCTTGGCCATAGGTTCTATAAAGTATGCCATGCTGTGTACCAGCTCTATTGTATACCCTACACTGATTTTGGCAAGGGAGTACAATAGTGATCTAGGAGTAGATCACTAGACAGCGGTCAGAATTATCCTTAGTGAAATAAGGATATGTTTCTCGATTATGGACGTGACAAAAGGTTCGTCGTAAAGGGTTACGCCGATGCAAGTTTTGACACTGATCTAGATGACTCTAAGTCTCGGTCTAGATACACATTGAAAGTGGGAGCAATTAGCTAGAGTAGCTCCATGCAGAGCATTGTTGACATAGAAATTTGCAAAATACATATGGATCTGAATGTGGCAGACCCGTTGACTAAAGATTCTCTCACAAGCAAAACATGATCACACCTTAGTACTCTTTGGGTGTTAATCACATAGCGATGTGAACTAGATTACTGAATCTAGTAAACCCTTTGGGTATTGGTCACATGATGATGTGAACTATCGATGTTAATCACATGGTGATGTGATCTAGATTATTGACTCTAGTGCAAGTGGGAGACTGAAGGAAATATGCCCTAGAGGCAATAATAAAGTTATTATTTATTTCCTTATATCATGATAAATGTTTATTATTCATGCTAGAATTGTATTAACCGGAAACATAATACATGTGTGAATACATAGACCAACAGTGTCACTAGTATGCCTCTACTTGACTAGCTCGTTAATCAAAGATGGTTATGTTTCCTAACCATGAACAAGGAGTTGTTATTTGATTAACGAGGTCACATCATTAGTAGAATGATCTGATTGACATGACCCATTCCATTATCTTAGCACCCGATCGTTTAGTATGTTGCTATTGCTTTCTTCATGACTTATACATGTTCCTATAACTATGAGATTATGCAACTCCCGTTTACCGAAGGAACACTTTGGGTACTACCAAACGTCACAACGTAACTGGGTGATTATAAAGGAGTACTACAGGTGTCTCCAATGGTAGATGTTGGGTTGGCGTATTTCGAGATTAGGGTTTGTCACTCCGATTGTCGAAGAGGTATCTCTGGGCCCTCTCGGTAATGCACATCACATAAGCCTTGCAAGCACTGCAACTAATATGTTAGTTGTGAGATGATGTATTACGGAACGAGTAAAGAGACTTGCCGGTAACAAGATTGAACTAGGTATTGGATACCGACGATCGAATCTCGGGCAAGTAACATACCGATGACAAAGGGAACAACGTATGTTGTTATGCGGTCTGACCGATAAAGATCTTCGTAGAATATGTAGGAGCCAATATGGGCATCCAGGTCCCGCTATTGGTTATTGACCGGAGACGTGTCTCGGTCATGTCTACATTGTTCTCGAACCGTAGGGTCCGCACGCTTAACGTTACGATGACAGTTATTATGAGTTTATGTATTTTGATGTACCGAAGGTTGTTCGGAGTCCCGGATGTGATCACGGACATGACGAGGAGTCTCGAAATGGTCGAGACGTAAAGATTGATATATTGGAAGCCTATGTTTGGACATCGGAAGTGTTCCGGGTGAAATCGGGATTTTACCGGATTACCGGGAGGGTTACCGGAACCCCCCGGGAGCCAAATGGGCCAACATGGGCCTTAGTGGAAAGGTGAGAGGGCAGCCCACATAGGGCTGCGCCTCCCCCCCTCTCCCTAGTCCTATTAGGACTAGGAGAGGGGCCGGCCACCTCTCTCTCTCTCTCCCCTTTGAAGGTTTCCTAGTTGGACTAGGATTGGAGGGGGGAGTCCTACTCCCGGTAGGAGTAGGACTCCTCCTGCGCCTACACCTCTTTGGCCGGCCAGCCCCCCTCCCTCCAATCTTTATATACGGAGGCAGGGGGCACCCCAAGACACACAAGTTGATCCTTGAGATCGTTCCTTAGCCATGTGCGGTGCCCCCTGCCACCAAATTCCACCTCGATCATACCGTTACAGTGCTTGGGCGAAGCCCTGCGTCGGTAGTACATCAAGATCGTCACCACGCCGTCGTGCTGACGGAACTCTTCCTCGACGCTTTGCTGGATCGGAGCCCGAGGAACGTCATCGAGCTGAACGTGTGCTAAGAACTCGGAGGTGCCGGAGTAACGGTGCTTGGATCGGTCGGATCGGGAAGAAGACGTACGACTACTTCATATACGTTTTGTGATCGCTTCCGCAGTCGGTCTGCGTTGGTACGTAGACAACACTCTCCCCTCTCGTTGCTGTGCATCACCATGATCTTGCGTGCGCGTAGGAAAATTTTCGAAATTACTGCGTTCCCCAACAGGCAGGGGCCTCGGCGCGGCGGCTTCAGGCGATGAGGCGGAGGTCCTGGTCGAGGAGGAGGCTGCGGAGGTCGAGGACAGCTAGATCGAACAAAGTGGAAGGGGGCGCAGTCAACGGTGAAGCGAGACCCGGCGCTGGGGTCTTCCTCCTCGCATGCGATGACGAAACAGAAGGGGACGACGCAGGGACTTGCTCCGGGAGGCGAGGAACGGCATGGAAGCAGTGAAGGTCGGCGCGAGGATGGACTGATCCAGGGCAGCAGCAGGTTCGGTGCAGGGGCGTCGACCTCCTGCTCGATGCAGAATACAGAGGAGGCGGCCAAACCTGCAGCGGATGTCGCAGCGGACTTGGCGCGACGGTGGCGCAGTAGGGGACGGCGGAAACGGCGCGGGAATGGAGGCAGCGACGGGGGTCTCTGGTGGCGGAGCTTGACGCGGAGGCCGGCGGTGGCTTGACTCTGGTGGCGCGGGGCTGATGCTTCTCCTGTGGTCACTTCAGATAGAGAGGGAGACGGGTGAGTCAGAGCGAGCTTGAGCGAAGAGAACGGGGAAAGGAGCAGGGGAGGAGCAGCGACGGTGTCGTCCTGCTGGAGGTCGGAGGCTTGCCGGGGTGGTTGGCCGCGCGAGAAGACGAGGACGGCGGGTTTCGGACCTGCCTCGCAGGTGTCCTTGGGAGGACGGGGCCTCGAGTGCTCACGGAAGAACGAGCAGAGGAGGGCGGCTGTGCTATGGATCGAGAGGACTGGCTCGGTCGCTGGTGGCAGGGGAGATCGAGTAGAAGGGGATCTGGGAGGATCCCGATGTGGGATTTGATTGTGGCGGCGGCGAGGAGGAATGATGGGACAGACCCCCTAGATGTTAGGGTTGGCCTCTATATATATAGCAATGAGATAAAGAGCTATTTGGAACCTACGATTTAGATCGGACGGACGAGTTAAAAAGGTTGGGGAGTCCAAATAAGGAAATGGAGATGCTTTATTGATGTTTGGGGATAATCCGGACACAACGGTGACGACTGCCCGGGTCGGGTCCGGGGAAGTTTCGGACACGCACGTGAAGGGTCGGTGGACTGTGCAAAGAGGGGTTTTTGGACCGTGCGATCGCATCGGACGGCTCCGGATGCGAAGAGGGGTAGGTGGATGGACTAGGTGGGCTGTGGCGAGCCTGAGAGGAGAGAAGAGGGAGAGAGGGCCCGGCAACAGTTTTCGGAGACCGAAGACGTCCGACGTTTGACCGGTTATATTGCCGCTATAGTTATCCGTTGGGGCTTCAAATGGACTCCAAATGCGATGAAACTTGGCAGGCGATCTACTAACAACATAACAACACCGCATGCCAACTTTCATCCCATTCCGAGAACATTTCCTGACCACTTAAAAATAATATTTCGGACATGCCGCGGGCGCGTGCAAGTGTGGTTGGGCTCAGAACGGACAACGGACGGAACTGGGGAACCCGGACGGATGCAAGTTTTGAAAACATGATGATGCAATGCACATGATGACATGATCAAACGCGACACGCAAGAGAATGACATGGCAACGACGGCGAACAACTGGGAGACACCTGGCGCAACGGACTCGGGCGTCACATAACTTGGCCACTCCTAGCCGGTTTACCTCCAGTACCCATATCCCCAACACTCCCCCAAGCTTGAGCGATGCTTTCTCCGTCGTGAGGCCAAAAATTATATATATAATTACGATCACGATGAACAAGATGCATAGGATAAAACTTCTGATGAAATTCCAATTTCAATCGTTTGTAGTTCCATGACCCCGTATCATCACATAGCCTATACCATGTCAATGCATCTTCCCTTAAAGATAAAGGGAAGACCTTCTTCTTAACAACATCTCCGGGTACACCTGCAAGCTTAAATAATCCACAAACTTCATCAACATATATTAAGTGCTCATCGGGATGCATTGTTCCATCTCCTTCAAAAGGATTAGCTAGCAGTTTTTCTAACATACCCGAAGGAAATTCAAAGCAGACATTTTCATTTTCATTTTCATTTTCAGTAGGTTCAGTTGGTTGAGGAGCAACTCTTTGCTCTACTGGTCAGGGTGAAGATACCCCGAACAAGCCCCTTAGAGGATTACTTTCCATAGTAACAAGTAACACTAAATTTCAGCATACTATATAAATTTTTCCTTACCAAATTCCACCTACCAAAGGTGCTTCACACCCCGGCAACGGCGCCAGAAAAGAGTCTTGATGACCCACAAGTATAGGGGATCTATCGTAGTCCTTTCGATAAGTAAGAGTGTCGAACCCAAAGAGGAGCAGAAGGAAATGATAAGCGGTTTCTAGCAAGGTATTCTCTGCAAGTACTGAAATAAGTGGTAAGAGATAGTTTTGTGATAGGATATTTTGTAACGAGCAACAAGTAACAAAAGTAAATAAAGTGCAGCAAGGTGGCCCAATCCCTTTTGTAGCAAAGGACAAGCCTGGACAAACTCTTATATAGAGAAAAGCGCTCCCGAGGACACATGGGAATATCGTCAAGCTAGTTTTCATCACGCTCATATGATTCGCGTTCGGTACTTTGATAATTTGATATGTGGGTGGACCGGTGCTTGGGTACTTTCCTTAATGGGACAAGCATCACACTTATGATTAATCTCTATTGCAAGCATCCACAACTACAACAAAAGTATTAAGGTAAACCTAACCATAGCATGAAACATATGGATCCAAATCAGCCCCTTACGAAGCAACGCATAAACTAGGGTTTAAGCTTCTGTCACTCTAGCAACCCATCATCTACTTATTACTTCCCAATGCCTTCCTCTAGGCCCAAATAATGGTGAAGTGTTATGTAGTGGACGTTCACATAACCCCACTAGAGGAGAGACAACATACATCTCATCAAAATATCGAACGAAGACCAAATCCACATGACTACTAATAGCAAGACTTCTCCCATGTCCTCAGGAACAAACGTAACTACTCACAAAGCATATTCATGTTCATAATCAGAGGGGTATTAATATGCATATAGGATCTGAACATATGATCTTTCACCAAATAAACCAACTAGTATCAACTACAAGGAGTAATTAACACTACTAGCAACCCACAAGTATCAATCCCGGACTTGTAGACAAGAATTGGATACAAGAGATGAACTAGGGTTTTGAGAGGAGATGGTAGTGGTGAAGATGTTGATGGAGATTGCCCTCTCCCGATGAGAGGAGCGTTGGTGATGACGATGCCGATGATTTCCCCCTCCCGGAGGGAAGTTTCCCCGGCAGAACAGCTCCACCAAAGCCCTAGATTGGTTCCGCCAAGGTTCCGCCTCATGGCGGTGGAGTTTCGTCCGAGAAGATGGCTTCTGATTTTTTTTCTCATCGAAAGACCTCATATAGCAGAAGATGGTCATTAGAGGGCCACCAGGGGGCCCACGAGGTAGGGGGGCGCGCCCAGGGGGTAGGGCGCGCCCCCACCCTCGTGGGCAGGGTGTGGCCCCCTAGTGAACTTCTTGTGCTCGGTATTTTTTATATATTCTGAAAACGTCTTCCGTGAAGTTTCATGACTTTTGGAGCTGTGCAGAATAGGTCTCTAATATTTGCTCCTTTTCCAGCCCGGAATCCCAGCTGCCGGCATTCTCCCTCTTTATGGAAACCTTGTAAAATAAGAGAGAATAGGCATAAGTATTGTGACATAATGTGTAATAACAGCCCATAATGCAATAAATATCGATATAAAAGCATGATGCAAAATGGATGTATCACACGTCACGGAAGAATCTTGAGCCAGGAGGACTAAAGCTCCGGTCTATATGATCCATAAAAATCACCACTTCACCATCTTTTGGCTCAGGGCGAGTTTCATTACCCGGAACCCTCAAGTGGATGGCTTCCTTCTTGGCTAGCACGTCGGTCTGAACATATTCTTTCAAATCTTCCTCGATGACCCGGGAAACAACCCAGTTACAGGCGATGATGGTCTTGACCATCTTCGAAAGCAAAGTGCTAAATGAAGGAAACATTACCGGTTTAAGGTCATGCTATTAAACTGGATCATTGATTCAACGGTAAGGTGCTATGAACAATTGACAGATTAAGTTGGGCGATGAACATTGAAGTATTGGCGGCTTAAATGGGGACCAACTGGATTAAGGATTTTGCTGGTAAGCCGGACAGAGTCTAAGAGTCAAGATATATGTTGCAGAGTTAAAATTATGTGCAAGCATGGTTAAACCGGAGATATATTGCCGGATCAGGCAAGTTTAAAGCGTATGGTGGCGGTTTAACAAAATTTGGTGTCTTATGATAGATCATGGTTTACAGTATAAGCCGCCGTAACAGTTATGGCACTTCAAATTTATCAAGTGGCGGACAAATAGGTTTTCACAAGTTACCACTGTAATTTTGGATCTACCGCAGTTTAGAAAAAAGTAGTAAAATTCTAGCCTAAGGTGGTGGCAGTGGAAAGGTTTGGATACCATAATGAGATCTTCTATGGAGAGATGTTGTTCTAATGATGAAAATGGTGTTCAAACTACTTCCGCACAAGATTTATGGCTTATCTAGAATAAGAGTAATCAGATTTGATGGGAACAATGCAAGAAATAGCAAGAACACCGACGAACAAGCCCAAACCCTAGAAGCAGATCTGAAGTTGAGGAAGAGAAGCACTTAGAGTTGCAGATGGGATGTGGTGGCTTGCCGGAGTTCTCTAGTGTGATCAGGTTGATGCAGCGGCCTGCGGTGATGCGGCAGTCGGAGGTCGCGGCGGCGGAGCTTGAGCGCTGGTGCAGCAGTGCGAAGGAGGAAGACGAAGGAGGAAATGAAGGAGAAAATGAAAAAGACCCCCTGTCCCTATTTATAAGGGGGCGGCTGCAAGGCATGCGCGGGAATCAAGGGGGCGAAATCATTATATGGCTATATGGACGCCTTGATTCTTGAGACGTTTATTAAGATAAGGATCAATTAAGATGTTCTGGGCCACATGTGAAGTTAATGTAAAGTGACGTCATGGCGGCTTAAGAGAATTCTGTGAGCTGACGTCATGGCGGTTTATAGCAAGGTTTATCAAATAAAGGTGATGCAAGATTTTGTCAGGTCAGATATTGAAGATTGACATGAAGAAGTTCAAATCAACCTGGGGCCTAATGTTGGGGATATGACTATTGGGTATGAACCGCCCAGAAGGGGCCGGGTCATACCACTGGTGGTTTACCCACGAAGATGGCGGATCGTATGAGCCCATTGATGGTCCAAGGCCCAGAAGAGACTTAAGGCTCGTGAGGATGAACCGCCATGTATGTATGATTTGTGTAGTAAGGCATGTGTAGTTAGTCACCGAGCCGGACACGTTGTGTATGAGACGGCTGGGACTCTGTGAACCGCCGGGCGTCAACCTGTGTATATAAAGGGACGAGAAACAAGAGATCAAGAACTAGGTCAAGCGGATTCGCTCCCTCGTAATCGAAACCCTAGCAATACAATCCCAAACTGGAGTAGGCCTTTACCTTCATCGTAAGGGGCTGAACTAGTATAAACTCCCCGTGTCCTTTGTCCCATTTAACCCCTTTAAGCTAACCTAGCTGCGATGGCCCTGCGACTAAGTTCCTCTGCTAGGACATCTGCCGTGACAATTCCACGACATGACCTAACCAGCAGTGCCACAAATATATTGCACTATCATTATCAACTTTGCATCTTTTGGCATCAATATTATGAATATGTGTATCACTACGATCGAGATTCAATAAACCATTCATCTTGGGTGTATGACCACAGAAGGTTTTATTCATGTAAACAGAACAACAATTATTCTCTGACTTAAATGAATAATTGTATTGCAATAAACATGATCTAATCATATTCATGCTCAACGGAAACACCAAATAACATTTATTTTAGGTTCAACACTAATCCCGAAGGTAGAGGGAGTGTGCGATGGTGATCGTATCAATCTTGGAATCACTTCCAACACACATCGTCACTTCGCTCTTAACTAGTCTCTGTTCATTCTGCAACTCCTTTTTCGAGTTACTAATCTTAGCAACTGAACCGGTATCAAATACCCAGGGGCTACGATGAACACTAGTAAAGTACACATCAATAACATGTATATCAAATATACCTTTGTTCACTTTGCCATCCTTCTTATCTGCCAAATGTTTGGGGGCAGTTCCGCTTCCATTAACCATTTCCTTTGCAGTAGAAGCACTCAGTTTCAGTCTTGGGTCTAGCTTTGGGCTTCTTCATGGGAGTGGCAACTTGCTTGCCATTCTTCTTGAAGTTCCCTTTCTTTCCCTTGCTCTTTTTCTTGAAACTAGTGTTCTTGTTTAACCATCAACACTTGATGCTATTTCTTGATTTCTACCTTCACCGATTTCAGCATCGCGAAGAGCGTGGGAATTGTTTCGTTATCCCTTGCATATTATAGTTCATCACGAAGTTCTAGTAACTTGGTGATAGTGACTAGAGAACTCTGTCAATCACTATCTTATTTGGAAGATTAACTCCCACTTGATTCAAGCGATTATAGTACCTAGACATTCTGAGCACATGCTCAGTAGCTGAGCTATTCTCCTCCATCTTGTAGGCAAAATACTTGTCAGAGGTCTCATACCTCTTAACATGGGCATGAGTCTGAAATATCATTTTCAGCTCTTGGAACATCTCATATGCTCCATGGCATTCAAAACATTTTTGAAGTACCGGTTCTAAGCCTTAAAGCATGGTGCACTAAACTATCAAGTAGTGATCATACCGAGCTTGTCAAATGTTCATAACGTCGGCATCTACTCCTGCAATAGGTCTGTCACCTAGCAGTGCATCAAGGACATAATTCTTCTGTTAGCAATGAGGATAATCCTCAGATCATGGACCCAGTCCGCATCATTGCTACTATCATCTTACAACTTAGTTTTCTCTAGGAACATATCAAAATAAAACATGGGAGCTATAGGCGAGCTATTGATCTATAACATAGATATGGAAAACACTATCAGGACTAAGTTCATGATAAATTAAGTTCAATTAATCATATTACTTAAGAACTCCCACTTAGATAGACATCCCTCAAGTCATCTAAATAATCACGTGATCCATATCAACTAAACCATGTGTGATCATCATGTGAGATGGAGTAGTCTTCAATGGTGAACATCTCTATGTTGATCATATCTACTATATGATTCACATTCGACCTTTCGGTCTCCAGTGTTCCGAGGCCATGTCTGTACATGCTAGGCTCGTCAAGTTTAACCCGAGTATTCCGCATGTGCAAAACTGTCTTGCACCCGTTGTATGTGAACGTAGAGCTTATCACACCCGATCATCATGTGGTGTCTCGGCACGATGAACTGTCGCAGCAGTGCATACTCAGGGAGAACACTTATACCTTGACATTTTAGTGAGGGATCATCTTATAATGCTACCGCCGTACTAAGAAAAATAAGATGCATAAAAGTTAAACATCACATGCAATCAAAATATGTGACATGATATGGCCATCATCATCTTGTGCCTTTGATATCCATCTCCAAAGCACCGTCATGATCTCCATCGTAACTGGCATTACACCTTGATCTCCATCGTAGCGTCGTGGTCGTCTCGCCAACTATTGCTTATACAACTATCGCTAACGCATAGTGATAAAGTAAAGCAATTACATGGTGTTTGCATTTCATACAATAAAGTGACAACCATAAGGCTCCTGCCAGTTGCCGATAACTTTTACAAAACATGATCATCTCATACAATAACGTATATCACATCATGTCTTGACTATATCACATCACAACATGCCCTGCAAAAACAAGTTAGACGTCCTCTACTTTGTTGTTACAAGTTTTATGTGGCTGCTACGGGCTTCTAGCAAGAACCGTTCTTACCTACGCATCAAAAACCACAACAGTGATTTATCAAGTTTGTTGTTTTAACCTTCAACAAGGACCGGCCATAGTCAAATTCGATTCAACTAAAGTTGGAGAAACAGATACTCGCCAGCCACCTTTATGCAAAACTAGTTGCATGTATGTCGGTGGAACCGATCTTATGAACATGGTCATGTAAGGTTGGTCCGGGCCGCTTCATCCAACAATACCGCCGAATCAAAATAATACATTGGTGGTAAGCAGTATGATGATCACCGCCCACAACTCTTTGTGTTCTACTCGTGCATATCATCTACGCATAGACCTGGCTCGGATGCCACTGATGGGGAACGTAGCATGCAATTTCAAACAAATTCCTATGCTCACGCAAGATCTATCTAGGAGATGCATAGCAACGAGAGGGGAGAGTGTGTCCACGTACCCTCGTAGACCGAAAGCGGAAGCGTTTGACAATGCGGTTGATGTAGCTGAACTTCTTCTCGTTCCGACCGATCAAGCACCAAACGTAGGGCACCTCCAACTTCTGAACACGTTTAGCTCGATGACGTCCCTCGAACTCTTGATCTAGAAAAGTTTCGAGGGAGAGTTCCGTCAACACGATGGCGTGGTGATGGTGAAGTGATCCGCGCAGGGCTTTGCCTAAGCACTACGTGAATATGACTGGAGGCATAAACTATGGAGGGGAGCACCACACACGGCTAACAATGTTTGTTGTGTGTTCTAGCGGTGAGGCGGCCAAGGGGGCACCCCAAGTAGGAGGAATCCTACTTGGGGTCCTCCCAATTCGGCCTCCCCCTTTCCTATTCCTATTCGGAGTAGGAAGGCAAGAGGGCGAAGGGGGAACCCTATTCCCTTTTTCCTTTCCTCCTTCCCCTTTTCTACTCCAATTTGGACAGCCCATATGGGTGGCACACCAGCCCCTTAGGGGCTGGTCTGTCCCTCTCTTGGCCCATTAGGCCCATATAGTTTGCCGGGGGTTGCCCGGAACCCCTTCCGGTGAACCGATACGTACCTGGTACCCCCAGAACACTTTCGGTGTCCAAATATTATCGTCCTATATATGAATCTTTAACTCTCGACCATTTCGAGACTCCTCGTCATGTCTGTGGTCTCATATGGGACTCCGAACAACATTCGGTCACCAAATCACATAACTCGTATAATATAAATCGTCATTGAACGTTAAGCGTGCGGATCCTATGGGTTCGAGAACTATGTAGACATGACCAAGACACCTCTCCGGTCAATAACCAATAGCGGAACCTAGATGCTCATATTGACTCCCACATATTCTACGAAGATCTTTATCGGTCAAATCATTATGACAACATATGTTATTCCCTTTGTCATCAGTATGTTACTTTCCCGAGATTCAATCGTTGGTATCTCCATACCTAGTTCAATATCATTACCGGCAAGTCTCTTTACTCGTTCCATAATGCATCATCTCGCAACTAACTCATTAGTCACATTGCTTGCAAGGCTTATTATGATGTGCATTACCGAGAGGGCCCAGAGATACCTCTCCGATACTCGGAGTGACAAATCCTAATCTTGATCTATGCCAACCCAACAAACACCTTCGGAGATACCTATAGAGAATCTTTATAATCACCTAGTTACATTGTGACGTTTGATAGCACACAAGGTATTCCTCCAGTATCCGGGAGTTGCATAATCTCATAGTCGAAGGAGTATGTATTTGACATGAAGAAAGCAATAGCAATAAAACTGAATGATCAACATGCTAAGCTAACGGATGGGTCTTGTCCATCACATCATTCTTCTAACGATGTGATCTCGTTTATCAAATGACAACACATGTCTATGGCTAGGAAACTTAACCATCTTTGATTAACGAGCTAGTCTAGTAGAGGCTTACTAGGGACACGGTGTTTTGTCTATGTATCCACACATGTATCAAGTTTTCGGTCAATACAATTCTAGCATGAATAATAAACATTTATCATGATATAAGGAAATATAAAATAACAACTTTATTATTCCCTCTAGGGCATATTTCCTTCAATACATTCTTCTACATGCGGATAAGCTTGTTAGCAAAAGACTCAAGCATGATAGTCATAGTCTTGGATATCTAGGTGTATATACAGTCAAGGAAACACGCATGTCTGAATTGTTGAATCATACCAACACCAACCACTTTAAGAAGAAGAATGATGATGGCATAGTTTTTTCTATGCACATCAACAATCTCCTCATAGAACACCAAAAAGCTTCTCACACACCATCATTTATCTTGTAGCAACGGAGGATGAAAACTGAGCAGAAACAAACAGAGATGATCGCTGGCACATTTATTCCGTATTTTTAGTGGAAGCCGAAATAAGTAAAAATATCTCATAAATAAATACAAAAACAAATGACGCCAGAAGCAAACAAAGTGAATATCATGCAGACACATGATACATAGCAAAGGCTCACTAGAACTCGAAACCTCTTGAATGATAAAGAAAAATAGAATGGCATGAACAAATCCAAATACTAATATGAGTACAGATATCATGATATATCATGGATACACGATAAGATATACTATTATGCACAAAACACTTATTTTGGGAACATAATTAATAACGTTCAATGTTTGGAAGAACAAATGACGAGGAGGACACCTGTAATTTCAGATAAGTTTCTGTTTCCACATTTCGCTCGATCTCATATTTTTTGAAAATGGGCGGAGAGTCTCAACTTCACTTTCATCCCTAATTTCAATGGTGATGATAGAAATCAGATAGGTATCTCATGAGGACAAGAGTCCTATTAATCTCCATAAAAAAGGGAATATTTCTTGAATTTCCTTGAGAGCGAATGACTCGATAAGAACAACAATATCCTCACCAACCATCAGGAGACATAGAAATGAGTTACCATTCACTAGGCCGAAATGAATCTTATGCAAGGTGGTAGCACTGACAATTAGGTTAGGACCCCGTAAATGGTGCACGCCCGTCTTACAAAGGAAAAATAAACCGAGTTTTGTTTAAGCACATCTGCTTATTTGTAGAGTGTGGGTGTTCATAAACATATCTAAAGATCTGGCATTGTACATAGTCTTAAGGGCTCTAAATGGCGAATGATATGTTTTGCAAAAAACAAACAATGATATTCTTCCTAGTTCTTCCATTATGTTAAGCTTTCCTATTAGCAATTTGATGGAAGCATGAAGTGTTACAATCTCCTTCTAAAAGCCATGTTTTTTGGCAGGGAAAAGCCATGTGTTATTTTTTTGAAACATGTGTTATAGGACTTTTGAAACCAATAAAATTCATCAGCTTCATACATAAGGTCAAACTAAAAATGAACACTACTCCCTCCGTTCTAGAATATAATTAGATGTATCGATTTTTGTGAGAGTCGAACTTGTGTATGTTTGACCAAGATTAGAATAAATTATATACATCTATAATACAAAATAAATAACATATGAAAATACCTTTCGTGATGGATCTAATGATACAAATTTGGTTCAGTAGATATTGGTACATTTTTTTAAACTGGTCAAACATGCCCATCTTTGACTTTTGAAAAAACTAATACACCTTATATTTGGAGCGGAGAGAGTATCTAAGAGATAACATAGCAACACCATCTCAAATCCTCGATAAGATGGTCTCAAATGGGCTCCAATATCTTGTAACAAAAATACCTGGACGATGCACCGATGTGAAATTAACAAAACAAGTTGTACATTTTTTTAAACCTACACAAATCATTGACTAGGTTGCGCCTGAAACCTTAGAAGAATTCGTAATGAGTGAGGTCTCAAGTTCTGACCGTGCATCGAAGTATAGAATTTCTCAAGAAGCAGTTTTACATTTTGATGCAGGGTTGAGAATTTGAGACCTCGCTCATTATGAATTCTTCTAAGATTTCAGGCGCCATGTCGCACACGGACAAGGCCAACACGACCTAGGAGCACTTCAGCTCTTCCATAGGGACAACGACCAGTAAGGACATCACCATAAATTGCGAATCCATTGATTTTCCCCTGATGCATATGGAGGCGGCTTAGGCAACCCCTTCATGGAAGAGGAAGTGTGGCATGCGGTCAATGAATCGCCGACGAAAAAATTACCAGTTCTAGATGACTTCAGCAACACGTTCTTCAGGACTTGTTGGTCAATCATCAAGGATGACATCATGGCCATGTTCAACCAGTTATATCTCTTAGGGGGTGATTTCTTCTCACTAAACACTGCAATGGTCATGTTAGCCTAAAAAAGATGGTGCCATTAGTATTAGGGATTTTAGGCTCATTGTCCTAATTCACTCCATCACCAAGTTGATCTCCAAGGTGCTTTCGATTAGAATAGCGGCGGTTATCCACTCCATCATCTCCCCGACCCCAATAGCTTTTCTCAAGACAAAGTGCATACATGATAGCCATCTCTACGTGCAAAACTACATACAACCCTGCATCGAGTAAAACTCCGGCTCTACTCATGAAACTAGACATAGCAAAAGCATTCGGTAATATTTCCTAGGAGTATTTGTTGGGGAACGCAGTAATTTCGAAAATTTTCCTACGCACACGCAAGATCATGGTGATGCACAGCAATGAGAGGGGAGAGTGTTGTCTACGTACCAACGCAGACCGACTGCGGAAGCGATCACACAACGTAGAGGAAGTAGTCGTACGTCTTCTTTCCGATCCGACCGATCCAAGCACCGTTACTCCGGCACCTCCGAGTTCTTAGCACACGTTTAGCTCGATGACGTTCCTCGAGCTCCGATCCAGCAAAGCGTCGAGGAAGAGTTCCGTCAGCACGACGGCGTGATGACGATCTTGATGTACTACCGACGCAGGGCTTCGCCTAAGCACTGTAACGGTATGATCGAGGTGGAATTTGGTGGCAGGGGGCACCGCACACGGCTAAGGAACGATCTCAAGGATCAACTTGTGTGTCTTGGGGTGTCCCCTGCCCCCGTATATAAAGGTTGGAGGAGGGGGAGCCGGCCGGCCAGGGAGAGGGAGGCGCAGGGGAGTCCTACTCCCACCGGGAGTAGGACTCCTCCCTCCAATCCTATTCCAATTAGGACTCTCAGGGGGAAAGGAGAAAAAGGGGGGGCCGGCCCCTTCTCCTAGTCCTACTAGGACTTGGGGAAAGGGGGGGCGCCGGCCAGCTTATGGGCTGCCCCTTTTCTCTTTTTCCACTAAGGCCCAATAGGCCCATTAGTCTCCCGGGGGGTTCCGGTAACCCTCCCGGTATTCCGGTAAAATCCCGATTTCACCCGGAACACTTCCTATGTCCAAACATAGGCTTCCAATATATCAATCTTTACGTCTCGACCATTTCGAGACTCCTCGTCATGTCCGTGATCTCATCCGGGACTCCGAACAACCTTCGGTACATCAAAATGCATAAACTCATAATAACTGTCATCGTAACGTTAAGCGTGCGGACCCTACGGTTCGAGAACAATGTAGACATGACCGAGACACATCTCCGGTCAATAACCAATAGCGGGACCTGGATGCCCATATTGGCTCCTACATATTCTACGAAGATCTTTATCGGTCAGACCGCATAACAACATACGTTGTTCCCTTTGTCATCGGTATGTTACTTGCCCGAGATTCGATCGTCGGTATCCAATACCTAGTTCAATCTCGTTACTGGCAAGTCTCTTTACTCATTCCGTAATACATCATCTCACAACTAACATATTAGTTGCAGTGCTTGCAAGGCTTATGTGATGTGCATTACCGAGAGGGCCCAGAGATACCTCTCCGACAATCGGAGTGACAAACCCTAATCTCGAAATACGCCAACCCAACATCTACCATTGGAGACACCTGTAGTACTCCTTTATAATCACCCAGTTACGTTGTGACGTTTGGTAGTACCCAAAGTGTTCCTCCGGTAAACGGGAGTTGCATAATCTCATAGTTATAGGAACATGTATAAGTCATGAAGAAAGCAATAGCAACATACTAAACGATCGGGTGCTAAGCTAATGGAATGGGTCATGTCAATCAGATCATTCAACTAATGATGTGACCTCGTTAATCAAATAACAACTATTTGTTCATGGTTAGGAAACATAACCATCTTTGATTAACGAGCTAGTCAAGTAGAGGCATACTAGTGACACTCTGTTGGTCTATGTATTCACACATGTATTATGTTTCCAGTTAATACAATTCTAGCATGAATAATAAACATTTATCATGATATAAGGAAATAAATAATAACTTTATTATTGCCTCTAGGGCATATTTCCTTCAGTCTCCCACTTGCACTAGAGTCAATAATCTAGATTACACTGTAATGATTCTAACACCCATGGAGCCTTGCTGCTGATCATGTTTTGCTCGTGGAAGAGGCTTAGTCAACGGGTCTGCAACGTTCAGATCCGTATGTATCTTGCAAATCTCTATGTCTCCCACCTGGACTAAATCCCGGATGGAGTTGAAGCGTCTCTTGATGTGTTTGGTCCTTCTGTGAAATCTGGATTCCTTTGCCAAGGCAATTGCACCAGTATTGTCACAGAAGATTTTCATTGGACCCGATGCACTAGGTATGACACCTAGATCGGATATGAACTCCTTCATCCAGACTCCTTCTGCTTCCGAAGCAGCTATGTACTCCGCTTCACATGCAGATCCCGCTACGACGCTTTGTTTAGAACTGCACCAACTGACAGCTCCACCGTTTAAAGTAAACACGTATCTGGTTTGTGATTTAGAATCGTCCGGATCAGTGTCAAAGCTTGCATCAACGTAACCTCTTACGGTGAGCTCTTTGTCACCTCCATATACGAGAAACATATCCTTAGTCCTTTTCAGGTATTTCAGGATGTTCTTGACCGCTGTCCAGTGATCCATTCCTGGATTACTTTGGTACCTCCCTGCTAAACTTATAGCAAGGCACACATCAGGTCTGGTACACAGCATTGCATACATGATAGAGCCTATGGCTGAAGCATAGGGAACATCTTTCATTTTCTCTCTATCTTCTGCAGTGGTCGGGCATTGAGTTTTACTCAACTTCATACCTTGTAACACAGGCAAGAACCCTTTCTTTGCTTGATCCATTTTGAACTTCTTCAAAATCTTGTCAAGGTATGTGCTCTGTGAAAGTCCAATTAAGCGTTTTGATCTATCTCTATAGATCTTTATGCCTAATATGTAAGCAGCTTCCCCGAGGTCTTTCATCGAAAAACTTTTATTCAAGTATCCCTTTATGCTATCCAGAAATTCTATATCATTTCCAGTCAGCAATATGTCATCCACATATAATATTAGAAATGCTATAGAGCTCCCACTCACTTTCTTGTAAATACAGGCTTCTCCAAAAGTCTGTATAAAGCCAAATGCTTTGATCACACTATCAAAGTGTTTATTCCAACTCCGAGATGCTTGCACCAGTCCATAAATGGATCGCTGGAGTTTGCATACTTTGTGAGCTCCCTTTGGATCGACAAAACCTTCTGGTTGTATCATATACAACTCTTCTTCCAGAAATCCATTCAGGAATGCAGTTTTGACATCCATCTGCCATATTTCATAATCATAAAATGCGGCAATTGCTAACATAATTCTGACGGACTTAAGCATCGCTACGGGTGAGAAGGTCTCATCGTAGTCGACTCCTTGAACTTGTCGAAAACCTTTCGCGACAAGTCGAGCTTTGTAGACAGTAATATTACCGTCAGCGTCAGTCTTTTTCTTGAAGATCCATTTATTCTCAATTGCTTGCCGATTATCGGGCAAGTCAACCAAAGTCCACACTTTGTTTTCATACATGGATCCCATCTCAGATTTCATGGCCTCAAGCCACTTTGCGGAATCTGGGCTCACCATCGCTTCTTCATAGTTCGTAGGTTCATCATGATCTAGCATCATGACTTCCAGAACTGGATTACCGTACCACTCTGGTGCGGATCTCACTCTGGTTGATCTACGTGGTTCAGTAGTATCTTGTTCTGAAGCTTCATGATCATCATCATTAGCTTCCTCACTGATTGGTATAGGTGTCGCAGAAACAGTTTTCTGTGATGTACTATTTTCCAATAAGGGAGCAGGTACAGTTACCTCGTCAAGTTCTACTTTCCTTCCACTCACTTCTTTCGAGAGAAACTCCTTCTCTAGAAAGTTTCCGAATTTAGCAACAAAAGTCTTGCCTTCGGATCTGTGATAGAAGGTGTATCCAATAGTTTCCTTTGGATATCCTATGAAGACACATTTCTCCGATTTGGGTTCGAGCTTATCAGGTTGAAGCTTTTTCACATAAGCATCGCAGCCCCAAACTTTAAGAAACGACAACTTTGGTTTCTTGCCAAACCATAGTTCATAAGGTGTCGTCTCAACGGATTTTGATGGTGCCCTGTTTAACGTGAATGCGGCCGTCTCTAAAGCATAACCCCAAAACGATAGCGGTAAATCAGTAAGAGACATCATAGATCGCACCATATCTAGTAAAGTACGATTACGACGTTCGGACACACCATTACGTTGTGGTGTTCCGGGTGGCGTGAGTTGCGAAACTATTCCATAATTTTTCAAATGTACACCAAACTCGTAACTCAAATATTCTCCTCCACGATCAGATCGTAGGAACTTTATTTTCTTGTTACGATGATTTTCAACCTCACTCTGAAATTCTTTGAACTTTTCAAATGTTTCAGACTTATGTTTCATTAAGTAGATATACCCATATCTGCTTAAATCATCTGTGAAGGTGAGAAAATAACGATATCCGCCACGAGCCTCAATATTCATCGGACCACATACATCGGTATGTATGATTTCCAATAAATCTGTTGCTCTCTCCATAGTACCGGAGAATGGTGTTTTAGTCATCTTGCCTATGAGGCACGGTTCGCAAGTACCAAGTGATTCATAATCAAGTGGTTCCAAAAGCCCATCAGTATGGAGTTTCTTCATGCGCTTTACACCGATATGACCTAAACGGCAGTGCCACAAATAAGTTGCACTATCATTATTAACTTTGCATTTTTTGGCTTCTACATTATGAATATGTGTATCACTATCTTCGAGTTTCAACAAGAATAGACCACTCTTTAAAGGTGCATGACCATAAAAGATATTACTCATATAAATAGAACAACCATTATTCTCTGATTTAAATGAATAACCGTCTCGCATTAAACAAGATCCAGATATAATGTTCATGCTCAACGCTGGCACCAAATAACAATTATTTAGGTCTAATATTAATCCCGAAGGTAGATGTAGAGGTAGCGTGCCGACTGCGATCACATCGACTTTGGAACCGTTTCCCACGCGCATCGTCACCTCGTCCTTTGCTAGCGTCCGCTTATTCCGTAGTCCCTGTTTCGAGTTGCAAATATTAGCAACAGAACCAGTATCAAATACCCAGGTGCTACTGCGAGCTCTAGTAAGGTACACATCAATAACATGTATATCACATATACCTTTGCTCACTTTGCCATCCTTCTTATCCGCCAAATACTTGGGGCAGTTCCGCTTCCAGTGACTAGTCTGCTTGCAGTAGAAGCACTCAGTTTCAGGCTTAGGTCCAGACTTGGGTTTCTTCTCCTGAGCAGCAACTTGCTTGCTGTTCTTCTTGAAGTTTCCCTTCTTCTTCCCTTTGCCCTTTTTCTTGAAACTAGTGGTTTTGCTAACCATTAACACTTGATGCTCCTTCTTGATTTCTACCTCCGCAGCTTTCAGCATTGCGAAGAGCTCGAGAATAGTTTTGTTCATCCCTTGCATATTATAGTTGATCACGAAGCTCTTGTAGCTTGGTGGCAGTGATTGGAGAATTCTGTCAATGATGCAGTCATCTGGAAGATTAACTCCCATCTGAATCAAGTGATTATTATACCCAGACATCTTGAGTATATGCTCACTGACAGAACTGTTCTCCTCCATCTTACAGCTATAGAACTTATTGGAGACTTCATATCTCTCAATTCGGGCATTTGCTTGAAATATTAACTTCAACTCCTGGAACATCTCATATGCTCCATGACGTTCAAAACGTCGTTGAAGTCCCGATTCTAAGCCGTAAAGCATGGCACACTGAACTATCGAGTAGTCATCAGCTTTGCTCTGCCAGACGTTCATAACATCTTGCGTTGCTCCAGCAGCAGGCCTGTCACCCAGCGGTGCTTCCAGGACGTAATTCTTCTGTGCAGCAATGAGGATGATCCTCAGGTTACGGACCCAGTCCGTGTAATTGCTACCATCATCTTTCAACTTTGCTTTCTCAAGGAATGCATTAAAATTCAACGGAACAATAGCACGAGCCATCTATCTACAATCAACATAAACAAGCAAGATACTATCAGGTACTAAGTTCATGATAAGTTTAAGTTCAGTTAATCAAATTACTTAGGAACTCCCACTTAGATAGACATCCCTCTAATCTTCTAAGTGATCACGTGATCCAAATCAACTAAACCATAACCGATCATCACGTGAGATGGAGTAGTTTTCAATGGTGAACATCGTTATGTTGATCATATCTACTATATGATTCACGCTCGACCTTTCGGTCTCCGTGTTCCGAGGCCATATCTGTATATGCTTGGCTCGTCAAGTATAACCTGAGTATTCTGCGTGTGCAACTGTTTTGCACCCGTTGTATTTGGACGTAGAGCTTATCACACCCGATCATCACGTGGTGTCTGGGCACGACGAACTTTGGCAACGGTGCATACTCAGGGAGAACACTTCTTGATAATTTAGTGAGAGATCATCTTATAATGCTACCGTCAATCAAAGCAAGATAAGATGCATAAAAGGATAAACATCACATGCAATCAATATAAGTGATATGATATGGCCATCATCATCTTGTGCTTGTGATCTCCATCTCCGAAGCACCGTCATGATCACCATCGTCACCGGCGCGACACCTTGATCTCCATCGTAGCATCGTTGTCGTCTCGCCAATCTTATGCTTCCACGACTATCACTACCGTTTAGTAATAAAGTAAAGCATTACATCGCGATTGCATTGCATACAATAAAGCGACAACCATATGGCTCCTGCCAGTTGCCGATAACTTGGTTACAAAACATGATCATCTCATACAATAAAATCAGCATCATGCCTTGACCATATCACATCACAACATGCCCTGCAAAAACAAGTTAGACGTCTTCTACTTTGTTGTTGCAAGTTTTACGTGGCTGCTACGGGCTTAAGTAAGAACTCATCTCACCTACGCATCAAAACCACAACGATAGTTCGTCAAATAGACTCCGTTTTAACCTTCTCAAGGACCGGGCGTAGTCACACTTGGTTCAACTAAAGTTGGAGAGGCAGTCTTCCGCAAGCCATCTATGTGCAAAGCACGTCGAGGGAACCGGTCTCGCGTAAGAGTACGCGTAAGGTTGGTCCGGATCGTCTCACCCAACAATACCGCCGAACCAAAGTATGACATGCTGGTAGGCAGTATGACTTGTATCGCCCACAACTCACTTGTGTTCTACTCATGCAAATATCATCAAACCATAAAACCTAGGCTCGGATGCCACTGTTGGGGAACGCAGTAATTTCGAAAATTTTCCTACGCACACGCAAGATCATGGTGATGCACAGCAACGAGAGGGGAGAGTGTTGTCTACGTACCAACGCAGACCGACTGCGGAGGCGATCACACAACGTAGAGGAAGTAGTCGTACGTCTTCTTTCCGATCCGACCGATCCAAGCACCGTTACTCCGGCACCTCCGAGTTCTTAGCACACGTTCAGCTCGATGACGTTCCTCGGGCTCCGATCCAGCAAAGCGTCGAGGAAGAGTTCCGTCAGCACGACGGTGTGATGACGATCTTGATGTACTACCGACGCAGGGCTTCGCCTAAGCACTGTAACGGTATGATCGAGGTGGAATTTGGTGGCAGGGGGCACCGCACACGGCTAAGGAACGATCTCAAGGATCAACTTGTGTGTCTTGGGGTGTCCCCTGCCCCCGTATATAAAGGTTGGAGGAGGGGGAGCCGGCCGGCCAGGGAGAGGGAGGCGCAGGGGAGTCCTACTCCCACCGGGAGTAGGACTCCTCCCTCCAATCCTATTCCAATTAGGACTCTCGGGGGGAAAGGAGAAAAAGGGGGGGCCGGCCCCTTCTCCTAGTCCTACTAGGACTTGGGGAAAGGGGGGGTGCCGGCCAGCTTATGGGCTGCCCCTTTTCTCTTTTTCCACTAAGGCCCAATAGGCCCATTAGTCTCCCGGGGGGTTCCGGTAACCCTCCCGGTATTCCGGTAAAATCCCGATTTCACCCGGAACACTTCCTATGTCCAAACATAGACTTCCAATATATCAATCTTTACTTCTCGACCATTTCGAGACTCCTCGTCATGTCCGTGATCTCATCCGGGACTCCGAAAAACCTTCGGTACATCAAAATGCATAAACTCATAATAACTGTCATCGTAACGTTAAGCGTGCGGACCCTACGGTTCGAGAACAATGTAGACATGACCGAGACACGTCTCCGGTCAATAACCAATAGCGGGACCTGGATGCCCATATTGGCTCCTACATATTCTACGAAGATCTTTATCGGTCAGACCGCATAACAACATACGTTGTTCCCTTTGTCATCGGTATGTTACTTGCCCGAGATTCGATCGTCGGTATCCAATACCTAGTTCAATCTCGTTACTGGCAAGTCTCTTTACTCGTTCCGTAATACATCATCTCACAACTAACATATTAGTTGCAGTGCTTGCAAGGCTTATGTGATGTGCATTACCGAGAGGGCCCAGAGATACCTCTCCGACAATCGGAGTGACAAACCCTAATCTCGAAATACGCCAACCCAACATCTACCATTGGAGACACCTGTAGTACTCCTTTATAATCACCCAGTTACGTTGTGACGTTTGGTAGTACCCAAAGTGTTCCTCCGGTAAACGGGAGTTGCATAATCTCATAGTTATAGGAACATGTATAAGTCATGAAGAAAGCAATAGCAACATACTAAACGATCGGGTGCTAAGCTAATGGAATGGGTCATGTCAATCAAATCATTCAACTAATGATGTGACCTCGTTAATCAAATAACAACTCTTTGTTCATGGTTAGGAAACATAACCATCTTTGATTAACGAGCTAGTCAAGTAGAGGCATACTAGTGACACTCTGTTGGTCTATGTATTCACACATGTATTATGTTTCCGGTTAATACAATTCTAGCATGAATAATAAACATTTATCATGATATAAGGAAATAAATAATAACTTTATTATTGCCTCTAGGGCATATTTCCTTCAGTATTTACTCGAGCTTCTGCAATAGCTAGGGTTTAATGCACGCTAGAGGGATTGGGTGGCGCAGCTCCTCTCGACCGCATCCTCATCTTTCTTGCTCAACGGCTTCCCAGGAGTGGGCATCCCTCATCGTAGAGGCCCGCGACAAGGAGACCCCTTGTTGATGTTTCTTTTCATCCTAGACATCGGCACACTTCAGCACGTACTTGTGTAGAAACTGAGCAACAGATCATCGCTCCTCTTCTGGGGAGAGAGCTTAAACTCCGCGTTAGCCTCTATGCCGACGACGCGGTGATCTTTGCAAACCCAATGCGCCAGGAGATCATGACCATAATGGGCATTCTGTGAGACTTTGGGGATGCCGCCGGCCTATGCATAAGGCCCAAGAAATCCTCAACCGTCCCTATACGTGAGGAGATCAACCTTGAGGAGGTCTTGCAAAGTTTCAGGGGATCAATAGCTACCTTCCCAGTAGAATACCTAGGGCTTCCATTCACAACATCTAGACTACAGCTAGTGCATCTTCAGTCCATCATCGACGGAATTAGAGCTAGGTTGGCAGGCTGGAAAGGTAGGTCGATGCCGATCGCCAGTCGGTGGGTGCTAGTCTGATGCATGGTGAGTGCAATTCCAACTTTCACACCCACCGTACTACGAACACCGAAGAAGTTGTTCAAGGAAATCGACAAAAGCAGACAACGTTTTCCTTGGAAGCAAGGCGAGGAGATCTCTGGTGGAAGCTACAAGGTCAAATGACCGGTAGTCTGTTCACCGACAACCCACGGTGGGCTGGGCATCCTGCAACGCTTCAGCCACGCATTGCGCCTAAGATGGCTATGGATTGCTTGGCGGTAGCCAACGCCCATGGGTGGGGACGAGGCACCCTATGATAAGGACGACATGGCTTTATTCACGGCAGCAACAACGGCGACGACCGGCAATGGGGCAACGATATCATTCTGTACTCCTCCTGGATGGGTTCAGGAACGCTTGCCCAAAGCTTCCCCACGTCGTTCAAGCGCTCAAGACAGAAGAACATGACGGTCATGGAGGCACTGATTGATGGCAGTTGGATCAAGGACCTTGCCCATGGGCGCGTGCAAGACCTGCTAATCGGGTTCCCAGCCATGCATACGAGAATTACTGTTGCAAACACTGTCACAACAACTGAAGGCGTCCAGGACACAATCCATTGGGATACAGATGAGTCGGGCCTGTATTCTGCGAAATCGGCATACAACATGCAGTTTCGCGCGCGGGGGGGGGGGGGGGAGGGGGGAGCGCTCAAATTTTGACCAAGTCATTTGGAAAACTTGGACTACCGGCAAGATCAAGATGTTCTCCTGGCTAATGCTTCAAAACCGGCTTCGGTGCAATGACAGATGCAACGGCGTAGATGGGACAATAGCTACTTCTGCCAACTTTGCGTCCGCAATCTTGAAACCTCCCAGTACCTTTTCTGGAGTTGTCCCCTTACCCTTGAGGTGTAGAGCTCAGTTGGCCAGCGACAAGGATGCTCCTCCCTCTTGGCCAAGGCTGATTGGCAACACAAGCCCACCGACTTGATCGTGCACGACATCATCAACAATGCCGATCCAAGGTTGAAAAAAAGGACAAGATCAATGTCGCTTCTAACTTGCTGGGAGTTATGGCAACAGGGCAACAACTTCACCTTTCGGAATATGCTGCCATCATCGAGAGATATCATCAAGGCGATTACTGATGTGATCGAGCTATGACGTTTAGCAGGAGCAAAATTCTTAGATAACCCCTTCGGGGATCCACCGTGATAGATCACCTAATGTAGGTGCTGGCCATATTTTGGCCGGCCTTTTGTCACTTTCTCTCCTTTCTCTTTCTGATCCTAGGATCCACCCCACCTTTGTATTTTTCACTGATTTCTACTAACAATCGATTAAAAGGCTAGCAATTGCTGGATCTTTCAAAAAAACAATTTTGTTAAGTCTCAGTCAACTGAGACTTCGTTATGTCTCGGCCCATGCTATATTCCATTGATCTTACATAGAGATTTGTATAAATTTTTTTATTTTTTTTCTTCTTCTTATATAATCCTTCTGTAAACTAATATAAAAGCATTTAGATTATTACTTTAATATCCTAAACGCTCTTATATTAATTTAGGAAGGAAGTACTATCTCACTTGGCTGAGGCTTTGTCGACTGATATCACCCTTAAAAAATGCTTCTCACTTATCACGAGGTGAGGGTTATGCGAAATCGCCAACGGCTCGCATCTCCGCAAAGACGGCAGGGCACGCGGCCGTGGGCCGCCGGGCTACCACCACGTCCCGTGCGCCGCCCGCTTCTTCCTTCTTCGCCGCTGGCTGCTCGTCTCTCGCGCGATCGTCAAATCTGGTCAGGCACAGCAGACGCCCCACGCACACTAAACACTCCAGCACAAAATGCGTCCCTGAAAGACAGCTCAGACGAAACCACCACCCGGTCCCCAACGCCCCGCAGGTCGCAAAGGGAAAGCCGCCGCCGGAACCCCGAGGCCCCGGGTCGGAGGGCTGAATGGCCGCCAGCAAGCGCCCGCTCCCGCCGCCCACCTCTGGCGACGGCCCCCACGGGCACGCCGCCGCCAGCCGCGGCGGAGGCGGGGCCTCGCATGGGTCATCGGAAGGCGGACCCGCCGCGCGTCGGGCGAGGGCGCCGCCGGGGGAGCGGCACTACGGCGGTGAGACGAACGGCACCACCGGTATCTCTGTCGTGCGCATCGCGTTCGGTGCCATGGGCTGTGGGCATCTCTAAAGGGGTCTCCTCCGTGGTTTGATTGGTTACGCAGATCCCGACGCGGAGGGTGGGCGCGGCGGAGGAGGCGGAAGCGGCGACGATAGCGAGTCGTCTCTCAGCGCCGGCGACGAGGACGAGTAAGCCTTCCCTGCCCCTGCCCCTGACCCCTGCTCTCTTCTCCTCTGCTGGGACATGTAGGCGTGCCGCGAGGCGATCCGAACTCTTTTCTGCTGCTGCTGTGACGCTGGCCTCCGGCGAGGAGACGCATGAGACATGGCCGTCTACCTGGTGAGCTCAGGGAAAGTGGTGGTATGCTATACATCCGCGGTGCTCGACGATTGCATCGCTCCAATTGTTTGTGTTTTGATCTGTGATCTGCGGTCTTTGGGCGAGCCGACTATCCCCAGTGAGGTGTCTGCATGGTTTCGCCATCATGTGTGTTTCCATGAGCACGCCATAGCGCCGGCTGTGGTGAATACCAGGAGCAGCATGGCCCCTTGACCACTGTTGCCATGCTGTCATGGCGCAGCCGCCTGATTTCACATCTCCTACTTTCGTTGGCGTTCCTGCTGGATCGCTAACAGGGAGCGAGCACTGTTGAATGCAAGACCAGCTCTCGTTGCCTCAAGCCGTTGGTTTGTTGATTACAGGGTGACTACTATTGCCTTGAGGAGCGGAAATGCGCAGGGGCAGCAGCCCGCTCATTTTGCCTCGCTATTCGCGCAATAGTTTAATCCCACACGAGGGCTCAGTAAAAAAAATCTCTCAAAAGATTAAATTTCAACGGTGAAACTTACGGTTTTTGCATCTAAAACTGTCAAGTTTTAATGAGTTTCGGAGATATATTTTCGAGTCTGTTTAGGACATATCTAGAGATGTTCACTCTGTTTGCGGTCTATTTTTTTGTCTTAGTTTTTGTTTGTTTGTTGTTGCTGTATTATATATTTGTGGAAGCTTAGATGTGACATTCTTAAAAAATATCCAGATGTGAATTAGACAAACTGTATATTTTCAAGCAATTTTCTTATGTCGGTTATAGACACAAAATAGTTGATTTTATCGGTCGCACGTACTAAGTTTCAACAACAAAACTTAACATATTTTTTCAGTCATTAAAGTATATTCAAAATGGATCTTATCTTAAATCATTGGTCACCAAAAACAAGAATATGAAAACATAATTTAATTTGAAAATTTTGTTTAATAGATATAAGACTTTGAAAATCAAAAGCCAAAAAAAGCAGACATCTGGGAGATGTGTGCCTCCGCACTTGCGTGCCACAAATCATCTCCCTTTTGAAGAGCACCCAGTTGACTTCTCCTATAGGAATAGTTTCTTCCTTCTTTCCAAGGAAAAGAGAGTTTCCCCTCCGATTTCATTTATAGAAACCAAGCAGAAGAAACAAGAAAGTTCAGGCCCTCGGCCCATGGAAGTCTCGCCAAGTCGAACGCCACTACACAAATCTCAGACTAACATGATTACAGAGCACACTGCCCAGGCTCTAAGCTCACACGAGAGCGAGACTAGGCCTGAGAAACGAAAAGTGGACAAAAATAACCAACTACTCCTACTGTTCGAATCCAGACGCAAAAGAAAAACTCCCAACACAACAGAGAAAGCTTTCACAGAGATCGCCCAACTAGACATCCTCTAGTCTTGGAATGCCAAACCTCCACCCTTGAGAAGCCCGATAGATTTCATTTGCTACTTGTTCTATTAACCTTGCCCCCAGCATCAGAAGCTTCCCCCCTGGGTCCTTTATCTGCAACACAGCCCAGTCCAAAATCCAGTTGCACATCAGTTTAATCAATTGTAAAAGATCATTCTTTTTTCCCTATAAAAATGATATCATTACGACATCTCCAAACAGCCAAAAGCAAGGATGAAGTGCCTACAAGAACCAATTTTTGTAATCATTTTTAGGGAAGCTATGTATCCATCTCCCAAAACAATCATTAAGATCAACATGAATCAGTCTCATATAAAGAACATCTAATTAAGTTCCAAACGAGTTTAGCAACAGAGCAAGAGAAGAAAAGATGACCAATGGTCTCATCTTTTCCACAAAATAGACAATTTTTGTCCCCTTTCCATCCCCTCTTTAAAAGATTATCTCTGGTCAATATACTTTTTTTGTTCAGCAGCCATAGGCAAAATTTGATTTTCGTTGGGACTTTGGACTTCCACAATTTTTTTGAGGAAAACCACAATTAATTTTGATCAAATGAAGATATAAGGAGTTAACAAAAAGTTTTCTTTCTGCGGTGAGCATCCACATATATTTATCCTTGCCCCCATGCAACAGAACTTCCTCACACATGCTTTTAGGACTAGCCCACGGATCTATTGATTCACCATGCAAGAATTTCCGGAAGGAAAATTTACACCATCCTTTGTTAATAGCATCATCAACATAGATGCCATGATCATTATTGATGAAACAGAGAGAAGGATAAGAATCTTTCAAAGGTTTATTACCTACCCACCAGTCCTCCTAAAACCTTGTCTTTTTGCCATCGCCTAAACATTTTTTGACATGTTGGTAAAATATATCCTTCTCTTTGAGAAGATTGGACCAAAATTGAGAGTCCCTAGCTTTATGTACAATCCCAGAAATACATTTTTTTGCATAATTATTAGTAAGAATTTTCTGCCAAAGACCTTCCTCGCTTTCCAATTTCCATAGCCATTTAGCAAGTAGGGCTTTGTTAAAGACTTCTAGATTCAAAATCCCCAAGCCCCCTTGTTGTTTTGGCATACAACAAGTTTTCGAGTTAACCAGATGATACTTCTTCTTATCTTCATCGGCTAGCCAAACCAATCTAGCTCTATAAAAGTCAACTTTTTTCCTAACTCCAACCGAGAGAGGATAAAAGGACATCATGAAAATTGGAATGTTAGTCAGATAGGATTGAACCAATGTGGCTCTCCCAACTATGTTGAGCAGTCTCCCTTGACAACAAGCACACCTTTTTTAATTTTCTCACTCATAATTTTCAACATTTTATTTCTAATTCTAACATTAAAAAATTGGAAGTCCCAAATATTTCAAAGGGACTGCACTCAATTCATAAGTAAAGATTTCCTGATACAATGTAGCTTTCTTGGTAGCTTCCCCAAACAGGAAAATCTCACTCTTATGGAAATTAATACTGCCAGACATTTTCTCAAAGGTTGTTAAGATAAACTTAAGATTCCTGACACTATCATCATCATCATCATCTTGCAGCAAGAAAATGGTATCTTCAGCATATTGAAGCATGTTAACCCATTTTCATGATAGTCAGTTAACACCCCTTCAATAAATCCTTCCATTCTAGCTTTATCTAAAATAATTGCCAGAGCATCAATAGCCAGATCAAATAATAGAGGAGACAGAGAATCCCCCTGCGTCAACCCCTTGCATGTTTTAAAAAAAGGGCCAATTTTATCATTAACTTTGATCCCCACTTGTCCCCCAGTCATGGTGTGCATCACCCAGTCACACCACTTATCAGGGAAATTTTTAATTTTGAGCATTTTGTGTACAAGAGGCCATTTGATTTTATCATAGACTTTTTCATAAATCTACCTTAAACAACACTGCATTTTGTTTTTTCACATGTATACTGCTTAGAGCTTCATGTAGAATCACCAGCCCTTCCAAAATATATATACCTTTCACAAAGGCAGTTTGGATAGGAGATATAATTGGATTGACCACTTTGCTAAGCCTATTCATCAGGACCTTGGTAATTATTTTGAAACTATCATTCAGTAAACATATGGGTATGAATTTTTTAATTTGCTTAGCATCTTTTGTTTTGGGGACCAAAGTAATAATCCCATATTTAGTTCTAGCAAGATCCACTCTGCCAGCATGGAAATCATCAAGCAAAGCCTTGAGATCCCATTTTATTATATCCCAAAAATGCTGATAGAAATCCACTAGGAACCCATCCGGGCCACGGCTTCTGTTTTTTCCATAGAGAAAATTACTGAATGCAATTCTTCCATGGAAAAGGATCTCAGTAGGTCAATGATCTCCTGAGAGGAAATTATTTCAACATTCTAAATGTTAAGAGCAATGGAAGAGCATTCAACATTTCCAAACAGTCTTTCATAAAAATCAATGATATATTTCATATGATTTTCCTCTCCCTCGGTCACTCCCTCCTCTTGTTCTAGAGATAAAATATATTTTTCCTCTTACCATTGACCTTAGCATGGTAGTATATAGTATTAGAATCTCCCTCTTTAATTTCTCTGTCCTTATATCTCTTGAGCCATTTTACTTCTTATTGTTTAAGAAGTTCATTTAATTGTCTTCTCAAATAATTTTGTTTTTCTCTCTCATGGGCACTCAACCCAATGCTCTCAGCACACTTGTCTATCTCATTCAGTTGATCTAATAACTCCCTTTTCTTTTTTCTATAGGCAGCATTAGCATTCAACACCCATCCACTAATTTTCTGTCTTAACAATCTCAATTTTTTTTGCAAAATATCCAAACTAGATCCCACATAGGTTATGTTCCAATGTTTCTCAACAAATTCTTTAAACCCCTCCATCAGCATTGAGGAATTTTCAAATCTGAATATGGGGGAGATTTGTGAGTACCCGTATCAAGAATTAGTGGGGTATGATCGGATAGTTCCATTTCTAATGCATAAACCAAGGCAATGTGGTATTTATCTTCCCAATCAGGGCAGACTAATACTCTATCTAATTTATCAAAGGTAGGGATAGGAAAATTAGTAGCCCAAGTAAATTTTCTACCATTTAAAGGGAGCACTCTAAGCCTACCATGCTCAATTATTGCATTAAAATGAAGCTCCATTGATCTGTTTCTCCAGGTTTATTTTCCCCAGAACTGTTCCTTATGATGTTAAAATCCCCTCCAATCACACATGGCAGGGGGTTATCCTGGTAAATCATGTATGGTTCAACTAGGAAGGAAGCTTGACCATCAGTCTGAGCATCACCATACACTGTCGCTAGATTCCAGTGAAATTTAGTACTTTTGTCAAACAAAAGCAACCTAACACAATGAACTCCCTTTTCTACATGAACAATGTCAAAAGAGTCATTATTAACACCAACCAAAATACCACCATATTTGCCTCTGGGAGCAGTCCATTCCCAAATGAAGTTTTTCCTAGTAGGTAAATTGTGAAGCTCATTAGGAGAGAAATCAATTTTAATTGTTTCCCGTAGACCAATAAAATCTAACTTCTTATCTATAATGCTTTCCCTAACATATCGTTTCTTAACATCCTGCCCAATCCCCCTAACATTCCAAAACATAAATATCATGTTTTTTCTTTCTTAATTTCTTAGCTCCACCAATGGAGATAGTGTGCTTCACCCCAATATTAGATGGGGAGCCACCTCTCATCTTTTTATTGCTAGATTTTTTTATTTTAAACGATCATAATAATCCATTCCCATCTCTGTATCAGAGTGGTCCTGGTCAGAACATACCTCTGATACAACATCTCCAGCGTCAATGGACCTGGAGAGCTAGTCTCTTTCTCCTTCTTATTATTGGCCAAGTTTTGTAGATATATATCTGTTCTAGCCTATACCATATTGGCAATCAGGTCTAGATTTTGATTGATCATCTCAATAGAACAACTAAGATCAACCCCAACCCTAATAGACATTTCAAGAAAAGAAATTTTCTCAGAAGAAAGTGTATCATTCTTACCATAGTAGTCCTTTTCAGTTTCCCTTACTTTAGCCAGGTCTTCAATCTTGGCATCCTTCTTGTCTAAGTTTCTGTCACTTCTTCCAGTAGGCCCTTCCTTTTCCTTTTCCTTTTCCTTGTCCACCTCTTCTTTCTGAGCGATTCCCAACTTGGTCCCAAAAGACTCCACTGAATCATGACTTGCATTGTAATCCACAGGCTCTACATAAGCATCATTGACCCCGGTTGTGTTTGGATGGATCTCATTGAGAGTGTTTTTCTCACTATAGTCCTCTATCTCCAAGCCCATTTCTTCTATGTGATCTAATTTTCCATACATCTGTCAATCATTTCCGGTTGCTTGGAAGTCATCTTAGTCAGCTTGCTTTTCTCCTTATCCCAAACTATATTCTTTTTCTCTTCCATAGATCTCCATGCCTCATGTCTCGTCCATCTTCCATTTCTTGAAGTTTCAATATGACTCTTTCCAAATCAGCTTCCCCCTTTTCCTTCTTTCCATCTCACTCAGATAATTATTCTGAACTTCCAGCAGCTCCTCACTCCTTTTCTTTAATTCCTCAAATTGTTTCAGACCCAGACTGCCTAAAGCAATGTTTCCCTTGTTACTTTTAGCATCACTTTCACTAGTTCTAAGTTTTTCCCTCATATCATCACCCACATCATCTTGCTCCTCCATCAAAGTGTGTTTCCTGTACTCATCATACCAGCCATGCTCAACAACTTCCTCAAGTCCAGGATAGATTATGGAGATCATCAAATCTTTATCAGTTACTTCATTATAAACATGTATCTTCTCAAAGTCCCTCACACCCACTTTGGCTCTAATTTTTTCCTGGTAAATAGTGCTCATATCAATCTCCAACACTGGCCCAAGAGTAGCAGCAACTTCACATCCAAAAAAATGTCTGAAGCACTATGGCAGTTTTTCAAATCTGACCAACACAGTATGTAGTTTGCCCACTGCCTGAGTATCATAAGTCCACTTTTCCACATTTATGATGGCTTTGGTTCCTAGCAAATTAAAATCACCAAACTTTTGCAACTCAACCAGTCTACCTTTATTGAGAAATCTCATACTTTTTCCTTGCTTCTTACATCTCCATTGCTAGTTTCAGTTGAACATATAGTTAAAACCCTCCAAAAACCGAGTTTCATTCATGTCGCAAGAAACAATTCTAATGATTTCCATTGGGTTTGCCTGCTCAATGTTTAATACCTCCTTAGAGTTTTGAACTAGCAACACTAAAATTTGAGCACATGCTTCATTTGCCTCAACCATGCACATTCTTCAGTAATGTGAGAGTTCTTCCCACAAACAAATGCAGTTGCCCAGCTTGCAGTCTCTAGTGACATGTCTGGGGTCATTGCATTTATTGCAGCTAGGTCTGAAATTGTTCCCAATTTTACCAGCATTTGCTCCATCTATTGGCAAGTTTTTGTTAGTTTGCCATCCACTAGTCTGCATAGTCCTATTCTCACTTCCAGAACCTGGGTCATTTCCTGTACGTGAACCATTTTCCCCTTGCATCACCATCTTGCTCTTGTTGATCTCCTCAGCCCTCTCATTTCTGTAGTGTCATATGTAGCTTCATTTAATGGCTTGTAGACTCATCTTGTCTTGGGAAGCGTTATGTTACAGTAACATATTATGTTACCACTTCTCATTAACTACATGCCACATAAGCAAAAATTTCTCGAAGTGCGCTATGTTACTACCTAAGTTACTCCCACTATGACTAGCCTTAAGAAGAGTGATGGTGGCATAGTTCTCTATATGCACATTGTCAATCTTCTCATATAACTCCTAAAAGCTTCTAAGGCATCATTATTTATCTTGTTGCAATGAGAGATGAAAATCGAGCAGAAACAAATGGAGCCGACCGCTGGCACATTTATTTCCATACTTTTAGTGGAAGCGGAAATAAATAGAAAAATCTAAAAAAGTAATACAAACTAGATAACGCGAGGAGAAAATAAACCGAATACTAGGCTTACACGTCATACATAGCGAAAAGCTCGTCAAAACTGAAAACATCTTGAACTAAAAGAAAAATACAATGGAATGAATAAATTCAAATGCTAATATGAGTATAAATATTATGATATATGATGGATATACGACAAGATACACTATTATGCATAAAATTACCATTTTGGGAACATAGTTAATAAGGTACAATGTTTGGAAAGAAGGAGATGACGAGGAGGACACATGTTGTTTTGTAGATAACTATCCATTTATGTTTCCATATTTCCCCTCGATCTCATATTTTCCGGAAGCAGATGGAGGTTTCAGCTCCGCTTTCATTCGTAATTTTAGAGGTGTTGATAGAAATTAGATAGATATCTCATAAGGGCAATAGTCTTATTAATCTCCATGGGAAAATGAATTATATTTTGAATTTCCTTCGAAGTAAGGTATCTGATAAGAGAAACAATATCCTCACCAATCTTCAAGAGACATAGAAATGCACCATCAACCAGGCCAAAAAGAATCTTATGCAAGTTTATACCATAAACATTTAGGTTAAGCTTGTTACCAGAAGGCTCAAGCCTGATAGTCACAACCTTGGATATCTTGATGTATATGCAGTTAAGTAAACATGCATGTCTGAATTGCTGAACCTTATTAACACCAGACACTTTTTTTTAAGACAACACCAGACACTTTAAGAAGAGTGATGATGGCATAGTGTTGTCTATGCATATCACCAATCCCCTCATAGAAATCCTAAAAGCTTCTAAGACATCATTATTTATCTTGACGCAACAAGAGATCAAAATCGAGCAAAAACAAACAGAGCCGAATGCTGGCACATTTATTCCGTATTTTTAGTGAAAGAGGAAATACATACAAAATCTCAAAATAAATACAAATGTAGACAGCGACAGGAGCAAATATACTGAAGACCATGTGGACCCATGATACATAGGGGAAGCTCGTCAGAACTGAAAACCTCTTGAACGATAAAGATAATACAAATGAATGAGCAAATCAAAATGCTAATATGAGCATAAATATTATGGTATACCATGAATATACAATAAGATATACTACTATGTGTAAAAATCTCATCAGGAACATGATTAATAAGGTAGAATGTTTGGGAAGAACGGGGTGACGATGAGGACACATGTTGCTTTGGTGATAAGTATTTGCTTCTGTTTCCATATTTTTCGCTCGTATCTTCTGGAAACCGACGGAGAATTCAGCTCCGCTTTCATCCCTAATTTTAGTGGTGTTGATAGAAATTAGATAGATAACTCAAAAGGAAGAGTCTGATTAATCTTCATGAAAAATGATTTTTTTTTCAAATTTCCTTCAAAGTAAGGGATCTTATAAGAGAAACGATATCCTCGCCAATCTTCGACAGGCATAAGAAAAACAATACCCCGTCCCATTGTAGAGTGCTTGTAAAGAAAAAATAAACCAGATCTTCTTGAAGCATTATGTTGAGTGCGGATGCTTATAAACTTATGTAAGCACTTAACATTATATTCTCTCTATAAAGAAACACAAGAGCGTTTATAGATAACTAAAGTAGTGATCTAAACGCTCTTTACGTACATACGTATGTATTTAAAACCCTACGCAAATTATCGGTTAGGCCGCACCTGAAACCCTAGAAGAATTCGTAGCCAGGTCCTGCCGTTGAGAACCACACTACACAAGTTGTCAACCGTGCGTCGAAGTACAGAACTCCTCAATCACGAGGTGATGCCCGAGGGCTAGCCGGATCTCCGCAAAGACGGCAGGGCACGCCGCCGTGTGCCGCCGGGCTACCACGTCCGTGCAGTGCGCCGCCCGCTTCTTCCTCGGCCCCTTCCTCGCTCGCCGATCGTCAAATCTGGCCAGGCAGAGAGACGCCACAGGCACACTAATAAAACACAGCACAAAATGCGTCCCCGGCCTGGTTGACAGACGAGAGAGCCCCTGACCCTCCTCGCCTTTCCTTCCTTCCTTCCTCGCCCTGCCGCAGTTCCACCCACCTCTTTGCGCTCCCTGTCCTCCCTCTCCACGAAACCACCACCCGCTCCCCCGACGCCCCGCGCGCGGGCCGCGAGGGAAAAGCCGCGGCGAGAACCCCGGGGCGGGGGCCGGAATGCCCGCCGATAAGCGCCCGCTCCCGCCGCCCGCCTCTGCCGACGACGGCTCCCGCGGGCACGCCGCGGCCCGCCACGCCGCCGCCAGCCGCGGCCGGGGCGGGGCCTCGCATGGGCCGTCGGAAGGCGGGCCCGCCGCGCGTCGGGCGACGGCGCCGCCCGGGGAGCCGCACTACGGCGGTGAGACGAACGGCACCGCCGCTATCTCTGTCGCTCGATGCCCACGCGCATCGCGTTCGGCGCCGCGGCCTGTGCGTATCTCTAAGGGGTCTCGTCCGTGGTTGATTGGTTCCGCAGATCCCGACGCGGAGGGCGGGCGCGGCGGAGGATACGGGAGCGGCGACGATAGCGACTCGTCCCTCAGCGCCGGCGACGACGACGGCGGCGACGAGGAGTAAGCCTTCCCTGCCCCTGCCCCTGCCCCCTGCTCCCTTCTCCTCTGCTGGGCCATGTTGGCGTGCCCGTCAACTCAAGGCGATCCGAACTCCTCGCCGCTTCATCTCTCGTGCAGCCGTCCGCTAGGCGCTAGCTATCTCCCGCCGCCGCTGCTGCTGCTGCTGCTGCTGCGCCGCTGTCCTCCGGGCTCCGGCGATGAGATAGACATGGGCCGTCTAGCTGGTCAGCTCAGCCAAAGTGGTGGTATTTTAATGCCATACATCCGCGATGCTCGACGATTGCATCGCTCCAATTGCTCGTGTTCCGCTCTGTTGTCTTTGGGCTAGCTGACTATCGCCACGAGATAGTCGATCCTTGCATAAACAGTGAGGCCTCGGGCATCATGATGGTGTGCATGCTTTCGCCACGAGGACACCATAGCGGCGGCCGCGAATGCCAGGAGCAGCATTGCTCCTTGACCACTGCTGTCATGCTGCCATGGCGTAGACGCTGATTGCACATCGATCTCCTGCTTGTCGTTGGCGTTCCTGACCCTGAATGCAAGACCACTTCTCGTTGCTTAGAGTCACTGATTTGTTGATTACGATGTTATTACTACCAGTATTATTTTGAGCTCCCAGTTCATGGCTTCTGCTAGGAATAGTTTCTTTCTGAGAATCCATAACTTATTCTCTTTTCTTACGGTTGAATAGCCGGTTAGCTAGCTACTCATTTCCCTCTGCAGCTCTATCCACCATGAATTATATATGTGGTCTCGAGTTCTTATTTTAAGAAATCAAGACTGTAAGGTACCAATCAGGGGATGACAATTCGCAACTAGAAAAACTAATGCACATCGTTGTCACTTCACTTGTCGCGCATTTTGACACCAGCTTAATGGCCTGACAGGTTGCAGTCTTCTTGAGCCCAGAAAATCTCTGACCTCACTATCACCAGAGGATAGATAACTCGTGAGTTTCAATGCCGTGCGGAGTAGAGTCAATCGCGATGCCTTGCAGTGTAGGATGACCCGCTAGCTGTCTTTCATGGTCCTCTTATACCTAGATTAGACGTGTTTCTTCCATCCCATGCTGATGGATCCTTTTCCATTTAGGAATTAGCTAGGAGTAAACGTTTTGTGGCTCCAGTGTTATAGCATTTCTATAAGCAGGATTTTTCGATAGAAGTTGCTTGCTTCCATCTGTGTAAATTTGGTTATATACTGCATGAAGTGCTGAACTAGAAGCCACACTGCATCTTGCTCTTGCTATTTCACTGCGTAGATTTATTATATCCACTGGCTAGTGTTCGATCGCTCTAACTGTCTCCTGTAGCTAACTGTGGCGACTTGTTTCCTCTGCATTATAGTAGATCAAAGTTTGACAGCACCCTGTTGCCTAGGCTTCCGAGTTATGGCAAACATAAGCTAAACTCCATTGCTCTGTCCACTGTTGGATGCTTTTTCTCCATTTGCTCTACGAAATGAAGGACAGAGATCAGTTTTCCCGGCGCGTGGTCTAAGTTCAGCTTGTTTGATTCCCGCCGATCGGCAAAGAGGCTTGGTTGGCCGAGCGCCGGCAGGCGATGAGGCAGTACGGCACCAGGCGCGGGAAGGGTGCGCGGTGCGCCGGCCGGCCGGCCTCTGCGGCAGAGCCTCCAAGGGCTATGCCGTATGCGCGGGCTGCACAAGATCGACGACGGTGATATGGCTACGATGGGTGGTAGTAGCTCGGGAAGCTGATTGCCGACGAGTCTTCTAGCTATGTCAGGAACAACCTTATGCCAAATCGAGCGGCATGGAATGGAAGTACGGCCGCCCTCCGCTTTGTCCCCACGCAGGCGCTTGCTACAGTCGGAGGAAGCGGAGCCCAGCAGAAGCACGGCAGGCGAGGCGGCGTGCATGTCCTTGGCGTCGCTCGCTGCCGGCCTCGCCCCTGGTCTCCCGCCCAGTTCCCCAGGCCAAACTAGTCAGACTCAGACCGCGGTGGAGGGAGGCGACCCGAGCACCAGGCCCCACACGCCACACGCAGTATACCTCACACGACCGAGCACAACGCGAGCACGCATCCATCCATCCAGCTCCTTATTTATTTTCCGGTCCTCCTCTCTCTTTCTCCGCCCTCCCGTCCCGCACCCACCTGGCCTGGCCTGGCCACCTCCCTCCTCTCCCTTCCAGTCGTCCCGTCCTCCCCGTCGACCGCCACATCCCCCGCCCCTCCCCCACACGCCTCGCGAGGGCGGCCACCGCGGCCTCGCCGGGATCCGCGGCCGGGGATCCTACGCCAGAATGCCCGCGCAGAAGCGCCAGCTCCCCTCGCCATCGTCCTCCTCCAAACCCCGCGACCACGTCGAGGCCAACGGGGCGGACGCTCCCTCGCCCGGCGCCGCCGGCGGGGGAGGAGGAGGGCTCCATCCGGCGCCGGCCGGAGGCGCCGCCAATCGGGCGACCGACCCGCACCCGCAGCCGCAGCGCGCAGGCGGTGAGCTTAACCGCATCCGGGCCCCTCGTATCTGGCTGGCAGGCAGGCGGGCTGCCGCGTTCTGTTCTGCATGCCTCCGTGTGAATATGGCTAAGAAGCGTCCGTGTTCTGTTTCTTGTGGGTCTGGCAGATTCGGGCGCGATGAGCGGCGGCGGCGGCGGCGGCGCGTACAGCGACAGCGAGTCGTCAGAGAGCGACGGCGACATGGACGAGTGAGTCTTCCTTCCTCCCCCGGGGTCTCTCCGGCCCGTCCTATCCCGGCCTTCCGGTCTCGTGGATCCCGTCTGGCTGTCTACGCGATTTATCTTTCGGCCTGCTCGCGCGGCCATGCTTGATGCTCCTAGTCCCAGCCCCCTCATCGTATCCTGTTCCCACCCACCCATGCCGGTGAATCTTGACGTTTCCGCCGGAACTGGTGGTCTCAGATAGTCTGTTAGACCGTCAGAGCGGCGAATATCGTTGCTTCTTCGTTCGGTGATCAGGCCAGCGTGTATCGCTACCCTATCTATGCAAGCATATGTTTGTCAACTAACAGTCTTCCTTCCTGTTTCTGCGAGCTATGTATACGACCTCTTCGATGGTATGCATGCTTCGATCATATTGCACGCCACGCCATGCCCGTGAGCCCGTGAAGGAGATTCCTTGGAATAGTATTCGCTCTCAGTCCCACTTGTCTAAGCTACCAGTGCCGCATTGTTATGCCTGGACTGGAGTCCCCGGCTAACCACTTGCATCTGCTCTGCTTGTCTCGTGGTTTTTTCTGTACGTTAGAATGGTCCGCAGTTTCGTTGCTCTTATCTGGCGGCTGTATGTTGATAATTTGGCATAGCTTGTGAACTTCTATTTGAAATTGTCTGTTAGCTGTCCTAGACGATTTTCGTTGATGTTACTTTACTATCTAGTTAGCTGTTCTAATTTTGTTTCATGTGCAGACTCCTCTTTTCCTTGTGTGATTTTCCCTACTAGTACAGCAGTCCTATTGAAAATATACATGCTATGGAAATTTATATGGAGCAGCGTTGTAGATCAGAATTGGTCTCAAGACCATATCTGTTATTCTTTATGTCTGATATCGTACCTTATTTGATCTATTGCTACTGCTTTATGTTGAACTATTTAACAAAAAATTCAAGATCTTTTAGGTTGATAGATGCTATAAAAGACTTGATGTTTCACACAGCTTGAACCTTACATGTACTACTTTTTTCTACTCAGGTTTGTGCTCGTGAAATTAGCAGAAATCCGAAAAGAAGTCCAGTGCCCAATCTGTTTAGGTATATATACCTGTTGTCATTTTGATTAGAGGATGGATTCCATTTTTCTCTACATGTGTCACTTTGTGTCACATGCAGATATGACAGATGAAAAGTCTGATTCTTTAATTTGCAGGCATTATCCGGAAGACAAGAACGGTTATGGAATGTTTGCACCGATTCTGCAGGGATTGCATTGATAAATCTATGAGGCTAGGGTATGCTGCTAAACATCATTTATCTACAAGCTTGTCACGTTATCAATATTGACAATGTGAAATACACAGCCTAATTTTGTTTTAAAAAAATAAAATAAACCATTCCTCGTTTGACAGTACAAACTTATTTTGCAGAAATAATGAGTGTCCAGCCTGCCGTACTCATTGTGCAAGTCGACGTTCTTTGAGGGATGATCCTAATTATGATGCACTTATTGCAACCTTGTATCCAGATATCGATAAGTACGAGGAAGAGGTGATGTCTATGTTACATCGTCAACTTTTTTTATTCTTATTTAGGCCCATTTAGCTCTTCTTGTGGTGTTCTCATATACTTGAGGCTTCAGGAACTTGCTTTCGGTGAAGAGGAGAGGACTCGGAATAAGAAGGTAAGTTTATCTGCTGGGTAATAAGTACTCCCTCTGTAAACTAATATAAGAGCGTTTAGATAACTAAAATAGTGATCTAAATGCTCTTATATTAGTTTACGGAGGGAGTAATAGCTACAGCACTGCGTTTCACACCTTCTCATGCAGTATTTATCTTCCTTCTCGTTTTTATTTTATCATTGATATCACTTTTTTGATGGAAGATTCAAGCAACCATCGAGGAGATGATTCGAAAGCAGTCGGAGGCCCTCGGTAAGAAGCGTCCTACGGCAAAAGCTACTGCCAATGTTTTTGCAAGGAAGTACAGGAGAAATGTGCGTACCCGTGGGAGAGGTAGAACGGTTGCTCGTGATATTGCCCCTACTGGCTCTGATGATGAGGATAGAGAAGAAGAAAATTCTAATGTTGAGAGCAAAGAGTTGCCTTCTCCTGATAACCACTCGCCAGATTCAAGGCAGAAAAGAGGTAGAAAAAGGCCTGCACCAACACCTTCTCCTGCTAGAACCATTGGCAGTAGTGACCACGGATCTGAGGAGAATGACGAAGTAGTATCTCTGAAAGAAGGTTTCACCACCTCTCCATTGCGGGGTGAGATGCTCGCATGGGGAAAAAATGGCACAAGAAGCCAAACTCGGTACAACAATGTTGGTGGAACAAACGGCAGGCTGGGGAAGGGTGGGCGTTTCGCGAAGTTGGTGGACCACCTCCGTGCAACTGATGAAAACAAGGAGGTACAATAGAGCCGCATGCGCAATTATATAAATTCCACATTATTTTTCCTGGGCATAAATTTTGGCTGTTATAATCAAGAAATTACTGAAAAACTGGAAGCAGTTGCAAAAGGGACACTTCAAAGAGGGACAAAAGTAAAACTTTCCTGAGCATGCCCTATGTGGTCATGCATAAATAGTGGTGCTAGCCTTTTCTGCATAGTATGAGCATTCCTCTGCAATGCATTCCTCTCCTATTTTTCTTGTTCTAGTAGTTCTGCTCATGTAGATCTGCATTAAACTGTTTCACATTATTTTTCATGTTTTATAAAAAATAAAATATTCTTGCAGTTCAACTTGTATCTTGTTCTTCTTCCTCTTGATGGACAAACAATGCCTAACTTGGAAAAGCCCTATCTAAGTTGTCGACCAAGGGTGTCCATTCGACATCTTCTACAGGTGATTGTTTGCAAGCCTCTCTTCAGTTTAAAACTTTTGGGCAGCTTTGGTCCATGTAGTTAAAATCAAATAACCAAAAGTGTTTCGTGTTTTCAGTTCATTGCTCTTCAGTTGTCTCGGCAAGTTGAAGAACTTAAGATGTATATAAGGGTGGACCTCCACAATAGAAGTGTTGCAGTGAAGGACTCTGGTTCTGCTGAGACAAAACTGTCTCTCTTTGATGGCTTGGAAAGATTGAGGGAAGACGAGCTTCTGTTGGACCTTCACCCTTCATTTGCCTCTGGTAATGGTGATCTGGTAAGAACCAACCTTGAAATGAGTTTAGCTGTCATTTATTTGCTCATTGTTGTGCCATCTTGTAACCTTGCATTTTTTTCCCTTTAATTGCCGCTTGACAGGAATTGATATATGCTTTGAAACGCCAAGGCTAGATATCTATTTTGTGGCGGCCTTTTATCATCGTTATCAGTTTGTGGATCACAGCTGGTTTTATGGTGCATATCAGGTCTTCATCGGGATACCGGTGTGTGTATAAAGGATTCCATGTGCAAAATGGCGAAATTGCTTTTTCTCATGAGTTCTTGTTTAGACTGATCGACTGTCTTTGTAACATATATAGATGTTTATGGTGTTAATACTAGTGAATTGAATTGGAAGTGTTAGTTTAAAATTGGTAAAGTAAGATGTCTCCTATTAGTTCATTTATATACCAGTTGGTGGGATCATGGAAAATTGGGAGCTAAAGTGGTCAAGAAATTATTCGTTGTTTTCATGTTCATGCTCTTTTTTTTGCGGGGTTCATGCTCTTATTTCTGATCATATATCCTCTGTTTGACATTTTGCTTCTACACGCAATTACAATTGTGACCGATCAAATAAAAAGACCATGCAGCACTAAAAAAAACACACGCGATGTAAATTTGTGAGAGGCTCATTATTGATGATTTTTCACAAGTAGTATGTGTTATGGAGTAGGTACCTCAACTATTGGCCTCACTGGGCAAGCATTCGGCCTGTTACTTTGTTTTATTGTTGTTGGTGTTAGGCCTCTCCTTGTGCTCCAGGATGTATACCTTCATGCATACCCACAAGTAGTATGTGTTATGGAGTAGGTACCTCAACTATTGGCCTCACTGGGCAAGCATTCGGCCTGTTACTTTGTTTTATTGTTGTTGGTGTTAGGCCTCTCCTTGTGCTCCAGGATGTATACCTTCATGCATACCCCCCCCCCCCCCCCCCCCCCTCCTACTCTCCCACATCCATCGCCACCTCCCCCGACCTATTCCTTTTCTAGCCACACCGTCATCAAGTTCTGCCCCATGCTCAATCTCGCCCCACAAGCAGCCCGCTGTTGTAGTTGTCGATTCTATCATCGGCAATGAAATGCTGAAGTTTGGCAACAATAACAAGAGGAATCAATTAATAGATGCAAAAGATAAGGTGGTGCAGAAATTGTAGATCCCCTCAACAATGAGAAAATGGCATAGTTGTGAAGAAACATGACATAAAAGCGAAGAAAGCGACATTGCGAAGACATGGTAAGATTAAGTTCATCATGAATTCATGATCTAAGACGACCACGGGAATAGAGAAATAACACAACCGTTCAAATGGGGTATTGAACAGCTTGAACTTGGACGTATACCAGTGTGTCAGTGTTGCACCTTGTAAGAAGATGACTGAAATCCATCAAAGTAAGACGACATGACCAAAAAGAAGTTATCCACACGGATGCGCTAGAAGAAGCAGACTCACACTGAGAAATGAGTTTAGAATAGAATGTTCTGGCAGAACTGAATATTACCTTGGCTTGGATATCAACATTAAGGGGCAGCCCGGTGCATGTAGCTCCCGCTTGCGTAGGGTTCGGGAAGGGTCCGACCACTTTGGGTCTATTGTACACAGCCTTTCCCTATATTTCTTCAAGAGGCTGTTTTCAGGATTTGAACCCGTGATCTTATGGTCACAAGGCAACGACTTTACTACTGCGCCAAGGCTCCCCTTCTCGAAGAAATGTCAGTGTGATAATCTTGGATATCAAACATTCTCAAAGAAATATCAGTGTGATAATCTATGAACACAAATCAGAAGTGTTGAAAAGATCTAGTCATAATGAATCATACCCACTTCCAATCCCAAAGGGTTTTTAAACATTGTGGTAAAGGTTTATACAATCGTAGAGGCGGGGGAGGAAAACACTACAACAGTCTTCGGCATGAATCACCTCGTCACATTTGTAGTGAACATGTTGAGTGAGTTACAGTGCAGATCTTACTAAACAGTATTAGGAAGGCATGAAGAATATTGCTTCGATATCTTTAAACATACATAAATTATTAACCACTCTATTGAATGAATAAAAATAATTAGCCATAGTGGGATGTGCAGTCACATGCATGAGTTGTTTACATGGAGACCAGGCACTTGAAGAGTACATATATAGGGAGGAACTACATAATCCCTTAAAATACTAAAACATAATTTAGTATCCACAAAGGGGCAATCACACTGTATAGAGAGCATCACCAGAATGTGGATAACTCATGAGAGTGACATACCACATGTGAGAATCGGGTCGCTTGATGTCCAGAAGGCACCAAAAATTATCCAGGTATGTAATAAAGTATACGTTACAGACTGTAACACCCCAAAATTCTAAATTTTGGAATGCTATAATAAATATATAGATTTGATTGATTGTTTGATTGATTGTGTGAAATTGAATGAAATTTGAAACCTTTTTAAAAGTTAAATGAGAGGGAATAAAAGGACTTTCCCAAACTTTCATTTTGCATTTATGATCTTCGTGAATTCAAATTATTTTCACCACAAAACCCTGGAGAGAAGATGACATGACTTCTTCCATTTTTTTAAATGACAAGGGGTGTTGAAATTATTTGAATCCATTTGAAAATATTTCCGATTCTGGAACTTTATGCAACTCAATGATTTTCATGAGAGAAGATAAAATGACTTCTTCAAATTATATGAAATATGAGTTGGGAGTTTCAAAGAATTAAATCCAAAGTTCTTTTGAATTTATTTTCTTTTTGGAGTTTTTTTGAGTTTTATTCAAATTATTTTTCTTCAAAAATAGAATATATGGAAATTAGGTAACATAATTCCCTACATTAGAAAATTGGAGAAAAATTAATTTGAAATCGTTTTGCTATTTTAAAAATGATTTTTGTTGGGTTTTATTAGACCAGTAGCACTCTTTGAATTATTAGAATTTGTGTGTATTTTATTTAATGCAAGTAAAATGTCCACGTTGTTGGAAATCTTTTTCTGAAAATTTTGATATATTATATGCCTATATAATATTTTTAGTTATTTTGTTTTTATTATTTTAGTTCTCTGAAAAAATGTTTATTAAAAAAAAGAAACCTCTTCGCCGACTGGGCCGGCCCAGCTCCCAGCCAGGCCGCGGCCCAGCCCAGCGCCGCGCCCCACTCGTCCCCGAGCTCGGGCAGGAGTCCCTCTGCCGCACGCCGGCGACCGCCGCTGAGTCCGCCCGGACTCCTCCTCCCTTGCCCCCTCCTCCACGTCTCCTCCCCTCCCCTCCTATAAAGGGCGCCGCCCCGGCCCCGTTTCCCTCTCTCTCCTCTCGCCGCGCCGTTCGCCGCCGCTGCCGCACTTCACCAACCGCGCCGCCGCTGCACCGCGCGCCGCGCCCCTCCGCCGCCTCGCCGCGCGCTCGCCTCCGCGCCGCGCCGCTCGCCCCGCATCGCCGAACGCCCCCGCCGCCCGGACGCCCGCGCCGGAGTTCGCCGCCGGCCGGATCCGCCCCGCCGCCCGTCGAAAACCGCCCGCCCTGGTTTTCGTCGGAAAACCCCCGAACCGGTAATAAACCGTCCCGGTCCGGTTTATCCCTTTTAGGTTTTTTTGGTTTTCTCTTTAACCGGTTTAATTTTTTTAGTTAGACTTATTTTACGAACGTTCATTGGTTAGGTATTCACAGTGAACGATTTTCGTTCGTTAGGGTTTCATAACAAACGTCCGTAATATAGTCTTTTTCTTTTTTTGTTTTAATTTCAGCCAGGGACCTAGATGTGAATACTTTATTTACAGAATAGTCCCTGATCTTCAAACAAGCAAAACTTTTTACTCGTTTGTCCAAATCCAACGAAACCAACGCCCACTTCTTCGTTATGATCTCCTCTATCCAGTAATCCAACTCAAACATGTTTTGAAAGGTTTAAAATTTGAATTAGATCAGATTTGAATTCAAACTTCGTTTGATCATAACTTGAGTTTCGTAGCTCCGTTTGAGTTGATTCTTTTTGCAAATCGAAGCTCTTGACCTAAACTTTCTGATAAGGCCAAATTCATATAATTTTGGTACTGTTAGAAATTGTTTTATGTTGCAAGAGCTATTTGCTTGGTTTTGAAGTTTTCCGAATCATTTTCTTCGTTCTTTCTGATCTTTTGAGTGATTGCTTATGAGTGGTTACTATTGCTTGCTTATGATAGATTGACCGGAGTGTGACGAGTAGAGCTATCAAGATTTTGAGTGCGAATCATCTTCATCAACATTGCAGGCAAGTTCACACTTTGATCATATCCCCTTCATACCCAGTTTTCATTGCATTAGATCAAACCTCAAACATTGCATGATTAGGATCTAATTAAATTGTGGGATTAGGAAGTAGTTGATGAGGTAGGAACCTATTGCCCTATTACTATCAAACCCTTGGGAGTTACTTCTACGTGTTGCTTATATTGCTATGCTATGCTCGTAGACGTGGTTTGGGTATGAGTGAAATCCATGACAGATGTGAGATTGTAATTAATGGTTTACTTAAGGTGGCAACTTAAACACACATCTGGGTGGATTGAGGCACCGGATTATTCCAGGATTGCCTGTCTAGGCACCTGGGTAGACCAGGATTGCCTGTTTTTTTATGGACCACCACCCAGACTCAAAGGGATCATGAGACTATTCAAACTAGAAACTTCTGTGTGCAGCCATAAGCTATTATGGGCTCTAGCATAGTTGACTAAGTTGTGCGAACTCTTACAGTGGTAGACTAGCAAATGTAGGGGATGTAGGTGGTACGGTCTACCCGATCGTAAGGTGCTAGTGCTTCTGAAAGACTATGTCTCGGTCATCCGTCTTCTCAAACACCATGTAGTGCGAGAAACCAAACGGAGGCGATCAAGTCTTGTGGGAAAAGTGCACAAACCTCTACGGAGTGTATAAACTAATCATGATTAGCCGTGTCCCCGGTTATGGACATCTTGAGTATCTAGTTCTTGGATTATCCTGTTGATCTCATCACGTTACTTTAAATGAATATTGTTGGGTTTTAATGATGTTACTTAATTGGGATTGAGAATGCTGTCAACCATTCTCAATGTTTAACAACCACCATGATAGTTAAATAAAATTTATTCCTTTGAAGTAGGGAAAAATTGGCTTTACACAAAACTATAACCATAGAGCTTTTCCACCAGCCAAATATGCATGTAGTGATAGCCTTTATTCATCATTCTCTATGGTGTGAATTTGTCAGTACATTCAATGTACTGACCCGTTTCGGGCTGCAACGTCTCATGTTGCAGGTTTCTTACGACGAGTAAGTGATACGTTAGGGTTACGATTTCTACACTCAACTTTGCCGTTGGTGTTGATGGGAATCCACAACCTTGTTGCTTCCGCTATATTTGGATTGAGGTAATAGTATTTAAGTTACTTTTACATGTGATTTACCTCTGTTATAAATTCTCGAGTACTGTGTGTGTCAGCATACTGATCCAGGGATGACACTTAAGCACAGAGACTCGATCCATTCGGGTCGGGTCGCTACACAGACATCTAGAACAGGCTATGCGAAGTCGCTTCAAGAAACATGTTGATCCAGAGTTCTGCTATGATCATGAATTGCAAATGGATGAACGATTGAAAAGTACTACATACTAAGTGATGTAATAATCTGCACATCTATTCACTAAGTGATCTATTCAGTAGGTCAATCCTACTATCACACTCGAAGATGTGCTCAAGGAATTTAAACGAGAAGACTTAAAGATTGTGGTACTTGGAGAGAGAAACTTCATATGAAGGATCAAATTGTACTATTTTGCCCTCTCTGAGTTCTCCTAAAGTTTATAAATGAAAGTTTTTAAGGAGGAAATTGGTGCAATACCCTTTCTCTATTTATTTTTCATGGAAGGGTTTTGAGAGTTTTACTGGGGCTTAGACATACTATGATCAGTAACAGTCCAAGGGGGCATTAGAAAACCGACCCCATGGGCAGGCTTTCCCTTTATCAAGTCAATATATAGAAAGGGTAGGTTTACAATTGTACACACCTATTCTATCTATAGATACTGAATAATAGAAATGAGAGTGACACTCTACATCTTGTGTCTATTTTCTGTCTTCCTTCTACTTTTCGCACTTACGTGCGTTCCACCGTAGTCTCAATACATTTGTACTCTTTTCTACTAGAGTAAAGGGCATTTTTAGTTCCTCAACTTATGCAAAGTGTGGCTTTGGATCTCATAGTAAAGCTCACATGTCACTGAGAGAATATCACCGTCTCCCCCCAACCCCCCCCCCCCCCCCCCAACCCCCGTTGGTGTAATTTTTGGCAATAATAATCATGGTACAGTGTACACATAGAGAATCCATATGGGTGCACACGAGATAGGATTTACCCAGGTTCAGGCTCTCATGGGGGAGAATAAAACCCTACTCATATTTGATTGGATGATTATTGATGGTTGTCTCATATGAGATCTAAGGTTTGTGCACATGAGCACTAAGCACGTATGGTGTATGAGGATGAGTATTCATCCTGCCAATCGGGAGGCCCCTACCTTCCCTTATATATATGTGGATGAGGGGTATGGTTACATGGGCCCAAGTTGGTTTACATGGATCTACTAAATATACATATCTTATAGGCCAAGTAGATGATGCACCCTAGTATATGTGGTGGGCTCCGAGTTGTGGGCCTGGACCGACTCATGGCAGTTGGTCAGAGTCTTCCTTCTATGCTATACCTCGGGGCATGGCATCGTCAGTAGCCCTGGAGCTTTTGACCGGCTCGAGGAGTTGGCTGGAGGTCTTCATTGACTTCTTGATTTTTTGTTGGCATCATCAGTTGCCACTAAGGGTCCGAAGAGTATGGTGGAGGGTCTTCATTGGCACCGTCAGTAGCCTTGGAACCTTCGACCAACCGAGTATGATGAAACGACACTAGCTTCACCCTCATGTCACTAAGTCAATGATGTTGCTTCAGTGATGGGAGTGACAAGTGCAGGGAATTGTTATAGCACTTACCAGTGTGGAGGTGAAAATATGATGTGTCAATATCCCAAAGGAGATAAAGGTAGGAATCTTATTCTCTCGGGCTCTATCTATCACCGATACAAGCTTTGGTACACCAAGCGTTTACTTTACCTAGACTCTCTAACAAAAGATAATTGCAAGTATAAAAGAGGTAATGTGCAAGGGTATAAGGTGCAAATAAATAAAGGTTAGGTACTAAAATTCAAAGTTGCAATAAATCAAAAGAGAGCGAGTGTGGAAGTAATGGTGATAGGCATTACAGAATAGTCCCTAGGCCATTGGTTATGATAAAACAACTGATAATCATGTTTTGCGGTTTATCTGTGGAGGAGGCCTATGCTAATGTAGTGCCCTTACTTAGACACATACATACTTATAGTTGAAAACTCACTAAGCATTCGCAAATACTAAGAATTTATTAAGATAAACCCAACCATAACATTAAGTTAGGACACCACTAGGCATCAGACTGCACACACATTGCATCTATCAGACTAGTGGAAGGCCGTCCGATGAGAAGCGTGGAGATCGTCGGATCTGCTAGCCAGGACCCGCCGAGATTTGCTGCCTTGGTTTGTTATTAATTGTCTGCTTCCTTCCGTATAGCTGCTCCCTGTTATCTCGCGGAAATCCCCGCTAATCTCTCTCTCTCATCCGAGCAGACTTGTGTGCTGATGCTTCAACTTGAACGTGCATCTTACCCCCTTTTTTAGTGGAACATGTATCCCCCTTGGTTGTGTGTTTCCTAACAAGACTCTGTACAATTAAGTTTGCTTCCTACTAATTGCTTCCAGTGACTCGATTATTTAGCTTCCAGCGGCTCATTTTTTTGCTTCCAGCGACTCGATAATTTGCTACAACCTCAACCTAATTTATTTGATCTAGTTGAAGTTTGTGTTATATCTAACAGATCATTTTGAACACCATCTAACAGAAATTTGGGTCCATTATAAATGTTTATTTTACGTCCAACCAGCTAAGTAATAACATGTTTCTGTCGACTGGAAAATTTGTTTCCATTGCAACGTGATTTTGCTTCTAATGATAACATATACATTTATTTCCGCTGAAACATGAATTTGATTGTACATTGCTTCCAACCCATGAAAGTTTGCTATGGAAGAGAAAGGAATTTGCTCCCATGCAACAAAAGCTTAATATAGTTACAACAACAAAAAATATTTACATTATAACAAAAATTGTTACATGGTCGACACCGAAGTCTGCTGGGAAGCAAGGGTAATGTCTTGGGTTGCAGTAGCACAATAGGGAACACTTAGGTGAAATATTGCCGAAGGAAAATTGGCATGATGGCAGCAAGCAACAGGGATGTTGTCGCCAGCTATTAACCACAACATGTCGATATCATTGTTGCTCACACACCACACCGACATTGTGGGGAGACGTCAGTGCAAGGCATCTGAGAAACTGAGGATGCATGGTTGTCGTCGTTTGGCGCAAAACATCTATAAAATAGAAGCACAATGAGAAATTAAGAGTATCAAAACATAAATAATACACATTGGAAACACAAGAAATGAAATAAGCATGGATTACACGAAGCAACAAATTAATCTATCAGAATATATATGATAGGTACTGGAAGCACAGAAAACTGGGATGAAAGAAAAGCATTGCTATAGAAACATATGTGAAATGTTAAAGTAGGATCCATAGCTTAGATGGACCAGCTGTTTCAACGATCAAAACATATGCGATAGGCAATGGAAGCATATACATTTGAGACGAAGAGAAAAAATCAATACCATTGGAAACAAATGTGGCACAAAAGTATAAAACATGGCTTACATGAAGCAACAAATTGGTCTGTCACATCATACACTGTTTGTATTTTGATCAAAATGGTGCTCAAAAGAAGAACAATAGAACACAAAAAAATAGAAACCTGGCGAAGTATATATTTGGAAGCCCGATCAGTATGAAGCATGAAGAGGTGTTATGCCAATATAACTCATCTTACTTTGAAGCATAAAGAATTGCACATGGAAATTAATTAAAGATTGCCGCCAACATGAGGATGCTTGTTGTGTCACCTACATACAAAATTCACCTAAGAACTGGTTGAATTATGGCAGCAAACTTTGTAGGCCGAAGAAGCATATGTAGAACTCTCTTTGATCCAAAATAAGTGTCATAGCTTTGAACTAAGGTTCTAACAAACAAGCCTTTTAACAACAGTTCTAACAAACAAGCCTTTTAACAACAGTTCTAACAAACAACCCTCGATGCATAAATTTGGCATGGTCATGCTTCCATTTTTTAGAGGTATGAAGCTGGAAATTTATGCAAATGGTGCATTATTAGTGTTGGGTGGAAGCATGAAATTTTAAAAATGAAACCAAAAAATTTGCGGCCAACTGCGATGCTTATATTTGGAAGCTCTTTGTATAGGAAGCAATGAAACAATATTTTCTTAGCATCTCTCACCATCATTTGAAGCACTGAATATTGACACTAAGGAATAGACACGATTGTCTACCTACATAGCTATGGGTTATCAAATTGTCTACAAAGCATGACCTACAAAAAGTTTGATGACAAATGACCTAACACAAATCAGAACAATACTAGGCAGCCACCGAACATACAAACTTGATTACCGATGTCGGATGAAATAAAAATAAACTTGCACTGCAGAAATTACGAAGGGAATAACCAAATCAGGGGGGCTCGATCCCTAATGCCAGGATGGCGCACCAGCGTTGTCGCCCCGGGGGTCGCATCGGTGGATAAGGCGATGTGGTTTGGGGAAGCAGGGGCACAGCTAGCCGGTGGAGTGGCCGTGCTGCTCGACGGCGAGGAGAGCAGGAGGCAGCTGCTCGCATGGCGGGGAGGAGGAGATCTGGGCGAGGCGGGCTCTGGGTGGTGCGTGCGAGGTGGAAGAGCTCAGGCCGGTGCAGCTGCGTTTGCAATTAGGAAAGATTAGTGAAGTTTTTTTAGGGAGAGATTAGGGGGGTGTTACGCACGGGGGTTGCGGCTGATTAGTTCCCTGCCGGTTGATTTTTTTTTCAATAAGAAGCACAATGTTAGCCGTCAGGTTTCAATTGCATCGACGGCGTTGGTCTGGTCTGCAGCTGGGGTTCGATCAGTAGATTAGAAGCGTTTCCCATTAAGTTATATGGGTCCTCTTTATCCCATATGCTTTGACTCTGATACTCATGTACGTTAATGTATGCCCTCCAGGCTATCCCATGTATATTCATCACAATACACTTTAGTTTTTTTTTTGAACACCAACTTATATTAATTAACCAACCACACCAGTACACTCATTCGATACAATATTCACCACACAGGGCGATACATCTATACCAATATAAAAAGACCCAAAGGGGCAGATCCAAACCATCTCAACCGTCAAATCATGTTATCTAATGGTTCAAATCCCTCCAATGGTGAGCACCAAACACGTTTAACGCTCTAATTACCCACCACTGCCATTGGTTATAAACACGTTTTGACTCAACGCTATCCCATGAAATCTGTCATGTAATTAATATCCTACCATTTCCGTGAAAAAGTAATTGATATACTAGTAAATACCAACGTGCAACAGACATATCTTACCTAATATAACGTGCAACTAATATCCTACCTAATATAAACGTGCATTGCACGTACATTATTACTAGTCATTTACAAGAATACCATCTAATCTATTGTCAAAGTTATACTTAGTGATTAAATGAGCCATCATATTGGCCGTACGGCTAATCTTTAACAATTGAAGATTGTTGATCAACTTCGAGATACTCAACGCTTCCATCTTCAGGTCACGCATAGCAGACCTGTCATAGTCCCCCGATGCAAGAGATGCTACCACAAAAGCGCAGTCAGTCTCTAAAATTATAGGATTATGAAGAGAAATACCTATGTAGAGACCGGCAATGCAAGCTCTAAGCTCCGCTTCCTCCACGCTTTGACAGGCACCAATGAAATCCCACGACGAAACAATAACTTCCCCTTCCTCGTCCCTGACCACCACCCCCACACTGGCTTCTCTAATGGACTCCACGAAGCTAGCATCGACATTAATCTTGAACCAACCTGCAGGAGGCGGGGACCAGCCACTACTCGCATCCAGAGAATTAGGAACTCCACTAATCCGGACCAACGGCCCTTTTCCTTTATTTTGAAAATCCACCGGCCTCGGAGAATGATATGCACCAAAGGACGCCTAATAACTGTCCACAAAGCAAGCAGAAGCTGAAACCGATTCATTTCCTTTATCAAAGATCAAATCATTTCTCAAATGCCAGGTCCTCCAGAATAAGAATATAATTTGATCTCGCATTACGGGGTTTAATTGACTCAGGAGAACAATAAACTAATCATACCCCGTATATCTGAAAACCTCCTCATCAGGTAGAGCCCAAATGTTCCTCATGGCCATGAGAAGCGCACGTGCCTTCGGGCACAAAACAAGCGCATGGAAGGTATTTTCATCCTCCATGCCACAAATAGAACACGTACTAACAGAGGCTTGATGATGCGCCACTCTATTAACCTGTACGGCCAAGCTATTGGAAGCAACCCTCCATGCAAAAATACGAATCTTCTGAGGAATGTTTGCCTCCAAATAATATTCCAAATTTTCCTCTCCGTCCCTACCGCCTCACTGGATTGTCCCTCATCCTCTTTGTTATCCTTAAGGGTGAGCGCTAACTTATACGCACTCCTAACTGAGAACAACCCTGACTTTTCATAATGCCAAGCAACAAAATCTGCCTCCCCATTTGATTGGATCCGCATCCTCAAAATCTCATCCGCATCATAAGGGTAAAATAAATGCCTAACCAGCTCCTCATCCCATCTCCTTTCACCACTCATGAACAATTCCTCAACCCATTTAACTCTAGTTCTATTCTTCTTTGCAGAGATTTTAAGTCCAGACCTTGGCTGCGACCGCGATTCGCGCATGGGAGTTGGGTGGGGCCATGGACAAGCTTCATCAGGAGGCATCTAACATATGCACACACTCATACGATTGCACAAGAGGACAACACCATATCACACCATACAATTCATATCAATCATAATAGATCACCAGTGACATAGGACAAAACAAAACTACTCAGACATAACGGTATGGGAACAAATCTTTGGATAGAAATTAATCACATAAAAACACAATGATCCGTTATGGGATTACAGAGGTTTTTGAATGAATGAATTACTGTATAGATGAAGGATTTGTCGATTGAGATGATGATGAAGTCGATTGTAACGCCCGGATAATTTGGCTACAGTAAAACTCTCCTAATGATGCCATGTCATCTGCGATTACTGTTACTAATCTTGGGATAATTCGAAAACGCGCCAAATTCAAACTTAAAGTTAAAGTCGATAATAAAAGTTTTCAAAATTGAAACAAAAATGTTCGGTGGACGCCAAATATTACAAAGGTAATTATGGTGCAGAAAACACATTTTTAGTAAAAGACTAAATACTTTAAAATGAAATAAAACAAAAAAGAAAAAAAAGAAAGAAAGAAAGAGAAAGGAAAACCCCCCCAAACCCCCCTGGGCCATCTGGCCCAGCTAACCCACCTGGCCCATCCGGCCGAACCGGCCCGCCTTCCCCTGCCGCCTCCCTTCCCTGTTCCCCCGACCCGGGTTGGAACAGGGGCGCGTCCCCGCCGCACCCTCTCGCCGGCGACGACGAGGGGATAAGGTCGCCACACCGCGCCCCCTCGGTCTCTCCTCCCACTCGCCCCACTCTCCCCTCGGTCCCCGCGCCTTTCCCCCCTCAGATCCACCGCGCTTCCCCCTCGTTCCCCTCCGTAACCGAGCGCCACCGCCGCCATGGCTCCGGCCTAGCCACGGCCACCGTGCCCACCTCGTCACCCCACGGTGTCTCCAAGGGCCGCCGTCGTCCGCTGCTTTGACTGGTGCTCCCCGTTGGAGACCGGAGCCACCGCAACGCCCCGACGCCGCCTTCTTCTTCCTCTGCTCCGACAAACTCCGCCGCCGTTCTTCACCGACTCCGGCCGCGCCCCTGCAGCTACTAAACCCCCAAGGGCCACCGCGTGCGCCGCTCGGTGAGCCCCTGCTCCCTCCTCTCTCTCTCTCTCTCATGCGCCCTAGCTAGCTGCCGCCGAAGTACCCGAGCGCCCCGCCGCGGATCTCGTCGCCGACGAGTCTCCGGTGACCAAATGGTTACGGGGACGAGCCCTTTGTGCTTAGCGCGTCGCGCAGCTCCCCCCTAGCCTTTCCGTTAGCCCCGAAGCACGCCGCGTCGCCTTCTTAGTCTTACGGCCGAACTCCGGCGTCCGCCTCTCTGCTCGCTGACGCCGCTCCGGCGCGTCCCCGGCGTCGCCATCACCCCCCCTTGATGCGGCCCGGCTCCAGCTTTCGAACGCGACCAAAAGCACGGCGAACGGTCCACCACAGCGGAAATCCGACGCTCGCCCGAGCCGCGCCGCCGCGAAAACGAACTCGCCAGCGTCTAAACGCCGGCCAGCTGACGTGGCATCCGTGGGGCCCCACCCTGGGTCACTGCCTGTGGGCCTGGGGGCCCCAACTGGCCAAGTTGACCGGGTCAACTATGCTGATGTGGCAGCTACTACCACTGACATGCGGGCCCGCGTCATTTAAAACATTTTGTAAATAGATAAAATGCTAATTATTTCATTAAATAATTTAATTATCTAAACAGCCACTAACTACTGGGTCCCAGCCACTAGTTAACCCAATTAATTAGTCTAAAAACCCCCTGTTAGTAGCCTGTCAATGACATGTGGGTCCCACTGGACCCACCTGTCTGGTTTGACTGGTCAACCGACCAGTTGACCTGTTGACATCACTCTGATGTCATGCTGACGTCATCATTCACTGTTTGGATAATGTTGGATTTAGTTAATTAATTAAAATCAGAAAATGATTTAAATCTTTAGAAAATCATATCTTTTAATCCGTAACTCGGATTAAAATATTTTCAACATGAAAATTGCTCAGAACGTCGAGACGATTCCGTTGCACAGCCCGTTCGTCCGCCACGCATCCCTAGCATAGCGAACACGCAACTTTCCCCCTCCGGCTACTCTGCCCGAAAACGCGAAACACCGGGGATACTTTCCCGGATGTTTTCCCCCTTCACCGGTACCACCTCGTACCGCGTTAGGGCACACCTAGCCCCACGCTTTGTCATGTCATGCATCGTCATGCATTTATCTGCATTATATTTATTGTTTCTTCCCCCTCTTCTCTCGCTAGACACCGAGACCAACGCCGCTGCTACCAAGTACGACTACGGTGTTGACGACCCCTCTCTCTTGCCAGAGCAACCAGGCAAGTCCACCCCCCCTTGATCACCAGATATCGCCTACTCTTCTCTCTACTTCTTGCATTAGAGTAGTGTAGCATGTTACTGCTTTCCGTTCATCCTATCCTGATGCATAGCCTGTCCTTGCTACTACTGCTGTTACCTTTACCTGCAATCCTAATGCTTAGTATAGGATGCTAGTTTATCATCAGTGGCCCTACATTCTTGTCCGTCTGCCATGCTATACTATCGGGCCGTGATCACTCGGGAGGTGATCACGGGTATATACTATATACTTTATACATGATACATGTGATGACCAAAGTCGGGTTGGCTCGAGGAGTACCCGTAGTTGATTCACGAATTGGGGGCTGGAAGGACATACTTTCCCGACGGCCCTCTGTGTGGATCTTTGTGGCGAAGCGACAGGGCAGGTTGAGACCACCTAGTAGAGAGGTGGGCCTGGCCCTGGTCGGCGTTCGCGGTTATTTCAAGATAACACGTTTAACGAGATCTTGGTACTTGATCTAAGTCTGGCTACTGGCCTATACGCACTAACCATCTACACGGGGACAGTTATGGGCACTCGACGTCGTGGTATCAGCCGAAGCCTTCATGACGTCAGCGACTGAGTGGCGCGCGCCGGGTTGGACCGCGTAACGCAACTTCCTTTGTAATGGAGGTTGCTAGGTCTGCTCTCCGGCCGCGTACGCAACATGCAGGTGTGCAAAGGGCGATGGGCCCAGACCCCTGCGCCATAGGATTTAGACCAGCGTGCCAACCTCTCTGTTGTGCCTAGGTAGGGCTGCGACGTGTTGATCTTCCGAGGCTGGGCATGACCCAGGAAAGTGTGTCCGGCCAAATGGGATCAAGCGTGTTGGGTTATGTGGTGCACCCCTGCAGGGAAGTTAATCTATTCGAATAGCTGTGATCTTCGGTAACAGGATGACTTGGAGTTGTACCTTGACCTTATGACAACTAGAACCGGATACTTAATAAAATACACCCTTCAAAGTGCCAGATACAACCGGTGGTCGCTCTCTCACAGGGCGACGAGGGGAGGATCATCGGTTAGGATTATACTATGCGATGCTACTTGGAGGACTTCAGTCTACTCTCTTCTACATGCTGCAAGACGGGGGCTGCCAGAAGCGTAGTCTTGGACAGGACTAGCTATCCCCCTATTATTCTGGCTTTCTGCAGTTCAGTCCACCGGTATGGCCCTTTACGCATTTACCCATGCATAAGTAGTGTAGCTCCTTGCTTGCGAGTACTTTGGATGAGTACTCACGGTTGCTTTCTCCCTCTTTTCCCCTATCCCTTATACCTGGTTGTCGCAACCAGATGTTGGAGCCCAGGATCCAGACGCCACCGTCGACGACGATTCCCACTACACCGGAGGTGCCTACTACTACGTGCTGCCCGCTGATGACGACCAGGAGTAGTTAGGAGGATCCCAGGCAGGAGGCATGCGCCTCTTTCGATCTGTATCCCAGTTTGTGCTAGCCTTCTTAAGGCAAACTTGTTTAACTTATGTCTGTACTCAGATATTGTTGCTTCCGCTGACTCGTCTATGATCGAGCTCTTGTATTCGAGCCCTCGAGGCCCCTGGCTTGTAATATGATGCTTGTATGACTTATTTTATTTGTAGAGTTGTGTTGTGATATTTACCCGTGAGTCCTTGATCTTGATCGTACACATTTGCGTGCATGATTAGTGTACGGTCAAATTGGGGGCGTCACAAGTTGGTATCAGAGCCGACTGCCTGTAGGAATCCCCCTTCCACACTCCTTGGCCGAAGTTGAGTCTAGACGTTATAAAAACTTTTACTAACATGGCTGTTTGCCTTACGGGCCCACGTCGCCATCTGGGTGGTATTAGGATCTTTTACTCCTAGATCCTTACTCTGGGACTCTGAACTCTCTCCTACTCGGGTTAAACGATTTTACTAACTCTAACACTAGGATCCCGTGACCATGTTCACCCCAAAGTTGGATAAGCCCTAGTTATTCTTTAGAGTAGTATTTGAACATTATCCACATTGTCATTTGACTCCTGTGAAAACATCTTTGTTTTCAGATGGAACCCACGAGGCAGGTCGTGCGCCACTCGACGGCCATTGGTGCATCAGGATCACCTGTTGTGTTGGTTGAGATGATGACCTATCTGGGTTATCGTTGGCACCTTGAGTACACCGTCTATGAGGAGTATCAGGACTTCAACCAGGAGCAGTACCGTGCCATCGTCCACCTCTACTCTCGGGAGTATGACTCCACTACCGTGCTGCACACTGCTCATGGTGTTGGAGTGACTATCGATATGGCGGTCCACGATGCTGCTTATGCTGCTCTGACACGTCTTCGTGGAGAGTATCAAGAGTTGGATACCTCCCCCTTCAGGCACATTGCTATCGCATCCGATGTTGGTGCGGAGGGATACTACACTGCTGCCTACTCCACTGTCACCCGAGAGCCCTTCTACCATCAGAACCTGGTTCTGCATGCTGATGGGCTGGATAGAGCTAATCGAGCTCTTCGCCACGAGTTGTACACCACCCGTCAGCACCTGTATCGTGCTCTGACGCTGTTGCACCCCTTTGTCCGCTCTGGTGATCTGTCGCATTCTGCGATCTACCCTGCCCGGACCATGATGCCCCAGGGCGTCGGCTGGCCAGATGTGGGAGGCTACTCTCCTGCATTGGGTCCTCTCCTGCCACCTGCGAATCGGGTTCCGCACCAGAGTATCCGCGGACCCCAGGCTACTCGCATGGAGGTCTTCCCTTCGCGTCACTACCAGCTGTCGGGTTACACCTACCTCCGCAGTATCGCATGGGACTGATGTAGACTTGCTTGTTAGTGTTAGATGCATTCGCCGCGAGCCTGTGTGCCGCCTATGATGTCTTAGCCTGTGTACCGAACTCTGTGTAACAAACTCTATGCATGATCTCTTTTGTAAGATATGCCGACTACTATGTAGTATCTATCGTGCTGCTTTCGTTGTGCATGTTTCATCATGAATGATTCTTGTCTTTGCAAATTTCTCAATGCTGAACTACCCCTGTTATATATTAGCAGGATGGTTAGACCAGGTGGTCGTGGTCATGGTGGCAACGCCCCACCTGAGTACATGGCTGGGATGATGCAACAGTTTGAGCTAAATCGTCAGTTCATGGAGAATATTATGGCTCAGTTTCCTCGCCCCAATATGAACCAGCAGCCAGCCCAAGTGACTCTGCAGGATTTCATGCGCCTCAACCCAACCGTGTACCGCAGCTCAACTCAGCCTCTGGATGCTGACGACTGGCTCCGTGACATCACCTATGAGATGGAGTCGGCTGATGTAGCCCCTGCCAGCTATGCCACCTTTGCTTCCTTCTTCCTGAAAGGACCCGCAGCTCAATGGTGGGACAGCCACAGGCGTACTCTGCCAGCTGGAACAATCATCACCTGGCCAGACTTCCAAGCTGCCTTTCGTGCTTGCTTCATTCCTCAGGGAGCCATGGACCGAAAGAAGCGTGAGTTCCGCAACCTCACCCAAGGCAACAAAAACTGTGGAAGCTTATCAGCGGGAGTTTCTGGACTTGTCCCGCTATGCTGAAGAGGACATTGCAACTGATGCACGCAGACAGGAGAAGTTCCGTGATGGCCTTCAAGCTGACATCAAGCTCGCACTTCTAGTGCATGACTTTGCTGATTTCGCCACCCTGATGAACAAGGCCATCAATGTCGAAACTGGTCTGCAGGAATACCAGGGCTCTCACAGGCGCAACCGTGACACGGGCTCATCTTCGGGCCCGTCCTCGCAGAAGCGCAAGATATGGATTCCCAACAGCATGTACCAACCAAATACACCTGCCCCAAGGCAGACCTATGCTGCACCTCGTCTGCCTGCTCCACCTGGGCAGCCAAGGCTTCCAGCTCCACCACCCCAAGCTCCTGTTCCCACTCCCAATAATGATTTGTGCTTCAAGTGTGGCCAACCTGGTCACCTTGCCAGGAACTGCTATCAGAATCAGAACCAGAATCAACTGGCCCTCCCCAAGCTGGCCGTGGAAGCAACCAACCTCGCAACAACAATGCCAAGTCTTATGGTCGTGTTCATGCCAACCACGTTGATCTCAATGAAGTTCTAGACCAGCCTGCTACCGTGATGGGTACACTCCTCGTAAACTCAGTACCTGCATCTGTTTTATTCGATTCAGGAGCATCGCATTCATTCATGTCAGAAGATTTTGCATACAAGCATGACGTTAAATGTGAGGAGATGAACACTTCGGTATTGGTAAAAACCCCCGTGGGACAATGTCCAACCTCACTGGTTGGCATCGATGTCCCAGTGGAAATCGAAGGGCCGGAATTCTATGCCTCTCTCATTATCCTGAAGTCGTCTAACATCGACCTCATTCTGGGAATGGATTGGTTGAAAGCGCATACTGCTTCTATAGTTTGCGCCACTAAGGTCGTCCATCTGCTACACCCTTCTGACGAAATAATAGCTTACCAAGCTCATCTAGTTCAGAACGCCGAGGCACGACTTTATGCCTTGAATGCGTTGAACGCTGCACCACTCGAGGGCATTGAAAACATTCCTGTCGTTCATGAATTCCAAGACGTCTTCCCAGAAGAACTTCCAGGGATTCCCCCTGCTAGAGCTGTCGAATTCATCATCGACTTGAAACCCGGCACCACCCCTATAGCTAAACGACCCTATAAGATGCCGCCGCATGAACTCATTGAGCTTAAGGAGGAAATTGACAAATCTCTTGTCAAAGGTTTCATTTGCCCAAGTTGCTCTCCTTGGGGAGCACCTTCTCTCTTTGTTAAGAAAAAGGATGGGACAAACCGATTAGTCCAAGACTACCGTCCTATAAACCAAGCTACCATTCAGAATAAATATCCTCTTCCTCGGATCAATGATCTTTATGATCAACTGGCTGGCTCATCAGTGTTCTCCAAACTTGATTTGAGGTTGGGTTACCACCAGATCCGTGTTCGTGAAGAGGATATCCCAAAAACCGCCTTCGTGACTCGGTATGGATCATACGAGTACACTGTCATGTCATTCGGCTTAACGAATGCTCCTGCCACCTTCTCTCGTCTGATGAACTATATATTCATGGATTACCTCGACAAGTTCGTCGTGGTTTATCTGGACGATATCCTTGTATTTTCCAAAAACGAGGAAGAACATGCTGGACATCTTCGTCTTGTGCTAGAAAAGCTTCGAGAGCACCAACTGTATGCTAAGTATTCCAAGTGTGAATTCTGGCTCCCTGAAGTAACCTATCTTGGGCATGTCATCTCCAAGGATGGTATTGCCGTCAACCCTGAACGAGTTCAGGCTATTCTCGATTGGACTCCTCCGAAGAATGTCAAGCAAGTCCGAAGTTTTCTCGGTCTCGCCAGCTATTGCCGTCAATTCGTCGAGAACTTCTCCAAGATTGCCAGGCCTCTGACTAATCTGTTGCATAAGGGTGTCAAGTTCGAATGGACAGACAAGTGTCAGGAAAGTTTTCAGGCACTCAAAGACAAGTTGACCTCTGCCCCCGTGCTTGCTCCACCTGATACTAAGAAGGACTTCGTCATTTACTGCGACGCTTCCCGTCAAGGATTAGGCTGTGTCCTAATGCAAGAGCGCAGAGTGATTGCTTATGCCTCTCGTCAACTGCGCCCTCACGAAGAAAACTACCCAGTTCACGACCTCGAGCTTGCTGCTGTCATTCATGCACTGAAGCAGTGGCGACATTACCTTCACGGTAATCGTTGCGAGATCTTCACCGACCACCAAAGTCTGAAGTATCTATTTACTCAGCCAGATCTGAACCTCCGCCAGCAGAGATGGATGGAGACTGTTGCAGACTTTGACGTGGGTATATCCTATACCCCCGGCAGGGCTAATGTAATGGCTGATGCCTTGAGCCGCAAGTCTTACTGCAACCACCTCCAGGTTCACAAAGTTCAGCCCTCGCTTGTCGAAGAATTTAGAAAGCCGAACCTCCATATTGTTCCTCCTGGAGCACTCGCTCCCCCTCCCCCGGAGTTCCGCAAGATGAATCTTCTTGTTGTTACTAAGGGTTCTCTAAATACCCTCGCTGTCGTACCAGATCTCGTAGCTGGTATAAAGACTATTCAAGGTTATGACTCTGAAGTCCATAAGATTAAACGCCATCTAGCAGAAGGAAAGCCCTCATTCTTCACTGTTGCCGACGATGGCGCCTTGTATTTCAAAGGCCGTCTAGTGGTACCATGTTCGAAGAAAAACTTGGATAAGACTAAAAGGGTTATGCAAGAAGCTCATGATACGCCTCTGTCCATCCATCCTGGTAGTACAAAGATGTACCAGGATATTCGTCAAAGATTCTGGTGGTCTAATATGAAGCAGGACATTGCTCGTTATGTTGCTGAGTGTGACGTTTGTCGCCGTATCAAAGCAGAGCATCAAAAGCCTGCTGGAACTCTGCAACCAATCTCTATTCCTGAATGGAAATGGGACCATGTTGAAATGGACTTCGTCACTGGATTTCCCAAATCGCAGAAAGGTAATGATGCTATTCTTGTCGTCATTGACCGGCTTTCCAAAGTTGCCCATTTTCTGGCGGTCAAATAGACAATCACTGCTAGTCAGCTTGCTACTCTCTACATGGCTAGAATTGTTTCACTTCACGGTATTCCACTGGTTATCAGTTCAGACCGTGGCAGCTTATTCACTTCAAGGTTTTGGGCGAGTTTCCAAGAAGCTATGGGAACTCATCTGTCGTTCAGTACTGCGTTTCATCCTCAGTCGCAAGGACAGGTTGAACGTGTCAACCAAGTTCTCGAAGACATGCTTCGAGCTTGTGTAATCTCATTCGGCAAGAAATGGGAGGAATCTCTTCCATATGCCGAGTTCTCTTATAATAATAGCTATCAAGCTAGTCTGAAGATGTCCCCCTTCGAAGTGCTATATGGACGAAAGTGTCGAACCCCTCTGAACTGGTCAGAAACTGGGGAACGTCCACTCTTCGGTCCGGATATTATCCAACAGGCCGAAGAACAAGTTCGCATTATTCGCGAGAATCTCAAGACTGCTCAGTCACGTCAGAAAAGTCAGTATGACCGTCATCACCAAGACATGGTCTATCAACCTGGCGAAAAGGCTTATCTTTGAGTTACACCAATGAAGGGTGCTCACCGCTTCGGGATCAAGGGCAAGCTAGCTCCTCGCTATATCGGTCCCTTCACTATTCTCGAAAGGCGTGGAAAAGTGGCATATCAACTGGAGCTTCCGTCGAACCTTTCTCAGGTTCACAATGTGTTCCACGTGTCGCAACTTCGACGTTGCTTCAAGGACCCAATCCGAGCAGTGGACCATGAAGTGCTCGAATTGCAACAGGACCTCTCCTATAAAGAGCATCCGGTCCGCATTCTCGACCAAGCTGAACGCCGCACCCGTCAGAAGGCGATCAAGTTCCTCAAGGTCCAGTGGTCGAATCACTCTAAAGACGAAGCCACCTGGGAACATGAGGATCGTCTTCGTGATGAATACCCTGCACTGTTTTCTTCTACCTCCTAAATCTCGGGACGAGATTTCTTGTAGTGGAGGAGATTTGTAATGCCCGGATAATTTGGCTACAGTAAAACTCTCCTAATGATGCCATGTCATCTGCGATTACCGTTACTAATCTCGGGATAATTCGAAAACGCGTCAAATTCAAACTTAAAATTAAAGTCGACAATAAAAGTTTTCAAAATTGAAACAAAAATGTTCGGTGGACGCCAAATATTACAAAGGTAATTATGGTGCAGAAAACACATTTTTAGTAAAAGACTAAATACTTTAAAATGAAATAAAAGAAAAAAGAAAAAAAAAGAAAGAAAGAGAAAGGAAAACCCCCCTGGGCCATCTGGCCCAGCTAACCCACCTGGCCCATCCGGCCAAACCGGCCCGCCTTCCCCTCCCGCCTCCCTTCCCTGTTCCCCCGACCCGGGTTGGAACAGGGGCGCGTCCCCGCCGCACCCTCTCGCCGGCGACGACGAGGGGATAAGGTCGCCACGCTGCGCCCCCTCGATCTCTCCTCCCACTCGCCCCACTCTCCCCTCGGTCCCCGCGCCTTTCCCCCCTTAGATCCACCGCGCTTCCCCCTCGTTCCCCTCCGTAACCGAGCGCCACCGCCGCCATGGCTCCGGCCTAGCCACGGCCACCGTGCCCACCTCGCCGCCCCATGGTGTCTCCAAGGGTTGCCGTCGTCCGCTGCTTCGACTGGTGCTCCCCGTTGGAGACCGGAGCCACCGCAACGCCCCGACGCCGCCTTCTTCTTCCTCTGCTCCGACAAACTCTGCCGCCGTTCTTCACCGACTCCGGCCGCGCCCGTGCAGCTACTAAACCCCCAAGGGCCACCGTGTGCGCCGCTCGGTGAGCCCCTGCTCCCTCCTCTCTCTCTCTCTCTCTCTCTCTCTCTCTCTCGTGCGCCCTAGCTAGGTGCTGCCGAAGTACCCGAGCGCCCCGCCGCGGATCTCGTTGCCGACGAGTCTCCGGTGACCAAATGGTCACGGGGACGAGCCCTTTGTGCTCAGCGCGTCGCGCAGCTCCCCCCTAGCCTTTCCGTTAGCCCCGAAGCATGCTGCGTCGCCTTCTTCGTCTTACGGCCGAACTCCGGCGTCCGCCTCTCTGCTCGCTGACGCTGCTCCGGCACGTCCCCGGCGTCGCCATCACCCCCCTTGATGCAGCCCGGCTCCAGCTTTCGAACGCGACCAAAAGCACGGCAAACGGTCCACCACAGCGGAAATCTGACGCTCGCCCGAGCCGCGCCGCCGCGAAAACGAACTCGTCGGTGTCTAAACGCCGGCCAGCTGACGTGGCATGCGTGGGGCCCCACCCTGGGTCACTGCCTTTGGGCCTGGGGGCCCCAACTGGCCAAGTTGACCGGGTCAACTATGCTGATTTGGCAGCTACTGCCACTGACATGCGGGCCCGCATCATTTAAAACATTTTGTAAATAGATAAAATGCTAATTATTTCATTAAATAATTTAATTATCTAAATAGCCACTGACTACTGGGTCCCACCCACTAGTTAACCCAATTAATTAGTCTAAAAACCCCCTGTTAGTACCCTGTCAATGGCATGTGGGTCCCACTGGACCCACCTGTCTGGTTTGACTGGTCAACCGACCAGTTGACCTGCTGACATCACTCTGATGTCATGCTGACGTCATCATTCACTGTTTGGATAATGTTGGATTTAGTTAATTAATTAAAATCAGAAAATGATTTAAATCTTTAGAAAATCATATCTTTTAATCCGTAACTCGGATTAAAATATTTTCAACATGAAAGTTGCTCAGAACGTCGAGACGATTCCGGATACGCAGCCCGTTCGTCCGCCACACATGTCAGGACCCCGATTCCAAGTCACACCGATCTAGCATGTAACACATCATATCACTTTGTGGCCTCACGCACGGTATTTCCACGGGTGCCACCTTACCTGGCCCGGAACCGTTTGCGCATTTTGGCTCACGTATATGATAGTGTCGCTAGCATCCATATGACAAAGAACCCGGGCCGACATGGCTAGTCGTGAACCCAAAGCGGCACAGACCTATGGAGACAGACATACATGAATCACATCGAACATGTCGGTCATCAACGAGTGATTCCGGGCTGTAGCACTGGGCTAACAGGACTCCGGGGATCCCGGGCTGTAGCAGGCTAGGCAGGACTCCGGAAATCACCGCGTGACATTTCCCCGAAGGGACAGACATAGGGACGAAGTGAAACACATGCCGGCCAGTCAAGTGTCCTGAACAGTAGTGCTGGGCTAGCAGGACTCCGGTGAACCGGGCTGTAGCGGACTACTATGGCTCGAGGAACACTAGACTACATTTCCCCATAAGAAAGGCTGCGAAGGATAAACAACTAGGTTGTCGGATCCTACACATACCAAGCATTTCAATCATACACACAATATGCTCGATATGTGTAAATACAATATGGCATCATAACAAGACTCTACGACTCAAGTATTAATTCATTAGGCTCCGAAGAGCCAGATATTACAAGCATGGGTCTCATGACCCAACAATCATAGCATACAATGCAAAACACATGCGGAAGCTTAACATGTCTGAGTACAGACATCTATAAATGAAAAAGGCTAAGAAGCCTGACTATCCACCAGATCCTGTCGAGGGCACAAGATCGTAGCTGAGGTATCAAGCTAAACGTCGAAGTCCACGCGGAACTACTAGCGAGACTGGAGTCTCTCTGCAAAACATAAATTAAGCAAACGTGAGTACAAAGGTACTCAGCAAGACTTACATCAGAACTAGCTACATATGCATCGGTATCAACAAAGGGGGTGGTGGAGTTTAACTGCAGCAAGCCAGCTTTGACTCAGTGGCTAACCTGAACTACGACTGCAAGTAACTCTTTTGAGGTGGCGCACACGAGTCCACAAATTCACCATACCAATACACCACTATGGATCTGCTCCCGTCTCCCTACGAGAACACCATCCATAGCACTCACGCTTATCTTGCGCATTTTAGAGTATCCAGTTTCACTTGTCTATGAACTATGCAAGGGGTCCAAGTTTCCATATCCGAGGAATCCGGCTATTCGAATAGATAATGATAACCCTGCAGGGGTGTACTTCTTCACACACGCTCTCGCCACTTATAGCCCTGTACACGTCATGTACCTCGGCAACCTTCAAGCGGAAGCCGGGCGAGGGAGTCGGCCACGACCTGACTAACCAACAAGTCTCTCATCCAGGTTTATGGCTTATTCGGGTTCCATCCGCAAGGAGATCCGGCCGGGGTGTCGCTCACGGCCCCAAACGATGTGTGCAGGGTTCCCAAGCCCACCATCCGGGTGCCACTTGGTACACCGTGCCACGGTGCCTAGTCTGTCCCAAGCCCACCTGTACCGGGTGCCACTTGGTAGACTACTAACACTACCTACAAACACCAGAAACTAGTTGCAACTCCTGGACAGAGATCGAGTTGATTAATAAGCCAAGAGGGGCCGAGTTATCGGAACCCAATGTGTGGTAGTAACTGTTCATGGATCACAAACACAGAACTCAGTTCCTGAGGACGGCTGCAATGAGACAACCCACCATGTACTCCTACATGGCCTCTCACCGCTACCTTTACCAAATCGTGTTCACACACTTAGCTCTCAACAGTAGGACATGTTTACACACCTCCGATTCATCCCGATGAATCAGACCTGACCCAACTCTAAGCAGTAGCAGGCATGACAAACAAGCATGAATGAGTAGGCACATCAGGGCTCAAACAACTCCTACTCATGCTAGTGGGTTTCATCTATTTACTGTGGCAATGACAGGTCATGCAGAGGATAAGGGGTTCAACTACCGCAACAAGTAGCAGATGATCGTTGTTGTCCTAATGCAGTTAAAGAGAGCAGGAGCGAGAGAGTGGGCTTGTATCAGAATGAACAAGGGGGTTTTGCTTGCCTGGCACTTCTGAAGATAATATAGTTCTTCATCGGTGTCATCGAACAATCGTCGGAGCGGCGTCTACTGAGAAGGGACAGTCACCGGCAAACAAAAAAGGAACCACAATCAATGCAATGCACAATCATATGAATGATATGCCATATTAAAGTACTGAATTGACCTAGTGCAACAGTTAGTCATGTTCATTGAAGTGGAATTCAAACCTATAGCAAATTCCAACTCCAAAACTATTTACCATTTATTCCATAATCATGAATTGTCCCATTCAGTGATGTTAACTTGTTCAAACATGCATGAAAATGCCATATCCAGATTCTTTGGATTTTTCTGACCATTTTTCATATATAATTTATTTTATTTGGAGTTACGGTTGAATTTCTATGATTTTTAGAAGATTTGGGCATTTTCTGAAAATAAATAAATCATTTAAGATTTATTTAAATTCCAGAAAGGAATTATTGCATCAGCATGACCTCACAGTGACGTCAGCAAGGTCAACAGCTCGGTCCAGGTCAAACCTGACGTGTGGGGTCCACACGTCAGTGACACAGTCAACTAACTAAGTTAGTTAGCCCTAACTAACTGGGCTGGGCCCACTGGTCAGCGACTAACCCAGCTAACCTAACTAGCTAATTAGCGCTAACTAAGTAATTAGTCGGGCAGGGCCCGTGGGTCAGTGAGAGAGAGGGGGAGGTCAAACCGGGCAGTGGGTCAACCCACGCCGGTCAACGAGTCAGCGGTCGCCGGCATTTAGCCGCCGGCGATGACAGAGACGGCGGGGCGGCTCGGGAATGCTCTACAGGGCACCATTCGATCCATGGGTTGCACCTACAGGTTCCTGGGAGTGAGGCGCGTCCATTGGGGGAGGTGGTAGGAGCTGGGGTGGCCGGAAAAGTAGCCGGCGACGAGGTTCAGCGGCGGCAGCAGTTCGGGCATCCTCGGGATAGCGCTACAGAGCACGGGAGGGGGCGCCGTGGTTGTCTGCGGGCTCATGGGATCGTGCTGAGCACGATGGTGTGCTCGGACACGAGCTGCGGTGGCTGTGGCCACGGCGGCGACATCACCGGCGGCGTGGAGTGCTCGGCCAAGATGGGGCTATGACCTAGAGGTCAAAACGACTAGGGAAAAAGGGGGAAACGACGCAGGGGCTCACTGTGGTGACGTAGGGATGGCCAGCGTGCTCGGGGAAGCGTCGGTGGCGGCGAATCGACTGGCGAAGTCCGGCGAGCAGGAGCGGTGGTGACGAGCTCGAAGACGACGGCATAGTGATCCTCGGCTTGCGTGGCTTGGAGAGGAGGAAGAAGGGCACCAGGCGGAGCTCGGGGGTGCATCGGGGAGGCTCAAAGATGGCTGTGGCCTTGGGGGAGCTCGTCGGCGGCGACGGCTGCGTTCGGTTGCGCGCATGAGAGAGAGACGGAGAAGGGGACGAGGGCGAGGGAGAGTGCGAGAGCGTCAAGGGGGTCCAGGGGGGTAGCGTGGCATCGCAGAGGCCTAAGGGGGGGGGGAAGGGGAGCTCGCCAGCGCGAAGCAGGAGCTGGCACAGCCGGCGTCGTGCTCTGGTCTGCCTCTGCCAGTAGGCAGAGGTTGAAGACAGGTATGCCCCTGGTGGGCTGGGCCATTGGGCTGGGCCGGCTCTGCTACAGGTGAGCCAGGTAAGGCCCTTTCTCTTGTCTGTTTTATTTAATTTATGTTCTGTTTTCTATTTTGCTATTATGTTTTGATTTAGTTCAAGACCAAACCATTTTCAAAATTCATAAAAATAATTGTGTGAACTAAATGGACTTATCCAAATCCACACAACAATTTTCAGAATTATTGAACATATATTTATTATATAATAAATATAGATCCAATTCAAATATTTATTGGATTAAATCAAAGGCCCAAAATAATTGCTTCTGAGATTCTAAAAATATTGGTTTGAATTTTGTCCCTTGCCAATATTTCCAGAGATTCACAGGAACATTTTCTTGGACTTAATTGAGGCAATTTTTATCTTGGTCATTTTTAGAAATGTTCTCTGAGGCTTTCACATGTCCCCATTTCAAGTTTCAGATCAAATTAGACATGATGCATGAATGCTTGTGCAACTATTTGCAAACAAATTCTAGGGCTGTGACAACTCACCCCCACTAACAAAAATCTAATCCCGAGATTCAAGACGTGAGGTAAGCAGACAGTGGGGCACAACTAACACGGTCTTCACGATCCAGGTTGCATCTCATAAGGTTGTTGATCCGATCACCATCATTGTCTTGATGTCTTGCTCTGAGAATTTCATCCACTCATGACAATGAGAAGGAAGGAAAACCCTAAAGAGTCGATCTCCTCGAAGATCAGGCAACTCACGATCAACTCACGGAGTGAGACATAGAAACATCTCGCGAACTGAGAGGCAAAACTTGCATCAGGAGCGATAGAAGAAATAATTTGACGAGGGTTTCAAAGTAGCGAGGGAAATTGCCATGATTCTATAACAGGGCACCTCGGGGAAGGTGACTCGAAGAACTATTCCCTCAAGTGGCAAAAAGAATTACTTTTGACCCATAGATCATTGAAACTCTTTATACCAGCCTAAGGCAATCACAATCGATCTTTTGAAGGAGTTCAAAAGAATGACATACTTGGACTAGAAAGGATGATGTGGACTACCTTGTTGAAGACAGCGCAATGGATGATTTTTGCTTATCATCGGAGATGGATGGGACCCATGGTAAGTCCACTTTTGAAGATGATCCTAAACAGTAATTGCTGAGGAGGGGTAGTCCGTAGTAGGATGACACAATGGCGGTGCAAGCTGGGAACAAAATGCAAATGTCGGGAATGATTCTAGTAACTGGGGAGAAGGTTCACCGGCAAAGGTGATTCCACCAATTGGATGGCTATCAACAACTGCGAGGACGGAGGCACATTCCAGTTAACGACAACATCAGAACCTAGTGCCTGAGCGTGCTCTCACGAACTTGAGCATTTCCATACTCATCAAGGTCTTACCAACATCCATGTCAAGGATCCTGGCAACACAACATACCGCCATGATGAATGGTGATGGATAATGCAGATGCAAAGGAAGATAACACTTTCTCAGATTTCACCTTAGCGAAGTCAAGGAAACAAAATCTGGATGATCGACCGAGAGACATTTAGCACTCCGCTTCTAATGTTCTCCTTGATGTACTGGTTACCACGGTCATGCTTTAAGCATCGGCGTAGCCACCAAGTAGTGGTCGGACTTCGGAATACAATAGATCCATAAGGAACAACTTCTGGAGTAAATCCTACGAAATCCTCATGGGAAGATGGCCAACTTTCTTCAATCGAGATACTACAATAATAGGTCTTCCGGCTGGATGTGTTGGCCACGACATCCACTTTACCGGTTATCGAGAGACCAATATTATAGTTCTTGGAAAATGCTCCAACCATCATATCTACCTGAGATTCAGATCTGGTTGGTGACAGGATATTCCAGACTCATCGAGTCTAGAAAGAAGATGAAAGTTTGCAACACAAAGCGACGAGACGACGTTGCAAGATTCTCGGGGAATGAACGGCGATAGCAAGCTCCAAAACATGAGCTGGTTCTGCTACAACATGTGAACACATTGTCCCAGACAAATATGACCACATGGTAGTCTTATAATAAAACACTACCTAGTTCTGGTGGGGAACCATCATTGAGGATATCGAAATCTGGTGCATGACCTAGGATAGCACAACAACTCCTTTTCCTGGAATAGGTCAATCAGTGGCTTAGTGTGCTATGGAATTCATATGGAATGAAGATGATCAGTTTATCAGACCATGGAATACTTCGCACGTGCATGACTGACTTGGGATGATTCCAGAGGAAGCAAAACTAACTTTCTCGAACTCACGGCGGCAGCTTGCACCAAATGCACGTGAATCAGGGGAAGTCACTTCTTTCATCCAACATATGCTTCATGAGCTAGCATGAAGAGATGCTTTCGAAAGTTTCCAACACTCGCTTAATGTTCGACAAAATCATGGAGAGGACATGGATGTTGTCGATGGGCTCAACAACAATTCATCTAGGTTTCCATATAAATGGAATTCCATAATTAAGTAGACACGATGATAGCATTGGTCAGACCCAAAGGATATAATGATGTATGCTCGAGGAGTCAACCACGAGTAAAACAACATTACGAATATCGTTTGTTCTGATTTGATTTGACGATAGCCCACACTCAAATCAAAGTTTGGGTAAGACAATAGCACCGACGATTGATCACGAGGATCAATTGATGAAGATATCGTCTTTCTTCAACACACACGCACACACACGCAGGATATCCCTTAGGGATGAGCTAAGTCGGACAAGTTTTCATCTTCCAACTCTCCAAGTTGTTGTTAAGCTTAACCAACTAGCTCAGGGGTATCCAACACAGATTCTTGGGGAAAAGTGGTTTATTGAAAAACCATCTTGATCACGAACTCAACATAACGGTCAGGTGACAACCTGGTAACACTTCCGAGAAGATATTCGGAAAATCACGAACCACCGGTATGTTATTAAGCTCGAGAACAATCTTGCTTTTCAGGGCAAGACGATATGATCAAGGAGCGAGGGATTCACAGTCCTAACGGATTGGTCGATGAGTGCACCCGGAAATATGATATTGGTAGCACGATCAATCTTAGGATGGTGATTTAATTACCAGCACACTAAGAATGAGAGTATTGTCCATTAACTACCATGCAACGGAGTAGCTAGGAGTATTGATGTCGCACATCACAGTACACTTGTTGGCACTCCGGTTACAATAACACGGAACCGAGGAATGAACAATGATGGCAAGAAGTATTACTGCGTCAGGAATTCATAAGAGGTGGTGCAATTCTCATGACACTCCTGACATAAAGATGGTAACACTCCAAGGTAGAGCAGAGCAAAAGCTGGATTGGCATTTTGATCTGCGGAATACAACCACTTTGACCCGATCCCAGAAATGGATGAGGTACTGGAGTTTGTTTCTCCTAGTCATTCCGAATAGAATGGTTTGACGGACCACAGAAGTAAAAGGCACTGATGAACATGAATGCACGACTACTTCTGACTATCAAGTGATAGACGAAGGTCGGAATATAACTGAAGGGGGAAACAACTCAAGGAACATATAACTTTCTGAGTTGTGGATGCATAGGTTAGTATGTCGAACGGTTTCAACATATTTCTTCCGGATAACCCATGCAGAAAGGTAGAACTGGCAGAGCCACAATATAGAATGGAGAACTCATCAAGAGCACTCTGGTTGTGATCCTTTGGTTCAAGAACTTCTGCCATAAGTGGTTCATAGTATTTGGAAGAAGGAAATACCACGGACCTCGAGGACTATCGCAAAGGTTACTAATATCTTAAGGGAACTAGCAAATACTAACGACATGAAGTTGGGTGAATCTCGGGTTCAAAACCCAGGAATAGAATACCTACCACTACATGGCATCACGGGATGCTTTTGAGAATAATGGCCAGAATCACACACTGGGAATACAAAACATGGCTAGATCACTAGGTGACTCCCTAAAACACCTAGGGTCATAGTAATAGCTCCAACATATATGTCGAGGTAACGGAGTACCTCAACTCACCATTAGTGTGGTTAATCTGACCCAAAAGGATATCAGAAATGGAAAGAAAGGATTTGCAAATGCATCAGACTATTTAGAAACCTGGGATGACTCGGACAGCATAACGGCTGTAAATGCTCGAAAAGATTTGAGACATCCTGCAAAAATGGTGGCATAACCACTCAGAATCATAATATCAAGGTTCTGAGGCCAATTATGAATATATGGAAGTAGTAGAAACTGAGCTGGGGCTTAAAACCAACAATCTTATAAGTCTATGGATTAGAAACACGTCATCCTGATAGATAGATGAGAAGGCCTAGTTCTTAATCCCCGTAGAAACGAAGAGGTTGACTCAGATCAGAAGGCCATGAGGTATAAGGAGTAAAAGAGCCTTACGTTCCCTTCCACAATCAATTCCCTTACATAGCTAAAGCATTCCTAGACACGACTTCGACCAGTTTGGCTTGGTAATCCTACAGGCAGTCAGGCTCTGATACCAACGCTGTCAGGACCCCGATTCCAAGTCACACCGATCTAGCATGTAACACATCATATCACTTTGTGGCCTCACGCATGGTATTTCCACGGGTGCCACCTTACCTGGCCCGGGACCGTTTGCGCCTTTTGGCTCACGTATATGATAGTGTCGCTAGCATCCATATGACAAAGAACCCGGGCCGACATGGCTAGTCGTGAACCCAAAGCGGCACAGACCTATGGAGACAGGCATACATGAATCACATCGAACATGTCGGTCATCAACGAGTGATTCCGGGCTGTAGCACTGGGCTAACAGGACTCCGGGGATCCCGGGCTGTAGCAGGCTAGGCAGGACTCCGGAAATCACCGCGTGACATTTCCCCGAAGGGACAGACATAGGGACGAAGTGAAACACATGCCGGCCAGTCAAGTGTCCTAAACAGTAGTGCTGGGCTAGCAGGACTCCGGTGAACCGGGCTGTAGCGGACTACTATGGCTCGAGGAACACTAGACTACATTTCCCCATAAGAAAGGCTGCGAAGGATAAACAACTAGGTTGTCGGATCCTACACATACCAAGCATTTCAATCATACACACAATATGCTCGATATGTGTAAATACAACATGGCATCACAACAAGACTCTACGACTCAAGTATTAATTCATTAGGCTCCGAAGAGCCAGATATTACAAGCATGGGTCTCATGACCCAACAATCATAGCATACAATGCAAAACACATGCGGAAGCTTAACATGTCTGAGTACAGACATCTATAAATGAAAAAGGCTAAGAAGCCTGACTATCTACCAGATCCTGTCGAGGGCACAAGATCGTACCTGATGTATCAAGCTAAACGTCGAAGTCCACGCGGAACTACTAGCGAGACTGGAGTCTCTCTGCAAAACATAAATTAAGCAAACGTGAGTACAAAGGTACTCAGCAAGACTTACATCAGAACTAGCTACATATGCATCGGTATCAACAAAGGGGGTGGTGGAGTTTAACTGCAGCAAGCCAGCTTTGACTCAGTGGCTAACCTGAACTACGACTGCAAGTAACTCTTTTGAGGTGGCGCACACGAGTCCACAAATTCACCATACCAATACACCACTATGGATCTGCTCCCGTCTCCCTACGAGAACACCATCCATAGCAATCACGCTTATCTTGCGCATTTTAGAGTATCCAGTTTCACTTGTCTATGAACTATGCAAGGGGTCCAAGTTTCCATATCCGAGGAATCCGGCTATTCGAATAGATAATGATAACCCTGCAGGGGTGTACTTCTTCACACACGCTCTCGCCACTTATAGCCCTGTACACGTCATGTACCTCGGCAACCTTCAAGCGGAAGCCAGGCGAGGGAGTCGGCCACGACCTGACTAACCAACAAGTCTCTCATCCAGGTTTATCGCCTATTCGGGTTCCATCCGCAAGGAGATCCGGCCGGGGTGTCGCTCACGGCCCCAAACGATGTGTGCAGGGTTCCCAAGCCCACCATCCGGGTGCCACTTGGTACACCGTGCCACGGTGCCTAGTCTGTCCCAAGCCCACCTGTACCGGGTGCCACTTGGTAGACTACTAACACTACCTACAAACACCAGAAACTAGTTGCAACTCCTGGACAGAGATCGAGTTGATTAATAAGTCAAGAGGGGCCGAGTTATCGGAACCCAATGTGTGGTAGTAACTGCTCATGGATCACAAACACAGAACTCAGTTCCTGAGGACGGCTGCAATGAGACAACCCACCATGTACTCCTACATGGCCTCTCACCGCTACCTTTACCAAATCGTGTTCACACACTTAGCTCTCAACAGTAGGACATGTTTACACACCTCCGATTCATCCCGATGAATCAGACCTGACCCAACTCTAAGCAGTAGCAGGCATGAAAAACAAGCATGAATGAGTAGGCACATCAGGGCTCAAACAACTCCTACTCATGCTAGTGGGTTTCATCTATTTACTGTGGCAATGACAGGTCATGCAGATGATAAGGGGTTCAACTACCGCAACAAGTAGCAGATGATCGTTGTTGTCCTAATGCAGTTAAAGAGAGCAGGAGCGAGAGAGTGGGCTTGTATCGGAATGAACAAGGGGGTTTTGCTTGCCTGGAACTTCTGAAGATAATATAGTTCTTCATCGGTGTCATCGAACAATCGTCGGAGCGGGGTCTACTGAGAGGGGACAGTCACCGGCAAACAAAAAAGGAACCACAATCAATGCAATGCACAATCATATGAATGATATGCCATATTAAAGTACTGAATTGACCTAGTGCAACAGTTAGTCATGTTCATTGAAGTGGAATTCAAACCTATAGCAAATTCCAACTCCAAAACTATTTACCATTTATTCCATAATCATGAATTTTCCCATTCAGTGATGTTAACTTGTTCAAGCATGCATGAAAATGCCATATCCAGATTATTTGGATTTTTCTAATCATTTTTCATATATAATTTATTTTATTTGGAGTTACGGTTGAATTTCTATGATTTTTAGAAGTTTTGGGCATTTTCTGAAAATAAATAAATCATTTAAGATTTATTTAAATTCCAGAAAGGAATTATTGCATCAGCATGACCTCATAGTGACATCAGCAAGGTCAACAGCTCGGTCCAGGTCAAACCTGACGTGTGGGGTCCACACGTCAGTGACATAGTCAACTAACTAAGTTAGTTATCCCTAACTAACTGGGCTGGGCCCACTGGTCAGCGACTAACCCAGCTAACCTAACTAGCTAATTAGCGCTAACTAAGTAATTAGTCGGGCGGGGCCCGTGGGTCAGTGAGAGAGAGGGGGAGGTCAAACCGGGCAGTGGGTCAACCCACGCCGGTCAACGAGTCAGCGGTCGCCGGCGTTTAGCCGCCGGCGACGACAGAGACGGCGGGGCGGCTCGGGAATGCTCTACAGGGCACCATTCGATCCGTGGGTTGCACCTACGGGTTCCTGGGAGTGAGGCGCATCCATTGGGGGAGGTGGTAGGAGCTGGGGTGGCCGGAGAAGTAGCCGGCGACGAGGTTCAGCGGCTGCAGCAGCTCGGGCATCCTCGGGATAGCGCTACAGAGCACGGGAGGGGGTGCCGTGGTTGTTTGCGGGCTCATGGGATCGTGCTGAGCATGATGGTGTGCTCGGACACGAGCTGCGGTGGCTGTGGCCACGGCGGCGACATCGCCGGCGGCGTGGAGTGCTCGGCCAAGATGGGGCTATGGCCTAGAGGTCAAAACGACCAGGGAAAAAGGGGGAAACGATGCAGGGGCTCACTGTGGTGACGTAGGGATGGCCAGCGTGCTCGGGGAAGTGTCGGTGGCGGCGAATCGACCGGCGAAGTCCGGCGAGCAGGAGCGGTGGTGACGAGCTCGAAGACGACGGCATGGTGATCCTCGGCTTGCGTGGCTTGGCGAGGAGGAAGAAGGGCACCAGGCGGAGCTCGGGGGTGCATCGGGGAGGCTCAAAGATGGTTGTGGCCTTGGGGGAGCTCGTCGGCGGCGACGGATGCATTCGGTTGCGCACATGAGAGAGAGACGGAGAAGGGGACGAGGGCGAGGGAGAGTGCGAGAGCGTCAAGGGGGTCCAGGGGGGTAGCGTGGCATCGCAGAGGCCTAAGGGGGGGGGGGAAGGGGAGCTCGCCAGCGTGAAGCAGGAGCTGGTGCAGCCGGCGTCGTGCTCTGGTCTGCCTCTGCCAGTAGGCAGAGGTTGAAGACAGGTATGCCCCTGGTGGGCTGGGCCATTGGGCTGGGCCGGCTCTGCTACAGGTGAGCCAGGTAAGGCCCTTTCTCTTGTCTGTTTTATTTAATTTATGTTCTGTTTTCTATTTTGCTATTATATTTTGATTTAGTTCAAGACCAAACTATTTTCAAAATTCATAAAAATAATTGTGTGAACTAAATGGACTTATCCAGATCCACACAACAATTTTCAGAATTATTGAACATATATTTATTATATAATAAATATAGATCCAATTCAAATATTTATTGGATTAAATCAAAGGCCCAAAATAATTGCTTCTGAGATTCTAAAAATATTGGTTTGAATTTTGTCCCTTGCCAATATTTCCAGAGATTCACAGGAACATTTTCTTGGACTTAATTGAGGCAATTTTTATCTTGGTCATTTTTAGAAATGTTCTCTGAGGCTTTCACATGTCCCCATTTCAAGTTTCAGATCAAATTAGACATGATGCATGAATGCTTGTGCAACTATTTGCAAACAAATTCTAGGGCTGTGACAACGCATCCCTAGCATAGCGAACACGCAACTTTCCCCCTCCGGCTACTCTGCCCGAAAACGCAAAACACCGGGGATACTTTCCCGGATGTTTTCCCCCTTCACCGGTACCACCTCGTACCGCGTTAGGGCACACCTAGCCCCACGCTTTGTCATGTCATGCATCGTCATGCATTTGTCTGCATTATATTTATTGTTTCTTCCCCCTCTTCTCTCGCTAGACACCGAGACCGATGCCGCTGCTACCCAGTACGACTACGGTGTTGACGACCCCTCTCTTTTGCCAGAGCAACCAGGCAAGCCTCCCCCCTTGATCACCAGATATCGCCTACTCTTCTCTCTACTTCTTGCATTAGAGTAGTGTAGCATGTTACTGCTTTCCGTTCATCCTATCCTGATGCATAGCCTGTCCTTGCTACTACTGTTGTTACCTTTACCTGCAATCCTAATGCTTAGTATAGGATGCTGGTTTATCATCAGTGGCCCTACATTCTTGTCCGTCTGCCATGCTATACTATCGGGCTGTCATCACTCGGGAGGTGATCACGAGTATATACTATATACTTTATACATGATACATGTGATGACCAAAGTCGGGTTAGCTCAAGGAGTACCCGTAGTTGATTCACGAATTGGGGGCTGGAAGGACATACTTTCCCGACGGCCCTCTATGTGGATCTTTGTGGCGAAGCGACAGGGCAGGTTGAGACCACCTAGTAGAGAGGTGGGCCTGGCCCTGGTCGGCGTCCGCGGTTATTTCAAGATAACACGTTTAACGAGATCTTGGTATTTGATCTAAGTCTGGCTACTGGCCTATACGCACTAACCATCTACGCGGGGACAGTTATGGGCATCTCGACGTCGTGGTATCAGCCGAAGCCTTGGTGACGTTAGCGACTGAGTGGCGCGCGCCGGGTTGGACCGCGTAACGCAACTTCCTTTGTAATGGAGGTTGCTAGGTCTGCTCTCCGGCCGCGTACGCAACGTGCAGGTGTGCAAAGGGCGATGGGCCCAGACCCCTGCGCCATAGGATTTAGACCGGCGTGCTCACCTCTCTGTTGTGCCTAGGTAGGGCTGCGACGTGTTGATCTTTCGAGGCCGGGCATGACCCAGGAAAGTGTGTCCGGCCAAATGGGATCGAGCGTGTTGGGTTATGTGGTGCACCCCTGCAGGGAAGTTAATCTATTCGAATAGCCGTGATCTTCGATAACAGGACGACTTGGAGTTGTACCTTGACCTTATGACAACTAGAACCAGATATTTAATAAAATACACCCTTCAAAGTGCCAGATACAACCGGTGGTCGCTCTCTCACAGGGCGATGAGGGGCGGATCATCGGTTAGGATTATGCTATGCGATGCTGCTTGGAGGACCTCAGTCTACTCTCTTCTACATGCTGCAAGACGGGGGCTGCTAGAAGCGTAGTCTTCGACAGGACTAGCTATCCCCCTATTATTCTGGCTTTCTGCAGTTCAGTCCACCGATATGGCCCTTTACACATTTACCCATGCATAAGTAGTGTAGCTCCTTGCTTGCGAGTACTTTGGATGAGTACTCACGGTTGCTTTCTCCCTCTTTTCCCCCTATCCCTTCTACCTGGTTGTCGCAACCAGATGTTGGAGCCCAGGATCCAGACGCCATCATCGACGACGACTCCTACTACACCGGAGGTGCCTACTACTACGTGCTGCCCGCTGATGACGACCAGGAGTAGTTAGGAGGATCCCAGGCAGGAGGCCTGCGCCTCTTTCGATCTGTATCCCAGTTTATGCTAGCCTTCTTAAGGCAAACTTGTTTAACTTATGTCTGTACTCCGATATTGTTGCTTCCGCTGACTCGTCTATGATCGAGCTCTTGTATTCGAGCCCTCGAGGCCCCTGGATTGTAATATGATGCTTGTATGACTTATTTTATTTGTAGAGTTGTGTTGTGATATTTACCCGTGAGTCCTTGATCTTGATCGTACACATTTGCGTGCATGGTTAGTGTACGGTCAAATCGGGGGCGTCACATCGATGAAGACGATAACGATGATGATGGTTCCTTGGCGGTGTTCCGGCACTACGAAAAGAGGGGGGTCCCCCTCTTTCATCTTATTTCTTGGCCTGCCCTAGATGGTAGAAGGGTTTTCCCTCTATTCCTTGGTATTCATGGCCCTGGGAGGTCCAGAGTCTCTTCTGACAATGGATTTAACCCTTTCCGACAGAGTGCGAGAAAAGGGCTTTCTTTCTCGCTTCGAAATCGCCCGAGGTGCTAGTGTAAAAATTCCAAAAAAATATGACTAGGGTTTTGGTGTATATATAGAGAAATGAGCCCTGAGAGGAAGTGGAGATGAGGTCCATGGGCTCCATTCGATGGGCCCATGGAACCTAGGCCATGGCCGCATGACAAGGGTGTGTGGAGCCCTGGTGGGTCCCTTCCAACTAGGCTGCTAGAGCAAGGTTTCCTGTAATACATATATCAATGTCGTTTTTGTGTACCTAAAAATATTTTTTGTGTTACATAAAAAATGCAAAAATAATAGCAACCGACACCGGATTAGTATGTTAGTACAATAAAAATAATAAGAACATGTGGCAAAACTATGTATAAATGATATGTATATCGCATGTACATAAAAAATTATAATACCAAAAAATATAGATACGTCGTAGAAGTATTATAGAGCAGCTCCTCCCACTTTAGATGTGCATCGAGGCGCAAAGATCCAGGTAGTAGTGTTGCTCTTGGAGGCCGACGATAGGGGTAGGTCCTCCCGCTTTAGATGTGCACCAGGGAACATGGACGAGGTGGCGGCGCCGTTCTAGGAGGTTGGCGATGGGAGCAACTTGTCTCTCTCCCCCTCCCCCCTCGCCAGTGACAACAATCTCCAACACCGGCACCACTAGTTTCACCCATCCACTACCGACCAATGATCAAGCCTTCCCACCTCCACCTAAACTCCACCGAGCGCGGCTTGCTCCCTCCAGGTGTCATGTCACTGAGCCCATGCAACACCTCTCGCTGCTAGCTACATGCCTCCGTCGTAAAAATGATGGTGGCTCTCACAAGCGAAGGGGCGAACATTGACGAGAGTGAGGAGCGGGATGATTTGCTCCCGACACCAATTGGACAAACGGCTGTAACTCACGAGAGGAATAGTAAGGGACTAAATCTACTGGCTATTAAGCATGGAGGGATAGAGAAGAGAGAGAGAGAGAGAGAGAGAGAGAGAGTCAAAACCAGATTTACCCGAGGAATACCACTATGAGAAAAAAAGTCTACTCTGTTTTAGGAGTTGGGAAATACATAGGTTAAGGTTGTGTTCGGTAATACTCTGCTCCTTCGCCAAGGAGTGGAGCGGGCGGAGACAGCTCGCCGAAATTTCACTGGATGCTGCTCCGCTCCGCAACGGAGAGTTTCGTAACGGCCCCTAAACATAAGTTTTAGGGTTTCGAAAAAATATTTTAGGGACAAAGCTCGTACTACTACAGTACTCCCTCCGTTCTTAAATATAAGTCTTTTTAGACATTTCAAATGGACTACAACATACGGATATATGTAGACACATTTTAGAATGTAGGTTCACTTATTTTACTCTGTATGTAGTCACTTGTTGGAATCTCTAGAAAGACTTATACTCTCTCCATTCCCTTATACAAGGCCACTATGAAAAATACAATTTACATCTATACAAGGCCATTAACAATAATCGAGGCAAAAATTAATGATATTTTCTCGTACTACCAACTTGTTTAATACGTGCATGCATGTAGTCATAATGACAATGTGCTACTTCCTTCCCATTTCTTCTTTGCATGCATGCGGGCATATTAATGATCCCGGTTAACGAAAAGAATAATTGACTTGCAAAGCAATCATTAAATTTTACCTTGGTACCTATAATTTGAGTTTGTGGCCTTGTATAAGAGAATGGAGGGAGTATTTGAGAACAAAGGGAGTACTTCACAATAAGTTGAGGTGAAAAATGGGGGGTCCACCACAGGGAAAGCATTGAGGCGGTTGGAGGCGACCGCAAGGCGATCGTGCTCCAGCGCTAGGTTTAGGGTTTTCTGCTGGGAGTGTTGCGGTTCCGACGGCGGCTGGGTGTGCGACGTCGCAGCCTAGGTGCGGGTCAGCGACGCGTTTTATTCTGCCAAGGGTGGAGCTGATGGCGGAGTGTTGGGGAACGTAGTAATTTCAAAAAAATTCCTACGCACACGCAAGATCATGGTGATGCATAGCAACGAGGGAAAGCGTTGACACAACGTAGAGGAAGTAGTCGTACGTCTTCTTCCCGATCCGACCGATCCAAGCACCGTTACTCCGGCACCTCCGAGTTCTTTAGCACATGTTCAGCTCGATGACGATCCCCGGGCTCCGATCCAGCAAAGCTTCGGGGAGGAGTTCCGTCAGCACAACGGCGTGGTGACGATCTTGATGTACTACTGACGCAGGGCTTTGCCTAAGCACTACAACGGTATGATCGAGGTGGAATTTCGTGGCAGGGGGCACCGCACACGACTAAGGAACGATCTGAAGGATCAACTTGTGTGTCTATGGGGTGCCCCCTGCCCCTGTATATAAAGGATGGAGGAGGAGGAGGCCGGCCAAGGCAAAGGTGCGGCCAGGATAGGGAGTCCTACTAGGACTCCAAGTCCTAATAGGAGTCCACCAAGAGGGGAGGAAGGGAGAAGGAATAGGAGGAGAAGGAGAGGTGGCCGGCCTCCTTTTCCCTAGTACAATTCGGACCAAAGGGGAGGGGGGGCGCAGCAGCCTTTTCCTCTTCCCACTAAAGCCCGTCAAGGCCCATTACTTCTCCCGTAACTACCCGGTACTCCAAAAAATACCCGAATCACTCGGAACCTTTCCGATGTCCGAATATAGTCGTCCAATATATCGATCTTTACGTCTCGACCATTTCGAGACTCCTCGTCATGTCCCCGATCTCATCCGGGACTCCGAACTCCATCGGTACATCAAAACTCATAAACTCATAATATAACTGTCATCAAAACCTTAAGCGTGCGGACCCTACGGTTCGAGAACAATGTAGACATGACCGAGACACGTCTCCGGTCAATAACCAATAGCGGGACCTGGATGCCCATATTGGCTCCTACATATTCTACGAAGATCTTTATCGGTCAGACCGCATAACAACATACGTTGTTCCCTTTGTCATCGGTATGTTACTTGCCCGAGATTCGATCGTCGGTATCCAATACCTAGTTCAATCTCGTTACCGGCAAGTCTCTTTACTCGTTCTGTAATACATCATCTCGCAACTAACTCATTAGTTGCAATGCTTGCAAGGCTTATGTGATGTGCATTACCGAGAGGGCCCAGAGATACCTCTCCGACAATCGGAGTGACAAATCCTAATCTCGAAATACGCCAACCCAACATCTACCTTTGGAGACACCTGTAATGCTCCTTTATAATCACCCATTTACGTTGTGACGTTTGGTAGCACCCAAAGTGTTCCTCCGGCAAACGGGAGTTGCATAATCTCATAGTCATAGGAACATGTATAAGTCATGAAGAAAGCAATAGCAACATACTAAACGATCGGGTGCTAAGCTAATGGAATGGGTCATGTCAATCAGATCATTCAACTAATGATGTGACCTCGTTAATAAAATAACAACTCCTTTGTCTATGGTTAGGAAACATAACCATCTTTGATTAACGAGCTAGTCAAGTAGAGGCATACTAGTGACACTCTGTTTGTCTATGTATTCACACATGTATTATGTTTCCGGTTAATACAATTCTAGCATGAATAATAAATATTTATCATGATATAAGGAAATAAATAATAACTTTATTATTGCCTCTAGGGCATATTTCCTTCAGTCTCCCACTTGCACTAGAGTCAATAATCTAGATCACATCACCATGTGATTAACATCGATAGTTCACATCATCATGTGATTAACACCCATAGTTCACATCGTCATGTGACCAACACTCAAAGGGTTTACTAGATTCGGTAATCTGGTTCACATCGCTATGTGATTAACACCCAAAGAGTACTAAGGTGTGATCATGTTTTGCTTGTGTGAGAATCTTAGTCAACGGTCTTTCACATTCAGATCCGTTATGTATTTTGCAATTTTCTATGTCTACAATGCTCTGCACAGAGCTACTCTAGCTAATTGCTCCCACTTTCAATATGTATCTTGATCGAGACTTAGAGTCATCCAGATCAGTGTCAAAACTTGCATCGACGTAACCCTTTACGGCGAACCTTTTTGTCACCTCCATAATCGAGAAACATATCCTTATTCCACTAAGGATAATTTTGACCGTTGTCCAGTGATCTACTCCTAGATCACTATTGTACTCCCATGCCAATCAGTGTAGTGTATACAATAGATCTGGTACACAGCATGGCATACTTTATAGAACCTATGACTGAGGCATAGGGAATGACTTTCATTCTCTTTATATCTTCTGCCGTGGTCGGGATTTGAGTCTTACTCAACTTCACACCTTGTAACACAGGCAAGAAACTTTTTCTTTGACTATTCTTCAAAATCTTGTCAAGGTATGTACTCATTGAAAAAACTTATCAAGCGTCTTGATCTATCTCTATAGATCTTGAAGCTCAATATGTAAGCAGCTTCACCGAAGTCTTTCTTTGAAAAACTCCTTTCAAACACTCCTTTATGCTTTACAGAATAATTCTACATTATTTCCGATCAACAATATGTCATTCACATATACTTTATCAGAAATGCTGTAGTGCTCCCACTCACTTTCTTGTAAATACAGGCTTCACCGCAAGTCTGTATAAAACTATATGCTTTGATCAACTCATCAAAGCGTATATTCCAACTCCGAGATGCTTGCACCAGTCCACAGATGGATCGCTGGAGCTTGCACATTTTGTTAGCACCTTTCGGATTGACAAAACCTTTTGTTGCATCATATACAACTCTTCTTTAATAAATCCATTAAGGAATGCAGTTTTGTTTATCCATTTGCCAGATTTCATAAAATGCGGCAATTACTAACATGATTCGGACAGACTCAAGCATAGATACGAGTGAGAAGCTCTCATCGTAGTCAACACCTTGAACTTGTCGAAAACCTTTTGCGACAATTCTAGCTTTGTAGATAGTAACACTACTATCAGCGTCCGTCTTCCTCTTGATGATCCATTTATTCTCAATTGCTTGCCGATCATCGGGCAAGTCAACCAAAGTCCAAACTTTGTTCTCATACATGGATCATATCTCAGATTTCATGGCCTCAAACCATTTCGCGGAATCTGGGCTCATCATCGCTTCCTCATAGTTCGCAAGTTCGTCATGGTCTAGTAGCATGACTTCCAGAACAGGATTACCGTACCACTTTGGTGCGGATCTCACTCTGGATTACCTACGAGATTCGGTAGTAACTTGATCTGAAGTTACATGATCATCATCATTAGCTTCCTCACTAATTGGTGTAGTAGTCACAAGAACAGGTTTTGTGATGAACTACTTTCCAATAAGGGAGAAGGTACAATTACCTTATCAAGTTTTCTACTTTCCTCCCACTCACTTCTTTCGAGAGAAAACTCCTTCTCTAGAAAGTTTCCGAATTTAGCAACAAAAGTCTTGCCTTCGGTCTTGTGATAGAAGGTGTATCCAATAGTTTCCTTTGGATATCCTATGAAGACACATTTCTCCGATTTGGGTTTGAGCTTATCGAGATGAAACTTTTTCACATAAGCATCGCAACTCCAAACTTTAACAAACGACAACTTTGGTTTCTTGCCAAACCATAGTTCAGACTATGTCGTCTCAACGGACTTAGATGGTGCCCTTTTTAATGTGAATGTAGCTGTCTCTAATGCATGATCCCAAAACAATATTGGTAAATTGGTAAGAAACATCATAGATTTGCACTATATCTAATAAAGTACGGCTATGACATTCGGACACACCATTACACTATGGTGTTCCAGGTGGCGTGAGTAGTGAAACTATTTCACATTGTTTTAATTGAAGGCCAAACTCGTAACTCAAATATTTTACTTCTGCGATCATATCGTAGAAACCTTATTTTCTTGTCACGATGATTTTTCACTTCACTCTGAAATTCTTTGAACTTTTCAAATGTTTCAGACTTGTGTTTCATCAAGTAGATATACTCATATCTACTCAAATCATCTGTGAAGATCAGAAAATAATGATACCTATCGCGAGCCTCAATATTCATCGGACCACATACATCAGTATGTATGATTTCCAACAAATCTGTTGCTCGCTCCATTGTTCCGAAGAACAGAGTTTTAGTCATCTTGCCCATGAGGCATGGTTCGCAAGCATCAACTGATTCATAATCAAGTGATTCCAAAAGCCCATCAGCATGGAGTTTCTTCATGCGCTTTACACCAATATGACCTAAACGGCAGTGCTACAAATAAGTTGCACTATCATTATTAACTTTGCATCTTTTGGTTTCAATATTATGATTATGTGTATCACTACGATCGAGATCCAATGAACTATTCTCATTGGGTGTGTAACCATATAAGGTTTTATTCATGTAAACAGAACAACAATTTATTCTCTTACTTAAATGAATAACCGTATTACAATAAACATGATCAAATCATATTCATGCTCAACTCAAACACCAAATAACACTTATTCTGGTTCAACACTAATCCCGAAAGTATAGGGAGTGTGTGATGATGATCATATCAATCTTGGAACCACTTCCAACACACATCGTCACTTCACCCTTAACTAGTCTTTGTTTATTCTGCAACTCCTGTTTCGAGTTACTAATCTTAGCAACTGAACTAGTATCAAATACTGAGGGTTTGCTATAAACACTAGTAAAGTACACACCAATAACATGTATATCAAATATACTTATGTTCACTTTGCCATCCTTCTTATCTGCCAATCACTTGGGGTAGTTCCGCTTCCAGTGACCAGTCCCTTTGCAGTAGAAGCACTTAGTCTCAGGCTTAGGATCAGACTTGGGCTTCTTCATTTGAGCAGCAACTTGCTTGCCGTTCTTCTTGAAATTCCCCTTCTTCCCTTTGCCCTTTTCATGAAACTAGTGGTCTTGTTAACCATCAACACTTGATGTTTTTCTTGATTTCTACCTTCGTTGATTTCAGCATCACGAAGAGCTTGGGAGTTGTTTCCGTTATCCCTTGCATATTATAGTTCATCACGAAGTTCTACTAACTTGGTGATGGTGACTAGAGAATTATGTCAATCACTATCTTATCTGGAAGATTAACTCCCACTTGATTCAAGCGATTGTAGTACTCAGACAATCTGGGCACATGCTCACTAGTTGAGCGATTCTCCTCCATCTTTTAGCTATAGAACTTGTTGGAGACTTCATATCTCTCAACTCGGGTATTTGCTTGAAATATTAACTTCAACTCCTGGAACATCTCATATGGTCCATGACGTTCAAAACGTCTTTGAAGTCCCCGATTCTAAACTGTTAAGCATGGTGCACTAAACTATCAAGTAGTCATCATATTGAGCTAGTCAAACGTTCATAACGTCTGCATCTGCTCCTGCAATAGGTCCGTCACCTAGCGGTGCATCAAGGACATAATTCTTCTGTGCAGCAATGAGGATAAACCTCAGATCATGGATCCAATCCGCATCATTGCTACTAACATCTTTCAACATAATTTTCTCTAGGAACATATCAAAATAAACACAGGGAAGCAACAACGCGAGCTATTGATCTACAACATAATTTGCAAAAATACTACCAGGACTAAGTTCATGATAAATTTAAGTTCAATTGATCATATTACTTAAGAACTCCCACTTAGATAGATATCCCTCTAATCCTCTAAGTGATCACGTGATCCAAATCAACTAAACCATAACCGATCATCACGTGAGATGGAGTAGTTTTCAATGGTGAACATCGTTATGTTGATCATATCTACTATATGATTCGCGCTCGACCTTTCGGTCTCCGTGTTCCGAGGCCATATCTGTATATGCTTGGCTCGTCAAGTATAACCTGAGTATTCCGCGTGTGCAACTGTTTTGCACCCGTTGTATTTGAACGTAGAACCTATCACACCTGATCATCACGTGGTGTCTCAGCACGAAGAACTTTCGCAACGGTGCATACTCAGGGAGAACACTTCTTGATAATTTAGTGAGAGATCATCTTATAATGCTACCGTCAATCAAAGCAAGATAAGATGCATAAAAGATAAACATCACATGCAATCAATATATGTGACATGATATGGCCATCATCATCTTGCTTCTTTGATCTCCATCTCCAAAGTACTGTCATGATCTATATCATCGCCGGCATGACACCATGATCTCCATCATCTTGATCTATATCAATGTGTCATCACGTGGTCGTCTCGCCAACAATTGCTCTTGCAACTATTGCTATCGCATAGCGATAAAGTAAAGCAATTATTGGACGCTTGCATCTTATGCAATAGAGAGACCACCATAAGGATTTTGCCAGTTGCTGATAACTTCAACAAAACATGATCATCTCATACAACATCTTATATCTCATCACGTCTTGACCATATCACATCACAACATGCCCTGCAAAAACAAGTTAGACGTCCTCTACTTTGTTGTTGCAAGTTTACGTGGCTGCTACGGGCTTAAGCAAGAACTCATCTCACCTACGCATCAAAACCACAACGATAGTTTGTCAAATAGACTCCGTTTTAACCTTCTCAAGGACCGGGCGTAGCCATACTCGGTTCAACTAAAGTTGGAGAGACAGTCGCCCGCAAGCCATCTATGTGCAAAGCACATCGAGGGAACCGGTCTCGCATAAGCGTACGCGTAAGGTTGGTCCGGGTCGTCTCGTCCAACAATACCGCCGAGCCAAAGTATGACATGCTGGTAGGCAGTATGACTTGTATCGCCCACAACTCACTTGTGTTCTACTCATGCAAATAACATCAAACCATAAAACCTAGGCTCTGATACCACTGTTGGGGAACGTAGTAATTTCAAAAAAATTCCTACGCACACGCAAGATCATGGTGATGCATAGCAACGAGGGAGAGAGTCTGATCTACGTACCCTTGTAGATCGCAACGGAAGCATTGACACAACGTAGAGGAAGTAGTCGTATGTCTTCTTCCCGATCCGACCGATCCAAGCACCGTTACTCCGGCACCTCCGAGTTCTTTAGCACACGTTCAGCTCGATGATGATCCCCGGGCTCCGATCCAGCAAAGCTTCGGGGAGGAGTTCCGTCAGCACGACGGCGTGGTGACGATCTTGATGTACTACCGACGCAGGGCTTCGCCTAAGCACTACAACGGTATGATCGAGGTGGAATTTCGTGGCAGGGGCACCGCACACGGCTAAGGAACGATCTCAAGGATCAACTTGTGTGTCTATGGGGTGCCCCCTGCCCCTGTATATAAAGGATGGAGGAGGAGGAGGCCGGCCAAGGCAAAGGTGCGACCAGGATAGGGAGTCCTACTAGGACTCCAAGTCCTAATAGGAGTCCACCAAGAGGGGAGGAAGGGAGAAGGAATAGGAGGAGAAGGAGAGGTGGCCGGCCTCCTTTTCCCTAGTCCAATTCGGACCAAAGGGGAGGGGGGGGGGGCGCAGCAGCCTTTTCCTCTTCCCACTAAAGCCCATCAAGGCCCATTACTTCTCCCGTAACTATCCGGTACTCCAAAAAAATACCCGAATCACTCAGAACCTTTCCGATGTCCGAATATAGTCGTCCAATATATCGATCTTTACGTCTCGACCATTTCGAGACTCCTCGTCATGTCCCCGATCTCATCCGGGACTCCGAAATCCATCGGTACATCAAAACTCATAAACTCATAATATAACTGTCATCAAAACCTTAAGCGTGCGGACCCTACGGTTCGAGAACAATGTAGACATGACCGAGACACGTCTCCGGTCAATAACCAATAGCGGGACCTGGATGCCCATATTGGCTCCTACATATTCTACGAAGATCTTTATCGGTCAGACCGCATAACAACATACGTTGTTCCCTTTGTCATCGGTATGTTACTTGCCCGAGATTCGTTCGTCGGTATCCAATACCTAGTTCAATCTTGTTACCGGCAAGTCTCTTTACTCGTTCTGTAATACATCATCTCGCAACTAACTCATTAGTTGCAATGCTTGCAAGGCTTATGTGATGTGCATTACCGAGAGGGCCCAGAGATACCTCTCCGACAATCGGAGTGACAAATCCTAATCTCGAAATACGCCAACCCAACATCTACCTTTGGAGACACCTGTAATGCTCCTTTATAATCACCCATTTACGTTGTGACGTTTGGTAGCACCCAAAGTGTTCCTCCGGCAAACGGGAGTTGCATAATCTCATAGTCATAGGAACATGTATAAGTCATGAAGAAAGCAATAGCAACATACTAAACGATCGGGTGCTAAGCTAATGGAATGGGTCATGTCAATCAGATCATTCAACTAATGATGTGACCTCGTTAATCAAATAACAACTCCTTTGTCTATGGTTAGGAAACATAACCATCTTTTATTAACGAGCTAGTCAAGTAGAGGCATACTAGTGACACTCTGTTTGTCTATGTATTCACACATGTATTATGTTTCTGGTTAATACAATTCTAGCATGAATAATAAACATTTATCATGATATAAGGAAATAAATAATAACTTTATTATTGCCTCTAGGGCATATTTCCTTCACGGAGAGGGTGTGTGAGGGGACTGCGGCCGCCAAGGGTGACCATCCATCCCGGGACTCGACGATGGCGGTGGTCGCGGCCACTCCGACGAAGAAGCTTGGGGATTCTGCGAGCCGGGGAGCATCCAAGTCCTCGGCCGAGTGCAAGACCCCGGACCCGGCGGCAAGCCTCTCTGTAAGGATGGGTGGGATGGTTCTTCTCGACAAGGAAGCCGACGGCCTGGTCTTCGAGGAGGCTGACCAATCTCTTTCCAAGGCTCCAAGATGGTTGGCGGTCGGCAAGGTATGCTTGCTAAAACCGATGAAGAAGTCTGTGTTGGAGAGAACCATGCCACGAGCCTGGGGCTTGCACAAGGAGGCGAAATTCAGAGACATGGGTTCCAATATCTTTGTGGTTCACTTTGGGTCTGAGGGCGACTGGAGACATGTTCTTCAGAATGGGCCCTGGCAATTCGATTTCTCAGTTCTAATCATGAAAGATTATGAGGGAGGTGTAAGGCCATCAAAGATGGTTTTCGATAGGATTGACATCTGGGTTCGGGTGTGTGACTTACCACCGGACAGGAGGGCGGAGAAGTTCGGGAGAGCCCTAGGAAATTGGCTGGGGAAAGTGGTGAAACTCGATGTTGATGCTGAAGGTATTGCCAGAGGACAGAATCTCAGAGTAAGGACCTCAATTTCTGTCTTTGAGCCGTTGATTCGCTGTTTCAATCTAAAAAAGTCTAAGGACAATACGAAGGGCACCTGGTATGACTTCCACTATGAGAAGATCCCCCACTTCTGCTTTGATTGTGGAAGGCTTGTGCATGTGGGCGGTGTCTGCTCCCCTCCGGATGATACTTCGGTTCATTGGGGTGAATGGCTGCGTGCCTCACCGGGGAAACCTTACCCCGTGAAGGAAGGTGTGACTAGTGGAGTGGCCAGCAGCAGTAACAGCTTTGCTAGCAAGCAGGGTGCAGAAGAGCATGCTTCGAAGAATGATTTCACGCGGGTACGTGATCTTCCTACCAGGCGAGCACTGACGACTGACTTTGCTGCCTCTGCTGCAGTCCGCACTGGCGGCTGTACCAGACAGGAAGAGAGAAGAGGCGCTGGAGATAAGCCGAGGGAGGGAGGACATGCTTCTTCCCAGCAGGGTGACTTGAGGCATGGGCTAGAGCAAAAAAGGAACGTGATCTCAGAGAGAAACTGATGGAGCAGAACAGGGGGCGGCCTAGAGGAGCTGATCGAGAGGATTACTATGATAGACGGGGAAAGGGCCACCTCTATGGTCATCAACCTGACTATTACAAAGAGAAGCTTCAGAGCTACCGGGTTCATGATTATGACAGCATGGGTGCATCCGCTATGCATGACAAATCCGATATGCATGGGGAGAGACGACGTCAAAAGGGCCATTACGTGAGGAAGCACCGGATGGAGACTGATTTGCATGGCAGCTCGTCTCAGCAGAGATCTGAGTATGACAATCGGAAAATAAGGCCAAAACAACTTTGGGTTGCCAAGGGGGACTTTGACAAGCAGGGGGCGGTGATGAGTTCATTCGTGATACAAGGCGCAAGACGCCTTCAGTGTTTGATCGCATCAGCGAAAAGGATGGATCGGCGGACCCGGACAGCTGGGCCTGCCGGGAGCAATGAATCTCCTTGCCTGGAACTATCGGGGACTGGGTTGGACTCGACAGTTGGCGAACTCCGGGACCTGATACGGTCCCACAACCCAGCGGTGGTGTTCTTGAGTGAAATGAAGAAGAAGGCTCGGGCTATGGAGAAACTAAAATGGAGTCTTGGCTTTAGGGCGGGAGTGGCTATGGATTGCAAGGGGAGAAGTGGGGGCATGGCCCTATGGTGGAGGGATAATGTGTAGGTGACGGTCCGGCCGTGGTGCCAATACTTCATTGATGCAGCGGTGGAATTCGAAGGCCGTTCCTATAGGATCACTGGATTATATGGGGAGCCTCGAACGGATCTAAGATCAAAATCATGGGATGCACTACATTTTCTTAGAAGACAAGACAACCATCCTTGGATTGTTCTCGGAGATTTCAATGAAGCGCTTATGTTGACCGAGCAACATGGTGGTAACCTGAGAAGCTTTGAGCAGATGGATGCATTTAGGGAGTGCTTGGCCGACTGTGGCCTCGCTGACTTGGGGTTTCATGGGTACCCTTTCACGTGGGACAACCGACGGGAAGGGTCGGACAATATTCAGGTGAGGCTAGGCATAGCTGTGAGCAATGATGGCTTCCTTGGCTTGTATCCTCATACTTCAGTTGAACATGTCATAACCGAGGAATCGGACCACAATGCCATTGTTGTCAAGGTGAGGGAGACGGCTCCTGCTAATGGCCAGATTGAACCAAGGCAATTTATGTTCGAGGAGATGTGGACTAAGCACGAGGGTTATGATCCTATGTTTACAGAAGCATGGAACCATGTGGCGCCAGTTGGTCTAGGGGTAATGAACATGTGTGAAAAGCTCAAGGCAATGACTGCAGACCTACAACAATGGGGCCATACAGTTTTTGGGTTCTATGAGACATCAAATCAGAAAGTTGAAGCTTGATCTCGAGCATGCCAGGCAGCGAGCGCTTGTGTCCGACATCTCACTGGAGGTCCGGGACCTAGAGGGCCAGCTGCGCGAGCTATATGAGTGGGAAGAAATAATGTACAAGCAACGGTCGCGTGTTGGTTGGCTGAAGGAGGGTGATCAAAATATGAGATATTTCCAGAACCGGGCGAGCCATAGGAAAAGGAAGAATACGATGCGAGGCTTGCGCCATGAAGATGGGAGTAGATGCACATCCGATGCTGAAATGAGGGCCATGGCCACAACCTTCTATGCTAACCTCTTTGCGGCGGAGGGCTCGGAGGGAGAGGCACAGATCCTTGGCCTCATGGATGTGATTGTCACTCCTGAAATGAATGAAAATCTCACTAAGGAGTTCACTGATGACGAGATTGAAAAGGCTCTGTTTCAAATGGGAGCTACGAAGGCTCCAAGGCCGGACGGCCTACCCGCTTTATTTTATCAGAGACACTGGTCTCTCCTTAAGGCTGATGTGTGTGCGGCTCTCCGTGATTTCCTTGCTGGTGGAGCTATGCCGAATTCCTTTAATGATATTGTCTTGGTGATGATCCCCAAGGTGAAGTCCCCAGAGCTCCTAACCCAGTTTCAGCCCATCAGCCTCTGCAACGTTCTTTACAAGGTGGCGGCTAAGGTGCTTGCTAATAGATTGAAGGTGATACTTCCTGTAATGATCTCTGAGGAACAGAGTGCCTTCGTTCCTGGTCGACTTATAACTGATAATGTGTTGGTTGCTTACGAGTGTGTGCATGCGATCCGCAAGCGGAAAAGGAAGAAACCTCTTTGTGCGGTCAAACTGGATATGATGAAAGCTTATGACCGGGACGAGTGGACTTTTCTGGAACAAGTGATGGGGCATCTTGGCTTTGCGCAGGGTTGGGTTGACATGATTATGAGGTGTGTTCGGACGGCTAGATTCTCTGTTAAGTTAAATGGAGGCTTGTCCGAGCTTTTTCTTCCCTCCAGGGGCCTCAAGCAAGGCGACCCGCTCTCGCCATACTTGTTCCTTCTTTGTGTTGAAGGATTCTATGCCCTGTTGAAGAGAGTGCAGCGAGAGAAGAGGATCAATCGGGTTTCTTTTGGGAGCACTGGCCCCCATGTGACCCATCTCCTTTTCGCGGATGATAGCATTGTCTTCCTGGAGGGATCTCAAGGCAACATGGTAGCTCTCCGGAATATCCTCCAGGCTTATGAGCAAGCGTCTGGGCAGCGAGTAAACCTCCAGAAATCTTCTATATTCTTTGGGAAGGGCTGCTCTGTTGAAAGCAAAAATGTGCTAAAGGGTGTGATTGGCATTGAATCCGAAGCCCTGAGTGAGAAGTACCTTGGCCTACCGACAGCGGTGGGCAAATCTAAGGATGGCTCCTTCAAGTATGTAGAGGAGAGCTCTAAGGGCAAGGTGCTTGGGTGGAAAGGACAAGGCCTCTCCAAGGCAGCAAGGGAGGTGCTTGCTAAATCTTAGCTGCAAGCGACACCTACGTTTACTGTGAGCTGTTTTCAACTTTCCAAGAAAATGTGCCGGAACCTGACATCGATCTCTTCTAACTTCTGGTGGAATTCAGCTCATGGTGAGAAAAAGGTGCACTAGGTGGCGTGGGATAAAATGTGCCTGTCTAAGCATGAGGGCGGCATGGGATTTAGAGACTTTGAGGCTTTCAACCAAGCTCTTCTCGGTAAGCAGGCCTGTAGGATCCTGCAGGTCCCGGAGTCCCTTTGTGTTAGGGATTTGCGTGCCACATACTTCAAGGACTCATCGATCATGAATGCCACTTGTCCTGCCAATGGTTCCCTGATGTCTACTACACAACCTTCTTCTTGTACACATTGTTGGGCCTCCAAGTGCAGAGGTTTGTAGGACAGTAGCAAATTTCCCTCAAGTGGATGACCTAAGGTTTATCAATCCATAGAAGGCGTAGGATGAAGATGGTCTCTCTCAAGCAACCCTGCAACCAAATAACAAAGAGTCTCTTGTGTCCCCAACACACCCAATACAATGGTAAACTGTATAGGTTAACTAGTTCGGCGAAGAGATGGTGATACAAGTGGTATATGGATAGTAGATAATGGTTTTTGTAATCTGAAAATAAAAAAAACAGCAAGGTAACTAATGATAAAAGTGAGCATAAACGGTATGGCAATGCGTGGAAATAATGCCTAGGGTTCATACTTTCACTAGTGCAAGTCCTCTCGACAATAATATCATAATTGGATCACATAACTATCCCTCAACATGCAACAAAGAGTCACTCCAAAGTCACTAATAGCGGAGAACAAACGAAGATATTATGGTAGGGTACGAAACCACCTCAAAGTTATTCTTTCCAATCAATCTGTTGGGCTATTCCTATAAGTGTCACAAACAGCCCTAGAGTTCGTACTAGAATAACACCTTAAGACACAAATCAACCAAAACCCTAATGTCACCTAGATACTCCAATGTCACCTCAAGTATCCGTGGGTATGATTATACGATATGCATCACACAATCACAGATTCATCTATTCAACCAACACAAAGGACCTCAAAGAGTGCCCCAAAGTTTCTACCGGAGAATCACGACGAAAACGTGTGCCAACCCCTATGCATAGGTTCATGGGCGGAACCCGCAAGTTGATCACCAAAACATACATCAAGTGAATCACGTGGTATCCCATTGTCACCACAGATACGCACGACAAGACATACATCAAGTGTTCTCAAATCTTTAAAGACTCAATCCGATAAGATAACTTCAAAGGGAAAACTCAATCCATTACAAGAGAGTAGAGGGGGGGAGAAAACATCATAAGATCCAACTATAATAGCAAAGCTCGCGATACATCAAGACCGTATCACCTCAAGAACACGAGAGAGAGAGAGAGATCAAACACATAGCTACTAGTACATACCTCAGCCCCGAGGGAGAACTACTCCCTCCTCATCATGGAGAGCACCGGGATGATGAAGATGGCCACCAGAGAGGGGTTGCCCCCTCCAGCAGGGTGCCGGAACGGTTCTAGATTGGCTTTCGGTGGCTACGGAGGCTTCTGGTGGTGGAACTCCCGATCTATTTTATTCCCTGATGTTTTTAGGGTATATGGAGATATATAGGCGGAAGAAGTACGTCAGGGGAGCCACGAGGGGCCCACGAGGGTGGAGGGCGGGCCAGGGGGGTGGGCGCCCCCCCTACCTCGTGGCCTCCTTGAAGCTTCCTTGGTGTAGACTCCAAGTCTCCCGGGTTGCTTTCCTTCCAAAAATGAGTTCCGTGAAGTTTCAGGTCAATTGGACTCCGTTTGATTTTCCTTTTCTTCGAAACCCTAAAAGAAGGTAAAAACAGAAACTGGCACTGGGCTCTGGGTTAATAGGTTAGTCCCAAAAAATAATATAAAAGTGTATAATAAAGCCCATAAACATCCAAAACAGTAGATAATATAGCATGGAGCAATCAAAAATTATAGATACGTTGGAGACGTATCAGCATCCCCAAGCTTAATTCCTGCTCGTCCTCGAGTAGGTAAATGATAAAAACAGAATTTTGATGCGGAGTGCTACTTGGCATAATTTCAATGTAATTCTTCTTAATTGTGGTATGAATATTCAGATCCATAAGATTCAAGACAAAAGTTCATATTGACATAAAAATAATAGTACTTCAAGCATACTAACTAAGCAATTATGTCTTCTCAAAATAACATGGCCAAAAAAAGTTATCCCTACAAAATCATATAGTCTGGCTATGCTCCATCTTCACCACACAAAATATTTAAATCATGCACAACCCCGATGACAAGCCAAGCCATTGTTTCATACTTTTGATGTTCTCAAACTTTTTCAATCTTCACGCAATACATAAGCGTGAGCCATGGACATAACACTATAGGTGGAATAGAATGGTGGTTGTGGAGAAGACAAAAAGGAGAAGATAGTCTCACATCAACTAGGCGTATCAACGGGCTATGGAGATGCCCATCAATAGATATCAATGTGAGTGAGTAGGGATTGCCATGCAACGGATGCACTAGAGCTATAAGTATATGAAAGCTCAAAAAGGAAACTAAGTGGGTGTGCATCCAACTTTCTTGCTCATGAAGACCTAGGGCATTTTGAGGAAGCCCATCATTGGAATATACAAGCCAAGTTCTATAATAAAAGATTCCCACTAGTATATGAAAGTGATAACATGAGAGACTCTCTACTATGAAGATCATGGTGCTACTTTGAAGCACAAGTGTGGTAAAAGGATAGTAACATTGTCCCTTCTCTCTTTTTCTCTCATTTTTTTCATTTTTTCTTTTTTGGGCCTTTTCTCTTTTTTTATGGCCTCTTTTCTTTTTCTCCTTTTTTTATTTTTCGTCCAGAGTCTCATCCCGACTTGTGGAGGAATCATAGTCTCCATCATCCTTTCCTCACTGGGACAATGCTCTAATAATGATGATCATCACACTTTTATTTTTCTTACAACTCAGCAATTACAAGTCGATACTTAGAACAAAATATGACTCTATATGAATGCCTCCGGTGGTGTACCGGGATGTGCAATGACTCAAGAGTGACATGTATGGAAGAATTATGAACGGTGGCTTTGCCACAAATACGATGTCAACTACATGATCATGCAAAGAAATATGACAATGATGAAGCGTGTCATACCAACGGAACGGTGGAAAGTTGCATGGCAATATATCTCGGAATGGCTATGGAAATGCCATAATAGGTAGGTATATATGGTGGCTATTTTGAGGAAGGTATATGGTGGGTGTATGATACCGGCGAAAGATACACGGTATTAGAGAGGCTAGCAATGGTGGAAGGGTGAGAGTGCGTATGATCCATGGACTCAGCATTAGTCATAAAGAACTCATATACTTATTGCGAAAATCTACAAGTTATCAAAGCAAAGTATTATGCACATGCTCCTAGGGGGATAGATTGGTAGGAAAAGACCATCGCTCGTCCCCGACTGCCACTCATTAGGAAGACAATCAATAAATAAATCATGCTCCGACTTCATCACATAACGGTTCACCATACGTGCATGCTACAGGAATCACAAACTTCAACACAAGTATTTCTCAAATTCACAACTACTCAACTAGCATGACTCTAATATCACCATCTCCATATCTCAAAACAATCATCAAGCATCGAACTTCTCTCAGTATTCAGTACTCTATATGAAAGTTTTTACTATTCTTGGATGCCTAGCATATTCGGATTATTTAAGCAAATTACTATGCTATTTAAAACTCTCAAAATGATATAAGTGAAGCATGAGAGTTTATCTATTTCCATAATACCACCACCATGCTCTAAAAAGATATAAGTGAAGCACTAGAGCAAACGACAAACTACTCCGAAAGATATAAGTGAAGATCAATGAGTGGTCGAATAATTATGCAACTATGTGAAGACTCTCTAACATTTAAGATTTTAAGATCTTGATATTTTATTCAAACAGCAAGCAAAACATAATGAAATAAAATGACGCTCCAAGCAAAACACATATCATTGTGGCGAATAAAAATATAGCTCCAAGTAAAGTTACCGATGAATGAAGACGAAAGAGGGGATGCCTTCCGGGGCATCCCCAAGCTTAGGCTTTTGGTTGTCCTTGAATATTACCTTGGGTTGCCTTGGGCATCCCCAAGTTTAGGCTCTTGACACTCCTTATTCCATAGTCCATCGAATCTTTACCCAAAACTTGAAAACTTCACAACACAAAACTTAACAGAAAACTCGCAAGTTCCGTTAGTATAAGAAAGTAAATCACCACTTCAAGGTACTGTAATGAACTCATTCTTTATTTATATTGGTGTTAAACCTACTGTATTCCAACTTCTCTATGGTTTATAAACTATTTTACTAGCCATAGATTCATCAAAATAAGTAAACAACACATGAAAAACAGAATCTGTCAAAAACAGAACAGTCTGTAGTAATCTGAATCAAACGTATACTTCTGGAACTCATAAAATTCTCAAATAAATTTCTGGACCTGAGGAATTTATCTATTAATCATCTTCAAAAATAATTAACTATATATCACTCTTAAAATAAAAATGGCAGCAATTCTCGTGAGCGCTAAAGTTTCTGTTTTTTACTGTATGATCAACAAGACTTCCCCCAAGTCTTCCCAAAGGTTCTACTTGGCACAAACACTAATTAAAAGCATAAAACCACATCTAGACAGAGGCTAGATGAATTATTTATTACTAAACAGGAACAAAAAGCAAGGAACAAAAATAAAATTGGGTTGCCTCCCAACAAGCGCTATCGTTTAACGCCCCTAGCTAGGCATGATGAATTCAACGATGCTCACATAAAAGATAATAATTGAAACATAAAGAGAGAATCATGAAGAATATGACTAGCACATTTAAGTCTAACCCTCTTCCTATGCATAGGAATTTTGTGAGCAAACAACTTGTGGGAACAATAATCAACTAGCATAGGAGGGCAAAACAAGCATAACTTCAAAACTTTAAGCACATAGAGAGGAAACTTGATATTATTGCAATTCCTACAAGCATATGTTCCTCCCTCATAATAATTTTTAGTAGCATCATGAATGAATTCAACAATATAACCAGCACCTAAATCATTCTTTTCATGATCTACAAGCATAGAAATTTATTACTCTCCACATAAGCAAAATTCTTTTCATTTGGGATAGTGGGAGTATCATAAGAGACTTGAATACTATAAATTGTTTCCACATTAAAAGAGTAATGCTCATAAAAGGGGTAACCATAATCATGAGAGTTTTATAAATATAATCACTACTTTTTATAGCATAAGTATCATCACAATAATCATCATAAGTAGGAGGCATGCTATCATCATTATAAATTTGCATATCAAAACTTGGGAGACTAAAAATATCGTCATTAAACGTAGCATCCCCAAGCTTGGGACAAACATTAATTGCAGCAAATATATTCTCAAAAACATCATCTTTATCAAACATAGCATCCCCAAACTTAGGCCTTTTCATATCATAAGCATAATCACTCTTATCATTAATTGTATGGATAGCACCAATAGTATAGCAATTATCATATTCTTCCAAGCAAGTGCCAAAAAGATTTTCAAGATCATAAGAAGTACCATTATCTTCCACAATCATATTTTCATGAGGCACAATAGTAATACGAGCAGCACTATTTGGGAGAGATATCTTTTTACCTCTCTTCCTTTTTCTTTTCTTCTTCTTCACCACATCCTGTGTGGGTTTAATCCTCTTTTTGGAGCTCCTTATTAATGAGATTGGTTGAATAGGAGGCTCCTCCTCGTTACCTGATTCATCATAAGAAATAATAGGAGGATATTGGGAAGTCTCTTCCCTTTCATTAGTATTCTCTTCATCTTCTATTTGTTTTCTTTTCTTTATGTAGTTGGCAATATAAGGATTTTCAATACAATTCACCGCACAATACATATAAATTTCCTCTAGATCAAATCCAAGAAGTTTATAACGGGGAAATTCTAGAAGATAATTAGTTATACGTTTCATTTCTTCGTAACTCATAAGCAAACTAAGTTCATCATGATACGCAAGGGAAATCAAGTCATCACAATTTTTGGACACGATACGATCATGAAACAATTTGCATTGGGTATTGAAATGATCATGTTCATTACAATGCTCACAAGTATGGCCAATATAATTTAAATTTTCAGCACATTCATCTAACCTTTCTTGCAACAATTTAGTTTCTAAGTACTTATGCCTCTTGCAATATCTATCTTCCCTATTTGGTGTGTTCGTACAAACCCAATGTACTCCACAAAAATTGACATGTTTATAGGAGACATCATAACTAGTGCAATCTGTTGGGGAACGTTGCAGAAAACAAAAAAAATTCCTACGGTTTCACCAAGATCCATCTATGAGTTCATCTAGCAACGAGTAGTTTGATGCATCTACGTACCTTGTAGATCGCGAGCGGAAGCGTTCAAAGAACGGGGATGAGGGAGTCGTACTCGACGTGATCCGAATCACCGGAGATCCTAGCGCCGAACGGACGGCACCTCCGCGTTCAACACACGTACGGTTAGCGTAACGTCTCCTCCTTCTTGATCCGGCAAGGGGGAAGGAGAGGTTGAGGAAGATGGCTCCAGCAGCAGCACGACGGCGTGGTGGTGATGGAGCTGCAGTACTCCGGCAGGGCTTCGCCAAGCTCTATGGAGGAGGAGGAGGTGTTGGAGAGGGAGAGGAAGGCACCAATGGCGTAGTGTGAGAGGCCCTCCCTCCCCCCTACTATATATAGGGAGCCTAGGGGGCACCGGCCCTAGGAGATGCAATCTCCAAGGGGGGCGCCGGCCAAGGGGTGGGGGGCTTGCCCCCCAAGCAAGGGGGCGCCCCCCTTTAGGGTTCCCCCCCTATGCGCATGGGCCCTTGGGAAGTGGCGCCCCAGCCCACTTTGGGTTGGATCCCTTCCCACTTCAGCCCATGGGGCCCTCCGGGATAGGTGGCCCCACCCGGTGGACCCCCGGGACCCTTCCGGTGGTCCCGGTACAATACCGGTGACCCCGAAACTTGTCCCGATAGCCGAAATAGCACTTCCCATATATAATTCTTTACCTCCGGACCATTCCGAAACTCCTCGTGACGTCTGGGATCTCATCCGGGACTCTAAACAACATTCGGGCTACTGCATATACATATCCCTACAACCCTAGCGTCACCGAACCTTAAGTGTGTAGACCCTACGGGTTCGGGAGACATGTAGACATGACCGAGATCGCTCTCCGGTCAATAACCAACAGCGGGATCTGGATACCCATATTGGCTCCCACATGCTCCTCGATGATCTCATCGGATGAACCACGATGTCGAGGATTCAAACAACCCCGTATACAATTCCCTTTGTCAATCGGTATGTTACTTGCCCGAAATTCGATCGTCGGTATCCCAATACCTCGTTCAATCTCGTTACCGGCAAGTCACTTTACTCGTACCATAATGCATGATCCCGTGACCAGACACTTGGTCACTTTGAGCTCATAATGATGATGCATTACCGAGTGGGCCCAGTGATACCTCTCCGTCATACGGAGTGACAAATCCCAGTCTTGATCCGTGTCAACCCAATAGACACTTTCGGAGATACCCGTAGTATACCTTTATAGTCACCCAATTACGTTGTGACGTTTGGTACATCCAAAGCACCCCTACGGTATCCGGGAGTTACACGATCTCATGGTCTAAGGAAAGGACACTTGACATTGGAAAACTCTAGCAAACGAACTACACGATCTTGTGCTATGTTTAGGATTGGGTCTTGTCCATCACATCATTCTCCTAATGATGTGATCTCGTTATCAATGACATCTAATGTCCATAGTCAGGAAACCATGACTATCTGTTGATCAACGAGCTAGTCAACTAGAGGCTTACTAGGGACATGTTGGTGTCTATTATTCACACATGTATTATGATTTCCGGATAACACAATTATAGCATGAATAAAGACAATTACCATGAACAAGGAAATATAATAATAATGCTTTTATTATTGCCTCTAGGGCATATTTCCAACACAATCATCATTAGTATCATGGATATTCAAAGAATTCGTACTAACAACATTGCAATCATGCTCATCATTCACATATTTTATGCCAAGCATTCTATATAATTCTTCTTCTAGCATTTGAGCACAATTTTCCTTTCCATCATACTTACGAAAGATATTAAAAAGGTGAAGCGTATGAGACAAACTCAATTCCATTTTTTTATAGTTTTCTTTTATAAACTAAACTAGTGATAAAACAATAAACTAAAAGACTCGATTGCAAGATCTAAAGATATACCTTCAAGCACTCACCTCCCCGGCAACAGCGCCAGAAAAGAGCTTGATGTCTACTACACAACCTTCTTCTTGTAGACGTTGTTGGGCCTCCAAGTGCAGAGGTTTGTAGGACAGTAGCAAATTTCCCTCAAGTGGATGACCTAAGGTTTATCAATCCGTAGGAGGCGTAGGATGAAGATGGTCTCTCTCAAGCAACCCTGCAACCAAATAATAAAGAGTCTCTTATGTCCCCAACACACTCAATACAATGGTAAATTGTATAGGTGCACTAGTTTGGCGAAGAGATGGTGATACAAGTGGTATATGGATAGTAGATAATGGTTTTTGTAATCTAAAAATATAAAAATAGCAAGGTAACTAATGATAAAAGTGAGCATAAACGGTATGGCAATGCATGGAAATTAGGCCTAGGGTTCATACTTTCACTAGTGCAAGTCCTCTCAACAATAATATCATAATTGGATCACATAACTATCGCTCAGCATGCAACAAAGAGTCACTCCAAAGTCACTAATAGCGGAGAACAAACGAAGATTATGGTAGGGTACGAAACCACATCAAAGTTATTCTTTCCAATCAATTCGTTGGGCTATTCCTATAAGTGTCACAAACAACCCTAGAGTTCGTACTAGAATAACACCTTAAGACACAAATCAACCAAAACCCTAATGTCACCTAGATACTCCAATGTCACCTCAAGTATCCGTGGGTATGATTATACGATATGCGTCACACAAACTCAGATTCATCTATTCAACCAACACAAAGGACCTCAAAGAGTGCCCCAAAATTTCTACCGGAGAATCACGACGAAACGTGTGCCAACCCCTATGCATAGGTTCATGGGCGGAACCCGCAAGTTGATCACCAAAACATACATCAAGTGAATCACGTGGTATCCCATTGTCATCACAGATATGCACGGCAAGACATACATCAAGTGTTCTCAAATCTTTAAAGACTCAATTCGATAAGATAACTTCAAAGGGAAAACTCAATCCATTACAAGAGAGTAGAGGGGGGAGAAAACATCATAAGATCCAACTATAATAGCAAAGCTCGCAATACATCAAGATTGTATCACCTCAAGAACACGAGAGAGAGAGAGAGAGAGATCAAACACATAGCTACTGGCACATACCCTCAGCCCCGAGGGAGAACTACTCCCTTCTCGTCATGGAGAGCACCGGGATGATGAAGATGGCCACCAGAGAGGGGTTGCCCCCTCCAGCAGGATGCCGGAACGGGTCTAGATTGGCTTTCGGTGGCTACGGAGCCTTCTGGCGGCGGAACTCCCGATCTATTGTATTCCCTGATGTTTTTAGGGTATATGGAGATATATAGGTGGAAGAAGTACGTCAGGGGAGCCACGAGGGGCCCACGAGGGTGGAGGGCGCGCCCAGGGGGGTGGGCGTGCCCCCTACCTCGTGGCCTCCTCGAAGCTTCCTTGACGTAGACTCCAAGTCTCCCGGGTTGCTTTCCTTCTAAAAATGAGTTCCGTGAAGTTTCAGGTCAATTGGACTCCGTTTGATTTTCCTTTTCTTCGAAACCCTGAAACAAGGTAAAAACAGAAAGTAGCACTGGGCTCTGGGTTAATAGGCTAGTCCCAAAAAATAATAGAAAAGTGTATAATAAAGCCCATAAACATCCAAAATAGTAGATAATATAGCATGGAGCAATCAAAAATTATAGATACGTTGGAGACGTATCATTCCCTCACTTTTCGGAGCATTCTCCATGGCCAAAACTTGCTGCGGGAAGGTGCAGTGTGGCGTATTGGGGATGGTGCAAAGGTGAATATCCACCATGATAACTGGATCCCTCGCAGGAGCTGCCTTCGGCCACTGGGCCAGAGCTTCATGCCCGGCACGACGCGTGTGGCTGACCTGCTCGCTGAGGATGGCAAAACATGGAATGACGCCAAGGTGGACGAGATGTTTTCTCCTGATGATGCGGCTGATATCAAGCAAATCCCGATTGGAGGACAAGGGGTAGATGATTACCTAGCTTGGAACTACACCAAGGATGGGGCCTATTCGGTCCGATCGGCATATCATGTGGCTATGAACCTAAGGAAGGCCTCCTCCGGCCGGCAAGTGATAGAGTTTACCTTGTTGTCTAGATATTCATCATGTATATTTTGTCGCATTAGTTTCGGTCATGCATTTAGTCTAAGCTGCGGCAGGTTGTGTACGTCAAGTTGTGATCCGTACACGGTGCAAAGCTGGTTGATAGAGTGAGTTAGTTAGTTGAGAGGAAGTCAGTAGAGAATGGATGCATGTGCGGGCGTCCATCAGGTTAGTAGCATGCACGTACGCGTATTTCCGTTGCATGAACGTGCTGTATAGCCGATAGTGGCTTAGATGTGGACCGAGTGATTAGGAGATAAGCGTGACACCGGCTGAATCGTGTGGCCGTGTCAAAGAGGTTGTTACTCGTGGCCATGCTACCGGCTAGTGGAGAGAAAATAGCGGATCAGGCAGTACGTAGCAAGGAGTAGTACGTGTGTGTCTCTATTAAAGACTTTGTAATCAGCTGTGTGTGTTGAGAAGGAAATACAGAAAAGGCAAAGTGTATGCGTGCCAAGACTCTGTGCGTATCTTCTTCCACCTCTAGTTGTGTGTGTGAGTCTTCTTCCTCCTCGGGCTGCGCCAACATTTGGTATTCAGAGCCATGGTGACTGAAGGTTCGCGCACTCCGTCGCCGGGTCGCCGCCGTGTCTCGGCCTCGCCGGTGGTGCGCCGTGGCCGGAGTCCGACGCGGCGTGGCTGCCGCGAGGTGGTGGTGCAGCAGGAGGTTGTCCACCAGGCCAGCAGCACCGTCGTCTACCCGACGCTGACGGCGACGAACTACGTCGAGTGGTCGCTGATCATGAAGGTGAACATGGAGGCCCAACGCGTGTGGGACGCCATCGAGGGAGGCGGGACATTCAGCCAGGACAGGGCGGCGCTTGCGGCAATTCTGCGAGCCGTGCCGGAGGAGATGCACTCCACGCTTGCTGTGAAGGCGACGGCAAAGGAGGCATGGGATGCCATCAAGATCATGCGGGTCGGCGATGCCCGCGTCCGTGAGGCCAAGGCGCAGACTCTCCTCAAGGAGTTTGATGCCGTCCGCATGGGGAGCGGGGAGACCCTGGATGAGCTCGCCATGCGCATGAACGGGATCGCCAACAAGCTGCGCACGCTCGGCGAGAACCTCGACGAGGTGAAGGTCGTGAAGAAGCTTCTCCGCATCGTGCCGTCCAAGTATACCCAGGTAGCCATTGCCATTGAACAGCTTCTTGATCTTAAAACCATGTCCATGGAAGAGCTTGTGGGAAGGCTCAAAACGGCGGAGGACCGGAGCGACTTGGACGAGGGCGCCAGCAACTACGACCAGGGTGGCGGGAGTCGCCTGCTCCTCACGGAGGAGGAGTGGCTTGCTCGCCACCGCAGCGGCGCCGGCAAGAAAAAGGGCAACTTCGACATACGCAAGGTGCGTTGCTACAACTGTCAAGAGTACGGGCATTACTCCAAGAACTGCACCGAGCCAAGGAAGCAGCGGGCGCTTCTTGCTGCCGCGACGGCCGACGACGAGGCGGGGCTGCTTTGAAGATCGACATGGAGGTGTTCGAATAAACGACAACAAGGTTAAGGGGGTGATTGATAGAGTTTACCTTGTTGTCTAGATATTCATCATGTATATTTTGTCGCATTAGTTTCGGTCATGCATTTAGTCTAAGCTGCGGCAGGTTGTATACGTCAAGTTGTGATCCGTACACGGTGCAAAGCTGGTTGATAGAGTGAGTTAGTTAGTTGAGAGGAAGTCAGTAGAGAATGGATGCATGTGCGGGCGTCCATCAGGTTAGTAGCATGCACGTACGCGTATTTCCGTTGCATGAACGTGCTGTATAGCCGATAGTGGCTTAGATGTGAACCGAGTAATTAGGAGATAAGCGTGACGCCGGCTGAATCGTGTGGCCGTGTCAAAAAGGTTGTTACTCGTGGCCATGCTACCGGCTAGTGGAGAGAAAATAACGGATCAGGCAGTACGTAGCAAGGAGTAGTACGTGTGTGTCTCTATTAAAGACTTTGTAATCAGCTGTATGTGTTGAGAAGGAAATACAGAAAAGACAAAGTGTGTGCGTGCCAAAGACTCTGTGCGTATCTTCTTCCACCTCTAGTTGTGTGTGTGAGTCTTCTTCCTCCTCGGGCTGCGCCAACAGCAAGGTTCTTCGTCTTCTGTCAATACTCACATGAATTGGCTGGCCGTGTGGGGGGCTCATGTGCCGAACAAGGTTAAGATACATTCATGGAGGATCATGCGCAACGGTTTCGCCACTGGGTCGGAACTACTGCGTAGACGAATCAAGCCGGGAGTTTTCTGTATGGCGTGCAGACGTGAGGAAACATTGCTCCATCGCTTCTGGAGCTGCCCTCACTCGCGACAGTTTTGGTCTGCGCTGGCTGAGAGAAGGGGCATTCAGGCCCCTTGTCCACCTGATGGTTGTATGTCCAACCATGATATTGGTAGATGGCTGTGGAACTGGATGGGGGAAGCCCGGGATGAGGCAAAGGAGATGCTTCTTTAGGGCCTTTACGGACTCTGGCTCGCGAGGAACAAAGCCCAAGACGGGGTGCGCATCAAAAACCCTTTGGATGTTGCTGCCTATGTGTCGACATTCATGGACGAGTGGACGGAAGCCATGGAGAAGAAGGCGTGAGTTGGAGTCAAACCACCGCCTGAGAAATGGCTGACGCCAGATGCGGGATGGATTAAGTTAAACATGGATAGTGCGGTGTCTCTTGCTTCTAGGAACGGAGGAGGCAGGGTGATGGCTAGAGATCATGAGGGTGCTTTCTGGGGTGCCCTGTCGCAGAACTTCCCCAACATCCTAAAGCCGGAGATCGTCGAGTTGCTGGCCTGTAAAAAGGCTTTGGAGTTCGGGCGTGATCTTGGTTTCCATCGAGTCCATGTGGAGATGGACTACAGCGAAGCAGTTAGCATGATCAACTCACCTGCCCGAAACCTGTCCATAGCGGGGCCTATCGTCGAAGATATCAAATCCCTGATGCAAGGATTGATGGGTTGCAAAATCACCTGGCGAAGGAGAACTGCAAACCGGGCTGCTCATGTGCTGGCGAAGGTAGCTGCAGGTGATGGTGTTTCTGTTGTCTGGAGGCATTGTATCATTTCTGTTTTAGCGGACGAGATCCCAGACTTTGCTTAAATAAAGTTAGATGTTTCCCTAAAAAAAGTTGAGGTGAAAAATGCGCTTTCGTCTTTCCACTGTAGCTCAGCCTGTGGGGCCAGATTGGCATACGTCCATCTGCAAGAGCATCCATCCGATCTTCTCCCCCACTCGGGCACACCCGGCGACAGCAACCATCTCGTCGCCGCTCTGATGCTAAGGCCGCCGCCGGCGCCACTGCTCCCTCCAGCTTCCCGCGCTTCCCTCCTTCCTCCCCCAAAAGCCGCGAACCCCAACACCGAACCCACTCCCGCGACCTCCACGACCGCCAGAGCCACACCCATGGGCGTGGCGGCGTCCTGGCCGCGCGCGCTGGGTCAGCGCTTCAACCCAGGAGGCGTGGCCGCGGTGGTGGCCGTCGCGGCGTCCGAGCCGCGTCTAGCGCTGCCGCACGTGTCGGTGCAGGACATCCGGTGGCTGGACTGGGCGGAGCTCCGCCGCGCCGGGTTCCGCGGCGTGGTTTTCGACAAGGACAACACCCTCACCGCGCCCTACGCTCCCGAGCTCTGGCCGCTGCTGACCGCCTCGTTCGACCAGTGCCGCGCGGCCTTCCCCGGCGCCATCGCTGTCTACAGCAACTCCGCAGGTCTGGCTTGGTTGCGCTGCTCTTAGAAAGCGTTGAATTGGGTGTAATGTTTGCCTGGTGACGGAATTTGATGTGTTTGGGCCGGTGCAGGGTTGAAGCAGTATGATCCAGATGGGTCGGATGCCAGTACGATTGAGGCAACTATCGACGGGGTTCATGTGATTAGGCATGGTAAGTGCTAAGGGTAGCCATGCAAATCAACCTGCTTAGGGAAATGGGAGTTTGCAAACTATGAGAGTCTAATGCAATCTTATGAAAATAAGATAATTAACCTATCACCAGAATGCCAGATATATTTATAATGGTAACTTAATTCAGAAATTCCATTTTGTTAAGACTGAATTGCATCTCATGATACCGAAGCACTAAAATTCTGTATTGCAAACTTGCACTTAGATGCTTATTGAGTCTGTTTCTGTATCATCTTCTTTCTGAAATGTAATTTGACTATGTGAGGCAGAAGCTTCCTGTCGATATTGGTACACATAAAAAATAATAGGGATAATATGTTTATACGTTTCCTCTATTGTTTGCAGATGCAAAAAAGCCTGCTGGGGCAGCCAAGGAAATAGAGAGTTATTTTGACTGCTCAGCTTCAGATCTTGTGCTGGTAGGAATGACTATTATCAGTTCAGACTGTTCTTACTTAATATCAGTATGTATTGATTTTTTAAAATGTTTCCCCCATTTTCCCAGGTTGGTGATAGATACTTTACTGATGTTATCTATGGAAATAGGAATGGTTTTCTTACTGTATTTACAGAACCATTGAGTTTTGTTGGTGAATCTTACATTGTCAGAAAGGTATGACCCATGCTCTATGTTTCTCGTATGAAATTTAACAACATTAGCAACCCCGAAAATAAAGGAAATAAACAGTTCAGTTACAAGTTAACACCAATACACCATAGACCAAGCATGAGTTTTATCTGTTGTTTTCTTGTGGACGATTTATTCTTATCCACTGATTAAACCATTGAAAAACCAATCGATTACTGTGATTTCTTGCCAGTCAGTTACTAGATTGAATAATCCTCTGAGTTTTTTCTTCACAACTATGCTACTCACATTCAGCTATTTTACCAATCAAAGTTTGTTTGCAATCTAGGGATGTGATAATCTTAAGAGATACTACCTCTGATCAAAAACGAAATTTCGTTTTGTATTTCACCAGTCAAATTTTGAGGCCTTCATACTGCTTACAGTTGGAGGGTTTGACCATCTGTATAGAAGAACTAATAACATCCAAACTATCAAACACATATTACAAAATTCATCATGAAATATAATTTTGTAATGTATAATTATTTATTTGTGAGGACACATGTTTGCACAGAACCGACGGTCAAAAGATCATCTTGAATGCGGTGTCATGTCCTAAAAGACTTGAAAAAATTCACCAACCAGGGATTAGCCCCTTGTCATGGGTTGTGGTTCGTAAAGGTTAGAAGAAGGGTTTAGGATAGGAGCGGATGTTGTGATTGTGGCTGGTAGTAGGATAAGGCTGACCACCTCGTTTACCCATGGCTGTCTAGAGGGGAGAGAGGTGGCTCCAGGCGCAGATAGCAGGGGATGAGAAATTGGGATTATTCTTGCTTGTCTTTATTGATCGACTATTAGGGACTGTATATAGTGCAGTTACAACTTGGTGGCTAAGAAAGGATAATAATATAAACCCCAACAGATTTGGAGATAGTGGAGAAAACCTTTCCTGTAATCAAATCCTCTTTCCTAACAGCTAGATAGCATGTTTCCTGCTGCATCTGCCTTACGTCTTCTCCCACGCTGGTAAGTGAGACCCTGACACCCTTGGTGGCATTTTCTTAAAGAAGAGGAAACATGAGCAGCCACCCTACGTAGGTAAAGCTACAAACGCGGGTGGCGGCTAGTGAGCACACCAACCTGCTCAAGCTAGCCACTCGTCGTGAAAATTCCCATTTTGGTTAGGAGGAAGTATGTATTTTATGTTCGCGCAAGTAAAGTTATGAGGAAACCCAACATTGGACAATAGAGCAAGGTGGTCTATTGTTGTGATCTCTAGTTCATCCATTGTTTAAGTTTTGGTTGATACTTTTCTTGTGAAAGTAACTTGCTAACTTGTTCTGGATGATCATGCTACTGTTAAATGTATTAGTTAGATTCACATGTTTCGCATGTTAAAACTCAGTAATTATCACATACAAGGAGCATACCATGTGTCCATGTGCACTAAACTGATGTACCTATCCTATGTTTTACTGTACATTTAGGATGTCCTTGACTCCCAGAAATGCCCACTGAGTCATTGACGCCATGTATTTGTGCGTGGATGCACTGGTTAGATTTGTTTACTTTTTATTTTTTGTTTTATTTTTTGACCGCCTGTCGGACTTAGTACTATGACATCATCCCACTTGTTTCGTCGGTTAGTTCTTGTCACCCAACTCTCCTTTTCTTACCTCTCAATGCTCTCATGTAATTCACATTTTGATTCCAACACCTATGGAGCCAACAGCAGCATGACGGTCCAACACCAGGCCATGTACCGCTGCTGGCGTCTGCCAGTGGCGGACCTAGAGAATATTTTGACTGGGGGCAAACTACTTGAGTGGGGGCATGTTCTATAAAAATTCAAAGAATTTAAGTATATTTTTCAAAAATCACAAGCAAATTCACTATAATTTCGAATTTTGAGTGGGGGCCTGGGCCCCCACTCACCTCAACATAGGTCCGCCCCTGGCGTCTGCTTTGTGATGGGATTTGTGTGGCTCCAGCAGATGCGGCGACTCGGTCGACTCCAACCAACTAGTGGCCTAGTGACGTGATTTGAAGAGCAGTACTGCCCAGCTGTGACAAGAATAGTGGGTCCTCGAGGTCCATCTGGAAGGGGAGTTATGTAGTGAGGGGGCAGGCGGGGAGCAAGCGGCGGCGTGACGGGTGGGGTAGGTGACTCGGTGCTCTAATTCATGGATGTTTCTGGAATGACCTAGATAATTGTGAGCTCTACTGTAGCCACGAATCAAAGCGAGGCAGCTGATGAAGCCCAATGAACAACAGACAATGCGTTCCAATGCTTGGATTCAAATTTTTTAAATTGGCACACTATATAGATAGTATAGATATGATGCCCATCTTATATATGCCCATTGTCTAGAGTCACGCACAGCCCATGTAATCTTTTATGTCTCTCCTGTCCCTTAAACAGCTTCAAGTATGTGATTTGCTTGTCCTAGTTTTTATTTTGCAGAGTCTCAAGTTGGTTCTGACCTTGTGTTGCTTCCTCAGGTTAGAAAGCTGGAAGCGTATATTATCAATTATTGGTACAAGAAAGGACACAGACCAATTAAGCACCCTTTGCTCCCTGATGCAAGAACGATTGTGAAGTTTGATCCGTGTGAAGGCCCAGTCTCACCTAGAGCATAGCACAGTGATATATATGATGTTACCAACTGACACTCGTCTGGAGAACTCGTTGGGTTCTTTTATCTGAACCTCACAAATTTCAGTTTCTTATCGGGCTAAATATAGAGGGGAATATGATGTTTGTAAAAAAAAAAACTTGGTATCGTTCGTGTTCAGTGGCTTCTTTTGGTTCAAGGTCGTGATGTCTTTCTCTGGTGACTTGCTGTGCTTGGACAGCACGGCTGCTGCTGTGTGCTGTGCACGTTCCGACAGCGTAGGGGTCATTTCTGGAGCTGCCGATCTGATCATTGTAACTTGTAAGACTGTAACGCTTGAAACTGCATACTATACCACAGTCAGCATAGAGTACGGAACAGCGCAGGGCATGGATTTTCAGGCCCTTAGTATGTAAATTTCATGATTTTTACATGTAAAAGATTCACATGGTAACTGGAACCAATAAACACACATTGTTTTAGATAAGCTTGTTTGACGATTCTGCAAATCCAAGCCCGCGTGAGCCTGTTATATTCCGATGCTAGTGACCACAAGTACTACTTTTCGTCTTTTTGTTTTCTTCCACTGATATACAAAGTGCATACAAAGTACACCCATTGTTTTAGTTACCACAAGCAGTACTACTTTTCGTCTTTTTGTTTTCGTCCAGAGAGTACACACACGATTTCATTTCTCTGCTCAACAGCCGCATGGATATGTTCACACTTCACAGGGACGACTTGGGTTTAACGGATGAAGAGCTTCTCCCGTAGGAGTACACGCCTAGTCCCCGCTTCTTTCCAAGTCGTCCGGCGTCGACATATTGGACAAGAAGAGGGCAAGGGCTGTACTTGTTATCTCCTAGCCCGTTGTGGAGCACCCTAAGTACTGAGAGGCAAACATCTAACCCTATGAAGTCGGCAAGCTGCAGAGGGCCCATTGGATGATTCGTGCCGAGCTTCATCCCTGTGTCGATGTCCTCTTTGGTTGCTACCCCAGTGTAAAGTGCCCAAAATGCTTCATTAATCATCGGCATTAGGATGCGGTTTACAATGAAGCCGGGGTAATCTTGTGAACATATAACGGTCTTCCCAATCCTGCAAAGATCAAATCATTAGACAATTTCATGGTTAAAAGGCAAATTAGTCTTGAGCCACCTTGGCTGAACCAATTATATCTTAGTCTCAGATCTGCACTAATGTATCCATCAATGTCTATGACACAATTTTTAAGTGGTCTAGTAGGTGGCACTGTAATTCTCGTTGGACCTAAAATATAGCTCACACCAAAAAATAAACAGGCCAAACGAGGTCTTTCAAAGGTAGACGCATATTCTTTTGAACGACAATGCTAGGTTATTAGGTAAAGACTAACTTGGAACCTAAAATGTACCTGAACTCCAGAATATATCAAGTTTGTTGTGTTCTCAACGAAACCATTAACAATAGGAAGTGGTACATTTGTGTTTACAGAATGCTATTTTTTTTTTTGATCAAAGAAGGGCTTGCCCCCTCCGATTTTCATTACTGAAAACCACCACGAATTCACACATAGTTCCGAACATCACAAACCTAAGATGAAACTAAAGCTACCAGGTTCAAACCGAAACAAAAGGCCAACACAGGCCAACACCCACACTGGAATCCAGCATCCACGGCATCCAGAGAAAACCTCTTACATAAGTAGGTTCTGTCATTCTGTCCAACACAGGACAGAATGCTAGTTCTGGCACTTATATCTAAACAACCAGTTACATAAGTAGGTTCCACTTCAGAGTTCCTAAAATAATAAGCAGAAACAAGACCTAGCATTTAAGCTATGCTTAGTGAGCTTAGGAAGTGCAATAGGATGCTTTCACTTACCTTTCAGAAAAAGATTTAACTTGAGAGAAAACCTCTTCTGATGTATCAGCTCCTCGTATTATTTCAACCAACTTCATTATAGGAGGAGGGTTGAAAAAGTGCATGCCTATCACCTGTAACATGTAAATCTCTTTTACTTATTATTATCATGGAGAGAAGCTCCAAAAACCAGAGGGACTGAAACTATAGGAGTGCCTTGAGTATATTCTACATTACCAGCACTTGTGCAACGAAATTACACAACATGGAAGTGTTTTTCATTTCGGAGACATGTTCTGAAGTTATAGAGTATGCAATCCTATGTAAACCGTGTATAAATTTTACTGTAGCATGCATGATAAAAGGCAATTTAGCCGCGAACATAACAAATGGGGTCATTATAATTCACAAACTGCCGCCCCACTTGCAATTGGTGAGGTCTGCACCACTATCCTATGTAAGTTCCGGACAAGCAAGCAACTGGTGTAGCTAAAAGCGACTGCTGAGATAAGCCAGATTTGTGGTCACCTGAGAGGGGCGGCTGGTAGCAGAGGCAAGCCGGGTTATAGAAATGGAGCTGGTGTTGGAGGCAAGAATGGCAGAAGGTTTGGTGATCCTGTCCAGCTCCACGAACAGCTTCTTCTTGACGTCTTCGGACTCGACGATGGCCTCAATCACCAGATCCACGCCCCGCAGCTCCTCCACATCGGAGACGCACTTTATCCGCTTCACGGAGTCATCGCACGCAGCCTGTGACCAGGCAAGATTACAAGTGTCAACGGACAGCGTCACTTTGCGAGGCGGGGGAGGCGAGGGGATCGGGTCCTCGCCTGGGAGAGCTGGCCCTTGGAGACGAGGCGGCCGAGGGAGGAGGAGATGGAGGCGGCGGCGCGGGAGAGGGCGGCGGGGTCGGAGTCGAGGAGGAAGACGCCGCAGCCGGCCGCGGCGGCGAGCTGGGCGATGCCCGAGCCCATCTGCCCCGCGCCGATCACGCCCACCGCCGCGATCTCGCTGGCCGCCGGCGCCGCTTGCGTCCCCATGCTTCGCTTCTTCGGAGTTTGTTGGGGTTATCTCTGCCTTCCGTGTCGTGTTCTCTGCAGCTGCTACGCTTCAGCCCTGGGCGTATGCTCTGGCGTGGTGGTCGTGGGGCCGATACTGCTTGATCTTGCTTACCGCGCCGAACTAGCTGACGTTAGAGCAACTTCCATATAAGGAAAAACCCAATATACATCTAAGGTCAAATTCTTAGAGCATTTCTGTAGATGTATAAATAACTACTCCCTCCGATTCGAAATTACTTGTCTCGAATATGGATGTATCTAGAACTAAAATACATCTAGATACATCCATTTTTGCGACAAGTAATTCCGAACGAAGGGAATAGTAACTTTTACATCCAAGGCCTCAGACCGCTGCTCCAAGAAGATGTATAAAATTTTACATCACCTGCACCGAGTGATGTAAAATATAACCCTTGGAGATGAAAATATGCATCACCAACCGCTCAAGATGTAAACCTATACGCAAAGTGGCCAACTGCGCGTCAACCGCCAACAACCACTTCTTCTTTCCCCCATCCACAGTGCGACCACCTCGTTGCCTCCCTTCGCACAGCCGCCACCGCGTCGCCTGCCCACCGGACCCCGCCACACCGCCAGATCCGGCCTCCACCCCCCACCGCTGGTTCCGCCGCATTTCGGCCGCCCCGCTTGCAAATCGGCCGCAACCACCCCACTTTTCCACCGCCCCTGTCACTGCGTCGCCGCCCGATTTGAAGCCCGCCTCAGTTGAAGCTTGGCCGCCGCGTGATTCGAGCTACGCTGGCCCGCCCCGCCGCATTTGTCCTCGGCCGACGCTCGATATGAGCTCTACCGGCCCGCCTTGCCGCATTTGCAGCTCGGTCGCCGCCCGATTTGAGCTCCGCCGCATTTTATGAAGTTGAAGTGGACTCGGAGGAGTAGTAGTTTGATGGATGTAGTAGTTTGAACTATGTTTAACTATGTTTTAAGAACTATGTTTACTTCAAACGAACTTGCTATGTTTAAATTATGTTTGAAACGATGTAGTAGTTGAACTAATTTTACATCATGTATTTACATCATCTGCTGGAGCACTAGTTTTACATCACCAAATATACATCACGTGTTGGAGTTGGGACTTTTTTATGATGTAAATTATACAACACCCATTTTTACATCTCCAAATTTATATCTTCTATTGGAGATGTTCTTAGCAGGAAAGGAGCTCAAGTACATCAGATCTTGATTGAATGCACGACAATTATTGGAGGGGTGTTTGGAACAAAGGAAAAAACTATAAATTGCAGGGCTCCTTTCATTCAAAGAAATTCCATAGAATTATTGGAGAACTTAAATTCTTAGAAAAAAGTTCTATGGTGATCATTTGATTTACAAGATTGGAATCCTTAGGAATTTTTCCATAGGATTCATTTTACTCCATTTTAAAGGTCTTCACTCAAACCTCTTTGTAGAATTTCTTTGTTTTTTCAATGCTAAATACACGAGAACATGACACTATACCTCTATCTCTCTTCTTAATGCAAAGCAGGGTTACTGTTGGTTCGTCAGTAAAAAGAGAGGCCATAAGGATAGGATTCCTATAGGAAAATTTTCTTTTCTGCCATTTAAACATAGGGATCCTACATCCCAACGAAATTCCTACGGGACTAGTGTGCTAAATATTCATAGCTTTATTCATACCGTGCTAATTTTTATTTCACCTCAATATGCATGTTCTTATTACATAGAGACAATGTGAGTTATTGTTGTTGTTTACCATTGAAGGTAGCTAGATCTTCTTCCCGATGGCTTAGTATATTATTGTGCAATTGTAGGTAACTTTGTAACATTTACTTCTTGCATGTAGGTGTATTTTTGAAATTGTGCCAAGTGAAGGAACTTAGAAAGATTCCTAGGATAAAGACAGGGACGAACCAGGATGAAAAGTGAGAGGGGACAACGGTGAGTGGGAACTAGCAGGCTGATGCGTAGGAACAATTTTTTGCGGATTGATTAGAAAAAACTGCCCACACAATCATACATATAGTGAGTAAGAAGAAAAAATATTTCGACTGGGTCGGGGTCGCATAAAAAGATGGCCCACTATCTTACTTGCTCGTGTATCAATAGATTGATTTTGTCTTGTCTCTCGACGTGGCATAAAAGATGTGGATCAGAACATTTTATTGCTTCATGTATTCATCACATTCTTCTTCTTCTTTTATGTGAGAGGTATTCTGATTTTGGTCTGATTACTGTTGTATAGTTTTGGCAATGAAACTATACCAAATCCATTGGGTTCGTATAGAATACGTGTAAATGTATTATGTGTTCCAAATGAGGAGTTGAAGCTGGTGGTATAATTCAGTAGATATTATGGAAGCTCCAGCTATTTGTTTATTTTGGGAGCAAATATAGCTTCTTCATTGGATAAACATAACTTTGTGGTCCCAATGTATTCTTTTTGGGACCTAACATGTCAAAAACATCGCTAGACGATTCAAGATTATATATATACACAATATAGTGCAGAAAAGGCAGTACAAGTTTAGTTTTGTGCTCAACCACATAAATCTGCATACTCCATCGCCCCTCCGAGATTGGATGTCTTCGCTTTTTGTTTCTCTCTGTTTTTGATAATGTTTCTGAGGTCGACCATCGTTTCTTTAATATTAGAAGATCCGTAACTCTGATCGGTTTGATTTTATTACACAATTTTTCCATAAAAATAACTTTCTTGCAATGAAAGAAGTGCGCCAACCGTCTTAGGGACTAGTCACGCCCCCCTCCCCATGCAGGTAGGGGCCTACCCGTGCCGCTTGCCATTGTGGAGCACTCATAGCTCCCTGGCCTCCATCTCGGGAGTCCTCCAGGTCATTCTGGCTCCGTGAAATTTTCACCAAAAACAAAAAATAATAGAAAACATGAACTGGCATTTGCCACTGGATTAATAGATTAGTCCAAATAAAAATAATATAAATTGATGTCAAAGTATGTAAAGTGCTATGATAATAACATGAAACAATCAAAATTATAAATACATTTGAAATGTATCAGCCTCCAAGAGAAGCAAAAAGAAAATCACGCAAAAAATAATGTTTTTCCCCTTTTCGAGAAGCAAATATATACCTTCACGAAAAGCAAATTTGTGCTTATTGTGGAAGCACAAAATATTTTTTCATGATTTTTTTTGCATTTTCTTTCTCCAAATCCTAGGGGAAACCAGGCATAAAACAAAAAAAAAACCATATAAAATTTGAAAACGTGTATAGAAAAATAAAAAAAGGAAATTCAGATGGACCGTCTAGCACACGACACGTGGCGGTGGCTGGAAACACCACTTGGCGTGCTCTCAGCCTGATTAATAGAAGGTCTTTCACCCCACAAAAAAAAGTTCCATCGTGGACTTTTCTAAAAATAACACTTGCAATTTCTCACAGATGTACGCCTATATTTAAAAGTACAACATGATTGCTATGTCTGCGTTATAGGCCGATTATTACCTTGGCTGGACTTTTTTTAAAAATGGATGTAGTTGCACTTAAAAAAAAGCATAACTAGCACAATTTATGCATTTTCTATTTTGATTATATCTCACCTGCACTTATTTCCAGAAATGTGCAACTGTCATTTGCAACTATGTTTCTTTTCTTTTTTTGCGGGGAATTTGCAACTATGTTTCTATGTGTGTATTTTCTAAATTGTACTGTATATCTCAGTTGCACTTTTACATAAAATAGTACTTGCACCTTCTTTTTAGAAATAACTGCATATGCCACAAAAAGGCAGCCCACACGATTTTATAAAAAATGAAGTTGTAGAGTTTAAGTTATTTTGAGTCTGATAAAAAAATCTGATCCTATTCATACAGGTTTCAATATGGGACGATGGAACCACGTGGAATATTCTTTTACAGAACACGGCACTCTAAATTATCCTTAAAAATTCACTTTTTTCGAGACAATCCTAAAAATATTACTACTACAAAAGTGCTAACCTACACAAGCAAAAGCATGCAAAGACGTTCACAACGAAAGAAAAAAGAAAGAAAGTGAGCTACGAAAAAACTCAGCCGGCTGAGAATTAGTTCCGTACTTAATTCTCATCTTTGTCTACGAAAAACTTAATTCTCATCTAGGAGTAGATGTGAATTAGTGAATCCGAAAAGAACTCTATGACGTCGTATTATTATTACAATTAGAACTCGGACAAGATACCTAAATTAAAGGCGGTTCACAAGAGGCTCGAGACCTTGTCGGTTTTGCATTGCAAAAGGCCGAATGGAGTAGCATATAAGGCCATCAACCCGAGAAAAGCAATTCTCCCATGCACCGGAGGTCCCGTGCATGAGAGAGCCCTTGATTTTGCTTAGAGATTAAATGTCAGGTGCATTGATTGAGCTTGTACTTTCTTAGATATTTTTTTGAACGCATGTAAGCACATTGTACCAGCTATGTTCCACCATCTCATACATTTTTATTTTATTTCCATGGTTAAATCTATTTCATTTTAAACCAAAAATATAACTTATGACCTGTTTGCATTTTTGTGTTTATGATGATGATAACTTCAAAACGAGACCACTTTTGAATGCACTTCAATAAGTTTTAAAATTGTGATTCCCAGCGCAGTGAGCCATAATAAAACAATAAAACATTTTTGTGAAATAGAGTAAACATTATTGAATATTTCACTTGGAATTAATAAATTTGTATGACACAAGTTTGACACATGGTGATTTAGTTGTCTAAAAATTTAATTTCTAAAAATATATTCAATATTAGTCTTGTTTTAAAGATCTCGGCAGTAAAAACAATTGTGCAAACAGAATGTAAATCAAACTTTTAACTCATTATATACATTAGAACGATTTATTTGAATGTAACTTAGTGAGTAGAGAATACCATGTACATGTATGTAGGTGGTCCGATATAGAAAAAAAAAGCGGTGGATGCATGCACGGGAGGTCCCGTGCATGGTAGAAAATCCACTCTCACAATGATGTTCTACCACGCACGGGATATCCCGTGCATGGCTAAGCCATCCATTTCTTGAAGATCCGGATGCATGGAGGTCTGGGCTGCTCTATTTTCATTGGCATGTTGTTTATTCAATTGCATCTATTCCCTTATATTCTACTACTCTTGTGTCTTGTCACATCAACCATTTATTACTATGCTTCATCCACCAAAGAATGCACAGAAGCTATGCTTTGTCCATCATCTCATGTCTTGCTTCACTTCCACATGTTTTTTCACGTGTTTACAAATTAGAAATCATTTTATCTTATAAACCAAAATTTCAATAGAAGATGCATCTGCATATTTGTGCTTCTCGTGACGAGGACTTTTAAACAAGAACATTCTTGAATATATTTTAACAAGTTTTAAAAATCAAATTTTGAAACACGATGAAACTTTATTAAACACGGTCTTGTTTAAAATTTCACTATAATATTTCCGTGCCTGATCTTGTTTAAAAGGTCTCATCGTGAGGATTACAAATATGCAAACAAATCATAAATCAAACTTGAGCTTCATAATCTATGTGGGCTTCATAATCTCACGGACACAGCGGCCAGCCATGTCGATCATCAGTACGGCTACCGCGTTCCCTTTGCCCCGGCATGCTACGATCCTTTTCTTGGTGGGATGCCGTGGCCAGCTGATCCTTCCATGTACTACGGCTACACCGGCATGCCCTACGCTTACGGCGGCGGTTACCCGACGGGTCCGCACCATGTCAACCCCATGGGCGGCACCATGACAGTTCCACCACCTACACGGAACGACGGCGGGCCGTATGGCTACCACGGCAGGAAGAGGACGCGCGCAGATTGTGAGGATCAGAGCTTCAAGAGAAGGTGCGGTGGAGGCAGATCACAGGCCGCGTTAGTTTTGACGTAGTAGTACAAGCTAGCTGGGGCCCAACTGCAAAATGCAGAGGTTCTGATTGGCAAATCACAGGCAAAGGTTCTGATAGTTTCAAATGCCTTGCAATGTATAACCAGCAGTACTGGTTTATGATTTACTTAGTAAAGAGCTGCAGGCCCTCATGCGCAGCTCTTTGTCTTCCCATGTAATTTGATTTTACTGATCATCATGGGGTGCACCGAACTTATGTGTAGCCACTGCTCTCCCGATAAAAAATGTTCATCCAACCGTCTTCCTTATTTTGAAGGGAATAAAAGATGTTTAATCAGTTTCATGAAAATCACAAAATTTAGTTTTCTTTTTGAGAAAAAATCACAAAATTTAGTGACCACAACACGAGAGTCGCAATCTAATGCAATGGAAGGGCATCGGCCCAGCACTGCTAGTGGGCTCTCGGAGATTTGTGCATGTGTGTTGCTCACTGGCTCGTGCAATCACCAAAATATTAGAAGGGTTGAGCGCGCTTTGCTGCACCGTTGATGCTGTTATGTATCTTCAAAAGACATACTCACTCCATTTCAAAATACGAGGTGCATAATTGTTTAAAAGTCAAACCTTTTTAAGGTTGATCAAATTTGTAGATAAATATACCAAAATTCATAATATCAAATCAGTATAATTAGATTCATCATGAAATGAATTTCCATATTTTTTGTTTAATATTGTGGATGTCAATATCTTCGGCTCTAAACTTGGTCAAAATTAAAGGAATTTAACTTTCCAAAAAACTAATACCCCTTATATTTTTGAATTGATGGAATATTTAGTTCGGCGGAGCGGGGAGACGATAGAGTGTTTTTTTACAACACGGTGATTTGGTTGGCTTTTCGTGGTGTGATTTTGAGTTATGCGCTAATAAACCCATATTTATGTGGGAAATTTTTTGTGTCGGTAGTTGTATGTACTATATTGATGCTACAGTATCAAGTGATGGCGTTTCTTTTTTCTTGGTGGTAGAAGGGTGCGCGAGATTGATATGTTTCTATAGGGCAGTTGCTACTGATTGATTTGAAAAAAAATCATTGGCCCAAAATCATAAACCAAATCTAAAATTAAATACCTCAATCAAATACAAAATCTTCAAAATTAGGGAACATAGTGAATTAAAATAATTGAATAGGGGATCTCCTTGACAAATTGTTGACTCTGTCAAAATCGAGTGACCCAATTCAAAATTGAAGACATCAATTAATTATGAGGCATAGTGTATAGCATAAAATAATTGAATGGGAGAGCTTTGAGAAATTGTTGACCCGGTCAAAATCGGATGATCCAATTCTAATTGGAGACCTCAATTAATCGTGAGGCCTTAAAAATTAGGAAGCTTAGTATTGTTGACCCGGTCAAAATTGAGTTGAACCAATTATATATTGAAGACATCAATTAATTGCTAGGCCTTACAAATTAAGGAGCACAATATATAGTACTCCCTCCGTTTCTTTTTAGTCTGCATATAAGATTTAGTCAAAGTCAAACTTGATAAAGTTTGACCAACTTTATAGGAAAAAATACCAACATCTACAACACTAGAACTATATGTTATGAAAATTAATTTCATAATGCATCTAAAAATATTGATTTCATATTGTGAATCTTGATATATTTTCCTATAAACTTAGTCAAAGTTAACAAAGTCTGACTTTGACCAAATCTTATATGCAGACTAAAAAGAAACGGGGAGAGTATAAAAGAATTGAATGAGAAAGTTTTGAGAAATTGTTGACCTGGTCAAAATCGGATGATCCAATTCTAATTGGAGACCTTAATTGATACTATAAAAGAATTAGTATCACCTCGTGTATATCTTTATATTGTTAAAATTATCTAAGCGGGGTGAAATCAAAAATATCACCTTGCTTTATTAGTAGGTACAGATTTCATCACTACAGAATCAAATATACTGACTGACCAAATCATATTTATCATTTCCCTTAAAAGAACCACGTTATCATTAACCTTTTTGACAGTCGGTGTCTCTGGTCACTGGTGACTTACAGATGGTCCAGTTGTCCGGTTGTAACGCCCGGCCAAACCTATCGGTTCTTGGCCATTGGTCTATCTACCATCTGGGATCTAGATTGGTCTCATGAAACAACAATAATTTTTTCTACATACTTTATTATTGATATGAGTAGTCTATATCATTTCTATTAAGACAGGACGTGACACCGATCAGTGTTAACATTTTATCATAGGCCGTCAATCAACCAGTGATTATTATTCATGGCTTCGCTTTATTTATGTTGGTATCAACCATGGAAATGAAATTGACAAAAACATACAAATACAATAGACATGCATATATCATTCATTGGCACAAGCAAGTCGCTTTTCATAAAGACAATACACATGTACATTTACACACTCCACAACTAACATATATATGGAACATGTATATATTTATACGACCTTAAAAAGAGAATAGTCTGTCCATCAAACCACTTAACAATCTAGACAGAGGAAATGCAAAGTTGTTGCTGCCAATTACCACGACAGCATTCAGCTATATCTCAACCACACAAATTACCGAAAGTACGTACAAAGATATCCAGGCCAGCCGTATATCACAGCCTAGCTGAGTCACGCAGCTCGGGCCTACAGGAGCATGGCCGCGGCGGCCAGTAGCGACGAGCCAACGCACGCCACCCAGGTGCCACCGCTGAGGCTACGCGGGCTGCCGCTGCTTCCGCCGCGTGAGCCTCGCCCCCTCCCTTCCGTGACCTCCATGAGGCTGGCCACGCTGAGCAGGACGAGGAGGAATGCGCAGAGGAGCAAGATGCGTCCCATCTTCCAATCTCGCAGGCAGGCTAGCTTAGTGTGTGATTTCCTTCTCTCGCGTCCCATTGTGTATTTATGCATGGTCCAGAGTTGACCTCGTCAGACATGTTACTGTCAACTACTTCCTTCATCACATAATATGAAAGCAAGTATAGTAGGATGACATAGACAGGCTGTAAACCTTTAAAGATTATATTTTGAATGAGTTGAAGAAGAGAGAAAGAAAGCAAGCTCCTGATTAACAACCGGATGTAGCATGTGCTCCTAGGCATGTTTATTGAAATATATTGTCCATCTTCCTTCATAAGTTCGGATTTTTCGATAAGTTGGCTGGAGCATGAATTTAATATAGTATCCGAGCCAAAAAGTCTTGAGTTCAAGACCCTGCCAATGCGGTATTAAATAAAACGATTCTGCGGCCTACATTGATCACACGTCTAAGGACTAAAATAGCCTAGACGTGAGGGGGAGTGTTGAAATATATTGCCCACCTCCCTCCATAAGTTTGGACTTTTGGATGGGTTGGCTGGTGCATGAATTCAATAATGTTGTCAAAGAGGGAGGTGAGTCATGTATTAAAAAAATAACGCATATTTATATGCAACTATTGTACTTGCCGACTATAAAATTGGCTATAGATGATGTGGTAAGACCATATAGCCAGCAGCTGACTATATTATTAACCATGCTTTAAGAGCATTTTAACATTTTGAAAACGTTCTTATATTATGGCACGAAGGGAGGAGCTAGCTGGCAGCACGGAGCTCGGAGCTTATTGGTCAAGGCAGAGTTGACATTGTCATTTTTCTACTCTTATTTTGACGTGGGTGCTCTTATCTTCCTAAATTAGGTAGAGGAAATTGATTCGAAATGTGTAGGACTACGTCTGTACCTCATGACTGGACTTCCGTTTAGAGGATAGTGGTTTGCCTGTCATTGTTGAGTGGATCATATATTGCATTTATCTCTTCCATTCTAGGTTGGCAATTGGATTTGGTACGCGGTTTTTATCTCTATTATGGACCAAACAAAGTAGCAGGTCGTAAGACTAGGATTTCCAGGTCAACCATGAGCAGAACAAGCCGCGGTAGGGAACGCAAGTCTCCCTCGCTTGCGTAGTCATGCTCCAGTTTTTCTTCCTTCTAATTTCCTGGACCTTTCTTGGAGTACGTACGCTGGTTGATTGCTAGCATGACGCGCATCGTCTGGCGTTTATGGGTGAGCGTGGTAATATAGTAATACAATTATACGGTAATACTAATATATGAAGTAAAAAGAGGTCTCAATTAGAACTGGTTGAGGTTAAAGTTTTTTTCCCCTAGGTCCTGCGACTAGGGTTCTCCAGTCCTCCGGTGGCGCCGCCACCGTGAGTTCCCATCATCGACGGGTTGATCCCCGCAATTCAAAATCTTATCCCTCTTTGCCTCCTCCTACTCTCCCTCGCACCTGTTGTTGGGAGTAGGGAGTTCGTGGATTAGGGTTCTGTTCCGGAGCCTCGCCGACAGTTGCTATGGCGGAAACAGGGGATAGCAGTGGGTCAGGAGATCGGAGATCAGAGGAAGCGGCAAAACTCTTGGAGAGGTTGAATCTTCAAGACGGGGAAATAGATGATCTAGTCTGGGAAGATGAGGTTGATGTGGATGAAATCAAGCCAAAGTGGCTAGCCCTAGGGCGACTGCTGACAACAAAAAGCTTTAGCCAGAGTGCGTTGATTGCGGATATGAAGGCAGCCTGGAACCCGGTACAGCAGGTAGTTTGGAGGAGAATCAGTGCTAATTTATTTTCGATCCAATTTAACTGCTTAGCGGATTGGAATAAAGCGATGCATCAGGGTCCCTGGGACTTCAATGGGATGGCATTGCTGCTTGCTGAATATGATGGATTCTCAAACCCAGAGAAAGTGAGGTTGGATAGGTTGGGGACGTGGTGTCAAATCCATAAGTTACCTGATGGAGTGTAAAAGAGTACACATGCGCTAGAGAATCTAGCTAAGAGAATTGGAGAAGTTCAGGAGGTCCAAGTAACCTTACCGAACGTCTTCATAGGTGAATTCATCAGAATCAGGGTGAAGCTGGATGTGAATAAGAAACTAACAAGAGCTGTCGGGATAACAAGAGCAGGAGAAACTGAGAAGTACTTGGTCAAATTTGAGAAATTCCCAACTTTTTGTAATGCGTGTGGGTTGATGGGGTACTGGCATGAAGAGTGTGGCTCTGGAGAACATGATGTAACAAAATTTGAATGGGGGAGTTTCATACTAGCACCAAGGAGAGGAAGAGGAGGTGGCCGTGGAGGCCGAGGGAGTGGAGGTCGACGAAGTGATACGAATACTGCTGCTGATGAAGGAGGTAGAGGGGATGGTAGGGGTGTAGGCAGGGGGCGAGGACGCAATATGCAGGCACCCCCAAATGCCATGGATATGGAGAGTTGGCGGTTTAATGCGTTGTATCAGCTAGCAGGGAGAAACAACATCAATGGAGATGGGAATGGGGCACCCCCCAACAATACAGTGTCTGGATAGGATGTGAGAATGAGGGGTGTAATCGGAGTCCTAGGTAAAAGGTCTGCCGATGATAGTGTGGCTAACAATACGGAGGATAAGGCTGATACTGACATGATTGTTTTGGGCCATGTTGAATCAAGCCACATAAGAGAGGATCATGTGGAAGACATGGCAGCTGCTGGGAACTCGGTGGGAAATAGAATAATTATAGACTCACATGTAGCGGGGACAGAGAAGAACTTGACCATTATCACAGCTAGTAAAACAGGAAAATCAGTGGTGGCAAATTTGGTGGATCGCTTTGAGGGAGAGGATGAACTCCTGGGTAGCTCCTCGAACCAAACGAACACTCCTCAAAAGAATGCAAATAGGAAGAAGTTTAGAGGTGAGAATGGTGAAGCCCTTAACAATGTGGTTGAAGATGAAGAAGGAACAGAAAATAATAGATCGGTGGCCCCTCATGAAGGGGACCGCCGGGCGCAATGAAACTCTTATGCTGGAACTGCCGGGGGCTTGGGAATGCCCCGACAGTTCATGCTTTGTTGGATGTACAGCGAAGCTGCAGCCCAGATGTGATGTTTTTATCGGAGACACACTTAGAAAGTTATCCGGCCGAGTGCCTGAGGAGGAGACTGAAGATGGACCAAAAGATGGTCTGTTCTGTAGATAGTAGGAAGAGAGGACTGCTGCTGTTTTGGAAGAAAGAAATCAAGATTCATCGATTAGAACTTGATCCTATGTTTATCGATGTACGGGTAGAACATGAAAGGAATAACGTCTGGAGACTAACGGGTATGTATGGGGAGTTCAAATGGGCGAACAAATACAAGACATGGGATATGATGCGTCGGCTGCATCATAACAACAGTTTACCATGGCTCCTTATTGGGGACTTAAATGAAATTCAGTTTTTGAGTGAGAAAGAAGGAGGCAACCCAAGACCGCCACAGTACATGCATGCATTCCAGTCGGCCATTGACGATTGTGAGCTGCGGGATATGGGATATATTGGTGATCTTTTACTTGGCAGAGAGGCCGTATAAGAGAGCGACTGGTTAGAGGACTAATAAATGATGATTGGGCGACTTTGTATCCGGCAGCAGCTTTGCAGAATCTAAATTACAATCACTCTGACCATCGCCCAATATGTGTCGATACAGATTACTATACTCAGTTGGGCGAAGGGAACAACCACACCAAACGTTTTGAGGCACGATGGCTAAGGGAAAGAGAGTTTCCTGACGTGGTGCAAGAAGCCTGGAATTCTGTAAGTTCTAACCCAAGCCTGATAACTATCTAGGACAAGTTGAACAGGATGCATGATTCCTTCCATGACTGGGATCAAAGAGTTCTAAAGAAGCCTAAAAAGAGACTTCGTAAAGCCCAGAAAGAGCTTGAACAAATTATGGCAGGCCCAATAAATGATGATAGTGAAGAGAAAAGAAAAGAGCTGTCTGAGTTGATTGATTTTCTGTTGGAACTAGAAGAAATACATTATATGCAACACTCGAGAGCAGGGTGGCTGAAGCATGGGGATCGAAATACAGGCTTCTTTCAAGCTTATGCTAGTGCAAGACGCAAAAGGAATCTGATTAAAAAACTAAAAGATGCGGATGGTAATATCCTGGAAGGTATGGATGCTCTGAAGCCCCATATTCAAAATTATTTTAATAACTTGTTCACTTCTGAAGTCCATCATGTAGACCCTTCTATTCTAAATAAAGTGCAAATGAAGGTTACAGATCAGATGAATGATATGCTTATGGCACCGTATACATCGGAGGATGTCCGTAAAGCAGTTTTCAGTATTGGTGATCTCAAAGCACCTGGCACTGATGGTCTACATGCTATATTTTTTTTAAAAATATTGGCACATTCTAGGAGAAGATATCTCTCGAGAGGTATTGTTTGCTCTTAATTCGAGGCAGATCCCTGCGGAATGGAATGACACCTCCATAGTTCTAATTCCTAAAGTTGACTCACCTGAGTTAATCACACAATATAGACCTATCAGTTTGTGTAATGTGCTCTATAAAATAAGCTCAAAGATGCTTGCTGCTAGACTGAAGGTAATTTTAAACGATATCATTTCTCCAACTCAGAGTGCTTTTGTTCCTGGGAGACTCATCACAGATAATGTTCTTATTGCTTATGAGTATGTTCATAAAATTAAAAACAAAAGGGCAGGACAGGCAGGTCTGTGTGCATTTAAATTGGACATGCACAAGGCTTATGACCGTGCGGAGTGGACTTTCCTGAGAAGCATGATGGAGAAATTGGGATTCCATAGGCTATGGATAGATATGGTCATGGCATGTGTTTCTTCTGTAAACTACAAGGTACGGTTGAATTCTCAGGAAACTGGCATGTTTACCCCTTCTAGGGGGATTCGGCAAGGGGACCCCCTCTCCCCGTATTTGTTCCTTCTATGTGCAGAAGGCTTGTCTAGTATGTTGCAGTACGAAGAAGAAGTTGGTGGCATAGATGGGATTAGTGTGTGTAGAAATGCACCATCGGTATCACACCTTTTATTTGCTGATGACTCACTAATTCTCATGAGAGCAGATATGTTAAATGCAGCTTCCTTACAGCAAGTGCTAGACACCTATTGTGCAAGTTCAGGACAATTGGTGAGCCTGGAAAAATCAAGTATATATTTCAGCCCCAATACCAATGTCGTAACAAAAGCAGAAATTAGCCAGATACTTCACATAGACACAGAAGCTTTATCAGATAAGTATCTTGGACTTCCGGCCATTGTTGGGGCAGACAAAAGCGATTGCTTCAAGAACTTTCTTGAAAGAATTAAAGCGAGAATTCTTGGATGGATGGAGAAACAACTCTCTACTGGTGGCAAAGAAATATTATTGAAAGCGGTGACACAAGCCATTCCAGTCTTTGCAATGTCAGTTTTTTGTATCCCAAAGGGAATTTGCAAGGAAATCACAGATATCATAGCCCAATTTTGGTGGGGGGATGATGAAGAACATAGAAGAATGCACTGGATGGCGTGGTGGAAACTTTGCATTCCCAAGTGTGAAGGAGGGATGGGATTCCGAGATCTATATTCATTTAATCTAGCAATGCTTGCGAAGCAATGTTGGAGACTTATCACAGAGCCGGAGTCCTTACTGGCAAGAGTGCTAAAAGCCAAATATTATCCCAATGGTAGTCTTTTAGATGCTACACCAAAAAATGGTTCTTCCTTCACATGGCAAAGCATCTTGAAAGGGTTGGAGACCTTCAAGAAAGGATACATTTGGAGAATCGGTACAGGAGAACAAGTGAACATTTGGAAGGACCCCTGGATTCCCTCCAGTGTGGACATGAAGGTAGTCACGCCTAGAAATCAAGTAATTTTATCAAGAGTAAGTGACTTGATTGACCCTACAATGGGAACATGGGATGCGGAGCTTGTGAGAGATATATTCTTTCCTGTGGACGTTCAACGGATTCTGCAGATTCCCATCTACATGCATGCGTTTGAAGATTTCATAGCATGGCAGCCTAATCGAACAGGGATTTTCTCGGTCCGAACGGCATACCACTTGCAGTGGGCACAAACTTATAGAGCAAATGCAAATAGGTCGGGGAACCCCGAGTGGATCTGCGCCTCTGTCAGTATGGAGTACGCTGTGGAAACTAAAAATTCCACGTAAAGTTCAAATTTTTGGATGGAGAGTTTTGCGTGGAATCGTCCCACTAAAGGCTATTCTGACCAACAGGCATATCGGCTCCAATGGTGCATGCCCGATCTGCCATCAGGGTGCAGAGGATATCCAACATTTACTATTCCAATGCATGCATGCAAAGAACCTTTGGAGGAGACTGGGTATGTGGGACAGTATTGAGCATGCGATACTAGTAGACCGTTCTGGGTCGATCGTTTTTGAGCATATGCTGTCTTTGCCTGAACATCAATTATCCCTACATCCAAACGTCAACTTCAAGCAAGCTTTGGCTGTAGGGGCATGGTATTTATGGTGGATCAGAAGACAAATCACTCACAATGAACCAATGCCACCTTACTGGAGATGGCCACTTTCAGTCATGTCTATTATACGTAATTTCGAAACAATGCATACGGGAGCCTCAAACGTAATTAAATCCAAGTGGACAAAGCCTGACCCAGGGTTTATTAAACTAAATGTTGATGCAACATTTTTTGCAGATGAAGGGATGGGGGCAACAACAGCTGTCCTTAGGGATGGAAGGGTAAATTTCATTGCCGCCCAATGCAACTTCCTCCCTATGGTAGCAGATGTTTTTACATCTGAAGCAACGGCGATGAGGGACGGATTGTTACTTGCTAATTCCCTTGGACTTACTCGCATAGAGGCAGAATCTGATTCACTTCAAGTCATCAACTATTGTACGGGTCATACAAGATGGTGGGATGAAGCGGCAGCACTCTTTGCTGAATGTGTGGATTTAAGTTCTCTCATTGAAAAGGTCGTCTTTAAACATTGCTTACGGACCTGTAATCGTGCAGCTCATGTGCTAGCGAATAATAGTTTTTGTAATAAGCTTTCTTCTTCCTGGTTAGACGAGCCTCCTGACCTGTTGGTCAGAGAGCTTGTAGACGATGTAAACATTATTTCTAATCAATAAAGCTAGTCATGATGGCCTTTCCTCAAAAAAAAAATATGAAGTAAAAAGCACGATAGTTCACTAACTTGACACGGATGCATTCATCTTGTAAAATATGATGATGGTACGGTCAAAATGTCTCATGGCTTAAGTGATTCACCGAAGCAATGAGACCTTGAAAGCAGTTTTTCATATGTCAATAGTGGGACATTGTGTCAATCAAGGAAGGTTTTGATAACAAGACCGGGAGATATTAGAAGTGAGAATGCCAACATGAGTAACAAGAAATACTATGATAACACGACCGCCTGCCAGTGTAAGGCTTTTTGTTTGCGTCCCTGTTTTATAAATAAAGCACCAAGTCCATATAGCAAGGGATTCAAGTAAGAAGAAAGAAAATAATAAGTCTGTTGAGGCAACGTGTGGTCACACGCATGCCACCGGGCGGCAGACTTGGTTAACAATTACAAATCCTGATATTGGAACATCACACACACGCCCAAAATCGAAAAAACTTAGTGACACCAGCCGCTTCAATGGTGAGATACTGAAATATCAACTGCTAGGGGGTGCAGAGAGCTGATGGGCGACCATTTGTAGGCCATCCAGCATGCCTCCAAGCTGATCCTTCTCCCGCCACCTAAGAAGTGGATGTCACTGCAGCATAAAAGCCAATAGTTCAAACATAGAACCAATATCACATCGCAAAAAGATTTTCTCAATAATCATTACAATTCGTCCATAAAGTCCAAGTCATCGCCGCAAAGACTGATCAGAGGAGGGGTCTCTTCCTAGTGAGATTGGGTGTATAGAAAGTCGCCCAGGTCTAAGGCCAGCCACTCAGGCCCCAGAGCCTCACAGACACATCTCCACAAGAAGTGGGAAGCGGGTCACGAGAAAAAGATATGCGTCCCTCATTCGAGCATCGCCCAAACGGGATAAAGGGCATCACTGGGTCCATGTCACTTGGCCACTTCCATGCCCGAGGGGAGATGGTCACAAAGTAGCTGCCAAACGGAGATCTTGATTTTCAGTAAAAGCGGTTCTTTCCACAAGTGGGAGTATCAGTCTAGGGTCAGCGAGCGGCATAGAGCCCAGTACTCTGACCCAGACGAGAAGACCCCGAACTGACAAGGTGCCTCGCCACCATATCCAGGGTACCTGACAACATTGGTGGGAGACCCTCCCACAATTCGTCCCTCGCAATAGTTTCCTCAGGTCCAAATGTCCATCGGGATGAGATGTTCCAACTCCCATTGAGGACATCCAAGGCCAAAAGCATGGGTTGGAGCAAAACATAAAGAGCAACGATAACTCGGCACTACCAAGAGACAAGTCTAGCCAAAAGAGGGTACACTCACCATCACCTATGGAGAAATTGGTACCCAAGTGGATCTCATGTTTAATCAGTTGAAGGGATTTCTAGAATTGGGGTCCCTCCTGCCGATCACAAGCAAGGAGGGAGGCTATGCAAATATTGTGCTTTAATAAGTTGGAATCGTAGCCCCCTGATATATAAGGATTCACTACATCCACTGCAACACGAGAGCCACATTCATGCAACAAGAAGCCGTAATACCATCCCTTAGTCTTTGGGAAATCAAGATCAGCCCGCTTCAACATTTTGGTACTTCTAGCTGTCGTTGGGCCCCTGCTAGAAGAAGTGTTCAAGTTCCTTGTCAAAGTGCCATGCACTCCCTTGGGCAGGAGATACAACATATACATGGGGAGACTAGATAGGCAAGAGTTGACAAGCAAGGTTTTGTTTTCCTTGAAAGTAAGCCTACCGTGCCACGACTGCTCTTGAGCCTAGAACTTCTCTACTAGCGAGTCGAAGTCCTAGATCAAGATCCTAGTGTCACTGATCAGCATCCTAAGATAGGAAATTTGGAAAGAGGACAATTTTTGCACATGAAGTCAAAACCTAACAACTTCTATTGAGTTGCGTAGGTGGCATGCTAAGTGTTGAAGCACGAAATTCACATATTGATCTGAATGATGAAGTTAGGGGTGATACAAGTATCCCATCAATATTACTCAAATGATGAAGGAATACGATGCAACATGATTCACCCAAGTCCAAAAAAGGCATTTTATGTTTAGGGCTCCCTTCACCTCCACCTACTTGCACAATCGAACATGTCTGTAGCTAGCAGCCAGCTCCACTAGCACCGAGGAGGAGAGCAACTACGCAAATGGGAGGGAGGCTAGAGATGTCGCGACCATCCCAGATAAGGAACAACTGGCCTCCGACTACCCAAGCACGCTCGACAACTTAGCTGCCAACGCTCGAGCATGACGCTTCCATCGAGGAGCATATCATGCATGCCACTAGCGGGAAGATGATGCAGCAGAACAAGTTTCGCTCAGTGCACACAACCGACATAACCAAAAGAGTGAACTAGGGGCTAGCCGTCTTCGTGCCCGCCATTGGCGACGAGCGAGGTGAGCAGTCGATTTGGGGTAGGGGTGGGGTTGTCTAGGATTTTCCTGAAAAAAGAGGTTTAAATCAACCTATAGAAAAAGTGTCAATAGAAAGGACGTGGAGTTTCTACGCCCAGGAGCAAATGTTCCTGGTGTGAACAGTAAAATCAAATAAATGAAAAAATAATTCAAAAAATTCTGAATTTTTTTGTGGCATACTTTCACAAATGTTAGTTGTGCATGTAAAATTTCATCCCAAAATCACATTGGTGGAAAAAAACAAAAATCTATGCTCTGAAATGTTACTTACAAAAGCATTTTAGAACTTTGATTTTATTTTTTTGGCACACCTTCCACCAATGTGATTTCGCGATGAAATTTTGCATGCACAACAAACATTTGTGAAAGTATGTCACAAAATAATTTAAGAAATTTTTTTGAATATATTTTTGATTTTACTATTCACACCAGGTGCTCCTAGGTGTAGAAAGGCACTTTCGCAATAAAAACACAAAGCTGAAAACAACCGGGCATCAACTTGCACTAAAAATAAAATGACTCAATCACACATTCTACCATTGGATATTCATCTAGTTCAGTTGAAGAAACAACATGCAACCATCTCCTGTCGGTTGCACGTAAAGTTTTTGGATCATCTGTCCTCCACACTAAGTAGGGTAGACCAGGTACATATTAAACACTTTGTAGATGGTTTGCATTTTTTAATGGAAAGATAGATTTTTTAAAAAACAAGATCATCATGACAATTTCATAATGCCCATACTAAAGCGCAAACACCGACACATATTTGTGCCTCATACGACATGGACAAAACTCATAATCATTTACTCCCTCTGTTCCATAATATAAGAGTGGTTTTTTACACTAATGTAGTGTCAAAAACACTTTTATATTATGAGACGGAGGGAGTACCAAACATATTGGTCATGCTAGTTGGGGTGCTAAATTAAAAGCAACATGCATCGTTCACCACACCAGTGTCGCAGACGGGCAAGATCAGAATAAATGATGAACACAGGCAACAAAGAGGACCACGTACCACATATGCGCACGGCTCACATGAGCGTGCCCTTTGATCACACGCACGAATCTCGCGCTAAACACTCACGGGTAGTTCCTGCCAATTACAACGACATGACATGCCGGACATGAACTCCGACGCATCCCACGTATGCATTTCCCTCATTCGCTATAGCCGATGCACTCACGTAGCACGGCTACAGGAGCATGGCCGCGGCGGCCAGCAGCGACGGGCCGGCGCACGCCGCCCAGGTGCCGCCGCTGAGGCTACGGGGGTTGCCGCCGCTGACCCCCACGCCGCGGATGCGGAAGCGTATCCCGCCCCTCCCTTCCGTGACGTCCGTCAGGCTCGCCATGCTGAGCAGAACCAGGAGGAATGAGCAGACAACCAAGAAGCGTCCCATCTTCCAATCTCTCGCCTACAACTCGTCGGTACGGGGCCAGCTACTGTTACAACAATGGTGTATTTATGCATGGTCCTGAGACCTGAGCTGACCACCAAATGTGTTTTTCTGTTTTTCGAGGACCGCCAAATGTGTTGACCGCTCCACCAGGAGCCCACGGCCGATTGGTCCGGTGCTTGTTATCCTGGTGTAGAGTTGACATTACCATTTTTCTACTCTTGTTTAGACGAGGAATCTCTTATCTTGCTTCACTTAAATAGAGGAAACTGATTTGAAATGCCCTCAGAGAACATTTGCGCGTGATGAGTGGAGGACGGCGCGGCCGTTCAGAGGTTTGATCATCGCGCCTGTCTCTTCCAGGTTGGCAACTGGTCTTTCTAGGAGGTTTTCTCTTTTTTTTTTCGACATAACTTTCGATCTGTTCATCATACCATGGCAGTATAAAGAACATAGAAATAATAAATTTACATCCAGCCATCCATGTTCGTTCACAATCTAACAACGACTACAAACGATGTAGCAAGTTGAAGGTGCACCGCCTTCATCACCCCTTCTTCATCGGAGCCGGACAAAAGTTATTGTGATAAATAGTCGGGAAGTCGTCGTGCTAAGACCACACGAGACAAACACACCAAAATAGCAACCGTCGCCGATGAAGAGAAGTATAGATTAAAAAGATCCAATATGTAGACACACGAACGAAGAAGAACAAAGGCCACGGTCCCTCCCACCGGACACAAAAAATCTAAACAAACACTAAACAACTAGAAACGGAGCAAGATCCATCCCGCCGGCAAGGGCCATGGTCCACCGCGCCTGCATGGCCCTTAGGCCACCGGAGATGAGGCAGACCGGCGGCGGTACCAGCGGAAGTTTCAGGCTAACAATGAGGCTTTGGGGTTTGTCTCGGAAACTTTGGGTATAAACGTAGATGCATTTTTGTAATTTCTATATGCAATTGATTCCCACCGTAACTTAAACGTGCACCACTTTTATTAGTGTGTTTTGTTATGTTATGATCCAAATTCATGTATAAATATAAAGACTAACTTCTGACGAGCGGTCGGAGCGAGGCCCGTTGTCGGTAGGCTGGGCCGAAGCGGACGCACGGGATAAGTTGAACAATTGTAAATCCCCAGAATTTGTAACCTCCCCCATAGTGAAGATTTGCTGATTTCCCCTTCGCGTTGGAGGGTTTTCCACGTTAATTTTTTGTTTCCATGTGTTTGATTTCGTTCTTCATCGTGTTTGATTGTGTGTCGTATCTCTATCATGTTTGCCCTAATGACTCAAGTATTGTACTCTTGAATGTCTTGTAGGACCTCGAAATATGAAAATCATCATCTAGATTTTTTAAGTGCAATATGTCCAGGTCCAAACGACCAATTCAACACTTGAATGGTCTGATGAAGGCATATACTCCCTCTGTCTCGGTTTATAGAGCGTGCGCGCAGTTTTAGGTCATCGATTTGACTAACTAAATATGAGTTATATGTCACCAAAAGTATACCATTAGATTCTTAAGTGGATGTAGTTTCTAAACATATATTTTTCATCCAATATGATACATATTTAGTTAGTTAAATTGTCAATCTAGAACGACGCACATGTCTTATAAACCGAGACGGAGGAAGTATTGTGCCTTTGCACTTCGGAACTCGGACGATGATTTTAAGAACGGAAATGTTAACGCCCACACGTGTGGGTGTTAACCATCTCGACCACACGCATCCATCACCGTTCAACAGTTTCTGCACGAATCTTGGCACGTTTTGACTGATTTTGTGTGTCACGTAGGACAAGTCGTGTGTGTGATGTGTGAGAGTGTTCGCCCACACGCCGGGTTGCCCCCCGCGGTCAACGGTTGCCACTCGGAGGCGTGCGGTGGAACTGCTCTGCGCCCGCACGCCACGCCCGAACTACGGTTGCCGTCAACCACGTCGCGCACTTCGCCCCCTCCCCTCATGGTTCCATTTACTCTCCACTTCATTACTCACCCAACCCACCCCGCAATTCATTCGATTGGAAGAGAAGGCGAGAGGAGAAGGCGACGGCGGAGGCGGAAGAGTTGACGGAGTTCGCGGCCGTCGGTGGTGCTCGCCAGACCGGAGCGGCCTCGCTGGAGCGCCTACAGATTGAAGGTAATGCTCGCTCCCACTCTCACAATCCTTGCCTGCATTTTTCTCCCCTTCCCTCGGTGTTCAATGCTTCGCTCGAGATTCGTAGAGATTCAGGCGATTTGGCGATGCGCCGGCGTTGCCGCCGCCGGCGGAGTCCTATGCTTGCCGTTTTCGGTGGCACTGGGCAGTTTCATCGCCGCTGCGATGGCGGTCTCGCCGGTGTGGTTCTGCCTGTCCGGAGACACACACTGGTTGTGCCTTGGGATTGGGCCGTTGTTTTCAGGTCTGATAGTTGCGCATTGCTTCGAATTAGTATTTGCGATTAGTTCGGGGAGAATTTTGGGGATGAATTTCAAGTCATTACAGTTGCCATTGAACCCTAGATCTAGTTAGTTGTTTTTCAAAACTGCAGTATGAAGGCAAACGTGGTGGTTTGAGTAACTATCATGACTGTATGGCAACTAATTTTTCTGAATGACTGTGATAGTTGCCACAAACATGCTTTTCCATACGGCAACTAATTTCTTGAATGATTGTGATAGTTGCCACAAACATTCTTTTCCATGCGGCAACTAATTTCCTGAATGACTGTCATAGTTGCCACAAACATGCTATTTCCATGTGGCAACTAATTTTTCCTGACTGATTGTGATAGTTGCCACACTGTAGGAATGGTAAAGTGCAGTAAATCGGTAGTCACTGCAGTTTTAGTAACCAATTGCACTGGATGGCAACTAATCTGCACATCAACTATGCATGTTGCCACCTGGATAGTATATTCTTGTGGCAATAGACTATGAACACATTGTGGCTGTTGCCATGTTGTAGACAGGATAATGTGGCAAATTGGCTGCATAACATGGCAACTAATTTGCACACCAACTGTGTCAGATGCCATATATATGCTTTTCCATGTGGCAAGTCTTTGTCTGAACACAGCATGTCTGTTGCCATGTTACAGTCAGTATAATGTGGCAAATTCATTGTATGGCAGACGCAATTTTTGTGTTTCTGCCATGCTGACTTGTGATATCTGAACACACTGTGGCAATTTTCAGGTTGTTCATTAGATGTTTTTCATCGCTTGTGATATCTGAACACACTTGTGATATCTGTGTTGCATTTTAACATGGCAATTTCAACCTAGCACATCTTTGCCATTGAAACACATGGCAAGTCATTTGTTGTACGAGGACAGGGTGTGAGCTGCCACATCTTAGGTTTCTGCAGTGGAGGATTTTGTGACTTTCTTTTCGTACTATCTTGTGCTAACATGGCAACTTCAACATTTTTGTTTTTAAGTGCATTTACGATCTGTACATCTTTTTTCAAATGTAACCAATGTGCTTAATTGCCACATTTATGTTTTTGACAATCATAGGGGGGTGCGTGCGTGTTCATGTGATATTTTAGCATTCACTATTTGACATTCTTCACTCGAGCCCATGCGGCAAGGACATTCTATTAGGTGGCAACTACTTACTTCCTGCATTTTCATTTTCCACAGTGACAATTTGGTCTGTTCTTACCTCAGCAGAATGGCTCACGGCGATCATCAAAATGATGATGATGATTTCATGGATCCATCACAGCGGAATCGGGCAACTGGACGGAGAAAAGAGGGCGACGAGGTAACTGTCCACACACCCTCTTCCTCCTGCATATGTTATTGGTTGCCACCTCAAGCTTGCAGTCGTCTGTCATGAACTAAAATTTTATGACAGTGAAAACATGGCAACAACTGATCATTTGTCTGTTTTTTGCAAAAGAAGAAACGTACTCGCAACAGGGCCTCCCAGGAACGACTGACTTCATTGACTGACAGATTTACCGATGATCAGAAGGGAGCTGCTGCTGAGATGGGTACGCAGGCTATGATGAATGTCCGGTGCACGAATCTAGTCAACCCTATATGCGACTGGCTTGGTGAGATTTACGACACCGCCTCCAGGGAATTTGTGATTCCGGGACGTGGAAGACTGCCGTTGAACGAGGAATCCATGTTCTGCACTTTGGGTGTGCCCCGTGGACAAATCAAAGTCCCGTATGAGGTCAATAATAAGATCGAGGAAACGTTGTTCCCCCGTTTGTTTCCTGGGTTGGAATCCATGCCGAACACGTCTATACTGGCAGATTCGCTGCAGGCCATGACAACCCATGGCGAGGTTTTTAAGATGAAACTACTCATGTACCTCATCTCAGCTGTTTTCGCGTCGGCCACTTCTTTTCGCCCAAGCAACAAATGCTTCCCCATCCTGGTGAATGATCTATCTTTACTACATTATTTTTCCTTCAATTTTTTTGCTCCGATGTCATGTGCAAGCTAGTCACTGCCAGTGTTTTTTGATTTTTTTCCATTTGATTTCTGATGCGGTAACTCATTGTCCTGAATTTTGTGCGGTGCAGGCGAAACTGAAATATGTGAAGAACATGAATTGGTGTAAGTTCATTGCCGACTTCCTGCATGATGCATTCTAAAGCAAGATGTACCAGAAGGGTCGTCGACTGCATTTAATGGTATTTGTACCAGTCCTTTCTGTGAACACTCTTTTTAACACCTTTTATTCATGCATGGCAACCTGATCATAACAAGATGGCAACTGCCATAATGACAATATGGCAACTGCCATCACACTATGATGGCAACTAGCACATACAAATTGCAACTTGTTCTTTCTCTCTTTTTTATGCACTTCAACTTGATGATCGTAGGAACATATATATTATCCTGTTTTTTTCGTAAAATACCATGATCGCAACTGATATTTCTTTCTTTTTAAAATTGTTGTACAGCAGCTCATGTACGTCGACTGTCTTGATCTGTCCACCATGGATTTCACTGGGACAGGAGGCCCGCCGCCTACGCACAAGTTTGATGTTTCTGCGTGGACTATCGATGCTGTCAAGGTTGTGCTTGCTGCAGACAGGATAACTGATACCAAATATGGAAAACTGCAGGTTAGTTCTTGTTTCTTTCTCTACACGACATTCTTACAAATTTTTGCGGCATAACATATCGCCATGTGGCAACCGTCTGTGGTTAACAGGAGATGACTACCTTTGTTAGTCATGGCTGTCTGAGTATGGTATCCATGCCTCACTCCACATGGCAACTCTGTCATTCGTGCTGACACTTATATTCGCGTCTTCTTTTTTTTTGTTTGTATTTTGCAACACATGAACTGCTAGTCAGTGTTCACCATTCTCTCTCTTACATCCTAGCTATTTTTTTTGTTTTTTCCCGCTGATGGCCAAGCATGCTATAGACTACAGCGTGTTTGGGGGGCCTCAAAACTTTGGAAAGTGGATGGATGTGCACTCAGCTCCGTCTTGCCCTACTGAGGTAATCAAAGACATATATCTATGGTTGCCTTGCATTATTTTTGATGTCGTGCTAGTGACTGTAATATGGTTGGTTACTGCTGCTTCTTGTTTCATGCACAGTCGAGGGCACCTGTTGAGCATCTAATTGGGAAGTTTGCATTCAGAATGACTGGCTTGCTCGAGAAGTTGGTTGAGGGGTGGACGTCCCTTAATGGCTCCGACAGCGACGCGGTTGCGAGGCAGTTCACTACATTTGTCCCAGAACGGACACATCGGCCAACTGGTTGCCGTGGCCGGTATGACTACAACAGTTCCCAAGAGCTTGCTGACACACAAGATGAACTAGATGGAGACGCTGGTCTCAGCAAGGATGATGACGATGACATGGAGAACGTGCAACAGGACACCAATGATGATGAACATGTTGAAGTTCGTGCAGGTGGTAAGAAGGGCAAGGATGCACGAGATGTCCCCCCACCGGAGAAAGTCAAAGAACATACGGTTGCGAGAGGCGAGGGGGTGTTTCCATCAAAGAGGGGGAAGGCTCCAGAGGATGTTGCGCAGGGTTCTCCTGGCAAGAGGTCTAGGACCGATCCCGTAGCTACTAGGAGGAGGTTAGACTTTAATTTTAGTTTTTTGTTTTGTCTACATTTTTGGAACAGATTGATCACTTTTTTGCATTTGTTTTTGCTAAGCGCAATGAGTTTGCTGTCTGACAATTGCCACCTCTTGTTTTCCTCCATCTTATACGTGCAGGGAGGCGACAGCTAGTGGACGAGCAGTTACGAAGAAATAGGCACCAACGCCAACCTGTGTTTCTGCTCGGTTGAACAAAGGTGCCCCCATTGCTGGTGACACCCCTTCCACCAGGTCATCTCCTTGTACGACGACTTCCAACACCGGGGATCCTGTCGTGTTGCCAGACCTGAGAAAGCCAGTCAAGAAGTAGGTTTTCCATGTGCTTTCATTGACGTAGTGCTATAATTTTTTGATTTTTCAATGCATTCGTTCAGCTTGCCACATGGGCTTCTGTCATCGTCCCCACATGGGCAACTGCTGTTTTTTTAAATGATTTCCTTCCTTTTTAACTGTATGGCAATTCCTGCTTGTTTTTACATGGCAACTGCTATCTAGGACAAATGGCAACTCTTATTGTACCTACATGGCAACTGCCATTTTTCCATTGGCTAGTGTGCTCATCCCATACCTAGTTTTGAAATTGCATTACTGGCAGATCAAACATTTTTACCATTCTTCAATTTGGCTAGCATGGCAACTCTTGCTGGATTTGCATGGCAACTGCTAACTATGCCACATTGCAACTCATATTACCCTTACATGACAACTACCAGCTTTTCCACCTATTTTTCACTTTTTAGATTTTATACCATGACAAATATTTTTTGTTCATTTTTAATACCCTTTTCACGTGTTTTTCTTTTTTGCAGGGTGAAGAAGACTACTTCACGCGGGGCCAAGCATATCATTAGGGACCCACTCGAACGCCTTCATTCCAAGTTGTCAACAGGGGGCAACTCAGATGTTCATGAGGCGCCAGTCGACAAAACTGCTGCTGCACCGTCAACTATTCCCACTAACTTTGACGCAAGTGGCCGACCATCTCCGCCGGTTGTAGATGTGCAGGTTAGAACAACAGGCATCCGTACATCGGGGAGTGACGAGTTGGTATCTGCCAGGACAGCTGAAATATTGCCAACTCTTTTGGCAATGAAGGATGCTGCTGTGAGCCATGCCACCCCATCAGCAAGCGTTGAAGTGGACGCTCCCGAGACCAACCTAAGCAAGGAAGATTCCCGCTCATCTGACACTGATTCCAAGCGCGTGCGTGGTGGCACTCCTGTGTCCAGGACGGAAGTGGCTGAGGCGGCAGTTCATAATGATGTGCCATCTGCAGGTGAGAGTCTTGGCACAACTGAAGGAAATATGCCCTAGAGGCAATAATAAAGTTATTATTTATTTCCTTATATCATGATAAATGTTTATTATTCATGCTAGAATTGTATTAACCGGAAACATAATACTTGTGTGAATACATAGACAAACTAAACATCACTAGTATGCCTCTACTTGACTAGATCGTTAATCGAAGATGGTTATGTTTCCTAACCATGAACAAAGAGTTGTTATTTGATTAACGAGGTCACATCATTAGTTGAATGATCTGATTGACATGACCCATTCCATTAGCTTAGCACCCGATCGTTTAGTATGTTGCTATTGCTTTCTCCATGACTTATACATATTCCTATAACTATGAGATTATGCAACTCCCGTTTATCGGAGGAACACTTTGGGTACAACCAAACGTCACAACGTAACTGGGTGATTATAAAGGAGTACTACAGGTGTCTCCAATGGTAGATGTTGGGTTGGCGTATTTCGAGATTAGGGTTTGTCACTCCGATTGTCGGAGAGGTATCTCTGGGCCCTCTCGGTAATACACATCACATAAGCCTTGCAAGCATAATAACTAAGATGTTAGTTATGAGATGATGTATTACGGAACGAGTAAAGAGACTTGCCAATAACGAGATTGAACTAGGTATTGGATACCGACGATCGAATCCCGGGCAAGTAACATACCGATGAAAAAGGGAACAACGTATGTTGTTATGCGGTCTGACCGATAAAGATCTTTGTAGAATATGTAGGAGCCAATATGGGCATCCAGGTCCCGCTATTGGTTATTGACCGGAGACATGTCTCGGTCATGTCTACATTGTTCTCGAACCGTAGGGTCCGCACGCTTAACGTTACGATGACAGTTATTATGAGTTTATGCATTTTGATGTACCGAAGGTTGTTCGGAGTCCCGGATGAGATCACGGACATGACGAGGAGTCTCGAAATGGTCGAGACGTAAAGATTGATATATTGGAAGCCTATGTTTGGGCATCGGAAGCGTTCCGGGTGAAATCGGGATTTTACCGGATTACCGGGAGGGTTACCGGAACCCCCCGGGAGGCAAATGGGCCTATTGGGCCTTAGTGGAAAAGAGAGAAGAGGCAGCCCACAAGCCTAGCCGGCGCCCCCCCTTCCCCAAGTCCTAGTAGGACTAGGAGAAGTGGGCCGGCCCCCTCTTTCTCCTTTCCCCCCAAGAGTCCTAGTTGGAATAGGATTGGAGGGGAGGAGTCCTACTCCCGGTGGGAGTAGGACTCCTCCCTGCGCCTCCCTCCTAGCCGGCCGAACCCCCTGCCCCTGGCCTTTATATACGGGGGCAGGGGGCACCCCAAGACACACAACTTGATCCTTGAGATCGTTCCTTAGCCGTGTGCGGTGCCCCCTGCCACCAAATTCCACCTCGATCATACCGTTACAGTGCTTAGGCGAAGCCCTGCGTCGGTAGTACATCAAGATCGTCACCACGCCGTCGTGCTGACGGAACTCTTCCTCGACGCTTTGCTGGATCGGAGCCCGAGGAACGTCATCGAGCTGAACGTGTGCTAAGAACTCGGAGGTGCCGGAGTAACGGTGCTTGGATCGGTCGGATCGGGAAGAAGACGTACGACTACTTCCTCTATGTTTTGTGATCGCTTCCGCAGTCGGTCTGCGTTGGTACATAGACAACACTCTCCCCTCTCGTTGCTGTGCATCACCATGATCTTGCGTGTGCGTAGGAAAATTTTCGAAATTACTGCGTTCCCCAACAACAACAGCTCCAGCTCCTGTCGGTGCAGATACTGCTAAGGCGACTGTTTCGCGTGCTGGTCTTCCACCGAGGCATGTAGCCCCCGCAAGCAATCAACAGACATACCCAATGCACCAGCTATAGCTAGGAGCAGCAGAGATGAGTCTGGTTATGTTCCTGCGTCCACACTGTTCCCACCACCTGCCAAAAGCAATGTGATGGAGAAACCGGAAGACCGGAGCACAACTGATGCAGGTGTCAAGCTGGGCACGAGTGACGCAGGTGAACGTCCGGAGCAGACTGCGCCTTTACCCGCAGTGGAAATCCCCAGCTTAAATCTGCGCACTTCCGGGCTCCCAGTCAATGTTGGTGTCCCCTACAGCCCAAACAAGAAGATTGTCAAGGAAGTTGCGGCTGGTATCGCTGACAACACGCCCCGCCCTACAAATAAGCCCGATCATTCTGTAGCGGCCGATTCAGATATGTTTGTTGATCTTTCACCCTTGGATTCTGCCCCGCAAGTTGTTCGCGGTCCGGCCAGTAGGCATGAGAGGCACCCAATGGCCTTCACCCCACCGAGCTTCAGCCTTGGCATCAGTCAAGATCAACCAGTGGTGCCAGATCCTATGCCAGTTGGCTTTGCTTTCCCGGGAGGCATGCCCGCAATGATGGCGCAGCCAATGGTCGAGGGCAGGAAGACTGTCAAGTTCGCAGAGCCGATCGTCCAAGGTATATTTTCTTATGTGCCTATCATTTTCTTGTATACATCTGTGTAGTCTGAATTTGCCCCAAGCATTTTTTTGGTTTCTCACTTGTGATGGCAACTGTTATGTGATGACATGGCAACTGGATTTGCTGCACCATGTCACCTACATTTTTTTTGTTGCCATGCTGCATTTTACGTTCAGCAATCACATGGCAACTGAAGTTGATTCAACATGGAAACTGTAGTTGTTGTCACATGGCAACTATAGTGCAATACACATGGCAACTGGATTTGCTGCACCATGTCACCTGTATTTTTGTTTCCATGCTGCATTTTCCATTCAGCAAGCACATGGCAACTGGAGTTGACACAACATGGCAACTGTAGTTGCTATCACAGGGAAACTACAGTGCACTACACATGGCAACTGGATTTGCCTCCAGATGGCAACTCCCTACTTTTTGTACCTACATTTCACATCAAGCCCCCTATCTTTTTCACATTCCATTTATTTTGTTTTCCAGGTATCCTAACCCACCTTTTTATCCTTGCAGGCATCCCTGATGAGATTCCACCGTCACTTGATGAAGCTTACCGTAGGATCGAGGAGGCAGCATTACAGAGGAGGTCCTCACGAGGTCAGGGGCAATCAAGTTCCAATGTGCCTGCAGATACGGTATCTGAGGATACCATTAGGAGTGCCACCCCTGGTTCTATGAGGCAGCAGAGGGTAGTTCACCCACCTCCCGCAGAAGACTACGAGCCCGAAGTCAGGGCCACAAAGGAACAAACCCAGCTGTACGATATTGTCAAGCGATTTGGAAATGCGAGGGTCAACAACAAGCACATGAAGGAGCTGAAAGCATAATGACCACATTTTGCTTTGCTCTTTCTACCATTCATATTTTTTTCTACTTTATATATATGATCCGCTTACGTTTTAGTTCATCCTTTTTTACTTAGTAGACATGATTCTTTCATGTTATATCATTTTCATACAGCTCATGTTTGGACAGAACCAATGTCATTCAATGTGAAGCGACATACGTCGACCTGGGTGATCTTGCCGAGTCTGTGAGGCCAAACGGTAAAATGTCAAAGAATGTAGTTGCATGCGGGATTGACTACATCAACAAGCATATGGATATGTGTCCCGACAAAACAATCATGCATTACAGTGTGACCTGCAAAATATGGGATGGTGATTTCCACCACAAAATCCTGAGGAAGAATTTTGCTCAACACGGTTAATTCAAGCTCACACTGAAGAAATATGTGAGTACTCCTTCCCTGTCTGCACTTTTTTTCACATGGTATGGTTTTTTGTCATTATCTGCACTCTGTTTATGTGGCAGATGTTTCATGCGGCATCAGCTGTCGTGCAAACTGACTTTTTGATTTTTGCATCCCGTGCAAACTATGTGGCAACTTCAAAGTAAAATACACGGCAAATTTTGTTCATACATGGACGGCAACTTTCTTTCAACTACCCACTATAACTAAACATTCTACGTGATTCTACTTTTTTTGTCCCTCTACTGTTCTTCATGTGAACTCTGCTTCTCATTTTCTTCACTTTTACATGCAAGTCATGTTTCCCATGTTCCAGGAGCTTGCACCACACGACCCAGACGACAAGTGTGGTCATCACTACGTGATCTGTCTTGACCTGAAGAACCAATGCTTTGAGGTGCTTGATTCAATGCATTCGGCAGCCGATGCAGACCTTACTTCGCATGCTGAATTCTTCATCAACAATGTCAAAGAGACATGGAACCGTCACTACGAAAACTCAAAGGTCCAGATCAGTCATTTCCCGATTGAGTACGCGGCGACTACGAAACAAGGGAACACGTAATTTCCTACCCCCCCCTTCATGTGCCATTTTACATCAATCCCACCCCTCTTTTGTGTTACATATGAATTGAATTTTATCATTGATATGTCTGTCCTTTTTGCGAGTTCACCTGACTCTTTTTCTTTGTGAAGGACGGACTGCGGCTTTCACATGTTGGAATACCTTGCAAAGTGGGAAGGTAGACTTGTTCCCGCTGTCAATGCTGCAACGGTCGTTGAGCTCCGGAAATTGTACACATGGAACTGGTTGACGAATGAAGATTTCAACAAGCGGTCCAGAGCACGCGAGTTCATGGAGGAAGCTGTCAAGAAAGTCTTCAAGAAGTACAAGTGATCACGTGGCGTTACACACTGGACGCATACCTTACATTCTGTTGCCGAGGAATGTAAGGTACTACCTTTTGTTCTTCTCAAAAACTATGTCCGTGTGCTATTCTATGACTGCAACCCCGAGTAGCCTAGTACGCAGTGGTGGTTCGTGAGTGACATTTGAATATTTTCTGTAATATTTTGTGTGGATGTGAACCTATTTCAGGCGTGTTAGTAGATACGTTTTATGTTTATCATTATTATTTGTGGTTTCATTGTTTGCACCACCAGGTTGCTGCTTCGAATGCGTGCACTATGTTCTAAAACATGGCAACTGTAGTTCATCAGACATGGTTATTAAAAGTCATCGTCGTTTTTTCATTTGGCTGTTTTGCTTCTTCTTTTCCATTGCTAACTGCACCGGCTACCATGGTAGTTTTGATCATGTAGTCGTAACCTTTTCTGCGGTTGATGCACGTTACACTTTTTTAACTTTGTTTCCCATATATTGCACACAACACAGCATGTGTGACTAAAGCGTGTCGAATTATCATGAAAATATACGCGATGTAGAGTCATTACAAATAACATGGTATTTTTCAGTACAACTAACATGGCAGATTTATTACAAAGAACACGGCAGATTCAACATAAACAAGATGGTAGACCCAGTATATTTACCATGATAGATTCAGTATAAAATATCATGGCATATTTAGTACAAAATAACATGGTAGATTAAACACATATAACATGGCAGATCAAGCACACACAATATGGCAACTGCAGTTACCCATTCAATGCATTTTTCCTGCAACTTCTGATGCCCCTCAAGAGTCAGTCTCTCATTTCTAGAAAAAAATCACAACATCTAGGCTACAAAACAAAATGTCCCCAAGGACCATGTCACAGCACCCCAATTTTGCTTACGGATTGCCCGCCCCTTTCTTCATTTTTTGTGTTTTGCTTGAATCTCCAATCCTGATTTGTACCTTATCTCTTTTGGACGCCCCTTTGTGATGGAACGGGGCGGGTTCCTGACCTGGGTTTGTGTGCTTGCTGTTCCATATCCTATCTCCGAGTTTTCAGATGATGGCCTCGTGGACGAAGGCACACTTGATGTGCGGGGGAACCTGTGTAAGGCTGCCTCAGCTTTCCTCTTCTTGATCTCATCAAGCTCTCTTTTCAGGGCCTTCCTGTGTTTTTCTGCGACTCTCGCTGTCTCATCACTCTTGCACGCTTCATCAATTAGCTCAGCATAGTTCTTTGTCAGCACAACGTGCCTCACGGCTTCCATGGTTGACTCAGGTCTCTCGTCATGCATGGCCATAACTGCGTTTGTTGTCTGCGGTGCCAACGCGTCGTCAGCATCCCAAGTCCATCGCCGCCTTATGAAATGGCGGGGCATCTGTGTCACATCGTTCATGTCCATTACCTTTAGTATGTGACAGCACACAATGCTGTCCCGTTCAAACTTGCAGCATTGGCAGTAGTATTCGCCTTGGCCGATTGAGGCTTTCATGAAGTAGTTCCTGTTGGGGAACGTAGTAATTTCAAAAAAATTCCTACGCACACGCAAGATCATGGTGATGCATAGCAACGAGAGGGGAGAGTGTTGTCTACGTACCCTCGTAGACCGGAAGCGGAAGCGTTAGCACAACGCGGTTGATGTAGTCGTACGTCTTCACGGCCCGACCGATCAAGCACCGAAACTACGACACCTATGAGTTCTAGCACACGTTCAGCTCGATGACGATCCCAGGACTCCGATCCAGCAAAGTGTCGGGGAAGAGTTCCGTCAGCACGACGGCGTGGTGACGATCTTGATGTTCTACCGTCGCAAGGCTTCGCCTAAGCACCGCTACAATATTATCGAGGATTATGGTGGAGGGAGGCACCGCACACGGCTAAGAGAACGATCACGAAGATCAACTTGTGTGTCTAGAGGTGCCCCCTGCCTCCGTATATAAAGGAGCAAGGGGGGAGGCCGGCCGGCCCTTGGGGCACGCCAAGGAGGGGGGAGTCCTCCTCCTAGTAGGAGTAGGACTCCCCTCTCCTAGTCCAACTAGGAAGAGAGAAGTGGGAAGGAAAGAGAGGGAGATGGAGAGGGAAAGAGGGGCCGCGCCCCCCTCCCCTAGTGCAATTCGGACTCCTCATGGGAGGGGGTGCGCCACCTCCTGGGCTGCTGCCCTCTCTCCCCCCTCAGGCCCACTAAGGCCCAATACTTCCCCGGGGGGTTCCGGTAACCCTTCCGGCACTCCGGTTTTCTCCGAAATCACCCGAAACACTTACGGTGTCCGAATATAGCCGTCCAATATATCGATCTTTATGTCTCGACCATTTTGAGACTCCTCATCATGTCCGTGATCATATCCGGGACTCCGAACAACCTTCGGTACATCAAAATATATAAACTCATAATGAAACTGTCATCGTAACGTTAAGCGTGCGGACCCTACGGGCTCGAGAACAATATAGACATGACCGAGACACGTCTCCGGTCAATAACCAATAGCGGAACCTGGATGCTCATATTGGCTCCTACATATTCTACGAAGATCTTTATCGGTCAGACCGCATAACAACATACGTTGTTCCCTTTGTCATCGGTATGTTACTTGCCTGAGATTCAATCGTCGGTATCTCAATACCTAGTTCAATCTCGTTATCGGCAAGTCTATTTACTCGTTCCGAAATACATCATCTCGCAACTAACTCATTAGTTGCATTGCTTGCATGGCTTAGGTTGTTGGGGAACATAGTAATTTCAAAAAAATTCCTACGCACACGCAAGATCATGGTGATGCATAGCAACGAGAGGGGAAAGTGTTGTCTACGTACCCTCGTAGACCGGAAGTGGAAGCGTTATGACAACGCGGTTGATGTAGTCGTATGTCTTCACGGCCCGACCGATCAAGCACCGAAACTACGACACCTCCAAGTTCTAGCACACGTTCAGCTCGATGACGATCCTCGGACTCCGATCCAGCAAAGTGTCGGGGAAGAGTTCCGTCAGCACGACGGCATGGTGACGATCTTGATGTTCTACCGTCGCAGGGCTTCGCCTAAGCACCACTACAATATTATCGAGGAGTATGGTGGAGGGGGGCACCGCACACGGCTAAGAAAACGATCACGAGGATCAACTTGTGTGTCTAGAGGTGCCCCCTGTGTTGGGGAACGTAGTAATTTCAAAAAATTTCCTACGCACATGCAAGATCATGGTGATGCATAGAAACGAGGGGAAGAGTCTGATCTACGTACCCTTGTAGATCGCAACGGAAGCGTTGACACAACATAGAGGAAGTAGTCGTACGTCTTCTTCCCGATCCGACCGATCCAAGTACCGTTACTCCGGCACCTCCGAGTTCTTAGCACACGTTCAGCTCGATGACGATCCTCGGGCTCCGGTCCAGCAAAGCGTCGAGGAAGAGTTCCATCAGCACGACGGCGTGGTGACGATCTTGATGTACAACCGACGCAGGGCTTCACCTAAGCACTACAATGGTATGATCGAGGTGGAATTTGGTGGCAGGGGGCACCGCACACGGCTAAGGAACGATCTCAATGATCAACTTGTGTGTCTAGAGGTGCCCCCTGCCCCCGTATATAAAGGTTGCCAGGGGGAGGGCTGGCCGGCCAAAGGAGGAGGGCGCAGGAGGAGTCCTACTCCTACCGGGAGTAGGACTCCCCCCCCCAATCCTATTCCTAATAGGACTCCTCGAGAGAGAGAGAGGGAGAAGGGGGCCGGCCACCTCGCCTAGTCCTAATAGGACTAGGGGAGGGGGGAGGCGCGCAGCCCACCTTGGGCTGCCCCTTTCACCTTTCCACTAAGGCCCAATAAGGCCCATTTGGTTCCCGGGGGGTTCCCGTAACCTCCCGGTACTCCGGTAAAATCCCGATTTCACCCGAAACACTTCCGATGTCCAAACACAGGCTTCCAATATATCAATCTTTATGTCTCGACCATTTCAAGACTCCTCGTCATGTCCGTGATCACATCCGGGACTCCGAACAACCTTCGGTACATCAAAATGTATAAACACATAATAACTGTCATCGTAACGTTAAGCGTGCGGACCCTACGGTTCGAGAACAATGTAGACATGACCGAGACACGTCTCCGGTCAATAACCAATAGCGGGACCTGGATGCCCATATTGGCTCCTACATATTCTACGAAGATCTTTATCGGTCAGACCGCATAACAACATACGTTGTTCCCTTTGTCATCGGTATGTTACTTGCCCGAGATTCGATCGTCGGTATCCAATACCTAGTTCAATCTCGTTACCGGCAAGTCTCTTTACTCGTTCTGTAATACATCATCTGCAACTAACTCATTAGTTGCAATGCTTGCAAGGCTTGTGTAATGTGTATTATCGAGAGGGCCCAGAGATACCTCTCCGACAATCGGAGTGACAAATTCTAATCTCGAAATACGCCAACCCAACATCTACCATTGGAGACACCTGTAGTACTCCTTTATAATCACCCAGTTACGTTGTGACGTTTGGTAGCACCCAAAGTGTTCCTCCGGCAAACGGTAGTTGCATAATCTCATAGTCATAGGAACATGTATAAGTCATGAAGAAAGCAATAGCAACATACTAAACGATCGGGTGCTAAGCTAATGAAATGGGTCATGTCAATTAGATCATTCAACTAATGATGTGACCTCGTTAATCAAATAACAACACATTGTTCATGGTTAGGAAACTTAACCATCTTTGATTAACGAGCTAGTCAAGTAGAGGCATACTAGTGACACTCTGTTTGTCTATGTATTCACACATGTATTATGTTTCCGGTTAATACAATTCTAGCATGAATAATAAATATTTATCATGATATAAGGAAATAAATAATAACTTTATTATTGCCTCTAGGGCATATTTCCTTCAGTCTCCCACTTGCACTAGAGTCAATATTCTAGATCACATCACCATGTGATTAACATCGATAGTTCACATCATCATGTGATTAACACCCATAGTTCACATCGCCATGTGACCAACACCCAAAGGGTTTACTAGATTCAGTAATCTAGTTCACATCGCTATGTGATTAACACCCAAAGAGTACTAAGGTGTGATCATGTTTTGCTTGTGAGAGAATCTTAGTCAACGGGTCTGCCACATTCAGATCCACATGTATTTTGCAAATTTCCATGTCAACAATGCTCTGCATGGAGCTACTCTAGCTAATTGCTCCCACTTTCAATATGTATCTAGACCGAGACTTAGAGTCATCTAGATTAGTGTCAAAACTTGCATCGGCGTAACCCTTTACGACGAACCTTTTTATCACGTCCATAATCGAGAAACATATCCTTATTTCACTAAGGATAATTCTGACCGCTGTCCAGTGATCTACTCCTAGATCACTATTGTACTCCCTTGCCAAATCAGTGCAGGCTATACAATAGATCTGGTATACAGCATGACATACTTTATAGAACCTATGGCCAAGGCATAGGGAATGACTTTCATTCTCTTTCTATCTTCTGCCGTGGTCGGGCTTTGAGTCTTACTCAACTTCACACCTTATAATACAGGCAAGAACTCTTTCTTTGACTGCTCCATTTTGAACTACTTCAAAATCTTGTCAAGGTATGTACTCATTGAAAAAAAACTTATCAAGCGTCTTGATCTATCTCTATAGATCTTGAAGCTCAATATGTAAGCAGCTTCACCGAAGTCTTTCTTTGAAAAACTCCTTTCAAACACTCCTTTATGCTTTACAGAATAATTCTACATTATTTCCGATCAACAATATGTCATTCACATATACTTATCAGAAATGTTGTAGTGCTCCCACTCACTTTCTTGTAAATACAGGCTTCACCGCAAGTCTGCATAAAACTATATGCTTTGATCAACTCATTAAAGCGTATATTCCAACTCCGAGATGCTTGCACCAGTCCACAGATGGATCGCTGGGGATTGCACATTTTGTTAGCACCTTTCGGATTGACAAAACCTTCTGTTGCATCATATACAACTCTTCTTTAATAAATCCATTAAGGAATGCAGTTTTGTTTATCCATTTGCCAGATTTCATAAAATGCGGCAATTACTAACATGATTCGGACAGACTCAAGCATACATACGAGTGAGAAGCTCTCATCGTAGTCAACACCTTGAACTTGTCGAAAACCTTTTGCGACAATTCTAGCTTTGTAGATAGTAACACTACTATCAGCGTCCGTCTTCCTCTTGAAGATCCATTTATTCTCAATTGCTTGCCGATCATCGGGCAGGTCAACCAAAGTCCAAACTTTGTTCTCATACATGGATCATATCTCAGATTTCATTGCCTCAAACCATTTTGCGGAATCTGGGCTCACCATCGCTTCTTCATAGTTCGTAGGTTCATCATGATCTAGTAGCATGACTTTCAGAACTGGATTACCGTACCACTCTGGTGCGGATCTTGCTCTGGTTGATCTACGAGGTTCAGTAGTATCTTGTTCTGAAGTTTCATGATCATTATCATCAACTTCCTCACTTATTGGTGTAGGTGTCGCAGAAATAGTTTTCTGCGATGTACTATTTTCCAATAAGGGAGCAGGTACAGTTACCTCGTCAAGTTCTACTTTCCTCCCACTCACTTCTTTCGAGAGAAACTCCTTCTCTAGAAATGATCCATTCTTAGCAACGAATGTCTTGCCTTCGGATCTGTGATAGAAGGTGTACCCAACAGTCTCTTTTGGGTATCCTATGAAGACACATTTCTCCGCTTTGGGTTCGAGCTTATCAGGTTGAAGCTTTTTCACATAAGCATCGCAGCCCCAAACTTTTAGAAACGACAACATTGGTTTCTTGCCAAACCATAGTTCATAAGGCGTCGTCTCGACGGATATAGATGGTGCCCCTTTTTTTTAACGTGAATGCAGCTCTCTCTAATGCATGACCCCAAAAACGATAGTGGTAAATCGTTAAGAAATATCATAGATTGCACTATATCCAATAAAGTACGGTTATGACGTTCAGACACACCATTTATGCTGTGGTGTTCCAGGTGGCGTGAGTAGTGAAACTATTTCACATTATTTTAACTGAAGACGAAACTCGTAACTCAAATATTCTTTTCCACGACCAGATCGTAGAAACTTTATTTTCTTGTTATGATGATTTTCCACTTCACTCTGAAATTATATGAACTTTTCAAATGTATCAGACTTCTATTTCATTAAGTAGATATACCCATATCTGCTCAAATCATCTGTGAAGGTCAGAAAATAATGATACCCGCTGCAAGCCTTAAATATTCATCGGACCACATACATCAGTATGTATGATTTCCAACAAATCTGTTGCTTGCTCCATTGTTCCAGAGAACGGCGTTTTAGTCATCTTGCCCAAAAGGCATGGTTCGCAAGCATCAAGTGATTCATAATCAAGTGATTCTGAAAGCCCATCAGCATGGAGTTTCTTCATGCGCTTTATACCAATATGACCTAAACGGCAGTGCCACAAATAAGTTGCACTATCATTATTAACTTTGCATCTTTTGGTTTCAATATTATGAATATGTGTATCACTACGATCGAGATCCAACGAACTTGTTTCATTTGGGTGTATGACCATCGAAGGTTTTATTCATGTAAACAGAACAACAATTATTCTCTGACTTTAATGAATAACCGTATTGCAATAAACATGATCAAATCATATTCATGCTCAACACAAAAACCAAATAACACTTATTTAAGTTCAACACTAATCACGAAAGTACAGGGGAGTGTGCGATGATGATCATATCAATCTTGGAACTACTTCCAACACACATCGTCACTTCACCCTTAACTAGTCTCTGTTTATTCTGCAACTCCCGTTTCGAGTTACTGCTCTTAGCAACTGAACTAGCATCAAATACTGAGGGGTTGCTGTAAACACTAGTAAAGTACACATTAATAACATGTATATCAAATATACTTATGTTCACTTTGCCATCCTTCTTATCCGCCAATCACTTGGGGTAGTACCGCTTCCAATGACCAGTCCCTTTGTAGTAGAAGCACTCAGTCTCAGACTTAGGTCCAGACTTGGTCTTCTTCACTTGAGCAGCAACTTGCTTGCCGTTCTTCTTGAAGTTCCCCTTCTTCCTTTTGCCCTTTTCTTGAAACTAGTGGTCTTGTCAACCATCAACACTTGATGTTTTTCTTGATTTCTACCTTCGTTGATTTCAGAATCACGAAGAGCTTGGGAGTTGTTTCCGTTATCCCTTGCATATTATAGTTCATCACGAAGTTCTACTAACTTGGTGATGGTGACTATAGAATTCTGTCAATCACTATCTTATCTGGAAGATTAACTCCCACTTGATTCAGGCGATTGTAGTACCCAGACAATCTGAGCACATGCTCACTAGTTGAGCGATTCTTTTAGCTATAGAACTTGTTGGAGACTTCATATCTCTCAACTCGGGTATTTGCTTGAAATATTAACTTCAACTCCTGGAACATCTCATATGGTCCATGACGTTCAAAACGTCTTTGAAGTCCCGATTCTAAGCCATTAAGTATGGTGCACTAAACTATCAAATAGTCATCATATTGAGCTAGCCAAACGTTCATAACGTCTGCATCTGCTCCTGCAATAGGTCTGTCACCTAGCGGTGCATCAAGGACATAATTTTTTCTATGCAGCAATGAGAATAAACCTCAGATCACGGATCCAATCCGCATCATTGCTACTAACATCTTTCAACATAATTTTCTCTAGGAACATATCAAAATAAACACAGGGAAGCAACAACGCGAGCTATTGATCTACAACATAATTTGCAAAATACTACCAGGACTAAGTTCATGATAAATTTAAGTTCAATTTAATCATATTACTTAAGAACTCCCACTTAGATAGACATCCCTCTAATCCTCTAAGTGATCACATGATCCAAATCAACTAAACCATAACCGATCATCACGTGAGATGGAGTAGTTTTCAATGGTGAACATCGTTATGTTGATCATATCTACTATATGATTCACGCTCGACCTTTCGGTCTCCGTGTTCCGAGGCCATATCTGCATATGCTAGGCTCGTCAAGTTTAACCTGAGTATTCTGCGTGTGCAAAACTGGCTTGCACCCATTGTAGATGGACGTAGAGCTTATCACACCCGATCATCACGTGGTGCCTGGGCACGACGAACTTTGGCAACGGTGCATACTCAGGGAGAACACTTCTTGATAATTTAGTGAGAGATCATCTTATAATGCTACCGTCAATCAAAGCAAGATAAGATGCATAAAAGGATAAACATCACAGGCAATCAATATAAGTGATATGATATGGTCATCATCATCTTGTGCTTGTGATCTCCATCTCCGAAGCACCGTCATGATCACCATCGTCACTGGCACGACACCTTGATCTCCATCGTAGCATCGTTGTCGTCTCGCCAATCTTATGCTTCCACGACTATCACTACTGCTTAGTAATAAAGTAAAGCATTACATCGCGATTGCATTACATACAATAAAGCGACAACCATATGGCTCCTGCCAGTTGCCGATAACTTGGTTACAAAACATGATCATCTCATACAATAAAATTTAGCATCATGCCTTGACCATATCACATCACAACATGCCCTGCAAAAACAAGTTAGACGTCCTCTACTTTGTTGTTGCAAGTTTTACGTGGCTGCTACGGGCTTTAAGTAAGAACCAATCTCACTTACGCATCAAAACCACAACGATAGTTTGTCAAATAGACTCCGTTTTAACCTTCTCAAGGACCGGGCGTAGCAACACTCGGTTCAAGTAAAGTTGGAGAGACAGTCGCCCGCAAGCCATCTATGTGCAAAGCACGTCGAGAGAACCGGTCTTGCGTAAGCGTACGCGTAAGGTTGGTCCGGGTCGTCTCGTCCAACAATACCGCTGAACCAAAGTATGACATGCTGGTAGGCAGTATGACTTGTATCGCCCACAACTCACTTGTGTTCTACTCGTGCAAATAACATCAAACCATAAAACCTAGGCTCTGATACCACTGTTGGGGAACGTAGTAATTTCAAAAAAATTCCTACGCACACGCAAGATCATGGTGATGCATTGCAACGAGGGGGAGAGTCTGATCTACGTACCCTTGTAGATCGCAACGGAAGCGTTGACACAACGTAGAGGAAGTAGTCGTATGTCTTCTTCCCGATCCGACCGATCCAAGTACCGTTACTCCGGCACCTCCGAGTTCTTAGCACACGTTCAGCTCGATGACGATCCTCGGGCTCCGATCCAGCAAAGCGTCGAGGAAGAGTTCCATCAGCACGACGGCGTGGTGACGATCTTGATGTACAACCGACGCAGGGCTTCACCTAAGCACTACAACGGTATGATCGAGGTGGAATTTGGTGGCAGGGGGCACCGCACACGGCCAAGGAACGATCTCAATGATCAACTTGTGTGTCTAGAGGTGCCCCCTGCCCCCGTATATAAAGGTTGCCAGGGGGAGGGCTGGCCGGCCAAAGGAGGAGGGCGCAGGAGGAGTCCTACTCCTACCGGGAGTAGGACTCCCCCCCCAATCCTATTCCTAATAGGACTCCTCGAGAGAGAGAGAGAGAGAGAGAGGGAGAAGGGGGCCGGCCACCTCTCCTAGTCCTAATAGGACTAGGGGAGGGGGGAGGCGCGCAGCCCACCTTGGGCTGCCCCTTTCACCTTTCCACTAAGGCCCAATAAGGCCCATTTGGTTCCCGGGGGGTTCCGGTAACCTCCCGGTACTCCGGTAAAATCCCGATTTCACCCGGAACACTTCCGATGTCCAAACATAGGCTTCCAATATATCAATCTTTATGTCTCGACCATTTCGAGACTCCTCGTCATGTCCATGATCACATTCGGGACTCCGAACAACCTTCGGTACATCAAAATGTATAAACTCATAATAACTGTCATCGTAACGTTAAGCGTGCGGACCCTACGGTTCGAGAACAATGTAGACATGACCGAGACACGTCTCCGGTCAATAACCAATAGCGGGACCTGGATGCCCATATTAGCTCCTACATATTCTACGAAGATCTTTATCGGTCAGACCGCATAACAACATACGTTGTTCCCTTTGTCATCGGTATGTTACTTGCCCGAGATTCGATCGTCGGTATCCAATACCTAGTTCAATCTCGTTACCGGCAAGTCTCTTTACTCGTTCTGTAATACATCATCTGCAACTAACTCATTAGTTGCAATGCTTGCAAGGCTTGTGTAATGTGTATTACCGAGAGGGCCCAGAGATACCTCTCCGACAATCGGAGTGACAAATTCTAATCTCGAAATACGCCAACCCAACATCTACCATTGGAGACACCTGTAGTACTCCTTTATAATCAGCCAGTTACGTTGTGACGTTTGGTAGCACCCAAAGTGTTCCTCCGGCAAACGGGAGTTGCATAATCTCATAGTCATAGGAACATGTATAAGTCATGAAGAAAGCAATAGCAACATACTAAACGATCGGGTGCTAAGTTAATGAAATGGGTCATGTCAATCAGATCATTCAACTAATGATGTGACCTCGTTAATCAAATAACAACACATTGTTCATGGTTAGGAAACTTAACCATCTTTGATTAACGAGCTAGTCAAGTAGAGGCATACTAGTGACACTCTGTTTGTCTATGTATTCACACATGTATTATGTTTCCGGTTAATACAATTCTAGCATGAATAATAAATATTTATCATGATATAAGGAAATAAATAATAACTTTATTATTGCCTCTAGGGCATATTTCCTTCACCCTGCCCCCGTATATAAAGGAGCAAGGGGGGTGCGTCCGGCCCTAGGAGGAGGTGCGCAGGAGGAGTCCTACTCCTACCGGGAGTAGGACTCCCCCCTTTCTCTAGTTGGATTAGGACTTGGGGGGAAGGAGGAGAGGGAGGAAAGGAAAGGGGGGCGCCGCCCCCCTCCTTGTCCAATTCGGACTTGGGGGGAGGGGCGCGCGGCAGCCCCTAGGCCTCCTCTCCTCTTCGTCCACTAGGCCCATTAAGGCCCATTAGGTTACCGGGGGGTTCCGATAACCTCCCGGTACTCCGGTAAAATGCCGATTTCACCCGGAATACTTCCGATGTCCAAACATAGGCTTCCAATATATCAATCTTCATGTATCGACCATTTTGAGACTCCTCGTCATGTCCGTGATCACATTCGGGACTCCGAACAAACTTCAGTACAACAAAATATATAAGCTCATAATGAAACTGTCATCGTAACGTTAAGCGTGCGGACCCTATGGGTTCGAGAACAATGTAGAAATGACCGAGACACGTCTCCGGTCAATAACCAATAGCGGAACCTGGATGCTCATATTGGCTCCTACATATTCTACGAAGATCTTTTATCGGTCAGACCGCATAACAACATACGTTGTTCCCTTTGTCATCGGTATGTTACTTGCCCGAGATTCGATCATCGGTATCTTAATACCCAGTTCAATCTCGTTACCGGCAAGTCTCTTTACTTGTTCCGTAATACATCATGTCACAACTAACTCATTAGTTGCAATGCTTGCAAGGCTTATGTGATGTGCATTACCGAGAGGGCCCAGAGATACCTCTCCGACAATCGGAGTGACAAATCCTAATCTCGAAATACGCCAACCCAACATGTACCTTTGGAGACACCTGTAGAGCTCCTTTATAATCACCTAGTTACGTTGTGACGTTTGGTAGCACACAAAGTGTTCCTCCGGCAAACGGGAGTTGCATAATCTCATAGTCATAGGAACATGTATAAGTCATGAAGAAAGCAATAGCAACATACTAAACGATCGGGTGCTAAGCTAATGGAATGGGTCATGTCAATCACATCATTCTCCTAATGATGTGATCCCGTTAATCAAATGACAACACATGTCTATGGTTAGGAAACATAACCATCTTCGATTAATGAGCTAGTCAAGTAGATGTATACTAGTGACGTTTAGTTTGTCTATGTATTCACACAAGTATTATGTTTCCGGTTAATACAATTCTAGCATGAATAATAAACATTTATCATGATATAAGGAAATAAATAATAACTTTATTATTGCCTCTAGGGCATATTTCCTTCAGTCTCCCACTTGCACTAGAGTCAATAATCTAGATTACACAGTAATGATTCTAACACCCATGGAGCTTTGGTGCTGATCATGTTTTGCTCGTGGAAGAGGCTTAGTCAACAGGTCTGCTACATTCAGATCCGTATGTACCTTGCAAATCTCTATGTCTCCCACCTGGACTAGATCCCGGATGGAATTGAAGCGTCTCTTGATGTGCTTGGTTCTCTTGTGAAATGTGGATTCCTTTGCCAAGGCAATTGCACCAGTATTGTCACAAAAGATTTTCATTGGACCCGATGCACTAGGTATGACACCTAGATCGGAATGAACTCTTTCGTCGAGACTCCTTCATTTGCTGCTTCCGAAGCAGCTATGTACTCCGCTTCACATGTAGATCCCGCCACAACGCTTTGTCTAGAACTGCACCAACTGACAGCTCCACCGTTTAATGTAAACACGTATCCGGTTTGCGATTTAGAATCGTCCGGATCAGTGTCAAAGCTTGCATCAACGTAACCATTTACGATGAGCTCTTTGTCACCTCCATATATGAGAAACATATCCTTAGTCCTTTTCAGGTATTTCAGGATGTTCTTGACCGCTGTCCAGTGATCTACTCCTGGATTACTTTGGTACCTCCCTGCTAGACTTATAGCAAGACATACATCAGGTCTGGTACACAGCATTGCATACATGATAGAGCCTATGGCTGAAGCATAGGGAACATTTTTCATTTTCTCTCTATCTGCTGCAGTGGTCGGGCATTGAGTCTTACTCAAATTCACACCTTGTAACACATGCAAGAATCCTTTCTTTGCTTGATCTATTTTGAACTTCTTCAAAATTTTGTCAAGGTATGTGCTTTGTGAAAGTCCAATTAAGCGTCTTGATCTATCTCTATAGATCTTAATGCCCAATATGTAAGCAGCTTCACCGAGGTCTTTCATTGAAAAACTCTTATTCAAGTATCCCTTTATGCTATCCAGAAATTCTATATCATTTCTGATTAGTAATATGTCATCTACATATAATATCAGAAATGCTACAGAGCTCCCACTCACCTTTTTGTAAATACAGGCTTCTCCAAAAGTCTGTACAAAACCAAATGCTTTGATCACACTATCAAAGCGTTTATTCCAACTCCGAGAGGCTTGCACCAGTCCATAAATGGATCGCTGGAGCTTGCACACTTTGTTAGCTCCCTTTGGATCGACAAAACCTTCCGGCTGCATCATATACAACTCTTCTTCCAGATATCCATTCAGGAATGCAGTTTTGACATCCATCTGCCAAATTTCATAATCATAAAATGCAGCAATTGCTAACATGATTCAGACAGACTTAAGCATCGCTACGGGTGAGGTCTCATCGTAGTCAATCCCTTGAACTTGTCGAAAACCTTTTGCGACAAGTCGAGCTTTGTAGACATTAACATTACCGTCAGCGTCAGTCTTCTTCTTGAAGATCCATTTATTCTCAATTGCTTGCCGATCTTTGGGCAAGTCAACCAAAGTCCACACTTTGTTCTCATACATGGATCCCATCTCAGATTTCATGGCTTCAAGCCATTTTGCGGAATCTGGGCTCACCATCTCTTCTCCATAGTTCGTAGGTTCATCATGATCTAGTAGCATGACTTCCAGAACAGGATTACCGTACCACTCTGGTGCGGATCTTACTCTGGTTGATCTACGAGGTTCAGTAGTATCTTGTTCTGAAGTTTCATGATCATCATCATTAGCTTCCTCACTAATTGGTGTAGGTGTCACAGAAACCGGTTTCTGTGATGTACTACTTTCCAATAAAGGAGCAGGTACAGTTCCCTCATCAAGTTCTACTTTCCTCCCACTCACTTCTTTCGAGAGAAACTCCTTCTCTAGAAAGTTTCTGAATTTAGCAACAAAAGTCTTACCTTCGGATTTGTGATAGAAGGTGTATCCAATAGTTTCCTTTGGATATCCTATGAAGACACATTTCTCCGATTTGGGTTTGAGCTTATCAGGTTGAAGCTTTTTCACATAAGCATCGCATCCGCAAACTTTCAGAAATGACAACTTTGGTTTCTTGCCAAACCACAGTTCATAAGGCGTCATCTCAACGGATTTTGATGGTGCCCTATTTAACGTGAATACGGCCGTCTCTAAAGCATAACCCCAAAATGATAGCGGTAAATCAGTAAGAGACATCATAGATCATACCATATCTAGTAAAGTACAATTACAACGTTCGGACACACCATTACGCTATGGTGTTCCGGGTGGCGTGAGTTGCAAAACTATTCCGCATTGTTTCAAATGTACACCAAACTCGTAACTCAAATATTCTCCTCCACGATCAGATCGTAGGAATTTTATTTTCTTGTTACGATGATTTTCAACTTCACTCTGAAATTCTTTGAACTTTTCAAATGTTTCAGACTTATGTTTCATTAAGTAGTTATACCCATATCTGCTTAAGTCATCTGTGAAGGTGAGAAAATAACGATATCCGCCACGAGCCTCAACATTCATCGGACCACATACATCTGTATGTATGATTTCTAACAAATCTGTTGCTCTCTCCATAGTACCGGAGAACGGTGTTTTGGTCCCCATAAGACACAGTTCACAAGTACCAAGTGATTCATAATCAAGTGGTTCCAAAAGTCCATCAGTATGGAGTTTCTTCATGCGCTTTACACCGATATGACCTAAACGGCAGTGCCACAAATAAGTTGCACTATCATTAACAACTCTGCATCTTTTGGCTTCAACATTATGAATATGTGTGTCACTACTATCGAGATTTAATAAGAATAGACCACTCTTCAAGGGTGCATGACCATAAAAGATATTAGTCATATAAATAGAACAACCATTATTCTCTGATTTAAATGAATAACTGTCTCGCATTAAACAAGATCCAGATATAATGTTCATGCTTAACGCAGGCACCAAATAACAATTATTTAGGTCTAATACTAATCCCGATGGTAGATGTAGAGGTAGCGTGCCGACTGCGATCACATCGACTTTGGAACCATTTCCCACGCGCATCGTCACCTCGTCCTTCGCCAATGTTCGCTTAATCCGTATTCCCTGTTTCGAGTTGCAAATATTAGCAACAGAACCAGTATCAAATACCCAGGTGCTACTGCGAGCTCTAGTAAGGTACACATCAATAACATGTATATCACATATACCTTTGTTCACCTTGCCATCCTTCTTATCCGCTAAATACTTGGGTCAGTTCCGCTTCCAGTGACCAGTCTGCTTGCAGTAGAAGCACTTAGTTTCAGGCTTAGGTCCAGACTTGGGTTTCTTCTCCTGAGCAGCAACTTGCTTGCTGTTCTTCTTGAAGTTTCCTTCTTCTTCCCCTTGCCTTTTTTCTTGAAACTAGTGGTCTTGTTGACCATCAACACTTGATGCTCCTTCTTGATTTCTACCTCCGCAGCTTTTAGCATTGTGAAGAGCTCGGGAATTGTTTTATCCATCCCTTGCATATTATAGTTCATCACGAAGCTCTTGTAGCTAGGTGGAAGTGATTGGAGAATTCTGTCAATGACGCAATCATCTGGAAGATTAACTCCCAGTTGAATCAAGTGATTATTATACCCAGACATTTTGAGTATATGCTCACTGACAGAACTGTTCTCCTCCATCTTGCAGCTATAGAACTTATTGGAGACTTCATATCTCTCAATCCGGGCATTTGCTTGAAATATTAACTTCAACTCCTGGAACATCTCATATGCGCCATGACGTTCAAAACGTCGTTGAAGTCCCGGTTCTAAGCCGTAAAGCTTGGCACACTGAACTATCGAGTAGTCATCAGCTTTGCTCTGCCAGACATTCTTAACGTCGTCAGTTGCATCTGCAGCAGGCCTGGCACCCAGCGGTGCTTCCAAGACGTAATTCTTCTGTGCAACAATGAGGATAATCCTCAAGTTACGGACCCAGTCCGTGTAATTGCTACCATCATCTTTCAACTTTGCTTTCTCAAGGAACGCATTAAAATTCAACGGAACAACAGCACGGGCCATCTATCTACAATTAAACATAAACAAGCAAAATACTATCAGGTACTAAGTTCATGATAAATTTAAGTTCAATTAATCATATTACTTAAGAACTCCCACTTAGAAAAACATCCCTCTAATCTTCTAAGTGATCACGTGAGCCAAATCAACTAAACCATAACCGATCATCACGTGAAATTGGGTAGTTTTCAATGGTGAAATGTTGATCATATCTACTATATGATTCACGCTCGACCTTTCGGTATCAGTGTTCAGAGGCCATATCTGCATATGCTAGGCTCGTCAAGATTAACCTGAGTATTCTGCGTGTGCAAAACTGGCTTGCACCCGTTGTAGATGGACGTAGAGCTTATCACACCCGATCATCATGTGGTGTCTGGGCACGAGGAACTTTGGCAACAGTGCATACTCAGGGAGAACACTTTTATCTTGAAATTTAGTGAGAGATCATCTTATAATGCTACCGTCAATCAAAGCAAGATAAGATGCATAAAAGATAAACATCACATGCAATCAATATAAGTGATATGATATGGCCATCATCATATTGTGCTTGTGTTCTCCATCTCCGAAGCATCGTCATGATCACCATCGTCACCGGCGCGACACCTTGATCTCCATCATAGCATCATTATCGTCTCGCCAATCTTATGCTTCTACAACTATCGCTACCGCTTAGTGATAAAGTAAAGCATTACAGGGCGATTGCATTGCATACAATAAGGCGACAACCATATGGCTCCTGCCAGTTGCCGATAACTCGGTTACAAAACATGATCATCTCATACAATAAAATTTAGCATCATGTCTTGACCATATCACATCACAACATGTCCTCCAAAAACAAGTTAGACGTCCTCTACTTTGTTTGTTGCAAGTTTTACGTGGCTGCTACGGGCTAAAGCAAGAACCAATCTTATGCACACATCAAAACCACAACGATAGTTTGTCAAGTTGGTGCTATTTTAACCTTCGCAAGGACCGGGCGTAGCCACACTCAGTTCAACTAAAGTTGGAGAAACTGACACCCGCCAGCCACCTGTGTGCAAAGCATGTCGGTAGAACCAGTCTCGCGTAAGCGTACGCGTAATGTCGGTCTGGGCCACTTCATCCAACAATACCGCCGAACCAAAGTATGACATGCTGGTAAGCAGTATGACTTATATCGCCCACAACTCACTTGTGTTCTACTCGTGCATATAACATCAACATATAAAACCTAGGCTCGGATGCCACTGTCGGGGAACGTAGTAATTTCAAAAAAAATCCTACGCACACGCAAGATCATGGTGATGCATAGCAACGAGAGGGGAGAGTGTTGTCTACGTACCCTCGTAGACCGGAAGTGGAAGCGTTAGCACAACGTAGTTGATGTAGTCGTACGTCTTCACGGCCCGACCGATCAAGCACCGAAACTACGGCACCTCCGAGTTCTAGCACACGTTCAGCTCGATGACGATCGCCGGACTCCGATCCAGCAAAGTGTCAGGGAAGAGTTCCGTCAGCACAACGGCGTGGTGACGATCTTAATGTTCTATTCTACCGTCGCAGGGCTTCGCCTAAGCACCGCTGCAATATTATCGAGGATTATGGTGGAGGGGGGCACCGCACACGACTAAGAGAACGATCACGAAGATCAACTTGTGTGTCTAGAGGTGCCCCCTGCCCCCGTATATAAAGGAGCAAGGGGGGAGGCCGGCCGGCCCTTGGGGCGCGCCAAGGAGGGGGGAGTCCTCCTCCTAGTAGGAGTAGGACTCCCCTTTCCTAGTCCAACTAGGAAGAGAGAAGTGGGAAGGAAAGAGAGGGAGAGGGAGAGGGAAAGAGGGGCCGCGCCCCCCTCCCCTAGTCCAATTCGGACTCCTCATGGGAGGGGGCGCGCCACCTCCTAGGCTGCTGCCCTCTCTCTCCCCTTAGGCCCACTAAGGCCCAATACTTCCCCGGGGGGTTCCGGTAACCCTTCCGGCACTCCGGTTTTCTCCGAAATCACCCGAAACACTTCCGGTGTACGAATATAGCCATCCAATATATCGATCTTTATGTCTCGACCATTTCGAGACTCCTCGTCATGTCCGTGATCATATTCGAGACTCCGAACAACCTTAGGTACATCAAAATATATAAACTCATAATGAAAATCTCATCATAACGTTAAGCGTGCGGACCCTATGAGTTCGAGAACAATGTAGACATGACCGAGACACGTCTCCGGTCAATAACCAATAGCGGAACCTGGATGCTCATATTGGCTCCTACATATTCTACGAAGATCTTTATCGGTCAGACCGCATAACAACATACGTTGTTCCCTTTGTCATCGGTATGTTACTTGCCTGAGATTCGATCGTCGGTATCTCAATACCTAGTTCAATCTCGTTATCGGCAAGTCTCTTTACTTGTTCCGTAATACATCATCTCGCAACTAACTCATTAGTTGCATTGCTTGCAAGGCTTAAGTGATGTGCATTACCAAGAGGGCCCAGAGATACCTCTCCGACAATAGGAGTGACAAATCCTAATCTCGAAATACGCCAACCCAACATGTACCTTTGGAGACACCTATAGAGCACCTTTATAATCACCTAGTTACGTTGTGACATTTGGTAGCACACAAAGTGTTCCTCCGGCAAACGGGAGTTGCATAATCTCATAGTCACAGGAACATGTATAAGTCATGAAGAAAGCAATAGCAACATACTAAACGATCGGGTGCTAAGCTAATGGAATGGGTCATGTCAATCACATCATTCTCCTAATGATGTGATCCCGTTAATCAAATGACAACACATATCTATGGTTAGGAAACATAACCATCTTCGATTAACGATCTAGTCAAGTAGAGGCATACTAGTGATGTTTAGTTTGTCTATGTATTCACACAAGTATTATGTTTCCGGTTAATACAATTCTAGCATGAATAATAAACATTTATCATGATATAAGGAAATAAATAATAACTTTATTATTGCCTCTAGGGCATATTTCCTTCAGTTCCTTCCTTTGTCCGGGTCTTCAGGTTCTGAATCTGACATGCCCAAAATAGAACACACCTTGAACGTATGTTTGTCCACCTGGAAAGCCCTGAACATACTGGCACGCTTTATTTCTTCCTGGAATCTGCAAGTTTTGTGTGTTTTCTGTTAAACTATCGTGCGCTCTTTTTTTGTAGCACCTTATGTTGTCATGGAAATTATAGTACATTGCACATGGCAAACATATCACCTTGAACATGGCAAATATAGTACATAAGACATGGCAACTGTGGTACATTAGACATGGCAACTGTAGTATATTAGACATGGCAACTGCATAACATTTTTCAACTGGGCATCGTCATTTCCACACCAACATTTCCCAATGGAAGCACATTGCATAAAACATGGCAACTATATTTTATTAAACATGGCAACTACAGTTTAGTAAATAATGACAATTGCATTTCAGCAAACATGGCAGTTGCATTTTAGTAAACATGGCAATTGCATTTCAGTAGATATGGCAACAACATAACATTTTTTCAGTTGACATTGGCATTTGCATACCAACATGCCCAATGTAAGTACAGTGCATTAAAACATGGCAACTGCATTTCATTGAACATGGAAACTGCATCCGGGTAAGCATGGCAAATAGAATTTCCATTGAACATGGCAACTGTAGCTGAGTAAGCATGGCAAACAGTATTTCATTAAACATGGCAACCACATATCATGGCAACTGCATTGCATTCTATATAGCACCTACTGCATTCGTGCTTTGCGCAAATACGACCGTAACGCAACTAACTTACTTGTTAAAGATCTTGTTGGTGTATATCTTGCTCATTTGCCTCTCCATCGGTAAATACGTTAGCAATTTTGGCTGCTTTAGCGCGGTGTTCGCTTCTTGCTGTAGCTCAGATCCCAGTATTTTTTGTTGCAAAGCTTTGTACTGCTTGGCAAACTGTAGCAATGAGTTGCCAGGGCTCACGTACCGCTTCAAAACAGCATTGAACTCCTCGCTGCGCTGCGTAGTCTGCAGAAACGGGAAGAAGCACTGCATGAAGTAGGCCGACACCCAGTACATTCACTTCTCCCACAGATTAGCAAGAGTCTCGTTGTCTGGGACTTGATATGTTTCAATCATGGTCATCCAGCTCCTTTCAAACTCCTCCACCGTCAAGCTATGGTCCACGCATAGCTCGAATGCCTTGTGCAGCTCTGGACGGTCAGCAAAGAACGGTCCTAGCGTCTCCTCAGCCTTCTTTATAACGTGCCACCTATAGTGCATGTGCACTGCCAACAGAAAGACCTCATCTATGTCTGCACACATGCTAAAATCCTGGTCTGTTATTATGTTCATCGGAGCAAGTCCATCCATGCACTCCAAGAAGATCTTGAACAGCCAAACGTACCCATCCGTGTCTTCATTCCGAACGAGCCCACATCCAAACTGCAACGACTGATTGTGGTTATTTATTCCTATGAATGGAGCGCATGGCATCTTGTACATATTAGTGAGATACGTCGCGTCGAATGAAATGCAATCTCGGAAATGTTTGTAGGCTCTCCTTGCAGCACCATCCACCCAATACATGTTCCTGACACGGTCCTCATCGTCCAACCTTATCTTGTAGAAGAAATCTGGATCTTCCTTCGCTTTCTCATCGAAGTAGGCCATTGTGGCCTCTATGTCAGCCAACTTGCTCTCTCTACGGTACGTTGCCTTTAGGTTTGTGACGTCAGCTGGTATGTAGGGCATGCTACTCAGAGTCCCGTTTTTGCTGTGGACGAGTGATAGTATCTAGACCATTCTTGATGGACCGACATTACAATCATGTAGCAGCTTTATGAATTTCTTCTCGAGGGGGGTGAATCCTCTGTGGGCGGTCAGAAATTTCACCAGGTCGAACTTCTTTATGAGTTTGTGGTTGTGCTCGTCAAAATATTCAGTGACCACCCACTGTGCTCCATCTACGTTTAGCTTACACCGGACAGGGCATTCGGTCTTGAGAATGATACCTCTCTTTCGTTCCGGAACTACAGGCGCAACACCTTTCCCCTTCTTGTTCCTTCGTGCCTTGTGGCACCTCATCTCACCTCTGTTGTACTCGTTAGTTTTCTTAATTTTCCTATGGTACTCGGTGTTGACCTCAAACCCATGGAACTTTGCATATGTCTGGTAGAATTCCTTTGCTTCTGCGAACGATTCAAATCTCTGCCCAACGTACGGTGGCTGAGGTACCATGATCTCCGATTGCCACCATCTTCATCCCCTTGTGCTTCATCATCAGTTTCATCATTCACTTCAGTATCGGCAGCAGTTTCATCTACTTGAGTGTTGCCAGTGCTTGTGTTCAAAGGGGTGCTTGTCGGCATTGCTAGAATGATTGCCATTTCCGACTCTAACTCAGCATTGTTTGCAGCATGATTGTTGGCTGGCTGGTGGAACGCGTCTTCCATGCGCTCAGAGCTCCCCGCAGTAGATGTCCCTGCGCCGCTGTTCACTGTAGTTGTAGGCCCTATAATAGAAAAAACAGGTATGAGCGTAAGATTTTTCTTGAATAACATGTTTATTTTAACGGATCACATCAACTTCAAGTGATTTGGCATGACATCATTCAAACAGCAAGCCGTGAGTCTGTGTGTGGACATGCATGGCAACTATAGTTGTCCAGTCATGGCAGCTACAGTCCAACGAACATGGCAACTGCTGTTTGCCAATGCACGACAACCAGCTCCTTTCTAGTATGAAAACTTTGATTCTATATGCATGGCAGCTGCAGTCCTGCATACATGGCAAATACTGCACCAATACATGGCAACGAGTGTGTTCTAGCATCAAAATTTTGCATTCTAGGCTTGAGCTCACTAGGAAAATGCAATCAACCATTAGTGCTACACACATGCTTCTAGCAGCTGGCAAATTTCAGAAGACAATATATGATTCATTGCACACAACCACTTGTTAGCGTTTTATGCTTGATTTTTGTTCACCATCACTGATACAATCTTTTTTTTGTCACGTGCTATTTGCCACAAAAACAAATGTGGTGCTCTTTTTGTGGTCCAGTTTTTTCCTTACCTTGTTGCGCTGCATGTGCCCATCTTGTGTGGTCTGTCACACCAAATTGACGTGCTCTATCTGCAATCTGTGAAGCTTGCCATGAGACGTTTGCCAGGGTACCACCACCATAATAACCTGTAAGCATCATAGTAGTTGGTCAATACATGGCAACTACAGTTTGTGCTGGCATGGCAACTGCAGTTGTCCTGGCATGGCAACTGCAGTTGTTCCTCCATGGCAACTACAGTTGTCGAGGGAGGGCAACAACAGTTGTCCAGGGATGACAACTGCAGTTATTCATTCATGGCAATTGCAGTTGTCCAGTCATGGCAACTGCAGTTGTCAACTATGCTCCTTGTGCCAATTCACCGTCCGCAACTTCACTTTTTATGAACTCACCTGTGTATGACGTCGATGGCAGGTACATGGGTGCTGCCTGCTGCCACATGCTGCGTGAAGGCTCTGCGTTTTCCCCGGGCATAACTCGTGAGTCTTTTGCCAACCTTTGCAAGTTTATTTTTCATGTCCAGACCAGTATGTGTTCTTTTTCGTATGTGTTACCTTGATTAGCCATATTAGCTAGTTGAAGTTGGTTGCCCGTACATTTGTCAATGTTAGCGCCCTACGATTGTACTTGCCACGGAGCCCCCGTGAGTGTGGTTTGGTCATAAGAACCTGCGAAAAAATGACAGTGTAGGACATAAGTAGAATGTCATCTTCATCGTCGCGAACATGGCAAATGTTCTTTTCTTTTGTTATCACGCATCATACCAATGCCTGCATGTTGTTCTAGTAGTGGTAGCAACGACCCTGCAGAAATGAGTTGACTGTACTCTGATGCATCCCAAGGGGGCGTTTCTGGTCTTTGAGAACCCCAAGTATCAACGCCATCTTCATGATTCATTCTTTTCCGCGTCTCGTTTCTGCCAATGTGCTCTCAATCACTGCATGGACAAGAACGCATCAACAATCCACAAAAATGTATCTTTGTGCTGCTTGCATGTAGAAGTTAACACGTCAGTGTTATCACATTTTCATGCGTAGGCAACCAACATATCATGGCTAGTAGGACATGCACATCCACTATCTTTTTCTAAAATCTGGGTGCTAGCTATCCGTTTGATTCGATGGCATCAGCCTCTACAAATAGGATGGCAAGCAATAAGTTGACATGATGGCAGTTGACGACAATGATAGGTGGCAACTGACGTTAGTGTAACTCCCCGAGACTGATGTGCCACGTGTCTTCGAGTTATTCGCCGTCGTTGCCATGTCATTTGCTTGCGTGTTGCATTTCATCATGTCATCATGTGCATTGCATCTTCATGTTTTCAAAACTTGCATTCGTCCCGGCCTCCTCGTTCTCTCTGTTGTCCGTTCTGAGCCCAGACACACTTGCACGCGCCCGCGGCATGTCCGAAATAGTATTTTATAAGTGGCCGGAAAATGTTCTCGGATTGGGTTGCAATTTGGTGTGGGGTCTTATTATAGTGTAGACAGACCGCCTGTCAAGTTTCATCGCAATCGGAGTTCGTTTGACGCCCCAACGGATAAATATAGCGGCAATACTAGCAGGTCTAACGTCGGACGTTTTCGGTCTCCGGAAACAGATGCCGGGCTTCCCTCTCTTCTCTTCTCTCAGTCTGGGACCATCTACACAGCTCACTACCTACCGCCAGTCCCAGCCTAACCTCTCTCGTCAGCCCGCAGCCCTCCTCGCGCGCGCCCGAAAGTTGTCCCGGACCCGACCCGGGCTGTCGCCACCGCTATGTCCGGAACATCCCCAAACGTCTACAAAACGTCACCGTTTTCTCATTTGGGCTCCCTAACTATTTTTTTTCGTCCGTCCGATCACGATCGAAGGGACCGGATTAGCCCCTACCAAAAAATCCTATTGCTATATAATCAGCCTACTCTAACCCTAGAAACTAGGGATCCTGTCCCATCCATCCACCCATTCCTGAGCCGCCGCCACCCACCTACCTTTCTTCCTCGGGATCTCCTCATTCCCCCGATCCAATCCACCGGCCTCTGCCTCCATCGATCCACCGCCCGCTCCTCCCGTCGCTGGAACCCTCGTTTGAGTGCCTCCTCCTCACCTCGTCTCCCTCACGCCGGCCACCAGCAGCAGCACCAGAGCCACCTCGCGCCCGTCGTCAACCATGGGTCCGTTGCCCTGAGCCAGGAGCCCCTCGTTCGAGCGCCAACCACCTCCCGGGTTCTCCGCAACCCCGCGCAGCGCCGCAAGGCCCGAGCGCCTCGTCCCGTGCCTCGATCCAGGAGGGATCGGAAGCAGCACCGGCCCGCGCCAAGTCCGTTGCCGTCGTCCTTCTTCACCAGGCCGACCCCGAGCAACTCGTCCGCAGCTTCCCTGCCTCCTGTGTCCTCTCGTCCCCGAGCACGCAAATCGCCGGAGAGCTCGGGTGAGCAACAGGCCAGCCCCGACGCCGCCTCGAGCCGCTTCCGCACCATCCTTCGTTGCGCCGACCAGCAACAGGGAACCAGCTCCCGCCATGGAGACCAAGCTCCAAGTTCCTGCTCGCCCGCGCCAAGTCCATCTACGAAGCAGTCACCATGCATCCGGCGAGGACCGGCCATCCCACGACCCAGATCCGCAGCGCGCCCGGTTCCACGCCCTCCATCCTTCGCCGCCGCGCCGGAGATCCCCGACGCCGCTGCTATGCTTTGCTTCTTCTAGAGCAGAGGAGGCCAGCGCCCGCAAACCTCTGCCTCATCCGCTCGTCCTGCGCGCGTTGACCTCCAGCGTAGACCGCGCGAAGCCCATCTCCAGATGCCGTCTCCTACGCGCGTGGGCCACAAGCAAGCCGGCCCAGCGCGCCCTCTGCGAGCCTGCCTCCGCCTCATCCCCTTGGGCCAGATCCGCGCCAAGGCCCAGCGCGCCGCCCCGCCTCGGCCTGCTTCCTCATCCACCGACTGGGCCAGGCCCAGGGTGAGCCGACCCCCAGCGCCCTTCCTCCTGTTTTTTTGTTAACTCCTGATGGGCTGCCCAGTGCGCTGTTCAGTTTCGGCCCGTTAGTAGTTTTTTTTTTCGTTCTGCGTTTTTCCTATTTATCCAGTGACTGTAGATTTACAGAAAAGTCCCTATACTTCATGCATTTAATAACTAATCAACCGTGCATCGATTTAAAACAAACTTAATATGAAAAGTGCTTAGAATTGCATCTAGTTTCATAATATGTCATTTTCACCCATGTTTAAAATGATTAAAATGCTGTTTGGTTAAATTTGCTCCTATGCCATGCTAAAATGATTTAATTCATAGCTAAATAACCGTAGCTCCGAATTAAATACTCTTTATATGTAAATGGGGTAGAATTTTGCCTAGTTTATCATGGTGGCATCACTTTGCATGTTAAACAACTCTAAAATTGTGTTTAGGACAGATCAGGACCAAACCTAATATTTGCACATGGGGGTTTTCCGGACTTGTTGTTTTGCTGTTCCGGCCTCATTTAAACCTAGATAGGTAGTTTTCATTTGCTTCACTTCTTGCCATGCTAACAACATTTAATATTGTTGGGTACATAAACGAGAGAGAACTAAATAATTGACATGGTGTTCCGTCAATATGCACATCGTTGCATATTGAGCTCCACTTAACTTGTAGTGTTGTTTGTGCACTTTGCCATGCCATGCCATGCTTCATTAAACCGTACATGCATCATACTCGTTTGTGCATCATGCCATGTTGATGTGTCGGTTGTTTACTATGTTGTGTGCTTCTTTTCCGGTGATTGCTTCTTTGGGTTGGTTCCGGTAACGTCGTGTTGTGAGGATCCGTTCGACTACGTCCGCTTGTCTTCTTCATGGACTCGTTCTTCTTCCTTGCGGGATTTCAGGCAAGATGATCATACCCTCGAAATCACTACTATCTTTGCTATGCTAGTTTGCTCGCTCTTTGCTATGCCAATGCTACGATGCCTACCATTTGCTTGTCAGCCTCCCAATTGCCATGTCAAACCTCTAACCCATCATGTCCTAGCAAACCGTTGATTGGCTATGTTACCGCTTTGCTCAGCCCCTCTTATAGCGTTGTTAGTTGCAGGTGAAGATTGAAGTTTGTTCCTTGTTGGAACATGGAGATACCGTTCCTTGTTGGAACATTTATTTACTTGTTGGGATATCACTATATATCTTATTTAATTAATGCATCTATATACTTGGTAAAGGGTGGAAGGCTCGGCCTTATGCCTGGTGTTTTGTTCCACTCTTGCCGCCCTAGTTTCCGTCATATCGGTGTTATGTTCCCGGATTTTGCGTCCCTTACGCGGTTGGGCTATAATGGGAACCCCTTGACAGTTCGCCTTTAGTAAAGCTTCTCCAGCAATGCCCAACATTGGTTTTACCATTTGCCACCTAGCCTTTTCTTTCCCTTGGGTTCTGCAGACTCAAGGGTCATCTTTATTTTAGCCCCCCCCCCCACGGGCCAGTGCTCCTCTGAGTGTTGGTCCGAAACGTCAGCCGCCGGTGGCTACCAGGGGCAACTCTGGGCTGGCCTACCGGAAGTTTGGACAATCTGAGTGCGCCCTGAGAAAGAGATATGTGCAGCTCCTATCGGGATTTGTCGGCACATTCGGGCGGTGTTGCTGGTTTAGTTTTACCCTGTCGAAATGTCTTGTTGTACCGAGGTACCGAGTCTGATCAGAATGTCTCGGGTGGAGGTCTATTCCTTCGTTGACCGTGAGAGCTTGTTATGGGCTAAGTTGGGACACCCCTACAGGGATTTGAACTTTCGAAAGCCGTGCCCGCGGTTATGGGCAGATGGAAATTTGTTAACGTCCGGTTGTAGAAAACCTGAAGTTGACCTTAATTAAAATGAATCAACCGCGTGTGTAACCGTGATGGTCTCTTTCCGGCGGAGTCCGTGAAGTGAACACGGTTGTTGGAGTTATGCTTGACGTAGGTAGACCAGGATCACTTCTTGATCATACTTTTATCGACCGTGCTTTGCCTTCTCTTCTCGCTCTCATTTGCGTATGTTAGCCACCATATGTGCTAGTCGCTTGCTGCAGCTCCACCTCATACCTTTACCTTACCCATAAGCTTAAACAGTTTTGATCGCGAGGGTGCGAGATTGCTGAGTCCCTGTGGCTCACAGATACTTCCAAAACCAGTTTGCAGGTGCCGATGATTCCGTGCAGATGACGCAACCAAGCTCAGGAGGAGCTCGATGAAGACCTTGTTCATTTGTGTTGTTTCGTTCTAGTTGATCAGTAGTGGAGCCCAGTTGGGGTCGATCGGGGACCTTTGTCGCATTTGGGGTTCTTCTTTTATTTTGGTTCCGTAGTCGGACCATGAGCGTATTTGGTTGATGTAATGCTTTATTCATGTAATTGTGTGAAGTGGCGATTGTTAGCCAACTATGTAACTTATCCCCTATTGTATTACATGGGTTGTGTGAAGATTACCTCACTTGCGACATATGCCTTCAATGCGATTATGCCTCTAAGTCGTGCCTCGACACGTGGGAGATATAGTCGCATCGAGGGTGTTACAGTTAGACACCAGTGACAATTAATTTTCACACCCCCCATTATTCCAAATTTCTCAATTTTCTCTCTCTTTTTATGGATTCCTACACATCCATTCATTTTACCAACTACGTGCATCAATCTATTGAGAACTTACGGTCATCTCTAGCGTAGTACATGACAGATCTAGTGTATTCTGCTTGGCAACTATGAAGACACACAACCTATGTAGTGTTTTACCCCTGTAGGATGGATCTAGTTGCCACCTTCGTCGGTATTTTTGCAATTTTCTGCCGAGAAGAAGGATGAGAAGCAGTAGGGAGGTCGGGAGATTCACCTGCTTTTAGCTGGTCGTCTTTGGAGGGCGTTGTTAGAGTGGGGGTAGGGAGGGGGGTGGGGGAGATAAGGGGTGTGGTTTGCGCTGGGAAGGCCCTACGGATCTGCTCTGGTTGCCATGGCAACCAGAGAAGGCCGGCGATGGAGGTAGGGGTTCGGGAGGTGGAAGAAGATGGCGGCAGTCGGGATTGAGGATCGATCAGAGACCGGAACGGCTGGGTCGTGCGGGCTGCTGGGTCCTCTAGCCCGGACGTGCGGGCGGGGTTGCCACACACCGGACGTGCGGGCCGTGCCTTTGCGTGCCCGGACGCGGTCGTGCGAGCTGCTTTCTGTCCATACCACACGAGGCGTGTGTCACAACTACCCGATATACCACACGTGTGGCAGTTATCGGCTCCTTAATTCAATGACCTACAAACTACAGTGAACTACAGTACACTTTGGTCTGAATCTTTTGCTACAGATCACTCCGCAATCGGCGCCGCATCATGTGGAATTGTTTGTGAAGTTGGGAGTTCCACCCCGATAAGAGAATCAGGATGCCGGGAGCAGCGTCTGCCGGAGAATTTGGTACAGAGCTCTGAGATATCCCTTGTGCTGTTCTTCCTCCGGCAGCCTCAGCATGCTCGCCACCTCCTCGAACTTCTCCCGAGCCAGGACGACCTCTGCCGGCGACGCCACGGCGGACACCGAACCCGGCAACACCCTGACGTCCCTGTGGAGCTCCGGCGGCGACAGCGCCCACTGCATCGCCCAGATGCAGAGGGGCCGCATGTAGTGTAGCGACCGGTACCCGCTGCCGCCGTCGGCCGTCCACGCCTCCGGCATCTGGAACGCGTACCCGAACCCGTCCCTGCCCCACCCGGCGTCGTGCGCGCCCTTCGCCGTCCGGAACGCCGCCTCCGTCATGCCCTCGTGGACCATGGCGGCGGCCACGGCGTAGGTGACCCCGGGCCACACCTCCCTGGACTGTATGGAGGACGTGTCCACGGCGCCGTCCGGCCGCATACCGTTCACGGCGCCCACCGCGCCGCCCTGCACGCGCATCACGTTGTAGTCCAGCACCGTCGCCAGCGCGCTGCGTGCCTTGTCCTCCTCCACGATCGGCTCCAGCCCGCACGCGCGCGCGTACCACTGCCCGGCGAGCTGGTCGGCCATGATGGACTTGCTGTTCGTGCTGCCGCTGTTGTCGTAGTCGAAGTAGGCGCCGTTCCAGAGCTCGCCGTCGTACACGCGCCGCGCCCGCCCGTACCGCTCGAGGAAGTACCCCTCGGAGCCGCGGTCGCCGACGACGCGCGCCATGGCGGCGGCCGCCTGGAGGGCCGCGACCCAGAGGCCGCCGGTGTAGGCGCTGACGCCGGAGACGGACCAGAAGTCGTAGGTCTGGTCGGGGCGGCCCTCGTTCTCCACCATGCCGTCCCCGTCGCGGTCGAACTGGTGCATGTACGCCATGGCCAGGTAAACCGCGGGCCACACGGCGGCCGCGAACGCGGCGTCCCCGGTGGCCGCGACGTCGCGGTAGACCTGGAGGACGAACTTGGGGTTGAGGTCCTTCCAGCGCGCCGGGTCGTGGATCATGTAGGCGTTGAGCTGGAACCAGGGGTCGCGCAGGCCGACGTCGTGCGGCACGGCGCCGAGGACCTTGCGGGGGACGGTGGCGCCGTCGAGGGTGCGCATGGGGCGCGGGTCGTGGTGGAGGACGGCCCTGGCGAAGTCGCGCTGGAGGCCCAGCTCGATCGCCGGGAAGAGGGAGAGCAGCGCGAAGGAGGCGTAGAAGTGGACGTCGTAGGTGTTCCACAGGTGGTACTCCATCCCCTCCAGGTACAGAAACCGCCCCACGCTCTCCTCGCCGTCGCCGAGCAGGGCCGGGCCGAACGCCGACGATGCTTCCAGCCGTTCCTCCGCCGTCGCCATTGCGCGCAGGATACCGTCAGCTGCAGTATCACCTGGATGGAACCCGTCGAGAGAGAAGGACTCCATCGTCGTCGACCCGTGCTTTGACGAAGCGAAGCTGGTCTTCTTAGGAGGCAGGCCATCTGTCACAATGATCAAGGAAAAGTTAAGATTTTGGGCCATTGTCCAAGATAAACATGTGACCTCAGAGTTCAATTGGATCAGTGTTAATTGCCTGTCCAAATTGTGCCTCCAGCGTTGAGATAGTAAAGCTCGTTGAACAGCGCAACCGGGTACCTGAAAAAGAATCGTGTCACCACCTGATCTAGAACCCAAATCATGATCAAGTCGATACAACTTTTTTTCATCTAATGGCACAAGTCAGTACAGAAATTAGTCAGTGATCAGTTCAGTAATTAGTCGGTTTAATGGAGAAAATATATTGGTGATTGACCCTGAGCTTGGTCTGAATTTCTCACCATTCAGGCAGCCTCTTGTCTTGCAGAACAGGCCTCTGCCACTCCTCGATCAGAGACTCCCACTTCATGTGTTCTACATGCAAACACAACACAAGAATGCTTTAAGAAATCTTAATCCTAAGAGGGATTTCAGAAATCTTCACCGGCCAATGATCCTTGGAAATCTCACCGAGAAGGGCGTCGTGGGCCAATTGTTCAGCGGCCGCGTCCCTATCCAGGCCGAGGAACTTGGTGTACCTCCGGTGGTAGGTTCTCCCGGCGGGGAACTTCACCTCGGGACACGACCACGAGAGCGCGAACGATACCGCACGCGTGCCTCCCGCCGGCACCGTCGTCGTCGCCGCGACCGCCGCCCCGATGGACGATCCAGGCCTCGACGACGCCGACGCTCTGGGCGCCCCGCCGAAGGCGCCGCGGTTCTTGGCCTCCTCCCACATGTCCTTGGCCGTGAACTGCTCGCCGCCGGGAACGGACGGGCCCATCGCGAAGGACGGGCAGCAGGTGACGCGGACACCGCCGGTCTCCTGGGACGCGATCGCGAAGGTCACCGGAGGGTGCCCGCCCGCCGTCCTGTGGTGGAGGAGCACGCCATGGACGCCGTCTCGCGCTCTGCACGCAGTCGCACCATGGAAAGAAAGACATTGTCATTGTCAGAGAGATTTGCTGCCTGTTACCACATCGCATCAGACGAATCTGTCGTGGTCGTTACTTCATCCTGGAGTTGGTGTGATTCCCAGTCAGCTCCGATTTTCCGCCCACGGAATTCTACACGGATGAACAAGGAAATTAGGGCGAAATTCTTGCTACAAAGGACAGAGATGTTGTATACTTGTGTCAGTTTGAAGAGCAGAGTGTTGGCTGCACTTACTGCCCATGTGAAGAGCAATGTGACATCTGCAGATGTGCTCCCTGAATTTTGTACCTGGTGCAAGCATCAAAGATCTTAAGGTAAGCGCTGAACAACAACTCATGCGGGATGATTGGATTAGTTTTCTGAAGAAGGAAATATTACCGTGAAAGTGAAAACCGCAACCGGGAAGCTGCTCTCTTTGTAGTTGTGAGGGATGAAGGGTGATATCTGACGGCAGGTGATCTTGATTTCAGGGTCAGGCTCACCTACATTGCAGTTATGGAACATAGATTAGTAGGTTCTGCACAAAACTAATTGACATCATTCCCGGCGACAAATATCTCTGTCAGGTAAATTGGAAGTGCTGTTCGCTGTGTGCATCTTAGTTATGCAGAGACCAGGAGTTGCTCATTATGCTTTGTATCCGGTTGATACTACATTTTGAGTTAATAAAAGCGGCCTTTATCGGAAGAAAAAGAGTGGCAATGGTGTACTGTCAGTCAGGATTGTACCATCATAGACAGTCCAGGATCTTGGGAACAAGCCATGGTAGGTGCAATTCTTCTCTTTCAGTTTCCAGTCCCAAGATCCAATACCGGCTTTATCAATTCCCCTGCAAATTTGCAGAGTAATGGGTATCTCGGGCTGGCATAATCAGATGAATGAAATGCAGGTGAACTTGTTACGCTTTCACCGCTTACTTCAGGACATCGGCCTTCGGCGCCGACAGCACCGTGGAGTAGCTCTTCCCGCCGGGACGCGAAACGAATGCCTAGACAAGTAAAAGTATTGAAACATAAGACGTTTTCCCACGGTTAATTGAGCATTGCAAGTCATGAAAGCAAGTGTAAATTTATTACGGAGAACTGGTTGGCCAGGATAGGCTTCTCTTCAAACATCCTGGGGAATATTTGGAAATGCTGGAAGCACCCTCTGTAGCTTCTCCCTATGCTTCCTGCACTGAAAAAAAGAAGACGAGAAATGTGCTTTGAATACAAGTGCCATCTGAAGTTCAGTTAGCTGCATGAATGTGACAACCAAGGCAAAGTTTCAGGGCAAAATCAAGGCCAGAAACAACGGAAGTACTTGCCCTAGTGCGCCGAGGGGTACCCCGCGGTAGCAGTTGTCCATCCATTTCCTGAAAGGATCATAGACCGAAGCCTTGGCAGAAAAACAAGATAATGATTGTTCAGCAATTTCACTGAGTACTGACTAAGCAGAATAATTTGCACCGACAATTTCAACAGCAGGTGCATGCTAGTGGACAGATTAGCTGAATGTTAAATGACAGAAGAGTGACTCACTTGGCCTTTCGCGCTTTCTTGGACGTATAGTCGAAGCATTTTGGCAATAAAGGGCACCTACAGCACAACCAGGATCATGGTCAGCATTCTTGGCTCTAAACGCGAAAGCCAAAAGCTACGGTCCGTGTTCATATGCTTACTTACCATTGTCATGAGATCATTCATAGTCATGCTAAACGTAGCAACCTTCTTGCCTTCATCATCGAATTTCCTCTGCCAAGTTCTTGCTGGTGGCTGAGCACAGTCGACGAGCAAGTGTGCCTGAAGTAAGAACAGCCATGTCAGACCAGTTTTACTTGCTCACCACACCACATACAACGGATTGAAACTTTGAAACAATCAGGGGTATCTTAATTAGAAAATCATCCAAGAAAACAATTGATCCCAAGTTGAAAATCCTAGAGGAGAAGCAGAAGAACATTTAGCTCCACTTGAAAAGTACATTCAGTCGAGTAATTTGCACCATATTAAGGGGTAGCAAAAGAACTGGAAGTGCTGTTGCAGAAGATACCTCTGTTCGCTCTGACTCTGAACTTGCCATCTTCAGAAACCGATGAAGGAGCTAGTTCCATTGGAATAAAAGTACACACGATCAACAATCAGAAGAACGGTATTTTACTCAATCAAACAAACATAAAACAAACCAAGCATCTATGTATGCACTGAGAGCAACCTACACAAGAGGAGGAGAGAAAATAACTGAACCTGAAATGCTCAGCTCTTTCAGGGGCTACTCAAGTTTGCTGTTTATATAACTCATTCGAGAGCAAGATGACAAAAATGAAGAAGCAGCCGTCCGAGCTGACGAAAATGAAGAAGCAGCCGTGCGAGCTGACTGGACCGATGAAGAAGATGACTAGACGGATGGGGTGGCGTCAGATTAGATATTTTGGGTTGTTTGTAGGTGCGTGGAGAAAAGTAGGCACATCACAGTCGTCAATAATGAGTTCACTATTCATGCTCCCAATCACGATCCTCACTGACAAAAATCTTTTCGAATGATCAACCATATAGTTGTGCAGTTTCAGATTGTAAAATGGACCTGGTTCCCGCATCATGTCAGAAGGGATAATTTTTTTGCCGATACAGCTACTAAATATTTGTCTTTTTAGAGATTTCAAATAAACTATCACATACGGATGTATATAAACATATTTTAGAGTGTAGATTCACTCATTTTGCTTCGCATGTAGTCATTTGTTAAAATCTCTATAAAGACAAATATTTAAAAACAAAGGGAGTAATTATTACTAGAAGCCCTTCATGATGTGTGCCACACACTAGTGGTGTTTCTTGACCTGTACAATCAAAATTGCAGCCGGGGTCTGGACAATGAGTATGTTCTATGTTGTACATTTTTGTAATCCACTGGCTGGCGGCTTGGCGCACAGGGCTCCATAGGATAAAGTAGCTAAAATTATTGCAGTACAAAAAATGATTTTCTGTTAAAGTGTCGCTTTTCCTACCTCCATGTTTAGCGCTTGGCAGCCACTGCCCACTAGTAGCAGCCAGTTGTTGACTTCCAAGTTCAAAGTTTCTTTCTTGTTGACTTCCGGTCATATATTAAAAGTCAAGCAATCCTTACTGGAGCATTATTTGAAAACAAAAACTACACACAGATCCTTAAGACTAGCCACAATGAATAGTAACATAGAGTAGTAACATGCCTATGTTACTAGTCTATGTTACTGACTATATACTGAAGAGTAACATATGTATGGTAACATGCAATACATTATTTATTAGGCTATAGACTCGTCTTGCCTTGATATGTGTGATGTTACTCATACTACTAGTAACTAGCTATGTTATCACATGCATCTCTTTCTCCATTTATTGCTTGCCACATCATCTATTTTATCTAAATATGTGTGATGTTACTACATATGTTACTCCCACTGTGGGTAGTCTAAAAAAATGAATGTCATTTTTAGCGCGCACTCGTCCATGGTGCACGATGAGTAAAGCTTGTTACCGTCTTTAGACCTATGAGTAAAATCTATTAAGGATTCAAGGGGATTCAACTTCCGCTTTTTGTGAAAGTGTGGATCGGGATCTCCTCTAGCTCTTCCTAAAGTTTGGACAACATTGGTTAGCTATGGACAGAGATCTCCTAAAAAATAGAGGAGAGATGAATGAAGCCGTCACCTTCCTCGTGGGATGAAGGTGGACTTAGGTATATGACACTAAAAATCCAACCGTTATGCACATAGTTTGCATATCCCGAAGAGTCCGGATTGCCGCGGAGGTTCTATGCATGCTACAGCTCTGGAGTTGCATGATTCTAAATACCCCAGAGGCTGACCAGAGGTAGCCCGATTGTTCTAGACCCCGGAGCTTTCCAGGATGGCATCTATACATGCTCTACGCTTTTCACAGAGTTGCAACTTGGGATTTGCAAGCTCCAGGACAACCCGAAGGCTGGCCGGATGTTTCGGGCCCTGGACCTCCGTCCCATATTAAGTGTTGCTCAAACGTACGTATCTGAGGGAAAACAAAACAGGGGATTTATAAAATCTCTCTCTTACTTTGGGTGAGTTCCGTTGATGCAATATATGTGTGTAAGTGAGTAGATTCCCACCTCTTCCTCCAAAGCGCATGACAGTATGACTTTCCTAATGACTGAAACAAGTCGAAAATCATTGGGATGTGTCTCTTTTAACATTATTATGAATAGGGGCCTCCCACAATGCTTGCTTGGCTTCGGATGATCCAATACATTGTTTATAGACTCAAGCACATAGTGACATCACTAATCATGTTGTCATTAACACCAAAACCACTTACAATGTGTTTGGCAATATTGGAAGAGGGATGTGAGTTTAGAGCAAGGAGTTGTAATGGGATTAAACATGGGATGAGTTGTTTGATTCATGGAAATATGGGATGACTCGTTTTATTCATAATTTTTGTATGACGCCTGATAGGAATTATGTGTGGAGATTTGAGCCAAAACTTTATTCCCTTGTTTGGTTCATGGAAACTGATGTGGGGCTAGATAAGAGAAGATAATGTAAGTTATGATGAACTCACCAAAACAATTCCCTTTCAACTCCCACCCCCTCACTTGTTAATAAAATGGCGGGAGTTCGAATATAAATTCCCATGTCTAATCCATTCTAATTATAAACCCCCTGACAAAACGACAGATTTAAAGTAGCGTACCTCTTCAATTCTCATGCTCTACCTCTAATTACCCCCAATCAACGAGCTCCACCATCGGTGTCATCCCTCCAACTCATGTTGTTGTGATTGCTTATTTATTGGTAGATAACAATGCCACGAACTATCTAACACCTTCCATGAACTATACTCATGATATTTGATTGCTAGCATTAGACCTTTCATGAAGTATATGTATGTTGTTTGATTGCTAGAACCGGACCTTTCATAAAGTATACATATTTTCCTTTTTAAGAGTATCATATTTTGCTCGACTGTGCATCAGGGTTATGATCTGATGTCAGTGATCCTCTTCTTCACGCGGAGCAAGCACTTCTTCACATCATGATCCAAGAGGTTGATGTCTTGCAACATGATTCTCGACTCCTCCATCTCTCTTGGTAGCCGCAACTTCTCTTTCTCGAGCTTAAGAGCATGCATTGTCACCGTTTGGTCAAGATCCCATTTGGCAACCTTCTCTTGCCTCTCCAATTTCATTGTGTTCTTCTTCAAGATCAACCTCTCGCGGTCGAAGTCCATCTTCTCCCTTTGCACGCCAATGAAGTAATGGACATCTTGTACCTTTCCTCCTTCTTCACCTCCTTAGCATGAAAAGGGCCCGTCCAAGTGGTGGACATTTTTCTTGCCGCCCCCTCCCACACCACACTCTCATTCTCCCACTTGTTCCCCATCACTTGCCGGTTTCTCTTCCGCATGGTTGGTTACAAGTCTGCCCCACCATTGTCTTCTTCTCCTTCCTCGTCCACTTCAATTTATTGAGCTGTGCTCGACCCGTCGTTTTTCTCCATGTTCTTCGTTCTGTTTTCAAGATTAATGGGATGGTTTACCACTTGGGTTTATCCAATTTCAACCAACAATGTGAAAAAGTGAATGGCTCTTCTCCACTTATCGTACAAAGCCGACACCAAAGTTGTATGGGTTTGAACTCCGATGCCGCTTGAAGGGAATATGCCCTAGAGGCAATAATACAATTGTTATTTATATTTCCTTATATCATGATAAATGTTTATTATTCATGCTAGAATTGTATTAAGCGGAAACTTAGTACATGCGTGAATACATAGACAAACAGAGTGTCACTAGTATGCCTCTACTTGACTAGCTCGTTGAATCAATGATGGTTATGTTTCCTGACCATAGACATGAGTTGTCATTTGATTAACGGGATCACATCATTAGAGAATGATGTGATTGACTTGACCCATCCGTTAGCTTAGCACGATGATCGTTTAGTTTGTTGCTATTGCTTTCTCCATAACTTATACATGTTCCTATGACTATGAGATCATGCAACTCCCGAATACCAGAGGAACACTTTGTGTGCTACCAAACATCACAACATAACTGGGTGATTATAAAGGTGCTCTACAGGTGTCTCCAATGGTGTTTGTTGAGCTGGCATAGATCGAGATTAGGATTTGTCATTCCGATTGTCGGAGAGCTATCTCTGGGCCCTCTCGGCAATGCACATCAATATAAGCCTTGCAAGCAATGTGACTAATGAGTTAGTTGCGGGATGATGCATTACGGAACGAGTAAAGAGACTTGCCGGTAACGAGATTGAACTAGGTATTGAGATACCGATGATCGAATCTCGGGCAAGTAACATACCGATGACAAAGGGAACAACGTATATGGTTATGCGGTTTGACCGATAAAGATCTTTGTAGAATATGTGGGAGCCAATATGAACATCCAGGTTCCACTATTGGTTATTGACCGGAGACGTGTCTCGGTCATGTCTACATAGTTCTCGAACCCGTAGGGTCCGCATGCTTAACGTTGGGTGGCGATCGGTATTATGAGTTTATGTTTTTTGATGTACCGAAGGTAGTTCGGAGTCCCAGATATGATCATGGGCATGACGAGGAGTCTTGAAATGGTCGAGACATAAAGATTGATATATTGGATGACTATATTCGGACACCGGATGAGTTCCGGGGGTCATGGGATAATTATCGGAGTGCCGGGAGGTTATCGGAACCCCCGGGGAAACTAATGGGCCAACATGGGCCTTGTGAGAGAGAGAGGAGGGGCCATAGGGCTGCCCGCCCTCCTTGGGAGTCCGAATTGGACAAGGAAGGGGGGCGGCGCCCCCTCTTTCCTTCCCTCTCTCCCTCTCTTTCCTTCCCCCTCCTTCTTCCTAGTTGGACTAGGAAAAGGGGAGTCCTACTCCTACTAGGAGGAGGACTCCCTCTCCTTAGCGTGCCTCAAGGACGGCCAGCCTCCCCCTTGCTCCTTTATATACGGGGGTAGGAGGGCACCCTAGGACACACAAATTGATTGTTTCCAGCCGTGTGCGGTGGCCCCCTCCACCATAATCCACCTCGGTCATATCATAGTGGTGCTTAGGCGAAGCCCTGTTCCGGTAGCATCATCATCACCGTCATCATGCCGTCGTGCTGACGAAGCTCTCCCTCGACACTCTGGTGGATCGTGAGTTCGTGGGACGTCACCGAGCTGAACATGTGCAAATCATGGAGGTGCCGTACTTTCGGTACTAGGATCGGTCGATCGTGAAGACGTATGACTACATCAACCGCGTTGTCATAACGCTTCTGCTTACGGTCTACGAGGGTACATAGACAACACTCTCTCCTCTCGTTGCTATGCATCACCATGATCTTGCGTGTGCGTCGGAATTTTTTTGAAATTACTGCGTTCCCCAACAGTGGCATCAGAGTCAGGTCTATGCGTAGATGTTATATGCACGAGTAGAACACAAAGGAGTTGTGGGCATGGGTATTGATACGTCTCCGTCGTATCTATAATTTTTGGTTGTTCCATGCCAATATTCTACAACTTTCATATACTTTTGGCAACTTTTTATACTATTTTTTGGGACTAACATATTGATCCAGTGCCCAGTGCCAGTTCCTGTTTTTTGCATGTTTTTTGTTTCGCAGAATATCCATATCAAACGAAGTCCAAACGGGATAAAAACTGATGGATTTTTTTTGGAATATATATGATTTTTGGGAAGAAAAATCCACGCGAGACGGTGCCCGAGGGAGGCACGAGGTAGGGGGCGCGCCCAGCCTGACCCTCGTGGCCACCCCGTAAGGAGGTTGGTGCACTTATTTCACCGCAAGAAAGCTAATATTCGGATAGAGATCGTGTTAAAATTTCAGCCCAATCGGAGTTACGGATCTCCGGGAATATAAGAAACGGTGAAAGGGTAGAATCTGAGAACGCAGAAACAAAGAGAGATAGAGAGACAGATCCAATCTCGGAGGGGCTCTCACCCCTCCCACGCCATGGAGACCAAGGAACAAAGGGGAAACCCTTCTCCCATCTAGGGAGGAGGTCAAGGAAGAAAAAGAAGGAGGGGGGCTCTCTCCCCCTCGCTTCCGGTGGCACCGGAGTGCCACCGGGGGCCATCATCATCACCGCAATCTTCACCAACAACTTCACCACCATCATCACCAACTCTTCCCCCTCTATGCAGCGGTGTAACCTATCTCTTACCCGCTGTAATCTCTACTTAAACATGGTGCTCAATGCTATATATTATTTCCCAATGATGTATGGCTATCCTATGATGTTTGAGTAGATCTGTTTTATCCTATGGGCTATTTCACTAGTAGAAAAAGGGTCAAACGTGAAGCACATTAGTGCCGGTTTGTATTTGAGCCGGCACTAATGTATACATTAGTGCCGGGTCCAACGGCTAGCCGGGCCTCCATCATTAGTACCGGTTCGTGGCGAACCTTTAGCACCGGTTCGTGCCACGAACTGGTACTAATGAGAGTGGTGGCAGGATGTTGACAGAATGGGGCCCCTCCAGCCCCTTTAGTACCGGTTCTTGGCACGAACCGGTACTAAAGTTCGTCCTATATAAACCCTTCGTCCACCAGCACTCTGTTCTTCCCCCTTTCCCCTCTCCCTCTCCTCTGTTCTTCCCTTCTTCCTCTCGAGTTCATCACAAAATTTGCCCAAAATTTGTCAAGATTTGAAGGCCCTCATCCATTCAAATGATCACAAAGGTTAGCAACTTTGTCCTTTCATCTCTCATTGCTAGATTAGCTCTTGCATTGGTTTATATAGTGATTAATTTGGGAGGATATATATATGTGCTAGTATTTGATTTATATGCAATTTGAGGTCAAAAATAATACTTAGTTTGCATATGTAGGTGTGGTTTACTTAGTGCCTTCTAAATCTCCATCGTAGCCACCGTCGATCGCCCGCACCGTCCCGTTGCCGGCACCACCTTGTGGTGAGCCTCTTGTTCATGAAATTTTATATAAAAATTGATGTTTGTGTGATTTGGATATATAGTTACTCGTATAATTATCTTACCCGTACGTTGTTTGTTATACATATAGTGCCATGGTTTTGATATCCGTCCCCGTCGGCCCTAGTCCTTGTTATGATTCGGATGTGGTATGTATATTCTCTTTTAAAACTAGTTGCATTTCATGTTTATGACAAATTATGCCCATCAAGTTGACATAGAAATTTTTTCTAGGAGGTATGTGAACCGGAAATTCCAACCGACCCTATTGCCGAGAGGTTAAATTTAGTTGAAAGAGAAAACGAGTACTTGAATGAAAAATTGAAAAGAATTGAGGGGGAGAAGATGGAATTGGAGTTGCATGTTGTCGATGTCGTCGATGATCACAAGATCAAGATGGAGAAAATGCGCTTGAAGATTAGAAAGATTAGAAAATATGCCATCGATAGTGAGGCTTGGTATCATTATGCTGTTGGATCCATTGTTACCTTAGTTGCGATCTTGATCATATTTGTTGTTGCATTTAAATGCTTTAGCTAGAGAGTTATTTGTTTGTTGGATTTAAGTGTTGTATGAACTTTATGTATGAACTTGTATTAGTTGTATGAACTTGTATTAATTTGGTCTATTCGGTGTTGTGTAATGAAGATGGGCCGGCAATGGATGTACGATGACCGATGCTCTCCCGAGTTCATTAATGGTGTGCATACTTTTCTACTTGCGGCTGAGGTAAACAAGCGGGCGGATGGTTTTATGCCTTGTCCATGTGCTCGCTGTAAGAATGGTCACAATTACTCTACGTCAAGAACCATTCACGTCCACCTGTTTAAGTCCGGTTTCATGCCCCATTATAATGTTTGGATCAAGCACGGAGAAAGAGGGGTTATGATGGAAGACAATGAAGAAGAAGAGGACGACGACAGCTATCCTGGCCATGGGTTCCCTGAATACGATGATACAACAATGGGGGAAGAAGCTGAGCCGGTAATGCGGGAAGAAGCTGAGCCGGCAATGCGGGAAGAAGCTGAAGAAGAGGCATCAGATGAGCCCGTTGATGATCTAGGTCGGGCCATTGCCGATGCAAAGAGAAACTGCGCAAGTGATTTGGAGAAGAAGTTGCAGCGCATGTTAGAGGATCACAAAAAATTGTTGTACCCGAATTGCGTAGGTGACAAGAAAAAGCTGGGCACCACACTGGATTTGCTGCAATGGAAGGCAGAGAATGGTGTATCTGACAAGGGATTTGGAAAGTTGCTGGTAATGATAAAGGATATGCTTCCAAAGGACAACGAATTGCTCGAGAGTACATATGAAGCAAAGAAGGCTGTCTGCCCTCTAGGGTTAGAGGTGCAGAACATACATGCATGCCCTAATGATTGCATCCTCTACCGCGGTGAGTACAAGGATTTGAACGCTTGCCCGGTATGTGGTGCATTGCGCTATAAGATCTGCCGCAATGACCCTGGTGATGTCGAGGGCCGGCGCCCCAGGAAGAAGATTCCTGCCAAGGTGATGTGGTATGCTCCTATAATACCACGGTTGAAATGTTTGTTCCAAAACAAAGAGCATGCCAAGGCGATGCGATGGCACAGAGAAGACCGTAAGAAAGACGGAAAGTTGAGAGTACCCGCTGACGGGTCGCAGTGGAGAAAAATCGAAAGAAAGTACGGGAAGGAGTTTGCAGATGATGCAAGGAGCGTATGGTTTTATAACACCCTCGATGCGACTATATCTCCCACGTGTCGAGGCACGACTTAGAGGCATAATCGCATTGAAGGCATAAGTCGCAAGTGAGGCAATCTTCACACAACCCATGTACATATAAATATAAAGGGGGGAAAATAATAATAGTTGGCTTACACTCGCCACGTCACATCAAGGTACAAAAAATAGCATTCATCATACAAACACTCATGGCCCGACTACGGCGCCAAAATAGAAAAGACTCCCCAACATGCGACTAAAACCCTGAATCGAACCCCGAGCAGGCACCACTACTGATCATCAGGAAAAGAAACATAGTATCGCTGAGAGTCCTCGTCGTACTCCCACTTCAGCTCGAACGCGCCATCCGGAGGAGTATCATCGGTCCCTGCATCTGGTGTAATGGTAATCTGTGAGCCACAAGGACTCAGCAATCTCGCACCCTCGCGATCAAGACTATTTAAGCTTAAAAGGTAAGGAAGGGGTAATGTGAGTGGAGCTGCAGCAAGCGACTAGCATATATGGTGGCTAACTTATTCGCAAAAGAGAGCGAGAAGAGAAGGCAAAGCACGAGTGGTAACTAAGTAGAGCAGACTACGCAAGCATAACTCCAACGCCGTGTCCACTTCCCGGACTCCGCCGAGAAGAGGCCATCACGGCAACACACGCAGTTGATTCATTTTAATTAGTTAAGTTCAAGTTATCTACAACCGGACATTAACAAATTCCCATCTGCCCATAACCGCGGGCACGGCTTTCGAAAGATCAATCCCTGCAGGGGGGTCCCAACTTAGCCCATAACAAGCTCTCACGGTCAACGAAGGAATAGACCTCCACCCAGGACCCACCGATCAGACTCGGTATCCCGGTACAACAAGATGATTCGACAGGTCAAAACTAGTCCAGCAACACCGCCCGAATGCGCCGACAAATCCCGATAGGAGCTGCACATATCTCTTTCTCAGGGCACACTCAGATAAGCAATCCGTACAACTAAAACCAGCCCTCGGGTTCCCCCGAGGTGGCGCTGCAAGGGGCTCTAGTTCGGACCAACACTCAGAGGAGCACTGGCCCGTGGGGGGGCTAAAATAAGGATGACCCTCGGGCTCCGGAAACCCAAGGGAAAGAAAAGGGGTAGGTGGCAAATGGTAAACCAATGTTGGGCATTGCTGGAAAAGCTTTAATCAAGGCGAACTATCAAGGGGTTCCCATTATAGCCCAACCGCGTAAGGGACGCAACAAACCGGGAACATAACACCGATATGACGGAAACTAGGCGGCAAGAGTGGAACAAAACACTAGGCGAGAGGCCGAGCCTTCCACCCTTTACCAAGTATATAGATGAATAAAGATAACATAGCAATATAATGATATCCCAACAAGTAAATAAAGGTTCCAATAAGGAACGGCTCCAATCTTCACCTGCAACTAACAACGCTAAAAGAAGGGCTGAGCAAAGCGGTAACATAGCCAATCAATGGTTTGCTAGGACAAAGGTGGGTTAGAGGCTCAATCATGGCAATTGGGAGGCTGACAAGCAAGTGGTAGGCATCATAGCATTGGCAAAGCAAAAGAGCGAGCAAACTAGCATAGCAAAGATAGTAGTGATTTCAAGGGTGTGATCATCTTGCCTGCACAGTTGTCAGAATTGACTGGATCCTCAAAAGCAAACTCAACGGGCTCCTTGTTAGCGAACTCGTCTCCCGGCTCTATCCAACAACATAAACAAGCAACAAGGATACAATCAACCACGTGCAAGGGCAACCAATAATATGCAAAGATGATATGCTATGCGGGATGCGATGCGGGATGCAAGAATGCAACATATAATAGGAAATGCATGAACCTGGCCTCAACTTGGAAATCCAAGTGTGCCACTGGATAGAGGGGAAGAAATCCCCTGAAAACGATATAAAGATCATGGCAATCGGAGCTACGGTTAAGAAATGGCAAGCGTTTTACTAAACGAACCGATCTGCGATTTACAGCAACATGCCTCCTAAATGCAACACAATGAACATGCTACAGCCACCCAACATGAAAACAAATTGCATGGCAGTGATGTACTCATCAAGCTTAACAAATCATCATGACTGAGGCATAGGCAAATTCATCCATTAAGGGCTTCAAACAAGCATGGCAAAACTGAATAAGCAAAACAGATTTCAGACTTAGCGAAATTAACGCTAGTCTGAAATTTCAGACCACGATGCTCTCTTCGGAGCAGCAAAACAACATGAAGGAAAACCTGAACATGGCAAGTAAGAGCATGGCATGGAGCTACTCAACAAGCTTAACAAAACACCCAACATGACCTGGGGCCAAAAGGGTTCACAAAATACTCTACCGAGCACACGAACATCGATGAAACACAATCAGTTTTCAGACTTAGTGAAAACTGGGACATGCTGAAATAATAACTCACGGAGGCTTGTAAACGAGCTCGAAGCTCTCACTACGGTGCAAGTCATGGCAAGGCAAGCATATATCCATTAAGAAGGCACAAAATTATAGCTAGACATGGCAAGAACAATGGCATAGTATGCATGGATCACTAGCAATCACTCCGGCAAAATCGCAAAAAAGTTAACGATCTGCCCAAAACAGCAACTATCCAAAAGTTGAGCTCGATTGAGTCAACCTAGGGTGCTCCAACATAACAAGTAAAGACATGGATGGATTAAGCACAGCAAGCATAACAAATCGCTCTTACTGATCATCCTCAAAAGAGGCACGGATCGCTAGGAAACAAGCCGGACATATAGCATCGTGAACTAAAACGGCTCAGACTTAGTGAAAATCACTAAGTCCCTGAAATCTGAAATCTCAGGTAGCCCTCTTCGCAAGCTTGCACAAGACAACACACACATCCTAAAAATACATGGAAGGCAGCTCTGGAAAGAAGACAACATGCTTAACAATTCATCCCAAAGGGGCACAGGCATATCATGCACGGATTAAATATGGCAAAAATGACAAAAGTGCATGTTGGATTAACGGATCTGCAATTTAACTCAACATGCCTCCTTCCAACAGCATTTTGGGCACCAAGATGACCTCGAATGCAAATGATGCAATGGAATGAAATGATTTACTCGTTGAGACGAAGAATTTGACATATCATACGCCCAAATCGGAGTTACGGATGAGGAGATATGACAGGTCAAAGTAGCAAGAAAAACTAGGGTTAGGAGATGAAAAAGTCAACCGAGGGTCTCCCTCAGATCCATATCCAGCGCGGATTCCGAGGCACTCTGGTACTGTAGCTCGAAGCAGCCGGCGATGGCGCGGCGGCGGATCCCGCCGGATCCGGCGATGAGGGCGGCCGGGGCGGCGAGGGGAGCCCCGGGGGAGGGCCGGCGAGCTCCGGCCGGACCGGGCGAGGCCGGCGACGAGGTGCGGCCGGACGGCGAGGGGAGCCGCGGCCCGCGGCGGCCGGAGTTGAGACGCGGGGCGCCGGCGAGGTGCGGCCCGCGGCGGCCGGCGGCGGCGCGCGGTGGCTCCGGCCACCGGAGCCCAAGGAGGCGGCGGCGGGTGGAGGCGCGGGGCGCGGCCCGGGTAGGCGGCGGCGGGGGCCGGCCTCGGGCCTGGCGGGCCCGCGCGGGCTGCGGCGGCGGGAGGCCACGTGGCGGACGGCAGTTGGTGGCGGCGAGACGTCCGGCGCGGACCGGACACGTCCGGCGCGTCGGAGGAGAATTTAGGGTTTCGGGGGGAGGAAGAGATCCGAAAACGGGGGGGGGGGTCTATTTATAGACATAAGTGGAGCTAGGAGAGTCCAAATGAGGTGCGGTTTTCGCCCACGTGATCGGGATCGAACGACCGAGACGATGGAGCTGAGTTTGGTGGGTTTTGGGCCAAAATGGAGGGGTGTTGGGCTGCACACACACGAGGCCTTTTCGGTCCCTCGGTTAACCGTTGGAGTATCAAACGAAGTCCAAATGACCCGAAACTTGACAGGCGGTATACCGGTAGTAAACCAAGGCCGCATGGCAAGTCTCGGCCCAATCCGGAAATGTTTAATCCCCACACACGAAAGAAAGCTAGAAATGGCCACCGGAGGAAAACGAAGCGCCGGAATGCAAAACGGACAACGGGGAAATGCTCGGATGCATGAGATGAACATGTATGCGAATGCAATGCACGTGATGACATGATATGAGATGCACGAAAACAAAAACAACACACGGAGACAAAGACCCGAACCTGAGAATTAAATATAACTTAATGCCGGAAACGGCATGAATCGGAGTACAATTGGGGAAGGTTACATGTGGGGCGTTACAGGTTTGGTCTAAGCGCAGATGGCATTAATCCTTTTGGGGAGCAGAGCAGCAACCATAGCACCTGGCCTGTGACTCTATATTTATATAACCTTCCACCTTGGTTTGTGCATGAAGCGGAAGTTCATTATGATGCCAGTGCTCATCCAAGGCCCTAAGCAACCCGGCAACGACATTGATGTGTACCTAAGGCCATTAGTTGAAGAACTCTTATAACTGTGGAATGGAACAGGTGTACGTGCGTGGGATGAGCACATGGGGGAAGAATTTGACCTAAAGGCATTGCTGTTCGTGACCATCAATGATTGGCCTGCTCTCAGTAACCTTTCAGGACAGACAAACAAGGGATACCGTGCATGCACGCACTGTTTGGACGATACCGACAGTATATATTTGGCTAATTGTAAGAAGAATGTGTACCTGGGACATCGTCGATTTCTTCCAAGCAGGCATCCCATAAGAAAGAAAGGCAAGCATTTCAAAGGTGAGGCGGATCACCGGACGAAGCCTCGCCACTGTACTGGTGTTGATGTACATGATATGGTCAAGGATTTGAAGGTGGTCTTTGGAAAGGGTCCTGGTGGACAACCTGTTCCGAATGACGCTGACGGACGCTCACCCATGTGGAAGAAGAAATCTATATTTTGGGACCTGCCCTATTGGAAAGACCTCGAGGTCCGCTCCGCAATCGATGTGATGCACGTGACGAAGAATCTTTGTGTGACCCTGCTTGGCTTCTTGGGCGTGTATGGGAAGACAAAAGATACACCTGAGGCACGGGAGGACCAGCAACGTATGCACGGAAAAGACGGCATACATCAGGGTCATGCAAGCTACGCTCTTACCAAAGAAGAGAAGGAAATCTTCTTTGAATGCCTGCTCAGTATTAAGGTACCGTCTGGCTTCTCGTCGAATATAAAGGGAATAATAAACATGGCAGAGAAAAAGTTCCAGAACCTAAAGTCTCATGACTGCCACGTGATTATGACGCAACTGCTTCCGGTTGCATTGAGGGGGCTTCTACCGGAGAACGTTCGATTAGCCATTGTGAAGCTATGTGCATTTCTCAATGCAATCTCTCAGAAGGTAATCGATCCAGAAATCATACCAAGGTTACAGAATGATTTGGTGCAATGTCTTGTCAGTTTCGAGTTGGTGTTCCCACCATCCTTCTTCAACATCATGACGCACGTCCTAGTTCACCTATGCGAAGAGATTAACGTTTTGGGTCCTGTATTTCTACACAATATGTTCCCCTTTGAGAGGTTCATGGGAGTCTTAAAGAAATATGTTCATAACCGTGCTAGGCCAGAAGGAAGCATCTCCAAGGGCCGTCAAAATGAGGAGGTCACTGAGTTTTGTATTGACTTTATTCCTGACCTTAAGCCGATTGGTGTTCCTGAATCGCGGCATAAGGGCAGACTGGATGGAAAAGGCACGCTAGGAGGGGAACAAATAATATGTATGGACGGACATTCTCTCACTGAAGCACACTACACAGTTCTACAGAATTCCGCCTTGGTGGCTCCGTATATGGATGAACACAAGAATTTGCTACGCTCCAAACACCCGGAGCGGTCTGATGACTGGATTACACGTGAACAAACCAGGAGTTTCGCCAGCTGGTTGCAAGCACGTACCATGCATGACACCTCTATTGAAGATGACCTGTACTTGCTGTCCCAGTTACCATCTTCGAATATAATGACTTTCAAAGGGTACGAGATAAATGGTAATACATTTTACACGATCGCCCAAGATAAGAAGAGCACCAACCAAAACAGTGGTGTCCGCTTTGATGCAGAAACCAAGACGGGAAAGGAAACATATTATGGTTATATACAAGACATATGGGAACTTGACTATCGACGTGGTTTGAAGGTCCCTTTGTTTTGGTGCAAATGGGTCAATATGACACGAGGCGGGGTAACGGAAGACCCGCAGTACAGAATGACAACAGTGGACCTCAACAATCTTGCGTATGCAGACGAACCATTCGTCCTAGCCAATGATGTGGCACAGGTTTTCTATGTGAAGGACATGTCTACCAAGCCAAGAAAAAGAAAAGATAAGGAAGCGAATGCATCGTACGATGAGCCAAAGCGGCACATAGTTCTTTCTGGGAAGAGAAACATCGTGGGAGTGGATGACAAGACAGACAAGTCAGAAGATTATGAAAAGTTTGATGAAATTGCTCCATTCACAGTGAATATTGACCCGAGCATCCCGTTAAATGATGAAGATTTTCCATGGCTACGACGCAAAGGGACAGACGCGAAGAAAAAGTTTCACACCCAAAGATCTGGGATGTGATCTGGGATGCAAGCAAATTCTTTCATGCATTTACTGTTTTTTTCAGCTAAATGACCCTGAAGTTGAAAAGCATTTCAAATGAACTCAGAAAAGGATGAAAGTTGGCATGGCATCATAATTTCACCCACATAGCATGTGCAAAAAAGTAGAGAGGGTTACCGCAAAAACTTAATGCACTTCGTGTACAAAATGGTCAATCTGTTTCGAAGTATCAGGGTTTCGGACGAAAACTCATCCGTTACAAAGTCATTTCATTTTTTAAATAACTTAAGCATTACCAAATTGAATATAATGATAAAACACACTAATATTAAACATAACAAAAAAGAATCACTGGAAAATGTATTTTTAAAGTTAAGTTATTCACAAACTAGTGATTCACACAAATTTCAAATAATTCAAAATATAAACTATTCAAATTTAAAAACTACCGGCACTAACTGAAAGTTTCTAAAAACTATCAAAAATATTCACAAAGAAACTCTAAATACAGCAAAAAAACAACTAAAAATAAATAAAACAAAATAAATAAAGCAGAAAAGAAAAAACTAAATGAAAAAAAAGCCCACCTACTGGGCCACAGCGGCCTGCATACGACTAGAAACCCAACCTGTTATTGGGCCAGGATGCAGGCCCGCAAGCCCAATAGGCCCCACAGGGCAGCATAGAACATGTAGGCCCAATAGGCCTGCTTTGGAGAGGAGCTCGAGAGAGCTACCGCACGGGGGTTTATAAACCAGTGCGGTCGCCCCTCGGCTAGCGATGTGGGACTAAACTTGCGCACCGCACCTGCGCCAGCGCACCCCCTTTAGTACCGGTTCATGGCACCAACCGGTACTAAAGGGGGGGGGGGGTCTTTAGTACTGGTTGGAACCACCACCCGGTACTAAAGACCTGCCCTTCCCGCTGCTTGGCCTGGCCAAAACAGGCCTTTAGTACCGGTTGGTGGCTCCAACCGGTACTAAAGGTGGCTTATATATATACAGCACTTTGCAAAATTTCATTCTCCCTCTGTTTTCTTCCCGATCGTTCGACGCCGTCGCCGCCCCCGTCCTACGCCGCCCCCGTCGCGCGCCGTTGCCGTCGCCACCCCCATCCTCGTCGCCGCCCTCATCCCCATCGCCGCCCCCGTCGCCGTCGCCGCACTCGTCTTCGTCGCCGCCCCGGGCCCGTCCTCGCGCCGTCCCCGCGCCCCCGTCACGCCCCGGCCCGTCGCCTCGCCGTCGTCGTCGCCCCGCTGTGAGCTCTCCCCCTCTAACCCCTCTCCCTCGCCCCCGGTGGCCACCATGGGCGCCGCCCCCCAAGCCCATATATACACACACAAGCATGCATGATGAACACACACACACTGTTTTTAGTGTTAATTAGATCGATGCTTAGTGTTTAATTAGTATGGAATAGCATATATATATAGAATTTTGACATATGCAATGCTTAGTGTTAGATGCTTAGTGTTTTTAGTGAGCCCGGATATAATTAGTGTTTAATTAGTATGGAATTTTTTTATATAATGTTGTTTTTCTGTTTTTAATGGATGTATAGAAGTTGTTTTTTCTATTTTTAGTGTTAGATGCTTAATTAGTATGAAATAGCATATAGAATTTTGACATATGCAATGATAGCATAATTAGTGTTACATTTAATTTGCATATAGTATTTGTTGTCGACGATGCCCGGCCCGCATCCTCGCCATCGACCCATTCGCGACGACGTCCTACTTCAGAGGACCCATGTCCGGGACTGGGCTCCGTCGGGCTGGCACTGGGAGGTGCTACCTTCAGGGGCGCGACACTTGGTGAGGAACCCGGCCCCGGGTCCCGTCGTCGACCCTCATCTCCTTTGGTGGCATTCGCGTGGGCCACTTTTGGTGCGGAGGGAGCCGGCCTCGCCGGAGGTGGTACGTCGCCGTGTCAGGGAGGAGGACGAGCACGTCCGTCGCTACATGGCTGCTATGGACGTCAGGTTCTCCAATACCTGGCAGGTTCTTTGGGGAGACCACCCGAGCTATGATCCAGTGATGGTTCCTTCTCTTTGGGTGTCCACCGCCCGCACCTCAGGAACCGCGAGTGGCCTAGATTACTCTGTAGTATTCGATCTTTATTAGCTAGCTAGCTAGTGATATATTATTCGAGATGATGTATTCGAGACTATATATATCTATTATTCGAGACGATGTATTGAGATTATATCTATTATTCGAGACGACGTATTCGAGATTAAATCTATTATTCGAGATGATGTATTCGAGATTATATCTATTATTCGAGACGATGTATTCGAGATTATATCTATTAATCGAGATTATACTAAATTGTTTTATATTTCTTTTGGCATAGTTAAATAAAAGCTATGGCGGACAATACCGACAGAGAGAGAGAATAGACCATGTTCGATATCATACGCGGGCCAGATGATGATCAGAATGAAGAAGATTTTGACGGCTCCGAATTTCTAAACAACACCGGAGAGGGTGATATGATATTCGATCGCGACGACCGAGAAGATGAAGTCATGAACTACGACGAGGTATATATATTTATATAAGCACGAATCTGGTGATCATCGCATGTTTTAAATGAGTTGAAGATATATTAACGAATCGATCTTTCTTCTTTCAGCCATCCGGATCGAGCAAAAGGACGAAACGAGGCCCGAACAAAAAGTTGAAGGAGGGCGTAAAGTACAATATCGAGGCATTCAAACCTAATGGCGAACCATTAGCGCCTAAGAAGATTGCGGACAAGTTCGTTCGTCAGTGCGGAGTTCTTGTGAAGGACCTACTGCCGATCTCCCTTCAAGAATGGAGAAAGCCAGCGAAGCCACGTCCAGATGTTACTTTTGTCGACGACAATAAAAAAACTGCTTTGGGATACTCTCATGGAACATTTCACCCTACCAGATAATATCACAGAAGCAGATGTGCGGAAAGTCAAGGACGCTGCTTTTAGAAAGATGGCGGTTGCATTCAAGAACCACAAGAGAATGACGTGGGAGAAGTACGTCAAGGGAGGAAGGAAGACTCCAGTATTCGAGGGGATACTAGAGAATCAAAGTGCTCATTGGGATGATTTCGTGAAATTCAAGGATTCAGAATTAGCTAAGGAACGGTCGAGAATAAACAAGGCCAATGCCGGAAAAAAGGATAAGTTCCATAAGCTGGGGCCAGGTGGCTACGCGGTGGCAATGCCTAAGTGGGATAAGTCTGAGAAAGAGATGGAGGATGCAAGTGTCACTCCGGTTACTAAGAACTGGCCCCCCAGGTGCAGGACTTGGTTCTATGCGCATGGGGGGGAGTTGGACCCGAAGACAGGCAATGTTTCGAGGAAGGCATGTCTGAAGGGAGCCGAGGATGCGCTACTTGTTGCAATAGAAGAGGCTCGATCGGGGGTGTTCCAGCCCAACAGAGAGAACGACGAGCTTACGCGTGCCCTGGGAAATCCTGAACACCCGGGAAGAACACGAGGCAAGGGTGCTATTCCGTGGTATGAGGGGTTTTCGGACTGGAACGCGGACTACAGAACCCGTGCGAGAAAGAAGATTGCGGAGGACAAGAAGAGGAAGATGGAGGAGGAGCAGAGGAAGCGGGACTATGAATGCCTTCAAGGCCTAGAAGCAAGTCAAGCGAAATTGGCAGCTAAATTCCAGCGGCAGCAGGAGCAGATCGACTCACTTAGCCAGCAAAGGGGGTCTCAGCAGCTGCAGCAGCTAGCGAATGATCCAGCCTTGGATACCACCGCCCCATCCATCCCGAGAAGCAGCATGGGTTCCGCCCCGGGCGACGCAGTAGTGCTGGATAGATACCCCGTGGATGACATCACGGAGAACACTAACTGTGAGCTACACTTCAAAATGAAGAACATATCCATGAAGGTGGCGGACGCCGTTGCTTTTTCAAATTCCCCCAAGGCAACCTTCCATTGCAACCCGATTCCAGCGGGCTATGCTCGTGTCTTGGTTGATAAGGTGGAGGACCAATATTCGGGGCTAGAGCTTGACATTCCTGGAGGTGACGAGGAGCACACACTCGGAGATGCCAAACATCGTATCATCCTATGGAGAAAGGATTGCATCATTTTTCGAAGGCCACCGACACCGCGTCACCCGACTCCTCGTCGAAGTCCGCCACCGAGTCATCAGACTCCCGCTCCTCCAAGTCCACCAACGCGTGAGGCCACTCCTCCTCCTCCAAGTCCGGCAAAGTGTCAGGCCACTCCTCCTCGAAGTCCGACACAGCGTCAGACGTCCACTCCTCCTCCAAGTCCGGCACAGCTTCAGGCCACTCCTCCTCGTCCAACTCAGCCCCGTCAGCCGTCTCCGCCGCCTCAGCAATCGCAGAAGAGACACCCCGCAGCTATGGTGCGTAGCGGTACGAGTCGAGGTCATAGTACAGGAAGTACAGGCGGAGCCAAGCGATATAAATATGGTCCAAACCTCAGTACTCCTCTTCCTGTGAGGGCTTACGATAGGACCGAGGAGCAAACCAATGCCATAGTGCGGGCAGAAGTCGACGCCTATTTTGGACCGAAACCGCCACCGCCACCAAGGGAGAAAGTGCCTGTGGAAGTAGTTGACCACTTCATTCGTATGGCTCAACCACCAGCTCCTAAGCCTGTTGACTCAGACTATGAGCGCCACATCAGGAAGTTACATCGACAACGTCTACAGAAGGAGGCGAGCTCGAGCTCGAGCAAACAACAAGCAGCTGTCAAAAAATGCGGGAAAACCGTTGCCCAGCTGGGAAAACAGGCGGCGCAATCGATCCCCCCGCTTGTTGTGCCACCAACAACACGTGACAGTACGCACGCCCAATATTATTGTGGCCAAACAGTTTACGTTCCCGAGGTGGGCGATGTGGTAATAACCCAGGAGGATCACTGTTGGACAACTCCTCGAGATCGAGGACATGCCTCCGATTACAGAGGAGGAAATAAAATAGAAATTTGTCCGGGGCCAACCTTTGGTCGAGCCAGAAGATGTCAAGAAGCTCCCAACGAGAATGTATGAATTGCATCAATGGTACATGGACATTAGCAAGAGATCCGATCGAGAGTCCCTCATGGTATATGTCAAGAAGGATGATTACTACCATGAGAAAGCTGTGGCCGTTGAGTATTCTGAACTGTTTCAGTTATACAATCAAGACGCACTTGACAAATCTATCATCAGTTGCTATTGTCTGTAAGTGATTTCTTTCTGTAATTTAAGTCTCAAGCTAGCTGTAGTGATCCTTTTGATCAATCATTACGTGTAATTATCCTCACTATATCCTTTTCTGTGATATTATGCAGGATGAAGATGTATGAAATGAGAAAAGGTGGACGCTATGGCATTGGGTTCATTGACCCAAACACCCTTAATGAATACACATGGAAATTAGATCCATATTATGAAAAAGAGGTAGAGGACAGCATGCTAGAGTTCTTCAAGCGCCTCAAATACAATGAAGATATACTACTTCCTTACAACTTCGAGTGAGTCACACTTTCTTGTACTACAAATTCTCTGTTTTTGCCTACTAGCTAGCTACATGTTTTTGCTTACATATGCCCGCTTAATTAAGACATGCAAACGTGTGTGCATGCAGATTTCACTGGATCTTGTGTATCATTAAAGTTGACGCCGGAACAGTTGAAATACTGGACTCGCTACTCACAGCAAAAGCTAACTACAACATCTTGTATGGGATAGTCAACAGGTAATTTCAATCATTATTTATAACTACATATCTCGGCCTATTTAGTTCGTCATTTCATGATATGAACTATTTAATAACCCCTTTATTCATTTTCTTTGTCGGCGGGCAGGGCTTGGGCAAGGTTCATCAGCGTCACGGAAGGCGAATGGAAACCACAGCTGAAATGGTTTCGATCCAAGGTAAGTAATTAATGAAGGAAATATGCCCTAGAGGCAATAATAAAGTTATTATTTATTTCCTTATATCATGATAAATGTTTATTATTCATGCTAGAATTGCATTAACCGGAAACATAATACATGTGTGAATACATAGACAAACAAAGTGTCACTAGTATGCCTCTACTTGACTAGCTCATTAATCAAAGATGGTTATGTTTCCTAACCATGAACAAGGAGTTGTTATTTGATTAACGAGGTCACATCATTAGTTGAATGATCTGATTGACATGACCCATTCCATTAGCTTAGCACCCGATCGTTTAGTATGATGCTATTGCTTTCTTCATGACTTATACATGTTCCTATAACTATGAGATTATGCAACTCCCGTTTACCAGAGGAACACTTTGGGTACTACCAAACGTCACAACGTAACTGGGTGATTATAAAGGAGTACTACAGGTGTCTCCAATGGTGGATGTTGGGTTGGCGTATTTCGAGATTAGGGTTTGTCACTCCGATTGTCGGAGAGGTATCTCTGGGCCCTCTCGGTAATACACATCACATAAGCCTTGCAAGCATAATAACTAAGATGTTAGTTATGAGATGATGTATTACGGAACGAGTAAAGAGACTTGCCAGTAACGAGATTGAACTAGGTATTGGATACCGACGATCGAATCTCGGGCAAGTAACATACCGGTGACAAAGGGAACAACGTATGTTGTTATGTGGTCTAACCGATAAAGATCTTCGTAGAATATGTAGGAGCCAATATGGGCATCCAGGTCCCGCTATTGGTTATTGACCGGAGACGTGTCTCGGTCATGTCTACATTGTTCTCGAACCGTAGGGTCCGCACGCTTAACGTTACGATGACAGTTATTATGAGTTTATGCATTTTGATGTACCGAAGGTTGTTCGGAGTCCCGGATGTGATCACGGACATGACGAGGAGTCTCGAAATGGTCGAGACGTAAAGATTGATATATTGGAAGCCTATGTTTGGACATCGGAAGTGTTTCGGGTGAAATCGGGATTTTACCGGAATACCGGGAGGGTTACCGGAACCCCCCGGGAGGCAAATGGGCCTATTGGGCCTTAGTGGAAAAGTGAAAAGGGGCTGCCACAAGGGCTGCGCACCTTCCCCCCTTCCCTAGTCCTATTAGGACTAGGAGAAGGGGCCAGCCCCCTCCTTCTCTCTTTCCCCCTTGAGGATTCCTATTAGGAATAGGATTGGGGGGAGTCCTACTCCCGGTAGAAGTAGGACTCCTCCTGCGCCCCTCTCCCTGGCCAGCCGAACCCCTCCCCCTGCTCCTTTATATACGGGGGCAGGGGGCACCCCATAGACACACAAGTTGATCATTGTTGTAGAGCTTAGGCGAAGCCCTACGTCGGTAGTACATCAAGATCGTCACCACGCCGTCGTGCTGACGGAACTCTTCCTCGACGCTTTGCTGGATCGGAGCCCGAGGATCGTCATCGAGCTGAACGTGTGCTAAGAACTCGAAGGTGCCGGAGTAACGGTGCCTGGATCGGTCGGATCGGGAAGAAGACGTACGACTACTTCCTCTACGTTGTGTCAACGCTTCCGTTGCGATCTACAAGGGTACGTAGATCAGACTCTCCCCTCGTTGCTATGCATCACCATGATCTTGCGTGTGCGTAGGAAAATTTTGGAAATTACTGCGTTCCCCAACAGTGGCATCCGAGCCAGGTTTTATGGTTTGATGTTATTTGCACGAGTAGAACACAAGTGAGTTGTGGGCGATACAAGTCATACTGCCTACCAGCATGTCATACTTTGGTTCGGCGGTATTGTTGGACGAGACGATCCGGACCAACCTTACGCGTACTCTTACGCGAGACCGGTTCCCTCGACGTGCTTTGCACATAGATGGCTTGCGGAAGACTGTCTCTCCAACTTTAGTTGAACCAAGTGTGGCTACGCCCGGTCCTTGAGAAGGTTAAAACGGAGTCTATTTGATAAACTATCGTTGTGGTTTTGATGCGTAGGTGAGATGAGTTCTTACTTAAGCCTGTAGCAGCCACGTAAAAATTGCAACAACAAAGTAGAGGACGTCTAACTTGTTTTTGCAGGGCATGTTGTCATGTGATATGGTCAATGCATGATGCTGATTTTATTGTATGAGATGATCATGTTTTGTAACCAAGTTATCGGCAACTGGCAGGAGCCATATGGTTGTCGCTTTATTGTATGCAATGCAATCGCGATGTAATGCTTTACTTTATTACTAAGCGGTAGTGATAGTCGTGGAAGCATAAGATTGGCGAGACGACAACGATGCTACGATGGAGATCAAGGTGTCGCGCCGGTGACGATGGTGATCATGACGGTGCTTCGGAGATGGAGATCACAAGCACAAGATGATGATGGCCATATCATATCACTTATATTGATTGCATGTGATGTTTATCCTTTTATGCATCTTATCTTGCTTTGATTGACGGTAGCATTATAAGATGATCTCTCACTAAATTATCAAGAAGTGTTCTCCCTGAGTATGCACCGTTGCCAAAGTTCATCGTGCCCAGACACCACGTGATGATCGGGTGTGATAAGCTCTACGTCCATCTACAACGGGTGCAAGCCAGTTTTGCACACGCAGAATACTCAGGTTAAACTTGACGAGCCTAGCATATGCAGATATGGCCTCGGAACACAGAGACCGAAAGGTCGAGCGTGAATCATATAGTAGATATGATCAACATAACGATGTTCACCATTGAAAACTACTCCATCTCACGTGATGATCGGTTATGGTTTAGTTGATTTGGATCACGTGATCACTTAGAGGATTAGAGAGATGTCTATCTAAGTGGGAGTTCCTAAGTAATTTGATTAACTGAACTTAAACTTATCATGAACTTAGTACCTGATAGTATCTTGCTTGTTTATGTTGATTGTAGATAGATGGCTCGTGCTGTTGTTCCGTTGAATTTTAATGCGTTCCTTGAGAAAGCAAAGTTGAAAGATGATGGTAGCAATTACATGGACTGGGTCCGTAACCTGAGGATTATCCTCATTGCTGCACAGAAGAATTACGTCCTGGAAGCACCGCTAGGTGCCAAGCCTGCTGCTGGAGCAACACCAGATGTTATGAACGTCTGGCAGAGCAAAGCTGATGACTACTCGATAGTTCAGTGTGCCATGCTTTACAGCTTAGAATCGGGACTTCAACGACGTTTTGAACGTCATGGAGCATATGAGATGTTCCAGGAGTTGAAGTTAATATTTCAAGCAAATGCCCGAATTGAGAGATATGAAGTCTCCAATAAGTTCTATAGCTGCAAGATGGAGGAGAACAGTTCTGTCAGTGAGCATATACTCAAAATGTCTGGGTATAATAATCACTTGATTCAGATGGGAGTTAATCTTCCAGATGATTGCGTCATTGACAGAATTCTCCAATCACTGCCACCAAGCTACAAGAGCTTCGTGATGAACTATAATATGCAAGGGATGAACAAGACTATTCCCGAGCTCTTCGCAATGCTGAAAGCTGCGGAGGTAGAAATCAAGAAGGAGCATCAAGTGTTGATGGTTAACAAAACCACTAGTTTCAAGAAAAAGGGCAAAGGGAAGAAGAAGGGGAACTTCAAGAAGAACAGCAAGCAAGCTGCTGCTCAGGAGAAGAAACCCAAGTCTGGACCTAAGCCTGAAACTGAGTGCTTCTACTGCAAGCAGACTGGTTACTGGAAGCGGAACTGCCCCAAGTATTTGGCGGATAAGAAGGATGGCAAGGTGAACAAAGGTATATGTGATATACATGTTATTGATGTGTACCTTACTAGAGCTCGCAGTAGCACCTGGGTATTTGATACTGGTTCTGTTGCTAATATTTGCAACTCGAAACAGGGACTACGGAATAAGCGGACACTAGCAAAGGACGAGGTGACGATGCGCGTGGGAAACGGTTCCAAAGTCGATGTGATCGCGGTCGGCACGCTACCTCTACATCTACCTTCGGGATTAATATTAGACCTAAATAATTGTTATTTGGTGCCAGCGTTGAGCATGAACATTATATCTGGATCTTGTTTAATGCGAGACGGTTATTCATTTAAATCAGAGAATAATGGTTGTTCTATTTATATGATTAATATCTTTTATGGTCATGCACCTTTGAAGAGTGGTCTATTCTTGTTGAATCTCGATAGTAGTGATACACATATTCATAATGTAGAAGCCAAAAGATGCAGAGTTGATAATGATAGTGCAACTTATTTGTGGCACGGCCGTTTAGGTCATATCGGTGTAAAGCGCATGAAGAAACTCCATACTGATGGGCTTTTGGAACCACTTGATTATGAATCACTTGGTACTTGCGAACCGTGCCTCATAGGCAAGATGACTAAAACACCGTTCTCCGGTACTATGGGGAGAGCAACAGATTTATTGAAAATCATACATACCGATGTATGTGGTCCGATAAATATTGAGGCTCGTGGCGGATATCGTTATTTTCTCACCTTCACAGATGATTTAAGCAGATATGGGTATATCTACTTAATGAAACATAAGTCTGAAACATTTGAAAAGTTCAAGGAATTTCAGAGTGAAGTTGAAAATCATCGTAACAAGAAAATAAAGTTTCTACGATCTGATCGTGGAGGAGAATATTTGAGTTACGAGTTTGGTGTACATTTGAAAAATTGTGGAATAGTTTCGCAACTCACGCCACCCGGAACACCACAGCGTAATGGTGTGTCCGAATGTCGTAATCGTACTTTACTAGATATGGTGCGATCTATGATGTCTCTTACTGATTTACCGCTATCGTTTTGGGGTTATGCTTTAGAGACGGCCGCATTCACGTTAAATAGGGCACCATCAAAATCCGTTGAGACGACGCCTTATGAACTATGGTTTGGCAAGAAACCAAAGTTGTCGTTTCTTAAAGTTTGGGGCTGCGATGCTTATGTGAAAAAGCTTCAACCTGATAAGCTCGAACCCAAAGCAGAGAAATGTGTCTTCATAGGATACCCAAAGGAAACTGTTGGGTATACCTTCTATCACAGATCCAAAGGCAAGACATTCGTTGCCAAGAATGGATCATTTCTAGAGAAGGAGTTTCTCTCGAAAGAAGTGAGTGGGAGGAAAGTAGAACTTGACGAGGTAACTGTACCTGCTCCCTTATTGGAAAATAGTACATCATAGAAAACTGTTTCTGCGACACCTATACCAATTAGTGAGGAAGCTAATGATGATGATCATGAAACTTCAGGACAAGATACTACTGAACCACGTAGATCAACCAGAGTGAGATCCGCACCAGAGTGGTACGGTAATCCAGTTCTGGAAGTCATGATACTAGATCATGATGAACCTACGAACTATGAAGAAGCGATGGTGAGCCCAGATTCCACAAAGTGGCTTGAGGCCATGAAATCTGAGATGGGATCCATGTATGAGAACAAAGTATGGACTTTGGTTGACTTGCCCGATGATCGGCAAGCAATTGAGAATAAATGGATCTTCAAGAAAAAGACTGACGCTGACGGTAATGTTACTGTCTATAAATCTCGACTTGTCGCAAAAGGTTTTCGACAAGTTCAAGGGGTTGACTACGATGAGACCTTCTCACCCGTAGCGATGCTTAAATCCGTCCGAATCATGTTAGCAATTGCCGTATTTTATGATGAAATATGGCAGATGGATGTCAAAACTGCATTCCTGAATGGATTTCTGGAAGAAGAGTTGTATATGATGCAACCAGAAGGTTTTGTCGATCCAAAGGGAGCTAACAAAGTATGCAAACTCCAGCGATCAATTTATGGACTGGTGCAAGCATCTCGGAGTTGGAATAAAAGCTTTGATAGTGTGATCAAAGCATTTGGCTTTATACAGACTTTTGGAGAAGCCTGTATTTACAAGAAAGTGAGTGGGAGCTCTGTAGCATTTCTGATATTATATGTGGATGACATATTGCTGATTGGAAATGATAAAGAATTTCTGGATAGCATAAAGGGATACTTGAATAAAAGTTTTTCGATGAAAGACCTCGGGGAAGCTGCTTACATATTAGGCATAAAGATCTATAGAGATAGATCAAGATGCTTAATTGGACTTTCACAAAGCACATACCTTGACAAGATTTTGAAGAAGTTCAAAATGGATCAAGCAAAGAAAGGGTTCTTGCCTGTGTTACAAGGTGTGAAGTTGAGTCAGACTCAATGCCCGACCACTGCAGAAGATAGAGAGAAAATGAAAGATGTTCCCTATGCTTCAGCCATAGGCTCTATCATGTATGCAATGCTGTGTACCAGACCTGCTGTGTGCCTTGCTATAAGTTTAGCAGGGAGGTACCAAAGTAATCCAGGAGTGGATCACTGGACAGCGGTCAAAAACATCCTGAAATACCTGAAAAGGACTAGGGATATGTTTCTCGTATATGGAGGTGACAAAGAGCTCACCGTAAGAGGTTACGTTGATGCAAGCTTTGACACTGATCCAGGCGATTCTAAATCGCAAACCGGATACGTGTTTACTTTAAACAGTGGAGCTGTCAGTTGGTGCAGTTCTAAACAAAGCGTCGTAGCGGGATCTAGATGTGAAGCGGAGTACATAGCTACTTCGGAAGCAGCAAACGAAGGAGTCTGGATGAAGGAGTTCATATCCGATCTAGGTGTCATACCTAGTGCATCGGGTCCAATGAAAATCTTTTGTGACAATACTGGTGCAATTGCTTTAGCAAAGGAATCCAGATTTCACAAAAGGACCAAACACATCAAGAGACGCTTCAACTCCATCCGGGATTTAGTCCAGGTGGGAGACATAGAGATTTACAAGATACATATAGATCTGAATGTTGCAGACCCGTTGACTAAGCCTCTTCCACGAGCAAAACATGATCAGCACCAAAGCTCCATGGGTGTTAGAATCATTACTGAGTAATCTAGATTATTGACTCTAGTGCAAGTGGGAGACTGAAGGAAATATGCCCTAGAGGCAATAATAAAGTTATTATTTATTTCCTTATATCATGATAAATGTTTATTATTCATGCTAGAATTGTATTAACCGGAAACATAATACATGTGTGAATACATAGACAAACAAAGTGTCACTAGTATGCCTCTACTTGACTAGCTCGTTAATCAAAGATGGTTATGTTTCCTAACCGTGAACAAGGAGTTGTTATTTGATTAACGAGGTCACATCATTAGTTGAATGATCTGATTGACATGACCCATTCCATTAGCTTAGCACCCGATCGTTTAGTATGATGCTATTGCTTTCTTCATGACTTATACATGTTCCTATAACTATGAGATTATGCAACTCCCATTTACCAGAGGAACACTTTGGGTACTACCAAACGTCACAACGTAACTGGGTGATTATAAAGGAGTACTACAGGTGTCTCCAATGGTGGATGTTGGGTTGGCGTATTTCGAGATTAGGGTTTGTCACTCCGATTGTCGGAGAGGTATCTCTGGGCCCTCTCGGTAATACACATCACATAAGCCTTGCAAGCATAATAACTAAGATGTTAGTTATGAGATGATGTATTACGGAACGAGTAAAGAGACTTGCCAGTAACGAGATTGAACTAGGTATTGGATACCGACGATCGAATCTCGGGCAAGTAACATACCGGTGACAAAGGGAACAACGTATGTTGTTATGCGGTCTAACCGATAAAGATCTTCGTAGAATATGTAGGAGCCAATATGGGCATCCAGGTCCCGCTATTGGTTATTGACCGGAGACGTGTCTCGGTCATGTCTACATTGTTCTCGAACCGTAGGGTCCGCACGCTTAACGTTACGATGACAGTTATTATGAGTTTATGCATTTTGATGTACCGAAGGTTGTTCGGAGTCCCGGATGTGATCACAGACATGACGAGGAGTCTCGAAATGGTTGAGACGTAAAGATTGATATATTGGAAGCCTATGTTTGGACATCGGAAGTGTTCCGGGTGAAATCGGGATTTTACCGGAATACCGGGAAGGTTACCGGAACCCCCCGGGAGGCAAATGGGCCTATTGGGCCTTAGTGGAAAAGTGAAAAGGGGCTGCCACAAGGGCTGCGCACCTTCCCCCCTTCCCTAGTCCTATTAGGACTAGGAGAAGGGGCCGGCCCCCTCCTTATCTCTTTCCCCCTTGAGGATTCCTATTAGGAATAGGATTGGGGGGAGTCCTACTCCCGGTAGGAGTAGGACTCCTCCTGCGCCCCTCTCCCTGGCCGGCCGAACCCCTCCCCCTGCTCCTTTATATACGGGGGCAGGGGGCACCCCATAGACACACAAGTTGATCATTGTTGATCGTTCCTTAGCCGTGTGCGGTGCCCCCTGCCACCAAATTCCACCTCGGTCATATCGTTGTAGAGCTTAGGCGAAGCCCTGCGTCGGTAGTACATCAAGATCGTCACCACGCCGTCGTGCTGACGGAACTCTTCCTCGACGCTTTGCTAGATTAGAGCCCGAGGATCGTCATCGAGCTGAACGTGTGCTAAGAACTCGGAGGTGCCGGAGTAACGGTGCCTGGATCGGTCGGATCGGGAAGAAGACGTACGACTACTTCCTCTACGTTGTGTCAACGCTTCCATTGCGATCTACAAGGGTACGTAGATCAGACTCTCCCCTCGTTGCTATGCATCACCATGATCTTGCATGTGCGTAGGAAAATTTTCGAAATTACTACGTTCCCCAACAATTAAGTAGTAGTATAGCTAGCTAGCTAGCTGCCATCTCTTTAATTATCATTCTTGATTAATTATTATCTGATCAAATTAAATTCCATTCTCGTAATAAAGGCCCTGAAGCAGGCGCAGGGGACTGATCTGTGTGCATACTGTGTTTGCGAGAACATTCGCATGATGGCGTCCTAAAGGAGCAGATCTCAAAGACAGGAATGGGTACGCTTGTTAGAACACTATTCACAATTTTTACACCATTATCGATATCTAGTCACACAACTAATACACATGCATATTGATCTCCTTCTTAACAGTTCAATGAGGTGCGGGACAAGCTCCTACCAACGGAGCGCGTACAAGCACTTCAAGAGGAAATAGCGGGATTTTTGCTCGACCAGGTCATAAATCCGAAGGGAGAATACTATTACCCGCTACCGCCCCCATCGACCAAGTCATGAACCACTTCCAATTGTCTCGTGCTCCGAAGGCACCAATCAGGCTAATGCCACTGGCTCCGAAGGCAACATATGCATATGTAGGAGAAATTGTGTATATAGCTATACATGTGTGTATGTGTGAATTAATATGGTGGTTTGTGAGACATGATTGATGATATATATATGATTGGTTCTACTAGAAATTCTATATATATATATATATATATATATATGCATAACATGTACAATGTGTAGTACCGTAAAATATCAGCAAACGAAAAAGAATTAAAATGGAAAACACAAAATTAAATGAAAAAAATCATAAAACCAAAAACCCCCCAAACCATTTAGTACCGGTTGGTTTTGCCAACCGGTACTAAAGGGCTCCCGGCCCCCGGAGCTGGCTCGTGCCACGTGGTGGCACTTTAGCGCCGGTTCGTGCTGAACCGGTACTAAAGGGGGGGGCCTTTAGTGCCGAAATAATAGTGCCGGTTCCATAACCGGCACTAAAGGCCCTTATGAACCGGTGCTATTGCCCGGTTTTCTACTAGTGTTTGATGATCAAGGTTGGTTTGAGTTGCATGTTTTATTATTGGTGCTGTCCTATGGTGCTCTCCGTGTCGCGCAAGCGTGAGGGATCCCCGATGTAGGGTTTGCAATATGTTCATGATTTGCTTATGGTGGGTGGCGTGAGTGACAGAGCACAGACCTGAGTAAGTAGGTTTTTTGCGTATGGGATAAACAGGACTTGATACTTTAATGCTATGGTTGGGTTTTACCTTAATGATCTTTAGTAGTTGCGGATGCTTGCTAGAGTTCCAATCATAAGTGCATATGATCCAAGTAGAGAAAGTATGTTAGCTTATGCCTCTCCCTCAAATAAAATTGCAATAATGATTACCGGTCTAGTTATCGATTTCCTAGGGACAAATAACTTTCTCATAACAAAAATCTCTCTACTAAAACTAATTTAGTTGTGTCTTTATCTAAACAGCCCCTACTTTTTATTTACGTAATCTTTATTATCTTGCAAACCTATCCAACAACACCTACAAAGTACTTCTAGTTTCATACTTGTTCTAGGTAAAGCGAACATCAAGCATGAGTAGAGTTGTATCGGTGGTCGATAGAACTTGAGGGAATATTTGTTCTGCCTTTAGCTCCTCGTTGGGTTCGACACTCTTACTTATCGAAAACTGTTGTGATCCCCTATACTTGTGGGTTATCAAGACCTTTTTCTGGCGCCGTTGCCGGGGAGCAATAGCGTGGGGTGAATATTCTCGTGTGTGCTCGTTTGCTTTATCACTAAGTAATTTTTATTTGCTGTTCTTAGTTGTTTTATATCTTTAGTTATGGGTAGGAAACGCAAAATACAAAAACAATTCGTTGTACCTACTGAACCAATGGTTGAAGAACCACTCAAAATCTATCACACTCCTGAAGCTTATTACTTGGATCATCTTCGATCCCTATGTGTTCGTGCTGAAACCCCAACTAGCTTAGTTGAGGGCAAATCTTTAGATGAGCATGCTTGTTATGTGCGACACCGTATATCTGAAAAAGGGAAACTTTTACTGGGTCAAATTCATTGTTTGCAATGCTATGCTTGGAATTTATGTGAAATACATGATTTTACTTGTTGTTTTGAAAACCCTAAGAAACGCCTTCCCTATCAATGTGAGTTTAGTGATAATGGAATCGTATCTTCGTATGCTAAGGGTGTTTATAATTACTATGATGTTCAACAAATTGAAGAATTTGTTGCTTTTAAGGGTGCTTATGAAATTGCTTTGATTGAAAAGTATGATGCTACTTTTTACAAATCTGAAAATTTTGCCATACTTAAATATTGATATGATAATTATGCTTCTAATGCCTATGTTGAACCATATATTGAGGACTACTCCGCTGTCCAAGAAGAGACTAATATTTTGCAGGAGTCTATGGAAGAAGAAATTGATGAAACTGTGAGCTCATTGGATGAAAAAGATGAGGAGGAGAGCGAAGAACAAAAGGAGGAAGAGCGGATTAGCTACCCGTGCCCACCTTATAATGAGATTAACTCTTCAACTCATACACTGTTTAATTTCCCTTCGTGATTACCGAAGGATGATTGCTATGATGATTGTTATGATCCCGTTGATTCTCTTGAAATATCCCTTTTTGATGATGCTTGCTATGCTTGTGGCCAAGATGCCAATATGAATTATGCTTATGGAGATGAACTTGCTATAGTTCCTTATGTTAAACATGAAATTGTTTCTATTGCACCCACACATGATAGTCCTATTATCTTTTTTGAATTCTCCAAACTACACTATATCGGAGAAGTTTGTGCTTATTAAGGATTATATTGATGGGTTGCCTTTTACTACTACACATGATGATTTTGATGAGTATAATATGCATGTGCTTTCTGCTCCTACTTGCAATTATTATGAGAGAGGGACTATATCTCCACCTCTCTATGTTTCCAACATGATAAAATTGCAAGGAACTGATTATACTATGCATTGGCATTTACTATGTGTGCATGAATTGTTCTTTTATGACATGCCGATGCATAGAAAGAGAGTTAGACTTCTTCATTGCTTGCTATATGTTACTTTGTGCTCACTACTAAATTACAAATCATTGTTAATTAAAATTGGCTTTGATATACCTTGGGATCCGGGTGGATCCATTACTTGAGCACTATATGCCTAGCTTAATGGATTTAAAGAAAGCGCTGCCGGGGAGACAACCCAGAAGTTTTAGAGAGTCATTTATTTATGTTGTGTGTTTTTATAAGGTTTAAAAATAAAAATAATGTGCCAAGGTTTGCCTTTAGGATGTTTACTTTACTTGTTGGTTTGTACGGTGCAGGACAGAAACTTTGGCTGTAGTGCGTGATTTTACATTTTTTACTGGAACGTCAAATGGTTCTGATTCTTTTTGCACTGTCTTTATATAAAAATTGTTTATTTTTACTAATTTTGGTAGAATTGTTGGAGTACCAGAGGTATGGTGAATGTTCAGATTATTACAGACTGTTCTGTTTTAGACAGATTCTGTTTTTGATGCATAGTTTGCTTGTTTTGATGAAACAATCGAATTATATCAGTGGATTAAGCCATGGAAAAGTTATATTAAAGTAGCCACAATGCAAAAATAAAATATGAATTGGTTTTCAACAGTACTTAGAGTAGTGATTTGCTTTATTATACTAACGGATCTTACCAAGTTTTCTATTGAAGTTTTGTGTGGATGAAGTGTTTGATGGTCGACAAGGTCCCGATGTGAGAAGAAGAAGAGAGACAAGAGCTCAAGCTTGGGGATGCCCGAGGCACCCCAAGTAAATATTCAAGGAGACTCAAGCGTCTAAACTTGGGGATGCCCCGGAAGGCATCCCCTCTTTCTTCAACAAGTATCGGTATGTTTTCGGATTCGTTTCGTTCATGTGATATGTGCAATCTTGGAGCGTCTTTGCATTTAGTTTTCATTTTTCTTTTATGCATCATGCTGGTATGAGATAATTCTTGGTTGATTTATAGAATTCTCATTGCACTTCACTTATATCTTTTGAGTAGGGCTTTATAGAATGCTTCATGTGCTTCACTTATATCATTTGAAGTTTGGATTGCCTATTTCTCTTTACATAGAAAACCGTCATTTGTAGAATGCTCTTTTGCTTCACTTATATTTGTTAGAGCATGGGCATATATTTTGTAGAAATAATTAAACTCTCTTACTTCACTTATATCTATTTAGAGAGATGACAGGAACTGGTCATTCACATGGTTAGTCATAAAATCCTACATAAAACTTGTAGATCACTGAATATGATATGTTTGATTCCTTGCAATAGTTTTGCGATATAAAGATGGTGATATTAGAGTCATGCTAGTGGGTAGTTGTGGACTAGTAGAAATACTTGTGTTGAGGTTTGTGATTCCCGTAGCATGCACGTATGGTGAACCGTTATGTAACGAAGTCGGAGCATGATGTATTTATTGATTGTCTTCCTTATGAGTGGCGGTCGAGGACGAGCGATGGTCTTTTCCTACCAATCTATCCCCCTAGGGGCATGCGTAGTAGTACTTTGCTTTGAGGGCTAATAAACTTTTGCAATAAGTATGTGAGTTCTTTATGACTAATGTTGAGTCCATGGATTATACGCACTCTCACCCTTCCACCATTGCTAGCCCCTCTAATACCGCGCACCTTTTGCCGGTATCATACATCCACCATATACCTTCCTCAAAACAGCCACCATACCTACCTATCATGGCATTTCCATAGCCATTCCGAGATATATTGCCATGCAACTTCCATCATCATCATATACATGACTTGAGCATTCATTGTCATATTGCTTTGCATGATCGTAAGATAGCTAGCATGATGTTTTCATGGCTTGTCCGTTTTTTGATGTCATTGCTATGCTAGATCATTGCACATCCCGGTATACCGCCGGAGGCATTCATATAGAGTCATATCTTTGTTCTAAATATCGAGTTGTAATATTGAGTTGTAAGTAAATAAAAGTTTGATGATCATCATTATTAGAGCATTGCCCCAGTGAGGAAAGGATGATGGAGATTATGATTCCCCCACAAGTCGGGATGAGACTCCGAACGAAAAAAATAAAAAAAGGGAAAGAAAAAAAGAAAGGCCAAAAAAAGAGAAGGCCCAAAAAAACAAAAAAAAACAAAAAATGAGAGAAAATGAGAGAAGGGGCAATGCTACTATCCTTTTACCACACTTGTGCTTCAGAGTAGCACCATGTTCTTCATATAGAGAGTCTCTTGAGTTATCACTTTCATATACTAGTGGGAATTTTCATTAGAGAACTTGGCTTGTATATTCCGATGATGGGCTTCCTCAAATGCCCGAGGTCTTCATGAGCAAGCAAGTTGGATGCACACCCACTTAGTTTCAGTTTGAGCTTTCGTATACTTATACCTCTAGTGCATCCGTTGCATGGCAATCCCTACTCACTCACATTGATATCTATTGATGGGCACCTCCATAGCTCGTTGATACGCCTAGTTGATGTGAGACTATCTTCTCCTTTTTGTCTTCTCCACAACCACCATTCTATTCCACCTATAGTGCTATATCCATGGCTCACTGATGTCTACTACACAACCTTCTTCTTGTAGACGTTGTTGGGCCTCCAAGTGCAGAGGTTTGTAGGACAGTAGCAAATTTCCCTCAAGTGGATAAACTAAGGTTTATCAATCCGTAGGAGGCGTAGGATGAAGATGGTCTCTCTCAAGCAACCCTGCAACCAAATAACAAAGAGTCTCTTGTGTCCCCAACACACCCAATACAATGGTAAATTGTATAGGTGCACTAGTTCGGCGAAGAGATGGTGGTACAAGTGTTATATGGATAGAAGATAATAGTTTTTGTAATCTGAAAATATAAAAACAGCAAGGTAACTAATGATAAAAGTGAGCATAAATGGTATTGCAATGATAGGAAATAAGGCCTAGGGTTCATACTTTCGCTAGTGCAAGTTCCCTCAACAATACTAACATAATTGGATCATAAAATTATCCCTCAACATGCAACAAAGAGTCACTCCAAAGTCACTAATAGGGGAGAACAAACAAAGAGATTATGGTAGGGTACGAAACCACTTCAAAGCTATTCTTTCCAATCAATCCGTTGGGCTATTCCTATATTGTCACAAACAGCCCTAGAGTTCGTACTAGAATAACACCTTAAGACACAAATCAACCAAAACCCTAATGTCACCTAGATACTCCAATGTCACCTCAAGTATCCGTGGGTATGATTATACGATATGCATCACACAATCTCAGATTCATCTATTCAACCAACACATAGAACCTCAAAGAGTGCCCCAAAGTTTCTACCGGAGAATCACGACGAAAACGTGTGCCAACCCCTATGCATAGGTTCATGGGTGGAACCCACAAGTTGATCACCAAAATATACATCAAGTGAATCATGTGGTATCCCATTGTCACCACAGATACGCACGGCAAGACATACATCAAGTGTTCTCAAATCTTTAAAGACTCAATCCGATAAGATAACTTCAAAGGGGAAACTCAATCCATTACAAGAGAGTAGAGGGGGGAGAAACATCATAGGATCCAAATATAATAGCAAAGCTCGCGATACATCAAGATCGTATCACTTCAAGAACACGAGAGAGAGAGAGAGAGAGAGAGAGAGAGAGAGATCAAACACATAGCTACTGGTACATACCCTCAGCCCCGAGGGAGAACTACTCCCTCCTCGTCATGGAGAGCACCAGGATGATGAAGATAGCCACCGGAGAGGGATTCCCCCTTCGACAGGGTGCCGGAACGGGTCTAGATTGGATTTCGGTGGCTACGGAGGCTTCCGGCGGCGGAACTCCCGATCTATTATGCTCCTCGGTGTTTTTAGGGTATATGGAGATATATAGGCGGAAGAAGTACGTCAGGGGGGCCACGAGGGGCCTCCTCGAAGCTTTCCTTACGTGGACTCCAAGTCTTCCGGGCTTCTTCTATTCCAAAAACAAGTTCCGTGAAGTTTCAGGTCAATTGTACTCCGTTTGATTTTCCTTTTCCGCGATATTCTGAAACAAGAAAAAAACAGAAACTGGCAGTGGGCTCTGGGTTAATAGGTTAGTCCCAAAAATCATATAAAATAGCATATAAATGCATATAAAACATCCAAGATTGATAATATAATAGCATGGAACAATCAAAAAATATAGATACGTTGGAGACATATCACTCACGCTCATGTATTGCGTGAGGGTTGAAAATGTTGAAGCACGTTAAAAAGTGTGAACCAATTGCTCAACTTGTCATCGGGGTTGTGCATGATGTGAATATTTTGTGTGGTGAAGATGGAGCATAGCCAGACTATATGATTTTGTAGGGATAACTTTCTTTGGCCTTCTTATTTTGAAAAGACATGATTGCTTTATTAGTGGGCTTGAAGTATTATTGTTTTTATGTCAAATGATAGACTATTGCTTTGAATCACTCGTGTCTTAATATTCATGCCATGATTAGATATGTGATCAAGATTATGCTAGGTAGCATTCCACATTAAATTTTTTCTTTTTTATCATTTACTACTCGAGGACGAGCAGGAATTAAGCTTGGGGATGTTGATACGTCTCCGTCGTATCTATAATTTTTGATTGTTCCATGCCAATATTCTACAACTTTTGAAGGAAATATGTCCTAGAGGCAATAATAAAGTTATTATTTATTTCCTTACATCACGATAAATGTTTATTATTCATGCTAGAATTGTATTAACCGGAAACATAATACATGTGTGAATACATAGACAAACAGAGTGTCACTAGTATGCCTCTACTTGACTAGCTCGTTAATCAAAGATGGTTATGTTTCCTAACCATGAACAAAGAGTTGTTATTTGATTAACGAGGTCACATCATTAGTTGAATGATCTGATTGACATGACCCATTCCATTAGCTTAGCACCCGATCGTTTAGTATGTTGTTGTTGCTTTCTTCATGACTTATACATGTTCCTATGACTATGAGATTATGCAACTCCCGTTTACCGGAGGAACACATTGTGTGCTACCAAATGTCACAACGTAACTGGGTGATTATAAAGGTGCTCTACAGGTGTCTCCAAAAGTAGATGTTGGGTTGGCGTATTTCGAGATTAGGATTTGTCACTCCGATTGTCGGAGAGGTATCTCTGGGCCCTCTCGGTAATGCACATCACATAAGACTTGCAAGCATTACAACTAATGAGTTAGTTGAGAGATGATGTATTACGAAACGAGTAAAGAGACTTGCCGGTAACGAGATTGAACTAGGTATTGGATACCGACGATCGAATCTCGGGCAAGTAACATACCGATGACAAAGGGAACAACGTATGTTGTTATGCGGTCTGACCGATAAAGATCTTCGTAGAATGCGTAGGAGCCAATATGGGCATCCAGGTCCTGCTATTGGTTATTGACCAAAGCCGTGTCTCGGTCATGTCTACATTGTTCTCGAACCGTAGGGTCCGCACGCTTAACGTTACGATGACAGTTATTATGAGTTTATGCATTTTGATGTACCGAAGTTAGTTCGGAGTCCCGGATGTGATCACGGACATGACAAGGAGTCTCGAAATGGTCGAGACATAAAGATTGATATATTGGATGACTATATTCGGACACCGGAAGGGTTCCAGAATATTATCGGATAAAACCGGAGCACCGGGAGGTTACCGGAACCCCCCGGGGTGTTAATGGGCCACATGGGCCTAATGTGGAGAAGAGGAAGGGGCTGCCAGGGCAGGCCGCACGCCCCCTCTCCCCCTAGTATGAATTGGACAAGGAGGGAGGGGCGGCGCCCCCCTTTCCTATTCTCCCTCCACCTCCCCTAGTTGGACAAGGAACGGGAGGGGAGTCCTACTCCCGGTAGGAGTAGGACTCCTCCTGCGCGCCTCCATAGGGCCGGCCGCACCCCCCCCCCCCTTGGATCCTTTATATACGGAGGCAAGGGGGCACCCTAGGACACACAATTGATCAATGTGATCGTTCCTTAGCCGTGTGCGGTGCCCCCTTCCACCATATTCCACCTCGGTCATATCGTTGTAGTGCTTAGGCGAAGCCCTGCGTCGGTAATACATCATCATCATCACCACGCCGTTGTGCTGACGGAACTCATCCCCGAAGCTTTGCTGGATTGGAGCCCGGGGAGCGTCATCGAGCTGTACGTGTACTAAGAACTCGGAGGTGCCGGAGTAACGGTGCTTGGATTGGTTGGATCGGGAAGACATACGACTACTTCCTCTACATTGCGTCAACGCTTCCGCTTCGGTCTACGAGGGTACGTAGACAACACTCTCCCCTCTCATTGCTATGCATCACCATGATCTTGCGTGTGCGTAGGGATTTTTTTGAAATTACTACGTTACCCAACAGTGGCATCCAAGCCTAGGTTTTACGGTTTGATGTTATATGCACGAGTAGAACACAAGTGAGTTGTGGGCGATATAAGTCATACTGCCTACCACCATGTCATACTTTGGTTCGGCGGTATTGTTGGATGAAGCGGCCCGGACCGACATTACGCGTACGCTTACGCGAGACTGGTTCTACCGCCGTGCTTTGCACACAGGTGGCTGGCGGGTGTCAGCTTCTCCAAATTTAGTTGAACCGAGTGTGGCTACGCCCGGTCCTTGCGAAGGTTAAAACGGCATCAACTTGACAAACTATCGTTGTGGTTTTGATGCGTAGGTAAGATCGGTTCTTGCTTAAGCCCGTAGCAGCCACGTAAAACTTGCAACAAACAAAGTAGAGGACGTCTAACTTGTTTTTGCAGGGCATGTTGTGATGTGATATGGTCAAGACATGATGCTAAATTTTATTGTATGAGATGATCATGTTTTGTAACTGAGTTATCGGCAACTGGCAGGAGCCATATGGTTGTCGCTTTATTGTATGCAATGCAATCGCGCTGTAATGCTTTACTTTATCACTAAGCGGTAGCAATAGTCGTGGAAGCATAAGATTGGCAAGACGACAACGATGCTATGATGGAGATCAAGGTGTCGCGCCGGTGATGATGGTGATCATGACGGTGCTTCGGAGATGGAGATCACAAGCACAAGATGATGATGGCCATATCATATCACTTATATTGATTGCATGTGATGTTTATCTTTTATGCATCTTATCTTGCTTTGATTGACGGTAGCATTATAAGATGATCTCTCACTAAATTATCAAGAAGTGTTCTCCCTGAGTATGCACCGTTGCCAAAGTTCGTCGTGCCCAGACACCACGTGATGATCGGGTGTGATAAGCTCTACGTCCATCTACAACGGGTGCAAGCCAGTTTTGCACACGTAGAATACTCAGGTTAAACTTGACGAGCCTAGCATATACAGATATGGCCTCGGAACACGGAGACCGAAAGGTCGAGCGTGAATCATATAGTAGATATGATCAACATAATGATGTTCACCATTGAAAACTAATCCATCTCACGTGATGATCGGTTATGGTTTAGTTGATTTGGATCACGTGATCACTTAGAAGATTAGAGGGATGTCTATCTAAGTGGGAGTTCTTTAAGTAATTTGATTAATTGAACTTAAATTTATCATGAACTTAGTACCTGATAGTATCTTGCTTATGTATGTTTGATTGTAGATAGATGGCCCGTGCTGTTGTTCCGTTGAATTTTAATGCGTTCCTTGAGAAAGAAAAGTTGAAAGATGATCGTAGCAATTACACGGACTGGGTCCGTAACCTGAGGATTATCCTCATTGCTACACAGAAGAATTATGTCTTGGAAGCACCGCTGGGTGCCAGGCCTGCTGCAGGAGCAACACCAGATGTTATGAACGTCTGGCAGAGCAAAGCTGATGACTACTCAATAGTTCAGTGTGCCATGCTTTACGGCTTAGAATCGGGAGTTCAACGACGTTTTGAATGTCATGGAGCATATGACATGTTCCAGGAGTTGAAGTTAATATTTCAAGAAAATGCCCGAATTGAGAGATATGAAGTCTCCAATAAGTTCTATAGCTGCAAGATGGAGGAGAACAGTTCTGTCAGTGAGCATATACTCAAAATGTCTGGGTATAATAATCACTTGATTCAGATGGGAGTTAATCTTCCAGATGATTGCGTCATTGACAGAATTCTCCAATCACTGCCACCAAGCTACAAGAACTTCGTGATGAACTATAATATGCAAGGGATGAATAAGACTATTCCTGAGCTCTTCGCAATGCTGAAAGCTGCGGAGGTAGAAATCAAGAAGGAGCATCAAGTGTTGATGGTCAGCAAGACCACTAGTTTCAAGAAAAAGGGCAAAGGGAAGAAGAAGGGGAACTTCAAGAAGAACGGCAAGCAAGTTGCTGCTCAGGAGAAGAAACCCAAGTCTGGACCTAAGCCTGAAACTGAATGCTTCTACTGCAAACAGACTGGTCACTGGAAGCAGAACTGCCCCAAGTATTTGGCAGATAAGAAGGATAGCAAGGTGAACAAAGGTATATGTGATATACATGTTATTGTTGTGTACCTTACTAGAGCTCGCAGTAGCACCTGGGTATTTGATACTGGTTCTGTTGCTAATATTTGCAACTCGAAACAGGGACTACGGATTAGGCGAACACTGGCAAAGGACGAGGAGACGATGCGCGTGGGAAACGGTTCCAAAGTCAATGTGATCGCGGTCGGCACGCTACCTCTACATCTACCTTCGGGATTAGTATTAGACCTAAATAATTGTTATTTGGTGCCAGCGTTAAGCATGAACATTATATCTGGATCTTGTTTGATGCGAGACGGTTATTCATTTAAATCAGAGAATAATGGTTGTTCTATTTATATGAGTAATATCTTTTATGGTCATGCACCCTTGAAGAGTGGTCTATTTCTGATGAATCTCGATAGTAGTGATACACATATTCATAATGTTGAAACCAAAAGATGCAGAATTGATAATGATAGTGCAACTTATTTGTGGCACTGCCGTTTAGGTCATATCGGTGTAAAGCGCATGAAGAAAATCCATACCGATGGACTTTTGGAACCACTTGATTATGAATCACTTGGTACTTGCGAACTGTGCCTCATGGGCAAGATGACTAAAACACCGTTCTCCGGTACTATGGAGAGAGCAACAGATTTGTTGGAAATCATACATACCGATGTATGTGGTCCGATGAATATTGAGGCTCGTGGCGGATATCGTTATTTTCTCACCTTCACAGATGATTTAAGCAGATATGGGTATATCTACTTAATGAAACACAAGTATGAAACATTTGAAAAGTTCAAAGAATTTCAGAGTGAAGTTGAAAATCATCGTAACAAGAAAATAAAGTTTCTACGATCTGATCCTGGAGGAGAATATTTGAGTTACAAGTTTGGTGTACATTTGAAACAATGCGGAATAGTTTCGCAACTCACGCCACCCGGAACACCACAGCGTAATGGTGTGTCCAAACGTCGTAATCGTACTTTACTAGATATGGTGCGATCTATGATGTCTCTTACTGATTTACCGCTATCGTTTTGGGGTTATGCTTTAGAGACGGCCGCATTCACGTTAAATAGGGCACCATCAAAATCCGTTGAGACGACGCCTTATGAACTATGGTTTGGCAAGAAACCAAAGTTGTCGTTTCTTAAAGTTTGGGGCTGCGATGCTTATGCGAAAAAGCTTCAACCTGATAAGCTTGAACCCAAATCGGAGAAATGTGTCTTCATAGGTTACCTAAAGGAGACTGTTGGGTACACCTTCTATCATAGATCTGAAGGCAAGACATTCGTTGCTAAGAATGGATCCTTTCTAGAGAAGGAGTTTCTCTCGAAAGAAGTGAGTGGGAGGAAAGTAGAACTTGATGGGGTAACTGTACCTGCTCCCTTATTGGAAAGTAATACATCACAGAAAACTGTTTCTGCGACACCTACACCAACAAGTGAGGAAGCTAATGATAATGATCATGAAACTTCAGGACAAGATACTACTGAACCTCGTAGATTAACCAGAGTGAGATCCGCGCCAGAGTGGTACGGTAATCCTGTTCTGGAAATCATGCTACTAGATCATGATGAACCTACAAACTATGAAGAAGCGATGGTGAGCCCAGATTCCGCAAAGTGGCTTGAAGCCATGAAATCTGAGATGGGATCCATGTATGAGAACAAAGTATGGACTTTGGTTGACTTGCCCGTTGATCGGCAAGCAATTGAGAATAAATGGATCTTCAAGAAGAAGACTGACGCAGACGGTAATGTTACTGTCTACAAAGCTAGACTTGTCGCAAAAGGTTTTCGACAAGTTCAAGGGGTTGACTATGATGAGACCTTCTCACCTGTAGCGATGCTTAAGTCTGTCTGAATCATGTTAGCAATTGCCGCATTTTATGATTATGAAATTTGGCAGATGGATGTCAAAACTGCATTTCTGAATGGATTTCTGGAAGAAGAGTTGTATATGATGCAACCAGAAGGTTTTGTCGATCCAAAGGGAGCTAACAAAGTGTGCAAGCTCTAACGATCCATATATGGACTGGTGCAAGCCTCTCAGAGTTGGAATAAACGCTTTGATAGTGTGATCAAAGCATTTGGTTTTATACAGACTTTCGGAGAAGCCTGTATTTACAAGAAAGTGAGTGGGAGCTCTGTAGCATTTCTAATATTATATGTGGATGACATATTACTGATTGGAAATGATATAGAATTTCTAGATAGCATAAAGGGATACTTGAATAAGAGTTTTTCGATGAAAGACCTCGGTGAAGCTGCTTACATATTAGGCATAAAGATCTATAGAGATAGATCAAGACGCTTAATTGGACTTTCACAAAGCACATACCTTGACAAGATTTTGAAGAAGTTCAAAATGGATCAAGCAAAGAAAGGGTTCTTGCATGTATTACAAGGTGTGAAGTTGAGTCAGACTCAATGCCCGACCACTGCAGTAGATAGAGAGAAAATGAAAGATGTTCCCTGTGATTCAGCCATAGGCTCTATCATGTATGCAATGATGTGTACCAGACCTGATGTGTGCCTTGCTATAAGTTTAGCAGGGAGGTACCAAAGTAATCCAGGAGTGGATCACTGGACAGCGGTCAAGAACATCCTGAAATACCTGAAAAGGACTAAGGATATGTTTCTCGTATATGGAGGTGACAAAGAGCTCATCGTAAACAGTTACGTTGATGCAAGCTTTGACACTGATCCGGGCGATTCTAAATCGCAAACCGGATAGGTGTTTACATTAAACGGTGGAGCTGTCAGTTGGTGCAGTTCTAAACAAAACGTTGTGGCAGGATCTACATGTGAAGTGGAGTACATAGCTGCTTCGGAAGCAGCGAACGAAGGAGTCTGGATGAAGGAGTTCATATCCGATCTAGGTGTCATACCTAGTGCATCGGGTCCAATGAAAATCTTTTGTGACAATACTGGTGCAATTGCTTTGGCAAAGGAATCCAGATTTCACAAGAGAACCAAGCACATCAAGAGACGCTGAAATTCCATCCGGGATCTAGTCCAGGTGGGAGACATAGAGATTTGCAAGATACATACGGATCTAAATGTTGCAGACCCGTTGACTGAGCCTCTTCCACGAGCAAAACATGATCAGCACCAAGGCTCCATGGGTGTTAGAATTATTACAGTGTAATCTAGATTATTGACTGTAGTGCAAGTGGGAGACTGAAGGAAATATGCCCTAGAGGCAATAATAAAGTTATTATTTATTTCCTTACATCATGATAAATGTTTATTATTCATGCTAGAATTGTATTAACCGAAAACATAATACCTGTGTGATACATAGACAAACAGAGTGTCACTAGTATGCCTCTACTTGACTAGCTCGTTAATCAAAGATGGTTATGTTTCCTAACCATGAACAAAGAGTTGTTATTTGATTAACGAGGTCACATCATTAGTTGAATGATCTGATTGACATGACCCATTCCATTAGCTTAGCACCCGATCGTTTAGTATGTTGTTGTTGCTTTCTTCATGACTTATACATGTTCCTATGACTATGAGATTATGCAACTCCCGTTTACCGGAGGAACAGTTTGTGTGCTACCAAACGTCACAACGTAACTGGGTGATTATAAAGGTGCTCTACAGGTGTCTCCAAAAGTAGATGTTGGGTTGGCGTATTTCGAGATTAGGATTTGTCACTCCGATTGTCGGAGAGGTATCTCTGGGCCCTCTCGGTAATGCACATCACATAAGCCTTGCAAGCATTACAACTAATGAGTTAGTTGAGAGATGATGTATTACGGAACGAGTAAAGAGACTTGCCGGTAACGAGATTGAACTAGGTATTGGATACCGACGATCGAATCTCGGGCAAGTAACATACCGATGACAAAGGGAACAACGTATGTTGTTATGCGGTCTGACCGATAAAGATCTTCGTAGAATATGTAGGAGCCAATATGGGCATCCAGGTCCCGCTATTGGTTATTGACCAGAGACGTGTCTCGGTCATGTCTACATTGTTTTCGAACCGTAGGGTCCGCACGCTTAACGTTACGATGACAGTTATGATGAGTTTATGCATTTTGATGGACCGAAGTTAGTTCAGAGTCTCGTATGTGATCACGGACATGATGAGGAGTCTCGAAATGGTTGAGACATAAAGATTGATATATTGGATGACTATATTCGGACACCGGAAGGGTTCCGGAATATTATCGGATAAAACCGGAGCACCGGGAGGTTACCGGAACCCCCTGGGGGGTTAATGGGCCACATGGGCCTAATGTGGAGAAGAGGAAGGGGCTGCCAGGGCAGGCCGCGCGCCCCCTCTCCCCCTAGTCCGAATTGGACAAGGAGGGAGGGGCGGCGCCCCCCCTTTCCTATTCTCCCTCCACCTCTCCTAGTTGGACAAGGAACGGGAGGGGAGTCCTACTCCCGGTAGGAGTAAGACTCCTCCTGCGCGCCTTCATAGGGCCGGCCGCACCCCCCCCCCCTTGGATCCTTTATATACGGAGGCAAGGGGGCACCCTAGGACACACAATTGATCAACGTGATCGTTCCTTAGCCGTGTGTGGTGCCCCCTTCCACCATATTCCACCTCGGTCATATCGTTGTAGTGCTTAGGCGAAGCCCTGCGTCGGTAATACATCATCATCGTCACAACGCCGTTGTGCTGACGGAACTCATCCCCGAAGCTTTGCTGGATCGGAGCCCGGGGAGCGTCATCAAGCTATACGTGTGCTAAGAACTCGGAGGTGCCGGAGTAACGGTGCTTGTATCGGTCGGATCGGGAAGACGTACGACTACTTCCTCTACGTTGCGTCAACGCTTCCGCTTCGGTCTACGAGGGTATGTAGACAACACTCTCCCCTCTCGTTGCTATGCATCACCATGATCTTGCATGTGTGTAGGAATTTTTTTGAAATTACTACGTTACCCAACAACTTTCATATACTTTTGGCAACTTTTTATACTATTTTTTGGGACTAACATATTGATCCAGTGCCCAGTGCCAGTTCCTGTTTGTTGCATGTTTTTTGTTTCGTAGAATATCCATATCAAACGGAGTCCAAATGGGATAAAAACTGATGGAGATTTTTTTTGGAATATATATGATTTTTGGGAAGAAAAATCCACGCGAAACGGTGCCCGAGGGAGGCACGAGAAAGGGGGGGCGCCCCTGACCCTCATGGCCACCCCGTAAGGCGGTTGGTGCCCTTCTTTCGCCGCAAGAAAGCTAATATCCGGATAGAGTTGTGTTAAACTTTCAGCCCAATCGGAGTTATGGATCTCCGGGAATATAAGAAACGGTGAAAGGGTAGAATTTGACAACGCAGAAACAAAGAGAGACAAAGAGACAGATCCAATCTCGGAGGGGCTCTCGCCCCTCCCACGCCATGGAGACCAAGGACCAAAGGGGAAACCCTTCTCCCATCTAGGGAGGAGTTCAAGGAATAAGAAGAAGGAGGGGGGCTGTCTCCCCCTCGCTTCCGGTGGCACCGGAGTGCCACCGGGGGCCATCATCATCACCGCAATCTTCACCAACAACTTCACCACCATCATCACCAACTCTTCCCCCCTCTATGCAGCGGTGTAACCTCTCTCTTACCCGCTGTAATCTCTACTTAAACATGTTGCTCAACGCTATATATTATTTCCCAATGATGTATGGCTATCCTATGATGTTTGAGTAGATCCGTTTTGTCCTATGGGCTATTTGATGATCAAGATCGGTTTGAGTTGCATGTTTTATTATTGGTGATTTCCTATGGTTCTCTCCGTGTCGCGCAAGCGTGAGGGATCCCTATTGTAGGGTTTGCAATATGTTCATGATTTGCTTATGGTGGGTGGCGTGAGTGACAGAAGCACATACCCGAGTAAGTAGGTTGTTTGCGTATGGGATAAAGAGGAGTTGATACTTTAATGCTATGATTGGGTTTTATCTTAATGATCTTTAGTAGCTGCGGATGCTTGCTAGAGTTCCAATCATAAGTGCATATGATCCATGTAGAGAAAGTATGTTAGCTTATGCCTCTTCCTCAAATAAAATTGCAATAATGATTACCGGTCTAGCTATCGATTGCCTAGGGACAAATAACTTTCTCGTAACAAAAAGCTCTCTACTAAAACTAATTTAGTTGTGTATTTATCTAAACAGCCCCTACTTTTTATTTACGTAATCTTTATTACCTTGCAAACCTATCCAACAACACCTACAAAGTACTTCTAGTTTCATACTTGTTCTAGGTAAAGCGAACATCAAGCGTGCGTAGAGTTGTATCGGTGGTCGATAGAACTTGGGGGAATATTTGTTCTGCCTTTAGCTCCTCGTTGGGTTCGACACTCTTACTTATCGAAAGCTGTTGCGATCAACTATACTTGTGGGTTATCAGGTATATACATATTGCTTGTCATCACTAGTTGATTCTTGATTCAGCGGTATTGTTGGATGAAGCGGCTCAGACCGACATTACGCGTACGCTTAGGCGAGACTGGTTCTACCGACGTGCTTCACACACAGGTGGCTAGTGGGTGTCAATTTCTCCAACTTTAGTTGAATCGGATTCAATGAACAGGGTTCTTCCTGAAGATAAAAAAGCAATCACTATACCGTGTTGTGGTTTTTGATGCGTAGGTAAGAACGGTTCTTGCTCTGCCCGTAGCAGCCACGTAAAGCTTGCAACAACAAAGTAGAGGACGTCTAACTTGTTTTTGTAGGGCATGTTGTGATGTGATATGGTCAAGACATGATGCTAAATTTTATTGTATGAGATGATCATGTTTTGTAACGGAGTTATCGGCAACTGGCAGGAGCCATATGGTTGTCGCTTTATTGTATGAAATGCAATCGCCATGTAATTGCTTTACTTTATCACTAAGCAGTAGTGATAGTCGTAGAAGCAATAGTTGGCGTGAGCCGGTGACTATGGTGATCATGATGGTGCTTTGGAGATGGAGATCAAAGGCACAAGATGATGATGGTCATATCATATCACTTATATTGATTGCATGTGATGTTTATCCTTTATGCATCTTAATTTTCTTAGTTCGGCGGTAGCATTATAAGATGACCTCTCACTAAATTTCAAGATATAAGTGTTCTCCCTGAGTATGCACTGTTGCTACAGTTCGTCGTGCCGAGACACCACGTGATGATCGGGCGTGATAAGCTCTATGTTCACATACAACGGGTGCAAGCCAGTGTTGCACACGTAGAATACTCGGGTTAAACTTGACGAGCCTAGCATATGTAGATATGGCCTCGGAACACTGAGACCGAAAGGTCAAGTATGAATAATATAGTAGATATGATCAACATAGTGATGTTCACCATTGAAAACTTCTCCATCTCACGTGATGATCGGACATGGTTTAGTTGATATGGATCACATGATCACTTAGATGATTAGAGAGATGTCTATCTAAGTGGGAGTTCTTAAGTAATTTGATTAATTGAACTTTAATTTATCATGAACTTAGTACCTGATAGTATTTTGCATGTCTATCTTGGTGTAGATAGATGGCCCGTGCTGTTGTTCCGTTAAATTTTAATGCGTTCCTAGAGAAAGCTAAGTTGAAAGATGATGGTAGCAACTACACGGACTAGGTCCGTAACTTGAGGATTATCCTCATTGCTGCATGGAAGAATTATGTACTGGAAGCACCGCTAGGTGACAAACCCGCTGCAGGAGCAATGCCAGATGTTATGAACACCTGGCAAAGCAAAGCTGATGACTAATCGATAGTTCAGTGTGCCATGCTTTATGGCTTAAAACCGGGACTTCAACGGCGTTTTGAACATCATGGAGCATATGAGATGTTCCAGGAGTTGAAGTTAATATTTCAAGAAAGTGCCCGGATTGAGAGATATGAAGTCTCCAATAAATTCTACAGCTGCAAAATGGAGGAGAATAGTTCTGTCAATGAACATATACTCAGAATGTCTAGGTACCACAACCACTTGACTCAGCTGGGAGTTAATCTTCCTGATGATAGTGTCATTGATAGAGTTCTTCAATCACTGCCACCAACTACAAGAGTTTTTTTATGAACTATAATATGCAAGGGATGGATAAGACGATTCCTGAGCTCTTCTCAATGCTAAAGGCTGCGGAGGTAGAAATCAAGAAGGAGCATCAAATGTTGATGGTGAACAATACCACAAGTTTTAAGAAAAAGGATAAAGGGAAGAAAGGGAACTTCAAGAAGAACAGCAAGCCAGTTGCTGCTCAAGTGAAGAAACCCAAGTCTGGACCTAAGCCTGAGACTAAGTGCTTCTACTGCAAAGGGACTGGTCACTGGAAACGGAACTGCCCCAAGTATTTGGCGGAGAAGAAGGATGGCAAAGTGAAAGGTATATTTGATATACATGTTATTGATGTGTACCTTACTAATGCTCACAGTAGTGCCTGGGTATTTGATACTGGTTCAGTTGCTAACATTTGCGACTTGAAACAGGGGCTACAGATTAAGCGAAGATTGGCTAAGGACGATGTGACGATGCGCGTGGGAAATGGTTCCAAAGTCGATGTGATCACCGTCGGCACGCTACCTCTACATCTACCTTCGAGATTAGTTTTAGACCTAAATAATTGTTATTTGGTGCCAACGTTGAGCATGAACATTATATTTGAATCTTGTTTGATGCGAGACGGTTATTCATTTAAATCAGGGAATAATGGTTGTTCTATTTATATGAGTAATATCTTTTATGGTCATGCACCCTTGATGAGTAGTCTATTTTTACTAAATCTTGATAGTAGTGATACACATGTTCATAGTATTGAAGTCAAAAGATGCAGAGTTGATAATGATAGTGCAACTTATTTGTGGCACTGCCGTTTAGGTCATATTGGTGTAAAGCGAATGAAGAAACTCCATTCTGATGGACTTCTGGAATCACTTGGTACTTGCGAACCATGCCTCATGGGCAAGATGACTAAAACTCCGTTCTCCGGAACAATGGAGCGAGCAACAGAGTTATTGGAAATCATACATACTGATGTATGTGGTCCAATGAACATTGAAGCTCGCGGCGGATATCATTATTTTCTCACCTTCACAGATGATTTGAGCATATATGGGTATATCTACTTAATGAAACATAAGTCTGAAACATTTGAAAAGTTCAAAGAATTTCAGAGTAAAGTGGAAAATAATCGTAACAAGAAAATCAAGTTTCTGCGATCTGATCGTGGAGGTGAATATTTGAGTTATGAGTTTGGTCTTCATTTGAAGCAATGCAGAATAGTTTCGCAACTCACGCCACCTGGAACACCACAGTGTAATGGTGTGTCCAAACGTCGTAACCACACTTTATTAGATATGGTGCGATCTATGATGTCTCTCACTGATTTACCGCTATTGTTTTGGGGTTATGCTTTAGAGACGGCTACATTCACGTTAAATAGGGCACCATCAAAATCCTTTGATACAACACCTTATGAACTGTGTGGTTTGGCAAGAAACCCAAGTTGTCGTTTCTTAAAGTTTGGGGCTGCAATGCTTATGTGAAAAAGCTTCAACCTGATAAGCTCGAACCCAAATCGGAGAAATGTGTCTTCATAGGATACCCAAATGAAAGTTTTGGGTACACCTTCTATCACAGATCCGAAGGCAAGATATTCGTTGCTAAAAATGGATCCTTTCTAGAGAAGGAGTTTCTCTCGAAAGAAGTGAGTGGGAGGAAAGTAGAACTTGACGAGGTAATTGTACCTTCTCCGTTATTGGAAAATAATTCATCACTGAAATCAGTTCCAGTGATTCCTACACCAGTAAGTGAGGAAGCTAATGATGATGATCATGAAACTTCTGATCAAGTTACTACTGAACCTCGTAGGTCAACCAGTGTAAGATCCACACCAGAGTGGTACCGTAATCCTGTTCTGGAAGTCATGTTACTTGACCATGACGAACCTATGAACTATGAGGAAGCGATGATGAGCACAGATTCCGCAAAATGGCTTGAGGCCATGAAATCTGAGATGGGATCCATGTATGAGAACAAAGTGTGGACTTTGGTTGACTTGCCCGATGATCAGCGGGCCATAGAGAATAAATGGATCTTCAAGAAGAAGACTGACACTGACGGTAATATTAATGTCTACAAAGCTCGACTTGTTGCAAAAGGTTTTCGACAAGTTCAAGGAGTTGACTACGATGAGACCTTCTCACCCGTACCGATGCTTAAGTCCGTCCGAATCATGTTAGCAATTGCCGCATTTTATGATTATGAAATTTGGAAAATGGATGTCAAAACTGCATTCCTTAATGGATATTATGGACTGGTGCAAGCCTCTCAGAGTTGAAATATACGCTTTGATAGTGTGATCAAAGCATATGGTTTTATACAGACTTTTGGAGAAGCCTGTATTTACAAGAAAGTGAGTGGGAGCTCTATAGCATTTCTGATATTATATGTAGGTGACATATTGTTGATCGGAAATGATATTGAATTTCTGAATAGCATAAAAGGATACTTGAATAAGAATTTTTCAATGAAAGACCTCGGTGAAGCTGCTTATATATTGGGCATCAAGATCTATAGAGATAGATCAAGATGTTTAATTGGACTTTCACAAAGCATATACCTTGATAAAGTTTTGAAGAAGTTCAAAATGGATCAAGCAAAGAAAGGGTTCTTGCCTGTGTTACAAGGTGTGAAGTTGAGTCAGACTCAATGCCCGACCACTGCAGAAGATAGAGAGAAAATGAAAGGTGTTCCCTATGCTTCAACCATAGGCTCTATCATGTATGCAATACTGTGTACCAGACCTGATGTGTGCCTTGCTATCAGTTTAGCAGGGAGGTACCAAAGTAATCCAGGAGTGGATCACTGGACATCGGTCAAGAACATCCTGAAATACCTGAAAAGGACTAAGGATATGTTTCTCGTATATGGAGGTGACAAAGAGCTCGTCGTAAACGGTTACGTCGATGCAAGTTTTGACACCGATCCGGATGACTCTAATTCACAAACCGGATACATGTTTTTTTAAATGGTGGAGCTGTCAGTTGGTGCAGTTCCAAACAGAGCGTCGTGGCAGGATCTACATGTGAAGTGGAGTACATAGCTGCTTCGGAAGCAGCGGATGAAGGAGTCTGGATGAAGGAGTTCATATCTGATCTAGGTGTCATACCTAGTGCATCGGGTCCATAAAAATCTTTTATGACAATACTGGTGCAATTGTCTTGGTAAAGGAATCCAGATTTCACAAGAGAACCAAACACATCAAGAGACGCTTCAATTCCATCTGCGACCAAGTCAAGGAGGGGGACATAGAGATTTGCAAGATACATACGGATCTGAATGTTGCAGACCCTTTGACTAAGCCTCTCTCACGAGCAAAAGATGATCAACACCAAGACTCCATGGGTGTTAGAATCATTATAATGTAATCTAGATTATCGACTCTAGTGCAAGTGGGAGACTAAAGGAAATATGCCCTAGAGGCAATAATAAAGTTGTTATTTGTATTTCCTTATAGCATGATAAATGTTTATTATTCATGCTAGAATTGTATTAACCGGAAACTTAGTACATGTGTGAATACATAGACAAACAGAGTGTCACTAGTATGCCTCTACTTGACTAGCTCGTTGAATCAATGATGGTTATGTTTCCTGACCAAAGACATGAGTTGTCATTTGATTAATAGGATCACATCATTAGAGAATGATGTCATTGACTTGACCCATCCATTAGCTTAGCACGACGATCGTTTAGTTTGTTGCTATTGCTTTCTCCATAACTTATACATGTTCTTATGTCTATGAGATCATGCAACTCCCGAATACCGGAGGAACACTTTGTGTGCTACCGAACGTCACAACGTAACTGGGTGATTATAAAGGTGCTCTACAGGTGTCTCCGATGGTGTTTGTTGAGTTGGCATAGATAAAGATTAGGATTTGTCACTCCAATTGTCGGAGAGGTATCTCTGGGCCCTCTCAGTAATGCACATCAATATAAGCCTTGCAAGCAATGTGATAATGAGTTAGTTGCGGGATGATGCATTACCGAATGAGTAAAGAGACTTGCCGGTGAAGAGATTGAACGAGGTATTCAGATACCGACGATCGAATCTCGGGCAAGTAACATACCGATGACAAAGGGAACAACGTATATCGTTATGCGGTTTGACCGATAAAGATCTTCGTAGAATATGTGGGAGCCAATATGAACATCCAGGTTCCGCTATTGGTTATTGACCGGAGACGTGTCTCGATCATGTCTACATAGTTCTCGAACCCGTAGGGTCCGCACGCTTAATGTTCAGTGACGATCGGTATTATGAGTTTATGTGTTTTGATGTACCGAAGGTAGTTCGGAGTCCTAGATATGATCACGGACATGACGAGGAGTCTCGTAATGGTCAAGACATAAAGATTGATATATTAGATGACTATATTCGGACACTATGAGTTTCGGGGGTCACCGGATAATTATCGGAGTGCCGGGAGGTTATCGGAACCCCCGGGGAAACTAATGGGCCAACATGGGCCTTGTGAGAGAGAGAGGAGGGGCCATAGGGCTGCCCCCCCCCCTTGGGAGTCTGAATTGGACAAGGAATTGGGGCGGCGCCCCTCTTTCCCTCCCTCTCTTCCTCTCTTTCCTTCCCCCTCCTTCCTAGTTGGACTAGGAAAAGGAGAGTCCTACTCCTACCAGGAGGAGGACTCCTCCCTCTCCTTGGCGCGCCCCAAGGCCGGCTGGCCTCCCCCCTTGCTCTTTTATATACGGGGGCGGGAGGGGGCATCCTAGGACACACAAGTTGATTGTTTCCAGCCGTGTGCAGTGCCCCCCTTCACCATAATCCACCTCGATCATATCGTAGCGGTGCTTAGGAAAAGCCCTGTTCCGGTAGCATCATCATCACCGTCATCACGTCGTCGTGCTGATGAAGCTCTCCCTCGACACTCTGCTGGATCGTGAGTTCGTGGGACATCACCGAGCTGAACATGTGCAGATCGCGGAGGTGCCGTACTTTCGGTACTAGGATCGGTCGATCGTGAAGACGTACGACTACATCAACCGCGTTGTCATAACACTTCTGCTTACGGTCTACGAGGGTACGTAGACAACACTCTCCCCTCTCGTTGTTATGCATCACCATGATCTTGCGTGTGCGCAGGATTTTTTTTGAAATTACTGCGTTCCCCAACACCGCTTTGGTTCCGGCCTACAACTTGTTTGAGATAACCAACAAATTTGCTAACGGCCTCTTGGATGAGTGACCATCGATGTTGAAGAGAGCACGGGACACGCGGTTGGTGCATATTGGGTGTGGCTTGACATAGTGTTTTTCTCATGGTAAAGTTTGTGGATTTTTTTCTAATATTTCTCAGCTTTTTTCTCGGTTCCGCAAATTGGATCCGTGCTAGTGTTGCGCCAACTTTCAGACAACAAAACATCTTCAAATTGTGTGAATGTGAGACCTCTAGGCTTCGGAACTTCTGCAACTTTCTTCTTCTTTTTGGTGTGTGACGTATGCCCAACTTCAAACATCGAGGAACTGGTATCCTCCATGGTAAATTGCAAAGACTCTTGACCATTATTTATCATGCCATGCAATCTTTGTTTCTACAATAGGCATCACAATTTAACCATCGTCCTAATAATATGATATGATGATATGTGCAACAAAAGAATCCCGATGCCCGGAGTCTTGGTCGGGCACTCCGTCGAACACCAAGTCAGCATGCCTGGAGCCGGCATTGCCCGAGGACGGGCGATGTTTGGAGCACCGCGAGTTGGCCATCATGTCCGCCTCGGGGACGGCTTCCGAAAAGCTCAAATACGGGATGACCGTCCACTAGAGGCGTAACAGAGTCTGGCAATGGCGATGACTTGTTTGTCTCCTTGGCCAGGACCGACGGATTGGCCCGCGTCACGTCCATGTCCTTAGCAGTGGCCACCAAGTCCGCGTATGTAGTTACCTTCGCCACCGCTATCTTCTCTGTCGCCTCACTCTCGCACCTCCGGTGCCGCTTCTTCCAGGCAAGGTTCTCTGTCTTGCAAGGATTTGCCGCCAAGCCGGGGACCTTGACTGATTCTGTTGAGGAATATGTCGGATCCACGCACACTTTATCCCTATTAGCACCTCCTAAATACTAAGTCGGTTAGACCTAAGATTGATGAAGTCACACATGTGTCTCGTTGTTGATGTGCACATAGCCATTGTTGAGGAAATCATTAACTGGTAGCTGCTCGGTTGGCTAGCGAGTAGGGGATTAATCGGCTAATCGACAAGTTAATCGTCCATTTAATCAATTAATCGGACAATTTTTTGGTTTATCGGCTACTCGGTGACCCTATGAGTAGGGATTAATCGGCAAGTTAACTGGTTAATCGGATGAATTCTTGAACATGGCACATAGCTATATCACTTAAAGAATAAAGACATTAAATCCTAGGATAAAGTGAGAAAAATGCAGGCATCAATACAAGTATGTGACTTGAACCCGGGTGGATAGGTTCCACCTCAAGATTAGTTTGCAATAACCTTGAATATATCATAATCCATTGCAATGTCACCAAATATGTTAGGAGGGTGTGAACCAATTTGTGGTTTGATGGTTAGGATGACAGTGTTATCCCTTGCCCATTAGAGTTCAAGTCTCAGATTTGACATTGGTGCTCGCGTTTTCCTGAATTTATTTCAGGCCTTCCGATGATGTGCGGTCAGTGAGAGGAAACGTTCCTCTCGACTACGTAAGTGTCTATGGCGAATTTATCAATCTCAAGATGATGTGCCGGCTCAGTCCCTCGGAGGTGCTCATAGGGGTAGGATGTGTGTGCGTGTGTTCATAGGGCTGAGTGTATGTGCCTATGTATGAGCATATGCGTATATACTGTGTTAAAAATATATGCTAGGAGGATATATTCTAAATATGTTTAATCAACTATTACATGTCGGGACGGGTTAGACGGAGCTCCGGCGTAGATTCCCGCCAGCTCCTCAGAGCGGCGAGGTTAGAGTTTCTCGTCGTGCGTACGCAACGGCAAAATTTGGTGTCAGGTTCTTCAAATCGATTTAAGGATTCAATGGCGACGACTACGGCTCCCGAACGCTGGTCCTTAGGGGCATGTGCACGAATACTTTTCGGCTGTTATCGACAAGCTTCGTATGGGAGGGGCGACAGCGGCGCGTTGGTGGCTTCTGGCGGCGGTAATGGTCGCTCGGTTGTCCATTGACCTCGATGTAATATTTATTATATTTGGGATGTTTGTACTTTTAATGAATCTTTATAAAAAATCTGATATTTTCCAAAAATAGAAAATTATTACGTTGGGCAAAGAAGCCTTTGCATGAGGCAATGAATCTTTATAAAAAATCTGATATTTTTCTATTATGGTGCCTCGCCTTTTTCAAAGCTACATGCTGGAATACTGGGGGGCAATGAAGCCCTTCTTCTCCTATTCTATACTAAATAAACAATCTAATTCTAGAAAGAGTTTCAAATACTAAAACTTAAAGGAAGGCGGTTAGAACCGGCGGTCCCCTGGACATAGCATAGTCCTTTCAGGCAGTGACCGTTTAATTCATGGTCTGTTGGATGGTCGGTGCAAGGGCAGAAATTGGAACACATTGATTCCGCTCGTTCATGTCCTTCCCTTCAGGGCATGTCCCTCGGTGTGGGAAATTAATGACAAAGTAGGAGTACTATTTTGAAGACGATGTAGATATTGTAATATGACAAAGTAGGAGTATATTGAATTGGAGAAACACACTGCAATCACACATAAAGCTGCCATCCGAAGGAGTCAAGGGAGAGGAAGAAAATGCATCCAACTCCATCCATCTTGACCCCAAATTGCACACCAGACAAATCACATATGCTGGGTTGCTAGCCAGCCATATCACAGAATCGCCAGGTTCTTGCTGATTCAAAGCAGCTTACAGCAGCATGGGCGCCACGGCGAGCAGTGTGGAGCCGACGCACGCCGCCCAGGTGCCGCCGCTCAGGCTTCCCGGGCTGCCGCCGCTGCTGCTGTTGCCGCTGGTTCGGGCGCCGCCGCCTGCGGCTCGGAACCTTCCTTCCGTGACGTCCATGAGGCTCGCCAAGCAGAGCAGGACGAGGAGGAGCGCGCACAGAGGCAAGAAGCTTCTCATCTTGTGATCTCCAAGGTTTCCAGGCCAGCGCAGGCAGCTTGTAGGTTTGGTGTGGACTGAGATCCAGTGACTTGCCTCTAGCAAGTCACGTTGTAACTAGCCCCCTCTCATCTGCCGTCCAATGCAGATCCAACGCATGAGATTGGCCCAAAGCAAAACAGCTCACACCTACAGACTTGGCAAAAGCACAACTGCACAAGCATAGAAACAGGGCCGACATAGCACTCAAACCTCTTCAGATTGCCCATTTTCATAAATGCTAATGCTAGTACATAATGACAATAGCAGCAAAGCATCAAGATATTCCAAATTACATATTTCACAGCCCACATTTGGCTTAATAAAAACACAAGAAACTGTCCAAATTGCATATTATGTACGGCAGCAACACAACATTGGAACCTGTCCAAATTGTATAGTTCTCAGCCTACACTCGCAGGATTAGTGAATACAGAAAAAAACAATGCCAGTAAAGTAATGGAACCTTTTCAAACTGGACAATTTTGACATCGAACACTGGATATATTAGGCCAGTATACTTGTACACTTGGCTATAGTTTAATCCAAAGAGTGAACCAGATGCACACATGAGTAGAGATAGGCTACATTAGACCGATTCTAGCAGTACTCAGCATCCAAATTATGCAACAACAATCTTGCTACTGGACAATCACCGGAGTACATAGATTAGGCTGTTTTACTTGTACACTTAGGCCACAAAAGATTATAGTTAGCCCCAAAATACTATTCTTAACTCTGTCCAAAATATATCTAATAGACTTGCACATGCTAAAATAAAATCATGATCATCACAAGGTTTGCGCTTTGGCTGCGCTTTGGCTCACGATCAGTTTGCGGTTTCTTTCTAATGCCCTCATTGGAACATACAAATCTGTGTGAAGTCGCTTTTCCATCAAATTTGCTTAAGTTGGTGCATCTTTTCCTCACCATATTCTACCCAAAACACCCAAGCCTCATCCGAATCTATGAACCTCATACCAACTTGAGGTGTCCTCTTGCCAATTTCTGCCATTGCACAACACTTTCAAAAATGCATAACACCTGAATTCTGCCAAAATTCAAAACAACATGTATAATTAGTGGTGGACCGATCTGCTTATTAAGCAATGCAAGAGGACAAACACGGATACAAAAAAGGAAGCATTGGAATCTCTCTAAATTGAAATGCATACTGCCATCAGTACATATACAGGATTGGGTTTCATGTGCACATTACTTAATAAACTGAAACTACTAGTCATCATGGCATGACCATCATAAACAAAAATTGCGGCCAAGCAGAAAATGTGCAGGTTTCATGTCCTCTCTGATTTGTTACTTGTTACTAAATCAAACAACGTTTCAGACATGGGATGGTGTATACTTGTTACTAATCAAACAACAATGCAGAGAAGCTATCTAGTAGTATACTTCCATTGCACCATGAGCAGAGATAAGCTACAATTTCAGAAAGGCGGGTCAAGATGCTGCAGATATGCAATTTTATTAAGATAAAAAAACAGTCAAGCAGAACATTTAGTGCATTTATACGGCTGATCTGGTGTACCAGTAAGAACAACTTCAGCCAAAGTAAAATTCAGAAAATGTTGCAGTCTGAATATGAACAGCAGGGGACTCGCGACAGAATCATCCGGAGAGGTTCCCGTCGAATCAGCTGGTGCAGTGGCGGCGGATCTCCTCCCTCCTCTGCAGCGACGCAAGCGTAGCTCCTCCTCCGCGACGGCGCCGAGCTGCCTCGCTTCCAGGGGCACTTGCGCAGCTTTCCTCTCTCTCCCTGGACTCTCCCTTGCGTGCCGACTCGCCTTCCTCTCCGCGACGGAGACGGTCGCCCTCAACCCTCTCGTCCGCGCCGCGGCCTCCCGCCAAATCCCTAGCTTTTGCCCGCCATAGCCCTCGTCCGTCCCTGTTAAGTCTGTAGCTGTGGCTTGGTTTCACTTGGGCCAATCTCACACGTTGGATCTACATTGGATGGCAGATAGGAGGGGGCCAGTTACAACGTGACTTGCAAGAGGCAAGTCACTGGATCTCAGTCCGTTTGGTGTGTGGTTGCTCTCCCCTCCAACTCAATGCTGTGGGTGTGCGCAGCTGCTGTGCTCATGGATCTTTAAGCCTGGTCCAGAGTTGACCCGGCAAGATCTGTTGACTAGTCGTACCACACGTCATGGGTCAATAGCCCAGAGGGCAGAGTATTAAATATTTGAACAGTTTTGTTAAATCTCAGTCGACTCGACTAAGATTAGGTCGATGCTATACTTGTTTGATCTTGCATGAAGATTTATGCATTTTTTAGTTTTTTTTGTCTTCCTACATACTATATCATTTGGTTGAGACTTTCTTAAGTCTCAGTCGACTGAGATCTAGCCACACTCATATTCGAAAGCATGTGTAAAATGCAAAAAGAAGAAGAAACTTTTCATTACCTCAGTTTTTGAAGAGAATTCATCCTTTCTTCTTTTTTTGGAAGAATTCTACTACTTTGCCACTAGGCTAATTAAAAAAGGCGAAGGGGAAGTTTCCTCAACTTTTTCAAACCTAGGTGGCTTGAGTGAAAACAAAACACACTTGCCATGGCGCTAGGAGGCTCTCCCCAAGTGCCAGTAGGCTAATTGACTAGTTCTTTTGGCGGCTTAAAAATTAAGCCGCCTCTTCCCCAGCTTTTTCCATAAGCCGCCTTTCTTATTCATTGGGGCTTTTGGACTAGTTATGGAATAACTAATATAGAAGTCTTAACAAATTTTGGAAGTGGCTTATTTTTTAAGCTGGGAAGAGGCAGCTTATTTTCTAAGCCGTTCAAAAGAACTCGCCCTAATGGAGATGGATAAGCCCGGAGGTATGATATCTAATTCTTGTGAGATCTCTCCTGTCGTCTAGTGGTAGACAGCTTCAAGGCGAGTTGTCGACCATCCGAGTTCGAGGGTTCACTCTTCTATAAGAATCGGATAGGGGCTTCTCTCCCTCTATTCTCATTCTCATTATTTTTTATATCTAATTCTTGTGTTTTTTCTGTGATGCATCTAGCAATTTGAGTGTCTTTGATTCCTGTAAGATCCCACATGTCATGGTAACATGTTCAAAGAAAATTATGTTCATGTCTGTTTTTATCATGTGAAAGAAAGACGCCCTAAAAATCGAAGGGAACCTTATTCCTATCGTACACTTTCCCTATGGTTCTCGCATTCCAAAGGAAAGAAAAAAACATTTCATATGGAAGTATCATTCCTACGATTTTACTATGGCTTTTATGGCTTTCTAGGATTCCAAAGAGGGTTGTAAAGTTAATGCTTCCGAATTTGTGTCTGCCATTCACGGATGTGCCATGGTCTACTCCATTTCCAGTTATCTCCATCTTCTACTTTGTCAGCATTATTGTCATACTAACTTTATCTTTGTCACACGGTTCTCTACCTTTGTTCCTTCACCAGGAGTTGGGGGTGATACCCTAGGTTTAGGAAGGGAGAAGAAGGTGGGATGAACGAAGAAGACAGTTTGGTTTTATGTTTAGAGCTTAATTATTGCATCTATGCAGTTTTTATACAACTTTTGAAAGAGAGTGCATACCCTACCCACCCATCCCTCATGCCTTTTCTTTTGACTTGCAATTTTAATCTATTATATCTTTTGAAACAAGACCAATTTTGTATACGTTTCGACGCATTTAAATTTTTGCTAAGTTTCAACTGCTGAAACTTGATAGAAATGAACAATAAAACCAGTAAGTTCAGAACTGAAACTTAAAACCATGTGGGGGTCAGCGCGAGAAGGCGTTGGGCTGTGCGGGGCCCGGCGGCGGGCGTGCTGGGTGGCGGCGGTGTTGCAGCGACCTGGGGCCCTCCCGGCGTGCGACGGCTATGGTGTGTCCTCCTCTGGTGGTGACGCGCAGGACGGCCCCGGCCAGATCTGGCCGATTTGGCTCCGGTGGCCCATCGTGCGGCGGGGGCAGCAGGCAGCCTGGGCCACGGGCGTCTGGCTCTGCCATGGCACGGCTGGCTGAGCAGGAGGCATGGCGGCGGCGGTGGATGGTGCGCATCCAGGCGGGCGGGTGGTGGCTCGGTTGCTTGCTCTGCCCTGTGATGGCACGGGCCGTGTGTGGCTTGGGCCGCGGACAGCTGACGTTGCCGTGCTTAGGGGTGGCGATGCTGGTGGCGTGGTTGTGGTGGTGGCGGTGCGTACGCGTCCTGGGGCCCGGCCGGGCCTTCGTCCCGGCTGAGGTGACGGCGTGTGGCGCGGGCGGACAGTCCATGGGCCCTTCCTTGGATGAGGTGGCGGCGGTCCTTTCCCCTATCTTCGTCGGATGGTAGTCGTCGGTGGCCTCTCACTGGTCTGTGCCAGGGGCAGTGGTGAGGCGAAGCCGGGTGCTTCAGGTGGGAAGGCCAGTAGGAGGGATGGGAGCTTGAAGTGGTCCCGCCCCCGTCTTCGGCACAAGCGTGTGCCGCTCCTCCCTTCCCGCTTCCTCACCCCGGTGCTTGCTGATCGCTGACTCGGCGTTGCCTGAGGCAGGATGGTTTGCTGCGTCCGGCGGTGGTTGGGGTTTGTGTTGTCCAAAGCTTGCTCCTTTGATGTTCTCCGGGATGTCTGGATGTAGGGCGGCGGCCCTAGCGGTGGGAGGCGTGTTGATCTTGGGCAGATTGCGCGGCTCGGGTGCGGGCGGGCAGACATGGCCGCTCGGGCGGCATGGTTGCGGAAGGTTGGCGGAGCTGGGATGCGTCGGAGGGATTGGTGCACCGGGGTACATCACCTGCCTAGTCCGGCTGACGGTGGCGGCGTCCGTGGACGTCGGTTCCTCCTTGCAGGCTCCGTCATGGTGCTCTCACTCCCTTCGGATTACTCCGGGTGAAAACTTGATCTGCGTGATCAGACAGTGGCGGCTATGGTCGTGCCCTTTTTGAAGGCATCGTTTTGGAGTCCTTGCTCCGCCGTTGGCCTCTTACCTCTCCTAGGTATCGCTCTTGGTGATCTCCGTCGACTCAAGGCGGTGCTCCTTTGCTTATCCTTTGTGTGCTTTGTAGTCGTTGGAGTGGTGTGTTGGTGCCCGGCACCTTTGTATCTCGCCCTGGGTGTGTGTGGTGTGCGGTGTTGGTTGGTGTGTGTTTGTATCGTTCTCTCGGATGTACTGCGATATTGCTTTATATATAAAACGGGGGGAAACCCTTTTTCGTAAAACCATATGGGGGCTCTAACGTTTTGACAAGTTTTAAAAGCGTTTCAACTACTATAACTTGATAGAATGAATGATAAGTTTGCAAAACATGATATTTTGACTATCAAGTTTTAATATTTGAAACTTGGTAAACTTTAGAAAGGTGCCTAAATGTATTCAAAATTGGCCTGATTCGAAAGTACACGTTGCAACGAACATGAATATGACAATGAAACTTAATTTGTACTTTCGGTTCGAAAAATGCAATAGATTCAAATTTAAAGATAAAATAAAAAAAACATGGGAGGTGGGGTGGGTGACGCATGCAACTGTGCTAAAAGCTGGCATGCATGGACCCCAAGTGCAACAATTAAGTGTTAATGGCATAAAGTAGTGCGCCAATCTTGAAGCAAATGGGTGTTTGCATCCATTTGTGCCCCTGCGAGTTTTCGAGATGATGAACTGCAGATCTACTCTCTTTCAATATTAAAGGAAAGATATCTACATGTACTCCAAAGAAATATTACGCTCTTATGTTTTTTTACGGAGGGAGTATGTATTTGACATAACCACATTATGTTTCTAGGATGTGGTTCTGTGAAATGTTATGAGAATAAAGAGTCAATTACACTGGTGGTGTTAAAACTTGACGTAAACGGTTACTTTAGTGTTACAACTTGCGACATACATTAAAGTGATGCAAAAACTTAGCTTGAACGTGTAAATACGGCGCTAATCGCATTTGTATACACCGATGATGCTGACGGGGCATGACAGCATATGATGTCAGTGACTGCATGATGAAGATGGGCCTGTGGCGTTTTTTTCTTTCAAGAAACGCTTGTATTTTTTTCTCTTTTTTTCAAGAAACAACTGTATTTTTATAAAACGCACGCATGGCTAGCACCCAGCCCAGAGTTGAGTTGATTACACACAAGCATATGTGAGGTTTATATCTTCACACTAAATAACATAAATTAAGAATTTCAATCCAGTTACGGGTTTCTAACCAGCGACCCGTGTAAAAGAAGGAAGGCGTGCCACTCCAAGTTATGGAATCTCATGCCTATGTAGAATTGTTGTAGTTTTTTTGTCTATAACAGAACCTGCTCGTGGGCTACAATTTCTGTTAGTTTCTTTCATTTTTGATTTTCTTAAATATAAATTACAATATAAATAGTATACAATAAAATATACTAAAATTGTTCACGTATTAATTTAGAAAAACCATCAAATCAAATTACGAATTATTTGTATAATTTTAATAAGTGTGTGCATTTAAATTAATTTTAGAAGATATATTTAGAAAAATCGATCATATAAGTTCAAAAATAAAAAGGGTTTAATAAATATTAATGTTTTATATAAAAGTGTTCATGCTTTAACTTTTTTATGGTGTTTTAAAACTGTTCATGCATTTTAATAAAGTTTATGTGTTTTATAAAAAAATATTTAAAACAAATATAACTATACGTATGGAAAACTATGAGCCTAGTGTGCCAGCAGACTATGGATTCTCAAATAAATACATATTTACAACTATAATTGTAATTATAATTTACATATTCTTTACAAATTTGGAAAAATGAAAAGAAAAAATAATACGTTTAAAATCCATCGCTCAAACTGTAGTCTGGTTTTGTCCAGCGGGCGATCTGTCGTAGATATAGATGCTAAAAATCCATTCTAGCTAAGCCGAGCCAGTGGTTGTATTGGTAGTTCTTCCTGCTGGTATGGTATCTATCAGGTCGCTGGGTTGAAACCCCTCTGCCCTGTCTTTTTTTTTCGAATAAAATTCTGGAGTTCATAGTACCATTTAGCTAAAAGATATAAATGGTCACTATCCTAATAGGACATGAATTGTTATGTGGGTTTGTTGGCTAGCTACGCACGTGGGTTATCCCGATGTCTCCAGTTAGAATGCTGGGCGACCTATTTTTAAATTCTGCTAAATTTTGTGATGTTGGCTCACAGATAAAACCCACCAGATGCCACACACATACAATTAGTTTACATGTAAAGAGGCCTTTTCGTAAAAAATGAAAATAAAAATAAAAATCAAAGGGGTTTTTCGCAAAAGGAGCATTGCCACACACCCCAACTCCACCATGGGGTCACTAACAGTGGGCCTGATGCCATGCTGGCATGACCCGTCAGCGTCACCGGTGTATAGAAACACGATTAGCACCGTATTTGCATGTCCGAGTCAAGTTTTTGCACCAGTTCAATGTATGCCATAAGTTCTAGCACTAAAATGATCATTTACGCCAACTTCTAGCACCACCCGTATAATTGACTTGAGAATAAACTATGTTTGTGTGGTAGTATTTGATTCGATGCTAAACACATAGCGCAATCACATGAGCTGTCTCTACGATACTTTGACGAGGAGAGATCATGCACATCCACATATACGGTGTCTCAATATGAACAAACTGCGTCCACTTAATCAAGATAGAACATATCAAATGAATTCATTAATCCGCTCACGAACGTATCTATATGTATATACAACAACAATCAAATCGACAGTAGTAACAAAGAACCAACGAATCCACAGAATATTTACATTGCCCAACCATCCTTCTTGAGTTCTTCTCGCCGCTGCAAGCTAGAAGAGCATGGCCGCCGCGACCAGCAGCGAGGAGCCGACGCACGCCGCCCAGGTGCCGCCGCTGAGGCCGCGCGGGCTGCCTGACCCTCTCCCTCTGGCCCCGCCGCTGCCGCCGCCGATGATGGGGCGTCCCCCGCCGCGCCTCCCCTCCGCGAGGCTCGCCGCCAGGCATAGCAGCACGATGAGGAGCGCGCAAAGAGGCAAGAACCGCCTCGTCATCTTCTTCCTAGCCTCGTCTCCAAGCTCCAAAGTCCAAACAAGCACGCAGGGGCAGCAGATTCTTCCGTGATTGTTAACTCTGCTCTGCTGCTCCAACTCGATGTCGTGGGCAGCATGATCTCTCGTGGTGTATATTTATGCAGGGTACAGAGTTGACCTGGCAATGGGTTTTGACTGGCACACGCCACGAGTCCACGTCTCAGTGGATGGAAATGTTCTTCTTGTCTCTGATGAAAAGCGTGTGCAGGTGATTTGAGTACGTTTCTATTCTACGTGATGGGTGAGAAGCTGTCGCGGTTTGCCTGCCATTATCGATTAGTTTATTGATGTTAAATGGTTTTCGGTGCGCTGAAGACGACGATTTGTAACTCTGTTGGCTGATGGAAGGATCGTATGCGTGTTATCCTGTCTGATGGACTGCATCACTGCAATATGATAATCTGGGATATGCTCCAGGTAGCTTGACAGCGAAGCTCCGTAGTGCACGCACGTGCCAGGTCGGTTCATCGTTAGCTCATGTTGGTATGACTTGCCGACATAATTTCGTCTTCAAGTTTTACTCCCTTCATTCAAAATTACTTGTCACAGAAATGGATCTATCTAGATGTATTTTAATTATAGATACATTCATTTTTAAGACAAATAATTTGAAACGGAGGGAGTACATGGATGCGCACCCTCTACATGTTCTTAAGATGAGAACAAAGGCAAAGAGGCAACTACTTACTGTGTCAACTTTGTATAGTTCTTCTTCGTGGCTCTCCGTCAGAATCAAAATTGTGTACATGCTCTTTGGAATGAAATGAAAAACGTCTGAAATCTTCCGCGTGATGATGCGCTCAGAAATTCTGAACCGGAGCTGCTAATGCTCCTCCAATAACTGAATGACACACAACGCATGTTAGTTATCAATTGTGTTCTGGCGTGTGTGGCATGTGCATAATGAACTGGCCCATGATAAGCCAATGATTCCAATTAAAGCATCTAAATAATTTTTGTGCGGATACGTGGACTATCTGCTCATGATCAACCACTACCCGCAGGCGGACATTACCAATGGAAAATTCCCCACTGACCTGAGTGGATGTATCACAACGAGTACTCATATGCCAACTCGTTTACTCCCTGTGATGTCAAATAGGAGCCCCCTCCAGCAGGACATGTCAAGCTCAACTTTGATGGCTCTTATTGTTGGGGAACGTAGTAATTTTAAAAAAATTCCTACGCACACGCAAGATCATGGTGATGCATAGCAACGAGAGGGGAGAGGGTTGTCTACGTATCCTCGTAGACCGAAGCGGAAGCGTTGACGCAACGTAGAGGAAGTAGTCGTACGTCTTCCCGATCCGACCGATCCAAGCACCGTTACTCCCGCACCTCCGAGTTCTTAGCACACGTACAGCTCGATGACGCTCCCCGGGCTCCGATCCAGCAAAGCTTCGGGGATGAGTTCCGTCAGCACAACGGCGTGGTGACGATGATGATGTTCTACCGACGCAGGGCTTCGCCTAAGCACTACAACGATATGATCGAGGTGGAATATGGTGGAAGGGGGCACCGCACACGGCTAAGGAACGATCACGAGGATCAACTTGTGTGTCCTAGGGTGCCTCCTTGCCTCCGTATATAAAGGATCCAAGGGGGGGTGCGGCCGGCCCTATGAAGGCGCGCAGGAGGAGTCCTACTCCTACCGGGAGTAGGACTCCCCCCCCCCCTTTCCTTGTCCAATTAGGAGAGGTGGGAGAAGAGAGGGAAAGAGGGGGCGTGCGGCCTGCCCTGGCAGCCCCTTTCTCTTCTCCACTTTAGGCCCATGAGGCCCATTAACCCCCCGGGGGGTTCCGGTAACCCCCCGGTGATCCGGTTTTATCCGAAACTTTTCCGGAACGCTTCCGGTGTCCGAATATAGTCATCCAATATATCAATCTTTATGTCACGACCATTTCGAGACTCCTCGTCATGTCCGTGATCACATCCGGGACTCCGAACTAACTTCGGTACATCAAAATGTATAAACTCATAATAACTGTCATCGTAACGTTAAGCATGCGGACCCTACGGTTCGAGAACAATGTAGACATAACTGAGACACGTCTCCGGTCAATAACCAATAGCGGGACCTGGATGCCCATATTGGCTCCTACATATTCTACGAAGATCTTTATCGGTCAGACCGCATAACAACATACGTTGTTCCCTTTGTCATCGGTATGTTACTTGCCCGAGATTCGATCGTCCGTATCCAATACCTAGTTCAATCTCGTTACCGGCAAGTCTCTTTACTCGTTCCGTAATACATCATCTCGCAACTAACTCATTAATTGTAATGCTTGCAAGGCTTATGTGATGTGCATTACCGAGAGGGCCCAGAGATACCTCTCCGACAATCGGAGTGACAAATCCTAATCTCGAAATACGCCAACCCAACATCTACCTTTGGAGACACCTGTAGAGCACCTTTATAATCACCCAGTTACGTTGTGATGTTTGGTAGCACACAAAGTGTTCCTTCGGTAAACGGGAGTTGCATAATCTCATAGTCATAGGAACATGTATAAGTCATGAATAAAGCAATAGCAACATACTAAACGATCGGGTGCTAAGCTAATGGAATAGGTCATGTCAATCAGATCATTCAACTAATGATGTGATCTCGTTAATCAAATAACGACTCTTTGTTCATGGTTAGGAAACATAACCATCTTTGATTAACGAGCTAGTCAAGTAGAGGCATACTAGTGACACTCTGTTTGTCTATGTATTCACACATGTATTATGTTTCCGGTTAATACAATTCCAGCATTAATAATAAAAATTTATCATGATGTAAGGAAATAAATAATAACTTTATTATTGCCTCTAGGGCATATTTCCTTCAGTCTCCCACTTGCACTAGAGTCAATAATCTAGATTACACAGTAATGATTCTAACACCCATGGAGCCTTGGTGCTGATCATGTTTTGCTCGTGGAAGAGGCTTAGTCAACGGGTCTGCAATATTCAGATCTGTATGTATCTTAAAAATCTCTATGTCTCCCACCTGGACTAGATCCCGGATGGAATTGAAGCGTCTCTTGATGTGCTTGGTTCTCTTGTGAAATCTGGATTCCTTTGCCAAGGCAATTGCACCAGTATTGTCGCAAAAGATTTTCATTGGACCCGATGCACTAGGTATGACACCTAGATCGGACATGAACTCCTTCATCCAGACTCCTTCGTTTGCTGCTTCCGAAGCAGCTATGTACTCCACTTCACATGTAGATCCCGCCACAACGCTTTGTTTAGAACTGCACCAACTGACAGCTCCACCGTTTAATGTAAACACGTATTCGGTTTGCGATTTAGAATCGTCCGGATCAGTGTCAAATCTTGCATCAACGTAACCGTTTACGATGAGCTCTTTGTCACCTCCATATACGAGAAACATATCCTTAGTCCTTTTTAGGTATTTCAGGATGTTCTTGACCGCTGTCCAGTGATCCACTCCTGGATTACTTTGGTACCTCCCTGCTAAACTTATAGCAAGGCACACATCAGGTCTGGTACACAGCATTGCATACATGATAGAGCCTATGGCTGAAGCATAGGGAACATCTTTCATTTTCTCTCTATCTTCTGCAGTGGTCGGGCATTTAGTCTGACTCAACTTCACACCTTGTAACACAGGCAAGAACCCTTTCTTTGCTTGATCCATTTTGAACTTCTTCAAAATCTTGTCAATGTATGTGCTTTGTGAAAGTCCAATTAAGCGTCTTGATCTATCTCTATAGATCTTTATGCCTAATATGTAAGCAGCTTCACCGAGGTCTTTCATTGAAAAACTCTTATTCAAGTATCCCTTTATGCTATCCAGAAATTCTATATCATTTCCAATCAGTAATATGTCATCCACATATAATATCAGAAATGCTACAGAGCTCCCACTCACTTTCTTGTAAATACAGGCTTCTCCGAAAGTGTGTACAAAACCAAATGCTTTGATCACACTATCAAAGCGTTTATTCCAACTCCGAGAGGCTTGCACCAGTCCATAAATGGATCGCTGGAGCTTGCACACTTTGTTAGCTCCCTTTGGATCGACAAAACCTTCCGGTTGCATCATATACAACTCTTCTTCCAGAAATCCATTCAGGAATGCAGTTTTTACATCCATCTGCCAAATTTCATAATCATAAAATGCGGCAATTGCTAACATGATTCGGACGGACTTAAGCATCGCTACGCGTGAGAAGGTCTCATCGTAGTCAACCCCTTGAACTTGTCAAAAACCTTTTGCAATAAGTCGAGCTTTGTAGACAGTAACATTACCGTCAGCGTCAGTCTTCTTCTTGAAGATCCATTTATTCTCAATTGCTTGCCGACCATCGGGCAAGTCAACCAAAGTCCATACTTTGTTCTCATACATGGATCCCATCTCAGATTTCATGGCTTCAAGCCATTTTGCGGAATCTGGGCTCACCATTGCTTCTTCATAGTTCGTAGGTTCATCATGATCTAGTAGCATGATTTCCAGAATTGGATTACCATACCACTCTGGCGCGGATCTCACTCTGGTTGATCTACGAGGTTCAGTAGTATCTTGTTCTGAAGTTTCATGATCATTATCATTAGCTTCCTCACTTATTGGTGTAGGTGTCGCAGAAACAGTTTTCTGTGATGTACTACTTTCCAATAAGGGAGTAGGTACAGTTACCTCGTCAAGTTCTACTTTTCTCCCACTCACTTCTTTCGAGAGAAACTCCTTCTCTAGAAAGGATCATCACGTGTTGTCTGGGCACGACGAACTTTGGCAACGGTGCATACTCAGGGAGAACACTTCTTGATAATTTAGTGAGAGATCATCTTATAATGCTACCGTCAATCAAAGCAAGATAAGATGCATAAAAGATAAACATCACATGCAATCAATATAAGTGATATGATATGGCCATCTTCATCTTGTGCTTGTGATCTCCATCTTCGAAGCACCGTCATGATCACCATCGTCACCGGCGCGACACCTTGATCTCCATCGTAGCATCGTTGTCGTCTCGCCAATCTTATGCTTCCACGACTATCGCTACCGCTTAGTGATAAAGTAAAGCATTACATCGCGATTGCATTGCATACAATAAAGCGACAACCATATGGCTCCTGCCAGTTGCCGATAACTTGGTTACAAAACATGATCATCTCATACAATAAAATTTAGCATCATGTCTTGACCATATCACATCACAACATGCCCTGCAAAAACAAGTTAGACATCCTCTACTTTGTTGTTGCATGTTTTACGTGGCTGCTGCGGGCTTAAGCAAGAACCAATCTTACCTACACATCAAAACCACAACGATAGTTTGTCAAGTTGATGCCGTTTTAACCTTCGCAAGGACCGGGCGTAGCCACACTCGGTTCAACTAAAGTTGGAGAAACATTCACCCGCAAGCCACCTTTGTGCAAAGCACGTCGGGAGAACCGGTCTCGTGTAAGCGTACGCGTAATGTCGGTCCGGGCCGCTTCATCCAACAATACCGCCGAACCAAAGTATGACATGCTGGTAGGCAGTATGACTTATATCGCCCACAACTCACTTGTGTTCTACTCGTGCATATAATATCAAACCATAAAACCTAGGCTCGGATGCCACTGTTGGGGAACGTAGTAATTTCAAAAAAATTCCTACGCACACACAAGATCATGGTGATGCATAGCAACGAGAGGGGAGAGGGTTGTCTACGTACCCTCATAGACCGAAGCGGAAGCGTTGACGCAACGTAGAGGAAGTAGTCGTACGTCTTCCCAATCCGACCGATCCAAGCACCGTTAGTCCGGCACCTCCGAGTTCTTAGCACACGTACAGCACAATGACGCTCCCCGGGCTCCGATCCAACAAAGCTTCGGGGATGAGTTCTGTCAGCACAACGGCATGGTGACGATGATGATGTTCTACCGACGCAGGGCTTCGCCTAAGCACTACAACGATATGATCGAGGTGGAATATGGTGGAAGGGGGCACCGCACACGGCTAAGGAACGATCACGAGGATAAACTTGTGTGTCCTAGGGTGCCCCCTTGCCTCCGTATATAAAGGATCCAAGGGGGGTGCGGCCGGCCCTATGGGGGCGCGCAGGAGGAGTCCTACTCCTACCGGGAGTAGGACTCCCCCCCTTTCCTTGTCCAATTAGGAGAGGTGGGAGAAGAGAGGGAAAGAGGGGGGCGCCGCCCCTCCCTCCTAGTCCAATTCGGACTAGGGGAAGAGGGGGGGCGCGGCCTGCCCTGGCAGCCCCTTCCTCTTCTCCACTTTAGGCCCATGAGGCCCATTAACCCCCCGGGGGGTTCCGGTAACCCCTCGGTGATCCGGTTTTATCCGAAACTTCTCCGGAACGCTTCCGGTGTCCGAATTGTTGGGGAACGTAGTAATTTCAAAAAAAATCCTACGCGCACGCAAGATCATGGTGATGCATAGCAACGAGAGGGGAGAGTGTTGTCTACGTACCCTCGTAGACCGAAGCGGAAGTGTTGATGCAACGTAGAGGAAGTAGTCGTACGTCTTCCCGATCCGACCGATCCAAGCACCGTTACTCCGGCACCTCCGAGTTCTTAGCACACGTACAGCTCGATGACGCTCCCCGGGCTCCGATCCAGCAAAGCTTCGGGGATGAGTTCCGTCAGCACAACGGCGTGGTGACGATGATGATGTTCTACCGACGCAGGGCTTCGCCTAAGCACTACAACGATATGATCGAGGTGGAATATGGTGGAAGGGGGCACCGCACACGGCTAAGGAACGATTGAAGGAAATATGCCCTAGAGGCAATAATAAAGTTATTTATTATTTCCTTATTTCATGATAAATGTTTATTATGCATGCTATAATTGTATTAACCGGAAACATAATACATGTGTGAATACATAGACAAACAGAGTGTCACTAGTATGCCTCTACTTGACTAGCTCGTTAATCAAAGATGGTTATGTTTCCTAACCATGGACAAAGAGTTGTTATTTGATTAACGGGATCACATCATTAGTTGAATGATCTGATTGACATGACCTATTCCATTAGCTTAGCACTCGATCGTTTAGTATGTTGCTATTGCTTTCTTCATGACTTATACATGTTCCTATGACTATGAGATTATGTAAACTCCCATGTGCCGGAGGAACACTTTGTGTGCTACCAAATGTCACAACGTAACTGGGTGATTATAAAGGTACTCTACAGGTGTCTCCAAAGGTACATGTTGGGTTGACGTATTTCGAGATTAGGATTTGTCACTCCGATTGTCGGAGAGGTATCTCTGGGCCCTCTCGGTAATGCACATCACTTAAGCCTTGCAAGCAATGCAACTAATGAGTTAGTTGCGAGATGATGTATTACAGAATGAGTAAAGAGACTTGCCGGTAACGAGATTGAACTAGGTATTGGATACCGACGATCGAATCTCGGGCAAGTAACATACCGATGACAAAGGGAACAACGTATGTTGTTATGCGGTCTGACCAATAAATATCTTCGTAGAATATGTAGGAGCCAATATGGGCATCCAGGTCCCGCTATTGGTTATTGACCGGAGACGTGTCTCGGTCATGTCTACATTGTTCTCAAACCCGTAGGGTCCGCACGCTTAAGGTTTCGATGACAGTTATATTATGAGTTTATGAGTTTTGATGTACTGAAGGAGTTCAGAGTCCCGGATGAGATCGGGGACATGCCGAGGAGTCTCGAAATGGTGACATAAAGATTGATATATTGGAAGCCTATATTTGGACATCAGAAGTGTTCCGGGTGAAATCGGGATTTTACGGGAGTACCGGGAGGTTACCGGAACCCCCCGGGAGCCATATGGGCCTTGATGGGCTTTAGTGGAAAGGAGAAAGGGGCAGCCCAAGGTGGCCGCGCGCCTCCCCCCTCCCCTAGTCCTATTAGGACAAGGAGAGGTGGCCGGCCCCCCTCTCTCTCTTTCCCCCTCGGGGAATCCTATTCCAACTAGGATTGGGGGGGGAGTCCTACTCCCGGTAGGAGTAGGACTCCTCCTGCGCCCTCCTCCTGGCCGGCCGCCCCCTCCCCCTTGGCTCCTTTATATACGGAGGCAAGGGAGCACCCTAGACACACAAGTTGATCATTGAGATTGTTCCTTAGCCGTGTGCGGTGCCCCCTGCCACCATATTCCACCTCGATCATATTGTAGCGGTGCTTAGGCGAAGCCCTGCGACGGTAGAACATCAAGATCGTCACCACGCCGTCGTGCTGACGGAACTCCTCCCCGACGCTTTGCTGGATTGGAGCCCGGGGATCGTCATCGAGCTGTACGTGTGCTAAGAACTCGGAGGTGCCGGAGTAACGGTGCTTGGATCGGTCGGATTGGGAAGACGTACGACTACTTCCTCTACGTTGTGTCAACGCTTCCGCAGTCAATCTACAAGGGTACGTAGATCACACTCTCCCCTCTCGTTGCTATGCATCACCATGATCTTGCGTGTGTGTAGGAAATTTTTTGAAATTACTACGTTCCCCAACAGTGGCATACGAGCCTAGGTTTTATGGTTTGATGTTATATGCACGAGTAGAACACAAGTGAGTTGTGGGCGATATAAGTCATACTGCCTACCAGCAGGTCATACTTTGGTTCAGCGGTATTGTTGGACGAGACGACCCGGACCAACATTACGCATACGCTTACGCGAGACCGGTTCCCCCGACGTGCTTTGCACATAGGTGGCTTGCGGGCGACTGTCTCTCCAACTTTAGTTGAACCAAGTGTGGCTACGCCCGGTCCTTGCGAAGGTTAAAACGGGGTCTATTTGACAAACTATCGTTGTGGTTTTGATGCGTAGGTGAGATTGGTTCTTGCTTAAGCCCGTAGCAGCCACGTAAAACTTGCAACAACAAAGCAAAGGACGTCTAACTTGTTTTTGCAGAGCATGTTGTGATGTGATATGGTCAAGACATGATGCTAAAATTTATTGTATGAGATGATCATGTTTTGTAACCGAGTTATCGGCAACTGGCATGAGCCATATGGTTGTCGCTTTATTGTATGCAATGCAATCGCAATGTAATGCTTTACTTTATCACTAAGCGGTAGCAATAGTCGTGGAATCATAAGATTGGCGAGACGACAACGATGCTACGATGGAGATCAAGGTGTCGCGCCGGTGACAATGGTGATCATGACGGTGCTTCGGAGATGGAGATCACAAGCACAAGATGATGATGGCCATATCATATCACTTATATTGATTGCATGTGATGTTTATCTTTTTTTATGCATCTTATCTTGCTTTTATTGACGGTAGCATTATAAGATGATCTCTCACTAAATTATCAAGAAGTGTTCTCCCTGAGTATGCACCGTTGCCAAAGTTCGTCGTGCCCAGACACCACGTGATGATCGGGTGTGATAAGCTCTACGTCCATCTACAACGGGTGCAAGCCAGTTTTTGCACATGCATAATACTCAGGTTAAACTTGACGAGCCTAGCATATGCAGATATGGCCTCGAAACACGGAGACCGAAAGGTCGAACGTGAATCATATAGTAGATATGATCAACATAACGATGTTCACCATTGAAAACTACTCCATCTCACGTGATGATCGGTTATGGTTTAGTTGATTTGGATCATGTGATCACTTAGAGGATTAGAGGGATGTCTATCTAAGTGGGAGTTCTTAAGTAATATGATTAAATTGAACTTAAATTTATCATGAACTTAGTCCTCGTAGTATTTTGCAAATCATGTTGTAGATCAATAGCTCGCGTTGTTGCTTCCCTGTGTTTATTTTGATATGTTCCTAGAGAAAATTGTGTTGAAAGATGTTAGTAGCAAAGATGCGGATTGGATCCGTGATCTGAGGTTTATCCTCATTGCTGCACAGAAGAATTATGTCCTTGATGCACCACTAGGTGACAGACCTATTGCAGGAGCAGATGCAGACGTTATGAACGTTTGGCTAACTCAATATGATGAGTACTTGATAGTTTAGTGCACCATGCTTAACGGCTTAGAATCGGGACTTCAAAGACGTTTTGAATGTCATGGACCATATGAGATGTTCCTGGAGTTGAAGTTAATATTTCAAGCAAATACCCGAGTTGAGAGATATGAAGTCTCCAACAAGTTCTATAGCTAAAAGATGGAGGAGAATCGCTCAAGCAGTGAGCATGTGCTCAGATTGTCTGGGTACTACAATCGCTTGAATCAAGTGGGAGTTAATCTTCCAGATAAAATAGTGATTGACAGAATTCTCTAGTCACCATCACCAAGTTAGTAGAACTTCGTGATGAACTATAATATGCAAGGGATAACGGAAACGATTCCCAAGCTCTTCGTAATGCTGAAATTGACGAAGGTAGAAATCGAGAAAAACATCAAGTGTTGATGGTAGACAAGACCACTAGTTTCAAGAAAAGGGCAGAGGGAAGAAGGGGAACTTTAAGAAGAACGGCAAGCAAGTTGCTGCTCAAGTGAAGAAGCCCAAGTCTGGTCCTAAGCCTGAGACTAAGTGCTTCTACTGCAAAGGGACTGGTCATTGGAAGCGGAACTGCCCCAAGTATTTGGCGGATAAGAAGGATGGCAAAGTGAACAAAAGTATATTTGATATACATGTTATTGATGTGTACTTTACTAGTGTTTATAGCAACGCCTCAGTATTTGATACTGGATCAGTTGCTAAGAGTAGTAACTCGAAACAGGAGTTGCAGAATAAACAGAGACTAGTTAAGGGTGAAGTGACGATGTGTGTTGGAAGTAGTTCCAAGATTAATATGATCATCATCGCACACTCCCCTATACTTTCGGGATTAGTGTTGAACCTAAATAAGTGTTATTTGGTTTTTGCGTTGAGCATGAATATGATTTGATCATGTTTATTGCAATACGGTTATTCATTAAAGTCAGAGAATAATTGTTGTTCTGTTTACATGAATAAAACCTTCGATGGTCATACACCCAATGAAACAAGTTCATTGGATCTCGATCGTAGTGATACACATATTCATAATATTGAAACCAAAAGATGCAAAGTTAATAATGATAGTGCAACTTATTTGTGGCACTGCCGTTTAGGTCATATTGGTGTAAAGCGCATGAAGAAACTCCATGCTGATGGGCTTTTGGAATCACTTGATTATGAATCAGTTGATGCTTGCGAACCATGCCTCATGGGCAAGATGACTAAGACTCTGTTCTTTGGAACAATGGAGCGAGCAATAGATTTGTTGGAAATCATACATACAGATGTATGTGGTCCAATGAATATTGAGGCTCGCGATAGGTATCATTATTTTCTGATCTTCACAGATGATTTGAGCAGATATGAGTATATCTACTTGATGAAACATAAGTCTGAAACATTTGAAAAGTTTTCAGAGTGAAGTGGAGAATCATCGTAACAAGAAAATAAGGCTTCTACGATCTGATCGCTGAGACAAATGTTTGAGTTACGAGTTTGGTCTTCAATTAAAACAATGTGGAATAGTTTCACAAATTCGTGCCACCCGGAACACCACAGCATAATGGTGTGTCCGAACATCATAGCCATACTTTATTAGATATAGTGCAAATCTATGATGTTTCTTACCGATTTACCACTATCGTTTTTGAGGTTATGCATTAAAGACAGCTGCATTCACGTTAAAAAAAGGCACCATCTAAGTCCGTTGAGACGACACAATCTGAACTGTGGTTTAGCAAGAAACCAAAGTTGTCGTTTCTTAAAGTTTGGGGTTGTGATGCTTATGTGAAAAAGTTTCATCCTGATAAGCTCAAAACCAAATCAGAGAAATATGTCTTCATAGGATACCCAAAAGGAGACTGTTGGGTACACCTTCTATCACAGATCCTAAGGCAAGACATTCGTTGCTTATAATGGATCCTTTCTAGAGAAGGAGTTTCTCTCAAAAGAAGTGAGTGGGAGGAAAGTAGAACTTGATAAGGTAATTGTACCTTCTCCCTTATTGGAAAGTAGTTCATCACAGAAATCTGTTCCTGTGACTACTACACCAATTAGTGAGGAAGCTAATGATGATGATCATAAAACTTCAGATCAAGTTACTACCGAATCTCGTAGGTAAACCAGAGTGAGATCCGCACCAGAGTGGTACAGTAAATCCTGTTCTAGAAGTCATGTTACTAGACCATGACGAACTTGCGAACTATGAGGAAGCGATGATGAGCCCAGATTCCACAAAATGGCTTGAGGCCATGAAATCTGAGATGGGATTCATGTACGAAAACAAAGTATGGACTTTGGTTGACTTGCCCGATGATCGGCAAGCCATAGAAAATAAATGGATCTTCAAGAGGAAGACAGACGCTGATAGTAGTGTTACTATCTACAAAGCTAGAATTGTCGCAAAAGGTTTTCGACAAGTTCAAGGTGTTGACTACGATGAGAGTTTCTCACTCGTATCTATGCTTGAGTCTGTCCGAATCATGTTAGTAATTGTCGCATTTTATGAAATCTGGCAAATGGATAAACAAAACTACATTCCTTAATGGATTTATTAAAGAAGAGTTGTATATGATGCAACCAGAAGGTTTTGTCAATCCAAAAGGTGCTAACAAAATGTGAAAACTCCAGCGATCCATCTGTGGACTGGTGCAAGCATCTCGGAGTTGGAATATACACTTTGATAAGTTGATCAAAGCGTATAGTTTTATACAGACTTGCGGTGAAGCCTGTATTTACAAGAAAGTGAGTGGGAGCACTACAGCATTTCTGATAAGTATATGTGAGTGACATATTGTTGATCGGAAATAATGTAGAATTATTCTGTAAAGCATAAAGGAGTGTTTGAAAGGAGTTTTTCAAAGAAAGACCTCGGTGAAGCTGCTTACATATTGAGCATCAAAGATCTATGGAGATAGATCAAGACGCTTGATAAGTTTTTTCAATGAGTACACACCTTGACAAGATTTTGAATTAGTTCAAAATGGAATAGTCAAAGAAAGAGTTTCTTGCCTATGTTACAAGGTGTGAAATTGAGTAAGACTCAAAGCCCGACTACGGCAGAAGATAGAAAGAGAATGAATGTCATTCCCTATGCCTTGGTCATAGGTTCTATAAAGTATGCCATGCTGTGTATCAGATCTATTATATACCCTACCACTAAGTTTGGCAAGGGAGTACAATAGTGATCTAGGAGTAGATCACTGGACAGCGGTCAAAATTATCCTTAGTGGAATAAGGATATGTTTCTCGATTATGGAAGTGAAAAAAGGTTCGTCGTAAAGGGTTACGCCGATGCAAGTTTTGACACTAATCTAGATGACTCTAAGTCTCGGTCTAGATACATATTGAAAGTGGGAGCAATTAGCTAGAGTAGCTCCATGCAGAGCACTGTTGACATAGAAATTTGCAAAATACATGCGGATCTGAATGTGGCAGACCCGCTGACTAAGATTCTCTCACAAGCAAAACATGATCACACCTTAGTACTCTTTGGGTGTTAATCACATAGCGATGTGAACTAGATTACTGAATCTAGTAAACCATCTGGGTATTGGTCACATGGCGATGTGAACTATGGGTGTTAATCACATGATGATGTGAACTGTCGATGTTAATCACATGGTGATGTGATCTAGATTATTGACTCTAGTGCAAGTGGGAGACTGAAGGAAATATGCCCTAGAGGCAATAATAAAGTTATTATTTATTTCCTTATTTCATGATAAATGTTTATTATTCATGCTATAATTGTATTAACCGGAAACATAATACATGTGTGAATACATAGACAAACAGAGTGTCACTAGTATGCCTCTACTTGACTAGCTCGTTAATCAAAGATGGTTATGTTTCCTAACCATGGACAAAAGAGTTGTTATTTGATTAACGGGATCACATCATTAGTTGAATGATCTGATTGACATGACCCATTCCATTAGCTTAGCACCCGATCGTTTAGTATGTTGCTATTGCTTTCTTCATGACTTATACATGTTCCTATGACTATGAGATTATGTAAACTCCCGTGTGCCGGAGGAACACTTTGTGTGCTACCAAACATCACAACGTAACTGGGTGATTATAAAGGTACTCTACAGGTGTCTCCAAAGGTACATGTTGGGTTGACATATTTCGAGATTAGGATTTGTCACTCCGATTGTCGGAGAGGTATCTCTGGGCCCTCTCGGTAATGCACATCACTTAAGCCTTGCAAGCAATGCAACTAATGAGTTAGTTGCGAGATGATGTATTACAGAACGAGTAAAGAGACTTGCCGGTAACGAGCTTGAACTAGGTATTGGATACCGACGATCGAATCTCGGGCAAGTAACATACTGATGACAAAGGGAACAACGTATGTTGTTATGCGGTCTGACTGATAAAGATCTTCGTAGAATATGTAGGAGCCAATATGGGCATCCAGGTCCCGCTATTGGTTATTGACCGAAGACGTGTCTCGGTCATGTCTACATTGTTCTCGAACCCGTAGGGTCCGCACGCTTAAGGTTTCGATGACAGTTATATTATGAGTTTATGAGTTTTGATGTACCGAAGGAGTTCGGAGTCCCGGATGAGATCGGGGACATGACGAAGAGTCTTGAAATGGTCGAGACATAAAGATTGATATATTGGAAGCCTATATTTGGACATCGGAAGTGTTCCGGGTGAAATCGGGATTTTACCGGAGTACCGGGAGGTTACCGGAACCCCCCGGGAGCCATATGGGCCTTGATGGGCTTTAGTGGAAAGGAGAAAGGGGCAGCCCAAGGTGGCCGCGCGCCTCCCCCCCCCAATCCTAGTTGGAATAGGATTCCCCGAGGGGGAAAGAGAGAGAGGGGCCGGGAGTAGGACTCCTCCTGCGCCCTCCTCCTGGCCGGCCGGCCCCTCCTCCTTGGCTCCTTTATATACGGAGGCAAGGGGGCACCCTAGACACACAAGTTGATCATTGAGATCGTTCCTTAGCCGTGTGCGGTGCCCCCTGCCACCATATTCCACCTCGATCATATTGTAGCGGTGCTTAGGCGAAGCCCTACGATGGTAGAACATCAAGATCGTCACCACGCCGTCGTGCTGACGGAACTCATCCCCGACGCTTTGCTGGATCGGAGCCCGGGGATCGTCATCGAGCTGTACGTGTGCTAAGAACTCGGAGGTGCCGGAGTAACGGTGCTTGGATCGGTCGGATCGGGAAGACGTATGACTACTTCCTCTACGTTGTGTCAACGCTTCCGCAGTCGATCTACAAGGGTACGTAGATCACACTCTCCCCTCTCGTTGCTATGCATCACCATGATCTTGCGTGTGCGTAGGAATTTTTTTGAAATTACTACGTTCCCCAACAACGATCACGAGGATCAACTTGTGTGTCCTAGGGTGCCCCCTTACCTCCGTATATAAAGGATCCAAGGGAGGGTGCGGCCGGCCCTATGGAGGCGCGCAGGAGGAGTCGTACCCCTACCGGGAGTAGGACTCCCCCCCTTCCTTGTCCAATTAGGAGAGGTGGGAGAAGAGAGGGAAAGAGGGGGGCGCCGCCCCTTCCTCCTAGTCCAATTCGGACTAGGGGAAGAGGGGGCGCGCGGCCTGCCCTGGCAGCCCCTTCCTCTTCTCCACTTTAGGCCCATGAGGCCCATTAACCCCCCGGGGGGTTCCGGTAACCCCCCGGTGATCCGGTTTTATCCGAAACTTCTCCGGAACGTTTTCGGCGTCCGAATATAGTCATCCAATATATCAATCTTTATGTCTCGACCATTTCGAGAGTCCTCGTCATGTCCGTGATCACATCTGGGACTCCGAACTAACTTCGGTACATCAAAATGTATAAACTCATAATAACTGTCATCGTAACGTTAAGCGTGCGGACCCTACGGTTCGAGAACAATGTAGACATGACCGAGACACGTCTCCGGTCAATAACCAATAGCGGGACCTCGATGCCCATATTGGCTCCTACATATTCTACGAAGATCTTTATCGGTCAGACCGCATAACAACATACATTGTTCCCTTGTCATCGGTATGTTACTTGCCCGAGATTCGATCGTCGGTATCCAATACCTAGTTCAATCTTGTTACCGGCAAGTCTCTTTACTCATTCCGTAATACATCATCTCGCAACTAACTCATTAGTTGTAATGCTTGCAAGGCTTATGTGATGTGCATTACCGAGAGGGCCCAGAGATACCTCTCCGACAATCGGAGTGACAAATTCTAATCTCGAAATACGCCAACCCAACATCTACCTTTGGAGACACCTGTAGAGCACCTTTATAATCACCCAGTTATGTTGTGATGTTTGGTAGCACACAAAGTGTTCCTCCGGTAAACGGGAGTTGCATAATCTCATAGTCATAGGAACATGTATAAGTCATGAAGAAAGCAATAGCAACATACTAAACGATCGGGTGCTAAGCTAATGGAATGGGTCATGTCAATCAGATCATTCAACTAATGATGTGATCTCGTTAATCAAATAACAACTCTTTGTTCATGGTTAGGAAACATAACCATCTTTGATTAACGAGCTAGTCAAGTAGAGGCATACTAGTGACACTCTGTTTGTCTATGTATTCACACATGTATTATGTTTCCGGTTAATACAATTCTAGCATGAATAATAAACATTTATCATGATGTAAGGAAATAAATAATAACTTTATTATTGCCTCTAGGGCATATTTCCTTCACGAATATAGTCATCCAATATATCAATCTTTATGTCTCGACCATTTCGAGACTCCTCGTCATGTCCGTGATCACATCCGGGACTCCGAACTAACTTCGGTACATCAAAATGTATAAACTCATAATAACTGTCATTGTAACGTTAAGCGTGCGGACCCTACGGTTCGAGAACAATGTAGACATGACCGAGACATGTCTTCGGTCAATAACCAATAGCGGAACCTGGATGCCCATATTGGCTCCTACATATTCTACGAAGATCTTTATCGGTCAGACCGCATAACAACATACGTTGTTCCTTTGTCATCGGTATGTTACTTGCCCGAGATTCGATCGTCGATATCCAATACCTAGTTCAATCTCGTTACCGGCAAGTCTCTTTACTCGTTCCATAATACATCATCTCGCAACTAACTCGTTAATTGTAATGCTTGCAAGGCTTATGTGATGTGCATTACCGAGAGGGCCCAGAGATACCTCTCCGACAATCGGAGTGACAAATCCTAATCTCGAAATATGCCAACCCAACATCTACCTTTGGAGACACATGTAGAGCACCTTTATAATCACCCAGTTACGTTGTGACGTTTGGTAGCACACAAAGTGTTCCTCCGGTAAACGGGAGTTGCATAATCTCATAGTCATAGGAACATGTATAAGTCATGAAGAAAGCAATAGCAACATACTAAACGATCGGGTGCTAAGCTAATGGAATGGGTCATGTCAATCAGATCATTCAACTAATGATGTGATCTCGTTAATCAAATAACAACTCTTTGTTCATGGTTAGGAAACATAACCATCTTTGATTAACGAGCTAGTCAAGTAGAGGCATACCAGTGACACTCTGTTTGTCTATGTATTCACACATGTATTATGTTTCCGGTTAATACAATTCTAGCATGAATAATAAACATTTATCATGATGTAAGGAAATAAATAATAACTTTATTATTGCCTCTAGGGCATATTTCCTTCACTTATATTGCAGCAGAGGGCGAAGCAAGAGCAGGTATATATGATTTTACATGACCACGAGGGACAGATAATCTTTGCTGCATGTAGATGGTTGTTCAACTGTCATGGACCTCTGGAAGCTGAGCTAGCGGCGTGCATGAAGGGGCTTAGGGTAGCCCTGCACTGGTTCCAAGCGCCGCTACTGGTGGAGACCGATTGTGATGAGATCGTTGCATTGATCAATGCTGGGACAGCTGACCGGTCAAGGAACATGCATCAAGCCACCGAAATCATTGAGCTGCTCAAGGAACGACAAGCTCGATTTCGAAAGATTAGCCGTGTGCAGAACAAAGCTGGGTATGTCATGGCAGCAATTGGACGCGGACAACAGCGAACAACCTGTTTGGCTTGCAAACGTAGCAGCGGAGATTAGCATTATCCTTGTGGATGAATGTAGAGCTGTTAACACTTGAGTGCGTGGCATGGCCCTTCATGTGACTGCAAGACCTTGTTAAACTTATTTGATTTTTATAAAGGTGGCCGTATGTATCATTCTAATGCAGAGGTCAGGGAGCCCCCCCTTTTTGAAAAAAAGGGCCCTTCATGTGACTCCACACGCCTCTATGCCATATGTTGGGTCGACAGTCGTATGTGGTGAAGTCAAAGTCGCTCGTTCATGATGAAGGGATGGCGATCGCCCTTGCTTGGAGAGAAGTGATGGCGATGACACGATGACACCAATGTGCCACCTCGACAGGTCTTCTTTGTAGTGTTATGTGTAGGTTATCTTGTCTGTGCCGCTCGGTGGATTGTGAATGCTTTTGTCCGGTTTTTTGTTAATTGACTGTCAATTCTTTTCTTCTTAACTAAAAGAGTACTTGATTTTTGCCTTCGCTTAAAGAAACTACTTATTGTAGCGAGGTGCGGAATTGAAGAGTGTGACTGTGACTCTGGCGCCTCTATGTCTTGCTACACGCGAGACAGAGGGAAGCCTCGCCTGAATGTGTCGGCCCAGGCGCACGGGAGACCACAACCTCGTTTTTCTTTCACGTACTTTGTTTTTGTTTTCAGCTTTATTTACTTTTTTTATACTTTCAAATATTTTAAAGAAGTATATACAAAGACACTATACATAAAATATTTGAAAAAACTGTTAACCAAGCATTTGACAAATGTCAAACATGTATAGAGAAAATATTTCTCATGTATACAAAAACAATACAATGTGTATGAAACAATTTGATCATGTATTAAAAAATGTTTATCAAGCATTTCAAAAAATGTAAACAATTATTGGAATATTAATCAAGCATTTCTAAAAATGTTAAATGTGTATAGAAAAAATGTTGACCATTATATTAAAAAATATTTATCTTGCATTAAAAATGTTAATTAAGCATTTGAAATCTGTTAAATGTGTATAGAAAAAATGTTGGCCATGCATTAAGAAGATTCTAATACTATATAAAAACTTGTTAATCAAGCATTTGAAAATGTTAAATGTGTATAGGAAAATAGTAATCATGTATTCACAAAATGTTAATATTGTATTTATAAAATTTTAATCAAGAATTTTAAAAATGTTTAAAATTCATATAAAAATATTAACCATGTATTAAAAAATGTTGAACTTGTGATTGAAAAATATTAAACATGGTTTTAAACAATATTCTTGATGTATACGTAAAATATACGATGAAAACCAAAAAAACATAGTAAAAAATACTAATGAAACAAAAAACAAAAAGAAAGAAACAAAAACCGAGGAAACAAGTGCACAAGAATAAAAAAATAGTATAAACCGATAAAAGACAAAAAAATAAAACCATAAAAACCAAGGAAGAAATAAGGAATATGAGAAATAAAAGCCCTGAAGAAACCCATGAAATAAACAAAGAGAAAGCAAAGAAAAACGAAACTTAAAAAAAAAGAAATAAAACAATGAGAAAAACCAAAGAAGAAATAGAAAACCAAAAAGGAAAAAAAAGGAAAGAAAATTCTGCAAACAATCCCACAAACGGACGAGTGAGTAACAAGCTATTGGGCTAGCCCATAGGAAAGCTTCAGACGAGACGGATGCCGAAATCACTAATTGAGGAATACTCATTGCAAAGATCGTTGCATGTGCGTCATTTGTCACAACCTAAGAGTTTTCCTTTTTTTCATAGATTCATTTATTCAAAAAAAATTATCTCTTAAACCGTGCATTCAAATCTCGAATCGCTTTCACCGTTGGATTCCTCACGTTTAGATTTTCAAAACTAAATCCCATGTTGTAAGGTTTTGACGAACTTTTTTTACGGAAAAAACCAGATGAAAAATCCAAACCGGAAGCACGAGTTTTTTCCCTTTCCGAAAGAGGCATGCCCGTGCCTCTTACGAAATCATAACCGTGCTTCTCGCGGAAGCAAAACCGTGACTCTCGTGAAAGAAAAAGAAAAAAGAAAATATTATTTTTTATTTTCGACAGGCGTGGCCGTGACTCTCGCGAAAGCGTAACCGTGCCTCTCGTGGAAGCAAACCCGTGACTCTGGCGAAAGGAAAATAATAGAAAAAACGTTTTTTTCTTTTCTGAGAGGCACGGCCGTGACTCTTGCGAAAGCACAACCGTGTCGCTCGCGAAAGCAAAACCCTGACTCTCGTGAAAGGAATAAAAAACAAAAAAATCGTCTTTTTTTGTTTTTGATAGGCACGGCCGTGACTCCCACGAAAGCAAAACCGTGTCTCTAGCAGAAGCAAAACTGTGACTCTCGCAAAAGAAAAAACATGTTTTTTCTGCAAAAAAAATTCAATTTGTTTATCCAAAAGTTAAGGAAGACAGGTAGAAAACCGAAATGTTGAAAAAATAAACAAAAAAACGTTTAAAAAGCCAAAAACGCGTTGAAAAAAACGATGTAAGCGAGACATAGTGTTGGCGCTGTGGCTCGACTCTACATCAACGGCCTCAACGCCGAAGTTGTCTCATCCAGATAGCACGGCCCAATTTATTGAGGCCCATCTACAGGATCAGAACGACGAGGCTGGGGAACAATGGCCGTCAGCCGCACGGCGCCCCCTAAAAAAAAAGTCAGCCGCACGGCGATACCGGGACCAGAACGAGTCCCGTCGACTCCGGCGGCCGGAGGTCAACGTACGCGGACCCCCACTCCCGTCTCGGCTCTGGCCACGGCTAATCAGGCGAGGCTCTCCGCCGCCCACGCCGCCAGGTTCGTCCCAGCCATCCTCCTCTCTCTACAGCGATTTCCGTTGTGTGATTCGTCGGGGGTAAAATCGAGAACCGAGCATTCAGACAAAAATCAATAACAGTAGTGTTCTATTGCAAACAAATTTCTTCAAGTACAAACTACAAATCGTAAGTACTACAAATAATCTTGTGATTCATGCTAAAATCCGTAACATCACCAATCTTTATTTTTCATATGACATTCCTCGTTACTATGCAACATCGGCGTAGAAATCTTGGATTGTGATCCGGACTGCTAGTGGGATCCTCACCGAGTGGCGCTCGTTGCGCCAAGTCAGGCTGCCGAACGTGTAGCCGCCTTGCACCTTCCACAGAGGCGTCATGCTGACCTTGAAGGCGTGCACTTTCGTTGTCGCGTTGAAGACTAGGGTTGGTGGGTCGACTTTGATCCTCACTCCTGAGGGGGACTGTATATCGGCTTGGTAAACCGCGTCGACCTCGCCAACGTTCGTGACTGCTCGCTGCACCTTAATTGGACCCCTTAGCTCAGGAATGGCTATGGAAGGCAGGTTTAGGTGATATGCCGGCGATGTAGAAATGTTGCAGATAGCGTATTTCTGAATCGTGCAAGCGAAGAACTTGCTGTAGTCCCTCGGATCGATGTCGTAAACAAGGCCGGGATCGGCAGCTGCATTAGGATTTATGTTTCCTCCTCCATAGTCGAATGGGTCGGCGACCTTCCGGGGTAGTGCTTCTGCTAGCATCGGCATGCCATGCTCATCCTTGGTTGATGCTTTACCCATGCAAAGAAGAACAAATCGTTGTTAAGAAAGTGTGAGTGGATTGATGAGGATAGTGTTTCATGTGGATATAGTGTTTTAGGAATTTACCAGTGGTAACAATTGCTGATTTTAGGGCAGCATGAGACCAATCAGGATGTACAGCCTTTAGCAATGCTACGACGCCTGCTACATGTGGGGTTGACATTGATGCCCCTGAGTCGAACACATATCCGTCTCCTGTAGCTGCTAAGATGTTCACTCCTGGTGCGGCTATGTCAGGCTGTTAAAGTAGTTATAATGGGATTAAGATAATTTCACCGTATGAAGGTAGTGCTAACCTGTCAAACAAAATCATCTTAACGTCCCTATTTCTGAGAGAAATCTTACGATCAATCCCTACTAGTTGGTGTTTTTCCGAAAATTGTTTCTGGAATAATAGTATATATATTGCAAGGACAACAGAATGCGCTCATTTTAGCTTGTGTACCTTAAGAACTGTAGGGTACTTGGCGGACGGGCCTCTTGAAGAAAAAAATGCGACTCTTGGAGCAGGAACTCGGTTTCCTGTTATAGTACTTGCTGGCTCAATCTTGGCAATGGGCGAGCTGCTCAAGTTAAAGCACAGTTTATTGAGTCTTTAAATAATTGCTGGATAAAAGATAACATCTGTAAGCAACTAAGCATGGAAGGCCACAAAATAGGTTCTTACCCTTGGCTTCCAATGTATGTTGCAACTTGAAACCCAATATCAATGTCGACAATGACACATGCAATGCCCACACAATCTTCGGTGCTCAAAAGCTTATCTATGGTATATATTGCGAAAATAAGACCAAATGCCCCACCACTTTTAACATTTGTTATGGCGTCTGGGAGAATGTCTGCTGTTGGGCCAAAAGTTTCTTTAATGCATAGAACAATTTTTCCGTTGATTTCCGTGCCATTTAGCGCCTCGATTGAGCAGCTGTAAACAGAAAGACCACAATAATTGCTCAACTGGATTCAGAAATTTAATGCCTAAGCAGAAAATGACATCTATTTATAAATGTAGTCAATTGAGAAACCGAATAGCATCTGACACACCTTCCACCTTGTACAAGTGGCTGGAACCCACTCTTGGATTCATTTTTTATCATGTAATAGAGTGATTGACCCTGCAAATATGAAAAGTTATGCATAAATATTGAGTGGTAAGTGTTTGAGGATGATAGGTGGAGCAAAGTTGCCTCCCAGGATTCTAACAAAGATCATGTTTCTCTAGTGCATACCACAATGGTTTGATTGTTTCCAAGGGTAATGGCAGTTGGAAAAGACCGGTCGATCTTGCTCGTTGCGACTGTGATGACCCAAGGGGCTGTGTTAGAAATGACTTGTGGTCTAGGCCCGCTATTTCCCGCGCCATAAACAACGGTAATACCCTTCTGGACTGCATGGAGTGAACCAAACGAATTGTCATTATATTGGACTGATAGGGATAGGATGTCAACTCCATCATGAATCGCATCATCCAGAGCTGCTAGCAGGGCGGCACTAGCAAGCTGCACCTTCTTCGGGCCCTCAAATGCAACCTTGTACACCGCAAGGCGCGCTCGGGGCGCACCACCCCGTGCCACCCCTGCTGCCAGGCCATGGAGGCTGACCCCCTCTACTATTGCACCGGCTGCTGTGGATGCGGTGTGCGTCCCGTGCCCATTAATGTCCCGTGCCGACATGTAATTGTTTGCTTGGTCAGCCTTGTCCAGACCCGCAGGATAGTACCGTGCGCCTATGATTTTCCTGCTGCAGTTGGTGCTCCCCCAGGCCTGCCCCAGCTGACACACACCCTTCCATCGTGACGGTATTGGTCCGTATCCTTCGTCGCTGAAGCTTCTGGATTCAGGCCAGATCCCTGCATCAATTGTATTTGCAGTGTTTTAGCAGGAATTTGCTTGGTGAAGATTTTTTTTCTTCTAATTTAACTTGTTAGCAATGAAGGACTGACCAGTGTCAACTACCCCGATAATTACATCTTCTCCATATTTGCTCCTCTGCAGAAGTTTACTAGGTGGCTGATGGTCCAGGTTCATGCCAAGGAAATCCCAACTTCTTGTGGTCATCAAGTCATGATGCTGATTTGGAGTAACGCTGATAACTTCAGGTAGCTCTGAACATGTCAAAAAGATACATGAGGAACTAAAATTCTAAATCAGAAGCCGCCAGTTAGTTATGTATGTGGTGTATACATCACAGAGTAACAAAAAGAAAGGATCCTCATAACCCGAGAAAGAAATTGTCTGCTTCTCAGTTAACTACTGATAGTCCCAAGATCAAAATTTTCTCGCCCCTTATTTTACCCTTTCACGAATTCTGAAGTTTGATTGGACAATTCTCAGCAGTGACTTAAAAGTAGTTATTTTTCAGTCACCTAAGAAATAGGAAAAATTGAAATAATAATCAGGCAGGATCGTAAGGCTACTGCAGATGTGCAGCTTCATACTAAAATGAGTGTACAACTACAAATAAGTTGTATTGCAGAAAAGAGACCATACATTGATCGGGAGTAGGTTTCCACAAAACGGGAATAAGAACCATATGACTGCCCACCCTCGAACTCATATCGATGATTAGAAAGATAAACAGCTTAACTAATGAGCAAATAATAATCACCAAATACGTTTCTTTCTTCAGAAGAAAGGATCATGCATCAGGATTGAATTCTCCAATTCGGTTATCTTAACAGGATAGTGTTAGACCAACAGAGAATTAGCGAAGCAATTTTTGTAGCAAACTTGGCCCACCTGCAAGATCTTGTGCTTGGTCATCTGTTAACATCGCCGCGAAGCCGGAGAAGCCATGCTTGTAGCTGTAAGTGATGGAGGCCAACGCATCTTCCTTGCTGAAACAAATCAGCAAGTGATGAGGAAAAATAAAACGGCAGCCTTTCTCGGAATTGTCGAACGAAATAGTCTGTCCTCTAAATGTATATTGCCATTCAGAAGATCAGAACCAAACTTGGAAAGATAGGAAGCTTGTTCTGAGGTTTACCTTCCAAGAATGGTGGTGAGCATGTCATGGTGCGAAGATGTTACAAGAGAAGGGTCATCATGTTTCTTCTCTCCCAGGTAAACGATGTACAGCTATGTATGGTGAGGAATAGAAAACGTATCTTAGCATCGAACATAACCAACATCATGAGATATAATGCAGGGTGATGCATCGGCCATACCTTTTGAGATCCATACCCTCTGCTTATGCTTATCATAAGGCATAAGCAGAGTAGGAGGTAGGCTGAAAAACACCGAGGGGAAGAGTGGAAATCCATGTTGGTATGGAAGCACTTGCTGATATGATCCAACAACAGGTAATGGTATTTATAGGCCTGTTAGCCTCTGTCCTGTATGATGATGACTAATTGATTGTCCATGTGCAGAAAGGAAGGTCAAAGATACAGGCTCAGTTCGCATGAATCCAATCTTTCGGCTATCGACGCCAATTTCCTCCGTGAAGTTCCCTGGAACTAGCTCAGCTGAAACGCGTTGCGTTTCTCCCCGCTCCAGCATTCTCCCATTTCAAACCTGTAATATTGCACTTATTTTCCCTCTCCCGAAGCACGGTTTTTCAATTTGTTCATTCGCATGTTAAGCAAATAAATGAATTCATATCATCTTCTCTACAAGAACTAATGAAGACAAAAACGTGTGGCGTGCAGTGCAGGCAACGAAGTCCCAGAAGATGCTGCCGGTTGCTGTAGGGAAGAACAGCGCAGGGCTCCGTTCAGACAGGGAATCCAATCAAGGGCCCTCCGGATGGTCTCGTGCGCGTATTGAAGGTGTGGTGGTTCTCAATCGGCGGCGGGTTTTGTATGCCTTTCCTTTTCCTCGGCGCTGCATACGATTGTACGGGTCCATCACCCGTGGCTCTGAGCGATCCGTAGAACATTGACTTCCTGATGAGAGAGCATCTCTCTTCCATCTCTTCCGGGGAGAAGATTGACTTGACTAGCGCGTCGACCATCCATGCCAATACGTAGTGCCAGCTCTTCCACTGTTATCTTGGAGACGTCACTGCAGCCTGCTGATCTTTTGTTTCTTGGAAGAGAAGTAAGCTTTCGCTTGAAAAAGAGAAATACAAGCAATCCTTCCGTTCGTAAATACATCCTCTATTTAGAGGATTACTAAGTGTATTTTGACAGTGTAAATATGAGCTCTGACCAGGATTTGTTTAATGTCAGTTTTATGGTTACAAATTCATGATAAGAAGTGCTTTAAAAGACAAACCTGACAATATCAATTCTGTGTTTCATGTCTGCATCATACGGCCCGTTTCACCGAAATGGCGTGGATTTTATTAGTATAGTCAATGACACATTTGTCAGGAAAGCACTTAGAGATTGCTGGTTAATTTCTTAACCAGACATTGGTCATTACTATAAAAATATTGTTTTGTTTGTTGTTATATTGAAATATGGATTTGTTAAAAATGTGATCGGACGTTGAGTGACTTTGTCAGCTCTTATACTTGTGTAGACACGTGCTGATGTGCATTTGTGTCCATGTTGTGTCAGCACAAATCTCCACATAAAATTAAATGACATAGAAATTAGATGAGACTTTGTTAATTCTCATCTATATAATAATTAGAATATATCTTATTTAGGGTGTCTCTAGGGCTAATCTAGATAAGAAATAGTTATTGCACATCTAAGTGATGTCATCCTTATTTGTGTTGTCATGTTCCCCCACTCCACCATCTCCGTTCTTTTTTATGTTTGGTGGTTCTTGTACATTTCTTACATGTCGTCGTCTAGTAGCGTTGTAGGCCTTTTTTCACACTTCTTTTTCTTTGCGAGAAAACTTCTGATTTATTCATCAATTGTAAGGTAGTATAAAAAACATCAAAAGCAAAAAATTATACCTAGGTTCTTAGACCACGTAGCGACGACTACAAGTACTGAAGCAAATTGAAGACGTGTCGCCATCATCGCCCCTTTCTCATCGAAGCCGATAAAACATTGTTATAGTAGACAGTCGGGAAGTCATTGAGCTAAGACTCCATAGAACGAGCGCACCAGATAGCAACCATCATCGATAAAAGAGAAGTGTAGATCGGAATGATGCAACCTGCAGACACACAGACGCATACGAATGAGACCGGATCCGAGTGTATCCACCGAAGAGAAACACCAACCGAATCCCACGAGATAAGTCGGAGACACACCTCCACACACCGTCCGACACGCTAGAAGCACCGCCGTTGATAACCTTATTCCATCTTTAAGTCGCCGCCAACTCGCCTTCTTGAGCATGACACAAACCCTAATAAAATTAAAAAAAACACCTAAAACGGAGCCCTTCCGCCGGTAAGGGCTGGGATCCACCGCGCCTCCATGGTCCTAGAACCACAGGGGACGTGACAGATCGGCGGCGACGCTGGCAAGAAGCACGAAAAACCCTAGCGGAGCGCCTTTGGGTGGTTGGAGCCAAGGGGTATAGACGTGTGCTTTCATGGTTGTAATGTTTGGGCCTATTTTATCATGCGGGATGTGTGTCTTACTTGTCAATCCGAAACTAAGGAAAAGAACAGGAAAAAAACTACAATGGTTCTTTTCTGCTAATTTTGAAAAAATTGGTGAAACAAAAAAATGTTCATGGATTTTTAAAAAGACTACAAATTTCAAAAGATGTCCGTGAGTTTGAAAAGGGCTCGCGAATACAAAAATGTTCATGATTTTTTTAAGTTATGAGTTTAAATGGTTCCCGATTTTCTAAAAAAAAGTGTTGTCACCAGAGGCATTTTCCCACCATAACATATGCACTTTCTTTTGAGGGGGAAACACATGCACTTTGGAAAGATATTTTTTTATATCGAACGGGTAACACATGCACTTTGAAACGCCTAAGAATCGGGCCCAACAAAAAACTAACAAGACAAGATTACAACACCACCATCTGCTAATGGGCCTGACCCTCAAAAACAATCTGCTAATGGGCCTGAACCGACGGCAAGGCTAAATTTAGCGTAGAACCGACGGACCGAATATCCTCTCCCCACGTTTAATCGTCGGTCCGCCTAATTTATACGCGCCGTGCTCCTTTATAACCGACGGTGGTGGAACCGGGGCGGAAGGAGAGAGAGAGAGAGGAGAGGAGACAGATATTTCCCCCGAGCCGAGGTCAAGTCGTCTCGTCCCGTGCTGCGTTTCTCCTCCTCCTCCTCCGCTCCTCCCCCATTCGCCGTCCGCGGTTCTCTCCACCCAACAAGGTGATTCCCCCCTCTCCTCGCCCTTCCCCCCATCGGCCGATTCGACGTTTCCCTGCTCCCCCGCGGTTCGATTTCTAGCGGTTGACTCCGTCTCGCGATCGGTTGTTGCGGTTGCGACGTCTGATCGCCCGCTCCTAATCTCGCTCCGAGCCGACCAGATCTCAATAGGGCTGTTGGGTTGATTTGTTGGTGTGCCGATTTTTGGCCCCAATCGGTTGGTTTCCGCACCTGGTAGGCCGGTTTTCTGGAAATCGGGCGTTTGATATTGGGGATTCGCTTAGGTTTGCGGGCGCGATTTGAACCGATCTGTTCGTGCGAGCAGTTTAGATAAGTGCCTTGTTTTTTGTTGTCGGCGTATGTGATTGTGGGCTGGTTTAGATATTTCGTGATGCGTCTAGAACGATCAATTTTGGAACATGCTGTTTGTGATTTAGGAAATTTGTGGGCTGATTTTAGGTTCTCCCTTGGTAGTTAATAAGGAGGTAAATTATTTTGTATGGTCTTCTACTTCCTATGTGGATTTTGGAAGTGACCAAGGATGGGGGCTGTGCTTGCGTTTTGCACCCCGTCCCTCGTTTTTTATGCTGAATGTCCTGTGCACTTAATTCGATGTTGTACTGTTGAGTACCCTCCGTATTGCGTGACTATATCTGCCTTAGATATTTCGTGACTATTAACTCTGAAATTCTTAAATTTCATCAGCTATAATGATAATAACTTAATAGAGGTCTTCTTAAGAAGAAATTCAGATGCAACTTCTGACAGCACCTAGTAATATCCTACTATCTAGGAACTATTGCATATCAGTGGCTCAGTTCTAGCTTATCCTCTTCTCGGAATGAATGTTGAAATTTCAGAATTAATGTATTGCTGGACGGTTTGTAATTGTTTGGGATGTTTTGCAGCTCACACATCAAGACAATAAATAGAGCCTCGTTTGTTTGGGGCCAATCAAACCAAACAACAAGTTCATGTCTGATCTCGACGTCCAGGTTCCAACTGCTTTTGGTATGCACTCATTTCATTATCTCTTCATTAGGGAATCACACCTGCCAATCTATAGCAATTTGAGTCCTTAACCTGTAGATTGTGTTTCTTTACGTTCCCTCTTCCCTGAATTAACCAACAGCATACCATTATCACTAGATTATAAGTTGTTGTATAGCTACATATATGTATCATGCTGGACAAGAGCTTTTGCTAACCTTCCCTAGAGGCACAGGTACATAGCTTGTCTGCATTAATAAAGATGCACAGGCACAGATCACTATATTACAGAAACATGGATCATTTGTTTTGCCTATAAATAACCTATAGATTGTCTTTACTTACGTTCTCTCTTACCCTAAATTACCTAATAGATTGTTCTCAATATCTAGTTCTATCAACTAACAGAATACCACATCTAGTTGATTATGAGTTAGTTGTTGTATACATATTTATCATGCTGGACAAGAGCTTTTCCTAACCTTCTCTAGAGGTGGTACTAATGCATATCTTGCATATCTTATCTGTATTCTGAAGATGTGTGTTCACAGATATCTATGTCACAGAAACATGTATATTTTTGGTTTTGCCTACAGTCTAACACTGATTTGTGAATCCTCTGGCTGCCTTGCCTATTATACCTTCTACCGAGAAGTTGACTTCGCATCTTCTTCGTAGATCCGTTTGCTGAGGCAAATGCTGAGGACTCCGGCGCTGGTGCTGGATCAAAGAACTATGTGCATGTGCGTGTCCAGCAGCGCAACGGAAGAAAGAGTCTGACTACTGTTCAGGGCTTGAAGAAAGATTACAGCTATAACAAGATTCTCAAGGATCTCAAAAAGGAATTCTGCTGTAATGGTACTGTAGTCCAGGATCCAGAACTAGGCCAGGTACAGCGAGGCTCCCCTATTTTGTTGAATCAAAGTTCTCTAATGTAAAGGTGTATATGCTGATGAGTTATCTTCTATATTTCTAGGTCATCCAACTCCAAGGTGATCAGCGTAAAAATGTTGCTACTTTCCTAGTTCAGGTAATTTACGATGCTATTTTATATTGTCATACATATCGACTGTTGTGCATACATCTTCTAAATTTGGGTGGCAATTTCTGTTTGGTTAGGCTGGACTTGCAAAGAAAGAGAGCATCAAGATTCACGGATTTTAGGCAACACACAAATGCTTGTGTGCTGTCACCGAAGCCTGCAAGTTGTCGTATACTTGGTATTGTCACATCTAAGACCATTTGAATTGCTAGTAGTCGCGTGAGGCATCTGTGTTTGATGCACTTTTACATCCGAGACATTTGAATTTGCATCGGTGTGTTGATGCAAGTTGTCCTTCACCATGGTTTGTATGTGCCACCAGTATGGCAGTATGGTTTATCCAGGTTATTGTGCACTAAATAAATGTACTTCAGGCTTATCTTCTCATGGTTGTGTGCTCTGTTCGTTTTTTTTTTGTTTGCCTGAATTTGTTTAGTTTCTCATGGGTGTGCTCCATAGGTGCCTAGGCCAGGGACACTTCTTCCTTTTTGTTTCTTGATATGACACAGCTGGAGCATAGCTGGAGTAGTTTCTTAGGGCCATCTAGTTCTAAGCTTGGCAATGTTTATATGTAGCACCGGTGAATTTGGTAGTAGTAGTAGTATTGAAAGGGGCAGATCCCTACTTCAATTGTCATCTGACGACTCTTCCCTAGCTGTGGACTCTGACCTCATGCAACAAAAGAAAAATCAAAATCAAATGAATCGGAATATAACCAATCTATAGGTGACTCGGTGACGGCCTCCTGAACCCAAGTTTTCATCTCTTGCTCTAGACATCGCTGCTTGCCCGTGCCAGTCCATGAAAGGAGGATGAAGGTATTGAACTGGAGGATGCTGGAACAGTGGAAGAATAACTCTGGGAGAGGCAAAAGAGAAGTCACAGAGAGACCTTGACCCAGTGATGCAAATTTCATAGTAATTCACTATTCTGTTCTTTGGATGACAGTGATCTTGCGGTTGTTTTAGGAAGATCCCTGTTCGTGACAGTAGAACGTTATAGTATGGTGAAGCTAATGCATCAAATAATTGTTGGGTACGCTGCATCTTGCGAGTGGTGCTGCATCTTGCGAGTGGTTAGGCGAACAGGAGCGAGTCCCTTTGCGATCCACCGGTGCTGACGTTGATTCCTTCTCCCTCCGCAGATTGCTACCTGTTAAGTACTGCGTTGGATTTTTTTGAAGAGGAAAGGATGATTCAGCAAAGTAGTGTAAGTATTTCCTTCAGTTTTTGAGAACCAAGGTATCAATCCAGTAGGAAGTTCGCGCGAGTCCCTCGTACTTACACAAAACAAATAACTTCTCGCAACCAACGCGATAAGGGGTTGTCAATCCTTTCACGGTCACTTACGAGAGTGAGATCTGGTAGATATGATAGAGTAATATTTTTGGTATTTTTTGATAAAGATGCAAAGTAAAATAAAAGCAAAGTAAAAAAAGCAAAGGAAATAACTAGATATTGGAAGATTAATATGATAAAGATAACCCCGGGGCCATAGATTTCACTAGTGGCTTCTCTCAAGAGCATAAGTATTTTTACGGAGATTAATATGATAAAGATAGACCCCGGGGCCATAGGTTTCACTAGTGGCTTCTCTCAAGAGCATAAGTATTTTTACGGTGGGTGAACGAATTACTGTTGAGCAATTGACAGAATTGAGCATAGTTATGAGAATATCTAGGTATGATCATGTATATAGGCATCACGTCCGAGACAAATAGACCGACTCCTGCCTGCATCTACTACTATTACTCCACTCATCGACCGAGCATGCATCTAGAGTATCAAGTTTATGAAAATAGAGTAACGCCTTAAGCAAGATGACATGATGTAGAAGGATAAATTCATGCAATATGATAAAAACCCCATCTTGTTATCCTCGATGGCAACAATACAATACGTGCCTTGCTGCCCCTACTGTCACTGGAAAAGGACACCGCAAGATTGAACCCAAAGCTAAACACTTCTCACATTGCAAGAAAGATCAATCTAGTAGGCCAAACCAAACTGATAATTCGAAGAGACTTGCAAAGATAACCAATCATACATAAAAAAATTCAGAGAAGATTCAAATATTGTTCATAGATAATCTTGATTATAAACCCACAATTCATCGGCCTCAACAAACACACCGCAAAAAGAAGATTACATCGAATAGGTCTCCACAAGAGAGGGGGAGAATGTTGTGTTGAGATCCAAAAAGAGAGAAGAAGCCATCTAGATAATAACTATGGACCCGAAGGTCTGAGGTAAACTACTCACACTTCATCGGAGAGGCTATGGTGTTGATGTAGAAGCCCTCCGTGATGGATGCCCCCTCCGGCTGAGCTCCAAAACAGGTCCCAAGATGGGATCTCGTGGATACAGAAGGTTGCGGCGGTGGAATTAGGTTTTTGGCTCCGTCCCTGATCGTTTGAGGGTACATAGGTATATATAGGAGGAATGAGTACGTCGGTGGAGCAACAGGGGGCCCACGATGTTGGAGGGCGTGCTTGAGGGGGGGGGGGGTAGGCATGCCCCCTACCTCATGGCTTTCTCCTTTATTTCTTGATGTAGGGTCCAAGTCTCCTGGATCATGTTCGTTTCGAAAATCACGTTCCCGAAGGTTCATTTCGTTTCAACTCTATTTGATATTCCTTTTCTACAAAACTCTAAAATAGGCAAAAAAAACAGCAATTCTGGGCTGGGCCTCCGGTTAATAGGTTAGTCCCAAAAATAATATAAAAATAGATAATAAAGCCTAATAATGTCCAAAACAGTAGATAATATAGCATGGAGCAATCGAAAATTATAGATACGTTGGAGATGTATCAAGCATCCCCAAGCTTATTTCCTGCTCGTCCTCGAGTAGGTAAATGATAAAAAAGATAATTTTTGATGCGGAGGGCTACTTGGCATAATTTCTATGTAATTCTTCTTAATTGTGGTATGAATATTCAGATCCGAAATATTTAAGATAAAAGTTCATATTGACATAAAAATAATAATACTTCAAGCATACTAACTAAGCAATTATGTCTTCTCAAAATAACATGGCCAAAGGAAGTTCATCCCTACAAAATCATATAGTTTAGTCATGCTCCGTTTTCGTCACACAAGAATGCTCTCATCATGCACAACCCCGATGACAAGCCAAGCAATTGTTTCATACTTTAGTAATCTCAAACCTATAAACTTTCACGCAATATATAAGTGCGAGCCATGGACATAGCACTATGGGTGAAATAGAATATGATGATGGGGGTTATGTGGAGAAGACAAAAAAAGAGAAAGTCTCACATCAATGAGGCTAATCAATGGGCTATGGAGATGCCCATCGATTGATGTTAATGCAAGGAGTAGGGATTGCCATGCAACGGATGCACTAGAGCTATAAATGTATGAAAGCTCAACAAAAGAAACTAAGTGGGTGTGCATCCAACTTGCTTGCTCATGAGGACCTAGGGCACTTGAGGAGGCCCATTGTTAGAATATACAAGCCAAGTTCTATAATGAAAAATTCCCACTAGTATATGAAAGTGACAAAACAAAAGACTCTATCATGAAGATTATGGTGCTACTTTGAAGCCCAAGTGTGGCAAAGGATAGTAGCATTGTCCCTTCTCTTTTTTCTCTCTTTTTCTGGGCCTTCTTTTCTTTTCTTTTTATGGCCTTTCGTCCCCCTCTTTTTTTTAATTCCTCACTTGGGGGGACAATGCTCTAGAAAATGATGATCATCACACTTCTATTTATTTACAACTCAATGATTACAACTTGATGCTAGAACAAAAGATGACTCTATATGAATGCCTCCGGCGGTGTACCCGAATATGCAATGAACCAAGAGTGACATATATGAAAGAATTATGAACGGTGGCTTTGCCACAAATACTATGTCAACTACATGGTCATGCTAAGCAATATGACAATGATGAATGTGTCATGATAAACGGAATGGTGGAAAGTTGCATGACAATATATCTCGAAATGGCTATGGAAATGCCATATTAGGTAGGTATGGTGGCTATTTTGATGAAGATATAAGGAGGTTTATGTGTGAAAGAGCGTATTATATCACGGGGTTTGGATGCACCGGCGAAGTTTGCACCAACTCTCAATGTGAGAAAGGGCAATGCACGGTACCGAAGAGGCTAGCTATGATGGAAGGGTGAGAGTGCGTATAATCCATGGACTCAACATTAGTCATAAAGAACTCACATACTTATTGCAAAAATCTACAAGTCATCAAAAACCAAGCACTACGTGCATGCTCCTAGGGGGATATATTGGTAGGAAAAGACCATCGCTCGTCCCCGACCGCCACTCATAAGGAGGACAATCAAAGAACACCTCATATTTCAAATTTGTTACATAATGTTTACCATACGTGCATGCTACAGGACTTGCAAACTTCAACACAAGCATTTCTCAAATTTACAACTACTCAACTAGCATGAGTTTGATATTATTACCTCCATATCTCAAAACAATCATCAAGTATCAAACTTCTCTTAGTATTCAAAACACTCATAAGAATTTTTTACTAATCTTGAATACCTAGCATATTAGGATTATTTAAGCAAATTATCATGCTATTTAAGACTCTCAAAATAATCTAAGTGAAGCATGAGAGATCAATAGATTCTATAAAACAAATCCACCACCGTGCTCTAAAAGATATAAGTGAAGTACTAGAGCAAAACTATATAACTCAAAAGATATAAGTGAAGCACATAGAGTATTCTAACAAATTCTAAATCATGTATGGCTCTCTCAAAAGGTGTGTATAGCAAGGATTATTGTGATAAACTAAAAAGCAAAGACTCAAATCATACAAGACGCTCCAAAAAAAACACATATCATGTGGTGAATAAAAATATAGCTCCAAGTAAAGTTACCGATGGAAGTAGACGAAAGAGGGGATGCCTTCCGGGGCATCCCCAAGCTTTGGCTTTTAGGTGTCCTTAGATTATCTTGGGGGTGCCATGGGCATACCCAAACTTAGGCTCTTTCCACTCCTTGTTCCATAATCCATCAAATCTTTATCCAAAACTTGAAAACTTCACAACACAAAACTTAAAGTAGAAAATCTCGTGAGCTCCGTTAGTGAAAGAAAACAAAAGACCACTGTAAGATACTATAATTAACTCATTCTTTATTTATATTGGTGTTAAACCTAATGTATTCCAACTTCTCTATGGTTTATAAACTATTTTACTAGCCATAGATTCATCAAAATAAGCAAACAACACATGAAAAATAGAATCTGTCAAAAATAGAACAGTCTGTGATAATCTGTAACTAGCGGAAGATCTGGAATCCCCAAAATTCTAAAATAAATTGCTGGACGTGAGGAATTTATCTATTAATAATCTGCAAAAATAATTAACTAAATAGCACTTTCCAAATAAAAATGGCAGCAGTTCTGGTGAGCGCTAAAGTTTCTATTTTTTACAGCAAGATATCAAGACTTTTCCCAAGTCTTTCCAATGGTTCTACTTGGCACAAACACTAATTAAACACAAAAAACACAACCAAAACAGAGGCTAGGTAAATTATTTATTACTAAACAGGAGCAAAAAAGCAAGGAATAAAAATAAAATTGAGTTACCTCCCAACAAGCGCTATCGTTTAACGCCCCTAGCTAGGCATAAAAAGCAAGGATATATCTAAGTATTGCCACCTTTGGTTTTCAACTTTTTAGCAGAATCAAGCTCGAATCCGGGAGGTTCTTTACGTTTCCTTTCATATTCTAAAATTTTTAGATCTAAATAATCCAACCGTTTATTGCAAAGAGTAATCAACATATTCATGCGGTCAATATTTTCGCTAACGTTCTTAAGAGGTTCAAGAGACTTCTGTAAAATCTTAGTCACTTCACAATTTTTTTCAAAAACTTGTGTCTCTTCCTGGGTAGGATGAGGCCCCTTTTGTTGAGGTAGTGTTCCCACTATACCTTCTATAATTTCAAGCGCAATATGGGTATCAATTTCAATAAAATTGCCTTTGGCAACGCAATCCAAGAGTTGTCTATGAGACATATTTAATCCAACATAGAAATTGCGAAGCAAAATTCTTAGGTTCACTTCAAAGGTACAATTACGATAAGACTCCATTATCCTCAACCATGCATCTTTTAAGTTTTCTCCTTGTCTTTGTTTGAAGTGAAAGACTTCAAACTCAGGGGATAACGGAGTGGATAAGGGACTAGCCATAGCGACAAGCAAGCAATCCAACACACAAGCAAACAAAAAGCAAGCGGGCAAAAATAGGCAAATAGAGAAAGAGAGGGAGGATAGAGAGAGATAGAGAGGGCAAATAAAACGGTAAGGGTGAAGTGGGGGAGAGGAAAACGAGAGGCAAATGGCAAATAATGTAATGCAGGAGATAAGGGTTGTGATGGGTACTTGGTATGTTGACTTTTGCGTAGACTCCCTGGCAATGGCACCAGAAATCTTCTTGCTACCTCTTGAGCACTGTGTTGGATTTTCTTGAAGAGGAAAGGATGATGCAGCAAAGTAGCGTAAGTATTTCTCTCAGTTTTTGAGAACCAATGTATCAATCCAGTAGGAGGCTATGCGCGAGTCCCTCGTACCTGCACAAAACAAATAACTCCTCGCAACCAATGTGATAAGGGGTTGTCAATCCCTTCAAGATCACTTACGAGAGTGAGATCTGATAGATATGATAGAGTAATATTTTTGGTATTTTTGTTGATAAAGATGCAAAGTAAAATAAAAGAAAAGTAAAAAAGCAAAGGAAATAACTAAGTATTGGAAGATTAATATGATAAAGATAGACCCCGGGGCCATAGGTTTCACTAGTGGCTTCTCTCAAGAGTATAAGTATTTTACGATGGGTGAACGAATTACTGTTGAGCAATTGACAGAATTGAGCATAATTATGCGAATATCTAGGTATGATCATGTATATAGGCATCACGTCCGAGACAAGTAGACCGACTCCTGCCTGCATCTACTACTATTACTCCACTCATCGACCGCTATCTAGCATGCATCTAGAGTATTAAGTTCATGAAAACAGAGTAACGCCTTAAGCAAGATGACATGATGTAGAGGGATAAATTCATGCAATATGATAAAAACCCCATCTTGTTATCCTCGGTGGCAACAATACAATACGTGCCTTGCTGCCCCTACTGTCATTGGGAAAGGACACCGCACGATTGAACCCAGAGCTAAACACTTCTCCCATTGCAAGAAGATCAATCTAGTAGGCTAAACCAAACTGATAATTCGAAGAGACTTGCAAAGATAACCAATCATACATAAAAAAATTCAGAGAAGATTCAAATATTGTTCATAGATAATCTTGATTATAAACCCACAATTCATCGGTCTCAACAAACACACCGCAAAAAGAAGATTACATCGAATAGATCTCCACAAGAGAGGGGGAGAACGTTGTATTGAGATCCAAAAAGAGAGAAGAAGCCATCTAGCTAATAACTATGGACCCGAAGGTCTGAGGTAAACTACTCACACTTCATCGGAGAGGCTATGGTGTTGATGTAGAAGCCCTGCGTGATGGATGCCCCCTCCGACGGAGCTCTGGAACAGGCCCCAAGATGGGATCTCGTGGATACAGAAGGTTGCGGCGGTGGAATTAGGTTTTTGGCTCCATCCCTGATCGTTTGAGGGTACGTAGGTATATGTAGGAGGAAAGAGTACGTCGGTGGAGCAACAAGGGGCCCACGTGGGTGGAGGGCGCGCCTGGGAGGGGGAGGGGGTAGGCGCGCCCCCTACCTCGTGGCTTCCTCCTTTATTTCTTGACGTAGGGTCCAAGTCTCCTGGATCATGTTCATTCCGAAAATCACGTTCCCGAAGGTTTCATTCTGTTTGGACTCCGTTTGATATTCCTTTTCTGCGAAACTCTGAAATAGGCAAAAAACAACAATTCTGGGCTGGGCCTCCGGTTAATAGGTTAGTCCCAAAAATAACATAAAAGTGGATAATAAAGCCCAATAATGTCCAAAATAGTAGATAATATAGAATGGAGCAATCAAAATATAGATACGTTGGAGACATATCAAAGATTCTATAGTGATCCACTGGAATCGGCCTCGGGTGACGCCTCCCTAGTCGTCGAAAGATTTCATCCCTCGCTCGATCGTTAAGGTGGGGTGAAAACTACAATTAATGCTCTATCTCCGGTGTTGGGTGGGTTCTTAGTAGGGTTAGGATTGAGGGAGACGCCGTTGCGGCAGCGTCGCGTCTGAATAAGTTTCCTTGGACTCCGTTCACGGTCAGGCGAGGTTCTTGCCTTCGTTAGGAGCCAGAGAGGTAGGGGGTCCTAGATGTCGTCGAGGTCGCGGGCTATGGTGTCAGGAGGTCGTCCGACACTGGTTGGGTTGGACCTCAGATGGTTGGCTTCCTCCTCCATGTCGGTATGATTTTCTGCTGTTGTTCTTCCTCTTTCTTTGTGTTGTTGTTAGAGGGATGTCCTGCTTTGACCGGGTGGTTGTCCCAGCCGTGGCGCTGAAACTGGATTTTAGTAATCTTCAATCTGGAAGGGACACATATAGCGGTACTCAAAGCCACAGATGGCAAAGGCTGGTGCAGGTGTGTTGGATACATATGTGTGTCCATGTCTTTTCGGCCTCAGAGCGAAAAAAAGGAGCAGTGTGGTGGTGATTATGTCGTGATGGAAGATGTTGGCATGCTTGGATTTGGTTGCCGATTTTTGTGTTGTAGAAGTCTTCTCCCAAGGTTTGGGAATGATGACACAAAACTCCGGAGATCTTGGTATTTTACTGGTTGTGTTAGGGTGTTTGTGTTTTCCTGGTTTATTATGTGTTTGTCAGGGTGTGTTTGTACGGATTAAAGACTCTATATTTGTTCGTGATTTAATACAAACATACTTCCTAAAAAATGATAGTTGGGTGAGCTGATTAATAAGAGAACCTGTAACACCCACAATGCGGCTATATTTCCCACGTGTCAGGGTACGACTTAGAGGCATAGCTGCATGGTAGGTTTGTCACAAGAGGGTAATCTTCACACAATCCCATGTACCGAATAAGAAATGGATAAAGAGTTGGCTTACAATCACCACTTCACACAAATACAAGTTTAACATACATCATCCAAAATACAATCAAGGTCCGACTACGGAACCAAAGTAAAAGAAGACAACCCCAAAAGCTAGATCCCCGATCGTCCCAACTGGGCTCCACTACTGATCATCCAGAAAAGACACAAACCAACGACTAAGATCTTCATCGAGCTCCCACTTGAGCTCGGTTGCGTCACCTGCACTACCATCATCGGCACCTGCAACTAATTGGAAGTATCTGTGAGTCATGAGGACTCAGCAATCTCACACCCGCGAGATCAAGACTATTTAAGCTTAAGGGTAGGACAGGGTAATGAGGTGGAGCTGCAGCAAGCACTAAGTATATATGGTGGCTAACATACGCAAATAAGAGCGAGAAGAGAAGCAAGGCAACAGTCATGAACTAGAAGTGATCAAGAAGTGATCCTGAAACTACTTATGTTCAAGCATAACACAAGAACCGTGTTCACTTCCCGGACTCCGCCGGAAAGAGACCATCACGGCTACACACACGGTTGATGCATTTTAATTAAGTTAAGTGTCAAGTTCTCTACAACCGGATATTAAACAAATTCGCATCTGCCACATAACTGTTGGAAATATGCCCTAGAGGCAATAATAAAATGGTTATTATCATATTTCCTTGTTCATGATAATTGTCTATTGTTCATGTTATAATTGTATTAACCGGAGACCGTAATACATGTGTGAATACGTAGACCATAATATGTCCCTATTAAGCCTCTAGTTGACTAGCTCGTTGATCAATAGATGGTTACGGTTTCCTGACCATGGACATTGGTGTCGTTGATAACGGGATCACATCATTAGGAGAATGATGTGATGGACAAGACCCAATCCTAAGCATAGCACAAGATCGTGTAGTTCGTCTGCTAAAACTTTTCTAATGTCAAGTATCATTTCCTTGGACCATGAGATTGTGCAACTCCCGGATACCGTAGGAATGCTTTGGGTGTGCCAAACGTCACAACATAACTGGGTGGCTATAAAGGCACACTACGGGTATCTCCGAAAGTGTCTGTTGGGTTGGCACGAATCGAGACTGGGATTTGTCACTCTGTGTGACGGAGAGGTATCTCTGGGCCCACTCGGTAGGACATCATCATAATGAGCTCAATGTGACCAAAGAGTTGATCACGGGATGATGTGTTACGAAACGAGTAAAAGTGGCTTGCCGGTAACGAGATTGAATGAGGTATTGGGATACCGACGATCGAATCTCGGGCAAGTAACGTGCCGATTGACAAAGGGAATTGTATACAGGATTGATTGAATCCTCGACATCGTGGTTCATCCGATGAGATCATCATCGAACATGTGGGAGCCAACATGGGTATCCAGATCCCGCTGTTGGTTATTGGCTAGAGAGCTATCTCGGTCATGTCTGCATGATTCCCGAACCCGTAGGGTCTACACACTTAAGGTTCGGTGACGCTAGAGTTGTTATGGGAATTAGTGTGCAGTTACCGAATGTTGTTCGGAGTCCCGGATGAGATCCCGGACGTCATGAGGAGTTCCATAATGGTCCGGAGGTAAAGATTTATATATGGGAAGTCCTATTTTGGCCACCGGAAAATGTTCGGGATTTTTCGGTATTGTACCGGGAAGGTTCTAGAAGGTTCCGGAGTGGGGCTCACCTACATGGGGGGACCCACATGAACGTGGGTAGTGGGGGAAAGGCCCCACACCCCTGGTCAAGGCGCACCAAGATCCCCCCTTAGAAGGAATAAGATCATATCCCGAAGGGATAAGATCAAGATCCCTAAAAAGGGGGGATAACAATCGGTGGGGAAAGGAAATGATGGGATTTCTTTCCCCCACCTTTGCCAACGCCCCAATGGACTTGGAGGGCAAGAAACCAGCCCCCTCCACCCCTATATATAGTGGGGAGGCACATGGGAGCCGCACCCCTTCCCCTGGCGCAGCCCTCTCCCTCCCCAACACCTCCTCCTCCTCCTCCGTAGTGCTTGGCGAAGCTCTGCCGGAGAACTGCAAGCTCCACCACCACGCCGTCGTGCTGCCGGAGCTCTCCCTCAACTTCTCCTCTCCCCTTGCTGGATCAAGAAGGAGGAGACATCCCCGGTCTGTACGTGTGTTGAACGCGGAGGCGCCGTTGTTCGGCGCTTAGATCAGAATCAATCGCGATCTGAATCGCTATGAGTACGACTCCTTCATCCGCGTTCTTGTAACGCTTCCGCATTGCGATCTTCAAGGGTATGAAGATGCACTCCCCTCTCTCTCGTTGCTAGTCTATCCATAGATTGATCTTGGTGATGCGTAGAATTTTTTTAATTTCTGCAACGACACCCAACAGTGGCATCATGAGCTAGGTCTATGCATAGTTTCTATGCACGAGTAGAACACAAGTTGTTGTGGGCGTCGATTTTGTCAATTTACTTGCCGTTACTAGTCTTATCTTGATTCAGCGGCATCGTGGGATGAACCGGCCCAGACCGACCTTACACGTACGCTTACGTGAGCAGGTTCCACCGACTGACATGCACTAGTTGCATAAGGTGACTAGTGGGTGTCCGTCTCTCCCACTTTAGTCGGATCGGATTCGATGAATAGGGTCCTTATGAAGGGTAAATAGAAATTGGCATATCACGTTATGGCTTTTGTGTAGGTAAGAAACGTTCTTGCTAGAAACCCATAGCAACCACGTAAAACATGCAAGAACAATTAGAGGACGTCTAACTTGTTTTTGTAGGGTATGCTATGTGATGTGATATGGCCAAAAGGATGTGATGAATTATATATATATATATATGTGATGTATGAGATTGATCATGTTATTGTAATAGGAATCACGACTTGCATGTCGATGAGTATGACAACCGGCAGGAGCCATAGGAGTTGTCTTAATTTATTGTATGACCTGCGTGTCATTGAAAACACCATGTAATTACTTTACTTTATTGCTAACCGTTAGCCATAGTAGTAGAAGTAATAGTTGGCGAGACAACTTCATGAAGACACGATGATGGAGATCATGGTGTCATGCCGGTGACGAAGGTGATCATGCCGCGCCTCAAAGATGAAGATCAAAGACGCGAGATGATATTGGCCATATCATGTCACTCTATGATTTGCATGTGATGTTTGTCATGTTTACATCTTATTTGCTTAGAACAACGGTAGCATAAATAAGATGATCCCTCATAAAATTTCAAGAAAGTGTTCCCCCTAACTATGCACCATTGCGAAAGTTCGTTGTTTCGAAGCACCACGTGTTGATGGGGTGTGATAGATTCTAACGTTCGCGTACAACGGGTGTAAGCCAGATTTACACATGCAAAATACTTAGGCTGACTTGATGAGCCTAGCATGTACAGACATGGCCTCGGAACACAAGAGACCGAAAGGTCGAACATGAGTCGTATAGTGGATACGATCAACATGAAGATGTTCACCGATGATGACTAGTCCGTCTCACGTGATGATCGGACACGGCCTAGTTGACTCAAATCATGTATCACTTAGATGACTAGAGGGATGTCTATATGAGTGGGAGTTCATTAAATAATTTGATTAGATGAACTTAATTATCATAGACATAGTCAAAAGGTCTTTGCAAATTATGTCGTAGCTCACGCTTTGGTTCTACTGTTTTAGATATGTTCCTAGAGAAAATTTAGTTGAGAGTTGACAATAGCAATTATGTGGACTGGGTCCGTAAACTGAGGATTGTCCTCATTGCTGCGCAGAAGGATTATGTCCTTAATGCACCACTCAGTGTGCTGAACCTCGAGCGTCGGTTTTGGATGTTGCGAACATCTGACATGCACGTTTTGATGACTACATGATAGTTCAGTGCGTAGTGCTAAATGGTTTAGAATTGAGGCAACCAAGACGTTTTTGAAACATCGCAGAACATATGAGATGTTCCAAGGACTGAAATTAGGATTTCAGACTAGTGCCCACGTCAAGAGGTATGAGACCTTTGACAAGTTTCTTAAGCCTGCAAACAAAGGAGAAAAGCTCAATCGTTGAGTATGTGCTCAGATTGGATGAGTACTACAATCGCTTGAATCGAGTGGGAGTTAATCTTCCAGATGAGATAGTGATGGTTCTCCAAAGTTACTGCCACCAAGCTACTAGAGCTTCGTGATGAACTATAACATATCAGGGATAGATATTATGATCCTTGAGCTATTCGCGACACCGCAAAAGTAGAAATCAAATAGGAGCAGCAATTGTTGATTGTTAGTAAAACCACTAGTTTCAAGAAGGGCAAGGGCAAGAAAGGGATACTTCATGAAACGACAAATCAGTTGCTGCTCTAGTGAAGAAACCCAAGGTTGAACCCAAACCCGAGACTAAGTGCTTCTGAAATGAGGGGAACGGTCACTGAAGCAGAACTACCCTAGATGCTTGGTAGATGAGAAGGTTGGCAAGGCCGATAGAAGTATATTGGATATAAATTATAATGTGTACTTTACTAGTACTCCTAGTAGCACCAGGGTATTAAATACCGGTTCGGTTTCTAAGTGGTAGTAAATCGAAATAAAAAGCTACGGAATAAATGGAGACTAGGTGAAGGTGAGATGACGATATGTGTTGGAAGTGTTTCCAAGGTTGATGTGATCAAGCATCGCATGCTCCCTCTACCATCGAGATTGGTGTTAAACCTAAATAATTGTTATTTGGTGTTTGCGTTGAGCATAGACATGATTGGATTATGTTTATCACAATACGATTATTCATTTAAGGAGAATAGTGGTTACTCTATTTATGTGAATAATACCTTCAATGGTCTTGCACCTAAAATGAATGGTTCATTGAATCTCGATCATAGTGATACAGATGTTCATGCCAAAAGATATAAGATAGTAATGATAGTACGACATACCTGTGGCACTGCCATTTGAGTCATATTGCTATAAACCGCTTGAAGAAGCTCCATGTTGATGGATCTTTGGACTCACTCATTTTTTGAAAAGTTTGAGACATGCGAACCATGTCTATTGGTTTATACGCATGAAGAAACTCCATGCAGATGGATCATTCGGACTCACTTGATTTTGAATCACTTGAGACATGCAAATCATACCACATGGGCAAGATGACTGAGAGGCCTCGTTTTCAGTGAGATGAAACAAGAGAGCAACTTGTTGGAAGTAATACATTTGATGTGTGCAATCCAATGTGTGCTGAGGCACGCAGTGAATATCCTTATGCTCTTACTTCACAGATGATTTGAGTAGATTCTAAGTATATTTACTTGATGAAACACAAGTCTGAATTATTGAAAGGTTCAAGTAATTTCATAGTGAAGTTGAAGATCGTCGTGACAAGAGGATAAAATGTCTATGATATGATCATAGAGATGAATATCTGAGTTACGTGTTTGGTACACAACTAAGACATTGTGGAAATTGTTTCACAACTAATGCCGCCTGGAACACCATAGTGTGATGGTGTGTCCGAACATCATAGCTACACCCTATTGGATGTGGTGCAAACCATGATGTCTCTTATCGAATTACCACTATCGTTTATGGGTTAGGCATTAGAGACAACCACATTCACTTTAAATAGGGCACCACGTAATTCCGTTGAGATGACACCGTATGAACTATGGTTTAGAGAAACCTAAGCTGTCATTTCTTAAAAGTTTGGGGCTGCGACGCTTATGTGAAAAGGGTTTAGCCTGATAAGCTCGAACCCAAAGCGGATAAATGCATTTTCATAGGACACCCAAAACATTTGGGTATACCTCCTATTTCGGATCCGGAAGCAAAAATGATTGTTTCTGGAAACGGGTCCTTTCTCAAGGAAAAGTTTCTCTCGAAAGAATTGGGTGGGAGGATGGTGGAGACTTGATGAGGTTATTGAACCGTCACTTCAACCACTGTGTAGCAGGGCATAGGAAGTTGTTCCTGTAGCGCCTACACCAATTGAAGTGGAAGCTGATGATAGTGATCATGAAACATTGGATCAAGTCACTACCAAACCTCGTAGGTCGACAAGGATGCGTACTATTTCAGAGTGGTACGTAATCCTGTCTTGGAGGTCATATTGCTAGACAACAATGAACCTACGAGCTATGGAGAAACGATGGTGGGCCCGGATTCCGACAAATGGCTCGAGGCCATAAAATCCAAGAGGATCCATGTGTGAAAACAAAGTATAGACTTTGGAAAAACTACTTGATGGTCGTAAGGCTATTGGGTACAGATGGATTTTAAAAGGAAGACGGACAATGATGGTAAGTATCACCATCAAGAAAGCTCGACTTGTCGTTAAGATGTTTTCCGACAAGTTCAAGGAGTTGACTGCGGTGAGACTTTCTCACTCATAGCGATGCTAAGAGTCTGTTGGAATTGTATTAGTAGTTACTGCATTATTTATGAAATCTTGCAGATAGGATGTCAAAACATTGTTTCCCCGACAATTTTCTTGAGGAAAGGTTATACTCCCTCCATTCCCTTATATAGTGCATATAGTTCTCAGCTCATATACCAATGAGTGAGGTGGAGGGTGTACTTTGGACGATGATACCCATGTCCTTCCATCCGGTCTCAAAGAGTACTAGTACATCTTTTTCTCTCCCTGTCTCGTTTCTCTCCATCTCTGCTTGGAGCAATGTCACAAATAAATTTAGATAGCTGGATCGAACTCACACAACTAGTGCGTTGATTTATTTGCCGAATAGAGGACGAACTGGGCAGGCACATACTGAGCTGAGCGTTCACTAAAACTTGGAGAAGGAGCAGCCACCGCGAGCGTGTACTCACCGGTCGAAGTGGCAGCGAGCTGTAGTGGCTTGGTCTCGCCGTTGGTGTGTCCTGACGACTTGGTCTCGCCGGCCGTGGTGAACGAGCAGACACCAGCCGTGGATGCATCCTCCAGTCCTCGAACAGCGGTGTCGCCGCCAGAAAAGGCTCCGCTCCGTGTCCAAGAACTCGCCCAGACTCGTCGGCGGCTTTGTTGGCGTCGTGGCGGCAAAGCCATTACCAGCTTCCACCCTGCCGCCGTCCCCTCCTTCGGCATCCGCCCGCGTAGGCCCTTCCTCTCCTACCGGCACCATCGGCGCCCTCGCCAACCGCCGGTGCTCACCACCTTCGAGCACCGACACGCCCATCAGTGTCCCAACGCCGGGCTCCGGTTCGGAAAGAAAGACTCCGCCGGGGGATGGCGTGCATCCGGCGAGGAGATCAGGGATCTTTCATTCGATTTGGTTCGAATGAGCGAACAAAGAAAGGGGAGCTATGCGGGAGGAAGAGGATAAAGGCAAGGGTTATTTTCGTCCAAAGGAGGGTGGGGGAAGCTAATACGCACTACAAATCGGAATTTTTCCAAAAAGCTTATGCGCACTACATAAGGGAACGGAGGGAGTATGTGATACAACCAGAAGGGTTTTGTCAATCCTAAAAGATGCTAACAAGTATGCAAAGCTCCAGCAATCCTTCTAAGGACTGGAGTAAGCATCTCGGAGTTGGAATATACGCTTTGATGAGATGATCAAAGATTTTGGGTTTATACAAAGTTTATGAGAAACTTGTATTTCCAAAGAAGTGAGTTTGGAGCACTATAGAATTTCTGATGAGTATATGTTGTTGACATATTGTTGATCAGAAATGATGTAGAATTTCTGGAAAGCATATAGGTGTGACGCCCGGATAGTTACGCTACAGTAACCCTCCGGTAATGATGCCACGTGTTGGGGAACGCAGTAATTTCAAAAAATTTCCTACGCACACGCAAGATCATGGTGATGCACAACAACGAGAGGGAAGAGTGTTGTCTACGTACCAACGCAGACCGACTGCGGAAGCGATCACACAACGTAGAGGAAGTAGTCGTACGTCTTCTTCCCGATCCGATCGATCCAAGCACCGTTACTCCGGCACCTCCGAGTTCTTAGCACACGTTCAGCTCGATGACGTTCCTCGGGCTCCGATCCAGCAAAGCGTCGAGGAAGAGTTCCGTCAGCACGACGGCGTGATGACGATCTTGATGTACTACCGACGCAGGGCTTCGCCTAAGCACTACAACGGTACGATCGAGGTGGAATTTGGTGGCAGGGGGCACCGCACACGGCTAAGGAACGATCTCAAGGATCAAGTTGTGTCTCTCTGGGGTGCCCCCTGCCCCCGTATATAAAGGCCAGGGGCAAGGGGGTCGGCCGGCTAGGAGGGAGGCGCAGGGAGGAGTCCCACTCCTACCGGGAGTAGGACTCCTTCCCCCAAATCCTATTCCTAGTAGGACTCTTCGGGAGAAAGAGAAGAGAGGGGGGCCGGCCCCTTCTCCTAGTCCTAATAGGACTAGGGAAGGGGGGTTCGGCTGGCTAGCTTGTGGGCTGCCCCTTCTCTCTTTTCCACTAAGGCCCAATAGGCCCATTTGCCTCCCGGGGGGTTCCGGTAACCCTCCCGGTAATCCGGTAAAATCCCGATTTCACCCGGAACACTTCCGGTGCCCAAACATAGGCTTCCAATATATCAATCTTTACGTCTCGACCATTTCGAGACTCCTCGTCATGTCCGTGATCTCATCCGGGACTCCGAACAACCTTCGGTACATCAAAATGCATAAACTCATAATAACTGTCATCGTAACGTTAAGCGTGCGGACCCTACGGTTTGAGAACAATGTAGACATGACCGAGACACGTCTCCGGTCAATAACCAATAGCGGGACCTGGATGCCCATATTGGCTCCTACATATTCTACGAAGATCTTTATCGGTCAGACCGCATAACAACATACGTTGTTCCCTTTGTCATCGGTATGTTACTTGCCCGAGATTCGATCGTCGGTATCCAATACCTAGTTCAATCTCGTTACCGGCAAGTCTCTTTACTCGTTCCGTAATACATCATCTCACAACTAACTTATTAGTTGCAGTGCTTGCAAGGCTTATGTGATGTGCATTACCGAGAGGGCCCAGAGATACCTCTCCGACAATCGGAGTGACAAACCCTAATCTCGAAATACGCCAACCCAACATCTACCATTGGAGACACCTGTAGTACTCCTTTATAATCACCCAGTTATGTTGTGACGTTTGGTAGTACCCAAAGTGTTCCTTCGGTAAACGGGAGTTGCATAATCTCATAGTTATAGGAACATGTATAAGTCATGAAGAAAGCAATAGCAACATACTAAACGATCGGGTGCTAAGCTAATGGAATGGGTCATGTCAATCAGATCATTCTACTAATGATGTGACCTCGTTAATCAAATAACAACCCCTTGTTCATGGTTAGGAAACATAACCATCTTTGATTAACGAGCTAGTCAAGTAGAGGCATACTGGTGACACTCTGTTGGTCTATGTATTCACACATGTATTATGTTTCTGGTTAATACAATTCTAGCATGAATAATAAACATTTATCATGATGTAAGGAAATAAATAATAACTTTATTATTGCCTCTAGGGCATATTTCCTTCAGTCTCCCACTTGCACTAGAGTCAATAATCTAGATTACACTGTAATGATTCTAACACCCATGGAGCCTTGGTGCTGATCATGTTTTGCTCGTGGAAGAGGCTTAGTCAACGGGTCTGCAACATTCAGATCCGTATGTATCTTGCAAATCTCTATGTCTCCCACCTGGACTAAATCCCGGATGGAGTTGAAGCGTCTCTTGATGTGTTTGGTTCTTTTGTGAAATCTGGATTCCTTTGCCAAGGCAATTGCACCAGTATTGTCACAGAAGATTTTCATTGGACCCGATGCACTAGGTATGACACCTAGATCGGATATGAACTCCTTCATCCAGACTCCTTCGTTTGCTGCTTCCGAAGCAGCTATGTACTCCGCTTCACATGTAGATCCCGCTACGACGCTTTGTTTAGAACTGCACCAACTGACAGCTCCACCGTTTAAAGTAAACACGTATCCGGTTTGCGATTTAGAATCGTCCGGATCAGTGTCAAAGCTTGCATCAACGTAACCTCTTACGGTGAGCTCTTTGTCACCTCCATATACGAGAAACATATTCTTAGTCCTTTTCAGGTATTTCAGGATGTTCTTGACCGCTGTCCAGTGATCCATTCCAGGATTACTTTGGTACCTCCCTGCTAAACTTATAGCAAGGCACACATCAGGTCTGGTACACAGCATTGCATACATGATAGAGCCTATGGCTGAAGCATAGGGAACATCTTTCATTTTCTCTCTATCTTCTGCAGTGGTCGGGCATTGAGTCTTACTCAACTTCACACCTTGTAGCACAGGCAAGAACCCTTTCTTTGCTTGATCCATCTTGAACTTCTTCAAAATTTTGTCAAGGTATGTGCATTGTGAAAGTCCAATTAAGCGTTTTGATCTATCTCTATAGATTTTTATGCCTAATATGTATGCAGCTTCCCCGAGGTCTTTCATCGAAAAACTTTTATTCAAGTATCCCTTTATGCTATCCAGAAATTCTATATCATTTCCAGTTAGCAATATGTCATCCACATATAATATCAGAAATGCTACAGAGCTCCCACTCACTTTCTTGTAAATACAGGCTTCTCCAAAAGTCTGTATAAAGCCAAATGCTTTGATCACACTATCAAAGCGTTTATTCCAACTCCGAGATGCTTGCACCAGTCCATAAATGGATCGCTGGAGTTTGCATACTTTGTTAGCTCCTTTTGGATCGACAAAACCTTCTGGTTGTACCATATACAACTCTTCTTCCAGAAATCCATTCAGGAATGCAGTTTTGACATCCATTTGCCATATTTCGTAATCATAAAATGCGGCAATTGCTAACATAATTCTGACGGACTTAAGCATCGCTACGGGTGAGAAGGTCTCATCGTAGTCAACCCCTTGAACTTGTCGAAAACTTTTTGCGACAAGTCGAGCTTTATAGACAGTAACATTACCGTCAGCGTCAGTCTTTTTCTTGAAGATCCATTTATTCTCAATTGCTTGCCGATCATCGGGCAAGTCAACCAAAGTCCATACTTTGTTCTCATACATGGATCCCATCTCAGATTTCATGGCCTCAAGCCACTTTGCGGAATCTGGGCTCACCATCGCTTCTTCATAGTTCGTAGGTTCATCATGATCTAGCATCATGACTTCCAGAACTGGATTACCGTACCACTCTGGTGCGGATCTCACTCTGGTTGATCTACGTGGTTCAGTAGTATCTCGATCTGAAGCTTCGTGATCATCATCATTAGCTTCCTCACTGATTGGCATAGGTGTCGCAGAAACAGTTTTCTGTGATGTACTATTTTCCAATAAGGGAGCAGGTACAGTTACCTCGTCAAGTTCTACTTTCCTCCCACTCACTTCTTTCGAGAGAAACTCCTTCTCTAGAAATGATCCATTCTTAGCAACGAATGTCTTGCCTTCGGATCTGTGATAGAAGGTATACCCAACAGTTTCCTTTGGGTATCCTATGAAGACACATTTCTCCGCTTTGGGTTCGAGCTTATCAGGTTGAAGCTTTTTCACATAAGCATCGCAGCCCCAAACTTTAAGAAACGACAACTTTGGTTTCTTGCCAAACCATAGTTCATAAGGCGTCGTCTCAACGGATTTTGATGGTGCCCTATTTAATGTGAATGCGGCCGTCTCTAAAGCATAACCCCAAAACGATAGCGGTAAATCAGTAAGAGACATCATAGATCGCACCATATCTAGTAAAGTACGATTACGACGTTCGGACACACCATTACGCTGTGGTGTTCCGGGTGGCGTGAGTTGCGAAACTATTCCACAATTTTTCAAATGTATACCAAACTCGTAACTCAAATATTCTCCTCCACGATCAGATCGTAGAAACTTTATTTTCTTGTTACGATGATTTTCAACTTCACTCTGAAATTCTTTGAACCTTTCAAATGTTTCAGATTTATGTTTCATTAAGTAGATATACCCATATTTGCTTAAATCATCTGTGAAGGTGAGAAAATAACGATATCCGCCACGAGCCTCAATATTCATCGGACCACATACATCGGTATGTATGATTTGCAACAAATCTGTTGCTCTCTCCATAGTACCGGAGAACGGTGTTTTAGTCATCTTGCCTATGAGGCACGGTTCGCAAGTACCAAGTGATTCATAATCAAGTGATTCCAAAAGCCCATCAGTATGGAGTTTCTTCATGCGCTTTACACCGATATGACCTAAACGGCAGTGCCACAAATAAGTTGCACCATCATTATTAACTTTGCATCTTTTGGCTTCTACATTATGAATATGTGTATCACTATCTTCGAGATTCAACAAGAATAGACCACTCTTCAAAGGTGCATGACCATAAAAGATATTATTCATATAAATAGAACAACCATTATTCTCTGATTTAAATGAATAACCGTCTCGCATTAAACAAGATCCAGATATAATGTTCATGCTCAACGCTGGCACCAAATAACAATTATTTAGGTCTAATATTAATCCCGAAGGTAGATGTAGAGGTAGCGTGCCGACCGCGATCACATCGACTTTGGAACCGTTTCCCACGCGCATCGTCACCTCGTCCTTTACTAGCGTCCGCTTATTCCGTAGTCCCTGTTTCGAGTTGCAAATATTAGCAACAGAACCAGTATCAAATACCCAGGTGCTACTGCGAGCTCTAGTAAGGTACACATCAATAACATGTATAGCACATATACCTTTGCTCACTTTGCCATCCTTCTTATCCGCCAAATACTTGGGGCAGTTCCGCTTCCAGTGACCAGTCTGCTTGCAGTAGAAGCACTCAGTTTCAGGCTTAGGTCCAGACTTGGGTTTCTTCTCCTGAGCAGCAACTTTCTTGCTGTTCTTCTTGAAGTTTCCCTTCTTCTTCCCTTTGCCCTTTTTCTTGAAACTAGTGGTTTTGTTAACCATCAACACTTGATGCTCCCTTTTGATTTCTACCTCCGCAGCTTTCAGCATTGCGAAGAGCTCGGGAATAGTCTTGTTCATCCCTTGCATATTATAGTTCATCACGAAGCTCTTGTAGCTTGGTGGCAGTGATTGGAGAATTCTGTCAATGACGCAGTCATCTAGAAGATTAACTCCCATCTGAATCAAGTGATTATTATACCCAGACATCTTGAGTATATGCTCACTGACAGAACTGTTCTCCTCCATCTTACAGCTATAGAACTTATTGGAGACTTCATATCTCTCAATTCGGGCATTTGCTTGAAATATTAACTTCAACTCCTGGAACATCTCATATGCTCCATGACGTTCAAAACGTCGTTGAAGTCCCGATTCTAAGCCGTAAAGCATGGCACACTGAACTATTGAGTAGTCATCAGCTTTGCTCTGCCAGACGTTCATAACATCTGGCGTTGCTCCAGCAGCAGGCCTGTCACCCAGCGGTGCTTCCAGGACGTAATTCTTCTGTGCAGCAATGAGGATAATCCTCAGGTTACGGACCCAATCCGTGTAATTGCTACCATCATCTTTCAACTTTGCTTTCTCAAGGAACGCATTAAAATTCAACGGAACAATAGCACGAGCCATCTATCTACAAGCAACATAAACAAGCAAGATACTATCAGGTACTAAGTTCATGATAAGTTTAAGTTCAGTTAATCAAATTACTTAGGAACTCCCACTTAGATAGACATCCCTCTAATCCTCTAAGTGATCACGTGATCCAAATCAACTAAACCATAACCGATCATCACGTGAGATGGAGTAGTTTTCAATGGTGAACATCGTCATGTTGATCATATCTACTATATGATTCACGCTCGACCTTTCGGTCTCTGTGTTCCGAGGCCATATCTGCATATGCTAGGCTCGTAAAGTTTAACCTGAGTATTCTGCGTGTGCAAAACTGGCTTGCACCCGTTGTAGATGGACGTAGAGCTTATCACACCCGATCATCATGTGGTGTCTGGGCACGACGAACTTTGGCAACGGTGCATACTCAGGGAGAACACTTCTTGATAATTTAGTGAGAGATCATCTTATAATGCTACCGTCAATCAAAGCAAGATAAGATGCATAAAAGGATAAACATCACATGCAATCAATATAAGTGATATGATATGGCCATCATCATCTTGTGCTTGTGATCTCCATCTCCGAAGCACCATCATGATCACCATCGTCACCGGCGCGACACCTTGATCTCCATCGTAGCATCGTTGTCGTCTCGCCAATCTTATGCTTCCACGACTATTACTACCGTTTAGTAATCTAGTAAAGCATTACATCGCGATTGCATTGCATACAATAAAGCGACAACCATATGGCTCCTGCCAGTTGCCGATAACTTAGTTACAAAACATGATCATCTCATACAATAAAATCAGCATCATGCCTTGACCATATCACATCACAACATACCCTGCAAAAACGAGTTAGACGTCCTCTACTTTGTTGTTGCAAGTTTTACGTGGCTGCTACGGGCTTAAGTAAGAACTCATCTCACCTACGCATCAAAACCACAACGATAGTTCGTCAAATAGACTCTGTTTTAACCTTCTCAAGGACCGGGCGTAGTCACACTTGGTTCAACTAAAGTTGGAGAGACAGTCTTCCGCAAGCCATCTATGTGCAAAGCACGTCGAGGGAACCGGTCTCGCGTAAGAGTACGCGTAAGGTTGGTCCGGATCGTCTCAACCAACAATACCGCCGAACCAAAGTATGACATGCTGGTAGGCAGTATGACTTGTATCGCCCACAACTCACTTGTGTTCTACTCGTGCATATAACATCAAACCATAAAACCTAGGCTCGGATGCCACTGTTGGGGAACGCAGTAATTTTAAAAAAATTCCTACGCACACGCAAGATCATGGTGATGCACAGCAACGAGAGGGAAGAGTGTTGTCTACGTACCAACGCAGACCGACTGCGGAAGCGATCACACAACGTAGAGGAAGTAGTCGTACGTCTTCTTCCCGATCCGATCGATCCAAGCACCGTTACTCCGGCACCTCCGAGTTCTTAGCACACGTTCAGCTCGATGACGTTCCTCGGGCTCCGATCCAGCAAAGCGTCGAGGAAGAGTTCCGTCAGCATGACGGCGTGATGACGATCTTGATGTACTACCGACGCAGGGCTTCGCCTAAGTACTACAACGGTACGATCGAGGTGGAATTTGGTGGCAGGGGGCACCGCACACGGCTAAGGAACGATCTCAAGGATCAAGTTGTGTCTCTCTGGGGTGCCCCCTGCCCCCGTATATAAAGGCCAGGGGCAAGGGGGTCGGCCGGCTAGGAGGGAGGCGCAGGGAGGAGTCCCACTCCTACCGGGAGTAGGACTCCTTCCCCCAAATCCTATTCCTAGTAGGACTCTTCGGGAGAAAGAGAAGAGAGGGGGGCCAGCCCCTTCTCCTAGTCCTAATAGGACTAGGGAAGGGGGGTTTGGCCGGCTAGCTTGTGGGCTGCCCCTTCTCTCTTTTCCACTAAGGCCCAATAGGCCCATTTGCCTCCCGGGGGGTTCCGGTAACCCTCCCGGTAATCCGGTAAAATCCCGATTTCACCCGGAACACTTCCGGTGCCCAAACATAGGCTTCCAATATATCAATCTTTACGTCTCGACCATTTCGAGACTCCTCGTCATGTCCGTGATCTCATCCGGGACTCCGAACAACCTTCGGTACATCAAAATGCATAAACTCATAATAACTGTCATCGTAACGTTAAGCGTGCGGACCCTACGATTTGAGAACAATGTAGACATGACCGAGACACGTCTCCGGTCAATAACCAATAGCGGGACCTGGATGCCCATATTGGCTCCTACATATTCTACGAAGATCTTTATCGGTCAGACCGCATAACAACATGCGTTGTTCCCTTTGTCATCGGTATGTTACTTGCCCGAGATTCGATCGTCGGTATCCAATACCTAGTTCAATCTCGTTACCGGCAAGTCTCTTTACTCGTTCCGTAATACATCATCTCACAACTAACTTATTAGTTGCAGTGCTTGCAAGGCTTATGTGATGTGCATTACCGAGAGGGCCCAGAGATACCTCTCCGACAATCGGAGTGACAAACCCTAATCTCGAAATACGCCAACCCAACATCTACCATTGGAGACACCTGTAGTACTCCTTTATAATCACCCAGTTACGTTGTGACGTTTGGTAGTACCCAAAGTGTTCCTTCGGTAAACGGGAGTTGCATAATCTCATAGTTATAGGAACATGTATAAGTCATGAAGAAAGCAATAGCAACATACTAAACGATCGGGTGCTAAGCTAATGGAATGGGTCATGTCAATCAGATCATTCTACTAATGATGTGACCTCGTTAATCAAATAACAACCCCTTGTTCATGGTTAGGAAACATAACCATCTTTGATTAACGAGCTAGTCAAGTAGAGGCATACTGGTGACACTCTGTTGGTCTATGTATTCACACATGTATTATGTTTCTGGTTAATACAATTCTAGCATGAATAATAAACATTTATCATGATGTAAGGAAATAAATAATAACTTTATTATTGCCTCTAGGGCATATTTCCTTCAGTCTCCCACTTGCACTAGAGTCAATAATCTAGATTACACTGTAATGATTCTAACACCCATGGAGCCTTGGTGCTGATCATGTTTTGCTCGTGGAAGAGGCTTAGTCAACGGGTCTGCAACATTCAGATCCGTATGTATCTTGCAAATCTCTATGTCTCCCACCTGGACTAAATCCCGGATGGAGTTGAAGCGTCTCTTGATGTGTTTGGTTCTTTTGTGAAATCTGGATTCCTTTGCCAAGGCAATTGCACCAGTATTGTCACAGAAGATTTTCATTGGACCCGATGCACTAGGTATGACACCTAGATCGGATATGAACTCCTTCATCCAGACTCCTTCGTTTGCTGCTTCCGAAGCAGCTATGTACTCCGCTTCACATGTAGATCCCGCTACGACGCTTTGTTTAGAACTGCACCAACTGACAGCTCCACCGTTTAAAGTAAACACGTATCCGGTTTGCGATTTAGAATCGTCCGGATCAGTGTCAAAGCTTGCATCAACGTAACCTCTTACGGTGAGCTCTTTGTCACCTCCATATACGAGAAACATATTCTTAGTCCTTTTCAGGTATTTCAGGATGTTCTTGACCGCTGTCCAGTGATCCATTCCAGGATTACTTTGGTACCTCCCTGCTAAACTTATAGCAAGGCACACATCAGGTCTGGTACACAGCATTGCATACATGATAGAGCCTATGGCTGAAGCATAGGGAACATCTTTCATTTTCTCTCTATCTTCTGCAGTGGTCGGGCATTGAGTCTTACTCAACTTCACACCTTGTAGCACAGGCAAGAACCCTTTCTTTGCTTGATCCATCTTGAACTTCTTCAAAATTTTGTCAAGGTATGTGCATTGTGAAAGTCCAATTAAGCGTTTTGATCTATCTCTATAGATTTTTATGCCTAATATGTATGCAGCTTCCCCGAGGTCTTTCATCGAAAAACTTTTATTCAAGTATCCCTTTATGCTATCCAGAAATTCTATATCATTTCCAGTTAGCAATATGTCATCCACATATAATATCAGAAATGCTACAGAGCTCCCACTCACTTTCTTGTAAATACAGGCTTCTCCAAAAGTCTGTATAAAGCCAAATGCTTTGATCACACTATCAAAGCGTTTATTCCAACTCCGAGATGCTTGCACCAGTCCATAAATGGATCGCTGGAGTTTGCATACTTTGTTAGCTCCTTTTGGATCGACAAAACCTTCTGGTTGTACCATATACAACTCTTCTTCCAGAAATCCATTCAGGAATGCAGTTTTGACATCCATTTGCCATATTTCGTAATCATAAAATGCGGCAATTGCTAACATAATTCTGACGGACTTAAGCATCGCTACGGGTGAGAAGGTCTCATCGTAGTCAACCCCTTGAACTTGTCGAAAACTTTTTGCGACAAGTCGAGCTTTATAGACAGTAACATTACCGTCAGCGTCAGTCTTTTTCTTGAAGATCCATTTATTCTCAATTGCTTGCCGATCATCGGGCAAGTCAACCAAAGTCCATACTTTGTTCTCATACATGGATCCCATCTCAGATTTCATGGCCTCAAGCCACTTTGCGGAATCTGGGCTCACCATCGCTTCTTCATAGTTCGTAGGTTCATCATGATCTAGCATCATGACTTCCAGAACTGGATTACCGTACCACTCTGGTGCGGATCTCACTCTGGTTGATCTACGTGGTTCAGTAGTATCTCGATCTGAAGCTTCGTGATCATCATCATTAGCTTCCTCACTGATTGGCATAGGTGTCGCAGAAACAGTTTTCTGTGATGTACTATTTTCCAATAAGGGAGCAGGTACAGTTACCTCGTCAAGTTCTACTTTCCTCCCACTCACTTCTTTCGAGAGAAACTCCTTCTCTAGAAATGATCCATTCTTAGCAACGAATGTCTTGCCTTCGGATCTGTGATAGAAGGTATACCCAACAGTTTCCTTTGGGTATCCTATGAAGACACATTTCTCCGCTTTGGGTTCGAGCTTATCAGGTTGAAGCTTTTTCACATAAGCATCGCAGCCCCAAACTTTAAGAAACGACAACTTTGGTTTCTTGCCAAACCATAGTTCATAAGGCGTCGTCTCAACGGATTTTGATGGTGCCCTATTTAATGTGAATGCGGCCGTCTCTAAAGCATAACCCCAAAACGATAGCGGTAAATCAGTAAGAGACATCATAGATCGCACCATATCTAGTAAAGTACGATTACGACGTTCGGACACACCATTACGCTGTGGTGTTCCGGGTGGCGTGAGTTGCGAAACTATTCCACAATTTTTCAAATGTATACCAAACTCGTAACTCAAATATTCTCCTCCACGATCAGATCGTAGAAACTTTATTTTCTTGTTACGATGATTTTCAACTTCACTCTGAAATTCTTTGAACCTTTCAAATGTTTCAGATTTATGTTTCATTAAGTAGATATACCCATATTTGCTTAAATCATCTGTGAAGGTGAGAAAATAACGATATCCGCCACGAGCCTCAATATTCATCGGACCACATACATCGGTATGTATGATTTGCAACAAATCTGTTGCTCTCTCCATAGTACCGGAGAACGGTGTTTTAGTCATCTTGCCTATGAGGCACGGTTCGCAAGTACCAAGTGATTCATAATCAAGTGATTCCAAAAGCCCATCAGTATGGAGTTTCTTCATGCGCTTTACACCGATATGACCTAAACGGCAGTGCCACAAATAAGTTGCACCATCATTATTAACTTTGCATCTTTTGGCTTCTACATTATGAATATGTGTATCACTATCTTCGAGATTCAACAAGAATAGACCACTCTTCAAAGGTGCATGACCATAAAAGATATTATTCATATAAATAGAACAACCATTATTCTCTGATTTAAATGAATAACCGTCTCGCATTAAACAAGATCCAGATATAATGTTCATGCTCAACGCTGGCACCAAATAACAATTATTTAGGTCTAATATTAATCCCGAAGGTAGATGTAGAGGTAGCGTGCCGACCGCGATCACATCGACTTTGGAACCGTTTCCCATGCGCATCGTCACCTCGTCCTTTACTAGCGTCCGCTTATTCCGTAGTCCCTGTTTCGAGTTGCAAATATTAGCAACAGAACCAGTATCAAATACCCAGGTGCTACTGCGAGCTCTAGTAAGGTACACATCAATAACATGTATAGCACATATACCTTTGCTCACTTTGCCATCCTTCTTATCCGCCAAATACTTGGGGCAGTTCCGCTTCCAGTGACCAGTCTGCTTGCAGTAGAAGCACTCAGTTTCAGGCTTAGGTCCAGACTTGGGTTTCTTCTCCTGAGCAGCAACTTGCTTGCTGTTCTTCTTGAAGTTTCCCTTCTTCTTCCCTTTGCCCTTTTTCTTGAAACTAGTGGTTTTGTTAACCATCAACACTTGATGCTCCTTTTTGATTTCTACCTCCGCAGCTTTCAGCATTGCGAAGAGCTCGGGAATAGTCTTGTTCATCCCTTGCATATTATAGTTCATCACGAAGCTCTTGTAGCTTGGTGGCAGTGATTGGAGAATTCTGTCAATGACGCAGTCATCTGGAAGATTAACTCCCATCTGAATCAAGTGATTATTATACCCAGACATCTTGAGTATATGCTCACTGACAGAACTGTTCTCCTCCATCTTACAGCTATAGAACTTATTGGAGACTTCATATCTCTCAATTCGGGCATTTGCTTGAAATATTAACTTCAACTCCTGGAACATCTCATATGCTCCATGACGTTCAAAACGTCGTTGAAGTCCCGATTCTAAGCCGTAAAGCATGGCACACTGAACTATTGAGTAGTCATCAGCTTTGCTCTGCCAGACGTTCATAACATCTGGCGTTGCTCCAGCAGCAGGCCTGTCACCCAGCGGTGCTTCCAGGACGTAATTCTTCTGTGCAGCAATGAGGATAATCCTCAGGTTACGGACCCAGTCCGTGTAATTGCTACCATCATCTTTCAACTTTGCTTTCTCAAGGAACGCATTAAAATTCAACGGAACAATAGCACGAGCCATCTATCTACAAGCAACATAAACAAGCAAGATACTATCAGGTACTAAGTTCATGATAAGTTTAAGTTCAGTTAATCAAATTACTTAGGAACTCCCACTTAGATAGACATCCCTCTAATCCTCTAAGTGATCACGTGATCCAAATCAACTAAACCATAACCGATCATCACGTGAGATGGAGTAGTTTTCAATGGTGAACATCGTCATGTTGATCATATCTACTATATGATTCACGCTCGACCTTTCGGTCTCTGTGTTCCGAGGCCATATCTGCATATGCTAGGCTCGTAAAGTTTAACCTGAGTATTCTGCGTGTGCAAAACTGGCTTGCACCCGTTGTAGATGGACGTAGAGCTTATCACACCCGATCATCATGTGGTGTCTGGGCACGACGAACTTTGGCAACGGTGCATACTCAGGGAGAACACTTCTTGATAATTTAGTGAGAGATCATCTTATAATGCTACCGTCAATCAAAGCAAGATAAGATGCATAAAAGGATAAACATCACATGCAATCAATATAAGTGATATGATATGGCCATCATCATCTTGTGCTTGTGATCTCCATCTCCGAAGCACCGTCATGATCACCATCGTCACCGGCGCGACACCTTGATCTCCATCGTAGCATCGTTGTCGTCTCGCCAATCTTATGCTTCCACGACTATTACTACCGTTTAGTAATCTAGTAAAGCATTACATCGCGATTGCATTGCATACAATAAAGCGACAACCATATGGCTCCTGCCAGTTGCCGATAACTTAGTTACAAAACATGATCATCTCATACAATAAAATCAGCATCATGCCTTGACCATATCACATCACAACATACCCTGCAAAAACGAGTTAGACGTCCTCTACTTTGTTGTTGCAAGTTTTACGTGGCTGCTACGGGCTTAAGTAAGAACTCATCTCACCTACGCATCAAAACCACAACGATAGTTCGTCAAATAGACTCTGTTTTAACCTTCTCAAGGACCGGGCGTAGTCACACTTGGTTCAACTAAAGTTGGAGAGACAGTCTTCCGCAAGCCATCTATGTGCAAAGCACGTCGAGGGAACCGGTCTCGCGTAAGAGTACGTGTAAGGTTGGTCCGGATCGTCTCAACCAACAATACCGCCGAACCAAAGTATGACATGCTGGTAGGCAGTATGACTTGTATCGCCCACAACTCACTTGTGTTCTACTCGTGCATATAACATCAAACCATAAAACCTAGGCTCGGATGCCACTGTTGGGGAACGCAGTAATTTCAAAAATTTTCCTATGCACACGCAAGATCATGGTGATGCACAGCAACGAGAGGGAAGAGTGTTGTCTACGTACCAACGCAGACCGACTGCGGAAGCGATCACACAACGTAGAGGAAGTAGTCGTACGTCTTCTTCCCGATCCGATCGATCCAAGCACCGTTACTCCGGCACCTCCGAGTTCTTAGCACACGTTCAGCTCGATGACGTTCCTCGGGCTCCGATCCAGCAAAGCGTCGAGGAAGAGTTCCGTCAGCATGACGGCGTGATGACGATCTTGATGTACTACCGACGCAGGGCTTCGCCTAAGTACTACAACGGTACGATCAAGGTGGAATTTGGTGGCAGGGGGCACCGCACACGGCTAAGGAACGATCTCAAGGATCAAGTTGTGTCTCTCTGGGGTGCCCCCTGCCCCCGTATATAAAGGCCAGGGGCAAGGGGGTCGGCCGGCTAGGAGGGAGGCGCAGGGAGGAGTCCCACTCCTACCGGGAGTAGGACTCCTTCCCCCAAATCCTATTCCTAGTAGGACTCTTCGGGAGAAAGAGAAGAGAGGGGGGCCGGCCCCTTCTCCTAGTCCTAATAGGACTAGGGAAGGGGGGTTCGGCCGGCTAGCTTGTGGGCTGCCCCTTCTCTCTTTTCCACTAAGGCCCAATAGGCCCATTTGCCTCCCGGGGGGTTCCGGTAACCCTCCCGGTAATCCGGTAAAATCCCGATTTCACCCGGAACACTTCCGGTGCCCAAACATAGGCTTCCAATATATCAATCTTTACGTCTCGACCATTTCGAGACTCCTCGTCATGTCCGTGATCTCATCCGGGACTCCGAACAACCTTCGGCACATCAAAATGCATAAACTCATAATAACTGTCATCGTAACGTTAAGCGTGCGGACCCTACGGTTCGAGAACAATGTAGACATGACCGAGACACGTCTCCGGTCAATAACCAATAGCGGGACCTGGATGCCCATATTGGCTCCTACATATTCTACGAAGATCTTTATCGGTCAGACCGCATAACAACATACGTTGTTCCCTTTGTCATCGGTATGTTACTTGCCCGAGATTCGATCGTCGGTATCCAATACCTAGTTCAATCTCGTTACCGGCAAGTCTCTTTACTCGTTCCGTAATACATCATCTCACAACTAACTTATTAGTTGCAGTGCTTGCAAGGCTTATGTGGTGTGCATTACCGAGAGGGCCCAGAGATACCTCTCCGATAATCGGAGTGACAAACCCTGATCTCGAAATACGCCAAACCAACATCTACCATTGGAGACACCTGTAGTACTCCTTTATAATCACCCAGTTACGTTGTGACGTTTGGTAGTACCCAAAGTGTTCCTCCGGTAAACGGGAGTTGCATAATCTCATAGTTATAGGAACATGTATAAGTCATGAAGAAAGCAATAGCAACATACTAAACGATCGGGTGCTAAGCTAATGGAATGGGTCATGTCAATCAGATCATTCTACTAATGATGTGACCTCGTTAATCAAATAACAACCCCTTGTTCATGGTTAGGAAACATAACCATCTTTGATTAACGAGCTAGTCAAGTAGAGGCATACTAGTGACACTCTGTTGGTCTATGTATTCACACATGTATTATGTTTCCGGTTAATACAATTCTAGCATGAATAATAAACATTTATCATGATGTAAGGAAATAAATAATAACTTTATTATTGCCTCTAGGGCATATTTCCTTCAGTCTCCCACTTGCACTAGAGTCAATAATCTAGATTACACTGTAATGATTCTAACACCCATGGAGCCTTGGTGCTGATCATGTTTTGCTCGTGGAAGAGGCTTAGTCAACGGGTCTGCAACATTCAGATCCGTATGTATCTTGCAAATCTCTATGTCTCCCACCTGGACTAAATCCCAGATGGAGTTGAAGCGTCTCTTGATGTGTTTGGTTCTTTTGTGAAATCTGGATTCCTTTGCCAAGGCAATTGCACCAGTATTGTCACAGAAGATTTTCATTGGACCCGATGCAGTAGGTATGACACCTAGATCGGATATGAACTCCTTCATCTAGACTCCTTCGTTTGCTGCTTCTGAAGCAGCTATGTACTCCGCTTCACATCCAGACCCCGACTGTTACTTTGTGGCGGAGCGACAGGGCAGGTTCAGACCACCTAGGAGAGAGGTGGGCCTGGCCCTGGTCGGCGTTCGCGGGAACTTAACACGTTTAACGAGATCTTGGTATTTGATCTGAGTCTGGCTACTGGCCTATACGCACTAACCATCTACGCGGGGACAGTTATGGGCACTCGACGTCGTGGTATCAGCCGAAGCCTTCATGACGTCAGCGACTGAGTGGCGCGCGCCGGATTGGGCTGGAACGCCACTAGGCTAGGTCTGCTTCCGGCCGCGTTCGCAACATGCAGGTGTGCAATGGGCGATGGGCCCAGACCCCTGCGCCATAGGATTTAGACCGGCGTGCTGACCTCTCTGTTGTGCCTAGGTAGGGCTGCGACGTGTTGATCTTCCGAGGCCGGGCATGACCTAGGAAAGTGTGTCCGGCCAAATGGGATCGAGCGTGTTGGGTTATGTGGTGCACCCCTGCAGGGAAGTTGATCTATTCAAATAGCCGTGTCCCTCGGTAAAAGGACGACCCGGAGTTGTACCTTGACCTTATGACAACTAGAACCGGATACTTAATAAAATACACCCTTCAAAGTGCCAAATACAACCGGTGGTCGCTCTCTCACAGGGCGACGGGGGGAGGATCATCGGTTAGGATTATGCTATGCGATGCTACTTGGAGGACTTCAGTCTACTCTTTTCTACATGCTGCAAGATGGAGGTTACCAGAAGCGTAGTCTTCGAAAGGACTAGCTATCCCCCTCTTATTCCAGCTTTCTGCAGTTCAGTCCACATATCATAGCCTTATCCCAGTTGATACCAATGCATACATATGTAGTGTAGCTCCTTGCTTGCGAGTACTTTGGATGAGTACTCACAGTTGCTTTCTCCTCCTTTTCCCTCTATCCCTTCTACCTGGTTGTCGCAACCAGATGTTGGAGCCCAGGAGCCAGACGCCACCTTCGACGATGACTCCTACTACACCGGAGGTGCCTACTACCACGTGCTGCCCGCTGACGACGACCAGGAGTAGTTAGGAGGATCCCAGGCAGGAGGCCTGCGCCTCTTTCGATCTGTATCCCAGTTTGTGCTAGCCATCTTATGGCAACTTGTTTAACTTATGCCTGGGCTCAGATATTGTTGCTTCCGCTGACTTGTCTATGATCGAGCTCTTGTATTCGAGCCTTCGAGGCCCCTGGCTTGTAATATGATGCTTGTATGACTTATTTTATTTGTAGAGTTGTGTTGTGATATCTACCCATGAGTCTTTGATTTTGATCATACACATTTGCGTGCATGATTAGTGTACGGTTAAATCGGGGGACTGACAAGTTGGTATCAGAGCCGACTGCCTGTAGGAATCCCACTTTCACACTCCTTGGCCGAAGTTGAGTCTAGACATTACAAAACTTTTACTAACATGGCTGTGTGCCTTACGGCCCCACGTCGCCATTGGGTGGTATTAGGATCTTTTATTCCTCGTCTATACTCTGGGATTCTGATCTCTTTTCTATTCGGGTTAAATGATTTTGCTAAAATCTAACTCTAGGTTCTTGTTACCACTTCCTGCCGAAGAGCCCCTTCATTACAGATGATCGACTGCTTCAACAGAAGATTCTGACAATGCTCTCCGATGTTCTCCCGAAACCTTATGCCATTGCTTTTGCAATTCCCTACCACAGAAATATCCCTATGGATAAGTATTTAGACCTGTCGTGCTTACTTTTATTCCCAGTCGATCTTGTTATTATAAGATACCCCGAGAATACTTTGTGCCTACTACCTTGCAGTTCTTGCCACATGCATACCACTACGGATAATTTCTCGCATTTATCGAGTATCCGCTCATCCCTAGATATTCATGCAGTTCACAAAATTCTTCTAAATACCATTCGGTCTTTCGAAAATCCTGAGCAACCTATTGCTCCTGAAATTCTTACTTGCTTGCATTATGGTTAATCCCATAAGTATAGTAATTTTATTGGCAACCTTTGTCAATATCATTTTGAGTCCATTGATTCAATATGTGCGAATGCAGGCAATGATCAGTTGATCCTTACAAATTATCTTCCGGCTCAGACGTCTTTCGAACATGAGTTGGTTCTTGGTCAATTAGATTGCCATCGATCTTACCCCTAAGTCTACTCGACTTATCCATCCTTGATCAGAGCATTTGCTCCCGATCCCTCGATTTGAAAATCATAATTCCTTTGCAATTGAGCTCTAAATTACTCAGTTGTTTCTATAACCCAAGGTCTTTGCATTGATTCTTCCCCTGGTTGTGTGCCGATACTCACATCAGATCCTTTATGGACCATCAGAACCTTGTTGGATTTTATCCGACAACGTCCTTCATATTCAATCACTTTGGAAGTTCTTTCCCTGATTCATAATGCCTTTGGTAAATCCTATTCCTTGATTTGGTCAACCATGCTCTGCTTTCGAGCTGGTGATATCTACTCTTGAAGATTGTGGTATATGTTTCCACGATACCCTAACAGGTTGATCCGATGCCTTCCTTTATATGTGTGAACTCGGAAGTTTTCACGAGTCATACTCATCTGGTATTTCACCAGGTAAAACTTTCAACACTAAGGCCTTTATCAAAGCGAAAAGTGAATGGAAGGTTATACATTGAAGAAGTGGGAGTCGACCTTGAACCTTGCGTTCATGCCCAGGGACATGATGTATAACTTATCATGGAAGCTGCTCGTAAAAATAATTACCCCTTGTTATAAGTTCATCTTGTATCCATGGTTCGATCCTTTATGATCGTGGATTCCGACCATGTTCTCCTTTAAATACCATTTCTCATGGAAGTTTAAGCACTTGTCTTCTGCAGAGCAATACCCCAGTCCAACCTCTACTTTGGTCCGTCATCGAGTATTACCCCCTCTGGTATCTCAAGATTATCGCGGAACTACATAACTTCTTATGAGTTATTCTTCAAGTATTATTTCTCACTGATTCCAAAATTTTCCCCGGGTTCTGAGTTGTTAGACACTCAAGGACACCGACAGTGAATCGAGTCTGTACTCCAATTCAATAACTATAAGTAATTTTTATTGCTTATGGGTTTAATAATCCTTCAAGTCATTCCTAGCCCGGTTGGCTATATCATTATAGTGCTAAATTTTAACTGTGCTACCTGGTCCTTCTTCCCGGAACACAACTTTCGACGATGAGCTAAGCTTACGTCGATCTTTCTCGTCATATCTTTCACCTTGAACAACAAGCTTGGTTCTGAGTTGGTGTCGCATCCATGGGTCCAATAATCTATCCCTGCATCGGTCCTTTTGCTTGATGCAGTCGCTGTTCGATTGATTCTTCGTGGAGCCTCTCGACAAAATTTGTCGTGATCATCATCAACATCTTGACTCCCTCGTAGATATCAATTGGATTCATGATGAGAAATACCATCCTTGCCCCCGATGTTTTGAGATATCTTTTACCACTTTATGGCCTTTCGTTCAACAAAAACTTGTTCGTGTTTTGTGTTATACCTTGAGATCCCTACTATATCCAGCATTTGTTCTTCTTTACCTTGGAGTATTACCATCTTTTAACTGCTCCGCCTCTTAAGGAATTCTTGGTATTGTGATGCTTCTCACCATCATCATTCTTTCTTGGTTCCCGTGTTGATTCTAACCGGGATACCAACAGGTGAATGCTGTTGCTTGGATTCTGTACTTCTAGCAACCATATTGCTTTGAAGTTAATGGTCGACCTTTCATTCTTAGAATATTGGTTATCGAATCACCGTTCCAACATTGATCAGGCTACCTAAGCCCATATTTTGGGTGCAGCTTTCCACCAATGTTTAATTGAGTATGTTTTCCTCGAGCATACCTCATTATATTGTTTGATCTGACAAATGTTAACTCTTTGTTCACATGATTGTGGAAATCCATCTTTTGGAAATCTCGATGAATTGCCGTTTAGTTCATCAGCCACTCCTCATCCTCTCCTTGGTTTAATGACGAACTCTTGCTTCGGAACTCGCTTGCATAGATCATTTCTGAGATTCTCACAGTGTCATCTCGTCAAATTGTGTTGCACCTTCTCTTCTCAGGCATCCTGATGTCTGATGTATCCTGACACCAATCGGATCTGAATCTCGGTCAGATATGATGGTTGGGACATATTTCCAAGAGTTATAACATTGGTATCAATATAACCCAGTAAGGTGATATCATGCCTAGCCCACCTGGTCGGAGGACCTAATGTTATAGTTTTCCTTTTTAGCAAGGTTATCTATTATTCCATGAAAAATGGTAGGACCTATTCTACAAGTTGTTCCTGATGGATACCTTTTGTTTCCAAAGTCTGATTTTCACCTGTTGACCATGTCAATGCTATCTCGAAGCACGTCTATGGTACTCCGTTCTTCAAAGGAACATTTGAAGCCCAATGCTAATTGTTTCTTGCTCAACTATCCAAACACCGTTGTATGGATAATATCATGAAATTTTTCTCCCCTTACCTAAAGGGTTTTCTACATTATATCCTGTCATGGATGTCATGCTCTGCTTGTCCTTGGGAAGGTTATACCCCTGAAATATGTGCTCCTCTCCATTGTTGTTTAATATGATGATCACATTTTCCTTTCCATTGGGCTGTTTAACCTTTCTTGTGATCTATATGATCTAAGCAGTAATATTCTCCTACTTATGTAAACCCCTCGGTGTACAGTTCTGTCAGCAAGACCCCGTTACTATTGTTGATGACATTCCGGTAACCGCCGATGGACGAGAACTTTGCCTATTGGTCCGCCTTGTTCAACGAGCAGGAAAATGGTTCTCTTTGTCCCTCGCCCTTGGTACCGTTGTTGTTGCCGACATAACTGACAGGCTATCCTCTGACATGTATGCTTACATGATCGTGCGAGACATTACCCCCTTCCTACTTTCGACCACATGGTGGGCCCATAACCCACAGTTCCACAGGATCGAAACCTGACTCCCATGTACACCCCCTGTTCCCAAGGTTGTTCCTCGCACGTGGCCTCGCATGTAATTCACGAGCCACCTTCAGTTCTAATATCGGACACAATACTTATTCCCGTTGTTTTGACCCATTCACGCCCTATAACATACATCGAACAATTGCCTGCCCGCTCGAGACTTCCTAGGTTACCTCCTTACTTTGCTCTCAATAATTTCTTAAGATTCGATTCGAGAGTTACTTTCCGCCACCTTCCTTGATGTTGTCGACCCGATAGTCAACCTTGCCGACGACCGTTCTCCCAGAATGCCTACCCTTTATTCTTTCGTAAGTACGATGGAGTTCCTGGAGAAAGGGCGCCGACTTCATCATGATGACCTGAAACAGAGAAATGAAGACTTCAACGTAATGGATCGACCTCTTCGAGAAGAGCAACCAAGATCGAGAAGACCCGTTAGAATTTCGTAACCAGAATTTTCCCCTTAGTCCCCCTTTTAAATCTCGGGACGAGATTTCTTGTAGTGGAGGAGAATTGTGACGCCCGGATAGTTACGCTAGAGTAACCCTCCGCTAATGATGCCATGTCACCATGATTACTGTTGTTAATCTTGCGATGATTCAAATCCCGTTCAAATTTCAAATTTAAATTCAAGTCAGAGGAATTAAAGTTATCAAAAGTCAAAACTAAAATGTTCATAATGTTGCAAATAATCACCAAGTAATTTTCATGGAAAAAACCAACGTTATTTGAATTAATGAAATGCCCCTAACCTTTTCAAAATAGAGCCGATATAGCAACTTTTAACTCATTTATATTTAAACCCAATCCTAATGAATTCAACAACCCTCAAACTTTTTGTGACAGTACTAGGTTTTTGCCTAGTATTTGTTCTGCTCAATCACACTTTTTTGAAAACTCATGTAGTGCAAGAAATAGTGCAAAACAGAAAAGGATAACATAAAAAAAGAAAAAAAAAGAAAATAAATAAATAAAAGCAAAGCCCCCCCTCTTCATGGGCCTAATGGCCCAACCGGCCACCCATGCCACCAGGAGGCCCATCCTGTCCCACCTTATCCCCGAGCAACCGAACCTAGGCCGCACCCACCACTCACCCTACTCCCCCACGTTCGTCCCTCCCTGATCCAGATTGGGATCCGGGGAAGGGACTGCATCGCTGCGCGCGCCCGTCGCCTACTCCGGTGCCCACCGCGCCCTCTCCTCCTCCCGCGCCCGCGCCACCGCCGCCGCGCCCGCGCCCGGGGATCCGCCACCTCCTGCCGTCCTCGCACCATCGCCTCGCAGGAGCTCCTCCCATGGCCACCGCCTAGTTCTGCCGCGCCAAGTCGCCCCTCGCCAGAGATGGGCGGGTCCCGGAGGCCCCGTCGCGGGTCCGGCCTCCCTCGCCTTCTTCCCCCTCGTCGGAGCCCCCCTCGTCACCGCCCCCATCGCCGGAACGCATCTCCGGCCCCTCCCCGAGCTTACCGTTGCACATCTACAGGGCCTTGTGAGCCCTCTTCCCCTACCCCTCTCTCTCCCATCACCGGACCCGGCCGCGCCTCCGCGCGCGCGCCCGCGCCCCCGACCGTGTCGCCGCGCCGTTCCGCCGCCCGCACGCTGCTTCGCTCGCGTCGAGGCTCCATGGCTGCACCCCCTGGCCATCGGCCTCGCGCGTCCCCGCCAACGCAGCTTCCCGCTCCGTCCCTGGCCGCTTGAGCCCTAGCCGTTGCTCCGGCCGGCCTCGCCGTGCCCTTGCTTTGCCCAGTGGCCGCGTGCGCACGGCCCAGCCGTGGCTGGCCGGCCACAGCCGCCGCCCCACCCTGGGTCACTGACCACAGGGGCCCCCGCCCTGGCTAGATGGGCCTATGACAGCCGGGGCCCACCCCCTAAACGATAAATAATAATAATTAATTAACTTAATTAGTTTTGATTAATTAACCTAATTAACTCATTAACAAATTTACCTAATTAACTACTATTAATTATCAAAACAGTCAATGATAGTAGGGACCCACTGGTTAATTTTACCAGTCAACGGTCAACGATGACTGGACTGTTGACTTTGACTGGTCCCACCAGTCAGCCTCTGTTGACTGGGCAGTTGACCAAGTCAACTGGGCCTACTGGTCAGCCACACAAGCCCTTTTGTGGGTACACTTCTGTGTACCCATAGCAATTGAACATTTAATTTTTGAATTAAAACAAGTTAGAAAATTATTTAAAACTTTGAAAAATTATATAAAATAAACCGTAACTCGTATGGAAAAACTTTGAACATGAAAGTTGCTCAGAACGACGAGATGAACCCGGATATGCAGCCCGTTTGTCCGCCACGCATCCCTAACCTATCCAACTCACAACTTTCCCCCTCCGGTCCTCTGCCCGAAAACGCGAAACGCCGGGGATACTTTCCTGGATTCCCCCCCTTCACCAGTACCACCTACTGCCGCGTTAGGGCACACCTAGCACCGCGTATTGCCATGTTACGCTTTGTGATGCTTTGATTGCTCTGTTATTTATTGTGTTCCCCCTCCGTTACTTCTTTTCGATAGACCCCGAGACTGCCGGTGACCCCCAGTTCGACTACGGAGTTGATGACCCCCTCCTTGCCAGAGCAACCAGGCAAGCCCCCCCCTTTGATCACCAGATATCGCCTACTCTTCTCTATACTGCTTGCATTAGAGTAGTGTAGCATGTTACTGCTTTCCGTTATTCCTATCCTGATGCATAGCCTGTCCTTGCTACTACTGTTGTTACCATTACCTGCTATCCTACTGCTTAGTATAGGATGCTAGTGTTCCATCAGTGGCCCTACACTCTTGTCCGTCCGCCATGCTATACTACTGGGTCGTGATCACTTCGGGAGGTGATCACGGGCATATACTATATACATTACACTGCTACATTACCGGTGATACTATTTGGAGATGGGGGCTGAAGGGGCAGGTGGCTCCATCCAGGTAGTGGTGGGCCTGAGTTCCCGACAGCCCCCGACTGTTACTTTATGGCGGAGCGACAGGGCAGGTTCAGACCACCTAGGAGAGAGGTCGGCCTGGCCCTGGTCGGCGTTCGCGGAAACTTAACACGTTTAACGAGATCTTGGTATTTGATCTGAGTCTGGCTACTGGCCTATACGCACTAACCATCTACGCGGGGACAGTTATGGGCACTCGACGTCGTGGTATCAGCCGAAGCCTTCGTGACGTCAGCGACTAAGTGGCGCGCGCTGGATTGGGCTGGAACGCCACTAGGCTAGGTCTGCTTCCGGCCGCGTTCGCAACATGCAGGTGTGCAATGGGCGATGGGCCCAGACCCCTGCGCCATAGGATTTAGACCGGCGTGCTGACCTCTCTGTTGTGCCTAGGTAGGGCTGCGACGTGTTGATCTTCCGAGGCCGGGCATGACCTAGGAAAGTGTGTCCGGCCAAATGGGATCGAGCGTGTTGGGTTATGTGGTGCACCCCTGCAGGGAAGTTGATCTATTCAAATAGCCGTGTCCCTCGGTAAAAGGACGACCCGGAGTTGTACCTTGACCTTATGACAACTAGAACCGGATACTTAATAAAATACACCCTTCAAAGTGCCAAATACAACCGGTGGTCGCTCTCTCACAGGGCGACGGGGGGAGGATCATCGGTTAGGATTATGCTATGCGATGCTACTTGGAGGACTTCAGTCTACTCTTTTCTACATGCTGCAAGATGGAGGTTACCAGAAGCGTAGTCTTCGAAAGGACTAGCTATCCCCCTCTTATTTCAGCTTTCTGCAGTTCAGTCCACATATCATAGCCTTATCCCAGTTGATACCAATGCATACATATGTAGTGTAGCTCCTTGCTTGCGAGTACTTTGGATGAGTACTCACAGTTGCTTTCTCCTCCTTTTCCCTCTATCCCTTCTACCTGGTTGTCGCAACCAGATGTTGGAGCCCAGGAGCCAGACGCCACCTTCGACGATGACTCCTACTACACCGGAGGTGCCTACTACCACGTGCTGCCCGCTGACGACGACCAGGAGTAGTTAGGAGGATCCCAGGCAGGAGGCCTGCGCCTCTTTCGATCTGTATCCCAGTTTGTGCTAGCCATCTTATGGCAACTTGTTTAACTTATGTCTGTGCTCAGATATTGTTGCTTTCGCTGACTTGTCTATGATCGAGCTCTTGTATTCGAGCCTTCGAGGCCCCTCGCTTGTAATATGATGCTTGTATGACTTATTTTATTTGTAGAGTTGTGTTGTGATATCTACCCGTGAGTCCTTGATTTTGATCGTACACATTTGCGTGCATGATTAGTGTATGGTCAAATCGGGGGAGTCACAATAGGGTTATTTGAAAAGTGTTTTTCAGTGGAAACCCTGGATTAAGCTACTTGAACATTGAGCATCAAGATCTATAAGGATAGATAAAAACGCTTAATAGTACTTTCAAATGAATACATACCGTGACAAGATTTTGAAGGAGTTCAAATAAGATCAGCGAAGAAGGAGTTCTTGGTTGTGTTATAAGGTGCGAGCATTGAGTGAGACTCAAGATCTAACCACGGCAGAAGAGAGAGAAAGGACGAAGGTCGTCCCCTATGCTTTAGACGTAGGCTCTACAGTATGCTATGCTGTGTACTGCACCTGAAGTGTGCCTTGCCATGAGTCAATCAAGGGGTACAAGAGTGACCCAGGAATGGATCACATGACAGCGGTCAAACTTATCCTTAGTAACTAGTGGACTAAGGAATTTTCTCGATTATGGAGGTGGTAAAAGAGTTCGTCGTAAAGGGTTACGTCGATGCAAACTTTGACACTACTCCGGATGACTGTGAGTAGTAAACCGGATTCGTATAGTAGAGCAGTTATTTGGAATAGCTCCAAGTAGCGCATGGTAGCTGCATCTACAAGATGACATAGAGATTTGCAAAGAATACACGGATCTGAAAGGTTCAGACCCGTTGACTAATAACCTCTCTCACAAGCGAGATATGATCAAACCCCATGGGTGTTGGATTCATTACAATCACATAGTGATGTGAACTAGATTATTGACTCTAGTGCAAGTGGGAGACTATTGGAAATATGCCCTAGAGGCAATAATAAAATGGTTGTTATTACATTTCCTTGTTCATGATAATTGTCTATTGTTCATGCTATAATTGTATTAACCGGAGACCGTAATACATGTGTGAATATGTAGACCACAATATGTCCGTAGTAAGCCTCTAGTTGATTAGCTCGTTGATCAATAGATGGTTATGGTTTCCTGACCATGGAAATTGGATGTCGTTGATAACGGGATCACATCATTAGGAGAATGATGTGATGGACAAGACCCAATCCTAAGCATAGCACAAGATCATGTAGTTCGTTTGCTAAAGCTTTTCTAATGTCAAGTATCATTTCCTTAGACCATGAGATTGTGCAACTCCCGGATACCGTAGGAATGCTTTGGGTGTGCCAAACGTCACAACGTAACTGGGTGGCTATAAAGGCACACTACAGGTATCTCCGAAAGTGTCTGTTGGGTTGGCACGAATCGAGACTGGGATTTGTCACTCCGTGTGACGGAGAGGTATCTCTGGGCCCACTTGGTAGGACATCATCATAATGAGCTCAATGTGACCAAAGAGTTGATCACGTGATGATGTGTTACGGAACAAGTAAAAGTGACTTGCCGGTAACGAGATTGAACGAGGTATTGGGATACCGACGATCGAATCTCGGGCAAGTAACGTGCCGATTGACAAAGAGAATTGTATACAGGATTGATTGAATCCTCGACATCGTGGTTCATCCGATGAGATCATCGTCGAACATGTGGGTGCCAACATGGGTATCCAGATCCCGCTGTTGGTTATTGGCCAGAGAGCTGTCTCGGTCATGTCTGCATGATTCCCGAACCCGTAGGGTCTACACACTTAAGGTTCGGTGACGCTAGAGTTGTTATGGGAATTAGTGTGTAGTTACCGAATGTTGTTCGGAGTCCCGGATGAGATACCGGACGTCACGAGGAGTTCCGGAATGGTCCGGAGGTAAAGATTTATATATGGGAAGTCCTATTGTGGCCACCGGAAAATGTTCGGGATTTTTCGGTATTGTACCGGGAAGGTTCTAGAAGGTTCTGGAGTGGGGCCCACCTGCATGGGGGGACCCACATGAACATGGGTAGTGGGGGAAAGGCCCCACACCCCTGGTCAAGGCGCACCAAGATCCCCCCTTAGAAGGAATAAGATCATATCCCGAAGGGATAAGATCAAGATCCCTAAAAAGGGGGGATAACAATCGGTGGGGAAAGGAAATAATGGGATTTCTTTCCCCCACCTTTGCCAACGCCCCAATGGACTTGGAGGGCAAGAAACCAGCCCCCTCCACCCCTATATATAGTGGGGAGGCACATGGGAGCCGCACCCCTTCCCCTGGCGCAACCCTCTCCCTCCCTAACACCTCCTCCTCCTCCTCCGTAGTGCTTGGCGAAGCCCTGCCGAAGAACTGCAAGCTCCACCACCATGCTGTCGTGCTGCCGGGGCTCTCCCTCAACTTCTCCTCTCCCCTTGCTGGATCAAGAAGGAGGAGACATCCCCGGGCTGTACGTGTGTTGAACACGGAGGCACCATTGTTCGGCGGTTAGATCGGAATCAACCGCGATCTGAATCGCTATGAGTACGACTCCTTCATCCGCGTTCTTGTAATGCTTCCGCATCGCGATCTTCAAGGGTATGAAGATGCACTTCCCTCTCTCTCGTTGCCAGTCTCTCCATAGATTGATCTTGGTGATGCGTAGAAAATTTTAATTTCTGCAACGATCCCCAACAATAACCGCGGGCACGGCTTTCGAAAGTTTATACCCTGCAGGGGTGTCCCAACTTAGCCCATCACAAGCTCTCATGGTCAACGATGGATATTCCTTCTCCCAGGAAGACCTGATCAGACTCGAAATCCCGGTTACAAGACATTTCGACAATGGTAAAACAAGACCAGCAAGACCGCCCGATGCGCCGACATCCCGATAGGAGCTGCGCATATCTCGTTCTTAGGGCAACATCGGATGAACACTACGTACAGCTAAAACCAGCCCTCAAGTTTCCCCGATGTGGCGCCGCAAGTGGCTCTGGTTCGGACCAACACTTAGAGAAGCACTGGCCCGGGGGGTGGGGGGGGGGTTAAAATAAAGATGACCCTCGGGTTAATTACTCCTAAGGGAAAGGTATATGTTGTTAGGCAAATGTAAAACCAAGGTTGGGCCTTGCTGGAGGAGTTTTATTCAAAGCGAACTGTGAACGGGTTCCCATAACACCCAACCGCGTTAGGAACGCAAAATCAAGGAACATAACATCGGTATGACGGAAACTAGGGTGGCAAAAGTGGAACAAAACACCAGGCATAAGGCCGAGCCTTCCACCCTTTACCAAGTGTATAGATGCATTAGTTAAAATAGAGATATTGTGATATCCCAACATATCCATGTTCCAACATGGAACAAACTTCAGCTTCACCTGCAACTAGCAACACTATAAGATGGGCTAAGCAAAAGCGGTAACATAGCCAATCAACGGTTTGCTAGGATGGTTGAAAAGGTTAGAGGCTATCATGGCAATTCAGGAGGCTTGATAAACAAGTGGTAGGTAGCGCGACATAGCGATAGAACGAACAACTAGCAAGCAAAGATAGAAGTGATTTCGAGGGTATGGTCATCTTGCCTGAGATCCCGCAAGGAAGAAGAACGAGTCCATGAAGAAGACAAACTGACGTAGTCGAACGGATCCTCACAAACACGACGTTACCCGAACTAGCAAGAAGAAGCAACACCAGAAAGTAGCAAACCACATAGTAAACAACCATCACATAAACATGGCATGATGCACAATCAAGTATGATGCATGTCCAGTTTAATGAGGCATGACATGGCAAAGTGCACAAACAATACTACAAATTAAGTGGAGCTCAATATGCAACGAGTTGCATATTGACGAAACACCACATGACTTATTTAGTTCACTCTCGTTTATGTACCCAACAATATTAAATGTTATTAAACATGGCAAGAGGTGAAGCATAACAAAACTACCTATCTAGGCAAGTTTAAATAAGGCCGGAACAACAAGCAACAAGTCCGAAAAATCCTCATGTGCATATTTTAAAGTTGGTACTGTTCTGCCCTAGACCATATTTTAGAGTTGTTAAACATGCAAAGTAATGCCACCATGTTAATCTATGCATTTTTCTACCCCATTTACATATAAAGTTTATTAAATTCGGAGCTACGGTTAATTAGTTATGAAATAAAGCATTTTAACATGGCATTTTAGCAAATTAAACAAATATCAAGTTTAAACATTTTAAACATGGATGAAATTTGGATATTATGAAACTACACAAAATTCTAAGCAAGTTACATGTTTAAAACATTTTAATCAGATGCACGGTTGATGATTTATTAAATGCATGATCTAGAAGGGCTTTTCTACAAAACTGCTTTCTTCTGGAAAAAAAGACAAATTCGCATAACTGAAAAAAAAAACAGGAACGGGATGAAACAAAGGCTGGTCCAACAGTGAACAAAAGAAGAGGGCGCGTGGGATGGGCAGCTCACCCATGGGCCAAGCCCAGCTACAAAGGAGGTCGAGCAGGCTCGCTTGCTGCTGGATCAAGTCGAGGCTGACCCGGGCACGGTCAACACGCGGCTACACCGATCGAGCTACTGCTGCTCGTTACTGAATAACGAACAACAGAAGCAGCGGCAGGTTCACGACGATGCAGGTGCCGGGGAGGTTCTGGCGATGGGGTCGACGGGAACTGGCGGGTATGCGTCGGAGATGGCTGGATCTGGTGTCAATTCGGGTCTGGGAGGCGAGGTGGCATTGGGCGAGCTCCTGCTCGTTGTAGAGGGGAAGCAGATGCTGGCGACGACGAACTGGAGGGGCGACGTCCTTGCCAGGAACCGATGAAGTCAACGACGACAGGGACTCCGGCAGTGGCAGGAACTCGAGGCGGCGGTTATGGCATCGTTCCTGTAACTGAGAGAGAGAGAGAGAGAGAGAGAGAGAGAGAGAGAGAGAGAGAGAGCATGAGAGAAAGACAGGGATCAGAAGGAGAAGGAGGGGAAGATGAGGTCAGGAGGAAGGGATCCAGCGCTAGCTGGCTCTGGTGGCCTGCCGGAGCAGCGAGCGATGGCGGTAGGCGATGGGGAAGTACGCGGCGGCGCGAGTCCTGCTGGAGCTCGGGGTAACTCATGGCAGTGCTCGTCTACAACGACGGGGCTGACGAGGCTGTCGGGGACGCCGACGTCTTGCGGGCATGGAGGCGCAGGAGCTCGAGGGGAGGCTTGGGCGAGCGGGACGTCAATGGAGTGCGAGGAAGCAGGGGCTCACGAGGGGCGCTCGGGGTCGCGGAGGGGGAGCGGCGACGCGGTGCGTGAGGTGACGACGAGCAGGGGCGAAGGAGCCATGCAGCCGGGGAAGCAGAAGGAGGCGCCATGGACGAGCTCCTGCTCGTTCCGGCGGACAGCAGGCGAGGACTCGGGCGCCTCGACGCAGAGGTGCCATGGACCGAGAGGATGGAGCTCGGGGACATGAGGATCCAGGAGGCGGGGATGGTGGGCGAGGATGTGGAGCTCGGGCTCCTGCGGGATTTGAGCGGGGCGGCTTGGTTTGCTCGATTGGATCTGGGAAGATCCCGAGGTGGGAGGAGGTGGCTGTGGTCTCGGTGGTTGGCTGAGAGGTGGAGGGCACTGGTTGGGCAGGGAAGAAATCGAAGAGGGATAAACTGGCGGCGGCGGAGGGATTTGGAGGATGGGACAACTCTCCTAGAAACTAGGGTTTGGACAGATATTTATAGTAGGTGGTTAAAGGTGGGACTATTTGGTCCCTCTAATTATAATCGGACGATCCGAGATAAAAAGGTTAGGAAGCCCAAATGATAAACCGATGATGTTTTAAGGATGTTTGGAGATGAACCGAATCCAACGGTGACGACTGCAGGGTTCGGGTTTGGGGGAGTTTCGGACATGCGCGAGGGGTCGATGCACTGTGCAAAGAGGGGTCAGGTGAACGAGGTCAAGTGTGTGGTTGGACTGAGAAGAGAGAGAGGAGGAAGGCAACCCGGCAACTGTTTCCGGAGACCGGAAACGTCCGATGATAGACCGATTATAATGCCGCTATAGTTAACTGTCGGGGCGTCAAACGGACTCCGAATGCGATGAAATTTGCCAGGCGGTCTACCTACACTATAAGAAGACCGCATGCCAACTCTCATCCCATTCCGAAAACATTCTCCGCCCACTTATAAAATACTATTTTGGACGTGTCCTGAACGCGTGCGAGTGTGCCTGGGTCCAGAACGGACAACGAAGAGAACTAGGAGACCTGGACGGATGCAAGTTTTGAAAATATAATGACGCAATGCACATAATGACATAACAAGATGCAACACGCAAGTGAATGACAAAGCAACAGCAGCAAATAATCGAAAAAAACACCTGACGCGTCGGTCCCGGGTTACAGAACCACAACAAGTAGAAGCCCACATTCAGCGATGCTTTTCTGTTGCAGCCAGCCAGCCGTAACCAAGCTACACCGCGCATTTCTCGTCTATTCTACTCCACTATCATCAGACTTGCCAAGAGCCAGTCCACACCGGGCATTTCTCGTCTGTTCTAGTACCATCATCGGACCTGACAATAGCAACATGACATTTCCCAGAGCACGCACACACAGCATTCAGTTTAATGGTATATAAGACTGTCCCGTACTCCGGCCTACTGACCAGCTCCCACGGCGCCGCCGTCTTCCGCGTCCCGGCCGCACCGGAGGTGTATCTCGTAGCCGCAGGCGATGCACTGGTACGCCCAGCCGAGCCCCTGCTCGTCGCACTCGCAGCAGACGTACGGCCCTCCGCCCGACTTCTCCGACACGACGCTCAGCTCGTGCCGGTGCCCGGCGTGGCGCAGCGACGGCGCGTACCCCTTGGCCTGCTCGTCCTCCAGCTCCTGCAGCCGCCTCACCTGCTCCTCCGTGAACGGGAACGCCATGTCGAAGTAGAGGTTCACCAGGTTCCTCCCGTCCCTGGTCACCGTCTTGCCGTCGGGCCCGATCACCACCAGCGTCGGGATCTCCCGCACGTCGAAGTACCTGGCCAGCTCCCGCGACGGCGCGCCGTCGTACGGCAGCGCCAGCCACGGCATGCCGCGCCGCGACCGCTCGTACCCGTCCTCGTCCCTGTCCATGGGGATGTACACCACCTCGAACTCCGCCGACTTGCCCTTGAGGTTGTCGTAGATGGTGGCCAGCCTCGCGGTGAACTTGGCGCACGGCTCGCACCCGTGCGCCGAGAAGTAGAGCCCCACCGTCTTCCCCACCAGGCTCGCGATGGGAACCTGCAGTCCTTAGCCACGGTGAGGCCAGCAGCTGGATGCATGGCAAAATCAATGGCGATGCCTCTGCATTCTAGAGGAAAGCAACACTCGGTGTCGGTGGTACCTGTTCATTGCTGCCGTTCTTGACGTGGCCGACGGAGAAGAGCTTCTCGAGCGTCTGGGAGGCGAACTTGATGCGCTCGTCGGCCTCCAGCTCCGCCACCCTGGACGGGGTGAACGGGAACGCCGGGTCGCCGTAGCGGTGCACGAGCTCGACGGCGTCGGGGCAGACGACCTCGGCGCCGCCCGGGGCGAGCACCACAAGGCGCGGGATGCCCTCGACCTGGAACATGTCGCTGAGGCTCTTCTTGCAGCGGAGGTCGCCGAAGGGCACGGCGGGCCAGGGCATGGCGCGGTGGAAGCGCTCGAAGGACGGCCGGTCCTCGTCGCACGACACGAAGACGACCTCGAAGCCGGCGCCGCGCGCCCGGAGCTGCTGGTACGCGGCGGCCAGCGCCGGCGTGAAGGCCTCGCACTTTGGGTACCAGTTCGCCGCGAAGTACAGGCCGATGAACTTGCCCTCTAGCTCCGGGAGCTCCACCTGTGAAGATTAGTTAGGGGACACGTGTTCGCTGGTTTTCATCATGGTCCGGGAGTCATGATCACCGTTCACAGAAAAGGAAACAATTAAAATGATGGAGAGGGAGAGAGGGAAAGGAATAGTTCACCGGAAAAGAAGACCGTATAAATGTGAGGAGGTTGGATAGACACATGTCGACAGGCGACAGTACCCTAAGTATTCTGATTCTCGACGTATGCATTATGTACATTAATCTTCTATATAAAGGAATAATTGAAAACTGCATGAGTTTCTGAATATTATAAGTTGGATGTGGCAAGATCTCAGTCGACCAGACTTAATTAAGTTTCAGTCAAATCACATATATAAAAAGAAGAAAGAAAAAATTTACGGGTCTACACATAAACATCTCATGAATGAAGCATCGATGGTCAGTTGACTGAGATTTAGCAATCTTGTTACAAGTTTAGTTTGTTGGCCAAAATTCATATTCTTATTTTCTAGGTATTGAATGACATCAACGTATCCTAATCTTGTTTGGGATGCTTAGTTAGCTTCTTCTAAAGGAACTCATGAATTGGTCTTCTTTAGATTAAAAAAAAAGCTTGAGAGGCTTGCACTTGTTGGAGCTAGGCGAAGGAGCTCAAGATCATGCACACAAGTACAGATAAGCGCCTTCATTTTTCATTGGCTGCGCCTTGTTTGAGAAAACATGGTGGAAGGAACAGCTTAAGTTTTTGATTGTTCAAGTAAAGCCCTTCGCATAAAACGTACCAACTTCAACCGGTGCTAAATTGGATCTTGACTAGGTTAGAATCCGAGATTTTTTTCTGACTGAATTTAACACAAAATTTGTTTTCCATTTCCATGTCCGTTATATATCCACCCTTTGCGTGATACTACTACATGAAAAAGCAAGAGATCTCAAACCAAAGAACAGCGAGAGGGAACATGCAGCCGAGGAAGGAAGCAAAGAAGATTTAAGGGCCAAAGCCAAAGCAGAAGCAGAAGAACACATGAGCTGGAGAAGCACCTCGTCCCCGGAAGGAGAGATGAGCGAGCCCAGAGGAAGCGCGGAGCGGATGCCTCCTCTTTCACTCCCGTCTGCTTCTTCCATCTCCGGATCTCCGACGACGTTGAGTATCTTCTTGTGGCCAGGCCAGGCACTTTCCCTGTGCCTGATCCCCGATGCGTGCGTGCCGGATAGCAGCAGTGACGCTCTGGACCTGGACTGGACTGGACTGGACTGGCTTTGTGCTCTCCGAACAGCAGCTGTGGCCGACCCTCGCCTCACCGGCCACCGCGGCAATAAATAAGCAGGTGAACGGGGGGCGCCGCGTCTATCTGCAGACGGCGAACCCTTTTTCGCGGAGGCGTTCACGTCATCTCGCCACGCGCGCGCGCCCGGCCGTCGCAGCGGTTCCTTTCAGACGTTGGAGAGGGCTGGCGTCGGAGCAGCTGTCGAACAGAGGCGACGGTGGGGAGCCGGAGCCGGTCTTGTTGGCGTGCGGGGTACGTGGGGCTGGGGCTGGGAGCGCGGCTAGGTGGCCAGACACGGCGGGGTGGGAAAGGGGGCGACGCGACGCTAGTGCGCCTCCAGTCCAATCGGGGGTCTGGGAAGCGATTGCAGCCAACAACGTGTTCTGCTCCGTGCCGTGGGTCGCGCTCGCGGTGGACTCTCTCTCTCGCCTTGGCGTGGGCGTGGTCGTCGCAGCGGGCGGATGGATGGCTGGGTGCGTGTGATGTCCGGTTGCCCGGGGCTTGGGTGTCGATCGATCGCGGTCGCTCCGAAAGTCTGGCCATGTTCCGTCCAGGAAACTAGATGAGGCCTAGGAGATCTCATCAATGCTGGGTTCGCCACCTGTGGGATCGGGGAACTGATGCGTGCGTGCGTGTGTGTCTGTCAGCAGCTGATTCGCGGGTGAAACGCCGGAGCAGGGACACATGTACGCGACCATAGTACGCGCGTGTCGACTATGGCCTCGTATCCGTGTCGAAAGGTGGAGCTCCAACGGTGGAGGCGCAGGTAATCTCTATTTCTAATGGAGTAGTTGGTAGTCTCGCTTTCAGGTTTTTTTTGTTCGGATTTTTTTCGTAGGTTAACCATCGTAGATTTTTTCCGATGTTGGTTTCTTATTCACCGGTTTATTTACCCTTCCGCTCTTTCCTTGCAAATTAGCATTCTCCAAACGTGCACGCAATCACGGATCTAAATTTACTAACTTATCCAAATCAACCGATACCTTCCATTATTGCAAATTTCTTTAGGAAACAAATAATAGATTTTAAGAAAACAAATAAAAGATTTTAAAGACGCATCATACTTTACTAACAATCATTAAAAATCAAATCTAAATTAATTAATCTTACCTTAAATCACTCAATCACTTTAATTAAAAAACATTTTTTTCCTAACTGCACCCTGCTTAATGTGCACATAACAATCCGAAGTAATTAGAGTCACATGGTTGAATCCATTTATTTAGAGCGACATGATTGAATTCATTTATTAACAATAATCCTCACCAAAAGTGCGTTTAGCAATTTTAGAGGGCGGACCAAAACTCTGCCATCCGCTCGCCCGCGTTTGTACCTTAAATCACTCAATCACTTTAATTAGAAAACATTTTCTTTCCTAACTGCACCCTGCTTAATGTGCACATAACAATCCGAAGTAATTAGAGTCACATGATTGAATCCATTTATTTAGAGCGACATGATTGAATTCATTTATTAACAATAATCCTCACCAAAAGTGCGTTTAGCAATTTTAGAGGGCGGACCAAAACTCTGCCATCCGCTCGCCCGCGTTTGTTTAGGTACAGGAAAAAATGGCATATGGAAACAACACGACCGGGGCGGCGGCGCAATCTTCGGGGATAGGGGATCGGAGGAGAAGGGTTGGCCTGGTAGCATCATCGGGGTGCTTCCCCGCGGCCGCGGCCGTCCTCGCGATGCCACCTACCCGAAATCAACGCTGCTCCCTGCCGTCAGCCGAGGCGACGCCGCCTGCCCTCCTACCCACAGTCCGCTGCCGCGTGCGGCTACGGCGGGAGGAGTAGCGACGGGGCCGAGGTCCTTCATGCGTTCCGGGATGGAGGCCATGATTTCGTCGAGGTCGTTGCTGCCTCCTACACTCAGGGTGTGTCGCCGAGATCGAGGCGAGCATGAGGAGCTGTGGCCACCGCCATGGTCACCCCATCGCAGGGGATGGAGCACGCCGTCGGCCTACAGCTTGTGGAGATCACTGTTGCTCTTCAGGTCGCGTGGTGACCGGATCTTGCCGATGTGTCCCTCCCCGACGACCTCCTCTTCGCCCGGTAGGCCGGCATGGATCTCGCCACTGCTGCCCTCAACTTCTCTGCCTCGAGCTCGACAGTCAGCCACCATGCATCCCCCAGCTGGAGGGTCACGTGAACCAGCCGTCCTCCCATGCTGCAGCGGTGAGAAGGTGACATGGCTCTCCGTACACGAAGAGTGGAGTTCAGTCAAGTACTTATATACTTGGCCTCTACTGCTGATCCATGTACATGGAGAAGAACAGACAACCGCTCATTCATGCTTCGTTCCACTCCTTTGTGCTACATTACTGGAGGTGACATTTTCCTATCTCTCTATGTTGTAACAAGCCTGCTGCCGGCATAGTTAATGGATTTTTTATTTAAACTTATCGCTGCTTAGTGCTTTGTTGCAATTGTTCACCCAAGATTCTTATATATAATCTGAGCGTATGCAGGCATACTTAGCTTTGCTATTCCATTTTTTCTGACGCATAGAAATAAGAGTATTGTCCAGGTTATGTATTCAATTGAGTATGGTATTTGGATTGCTATCAGAATGTCTTTTCTATGCATGTGATTTCTCACATCTGGTTATAATATTTGTGAAGACGTGCATTGCACGTGCACTTCGAAGCGGGCCCGTGGCCCGCGCTGGACGGCGCCGACGCCGACCCGAGCCACCTCGTCCGCGTATTCTTGGAGCTGTGGCTGGTTGATTTACATGAAATTAATTCCCTCAGTTCTGGTGGCAAATATAATACACATAATCTATATTGTTATGCACTAGCGTGTATGTGTGAAATAGATGGATTATGGTCCCGTACCCAATAAGATGGATATGTGTGTGTGTTAGAGAGAGAGGGAGAGGGGGATAGAGAGTGAGGAAGAGGGAGGGAGAGTGTGTGTCTGTGTGTGTGAGGATTTGATGGTTAAAAAGGTCGCCAATGTCGTAATATTGAACTCTTAGAGTTAATGTGGCCCCGTTGCAACGCACGGGTGTTCCTCTAGTTCGACGTAGTAAACCAAATCATACGACCAAACAGCCAGCGATCCTTTCCTGTTTTCCTCTCGTCCCTGACGGCTGGGACCCTGGCCGTCACCAGGGAGGCCGATCTTCCAACACCACCCTCCGGCTGTCGTGGTTTTAAGACTGACAGTAGAATATAAGGGTAGGAATGTAGAGGCAATATCCTAACTATGAAGGAGTTGTACACACGAGTTTTACGAGTTCAGGCCCTTCTCGAAGGAAGTAACAGCCCTACGTCTCGGAGCCTGGAGACGGTCGACTGAATATATGTGTGTGAATTACAAAAAGTGCGAACCCCTATCCCAGAGGAGGGGGTGGCTTATATAGAGCATTGTTGAGGAAATCGTTAATTGGTAGCTGCTCGGTTGGTTGGCGAGTAGGGGATTAATAGGCTAATCGGCAAGTTAATCAGCCATTTAATCAATTAATCAGATGATTTATCGGTTTATCGGCTACTCGGTGACCCTACGAGTAGGGATTAATCGGCAAGTTAACTGGTTAATCGGATGAATTCTTAAACATGGATATAGAGTACGCCAGGACTCCAGCTCCCCTCCGTTACACAAGGTTCAATGCTCATAAAGGAGAGGCGTTACTGGTAACGTCTGCAGTAAAGTATTGTAAATGCCCATAAAGCTATGGTTTAAATCCTGACCGTTGCAGAGTGGAGGGTTTCTCATCTTCTGGTGGTCGAGTGAGCACATCTTCATGGTCGAGTGGATGATGGTTTCTCTTCGACTGCTTCTGATTCTTTGTAGAGATGTCCTTGGGGAGGGTATGTTGGACAGATCCATGACCCTACCCTAGATACATAGCTTCATCATTAGCCCCCGAATGGATCAGGGTTTCAGTGAGGAAGGAGTTGTGAACACTTCCGACCCATTCTTTGTGCTATGAGTATATCTTGTTCTGGAACAATGAGTTGAGGTGACGACGTCGACTCCTTTCTCAGTCGCCTTGGTCCATTCTTGGTTTTTGTCGAGTGAATTTTCACGGTAGAATTCCGAATGATAATGTAGAGGATGTTTGTCTTCAGTCTGACAGGTTGCTCTACTCTCTGCGGATTTCACGGGATTCGAATTTTGGAAAGTGCGCCATACGGACGAAACCGAGGTTATCGGGACGGATTAAGCAAGTCTCCTCGATCCCCGCGCCACCTTTTTTGCCACGTACTGCGCGCACGACTGTTGCGGGATTTGTTTAGATCGTCTGGGTCCACCAGTCAGTCATTCGGGGGACGACCTTATAAAAGGCCCCGGACCAAGCCTCTGCCCCGTGCGCTCCCATTCTCTCTTCTTCTTCTCCTGATCTCTCCGCCGCGCTCGCTTCCGCTCTCGTCGCCGGATTCTCGCTCGAGCTCGACCCGTCGCCATGGGGAAAGAGAAGATGGTGGCGCTGGAGCGCGCGAAGAAGGCGACCGCAAAGGCGAAGGGCAAGCGGACCAGTCGGGGCGGATCCTCGTCGAGATCCGGCCTGTCGCCGGGCTGGATCCAGGGCGATTGGATCCGCTTGACAATCACCCAGGATGACCTCGACGACCTGGTGGAGGGGGGACTGACCCCCCACAAGTTGGCATGGCTCCCGGGGAACGAAACCGAGCCGCAGCCAAGGGAGGGTGAGTGTGTTCTCCTCGCCACCCACGTAGATCGTGGATTCTCACTGCCTCTCTATCCTTTCTTCTGGGGTTTTTTGAACTTCTTTGGGGCTCAGCTTCACCATTTCACTCCAAACACCATAGTCTATCTAGCTGCTTTCGTGTTGATCTGTGAAAATTTCTTAGGCTGTCGACCGCACTGGGGCCTTTTCAAACACATCTTCACCTGCCGCTCCCAGTCAGTCAAAAAGGCTAATCCGAGTGACGAGAGGACACAAGTGATCCAGACGTGCGGGGGTTTGGGGATCCAGATGTGGAGCAAGAGTACCTTCCCAGCCATGATCCTTCCTGACTCGGTCCGGGGCTGGCAGTCGACTTGGTTCTACAGCAAGGATCAGCCGACCCCGGGTTAGTCGAGTGGACTTCCTCCCTTTTCCTTCGCTCGAGTGGAGAAGCCCGCCCCCTGAAGGTAGTTCCAGAAGAGAAGGCGCAGGTCAAGGTGCTGGTCGAGTGGGTCGTTCAACTCGTCCGCGATGGGGTGACCGGGATGGACTTGCTGGAGGTCTTTCTCGGTCGACGCATCCAACCGCTTCAGGCGCGTGATCATCCGATGTGGATGTACTCTGGGCTCGAGGATTCCACTCGGATCCACCCGAAGGATGTCAGCGAGGATACCTTGGAGAAGTGGTTGATGGGGATCACCAGCAACAAAGACAACCCTCGGGGGTCTAGGAGGGTGATTCCATTCGACAACTCGCACCAGCCGGAGCAGGTATAATTTTGTTTTATCAAGTATCTTCCCGATTCACCGTGTGACATCTTGTTTATGGTCGACTGAATTTCCTTTGAACGTTGTCTTTTCAGGCCCTCATCGACATGTACTGAATGCCCAAAGGAGTGCAGGAGCAAGACGTCGAGGAAGAAGCGAGCGGGGGCGAGAGCGGCGAGGGGCACTCGGATGCTGAGGAGGACGAGGAGAGCGACGAATCGACTGATGATGAAGAAGTTGACTCGCCTCCTCGCAGGGAGAGGAGATCCACACGCTCACGACCCGGCGAGCACTCCGGACTTGGTGGCCACGCCGATTCGACAGTCTTCGAAGCGTCCCAGGATGTCTTCCCCAACATCGACTGAGAAGGCTCCAAAGCAGTCCAAAGTTGTGCCGCCTCTAGCGCCGAAAGCACCGAAAGCCACCTCCTCCAAAATGCCAAAAACTTTGCCCAGGATCAAAGTGACCGTCCCTACTATCTCCGGGTAATTATCCGACTTGTCATTTTCGTCGACTCGATTAATCGGACGTAACCGATTGAATGCGGGTCTTTGCAGTGCTGCTACGTCAGGAACCTCTTCTCTCCAGTACCGGGACGAGGAGATAGAAGATGCGGTAACCTCCAACCCAGGTATAAACTCTTGTGATTTTGTTCTTGATTCCTTGGTCGATTGTGTTCTAGTGGTTCACTTGGGGTCGAATGATCTGCCTTGCAGCTCCACCCAACGTCATCGATCTTCCAAATGACGAGGAAGATGTGGCTCTTAAGCCTAGGAAGAGCAAGAAGGTAGCAGCTGGCAGGATGTCTCGGCAAGAACCAACTACGACACCTCCCGTACGTCAACCTGAAGACGCGGGCAGGGCCTCTGTGACCTTCACTGCACCCTTGTCGAGTGAGCACCCCGCACCGTCGATTGCGCCTGTGATTCCTTCAGTCGTCCAACTCCACGCCATGGAGCTCCAAGCCGCCGCACCTGGGTCGTCTGCTCACTTTTTCACCAGCTATCCCGTCCCGGACAACCAGTCGGAAGCGGCTGCGGAAGCCATCCGACAGGCTGATATGATGATGGAGCGGGTGAAGACGGTGCATGAGAACAGCCAGGCTACCTACGACGCCAGTGCTGCTCTTCGGGCCAATGTCCAGGTGAGTAGACTTTCTGACTGTTTTTGCTCTATGAGGAAATGTTACCCGAAAAATCTTCTTCTACACAATCTCCTGTTGTTTGCGTTGAATTAGAGCACCCAGTGGGTGTTTTGTTGTTTTTGGTAGTTTCGTCTTCCACTCGGTCTGGGCGAGTGGGATTTGAACCGGTGGGGGCACGCTAAGTGCACCCACTGGGTGTAGTCCCCGAGACCGCGGTCGACTGCTGGCAGTCGACTGTGGTCTGAGTTCTACTTTCCTTTCTTTTTCACTTCTTACACTCGACTCAGGCGGACCAGTCGAGTAGGATCCGAACCGGTGGGGGCACGCCAAGTGCACCCACTGGGTGTAGTCCCCGAGACCGCAGTCGACTGCTGGCAGTCGACTATGGTCTGAACAACTTTTTTTGACTTGGTCCAGGCGGACCGGTCGAGTTGAGTCTTAGTAAGCGGGGGCACGCCAAGTGCACCTGCTGGGTGTAGCCCCTGAGACCGCAGTCGACTGTGTGCAGTTGGCTGGGGTCTAAGTGAACTTCTTTAGGTTTTATTCACTCGAAAGTAAACAACCTTTGATCTTATCGACTGATCCGTGTTTTGCCTTCTGCAGAAGTCTTGTACTCTTATTTCTAAGTTTACTGAACTTGAGGAGAAGCAGAGGCAACTCAACCTCGACTTGGAATTGGCCCAGCAGAATCTGAAGAAAGCTCAAGGCGAAGCCGCTGGTATGGAAGGTAACTGACTGTCGACTGACTTTCAATATATTTCTTTGATATCTTCTTTGATTAGATTGTTTCTTTTGCAGAGAAAATGAAGTTGGCTCTGGAGAAGAACGACTCGGACCTCGCCGCCGCGCAAAAAGCAGCCCAAGATAAAACTGCTCTCGCAGACCAAAAGCTTGCTTCAATCAGAACGCTGGAAGGGGAGGTGAACAAACTGAAATCTTGTCTTAATGAAGCTAACCGCGAAGTGATCAGTTTGAAGAAGGACAAGGTTGTCCTGAATGAAAAGTTGGAGTCTGCGATCCGCAAGAGGAATGACACGGAAGCTTATCTGAGGACTCTTGCCAAGAAGCTCTATCTCACGCTGGAAGGTATTTCTTCTAAACCGATTGTGTTGATGCTTGCGATTGGATCTTGCTCAGTCGATTCACTAATTTTTGGCTGTAGATTTCTGCCAAGACTTCGATAAGGAAACTGGAAGGGTCGAGACGGGTCTGGACCCTATCGCTCCAGTCTGCGACGAAACTGCAATGAACGTGCTCCAACTGGAGTACCGTATCGCCAGCGCCACAAGCTACCTCGTGCGCCTAAAGGAGGTAGTCTCCCGAATCGACTCATCGCTTTGGCCGAGGGCAACGCTTCAAAATGACCTGGAATCCCTGATGACTCGACTGAACGATATCCCTGATCGAGTGCAAGAATGGAAGAAATCCTCCGCCTGGTGTGGTGCTGACGTGGCGCTGTCCTTGGTGCGAGTCCATTGCAAGGAGGCTCGTGAAGACAAGCTGGCTGCGATCAAAGTCACTAACACCAAAAAGCATGACTTCCAGTCCTTCATGGAGACTTTCATTGCTGCCGCCACTCGGATCGCTGATGGGATCGACCTGGACTCATTCGTGGAGCCTGCCAGCCCTCCTCCGGCCGAGTGAACAAACTTATGAAACTTGAATCTGCTTTAAATTTTCCTTGGAATGCCGAGTGATTGTTGTAATCGTTGAACTCCTTCGGGCTTGATGCCCGAGTACTTTTGATTTGCTGCTTGGAACTTTTAGGATTTATCTGAATTTTGTTTATCTTCGAATGTGCTTGCGTTTGCCTTTGAATGGACTTTGCTCACTGCTCGGAATAGTCTTTGCGCTGGAGACGCAACTCTAAGGTGGTGGCTCCAGTCGACCTGCGCTTCGTCGTCCTTGCGGATAGGGATGGAACGAACGTTGTACTTGTGCCATAGCTCTGAAGGAGAAGGTTGCAGTCGACCTTCACCTCGTCGTCCTTGCGGATAGGGATGGAGCATACGTTGTACTTGTGCCGTAGCTCTGAAGGAGAAGGTTGCAGTCGACCTGCACCTCGTCGCCCTTGCAGATAGGGATGGAGCGTACATTGTACTTGTGCTGTAGCTCCGAAGGAGAAGGTTGCAGTCGACCTGCACCTCGTCGTCCTTGCAGATAGGGGTATGTTTCGGACTCAGGCGAGTACTGGACTGCAACTAAGACCCCCGAGTGGGAGGACTGCTCCCGACTCGGTAAGATTTTTTCAAACTTAGGCGAGTACTGGACTGCAGCTAAGCCTCCTAGTGGGAGAACTTGGGTGAGTACTGGACTGCAGCTAAGCCCCCGAGTGGGAGGATTGCTCTCCACTCGGTAGGATTTTTTCAAACTTAGGCGAGTATTGGACTGCAGTTAAGCCTCCTAGTGAGAGAACTTAGGCGAGTACTGGACTGTAGCTAAGCCTTTGAGTGTGAGGATTGCTCTCCACTCGGTAGGATTTTTTCAAACTTAGGTGAGTACTGGACTGCAGCTAAGCCACCTAGTGAGAGAACTTAGGCGAGTACTGGACTGCAGCTAAGCCCCCGAGTGGGAGGATTGCTCTCCACTCGGTAGGAGTTTTTCAAACTTAGGCGAGTACTAGACTGCAGCTAAGTCTCCTAGTGAGAGAACTTAGGCGAGTACTGGACTGCAGCTAAGCCCCCGAGTGGGAGGATTGCTCTCCACTCGGTGGGATTTTTTCAAACTTAGGCGAGTACTGGACTACAGCTAAGTCTCCTAGTGAGAGAACTTAGGAGAGTACGGGACTGCAGCTAAGCCCCCGAGTGGGAGGATTGCTCTCCACTCGGTAGGATTTTTTCAAACTTAGGCGAGTACAGGACTGCAGCTAAGTCTCCTAGTGAGAGAACTTAGGCGAGTACTGGACTGTAGTTAAGCCCCCGAGTGGGAGGATTGCTCTCCACTCGGTGGGAGTTTTTCAAACTTAGGCGAGTACTGGACTACAGCTAAGTCTCCTAGTGAGAGAACTTAGGAGAGTACTGGACTGCAGCTAAGCCCCCGAGTGGGAGGATTGCTCTCCACTCGGTAGGATTTTTTCAAACTTAGGCGAGTACTGGACTGCAGCTAAGCCCTCAAGTGGGAGGATTGCTCTCCACTCGGTAGGATTTTTTCAAACTTAGGCGAGTACTGGACTGCAACTAAGCCCCCTAGTGAGAGAACTTAGGCGAGTACTGGACTGCAGCTAAGCCCCCTGGGTGGGAGGATTGCTCTCCACTTGGTAGGATTTTTTCAAACTTAGGCGAGTACTGGACTGCAGCTAAGCCTCCTAGTGGGAGAACTTAGGCGAGTACTGGACTGCAGCTAAGCCCTCGAGTGGGAGGATTGCTCTCCACTCGGTAGGATTTTTTTTCAAACTTAGGCGAGTACCGGACTGCAGCTAAGCCTCCTAGTGAGAGAACTTAGGCAAGTACTGGACTGCAGCTAAGCCCCCGAGTGGGAGGATTGCTCTCCACTTGGTAGGATTTTCTTTCGAACTTAGGCGAAACGGATTCGCGACTAAGCCCACCCGCTGGGGGATTTCAGAAGTAAATAAGAACACAACAATCGAATCATAGGACCATAAGCTCTTGTCTTTGATAAACAAATTACAAAGGTGTTTCTTATTACATTTTATTCGAACGAGTGCTTAAGTATAAAAGGGGCGGAGCAGCTCCGCATTCCAAGCCTGTGGCTCGTCTTTCTGATGCTCAATACTGTAAAGATGGTATGCTCCGTTGTGGAGAACTTTGGTGATGATGAAGGGGCCCTCCCAAGTCGGGGCAAGCTTGTGTGGTTTCTGTTGATCCACTCAAAGAACCAGGTCTCCTTCTTGAAAGGCTCGACCCCTCACATTTCTGGCATGGAATCGACACAAGTCTTGCTGATAAATGGTCGACCGGATCAAGGCCATCTCTCTTTCCTCCTCTAAGAGATCGACTGAATCTTGCCGGGCCTGCTCTGCTTCCTCTTCGGAGAAGAGCTCGACTCGGGGTGCGTTGTGGAGCAGGTCACTTGGCAGAACAGCTTCGGCTCCATAGACTAAGAAGAAAGGAGTTCGTCCGGTCGACCGATTAGGAGTTGTCCTTAAACCCCACAGAATTGACGGAAGTTCATTAACCCAAGCGCCTGCTGCGTGTTTGAGATCAGGCATCAGTCGGGGTTTCAGTCCTTTGAGAATTAGGCCATTGGCTCTTTCTGCTTGTCTGTTCGACTGCGGGTGAGCGACTGAAGCATAATCGACTCGAGTGCCCTGAGAGGCGCAGAAAGCTCTGAACTCATCGGAATCGAAGTTCAACCCATTGTCCGTGATGATGCTGTGTGGGACTCCATATATGAATGTCAATTCTCTGATAAAACTGACAGCGGTGCTAGCATCAAGGTTCTTGATAGGTTTAGCTTTGATCCATTTGGTAAACTTGTCGACTGCAATGAGCACATGAGTGATGCTGCTCCTGCCAGTTCTCAGTGGTCCAACCATATCCAGTCCCCAAACAGCAAAGGGCCAGATGAGGGGGATGGTCTTCAGGGTTGACGCTGGCTTGTGAGACATGTCGGAGTAAAACTGGTAGCCTTCACATCTGTCGACTATATCTTTCGCCATTTCATTTTCTCGTGGCCAATAGAATCCAGCTCGGTATGCTTTAGCCACGATGGCCCGAGAGGACGCATGATGACCACAGGTCCCCAAGTGGATGTCATTAAGGATCATTCGACCTTCTTCTGGTGTTATGCATTTCTGACCAACTCCAGTCACGCTTTTCCTGAATAGTTGTCCTCTTATCACAGTAAAGGCCTTGGACCGATGGACGATCTATCGAGACTCTTCTTCATCCTCTGGGAGTTCTCTCCTGAGGATGTACGCAATGTAGGGCACCGTCCAGTTGGGAGTAATGGCCAGAACATCCATGATCAGGTCGACCACGGCTGGGACCTCGACTTCAGTCGGATCTGTGGCGCTCTTAGGTTGCGGGGGCTCTTTAGTAAAAGGATCTTCCTGAACTGTCGGCGAGTGAATATGCTCCAAAAACACATTGCTGGGAATGGCTTCTCTCTTGGAACCTATCTTTGCCAAGTCATCGGCTGCTTGATTTTTCAGTCGGGGTATGTGGTGGAGTTCTAACCCCTCAAACTTCTTCTCAAGCTTTCTCACCGCGTTGCAGTAACCAGTCATGGCTGGGCTTCTGATGTCCCACTCCTTCATCACTTGATTAACTACCAAATCTGAATCGCCATAGACCATGAGGCGACGGACGCCGAGTGAGATGGCCATGCGCAACCCATACAGGAGTGCTTCATATTCTGCTTCATTGTTGGAGGAATCAAAGTGAATCTGGAGGACATATCTGAGCTTGTCTCCTCGGGGGGATACCAGAACTACCCCAGCACCAGAACCATTCAACATTTTGGATCCGTCAAAGAACATGGTCCAGTGCTCAGAGTGAACTGGAGTCGGCAGTTGCTGTTCGATCCACTCGGTGAGGAAATCTGTTATTGCTTGGGACTTGATAGCTTTATTTGCCTCAAACTTGATATCCAAGGGAAGGAGTTCAATCGCCCATTTTGCCACTCGACCAGTTGCATCTCTGTTGTGCAGAATCTCTAACAATGGAGCGTCGCTGATGACTGTAATAGAGTGATCCGAGATATAGTGTGCAACCTTCTTCGTGGTCATGTAAATCCCATAGACAAGCTTCTGATAATGAGGATATCTCTGCTTTGATGGGGTCAGGACTTTAGAAATATAATAAACTGGGCGTTGAACTTTATAAGCTTTTCCTTCTTCTTCTCGCTCGACCGTAAATACTGTACTGACGACTTGTCCAGTGGCTGCTATATAAAGCAGTAGAGGCTCTTTGCTGATTGGAGCAGCAAGCACCATCTGGGTGGAAAGCAGGGCTTTTAGCTCTGCAAACGCTTCATCAGCTTCTGGGGTCCACTCGAACTTATCTGATTTCTTCATCAGTCGGTAAAGAGGCAGTGCCTTTTCACCGAGGCGAGAAATGAATCGACTTAGGGCGGCCAAGCAACCAGTAAGCTTCTAGACATCATGCACACGCACAAGGCATTTCATTCGGAGTATAGCGCCTACTTTCGCTGGGTTAGCATCGATTCCTCGTTCGAAAACAAGGAAACCGAATAACTTTCTGCCTGGAACTCCAAACGTGCACTTTGATGGATTGAGCTTGATATCATACCTTCTGAGGTTGGCAAAGGTTTCAGCAAGGTCAGTCAGTAGGTCGGAACCTTTACGTGACTTGACCACAGTGTCATCCATGTATGCTTCCTCATTCCGACTGATCTGAGTGAGCAGGCACTTCTGAATCATCCGCATAAATGTGGCTCTGGCATTCTTCAAACTGAATGGCATTGTGACTTAACAGAAGCACCCAAACGGGGTGATAAAAGCTGTCTTTATCTCATCAGGTCCGTACAAACGGATCTGGTGGTACCCGGAGTAGGCGTCCAAAAAGGACAAACGCTCGCACCCTGCAGTCGAGTCGACTATCTGATCGATGCGAGGGAGAGGAAAGTGATCTTTCGGGCAGGCCCGATTGATATGCTTGAAATCAATGCACATGCGAAGTGAGTCGTCTTTCTTTGGGACCATGACAACATTGGCTAACCACTCGGAGTGGTAAATCTCTCGGATAAAATCAGCTGCCAAGCCTAGCCACCTCTTCACCGATTGCCTTTCTTTTATGTACGGCAGACCGTCGAAGATGCTCTTTGACCAGTTTCACCTTCGGGTTGACTCACAAACGATGCTCAGCCAGTCCCCTAGGAACACTCGGCATGTCAGAAGGCTTCCATGCAAAGATGTCCCAGTTCTCACGAAGGAACTGGATGAGCGCTTCTTCCTATTTGGAGTCGAGTGTGGTTGAAATGTGAGTCGGAGCAGCATTGGGGTCTGTCGGATGAATGTGAATCAACTTCGTTTCACCAGACGACTGGAATGCTGAATCTGTGGCTGGCTTCTTGGCTCGCAGCAAGTCACCCGGATCTGCATTTTTCTGGTATTCATGCAATTCTACCACGGCCATCTGGGCATCGGCGATCTTTGAGCCCTTCTGGAAGCACTCTTCTGCCTTCTTCCGATTACCAGAGATAGTGATCACTCCTCTGGGAGCAGGCATCTTCAGTTCGAGGTACACGTAACATGGTCGAGCCATAAATCATGCATAACCTGGCCTGCCCAGAATTGCATGATAAGCACTCTGGAAATCTACAACTTCAAATGTCAACTTTTCTTTGCGGTAATTTTTGGAATCACCGAAAACCACGTCGAGCGCAATCTGACCGAGGGATGCAGCCTTCTTGCCTGGAATGACCCCATGGAAACTCATATGGCTTTCACTGAGTCTGGACATTGGAATGCCCATTCCCTTCAATGTCTCTGCATACAGTATGTTCAAGCCACTGCCACCATCCATCAGGACCTTTGTCAGACGAGTGCCTTCGACCACCGGGTCGACCACTAGTGCTTGCCTCCTAGGGGTGGCTATGTGCGCTGGATGGTCAGACTAGTCGAATGTAATGGCAGTCTGTGACCCCTTCAAGTAACTGGGTGTCACCGGAGCGACCATGTTCACTTCCCTGTTGATGACTTTCAATCGACTTTTGCTCTCAACGTCAGCAAAAATCATCCGAGTGGAATTCACGTGGGGATAACCATCATCATCCTCTTCCTCATCCTCAGCCTTGTCTGCTTCCTTCTCCTTTTTCTTGGGTTGTTTCTCTCGGAACTGCTGGATTAGGAGCCGACACTGCCGAGTGGTGTGCTTCGGGTAAATGAAATTACCTTCTTCATCTTTTTTGGTGTGGATATGGCACGGCAGATCCAACACGTCATTTCCATCTTGATCTTTTACTTTCTTGGGGTTCCACGACCCTTTGGGCTTCCCCTTGAACTTTCCTTGAACCACAGCCAAGGCTTCACTCGTAGCAGCTGGCTCGGCCTTGCGCTTCTATTTCCGACCGGAGTTTCCTCCTCCGGCTTCGTGGGTGACTGCTTTGTGCTTGCCACTCCGTAGTCGCTCTTCTTCTTCACCATTGGCATACTTGGTGGCAATTTCCATCATCCGAGCCAAAGTCATATTTCCTGTCCGGTCAAATTTCATATTCAACTCCCGATACCTGACGCCTTCCTTAAAGGCACAAATTGCCTGATGATCTGACACATCTTCTACCGTGTGGTGTAGGGTGATCCATCTCTGGATATAATCCCTCAAAGTTTCATTCGGTTTCTGAACACAACACTGTAATTCTATCAAACCTGCCGGCCGTTTGCAAGTGCCCTCGAATGTTCTGACAAACACTCGGGCGAGATCTTCCCAAGTATAGATGCTACCAGGAGCTAACTAATTTAGCCATGCTCTAGCCGAGCCCTCCAACATCAGAGGAAGGTGTTTCATGGCCACTTCATCATTGCCGCCACCAATCAGGACAACCACTCGGTAGTCTTCAAGCCAAGTGTCAGGCTTGGACTCTCCGGTGAACTTTACTGACTCCAGTCGCCAACCTGAAGTTGGGGGGAATCACCGCGGCTCTGATAGCTCTGCTGAAGCACTTTGGACCAGAGACATGCACCCTGTTGCTGGTTTGCGTATCTCTGTCATGGCCCTCTCGGTGAGCTCTGTTTCTGTCGACCAAGCCCTGCACGAGAATAGATCTCGCATCAAAGCCTGGCTCCCTGGGGTCGACTGGAATACCTCGTCTGACACTGTGAGGGCGTCTGTCTTCATGTTGCCGAGGCACATATGACCCACTTCTTGGAGGAGGTGTCGGCACTCGACGGCGGTCATCGCGATCGGCACGGCGATCATACCGCTCTCGGTTTCTGTACTGATCACGCTGATCTCCACGTCCCTCACGCCTCGGGGGCGATCTTGGGCTATGGGCCGACTGAACCATGTCTGCGACCACGGATCTGCTATGGATCCTATTCCGCGACTGAGATACAACCGTATTATGCTCTCCTGCTGCCCGGAGCAAGGCTCTGACCTGCACCAGACCTCGGCCAGCTTCTGATTGGGAAGATTGGATCGACTCCGCTATCCGGGCAGTAGCTGCTAGATTCTGGATCGGTGTTCGGTATACCTGAGTCGGAGGTGGAAAAAGATGGCGTCGACTGGACTCAGGAGCACGTTGTCGAGCGCGATCGTCGAGCACGCGCTGGAGGTTCTCCAGTCGAGTGCGCTCAGCCAGGTTGGCCAAGCGCGCCTGCTCCAAGGCCTGGGCCTCAGGGGTTTCTCCAACTATAGGAGTATGTAGTGCATCCATGTTCTGGCGGCGAAGTTCCTCCCTCTGCTGTGAGGAGAGGGGTTCGGGGCAGTACTCCTCGTGAACGCGCGACGGATCGCTGTTCCCGTCGCCTCCGTCTTCACGGTTGAAGCCAAGAGGGCTGCGTGGTCCATTGACCATCAGGACTTCCACCGCCGGGTCGCTGTTGTCGCACTCGAATGCGGTCTCTACGGAGCCAGTTGACAGATCGAACAGGCCGTAGAGAGTTTCGTCGGGCTCGATCGCCGCGACTTGAGGGGTGGCCGACTGGCGGGCCATCGCATGCTTCACCCACCGCTGAAGCCTCGACCGACCGGAGTGTTTGCTCCGACGGGCCGCAGGGAGGGGGAAAGCTGCTGGAGTCGACTGATACTGGGTCGACGGCTGCCGCAGGAGGACCCCATGGATGCACGCATGAAATTGCATCACCCTGCGGGCGGGGAGCGCGTCGGCGTCGAGTGGTGCCTCCTGGAGCCAAGCAGAGTCGTCGGCGACAAACACGAGCGCGCCGAGACGGATCTCGTGGCCCTCAGCCAAACCTCCGCCTGGAACCATGATGAAGGGGATCAGAAAAATTGAAACTTCTCCAACAAGTCGCTAAGACACCTGCCCCATGGTGGGCGCCAACTGTCGTGGTTCTAAGACTGACAGTAGAATTGGAGGGTAGGAATGTAGAGGCAAGATCCTAGCTATGGAGGAGTTGTACACACGAGTTTTACGAGTTCAGGCCCTTCTCGGAGGAAGTAACAACCCTACGTTTTGGAGCCCGAAGGCGGTCGACTGAATATATGTGTGTGAATTAGAGAAAGTGCGAACCCCTGTCCCAGAGGAGGGGGTGGCTTATATAGAGTACGCCAGGACCCCAGCTCCCTTCCATTACACAAGGTTCAATGCTCATAAAGGAGGGGCATTACGGGTAACGTCTGCAGTAAAGTGTTGTAAATGCCCATAAAGCTATGGTTTAAATCCCGACCATTGCAGAGTGGAGGGTTTCTCATCTTCTGGTGGTCGAGTGTCTTCAAGGTGGTCGAGTGAGCACATCTTCATGGTCGAGTGGATGATGGTTTCTCTTTGACTGCTTCTGATTCTTTGTAGAGATGTCCTTGGGAGGGTATGTTGGACAGATTCATGACCCTACCCTAGGTACATAGCTTCATCACCGACGGCTCCCCTTCGCTGGCGACCTCGGTCGTCGATGGTGATGGGGTCTCCGGATCCACGCGTGTGGATCGCTTTTACTCTCGTAGTCTAGGTTTTTAGATTGTCCATCATCTTTGCTTCGGCGGCGACGATGACAATGGTGAATAAAGATTCTTCTGATCCTTCCCTGATGAGGCCATCGGTCCTAGGTTGGGGATGGATTTGGAGACCAGTCTGTTCAAACAAGGATGGCATGGCGGCGGCATCCTCGTGGTGGACTTGTGTCCTCGGGTTCCGCCGTTGCGATGGCGTTTGCTCCAACATCGGCGCGGAGCTTGGGAGATAGTCCAGGAGCGGATGCAGATTGTGGTCTGCATCGATGACATTTGGAAGACGGAGTATGTGCTGGGCTCGTGGTTCATGCATGGCAGATATGGTTTCCTCCTTCGGCGTTTTAGTCGTGGTGAGGTGCCAGATCTGGAGTTCGATGATGTGTCCGGAGTGTTGTCCCAGTCTGATTCGCTCAACGGTAAGGGTTTCACTTTTGGTGAGCCACCTTGGAGGTCCGCAAAGCTGCATATCAGCGATGGAGCTGCGCCGAGCTCGGGTGAGGAGGTGATTCGTCATTCTTTTCTTCGGTGGCTGTTGTGGTGGTGCCGGAGGCAGTGACGGGCGTTGGTGTCAAGCTCAGAGATGTTTTGCTATTTTTTCAAATTTGTCATGTCGGTCTTTACGTGACTTGTACTTTGTTCTTTATGATATGAACGAGACACGTATTACCATGAAAACGTCGTCTAATAATAAACCAACTGAAGTTTGGTGTGTCTCATACTAAATTTTGCAGTCGAATTGTTTGGCATTTTTTTTCTTCTGAACCGGGCATTACCCCTTTTCATTTTTCATTAACTGAATAGCGAAAATACAACCATCCGAATCCACAAAGAGTTTAAACCACCGCCGGGAAAACCACTGCAAGCGGAATCATATGACGTTTAAATCATCTTGTTTATCATCCTAACGTATGTACTATCACTCTTGCTATGTATCAGTTAAACTAGAGACAACAGCGACACAAATGCATCATCGTCGGCGAAAGCGATGTTGAATTCATGAGGGTATGGTGGTGGCTTAAGATGATGGCGGCTGCGGGGGGATTGCCATTGGATCAAGATCCAAGAGCTCACGAAATTGAAAAGCAGTAATTTATATCCTAGGTTGTCGAACGACTCACAAAATCAACTATTTTTTAAACGAGGCAAAAGACTTGCCATTTTCATTGATTAAGAAGAAGAGAATTGCCCGGTTAATTGACGGAAAACCGGGCTAACCGATACAGGCCAACCCATATGACATGGGCACCACCAGCCAACCTGGCCACCAACATGAAACGCGAAACTGCAAAGAAGAAAGACATTCGTCGAGCAGTCACAAGCGTCATCGTCATCACCGGTTGCCTCGAACGGGCAACTCTGACTTCATCATAGAGCTCCATCATCAAAGCCAACCCGCAAACAGCCGCAGAAGCCACGACGGCACATGCCAATAGATGGCCACACGCGCAAGTGCTACCTCTTGAGAATGCGTTGGTTTTTCCTTGAAGAGGAAAGGGTGATGCAGCAAAGTAGCGTAAGTATTTTCCTTAGTTTTGAGAACCAGAGTATCAATCCAGTAGGAGACAACGCACAAGTCACCTAGTACGTGCACAAACAATCAAGAACCTTGCAACCGACGCGATAAAGGGGTTATCAATCCCTTCATGGTCACTCGCAAAAGTGAGATCTAATAAAGATAGTAAAGTAAATATTTTTGGTATTTTTGTTGTATAGATTGGAAAGTAAAGATAGTAAAATAGTAAACAAGATGAGATGTAAATAAAAGAGATACAATATAATAAGGAAGAAACCCGGGGCCATAGGTTTCACTAGTGGCTTCTCTCAAGATAACATGTATTACGGTGGGTGAACAAATTACTGTCGAGCAATTGATAGAAAAGCGCATAGTTATGGAGATATCTAAGGCAATAATCATGAATATAGGTGATAACCCACAAGTATAGGGGGTCGCAACAATTTTCGAGGGTAGAGTATTGAACCCAAATTTATTGTTGACACGAGGGGAGCCAAAGAATATTCTCAAGTATTAACAGTTGAGTTGTCAATTCAACCTCACCTGAAATACTTAATATCTGCAACAAAGCATTTAGTAGCAAAGTAATATGGAAATAACGGTAATGGTGGCAAAAGTAACAGTATTGGTTTTGTAGTGATTGTAACAGTGGCAATGGAAAAATAACTAAGAAAAGATCAGTATGTGAGAAGCTCGTAGGCAATGGATCGGTGATGGATAATTATGTCGGATGTGATTCCTCATGCAACAGTTATAACTTAGGGTGACACAGAACTAGCTCCAGTTCATCAATGTAATGTAGGCATGTATTTCGAATATAGTCATACGTGCTTATGGAAAAGAACTTGCATGACATCTTTTGTCCTACCCTCCCGTGGCAGAGGGGTCCTATTGGAAACTAAGGGATATTAAGGCCTCCTTTTAATAGAGTACCGGAACAAAACATTAACACTTAGTGAATACATGAACTCCTCAAACTATAGTCATCACCGGGAGTGGTCTCGATTATTGTCACTTCGGGGTTACCGGATCATAACACATAGTAGGTGACTATTGACTTGCAAAATAGGATCAAGAACTCACATATATTCATGAAAACATAATAGGTTCAGATCTGAAATCATGGCACTCAGGCCCTAGTGACAAGCATTAAGCATAGGAAAGTCATAGCAACATCAATCTCAGAACATAGTGGATACTAGGGATCAAATCCTAACAAAACTAACTCGATTACATGATAAATCTCATCCAACCCATCACCATCCAGCAAGCCTACGATGGAATTACTCACGCACGGCGGTGAGCATCATGAAATTGGTGATGGATGAAGATTGATGATGATGGCGACGGATTCCCCTCTCCGGAGCCCCGAACGGGCTCCAGATCAGCCCTCCCGAGAGAGATTAGGGCTTGGCGGTGGCTCCGTATCGTAAAACACGATGAATCCTTCTCCCTAATTTTTTTCTCCCCAAACGTGAATATATAGAGTTGGAGTTGAGGTCGGTGGAGCCTCAGGGGGCCCACGAGACAGGGGGTGCGCCCCAGGGGGGTGGGCATGCCCCCACCCTCGTGGATAGGGTGTGGGCCCCTAGTGTTGATTCTTTCACCATTATGTTTTATAAATTCCAAAAATATTCTCCCTAAAGTTTCAGGTCATTCCAAGAACTTTTATTTCTGCACAAAAATAACGCCATGGCAATTCTGCTGAAAACAACGTCAGTCCGGGTTAGTTCCATTCAAATCATGCAAGTTAGAGTCCAAAACATGGTCAAAAGTGTTTGGAAAAGTAGATACGGTGAAGACGTATCAACTCCCCCAAGCTTAAACCTTTGCTTGTCCTCAAGCAATTCAGTTGACAAACTGAAAGTGATAAAGAAAAACTTTTACAAACTCTGTTTGATCTTGTTGTTGTAAATATGTAAAACCAGCATTCAAGTTTTCAGCAAATATTATGAACTAACCATATTCACAATAACATTTAGGTCTCATGTTTACTGATATCAATGGCATAATCAACTAGCGAGCGATAATAATAAATCTTGAATGACAACACTTTCTCAAAACAATCATAATATGATATAACAAGATGGCATCTCGCTAGCCCTTTCTGAGACCGCAAAACATAAATGCAGAGCACCTCTGAAGTTCAAGGACTCACTAAACATTGTAATTCATGGTAAACGAGATCCAGTCACAATCATACTCAATGTAAACTAATAGTAATGCATGCAAATGACAGTAGTGCTCTCCAACTGTTGCTTTTAATAAGAGGATGATGACTCAACATAAAAGTAAATAGATAGGCCCTTCTCAGAGGGAAGCAGGGATTTGTAGAGGTGCCAGAACTCGATTTTTGAAATAGATATAAATAATATTTTGAGTGGCATACTTTCATTGTCAACATAACAACCGAGAGATCTTGATATCTTCCATGCTACACACATTATAGGTGGTTCCCAAACAGAATGGTAAATTTTATACTCCCCCACCACCAATAAACATCAATCCATGGCTTGTCCGAAACAACGGGTGCCTCCAACAAACAACAATCCTGGGGGAGTTTTGTTTGCAATTATTTTAATTTAAGCATGGGACTGGGCATCCCGCTTACCAGCCATTTTCTCGTGAATGAGGAGCGGAGTCCAGTCCTCGTGAGAATAACCCACCTAGCATGGAAGATATAGACATCCCTAGTTGATACATGAGCTATTCGAGCATACAAAGCAGAATTTCATTTGAAGGTTTAGAGTTGGGTTAATTATCATTTTGCCCTCAGTGGTGTCCATGTGCTCAGTTTATGCCCTCAAATGCGAATTGTGCTTAGTTTTTCCCCTAGTCCATGCACAGCTACTATGACGAGGCCAAACGACCATATTTGAGTCCATTCCGTCCATCGGCATTAGTGGTTGTGGGTCCGGAGCTTACACATGGGACCGCGTGGACATGGGTCCGGAGCTGACATGTAGGCTTGTGCAACTAAATCCCCAAATCATTCATAGGATTCTAGATCACTCTGCCCATCCGCCGGCTGGCTGTCCTGCGCCGCCGCCGTCGCCACCTGCGCCGCGGCCAGCACCTGCCCCGCCACCAGCTGCATGGCCTGCTCCGCCGCTACCATCCTGCGCCTATGCTCCACGGCTACTTGCGACACCCGCCACCTTCCTGCGACGCCACGGGTGGGGCACCCGCCACGTGCTCAACCTGCGGCACGGTCTCCTTCCGTGCGCCCGGTCGGAGCGCTCAAAGGTGGGGGCTGCTGGAGCTGCTTGAACTAGGAGGAAGAACCCTAGGGTGAAATGGGGAGCAGCAGCGACCCCGGAGTATTTGGCGAGGCAGGCATTGGGCCGGAGATCCACCGCGTCCACGACTGGGTTCCCGAGGGGTAAGTCTCGCCTCCTGTTTAGATTGAGCTTAGTTATGCATTTGAACACTCGATTCGAGTAGGTTTGCCCAATTAGTGTGCTGATTGCGTCTTTGTTTTTCGCCGGTTAGGATGGAGTTGCGGTTTGCTTTCTTGGTGCACATTAGAAGGGACCGGTACATGTTCGATGCAAAGGATAAGAAGAAATACCAAGGAGGTTTCGATTATCGGTTGCCAATGGCTAGTAATTGGAGTTTTAGACAATTTGGGGAGGTAATTTGTAGCCAATATCCTTGGGGTTTGCTTGATGAAGTGGTATACAAATACTATGATGGGGAAAATAAATGGGTGATAGTTAGTAATGATGAAGAGCTAGCTACCATGTTTGTTAGGCATAAAGAGAAAGATAATTTTCATGTGAGGCTGCAAGTTGATGTGCTTGAGCAGGCATTTGGACCTAGGATGATGGGTGCAACATATCGGGGAGAACCAAGTCGTTGTAATGACATCTCTAGCTAGAACAGTTCAGTTGGTGCATGGCGACGTGGTGGCTCGACAAGTGTGGGCAACAGAAGTAGGGTCCCCCTTGAAGTGGAACCCGATGACTACAATTCTGGGGTTGATGAAGAGAAGTTATATTCTGATGTTATTCGGAATTTACGACGGGCACCTCGGGCTAAAAACCAAGATGAGGCTCACAATGCAGTCCATGTGGATGATGACGTGGTGGGTGAGGACGAAGACCTTGCAGCTGTTGAATGGGATCCTTTGAACCCTCATATGGAAGAAGGTACAGTTTTAGCATCCATGAATGAGTGTAGGAATCCACTTGTAACATAGTGCATCAAGATAGAACGTACTTTCAAAGTTGACAAGACCGATCAAGTACGTTACAGAGTGCACTGTCCGACTGAGGGTTGTCCATGGAGGCTGCTTGCATCTAAAATGCGAAATAGCACTAATGTTCAGGTCAAAGTGAAACCCTTGTAAGCACACATGCTAGGATTCAACCCTTAGGAAGGATACAATCAGTAGAGCCAAGTCAAGATGGGTGGCAGAAGAAGTAAAGAAGTGGGTGAAAGAAAACCAGCAAGTGGGTCCAAAGGAATTGCAGAAGAACATCAAAGATAAGTTCAAGATAGATTTACCATACATGAGGTTGTTCAATGGTAAACAACATGCTATGAATTCTATTTATGGTAACTGGCAGGAAAGTTTTCAATCGTTGTATTCATTCAAAGGTGAAGTGGAGAGGACAAGCCCAGGTAGTATTGTAGATATTGATCACCACACCATGGAGTACACATTCAGGGGAGTGACAAAGACCAATGAATGCTTTAGGAGGGTTTTTGTCTGCTTTGAGGCTTGTCGCCGGGTTTTTTTGGCAGGCTGCAGGCCTTATTAGGCTATTGATGCCACTTTTCTCACAGGGAGGTTTAAAGGACAGTTAGTAGCAGCTTGTGCAGTTGATGCACATAGTTTTGTATTTCCAGTTGCCTACGGTGTGCTGGAGACAGAGTCTGAGGAGAGCTGGACTTGATTTTTGCATAATCTGCGCCGGGCTCGGTCATTCATACAGATGCCTGCAAAGGTTTAGAAGTGGTCATGGACAATGTGTTCCCTGGAGTAGAGGATAGGGAATGCATGCGTCACCTTGCTGCAAATTTCATGAACAAATTCAAAGGAAAGGTGTATACCGACAATTTATGGCCAGCATCTTTGACTTGCAGTGTGAAGAAGCACAACTACCACTTGAGGCATTTATACATGAATCCCAAAGTGAAAGAATACTTGGAAACAGACCACTCCAAGTGATGGGCCAGAAGCCAATCAAGTGAACTGAGCAAAGTTGAGTATGTGCACAATAATCTAGCAGAGTCTTTCAACTCAATGATCCGGAAACTAAAGGGTCATTATGTGGTGGATTTGCTTGACAGGATCAGGATAGAATACATGCATAAATTTCTTTATCGTTCAGGAATACCCGAGGCAAAATTCATGGGCCACATTATCATCCCTGCCGTGATGAATGAATTGAAGCAGAAAACAACAGGCTTGGAAATGAACATGACTCTTTGCTCAGGTACCACAGCAGAGATATCATATTTGGATAAAGAGAAGAGGGAATGGAGATATCTAGCGGATTTAGAAGCTAGAACTTGCAGTTGTAGGCAATGGCAGATAACTGGGTTGCCATGCATTCATGCCTCATTTTTCATCACTTCTCTCACAGGTCCAACAGGGAACATACAACAGTATGTGCATGATTACTACTCGGTTGCAAGGTTCAAAGCCACATATGCTTATGCCTTGACTGCTATGGAGGGAAAACAAAAAGGGGACATGGTGGACCCTAGATTCAAGCTTTGCGCTCCAGTTCTGAAGAGAGAAGCAGATAGACCAAGGAAGAGTCGAATCAGACCTCGCAGGGAAGGAGCTGGACTTGGAGCGAGGAAGCGTAAGTGCACAAGGTGTGATAGGTCTGGTCATTTCGGTAAGTATTGTGATAACACAGTAGATCCAGCGTTCGGGGAGTGTTTTGATGAAGGCTTCGATGAAAATGTTGGTCAACAGCCGGTTGCCTCAACAGATGATGAAAATGATGGTCAATAGCCGGTTGCATCAGATAAGGATTTTGACGAGGTTACAAATGATGAGGGTCAACAGCCGCATGATTTTGACGATGATCCAAAATATCCTCCAAATAATGATTCAAGTGAGGCTCCAAATGGTCTTCCAAGTGAGGCTCCAAATAGTGATCATGGTGATCCAAGTGAGGCTCCAAATGGTGATCATAGTGATCCAAGTGAGGCTCCAAATGATGATCCAAGTGAGGCTCCAAATGGTGACCAACCTTCTGTTGTTGTGAGTTCTGCTAGGTATGTAAATCTTGCAAGGGTCAAATACTACTGTACATTTATCACTTGACATGATCTAATTACCCTTTATGTTTTGCACAGCTCTATGATAGGTTTGAAGAAGACGCGCAAGGTACCGAGAACCAAGAGGAGAAGAGAAGAAGCAATGAGCACAAGGTGCACGAGGAGCAAAGTGATGGCAAGAAGCTCAAGGAACAGACCGAAGCCCCAACGCTATTTATGAATAAGGGTTACCCTATGAATAATTATGAAACATTATGAATAATGTTGTATTTCTGTTGGATGATGTTGGACCTATGTTAGTACTATGTTTGACATGATGTTTAAATCTGTTGGATGATGTTTGAACGAGCACATGGTTTTTCCTTTTTTGAGTTTTTTGAATTTTGTTTTGCTCATTTGAATTCTGGTCAAACCTAACTTTAACCAAGATTTAAACAAGTCTAAAACATCAAAATGAAAAACTAAGTCTGGATCCTACTTAGTCAATCCAAAGTGAAGCTGTGGTGAGGTTTTTGAAATTTTCATGAAAAATGTGCTAAAAAGAGGGGTCCAAAGGTAGGGTAAACGGCCTCATTTCTAAGCAAGGTTTTTTTGACCTTGTCTAAATCAGCCAAATAACTTTCCTACACATATATTCTATATATACAGACTATGTGCGCTGGTTTTTCCATTTTTTGATTTTTAAAATTTGTTTTGATCACTTGAATTCTGGTCAAATTTAACTTTGACCAAGATTTAAACAAGTGTAAAACATCAAAATGAAAAACTAAGCCTGGATCCTTCTTAGTCACTCCAAAATGAAGCTGTGGTGAGTTTTTTGAAATTTTCATGTTCATTTCCCCAAAACACTTCTTTTCACTTCATACAAGAGAGTTTGAGATACTCGAGATATCACACAATACACATGCACTTATCGTTTAAATGTATGTAAACCTTGTTTATCAACTTAAATCGTTAGTACATGACATAAGAAGACTATGTGCGCATGTTTTTTTTTATTTTTCTGATTTTTATTTAATTTATTATGCTCATTTGAAATCTGATCAACCATAGCTGTGACTGCTCCAAACCCCTCACAAACCCCGCTAACCCTAGCGCTGAACAAGGACCGTCCATCTAACCCTGACGGCGATCAAGGGCCGTCGATCTAACCCTTCTAGAAGGAATCCGTGGGGAGGAGGGGGGCGATCCGCGAGATGCAATCTGATTGGCTGGGAGATTGTTTTTTTAAACAAATACCGGGCGCGTTGGATGGACCGTTGGGCCATCTTGTTGTCTGGGCCTGAGACCGCTGTAAATAGCCTATCTCAGCCTTTCTAGGCCTTGCATGCATGGGAGGCAGCGACGTGGGTTTGCATGCGCGGGAGGCGGATGTGCATGCATGCGAGCGAGGCGCGCTAGGCGAGCTAGGCTAGCGAGGCGAGGTAGGTGGTTCAGGGCAGTGGTTCAGGGCAGCGAGTCAGATGCACCGCCCGGTCAAAGAGCTATGCAGTGATTCAGATGCACGCACGCGCCCCATGCATCGTTTTCGTGCAAAAAGTAAAGAGTGCAAAACGTAACGGATGCGCACAAGCGTCCGGATTCACACACGCACCGTTCTCATCCTTTCTCTCTTCCTCTCCCACCCACAGGCGTATAAATGGGGTGCCTCTCTTCCTCTCCCACCCACAAGCCAGATGTGATCCATTCTCTCCAACTTCAAACACCCAAGCGACCGAGCCCTTCCCAAGCGAGACCAAGTGAAGATGCAGTTCAACGGGCTGACCTTCAACCGTCCGGCTGTTATGCCGGAGCTGCGCTACCCACCGGGCATGGTTGTGGAGAGGGATCTCCGTGTGTGGGCTATTTCAAGGTGGAGGGGTTCCGTCGAACTCACCCGCGCCTTCCTCAGAGCTGGCTATATATGCCCACCTCCCACGGGGCTCGCCTAGGATGTTCACCCTCAACGAGGTTCGTGACCGTGGCGGCATCCTCCTACTGCTCACGGTCACCTTCACCAACCCGTTTGACGCGCGCGAGCTCCTCGACCAAGTCTTTTGGTGCGGCTGCGAGCCATCTTCTTCACCGTGTACAACATCTACACCAACTACGAGAGCATCTTTCCCCACTCCAGGCCAGATGCACTCCCTTCCCTATGACGACGAGGAGGAGATGTGAAGATGAAGACGGTGTTGAAGGGGCGCGCGGCCAAGGTGGAAGAAGAAGGTCCAGATGAAGATGTTCAAGCCCAGAGTCAAGCTCGTCATGTTTCGTTTTTATTTTGTTGCTTTTCTATGTCATGTCGTGTCGTGTCATGTTTCGTCATGTGTCCGTGAACTTATTATTGTAAGGGTACGGTGTGTTGCATCTTATCTAAGTTATTAGGGTTTATTATGTGTGTTAAAAAATGTCTGTGCCCAAACATATCATTTCTTCCCTAAACCAAGTCATGAAGTTCGAGAACTTGTGGTTTTCATTAATGAAAATCGGAGGGGGTGAGAAGCCCTCTGTTTCATTTAAAAAAATAAGTCATGAACTAACATGCAAATTTATTCCCTTTAAATCCTAAACCAAGTGCCACTCTAACCCTGAACCAAGTGCCACTATAACCAAAATCATGTGGTAGTGCAAACATACATTTTCAACCTTCCAACCCTCCAAAATTTCAGTGCAAAACAAAGGAAAACCACTCTCACGCGTGTGCAAACATTCACGGTCTCACTATTTTTTTGGACAAATTTCACGGTCTCACTATGTATACCTTCCTTCCCTACCCATGTCAAAGTCTTGCCATCTGTCCTAGCGGTTACCAGCGCAACCCTAAACACCACAAACCCATGCGCTCCTGGGTTCGAGTCCCCAGCCGCACCAATTTTTTGTGCATTTTCCACCCTTCATTTTTTGGACAAATTATTTCTCTCTCAATGTAATGCCCTTAAAAATGTTCATTTATTTTGGCACCAGGTGTAAACCTCTACCAGAGCTGAGGCACATTTTCCATGACATTTTGGTCTTTGATTTAAATCACAGTGTATTTGAATTGGATTAATTAAATTGCTATTAAGTATTTAACAACTCCAAAAAAATTCTAATCTTAATTGTTTGGCTTTGGAATAATTCAATTAGCTTCCACAAAAAGTTTCAGCATTATGATTTACTGCCTAAATTAAATCAGAACAGAAAACAGAAAAACACGCAAGAGAACCCCCGAATGGGCCTAATTGGATGCAGTTGGCCCATTAGTCTAGCCTGCACTTGGCTCTACGCTCTAAATTTGGCCCAAGAGCAACCTTTTTTGATAGAAAGGCAGAGCAGAGAGCTGCATTTCATTGATCAAAAGTTTCTGAATTCCTCTCCTTTTATTCAACATATTTAAATGTTGGTCACTTATTCTTTTTTCAACATTTAAACAACTTTGACCAACATTTAAACTAGGTGAATTTCTCATACAATTTCAAGATTACAAATTCCTCCATAATTCATGCCTTTCCATACATTTTTAACATTACAACCAGTGCGATTACCATACCTACAAATGCCCAAAAGTATTTGCAAATGGGTATTGGTAGTGCTTGATATTCAAGCTTCCTAACCTTCTTCTTCAACATCCTAAGCTCAACAGCTAGCTCTCTCTCAGTGCGTGCTTTGCCCTCCATCTCTTCTTCTGGAGCTCGTGCGGCTACTGCCGTTCGTGGCAGCATGCGCAACCATTCTTCATGCTCTTCTTGCAGTTCATTCATCACAGTCTTGGCCAGAGCATCGACCCAAAGAAAGAAGCATGTCACATGCATGAACACCAAACAGATCAACCCATTGCTCAAAGATCCCGACCACGAAAATGGTGCAATTGCCCCGATTCTTACCCCATTCTCGCTACACACGTAGAATAGACGATTCTAGTTCCTCGGTGTGTGAGAAACCCTCCGATCAACGCCCGCCCGGCACCACGGACAGACGAAGACAGGCATGTACACATGCACCCGGCTCTACATCCGCGAGGTGGCACGGGAGCTTGAGAAAGACATGGAGCTCGGGGCCGAAGGGGATCTCAACACCGCTGCGCCCTCCACATCTAGCTTCCCACCGCCGTGCCCTCCACAGCTAGCTTCCCACCGCCGTGCTCTCTCTCTCTCTGTCGCCGTGGTCATCGCCGTGTTCTCTGTCGCCGTGGTCACTGCCACTGTCACCCGCTTATATAGCACACCCACAACGGCTCTCTGCTCAACGGCTCTCTGCTGGGTCCCACAAGCCACACATGCAACGGTCTGAATAAAATTGGCTGTCTCTGCCGCCTGGTCCCTGTTGGGGAACGTAGTAATTTCAAAAAATTTCCTACGCACACGCAAGATCATGGTGATACATAGCAACGAGGGGGAGAGCATGATCTACATACCCTTGTAGATCGCAACGGAAGCGTTGACACAACATAGAGGAAGTAGTCCTACGTCTTCTTCCCGTCCGACCGATCCAAGCACCGTTACTCCGGCGCCTCCGAGTTCTTAGCATACGTACAGCTCGATGACGATCCCCGGGCTCCGATCCAGCAAAGCTTCGAGGAGGAGTTCCGTCAGCACGACGGCGTGGTGACGATTTTGATGTTCTATCGACGCAGGGCTTCTCCTAAGCACTACAACGATATGATCGAGGTGGAATATGGTGGCAGGGGGCACCGCACACGGCTAAGGAACGATCTCAAAGATCAACTTGTGTGTCTAGAGGTGCCCCCTGCCCCCGTATATAAAGGATCCAAGGAGGAGGGGTTCGGCCGGCCCTATGGTGGCGCAGGAGGAGTCCTACTCCTACCGGGAGTAGGACTCCCCCCTTTTCCTAGTCCAAGCAGGATTGGTGGAGAAGAGAGGGAAAGAGGGGGGGGGGCGCCGCCCCTCCCTCCTAGTCCAATTCGGACTAGGGGGAGAGGGGGCGCGCGGCCTGCCCTGGTAGCCCCTCCCACTTCTCCACTTTAGGCCCATAAGGCCCATTAACCCCCCGGGGGGTTCCGGTAACCCCCCGGTGCTCCGGTTTTATCCGATACTCTTCCGGAACCCTTCCGGTGTCCGAATATAGTCATCCAATATATCAATCTTTATGGCTCGACCATTTCGAGACTCCTCGTCATGTCCGTGATCACATCCGGGACTCCGAACTAAATTCGGTACATCAAAATGCATAAACTCATAATAACTGTCATCGTAACGTTAAGCGTGCGGACCCTACGGTTCGAGAACAATGTAGACATGACCGTGACACGTCTCTGGTCAATAACCAATAGCGGGACCTGGATGCCCATATTGGCTCCTACATATTCTACGAAGATCTTTTATCGGTCAGACCGCATAACAACATACATTTGTTCCCTTTGTCATCGGTATGTTACTTGCCCGAGATTCGATCGTCGGTATCCAATACCTAGTTCAATCTCGTTACCGGCAAGTCTCTTTACTCGTTCTGTAATACATCATCTCGCAACTAACTCATTAGTCGCAATGCTTGCAAGGCTTATGTGATGTGCATTACCGAGAGGGCCCAGAGATACCTCTCCGACAATCGGAGTGACAAATCCTAATCTCGAAATACGCCAACCCAACATCTACCTTTGGAGACACCAGTAGAGCTCCTTTATAATCACCCAGTTACGTTGTGACGTTTGGTAGCACACAAAGTGTTCCTCCGGTAAACGGGAGTTGCATAATCTCATAGTCATAGGAACATGTATAAGTCATGAAGAAAGCAATAGCAACATACTAAACAATCGGGTGCTAAGCTAATGAAATGGGTCATGTCAATCAGATCATTCAACTAATGATGTGACCTCGTTAATCAAATAACAACACCTTGTTTATGGTTAGGAAACATAACCATCTTTGATTAATGAACTAGTCAAGTAGAGGCATACTAGTGACACTAAGTTTGTCTATGTATTCACACATGTATTATGTTTCCGGTTAATACAATTCTAGCATGAATAATAAACATTTATCATGATATAAGGAAATAAATAATAACTTTATTATTGCCTCTAGGGCATATTTCCTTTAGTCTCCCACTTGCACTAGAGTCAATAATCTAGATTACACAGTAATGATTCTAACACCCATGGAGCCTTGGTGCTGATCATGTTTTGCTCGTGGAAGAGGCTTAGTCAACGGGTCTGCAACATTCAGATCCGTATGTATCTTGCAAATCTCTATGTCTCCCACTTGGACTAGATCCCGGATGGAATTGAAGCGTCTCTTGATGTGCTTGGTCCTCTTGTGAAATCTGGATTCCTTTGCCAAGGCAATTGCACCAGTATTGTCACAAAAGATTTTCATTGGACCCGATGCACTAGGTATGACACCTAGATCGGATATGAACTCCTTCATCCAGACTCCTTCGTTCGCTGCTTCCGAAGCAGCTATGTATTCCGCTTCACATGTAGATCCCGCTACGACGCTTTATTTAGAACTGCACCAACTGGCAGGTCCACCGTTTAATGTAAACACGTATCCGGTTTGTGATTTAGAATCGTCCGGATCAGTGTCAAAGCTTGCATCAACGTAACCTTTTACGGTGAGCTCTTTGTCACCTCCATGTACGAGAAACATATCCTTAGTCCTTTTCAGGTATTTCAGGATGTTCTTGACCGCTGTCCAGTGATCCACTCCTGGATTACTTTGGTACCTCACTGCTAAACTTATAGCAAGGCACACATCAGGTCTGGTACACAGCATTGCCTACATGATAGGGCCTATGGCTGAAGCATAGGGAACATCTTTCATTTTCTCTCTATCTTCTGCAGTGGTCGGGCATTGAGTCTGACTCAACTTCACACCTTGCATCAACGTAACCTTTTACGGTAAGCTCTTTGTCACCTCCATATACGAGAAACATATCCTTAGTCCTTTTCAGGTATTTCAGGATGTTCTTGACCGCTGTCCAGTGATCCACTCCTGGATTACTTTGGTACCTCACTGCTAAACTTATAGCAAGGCACACATCAGGTCTGGTACACAGCATTGCCTACATGATAGAGCCTATGGCTGAAGCATAGGGAACATCTTTCATTTTCTCTCTATCTTCTGCAGTGGTCGGGCATTGAGTCTGACTCAACTTCACACATTGTAACACAGGCAAGAACCCTTTATTTGCTTGATCCATTTTGAACTTCTTCAAAATTTTGTCAAGGTATGTGCTTTGTGAAAGTCCAATTAAGCGTATTGATCTATCTCTATAGATCTTTATGCCTAATATGTAAGCAGCTTCACCGAGGTCTTTCATTGAAAAACTTTTATTCAAGTATCCCTTTATGCTATCCAGAAATTCTATATCATTTCCAATCAGCAATATGTCATCCACATATAATATCAGAAATGCTACAGAGCTCCCACTCACTTTCTTGTAAATACAGGCTTCTCCAAAAGTCTGTATAAAACCAAATGCTTTAATCACACTATCAAAGCATTTATTCCAACTCCGAGAGGCTTGCACCAGTCCATAAATGGATCGCTGGAGCTTGCACACTTTGTTAGCTCCCTTTGGATCGACAAAACCTTCCGGTTGCATCATATACAACTCTTCTTCCAGAAATCCGTTCAGGAATGCAGTTTTGACATCCATTTGCCAAATTTCATAATCATAAAACGCGGCAATTGCTAACATGATTCGGACAGACTTAAGCATCGCTACGGGTGAGAAGGTCTCATCGTAGTCAACCCCTTGAACTTGTCGAAAACCTTTTGCGACAAGTCGAGCTTTATAGACTGTAACATTACCATCAGCGTCAGTCTTTTTCTTGAAGATCCATTTATTCTCAATTGCTTGCCGATCATCGGGCAAGTCAACCAAAGTCCATACTTTGTTCTCATAGATGGATCCCATCTCAGATCTCATGGCTTCAAGCCACTTTGCGGAATATGGGCTCACCATCGCTTCTTCATAGTTCGTAGGTTCATCATGATCTAGTAGCATGACTTCCAGAACTGGATTACCGTACCACTCTGGCGTGGATCTTGCTCTGGTTGATCTACGAGGTTCAGTAGTATCTTGTTTTGAAGTTTCATGATCATTATCATTAACTTCCTCAGTTATTGGTGTAGGTGTTGCAGAAACAGTTTTTTGTGATGTACTACTTTCCAATAAGGGAGCAGGTACAGTTACCTCGTCAAGTTCTACTTTCCTCCCACTCACTTCTTTTGAGAGAAACTCCTTCTCAAGAAAGTTTCCAAATTTAGCAACAAAAGTCTTGCCTTCGGATCTATGATAGAAGGTGTATCCAACAGTTTCCTTTGGATATCCTATGAAGACACATTTCTCCGATTTGGGTTCGAGCTTATCAGGTTGAAGCTTTTTCACATAAGCATCGCAGCCCCAAACTTTCAGAAATGACAACTTTGGTTTCTTGCCAAATCATAGTTCATAAGGCGTCGTTTCAACGGATTTTGATGGTGCCCTATTTAACGTGAATGCGGCCGTCTCTAGAGCGTATCCCCGAAATGATAGCGGTAAATTAGTAAGAGACATCATAGATCGCACCATATCTAGTAAAGTACGATTACGACGTTCGGACACACCATTACGCTATGGTGTTTCGGGTGGCGTGAGTTGCGAAACTATTCCACAATTTTTCAAATGTACACCAAACTCGTAACTCAAATATTCTCATCCACGATCTGATCGTAGAAACTTTATTTTCTTGATACGATGATTTTCAACTTCACTCTGAAATTCTTTGAACTTTTCAAACATTTCAGACTTATGTTTCATTAAGTAGATATACCCATATCTGCTTAAGTCATTTGTGAAGGTGAGAAAATAACGATATCCACCACGAGCCTCAACATTCATCGGACCACATACATCTGTATGTATGATTTCCAACAAATCTGTTGCTCTCTCCATAGTACCGGAGAACGGTGTTTTAGTCATCTTGCCCAGGAGGCACGGTTCGCAAGTACCAAGTGATTCATAATCAAGTGTTTCCAAAAGTCCATCAGTATGGAGTTTCTTCATGCGCTTTACACCGATATGACCTAAACGGCAGTGCCACAAATAAGTTGCACTATCATTATCAACTCTGCATCTTTTGGCTTCTATACTATGAATATGTGTATCACTACTATCGAGATTCAACAAGAATAGACCACTCTTCAAGGGTGCATGACCATAAAAGATATTACTCATATAAATAGAACAACCATTATTCTCTGATTTAAATGAATAACTGTCTCGCATTAAACAAGATCTAGATATAATGTTCATTCTCAACGCTGGCACCAAATAAGAATTATTTAGGTCTAATACTAACCCCGAAGGTAGATGTAGAGGTAGCGTGCCGACTGCGATCACATCGACTTTGGAACCGTTTCCCACGCGCATCGTCACCTCGTCCTTAGCCAATCTTCACTTAATCCGTAGTCCCTGTTTCGAGTTGCAAATATTAGCAACAAAACCAGTATCAAATACCCAGGTGCTACTGCGAGCATTAGTAAGGTACACATCAATAACATGTATATCACATATACCTTTGTTCACCTTGCCATCCTTCTTATCCGCCAAATACTTGGGGCAGTTCCGCTTCCAGTGACCAGTCTGCTTGCAGTAGAAGCACTCAGTTTCAGGCTTAGGTCCAGACTTGGGTTTCTTCTCCTGAGCAGCAACTTGCCTGCCATTCTTCTTGAAGTTCCCCCTCTTCTTCCCTTTGCCCTTTTTCTTGAAACTTGTGGTTTTGTTAACCATCAACACTTGATGCTCCTTCTTGATTTCTACCTCCGCAGCTTTCAGGATTGCGAAGAGCTCGGGAATAGTCTTGTTCATCCCTTGCATATTATAGTTCATCACGAAGCTCTTGTAGCTTGGTGGCATTGATTGGAGAATTTTGTCAATGATGCAATCATCTGGAAGATTAACTCCCATCTGAATCAAGTGATTATTATACCCAGACATTTTGAGTATATGCTCACTGACAGAACTGTTCTCCTCCATCTTGCAGCTATAGAACTTATTGGAGACTTCATATCTCTCAATCCGGGCATTTGCTTGAAATATTAACTTCAACTCCTGAAACATCTCATATGCTCCATGACGTTCAAAACGTCGTTGAAGTCCCGATTCTAAGCCGTAAAGCATGGCACACTGAACTATCGAGTAGTCATCAACTTTGCTCTGCCATACGTTCATAACATCTGGTGTTGCTCCAGCAGCAGGCCTGGCACCCAGCGGTGCTTCTAGGACGTAATTCTTCTGAGTAGCAATGAGGATAATCCTCAAGTTACGGACCCAGTCCGTGTAATTGCTACCATCATCTTTCAACTTTGCTTTCTCAAGGAACGCATTAAAATTCAACGGAACAACAACATGAGCCATCTATCTACAATCAAACATAAACAAGCAAGATACTATCAGGTACTAAGTTCATGATAAGTTTAAGTTCAATTAATCAAATTACTTAAGAACTCCCACTTAGATAGATATCCCTCTAATCCTCTAAGTGATCACGTGATCCAAATCAACTAAACCATGTCCGATCATCACGTGAGATGGAGTAGTTTCATTGGTGAACATCACTATGTTGATAATATCTACTATATGATTGACGCTCGACCTTTCGGTCTCCGTGTTCCGAGGCCATATCTGTATATGCTTGGCTCGTCAAGTATAACCTGAGTATTCCATATGTGCAACTGTTTTGCACCCGTTGTATTTGAACGTAGAGCCTATCACACCCGATCATCACGTGGTGTCTCAGCACGAAGAACTTTCGCAACGGTGCATACTCAGGGAGAACACTTCTTGATAATTTAGTGAGAGATCATCTTATAATGCTACCATCAATCAATGCAAGATAAGATGCATAAAAAGATAAACATCACATGCAATCAATATAAGTGATATGATATGGCCATCATCATCTTGTGCTTGTGATCTCCATCTCCGAAGCACCGTCATGATCACCATCGTCACCGGCGCGACACCTTGATCCCCATCGTAGCATCGTTGTCGTCTCGCCAATCTTATGCTTCCACGACTATCGCTACCGCTTAGTGATAAAGTAAAGCATTACATCGCGTTTGCATTGCATACAATAAAGCGACAACCATATGGCTCCTGCCAGTTGCCGATAACTCGGTTACAAAACATGATCATCTCATACAATAAAACTTAGCATCATGTCTTGGCCATATCACATCACAACATGCCCTGCAAAAACAAGTTAGACGTCCTCTACTTTGTTGTTGCAAGTTTTACGTGGCTGCTATGGGCTTAAGTAAGAACCAATCTCACCTACGCATCAAAACCACAACGATAGTTTGTCAAATAGACTCCGTTTTAACCTTCGCAAGGACCGGGCGTAGCCACACTCGGTTCAACTAAAGTTGGAGAAACTGACACCCGCCAGCCACCCGTGTGCAAAGCACGGCGGTAGAACTAGTCTCGCGTAAGCGTACGCGTAATGTCGGTCCGGGCCGCTTCATCCAACAATACCGCCGAACCAAAGTATGACATGCTGGTAGGCAGTATGACTTATATCGCCCACAACTCACTTGTGTTCTACTCGTGCGAATAACATCAAACCATAAAACCTAGGCTCGGATGCCACTGTTGGGGAACGTAGTAATTTCAAAAAATTTCCTACGCACACGCAAGATCATGGTGATACATAGCAACGAGGGGGAGAGCATGATCTACATACCCTTGTAGATCGCAACAGAAGCGTTGACACAACGTAGAGGAAGTAGTCGTACGTCTTCTTCCCGTCCGACCGATCCAAGCACCGTTACTCCGGCACCTCCGAGTTCTTAGCACACATACAGCTCGATGACGATCCCCGGGCTCCGATCCAGCAAAGCTTCGAGGAGGAGTTCCGTCAGCACAACGGCGTGGTGACGATCTTGATGTTCTATCGACGCAGGGCTTCGCCTAAGCACTACAACGATATGATCGAGGTGGAATATGGTGGCAGGGGGCACCTCACACGGCTAAGGAACGATCTCAAAGATCAACTTGTGTGTCTAGAGGTGCCCCCCTGCCCCCGTATATAAAGGATCCAAGGGGGAGGGGTTCGGCCGGCCCTATGGTGGCGCAGGAGGAGTCCTACTCGTACCGGGAGTAGGACTCCCCCCCTTTTCCTAGTCCAAGTAGGATTGGTGGAGAAGAGAGGGAAAGAGGGGGGGCGCCGCCCCTCCCTCCTAGTCCAATTCGGACTAGGGGGAGAGGGGGCGCGCGGCCTGCCCTGGCAGCCCCTCCCACTTCTCCACTTTAGGCCCATAAGGCCCATTAACCCCCCGGGGGGTTCCGGTAACCCCCCCCCCCCGGTGCTCCGGTTTTATCTGATACTCTTTCGGAACCCTTCTGGTGTCCGAATATAGTCATCCAATATATCAATCTTTATGTCTCGACCATTTCGAGACTCCTCGTCATGTCCGTGATCACATACGGGACTCCGAACTAACTTCGGTACATCAAAATGCATAAACTCATAATAACTGTCATCGTAACGTTAAGCGTGCGGACCCTACGGTTCGAGAACAATGTAGACATGACCGAGACACGTCTCTGGTCAATAACCAATAGCGGGACCTGGATGCCCATATTGGCTCCTACATATTCTACGAAGATCTTTTATCGGTCAGACCGCATAACAACATACGTTTGTTCCCTTTGTCATCGGTATGTTACTTGCCCGAGATTCGATCGTCGGTATCCAATACCTAGTTCAATCTCGTTACCGGCAAGTCTCTTTACTCGTTCTGTAATACATCATCTCGCAACTAACTCATTAGTCGCAATGCTTGCAAGGCTTATGTGATATGCATTACCGAGAGGGCCGAGAGATACCTCTCTGATAATCGGAGTGACAAATCCTAATCTCGAAATACGCCAACCCAACATCTACCTTTGGAGACACCTGTAGAGCTCCTTTATAATCACCCAGTTATGTTGTGACGTTTGGTAGCACACAAAGTGTTCCTCCGGTAAACGGGAGTTGCATAATCTCATAGTCATAGGAACATGTATAAGTCATGAAGAAAGCAATAGCAACATACTAAACGATCGGGTGCTAAGCTAATGAAATGGGTCATGTCAATCAGATCATTCAACTAATGATGTGACCTCGTTAATCAAATAACAACACCTTGTTTATGGTTAGGAAACATAACCATCTTTGATTAACGAGCTAGTCAAGTAGAGGCATACTAGTGACACTAAGTTTGTCTATGTATTCACACATGTATTATGTTTCCGGTTAATACAATTCTAGCATGAATAATAAACATTTATCATGATATAAGGAAATAAATAATAACTTTATTATTGCCTCTAGGGCATATTTCCTTCAGTCTCCCACTTGCACTAGAGTCAATAATCTAGATTACACAGTAATGATTCTAACACCCATGGAGCCTTGGTGCTGATCATGTTTTGCTCGTGGAAGAGGCTTAGTCAACGGGTCTGCAACATTCAGATCCATATGTATCTTGCAAATCTCTATGTCTCCCACCTGGACTAGATCCCGGATGGAATTGAAGCGTCTCTTGATGTGCTTGGTCCTCTTGTGAAATCTGGATTCCTTTGCCAAGGCAATTGCACCAGTATTGTCACAAAAGATTTTCATTGGACCCGATGCACTAGGTATGACACCTAGATCAGATATGAACTCCTTCATCCAGACTCCTTCGTTCGCTGCTTCCGAAGCAGCTATGTACTCCGCTTCACATGTAGATCCCGCTACGACGCTTTGTTTAGAACTGCACCGACTGACAGCTCCACCGTTTAATATAAACACGTATCCGGTTTGCGATTTAGAATCGTCCGGATCAGTGTCAAAGCTTGCATCAACGTAACCTCTTACGGTGAGCTCATCATACCACATCACAACCATTTTAGTAGCATGGTGGCTGATACGTCTCCAACGTATCTACTTTTCCAAACACTTTTGCCCTTGTTTTGGACTCTAACTTGCATGATTTGAATGGAACTAGCCCGAACTGACGCTGTTTTCAGCAGAATTGCCATGGTGTTATTTTTGTGTAGAAACAAAAGTTCTTGGAATGACCTGAAAATCAACGGACAATATTTTTGGAATATATAAAAATACTGGCGAAAGAATCAAGGCCAGGGGCCCACACGCTGTCCACGAGGGTGGGGGTGCGCCTACCCCTTGGGCGTGCCCCCTGGCTCGTGGGCCCCCTGGTGCTCCACCGACCTCAACTCCAACTCTATATATTCATGTCCGGGGAGAAAAAATTCAGAGAGAAAGATTCATCGCGTTTTACGATACGGAGCCGCCGCCAAGCCCTAATCTCTCTCGGGAGGCTGGTCTGGAGTCCGTTCAGGGCTCCGGAGAGGGGAATCCGTCGCCATCGTCATCATCAACCTTCCTCCATCACCAATTTCATGATGCTCACCACCGTGCGTGAGTAATTCCATCATAGGCTTGCTGGACAGTGATGGGTTGGATGAGATTTATCATGTAATCGAATTAGTTTTGTCAGGGTTTGATCCCTAGTATCCATTATGTTCTGAGATTGATGTTGCTATGACTTTTCTATGCTTAATGCTTGTCACTAGGGCCCGAGTGCCATGATTTCAGATCTGAACCTATTATGTTTTCATGAATATATGTGAGTTCTGGATCATGTCTTGCAAGTCTATAGTCACCTATTATGTGTTATGATCCGTTAACCCCGAAGTGACAATAATCAGGATACTTACCGGCGATGACCGTAGTTTGAGGAGTTCATGTATTCACTAAGTGTTAATGTTTTGGTCCGATACTCTATTAAAAGGAGGCCTTAATATCCCTTAGTTTCCAAGAGGACCCCGCTGCCACGGGAGGGTAGGACAAAAGATGTCATGCAAGTTCTTTTCCATAAGCACATATGACTATATTCGGAATACATGCCTACATTGCATTGATGAACTGGAGCTAGTTCTGTGTCACCCTATGTTATAACGTTGCATGAGGAATCTCATCCGACATAATTATCCATCACTGATCCATTGCCTATGAGCCTTTCACATATTGATCTTTGCTTAGTTACTTTTCCGTTGCCACAGTTACAATCACTACAAAACTATTACTATCACTTTTGCCACCGTTACCGTTACTTCCATATTACTTTGCTACTAAATACTTTGCTGGAGATATTAAGTTTCCAGGTGTGGTTGAATTGACAACTCAGCTGCTAATACTTGAGAATATTCTATGCATCCCCTTGTGTCGAATCAATAAATTTGGGTTGAGTACTCTACCCTTGAAAACTGCTGCGATCCCCTATACTTGCGGGTTATCAAGACTATTTTCTGGCGCCGTTGCCGGGGAGCATAGCTCTATTATTTGAGTCACTTGGGATTTATATCTGCTGATCACTATGAAGTATTTGAAAGATAAAAGAACCAAGATTTTTCCCTCAACTACGAGGGGAGGTAAGGAACTGCCATCTAGCTCTGCACTTGATTCACCTTCTGTTTTGAGTAAACTTGCGACACCTACACCTGCTATTCATTCTGATATGTCACATGTTATTCATGATGCCACTTCTGCTTTGCATGATACTTATGATGAAACTACTTCTATGCTTGATAATAGTGTGCCACTAGGTGGATTTCTTGATTAACAACTTGCTAGGGTTAGAGAGAATGAAATTATTGAAGCTGATAATATTGATGAAAGTGATGATGAAGATTCTCCCCCTAGATATGAATTGCCTGTTGTGCCTAAGGGTTATGCTATGGATGAAGAAACGGCTAGAGACTTTTTAGCTTGCAATGATAGGTATGATCTTAAGAAATTGTTAGCTAAGCTTAAAGAAAAATCCTTGAATGCTAGAATGAAATATGACCCTGCTTTTGCTACTTCACCTATCTTTATTTCCAATAAGGATTATGATTTCTCCGTCAATCCTGAGTTAATTACTTCATTTGAATCTGATCCTTTTTATGGCTATGAATCTGAAACTATTGTGGCACATCTTACTAAATTAAATGATATAGCCACCCTATTCACTAATGATGAGAAAACTCGCTGTTACTTTATCCTTAAGTTGTTTCCGTTCTCATTAAAGGGTGATGCTAAAACATGGTTTAATTCTCTTGATCCTGGTTGTGTGCATAGTCCCTAGGATATGATTTACTACTTCTCTGCTAAATATTTCCCCGCTCATAAGAAACAAGCTGCCTTAAGGGAAATATATAATTTTGTGCAAATTGAAGAAGAGAGTCTCCCACAAGCTTGGGGGAGGCTTCTCCAGTTACTTAATGCTTTGCCTGATCATCCTCTCAAGAAAAATGAAATACTTGATATCTTTTATAATGGACTAACCGATGCTTCCAGAGACCACCTGGATAGTTCTACTGGTTGTGTTTTTAGGGAAAGAACTGTTGATCAAGCTGAATTGCTATTGAATAATATGTTGAGTAATTAAAATGATTGTACACATCCTGAACCAACTCCTAAACCAACTCCGAAGATAAGGGGTATTCTATTTCTCAGTCCTGAAGATATGCAAGAGGCAAAGAAATCTATGAAAGAAAAAGCTATTAAAGCTGAAGATGTTAAGAATTTACCACCTATTGAAGAAATACATGGTCTTGATAACCCGACACAGGTAGTAAAGGTAAATTCTCTCTATAGATTTTATGAAGGTGATATCCCTCGTTATAAGTCTGCTAGCCAATGCTTAGATGAGTTTGATAATTTTATTGTTAAACAAGAAAACTTCAATGCTTATGTTGGTAGACAATTGAAACGCAATGCTTATATGATTGAACACTTGAGAGATTATATGTCTAGAGTTAAAGGTGAACTTAAACATATTAGTAAACATGCTTCTATGGTTACCACTCAAGTAGAACAAGTACTTAAAGCTCATAATGATTTGCTCAATCAATTAAATAATAAGAAAAATGATAATGCTGTTAGAGTTATGACTAGAGGGGTAAAATGACTCAGGAACCTTTGTATCCTGAGGGCCACCCTAAGAGAATTAAGCAAGATTCTCAGAGAACTAATGTTGATGCACCTATTCATTCTAAAAGGAAGAAAAAGAAAATGATAGGACTTTGCATGCTTCTAGTGAACCTGTTGTTGACACACCTGAGAATCCCAATGATATTTCTATTTCTGATGCTGAAACACAATCTGGTAATGAACATGAACCTAGTGATAATATTAATGATGATGTTCATGTTGATGCTCAACCTAGCAATGAAAATGATGTAGAGATTGAACCTGCTGTTGATCTTGATAACCCACAATCAAAGAATCAACGTTATAATAAGAGAGACTTTGTTGCTAGGAAGCACGGTAAAGAAAGAGAACCATGGGTTCAGAAACCCATGCCTTTTCCTCCTAAACCATCCAAGAAAAAGGATGATGAGGATTTTGAGCGCTTTGTTGAAATGATTAGACCTATCTTTTTGCGTATGCGTTTTACTTATATGCTTAAAATGAATCCTTATGCTAAGTACATGAAGGATATTGTTACTAATAAAAGAAAGATATCGGAAGCTGAAATTTCCACCATGCTTTCTAATTACACTTTTAAAGGTGGAATACCAAAGAAACTAGGAGATCCAGGAGTACCAACTATACCACGTTCCATTAAGAGAAACTATGTTAAAACTACTTTATGTGATCTTAGAGCCAGTGTTAGTGTTATGCCTCTCTCTTTATATCGTAGACTTGATTTCAACAAGTTGACACCTACTGAAATATCTTTGCAAATGGTTGATAAATCAACTGCTATACCTGTCGGTATTTGTGAGGATGTACCTATTGTGGTTGCAAACGTTATTATTTTAACGGACTTTGTTATTCTCGATATTCCAGAGGACGATAGTATGTCCATTATTCTTGGAAGACTCTTTTTGAATACTGCAGGGGCTATTATTGATTGCAACAAAGGCAATGTCACTTTTCATGTTAATGGTAATGAGCATACGGTACGCTTCCCGAGGAAACAACCTCAAGTCCAGAGTATCAATTCTATTGGAAAATTTTCAACAATTATTATTGGAGGTTTTGAATTTCCTCTTCCTATTGTCAAGAAGAAATATGATATTCTTATTATTGGGGATGTGCATATCCCAGTTGAGGTAACCTAATGTTATTCGAAATTTCTCCAGTTTCATGCGATTCGGAATGAGTTTGTTAACAAGACTTGATCAACCTTGTTAGTGGATTCCTTTTGATGAGCATGAGATGGATGAAGTTAGAAAGCACAACCTTCTGTACCCTCTTTTTATTTTATGTTATTTAGTTTAAATAAAGCAAAAATAGTTTTTTCTGTCTGTTTTTTGAATTATCCTTGCAATAAAAAATGCCCCGAAAATAAAAGTTCTCCACATGTCCTAAAAATGAAATATGATTTTTTTTCTATAATATTTAAGAATTATTGGCACTAAGAACACACCAGGGGGCCCACCATGTGCCCGCGAGGGTGGAGGGCGCACCCCCTGCCTCGTGGACCCCACGTGGGTCCCCTCCACTTATTCTTGCACCCACACACTTCGTCTTCCTCGAGAAAAAATCACCCACCAGCTCAAACCCGTGTTGTAGCTCATCTTGTTGCCATTTTCGATCTCCTTGCTCAAAGCTCCATTCACAAAACTGCTTTGGGGGATTGTTCTTCCGTATGTGACTCCTCCAATGGTCCAATTAGTTTTTGTTCTAGTGCTTTAATTATTGCAAATTTTTGTTGCTTAGGTGACCCTGTTCTTGAGCTTGCATGTCAAATTTATGTGGTCAAAAGTAGTTTCAATGCATGATATAGCCTCGAGGCACTTGTAGGAGTAGTTGCTATCAATTTTTTTGAGTTTGGTTCACTTTTATTTTAAGTTACTAAAAATTTCAGAAATTTTCAGAAAAAGATGAAGAGATTTTGAGGGGCTCATCGAGCCGAAGCTCGAAGGATAAGCAAAGTGAAGAGAATAAGAAGCCCAAGTATAATCTCCCTCGTACTGCGTAGGCTCGGCCGTGTGAATGGCCTTGTGATGAGTTCTTGAGAGAAGCCAGGATTTATGAAGATTTTTTTATTTGGCTGAGAATGCAAGCCTCACCGACTTCCTCCACGACCAGCGTGAACAGTATCTCCTAGTCACCAATATTTTTATTTATATGATGAGCATAAGGAGATGTCACTGATGACCCACAAGTATAGGAGATCTATCGTAGTCCCTTCGATAAGTAAGATTGTCGAACCCAACGAGGAGCAGAAGGAAATGATAAGCGGTTTTCAGCAAGGTATTCTCTGCAAGCACTGAAATTATAGGTAATAGATAGTTTTGTGATAAGATAATTTGTAACAAGCAACAAGTAACAAAAGTAAATATAGTGCAGCAAGGTGGCCCAATCCTTTTTGTAACAAAGGACAAGCCTGGACAAATTCTTATATAGAGAAAAGCGCTCCCGAGGACACATGGGAATTATTGTCAAGCTAGGTTTCATCATGATCATATGATTCGCGTTTGGTACTTTGATAATCTGATATGTGGGTGGACCGGTGCTTGGGTGATGTCCTTACTTGGACAAGCATCCCACTTATGATTAACCTCTATTGCAAGCATCCACAACTACAACAAAAGTATTAAGGTGAACCTAACCATAGCATGAAACATGTGGATCCAAATCAGCCCCTTACGAAGCAACGCATAAACTTGGGTTTAAGCTTCTGTCACTCTAGCAACCCATCATCTACTTATTACTTCCCAATACCTTCCTCTAGGCCCAAATAATGGTGAAGTGTCATGTAGTCGACGTTCACATAACACCACTAGAGGAGAGACGACATACATCTCATCAAAATATCGAACGAATACCAAATTCACATGACTACTAATAGCAAGACTTCTCCCATGTCCTCAGGAACAAACGTAACTACTCACAAAGCATGTTCATGTTCATAATCAGAGGAGTATTAATATGCATATAGGATCTGAACATATGATCTTCCACCAAATAAACCAACTAGCATCAACTACAAGGATTAATTAACACTACTAGCAATCCACAGGTACCAATCCCAGACTTAGAGACAAGAATTGGATACAAGAGATGAACTAGGGTTTGAGAGGAGATGGTGCTGGTGAAGATGTTGATGGAGATTGACCCCCTCCCGATGAGAGGATTGTTGGTGATGACGATGGCGATGATTTCCCCCTCCCGAAGGGAAGTTTCCCTGGCAGAACAGCTCCGCCAGAGCCCTAGATTGGTTCCGCCAAGGTTCCGCCTCGTGGTGTCTGAGTCTCGTCTCGAAAGCTTGCTTATGATTTTTTTTCTCATCGAAAGACTCCATATAGCGGAAGATGGGCATCGGGGGGGCACCAGGGGGCCCACGAGGCAGGGGGCGCGCCTAGGCGGTTAGGGCGCGCCCCCACCCTCGTGGCCAGGGTGTGGCCCCCCTTTGGAACTTCTTGCGCTCAGTATTTTTTATATATTCTGAAAATGACTTTCGTGAAGTTTCAGGACTTTTGGAGCTATGCAGAATAGGTCTCTAACATTTGCTCCTTTTCCAGCCCAGAATCCCAGCTGCCGGCATTCTCCCTCTTTATGTAAACCTTGTAAAATAAGAGGGAATAGGCATAAGTATTGTGACATAATGTGTAATAACAGCCCATAATGCAATAAATATTGATATAAAAGAATGATGCAAAATGGACGTATCAACTCCCCCAAGCTTAGACCTCGCTTGTCCTCAAGCGAAAGCCAAAATTGAAAAATATGTCCACATGTTTAGAGATAGAGGTGCGGATAAAAATAAAATATGGACACGAGGGCATCATGATCATTCTTAAAACAACAACTTATATAATTATTTTCATATGATCTCTTATGCTAGAGTAACAATTCAATCACAATTTCAAGTATGAATCATAAACTTCATTGAAAACTAACAAACTATAATCTTAGTCATTGGAGCAATTTCAATTTATCATAAGATAGGAAAGAGTCAATATAAGGGCTTTTCAGCAAGTCCACATACTCAACTATCATATAGTCTTCCACAATTGCTAACACTCACGCAATACTTATGGGTATGGAGTTTTAATCGGACAAAGAGAAAGATAGGGGCTTATAGTTTTGCCTCCCAACGTTTTACCTCAAGGGTAATGTCAACAATAATAGTGCATGAAAACTTACATCCAATTAGCCATATATACTAGGATCTTTCCAACATGTTGTGCTTGCTAAAAGATAAAATGTAAAAAGGAAGGGTGAAGATCACCATGACTCTTATGTAAGGTAGGAGATAAAAGTAAAAGATAGGCCCTTCACAGAGGGAAACAGAGGTTGTCATGCACTTTTATGGTTGGATGCACAAAATCTTAATGCGAAAGAACGTCACTTTATATTGCCACTTGTGATATGGACCTTTATTATGCAGTCCGTCGCTTTTATTTCTTCCGTATCACACAATCGTATAAAGCTTATTTTCTCCCACACTAATAAGTCATACATATTTAGAGGGCAATTTTTATTGCTTGCACCGATGCCAACTTACTTGAGGGATCTTACTCAATCCATAGGTAGGTATGGTGGACTCTCATGGCAAAACTGGTTTAAGGGTGTTTGGAAGCACAAGTAGTATCTCTACTTGGTGCAAAGAATTTGGCTAGCACGAGGGGGAAAGGCAAGCTCAATCATGTTGGATGATCCATGACAATATAATTTATCTCAGATGTAAGAAAACATAATCCATTACGTTGTCTTCCTTGTCCAACGTCAACTCTTTAGCATGTCATATTTTAATGAGTGCTCACAATCATAAAAGATGTCCAAGATAGTGTATTTATATGTGAAGACCTCTCTTTCTTTATTACTTCCGATTAATTGCAACGATGACCAAAACTATGTTTGTCAACTCTCAACAACTTTTATTCATAATACTCTTTATATGTGAGCTCATTACTCTTCATAAGATCCATATGATCTCTTTTATTCTTTTTATTCTTTTCTCTTTTCTTTTATTCACTCAAGATCATGGCAAAATAATCAAGCCCTTGACTCAACACTAATATTTATTATATAGCTCACTGACTTGATTACATAGAAGGATCATAAAGAAAAACTCACAACTAGATCATACTAAAACTTTATGCTACTAGATCAAGATATTACCAAAAGGATCGAAGTAAGAAAAACGACAAAGATAAAAGTGATGGTGATACAATACCGGGGCACCTCCCCCAAGCTTGGCAGTTGCCAAGGGGAGTGCCCATACCCATGTGATTATATCTCCTTTTTTATTGGTGAAGAGGGTGTTGGTTTTGTTGATGGCATAGACTTCTTCCTTAATTTGCGCTTGAGGACAGAATTTTGATCCCTTAGGTCATCGATCCTGCTCAAGGCTTAATATCTTCTTGCATAATTCCTGTTTGTTTACCTGCAAGAGGCGAAAGGGATAAACTCGATCTTAGGTTTCTTTGCTCTATCAGGGAGGCTTGACTTTTTGAAATCGACATGCATGTCCCCAGGTTGAGGTAATGGGACTTCATCTTCATCCGAACTCGTCTCCTCCTTTCCCCTGGGTTCATAGTCCTCTTCTTCTTCCGTAGTCCAAGCACAATGCTCCGCGTCCCCATAGACCTTAGGATCTACAAGATAATCAGCCACATAGCTTTCTCCTTCCGAATCCTGGGACGACATATTGCTCTAATCTGCAGCAGAAACAACTCGAAACAAGAACAGGAGATTTTTGCGTGATACTATGGTCAAAACCTTGGGAGGTTATATAATGATTTTTTACCGACCAAAAGAAGTATCGTGCAAGAAAACGGAGTCCAAAGAGCACACGAGGTGCCCACGAGGCAGGGGGCGTGCCCAGGGGGGTAGGGCGCGCCCTCCACCCTCGTAGAGCCCTCGTGTCCTTCCCGGACTGCTTCTTATTTTTCTATTTTTCTAAATATTCCAAAACGGAGAAAAAATGCCATTAGAACTGTTTTGGAGTCGGTTTACTTACCGTACCACATATCTATTCCTTTTCGGAGTCTGAAACGTTCCGGAAATTGTCCCTTATGTATTCCTCCAGGGTTACGGTTTCAATAACATTGGTTTCAACATTTATAGGATTACCTGAGATATAATGTTTGATTCTTTGACCCACCACCTTCGGATTTGTGCCTTCGAAGTTGTTGATTTTTATGGCACCGGAACAATAGACCTCCTCGATAACGTCAGGACCTTCCCATTTAGAAAGAAGTTTTCTTGCAAAAAATCTTAAACGAGAGTTGTATAGCAATACATAATCACCTACATTAAACTCACGCTTTTGTATTCTCTTTTCATGCCATCTTTTAACTTTTTCTTTAAACAATTTGGCATTCTCATAGGCTTGGGTTCTCCATTCATCAAGTGAGCTAATGTCAAATAAACTTTTCTCACCGGCAAGTTTGAAATCATAATTGATCTCTTTAATAGCCATGTCGGGGGGATGGACCCCGGGAAGGCAACGAAACCCAGATCCTCTTCAAAAAACAACGGGGCTGGCACCGCCCCTGAATACCAGCACACACTTGGCCGGGTTGCTCGACCCGGCCAAGCCCCGCAAGCCGGCGAGACTAGCTGACCCGGCAAGACACGTTGACTCGGGCCCAACAACTAGCGCGAGACAGCCGAACCCGGCACGACCAAAGCCTCCTCGACAAGCCAGCACCACCTGTGGCGTGCTACGCAATCCAGCCACGGGTCAACTCCCGTCCCATCCAGGCCGTATGATGTGACGAGACTTTAATCAACGACGACCGAGGCAACAGTGCCCCGCTCATGCCTCTGGTCAGCAAGAATGTGGCAACAGTGCCCCTCACCTCCCCGCTGACTAGGGTCAGCGTGGCTACAGTGCCCCCGCCTTCACCGCTCACGATAGCAAGTGGCGACCTGACGGAGAGCACTATACACGACTCGACCCGGCCACACCCTGACGATCGACAAGACAGCGCACAGCCCCCCTAGGCATGCAGGGCTCACACCTAGGGGAACCCGGCGAACCACAAGCCCTCAGCGGGACCCAACCCGGGTTCCCGGACACCAACAATATGGACCCACCAACTTGTAACATTACCATTGTACCCCAGGGGGTTGGACTATAAAACACCTCGGGAGCCCGCGATAATGAGGCAAGCAGGAGAGAAAGCAGAAGACACATCGAGAGAAAAGCAAGCAAGCATAGGACTAGACACAAAACAACAACAGCGGAGAGAAGGAGCAGCCCAAGCCTTGGCAAGCTTCCTTCCTCCTCCATACAGCTCCAGGAGCAACATTGTTACTATCGATCATCCAACTACACTCGGCAGGACTAGGGGTATTATCTCTTCGGAGAGCCCCGAACCTGGGTATGTCCGGTGTCCCGCGCCCGCTCATGCCAACCTTGCCTCTGAAGTCCACCAGCGCCCTCGAGCCTTCTCCTCTCTTTAGCCATCCCTTGGCATCTGCCGTGCGCCCACCACGATAGTTGGCGCCCACCATGGGGCAGCTCTGTCGGGACCCCGATGCCAAGTCACATTGATCTAGCCGGTAACACCTCATATCACTTTGCGGCCTCATGCACGGTATTCCCACGGGTGTCGCCTTACCCTGGCCCGGGACCGTTTGCGCCTTTTGGCTCACGTATATGATTGTGTTGCTAGCATCCGTATGATAGGGAACCCGGGCCGACATGGCTAGTCGTGAACCCAAAGCGGCACTAACCTATGGGGACAGGCATACATGATTCACATCGAGCATATCGGTCAGCAGCGTGTGAATCCGGGCTGTAGCACTAGGCTAACAGGACTCCAGATGTCACCGCGTGACATTTCCCCGAAGGGACAGACACAGGAACAAAGTGAAACACATGCCGGCCAGTCAAGTGTCCTGAGCAGTAGTGTTGGGCTAGCAGGACTCCGGTGGACCGGGCTGTAGCGGACTACTATGGCGCAAGGAAGCACTAGACTACATTTCCCCATATGAGAGGCTGCCAAGGATAAACAACTAGATTGTCGGATCCCACACATAGCAATACACGTCACACGTACGCATAACATGCAAGTATGTGCTGTACAACATGGCATCACAACATAACGCAACTCATATAGATAAAGGCCCAGAAGAGCCACATAGCATTAAATACAAACAGGGGTCACATGACCCATCATTCAGGGCATACAAGCAACGGAAGCATTACATGTCTGAGTACAGACAACTACAAAAGAAAATGGCTAAGAAGCCTGACTATCTACAAGTCCCTCCCAAGGGCACAAGATCGTAGCTGAGGTGCAAGCTACTCGTCGAAGTCCAAGTAAACTAATAAGACCGAAGTCTCCGCTGCAAAAACATAAATAAAGCAACGTGAGTACAAAGGTACTCAACAAGACTTACATCAGATCCTATCATACATGCATTTGTATCAAGAAGGTAATGTGGGGTTTAGTTGCAACAAGCCAGCTTTGACTTAGTGGCTATCCTGTTCTACGACAACGAGAAACTTCTTTGAGGTGAGGCAGCGCACACGAGTCCACTAAACACCACATCAATACACTACTACGGATTCATCCTCGTCTTCCTACGAGAAAGCCATCCATAGCACTCACACTTGTCTTGAGCATTTTAGAGTATCCATTTCAAGTTGTCTATGTACCACGTAAGCATCCAAGAAGTCCATAAGCGAGGACACGGCTATTCGAATAGATCATGATAACCCTGCAGGGGTGTACTTCTTCACACACACTCTCACCACTTATCACCATGTACACGTCATGTACCTCGGCAACCTTCAAGCAGAAGCCTAGCGAGGGTGTCGGCCACGACCTGACTAACCACACAAGACTCTAGTCCAGATTTATCGCCTATTCGGGTTCCATCCGCAAGGAGATCCGGCCGGGGTATCACTCACGGCCCCAAACGATATGTGCAGGGTTCCCAAGCCCACCTCGCCGGATGGATCTATGCTTGGTACACCGTGCCACTTGTGCCTAGTCTGTCCCAAGCCCACCTGGCCGGGTGCCACTTGGTAGACTACTAACACTACCTACAAACACCAGAAACTATTTGTGACTCCTGGACAGAGATCAAGTTGGCTAATAAGTCAAGAGGTGCACTTAAGCATTCCAATGTGTGGTAGTAGCTAGTCATTGGACAACATACACGGAACTCAGTGCTTAAGGACGGTTCCAGTGAGACAACCCACCATGTACTCCTACATGGCCTCTCACCGCTACCTTTACCAAATCGTGTTCACACGCTTAACTCTCAGCACCAGAACATATCGTACCACTCCAATTCATTCGCGATGAATCAGACCTGACAAAACTCTAAGCAATAGCAGGCATGGCATGGCAAGAACACAACATGGCTCAATCAACTCCTACACATGCTAGTGGGTTTTAACTATTTACTGTGGCAATGACAGGTCATGCAGAGGAATGGGTTCAACTACCGCAGCATAAAGTAGCAGTTGAATCGTTGTTGTCCTAATGCAATAAATGAGAGCAGGAGCGATAGAGTAGGATTGTATCGGAATGAACAAGGGGGTTTGCTTGCCTGGTAGATCAACAAGGAAGGCACTGCTCCTCAGACAGGTACTCTGGAAGGGTCTCCGGAGCAGGACCTATCGAGAAGGAACGGTGTCGATAATCAAACACAAGCATATGCAACAATATGATGCATGATCATGGCATGAGTATGTGATGTGCGTTGAGCTAATGCATTTAGCATTCTATTTGGAAGAGGTCCATTTGAACCCAAGGTTCAAATGCAACTCTAAATTAAATCTTTATGAATGTCATTTATATGTTTTCACCTATACAACAAGTATAAGTTGGTTAGACATGCATGAAACAGGTACAAATGAATAGATTGAATTTTTCTGATAATTTTTCATATATAAACTATTTCAATCTGAGCTACTTTTGAATTTCTATGAATTTTTGAAGTTTTGAATATATTCCGGAATTTCATGATTTAATTTTAAACCAGAAAATGAATAACTGTGTCAGCATTGCGTCATGCCTGCGTCAGCAGGTCAACGAAGCTGACCAGGTCAAACCTGACGTGTGGGGTCCACACGTCAGTGACCGGTTAGTTAACAGGGGGTTATTAAACTAATCTAATTAAAGGATTAGGGCGCCTGGGCCCACTATCAGCGTCAGGGATTAGTTAAACGGTGATTAGCCTTAAGCTAATCACCTGTCAGGCCAGGCCCGCACGTCAGGCCAGCTAGGGTCGTCGGCAGCGACCTCTGGACGCGGCGGCATCCACGCTGCAGGGCACGGGGGCGGCGGCTGGGAGCACCGGGGCGTAGCCCGTGCTCTCCCGCAAGTAGTGGGGTAGGTAGGAGGAGGAGGGGTGGCCGGAGACGACCGCGGCGAGGTCATCCGCGGCGGCCGAAGCTATGGGAACGACGCGTTCGGCGCTACTGGGCACTAGGGGAGCTGCGGTTGGGTGCAAACGACGTGCGGGAGGGCACTGAGAACGACGGTGAGCTCGGTTGCGAGCTGTGGCAGCTGTGGCCACATCGGCGACATGAACGGCGGAGCCGAGCTCTCGGCCAAGGTGGCCGACAGGGCTAGGGGGCGCTCGAGCTACGGGGCTAGGGGGAGGGGAAGGGGAGCTCACAACGAACTTGAAGGCATCGTCGGTGAGCTCGGGGAGGACCAGTCGGCGACGAATTTAGCGGCGGCGATCCGCGGCTCCGACGAAGGGGATGACGGCGGTAGCGACGCTGCAGTGCTCCTGGCGTCGTCCAGCTCGACGAGGAGGCGTAGTCGAGGGCGGCGGTGCTCCTGGACAGCAGCAAGGGACGGGGTGGTGGCGATGGTCGCGGTGGCTCATGGCGACGTGCTGCGGTGGCGTTCGGGCGCGGGAGAGAAGACGAGCAGAGGAGAGGAGAGAGCTTGGGAGAAAGTGATGAGAGGCCAGGGGGCTCGGTGGAGCTCTCTGGGGTGGACAGCGCCGAGGGGAAGGGGGGCAGGCAGGCAGGAGCGTGGCGTGCATGCGCGCGCTCGCCGTGCCCTCCTTCGGCTCCTCCTGGCAAGGAGGAGGATGACTGGCTTGGCCAGTTGGGCCGGGCCAGGCCGCACAGTGCTGGGCCAGGACAGGAGCTGGCCGCAGGTAAGGTCCAGGTAGGTTTTTTCCATTTTTGTTTTTCTATTTTGTGACATTTGTTTGGTTTAATAAAAATACTAAACCATTTTATTTTCTTATGCCAATTTTTGCACGGGCTAGTGGTATTATTCCAGAGCTCCTCAACTACTGGCATAAATTTTGGACATATTATATATATATATATATATCATATATATATATATCCAAGCAATTAATTATTGCATTAATTCCAAATGGCCAAAATAAATATTTATGAGTTCCTAAAAATATTGGTTTGATTTTTACCTCTGACCAATATTTTCAGAGAGCAACAGGAACATTTTCTTGGACCTTTTTGGAGCAATTTTTATCTGGGTTATTTCCAGAAATGATTTCTGAGGGTTTCACAATCCCCATTTCAAATTTAAATGGAATTTGAACATGATGCACAACTGACTAGCTGGTCTAGGTCATACCAGAACTAGGGATGTGACAGCTCGAGGAGCTGGCCGGGAACATGCTTCAGACAGGGCCCTTCTCCTACACCGACGAGTCCGTCGCGCTGGCGGATGACGTCGTTGGCGCGCTTATCGCCTTCTTCGCCGCGCTGCGCATCTCCGATGCGTTCGCGGCCGACGAGTACCCCAGCAAGGTGCTCAGCTACTCCGACTCTCCCCTCTCCCTCGGCGGCGGCGTTTCCGCCGTGGCAATGGACGTCCACGTGGAGGTCTTCGTCACTGGCGACGGTGCCTCCTCCTCGTCAAGAAAGACGAGGAAGGCTGCCGAAGCCAGGGCCGTAGCGGTACGGATCGAACTGTCCGATCCGTTGCGCGCCGCGATGCAGAGCCTCCGCATCTGATACGTCTCCAACGTATCTATAATTTTTGATTGCTCCATGCTATATTATCTACTGTTTTGGACATTATTGGGCTTTATTATACACTTTTATATCATTTTTTGGGACTAACCTATTAACCCAGAGCCAGTGCCAGTTTCTGTTTTTACCCTATTTTAGGGTTTCGAAGAAAAGGAAAACCAAACGGAGTCCAATTGACCTGAAACTTCACGGAACTCATTTTTGGAAGGAAAGAAGCCCAGAAGACTTGGAGTGCACGTCGGGGGATCTACGAGGAGGTCACGAGGCAGGGGGGCGCCCACCCCCTGGGTGCACCCTCCACCCTCGTGAGCCCCTCGTGGCCCCCCTGACGTACTTCTTCCGCCTATATATCTCCATATACCCTAAAAACATCAGTGAGCACAATAGATCGGGAGTTTCGCCACCAGAAGCCTCCGTAGCCACCGAAAGCCAATCTAGACCCATTCCGGCGCCCTGCCGGAGGGGGAATCCTTCTCCGGTGGGCATCTTCATCATCCCGGTGCTCTCCATGACGAGGAGGGAGTAGTTCTCCCTCGGGGCTGAGGGTATGTACGAGTAGCTATGTGTTTGATCTCTCTCTCTCTCGTGTTCTTGAGGTGATACGATCTTGATGTATCGCGAGCTTTGCTATTATATTTGGATCCTATAATGTTTCTTCCCCCCTCTACTCTATTGTAATGAATTGAGTTTTCCCCTTTGAAGTAATCTTATCGGATTGAGTCTTTAAAGATTTGAGAACACTTGATGTATATCTTGTCGTGCGTATCTGAGGTGACAATGGGATACCACGTGATTCACTTGATGTATGTTTTGGTGATCAACTTGCGGGTTCCGCCCATGAACCTATGCATAGGAGTTGGCACACATTCTCGTCGTGATTCTCCGGTAGAACTTTGGGGCACTCTTTGAGGTCCTTTGTGTTGGTTGAATAGATGAATCTGAGATTGTGTGACGCATATTGTATAATCATACCCACGGATACTTGAGGTGACATTGGAGTATCTAGGTGACATTAGGGTTTTGGTTGATTTGTGTCTTAAGGTGTTATTCTAGTACGAACTCTAGGTTTGTTTGTGACACTTATAGGAATAGCCCAACGGATTGATTGGAAAGAATAACTTTGAGGTGGTTTCGTACCCTACCATAATCTCTTTGTTCGTTCTCCGCTATTAGTGACTTTGGAGTGACTCTTTGTTGCATGTTGAGGGATAGTTATGTGATCCAATTATGTTAGTATTGTTGAGGGAACTTACACTAGCGAAAGTATGAACCCTAGGCCTTATTTCCTAGCATTGCAATACCGATTACGCTCACTTTTATCATTAGTTACCTTGCTGTTTTTATAATTTCAGATTACAAATACTTTTATCTATTGTCCATATACCACTTGTATCACCATCTCTTAGCCGAACTAGTGCACCTATACAATTTACCATTGTATTGGGTGTGTTGGGGACACAAGAGACCCTTTGTTATTTGGTTGCAGGGTTGCTTGAGAGAGACCATCTTCATCATACGCCTCCCACGAATTGATAAACCTTAGGTCATCCACTTGAGGGAAATTTTGCTATTTTCCTACAAACCTCTGCACTTGGAGGCCCAACAACGTCTACAAGAAGAAGGTTGTGTAGTAGACATCAAGCTCTTTTCTGGCGCCATTGCCGGGGAGGTGAGTGCTTGAAGGTATATCTTTAGATCTTGCAATCGAGTCTTTTAGTTTCTTGTTTTATCACTAGTTTAGTTTATAAAATAAAATTACAAAAAAATGGAATTAAGTTTGCCTCATACGCTTCATCTTTTTAATATCTTTCATGAGTATGATGGAAAGGAAAATTGTGCTCAAGTGCTAGAAGAAGAATGCATTAGAATGTTTGGAACTAAATATTTGAATGATTAGCATGATTGCAATGTTGTTAGTACGAATTCTTTGAATATCCATGACACTAATGATGATTGCACTAGTTATGATGACAATGTCTCCTATAAACATGTCAACTTTTGTGGAGTGCATTGGGTTTGTAAGTACACACCAAATATAGAAGATAGATATTGCAAGAAGCATAAGTACTTAGAAACTAAATTTTTGCAAGAAGAGCTAGATAATTGTGCTGAAAATTTAAATTTTCTTGGCCATACTTGTGAGCTTTGTAATGAACGTGGTCATTTAATTATCCGATGCAAATTGTTTCATGATCTAATCGTGTCCAAAAATTGTGATGACTTGATTTCCCTTGCACATTATAATGAACTTAGTTTGCTTATGGGCTACGAAGAAATGAACCGTAGAACTAAGGATATTCCAAAATTTGCCCTTGATAAAGTTCTTCATTTTGATCTAGAGAAAATTTATATGTATTGTGCGGTGAGTTGCATTGAAAATCCTTATATTGCCAACTACATAAAGAAAAGAAAGCAAATAGAAGATGAAGAGAATACTAATGAAAGGGAAGAGACTTCCCAATATCCTCCTATTATTTCTTATGATGAATCAGGTACCGAGGAGGAGCCTCCTATTCAACCAATCTCATTAATAAGGAGCTCCAAAAAGAGGATTGAACCCACACATGATGTGGTGAAGAAGAAGAAAAGAAAAAGGAAGAGAGGTAAAAAGATATCTCTCCCAAATAATGCTGCTTCTATTACTATTGTGCCTCATGAAAATATAAATGTGAAATATAATGATACTTCTTATGATCTTGAAAATCTTTTTGGCACTTGCTTGGAAAAATATGGTATTTGCTATACTATTGGTGCTATCCATACTATTAATGATGAGAGTGATTATGCTTATAATATGAAAAGACCCAAGCTTGGGGATGCTATGCTTGATGAAGATGATGTTTTCGAGAATATATTTGCTGCAATTAATGTTTGTCCCAAGCTTGGGGATGCTACGCTTAATGAAGATGATATTTTTAGTCTCCCAAGTTTTGATATGCAAATTTATAATGAATAACATGCCTCCTACTTGATAATTATTGTGATGATAGATATGCTATAAAGAGTAGTGAGGATTATATTTATAAAACTTGTCATGATTATGGTTACCCCTTTTCTGAACATTACTCTTTTAACGTGGAAACAATTTATAGTATCCAAGTCTCTTATGATACTCCCACCATCCCGAATAAGAAGAACTTTGCTTATGTGGAGAGTAATAAAATTTCTATGCTTGTAGATCATGAACAGAATGTTTTAGGTGCTGGTTATATTGTTAAATTCATTCATGATGCTGCTGAAAATTATTATGAGGGAGGAATATATGCTTGTAGGAATTGCAATAATATCAAGTTTCCTCTCTATGTGCTTAAAATCTTGAAGTTATGCTTGTTTTACCTTCCTATTCAAGTTGATTCTTGTTCCCACAAGTTATTTTCTCACAAAATCCCTATGCATAGGAAGTATGTTAGACTTAAATTTGCTATTCATATTCTTCATGATGCTCTCTTTATGTTTCAATTCTTATCTTTTATGTGAGCATCATCGAAATCATCATGCCTAGCTAGGGCGTTAAATGATAGCGCTTGTTGGGAGGCAACCCAATTTTATTTTAGTTCCTTGCGTTTTGTTCATGTTTAGTAATAAATAATTCATATAGCCTCTATTTAGATGTGGTTTTATGCTTTTAATTAGTGTTTGTGCCAAGTAGAACCTTTGGGAAGACTTGGGAGAAGTCTTGTTGATCATGCTGTAAAAAACAGAAACTTTAGTGCTCACGAGAATTGCTGCCATTTTTATTTGGAGAGTGATATTTAGTTAATTATTTTTGCAAATGATTAATAGATAAATTCCTCAGGTCCAGAAATTTATTTGAGAATTTTATGAGTTCCATAAGTATACGTTTGATTCAGATTACTACAGACTGTTCTGTTTTTGACAGATTCTGTTTTCATCGTGTTGTTTGCTTATTTTGATGAATCTATGAGTAGTATCGGAGGGTATGAACCATAGGGAAGTTGGAATACAGTAGATATTACACCAATATGAATTTAGAATGAGTTCATTACAGTAGCTTATGATGGTGATTTGCTTTCTTATACTAACGGAGCTTACGAGTTTTCTGTTAAGTTTTGTGTTGTGAAGTTTTCAAGTTTTGGGTAAAGATTCGATGGACTATGGAACAAGGAGTGGTAAGAGCCTAAGCTTGGGGATGACCAAGGCACTCCAAGGAAATAATCAAGGACAACCAAAAGCCTAAGCTTGGGGATGCCCCGGAAGGCATCCCCTCTTTCGTCCTCGTTCATTGGTAACTTTACTTGGAGCTATATTTTTATTCGCCACATGATATGTGTTTTGCTTGGAGCGTCAATTTATTTTGCTTTGCTTGTTGTTTGAATAAAATACCAAGATCTGAAATTCTTAAATGTTAGAGAGTCTTCACATAGCTGCATAAATATTCGACTACTCATTGATCTTCACTTATATCTTTCGGAGTAGTTTGTCATTTGCTCTAGTGCTTCACTTATATCTTTTAGAGCACGGTGGTAGTTTTATTTTGAAGAAATAGATGAACTCTCATGATTCACTTAGATTATTTTGAGAGTCTTAATAGCATGGTAATTTTATTAAAATCCTAATATGCTAGGTATTCAAGATTAGTAAAATTTTCTTATGAGTGTTTTGAATACTAAGAGAAGTTTGATGCTTGATGATTGTTTTGAGATATGGAGGTAATAATATCAAAGTCGTGCTAGTTGAGTAGTTGTGAATTTGAGGAATGCTTGTGTTGAAGTTTGCAAGTCTCGTAGCATGCATGTATGGTAAACGTTATGTAACAAATTTGAAACATGAGGTGTTATTTGATTGTCCTCCTTATGAGTGGCGGTCAGGGACGAGGGATGGTCCTTTCCTACCAATCTATCCCCCTAGGAGCATGCACGTAGTGCCAAGGTTTTTGATGACTTGTAGATTTTTGCAATAAGTATGTGAGTTCTTTATGACTAATGTTGAGTCCATGGATTATACGCACTCTCACCCTTCCATCATTTCTAGCCTCTTCGGTACCGTGCATTGCCCTTTCTCACATTGAGAGTTGGTGCAAACTTCGCCGGTGCATCCAAACCCCATGATATGATACGCTCTATCACACATAAACCTCCTTATATCTTCCTCAAAACAGCCACCATACCTACCTATTATGGCATTTCCATAGCCATTCCTAGATATATTGCCATGCAACTTTCCATCATTCCGTTCATCATGACACATTCATCATTGTCATATTGCTTAGCATGATCATCTAGTTGACATAGTATTTGTGGCAAAGCCACTGTTCATAATTCTTTCATAAATGTCACTCTTGATTCATTGCATATCCCAGTACACCGCCGGAGGCATTCATATAGAGTCATCTTTGTTCTAGTATCGAGTTGTAATCATTGAGTTGTAAATAAATAGAAGTGTGATGATCATCATTATTAGAGCATTGTCCCAAGTGAGGAATAAACAAAAAAAGAGAAAGGCCATAAAAAAGAAAAGGCCCAAAAAATGAGAGAAAAATAGAGAAGGGACAATGTTACTATCCTTTTACCACACTTGTGCTTCAAAGTAGCACCATGATCTTCATAGTAGAGAGTCTCTCATGTTATCACTTTCATATACTAGTGGGAATTTTTCATTATAGAACTTGGCTTGTATATTCCAACAATGGGCCTCCTCAAGTGCCCTAGGTCTTCATGAGCAAGCAAGTTGGATGCACACCCACTAGTTTCTTGCATTGAGGCGAACCCGGAGAAGATCAAGGCCATCGGGCGCATGCGCAAGCCGGCTCGGCTGCGCGATGTCCAGAAGTTCATCGGATGCTTGGCCTCGGTCAGCCGGTTTCTAAGCCGGCTGGGCGAGAGGGCGCTACCCCTGTACCAGCTGATGAAGAAGACGAGCCTGTTCGAATGGAACAGCAAGGCAGACGAGGCCTTCCAAGACCTCAAGCGCATGCTCTCCACCGCACCAGTCCTGGCCGCGCTGACCGACAAGGAGCCGCTGCTGCTCTACATAGCCACGACCTCGCGGGTGGTCAGCACGGTGCTGGTGGTCGAGCAACCAGAGAAGGGCAAGATCCAAGCCGTCCAGTGCCCAGTCTACTACCTGAGCGAGGTGCTCTCCAACTCCAAGCAGAACTACCCGCACTACCAAAAGATGTGCTACGGCATGTACTTCACCGCCAAGAAGCTGAAGCAGTATTTCCAAGAGCACGTTGTCACCGTGGTCAGCACGGCGCCTATCGGAGAAATCATCGGCTGCTGGGATGCCTCCGGCCGGGTTGCCAAGTGGGCGATCCAGCTAGCCGGCCACACCATTCTCTACGAGCCCCGCACCACGATCAAGTCTCAAGCCCTGGCCGATTTCCTCGTTGACTGGACTGAGACCCAGTACTTGCCGCCGCCTCCTGACTCGACGCATTGGCGCATGCACTTCGACGGGTCCAAGATGCGACTCGGCTTGGGGGCCGGCATCGTACTGTCGTGCCCAAAGGGCGACCGGCTCCGCTACGCGCTCCAGATCCACTTCGCCGCCTCCAACAATGTCGCCGAGTATGAAGCCCTTGTGCACGGCCTCCGGCTTGCCAAGGAACTCGGCATCCGGCGCATCCTGTACTACGACGACTCAGACATGGTGGTGTAGTAGTGCTCCGGCGAATGGTACGCCCGCGACTCCAACATGGCAAGCTACCACTTCCTCGTCCAGAAGCTGTCCGGATCCTTCGAGGGCTGCGAGTTCCTCCACGTACCGCGCGCGGAGAATGAAGCAGTCGACACACTCGCCAAGATCGCCTCATCACGACAAGCCATGCCGTCCGGTGTCTCCCTCGAGCACGTGCGCAAGCCGTCCATCAAGCCATCATCGGACTCCGAGTCCATCCACGTTCCAGACGACCTGGCCGCACCTCAACATGGTCCGGGGGCTGCTGAACCCGGCCCGGGGACTGCTGAACCCAGCCCGGGGGCTGCTCAGCTCGACCCGGCCACCATCGTCCCAGACCCGGCCGTCGCCATCCCTGACCCGGGGGCTGCTCAAACCGGCTCGGAGGCTGCCGACTCGAAACCCACCCTGGTGGCCGTCTTCGCCGTGGTTACGGCTCCATCTTGGGCCCTCCCAATATCATAATTTTTGGAGAACGGGGTTCTCCCTATGGAGGAGACCGAAGCTCGGCAAGTGCAGCGCCGGACGTCCGCCTATAGCATCATCAACAACGAGCTTGTCAAGCGCAGCTGCACCGGCGTGTTCCAGTGCTGCATTGAGCAGGAACGGGGCATCGACATCCTCCTCGACATACATCAGGGCGAGTGCGGGCACCATGCCGCATCACGATCCCTGGTGGCCAAGGTGTTCCGCCACGGTTTCTACTGGCCCACGGCCCTCCATGATGCCGAGTCGCTCGTCCTCAAGTGCGAGGGATGCCAGCGCTTCAGCAAACACAGCCACCAGCCGGAGTCAGCACTCCGCACCATACCGATCACCTGGCCCTTCGCGGTCTAGGGACTCGGCATGGTGGGACCCTTCAAAACTGCTCGAGGCGGCATGACACACTTACTGGTGGCAGTGGACAAATTGACCAAGTGGGTCGAGGCAAGACCAATCAAGAAACTCGACGGACCAACAGCCGTCCGGTTCATCAAGGACATAGCGGTGCGCTATGGCATGCCGAACAGCATCATCACCGACAACGGCACCAACTTCGCCAAGGGCGCGCTGAAGCAATACTGCTCCGTCTCCGGCATCCGCCTCGACCTGGCCTCCGTTGCGCATCCGAAGTCCAACGGGCAGGTCGAGGGGGCCAATGGACTCATCCTGTCCGGCATCAAGCCGTGACTCATCGAGCCACTCATCCGCTCACCCGGCAGCTAGCTTGACGAGTTGCTAGCCGTTCTATGGAGTCTACGCAGCACGCCGAATCGGTCGACCGGGTTCACCCCGTTCTTCCTCGTCTATGGAGCCGAAGTAGTCATCCCGACCGACGCCGAGTTCGACTCGCCGCGCGTCGCGATGTACACCGAAGCTGAAGCAAGAGAAGCCCGCGAAGACGGCATCGACCTGCTCGAAGAAGCACGCCTCCTGGCGCTCAGTCACTCGGCCATCTACCAGCAAGGCCTGAGGCACTACCACAGCAAGAAGATCAAGCCCCTCACGTTCCATGAGGGCGTCCTCGTCCTTCGACTCGTCCAAGAGCAGGCAGGCTAGCACAAGCTGTCTCCTCCATGGGAGGGCCCATTCATCATGAACAGAATCTTGCGCGACTGCAACGCCTACTATCTCATCGACGCACGCAAGTCGAGGAAGCGCAAGAAGGACACCGCCGGTGAAGAAACGACCCGGTAGTGGAACGCGGAACTCCTCCGCCCGTTTTACAGTTAGCCGCACGAGCGTATGTATCGTCGCCTTTTGTAAACGCATGAACCATGGGGTCCCCGAACGAGACTTAGGGGCTGCCTTTTGTCGACCAATTTATTATGTCCCTATTTTCTTGCATCACTATACCACTGAACCCGGCCACCGGTCTGACTCTCTCGACCCGAGGGCTGGCCGGCTCGGTCGCCACCCTGCTGCCTTACTTGGTGATTCCTGATAAAGTTAGGATGTCGCGGTCCCCCACTTCGCCCTAAAGCCACATATCCAACTTTGGCTATCGGCTGGCAAGCACAATGGGCCAAAGCTCCTTTATGCTTCATACACTAAGTCAAAGGCTGCCGGGTCGATCAACCCGGCTCACCATTCATCAAACGAATAGCCGCACGACCGGCTGCTCGCCAACCGGCTTCGCAGGATTGCCGCCAGCCGGCCCAGTGGGTGTCTCGCTCGCGCTCAACATTTCGAGGGACCCAAGTCCTGCGCGCTCCTATCAAAGAGGCGAACTCCTTGTCATGGACCGGAGCCTTGGCCGTCTGACTCGCGGGGGGGGGGGGGGGGGGTTGAGAAAGGAAAAGCGCATGAAATCGGTCCAAAAAATGGAAGGCAAAAAGCAAAAACACCCACGACATCTACACAAGTATTTAAGAAAAGGCCCATGGCCCGAGTTCATTACACCCTAAAACCCCCAGTGGGTGGGTGGACCTGCTATTTAACAGACTTTACACAAAGTGTCTCAGGCATCTCCAGCGCTGTGTCGCAACGTCGACGGCTCTCCTCTGGCGGCCTCCGGGTCCAGCGAGGCGCCGGTATCCTCCTCAGCACCCGCCTCGTGGTGGACGCCCGTCTCCTCCGAGCTCCCCTCCGGATCATGGAGAAGCAAGCCGTAGTCGTCTCCGTCCACGGCCCTGCTGTCTTCTGTCCGCTCCGGATGGAACTCATCGTGGAAGGCGAACTCGGTGATGTAGCTAGCCCGGGAGGCGATCCGGCCGGCTTGCTCCTGCAAGTGCTGCTCCGAACCGGCCTGCTGGCCCATCAACGCGTCCAGCTGCAGGTCCGGATGCCAGGACAACGTGAACCAGAGCGCCATCTCAGCACCGGCATGAGCGGCGGAGACACGCCACTCGCCAAGCCAGTCCGACCCCATCTCCAACCAACGCGCCAGGCGCGAGAAGCTGCTCGGTTGGACGAAGTCCGGCCATAGCACCGACGTCATTGCGGTGCCAGCCTGGGACAGCCGCCCCAGCTGCGTTCCCAAGACCTGGAGGTGGGCCTCAGCGGCAGCGATGATCTCTGGGACGGTCCAGGCCACCCGCGGATCCGTCTCGGACCCAACGACACCGGTCGGGTCGCACTGATGGCGGACGACTTCCTTCGCCAGCCGCTACGTCTCCGGGAAGGCCCCTGCCGCAAAGGAAGAAGCGAGTTAGAAGAAGAAGAACAAGGAAGAAAGGCCGGATCCCGACCCGGCAAACGACAAGAAAGAGCACTTACTGGAGAAGGATTCTTCCAGGTGTTGCGCTTTAAGCAACGTACCACGCCGCTCCCGTTCGATGGCGCGATCGTGCTCCTTGAGCGCCTTCTCCAGATTGGCCGCCTTGGCAAGGGCCGCCTTCAGCTTGGCGTCCTTGTCTTCGGCCGCTTCGCGGCGACAGGCCTCGTCCTGATGGCCCCCCTCAGCCGTGGTGACCTGCTCCCGCAGGCGATCCACCTCAGCCTGGAGCCGGCCCTTGTCGTCGGCCAGCTGGCCGCACTGTTGGTCCGCCTCCACCAGGGCCTGCTGCGCCTCTGCCACCTTGGTGGCTTCTGCCTTAAGGTGCTCCACCTCGGCCTCGAGATGGCTCTTGTGACCCGCCAGTTGCTCATGCAGTCGGTTGGCTTCATCAAGAGACCGCTGAGCCTCAGCCGCCTCCGCCCTCGCCTGCGCCGCCTCGACGCCAAGACGGCCGGTGTTGGCAATGAGCTGGTCGTAGTAATGACCGGCCCGGAGCAGGCAAGTCCGCCAGGACGGCACCTCGACTGCGAAAAAGAATGACTCAGCAGAAGAAAAAAGCAAGACTTAAGACTTGGCCCAACTGTTACACAGTTGGCCCGAATCTCGGGGGCTACACCCAGTAGGTGCTAGCGCGCCCCCACTAGAGAAGAGCACAAGAATACCTGCGGCAACGCGGAGCTCCTCTTCCTTGGCGGCAAGCTGCTCCTTGAGCTCCCGGTGCTTTCCCAGGAGACGATTGTAGGCGGCGACCCGGAAAGCGTCGACATGCTGAAGAAAGCAGAAATCAGAACAAGGCCAACACTCTAAAGATTCGACCCAACTACTACATAGTTGGCCCGAACCTCGGGGGCTACACCCAGTGGGTGCGCTGGCGTGCCCCCATAAACAAGAATTTACAAGAAGACTTACCAGAACGGCACGCTCCAGGTCGCGCGTCCGCTCCACCTCGGCCTGGGCGAAGGCCTCGAGTCGTTCCGTCCGGCCTCGCAGGCGGCGACTGACGGCGTCCAGCGCGGCCTCCTCTTGGGTCGCAGGCCCGAAGACCATGGCGCTCCCGCTCAGGGCCGGCTGTGGCACGGCAGCTCGACGCCCTCCCTGTCGGGGCACCAAGGCGTACTCCCGGCTGGCCGCTCGTGATGCGGCCAGCACCTCCTCCGACGCCCCTCCCGGCGCCGACAACGACCTGGACGCCGCGACGCCCTGTGTGGCCGTCTCCGGCCCAGCTGCCGGGGCGGCCTCCGGCACCACCGCCCGCGGTGCCTCCTCCAAAACCGGCGGCGCCTCCGACACCGCCGCCCACAGCGTCTCTTCCAAGACGGCGCCGCCTCCACCACCATCAATCCCCGCTCGCCCGACCACGTTAGCCCGCGGCAGGGTGTCATCCGCCACCTCCACGACCGCCCGGTCGGGGATCACCACCACAGCCCGGCCTCCACGGCCGTGCTCCCTCGCCAATGACGGCTGAAAGACCGTCGCCGCCAACACAGTGCACTCCGGCATCTCACGCCAGGCCGGCTCCACGCCGCCTCGCGCCCATGCCGCCGCCGCGTCGGTCCAAGCACGGACCAACACCGCCTCCAGCTCCGCCTCGGCCCGGTTCCTGTCCCGCCAGGCCATGGCTTCGGCGTCGTTCAGATCCAGGCCGAGGTCCGAGTCGGCCTGTCCCTCCACCTCGGCCTGGTCGGTGAGGTCGGACCGACTCCTGCGGAACTCGGCCCCTTCGGCGGCCACGGCTTCCGCCGCCGCCCTCGCTAGCGCGATTGGCGACCTGAAGAAGAAGACGTAATAAGCAGAAAAGAAACAAGACTAGCTCAAGGAAAAAATCGGAGCACAAACGAGAGATGAAGCTTACCCCACCAAGATCGGGACCAGAGTTGGCCTCCCGTCCCCGCCGCCGCGCTTCCTCTTGGCCGGCCTCTCGGCCCCAGCCGGGTCCGCCATGCTCTTTGGGGCCTGGGGTCACGGCACGACACTGTCTTTCCCATGCGGGCGGCTCGGCGCCGCCCCATGCGAGGACCCGGCTCCGCCCGCGTCGCCGCCTCCCCCGCCCAACGCCACTACACCAACAACTGGCGTCAGCACCGACCGTTCCGTGTTGTGTTCAGCAATTCAAGACACATGAAGAAAAACTCGAGACTTACCCGCACGACGCCCAGCGCCGGCGTCGGACTCAGCCTCCTCCTCCCCACCATGAGCCGCGGGCTCCTCTGGCGCCACCGGCGTCACCTGTGATGGGGCCCGGGCGTAAGGATGGCGAATCGCATTCAGAAGTACCCCCCGTGTCGCGTTAGGACGGATGAAAAGGTGCGCGGTAGCAAATTAAGAAGGCCAGACACTCACCTATGGTGCCGGGTTCGACTGGCTAGACGGCGCCTTGCCGAACCGCTAGTCCTCCCCAATGTTCGCCTTGGAGATGCCATTCACGTCGCGCGCGAGCTGCTTCGCGGACAGCCACGTCGATGATACGTCTCCAACGTATCTATAATTTTTGATTGCTCCATGCTATATTATCTACTGTTTTGGACATTATTGGGTTTTATTATCCACTTTTATATTATTTTTGGGACTAACCTATTAACCGGAGGCCCAGCCCAGAATTGTTGTTTTTTTGCCTGTTTTAGGGTTTCGAAGAAAAGGAATATCAAAAGGAGTCCAAACGGAATGAAACCTTCGGGAGCGTGATTTTCTCAACGAACATGACCCGGGAGACTTGGACCCAACGTCAAGAAAGAAAAGAGGAGGCCACGAGGTAGGGGGCGCGCCCACCCCCACCAGGCGCACCCTCCACCCTCGTGGGCCCCCTGTTGCTCCACCGACGTACTCCTTCCTCCTATATATACCTACGTACCCCCAAACGATCAGATACGGAGCCAAAACCCTAATTCCACCGCCGTAACCTTCTGTATCCACGAGATCCCATCTTGGGGCCTGTTTTGGAGCTCCGCCAGAGGGGGCATCGATCACGGAGGGCTTCTACATCAACACCATAGCCCCTCCGATGAAGTGTGAGTAGTTTACCTCAGACCTATGGGTCCATAGTTAGTAGCTAGATGGCTTCTTCTCTCTTTTTGGATCTCAATACAATGTTCTCCCCCTCTCTTGTGGAGAACTATTCGATGTAACCTTCTTTTGCGGTGTGTTTGTTGAGATCGATGAATTGCGGGTTTATGATCAAGTCTATCTATGAACAATATTTGAATCTTCTCTGAATTCTTTTATGTATGATTGGTTATCTTTGCAAGTCTCTTCGAATTATCAGTTTGGTTTGGCCTACTAGATTGATCTTTCTTGCAATGGGAGAAGTGCTTAGCTTTGGGTTCAATCTTGCGGTGTCCTTTCCCAGTGACAGTAGGGGCAGCAAGGCACGTATTGTATTGTTGCCATCGAGGATAACAAGATGGGGTTTTCTTCATATTGCATGAGTCCATCCCTCTACATCATGTCATCTTGCTTAAGGCATTACTCTGTTTTTAACTTAATACTCTAGATGCATGCTGGATAGCGGTCGATGAGTGGAGTAATAGTAGTAGATGCAGGCAGGAGTCGGTCTACTTGTCTCGGACATGATGCCTATATACATGATCATACCTAGATATTCTCATAACTATGCTCAATTCTGTCAATTGCTCAACAGTAATTTGTTCACCCATCGTAGAATACTTATGCTCTCGAGAGAAGCCACTAGTGAAACCTATGGCCCCCGGGTCTATCTTTATCATATTGATCTCCTACTACTTAGTTTTTTCCTTTGCTATTTACTTTGCCTTTATTTTACTTTGCATCTTTTATCATAAAAATACCAAAAATATTATCTTATCATATCTATCACATCTCACTCTCGTAAGTGGCCCTATAGGGATTGACAACCCCTATTTGCGTTGGTTGCGAGGAATTATTTGTTTTGTGCAGGTACGAGGGACTCGCGCGTAGCCTCCTACTGGATTGATACCTTGGTTCTCAAAAACCGAGGGAAATACTTACACTACTTTGCTGCATCATCCCTTCCTCTTCGGGGAAAACCAACGAAGTGCTCAAGAGGTAGCAGTCGACCCCATGCGGTTGGGGTCTTGAAGGCCGACCATTTCACCGATGAGGCGGGAGCGCCCCTGAGGTGAAAGGACCTGGCACCGGATGAACGCGGCGAGGAGGTCGGTGCCAGTGAGCCCCTCCTGCGTCCTCATCACTGTCACCCGCTCGCTGAGATTGATGATCTCCTGCGACGGGTGCCTGGGTGAGTAGCCCCAGTTCGTCTTCGCCCGCGGCAGCGCGATGGCGAAGGCCGGAAGGTTGATGCGATCCGCACCAAGATTGCGGACATAGAAGAAGGAGTTTTGCCACTTCTTGGCAGAATCCTCCAGCGAGATCTTGGGGAAATCCGCCCCCGACCACTTCAAGATGACGACAGCACCGCAGTCAGCGAACTCCCCGGCCGACGGGCCCTGCTGCTTCAAGGAGAAGAAGCGTGCCCAGAGGTCGACCGTAGGCTCGACCCCCAGGTACCCCTCGCAAAGGGTGATGAAGCCAGAGAGCTGGACGATGGCGCCGGTGCCAAGATGATGCCGCTAGAGCCCGAAGAACAACAAGAACGCGCGGAAGAAGGTGCTCGCCGGTAGCCCGAACCCGCGCTCGAAGTGCGTGAGGAAGACCACGTGCTCCTGCCCCTCGGGCTGAGGCCTCTGCTCGCCACGCGGCAGGCGAACACCGACGTCCGTCTCCTGCGGCAGGCGCCGCATCGCCCGGAGTTGGGTGATGTCCTCGGAGGTGACATTCGAATCCATCCAGGTGCCCGACGGCAGCGACATGATTGAAGGAAGAAGAAGAAGGAAGATGGAGAGAAGGAGTTCCGCTCGGAGCAGCGGGCTCCACAGTGCGTCAAGTTGCAAAGAGCGGAGCGAAAGCAAAGGGACAGGAGGGCGCGAGCGAGAATAATGTCCGCCGCCCCCCGGCCCCCCAATTTATAACCCTCGGTTTGAATGTGGGGAAGTGAGATCGTCTGCACGCGCCCGTTCCACTACCCCGCAATAAGTGCGCACATACACGCGCAGTAACTGCCCGGGGAAGAGCAACCGGCCCCCGGATGCCGCAATAAATCTGCGCGCTTAGGACAAGGGCGCGCGGCGGTGGGCCCCAGCCCGCCGCCCGGTCCCGTCACGCGCGTGGCCTGTCGGCCCCCTCCGACTTCCGGGCACCACTTGGCGCCCGCGCAAAGCCCGAGGGATTACGCCAAGATTTGGCGGACTTCTCGGTCCCCCGCCATGACCGGGATGCCACAATCCGGTTTCCGAGAAAACCGGCACACAGTGGGTGTTGCCGGACCTGGCGTTCGCAGAATCCACCTTGCTTAAGGGGGAAACTGTGAAGGCCCACTCATTCGAAGACGGCGGGCCTTCACAGCTTCGGGGACTACTATCAGGGGGATGGACCATGGGCAGGCAACGAAACCCGGATCGTCTTCAAAAAACAACGGGGCTGGCACCGCCCCTCAATACCGGCACGCGCATGGCCGGGTCGCTCGACCCGGCCAAGCCCCGCAAGCCGGCCAGACTAGCCGACCCGGCAAGACACGTCGACTCGGCCCCCAACAACTAGCGTAAGACAGCCGAACCCGGCACGACCAAAGCCTCCTCTACGCAATCCTGCCACGGGTCAACACCCGTCCCATCCAGGCCATATGATGGTACGAGACCTTAATCAATGATGACCGAGGCAACAGTGCCCCGTCCATGCCTCTGGTCAGTAGGAACGTGGCAACAATGCCCCTCACCTACCCGCTGACTAGGGTCGGCGTGGCTAATGTGCCCCGCCTTCACCGCTGATGACAGCAAGCGGTGACCTGACGGAGAGCACTGTACACGACTCGACCCGGCCACACCTTGACGATCGACAAGATGGCGCACAGTCCCCCTAGGCATGCGGGGCCCACACCTAGGGGAACCCGGCGAACCACAAGCCCTCAGCGGGACCCAACCCGGTTTCTCGGACACCGACAATACGGACCCACCAACTTGTAACATTACCATTGTACCCCCGGGGGGTTGGACTATAAAACCCCCCGGGAGCCCGCGATCATGAGGCAAGCAGGAGAGAAAGCAGAAGACACATACGAGAGAAAAGCAAGCAAGCATAGGACTAGCCACAAAACAGCAACACCGGAGAGAAGGAGTAGCCCAAGCCTTGGCCAGCTTCCTTCCTCCTCCATACAGCTCTAGGAGCGACATTGTACTATCGATCATCCAACTACACTCGGCAGGACTAGGGGTATTATATCTCCGGAGAGCCCCGAACCTAGGTATGCCTGGCGTCCCGCGCCCGCTCATGCCAACCTCGCCTTTGGAGTCCACCAGCGCCCTCGAGCCTCCTCCTCTCTTAGCCATCCCTTGGCATCTGTCGTGCGCCCACCACGACAAGCCCAATAAGCCTTATGTTCTATTTCGAGAGGTAAGTGACATGCTTTTCCACAAACAATTTTATACGGAGACGTACCCATAGGATTTTTATATGCAGTTCTTGAAGGAAATATGCCCTAGAGGCAATAATAAAGTTATTATTTATTTCCCTATATCATGATAAATGTTTATTATTCATGCTAGAATTGTATTAACCGGAAACATAATACATGTGTGAATACATCGACAAACAGAGTGTCACTAGTATGCCTCTACTTGACTAGCTCGTTAATCAAAGATGGTTATGTTTCCTAACCATGGACAAAAGAGTTGTTATTTGATTAACGAGGTCACATCATTAGTTGAATGATCTGATTAACATGACCCATTCCATTAGCTTAGCACCCGATCGTTTAGTATGTTGATATTGCTTTCTTCATGACTTATACATGTTCCTATGACTATGAGATTATGCAACTCCCGTTTGCCAGAGGAACACTTTGGGTGCTACCAAACGTCACAACATAACTGGGTGATTATAAAGGAGCATTACAGATGTCTCCAAAGGTAGATGTTGGGTTGGCGTATTTCGAGAATAGGATTTGTCACTCCGATTGTCGGAGAGGTATCTCTGGGCCCTCTCGGTAATGCACATCACTTAAGCCTTGCAAGCATTGCAACTAATAAGTTAGTTGCGGGATGATGTATTACGCAACGAGTAAAGAGACTTGCCGGTAACGAGATTGAACTAGGTATTGGATACCGACGATCGAATCTCGGGCAAGTAACATACCGATGACAAAGGGAACAACGTATGTTGTTATGCGGTCTGACCGATAAAGATCTTCGTAGAATATGTAGGAGCCAATATGGGCATCCAGGTCCCGCTATTGGTTATTGACCGGAGAAGTGTCTCGGTCATGTCTACATTGTCCTCGAACCGTATGGTCCGCACGCTTAAGGTTTCGATGACAGTTATATTATGAGTTTATGAGTTTTGATGTACCGAAGGAGTTCGGAGTCCCGGATGAGATCGGGGACATGACGAGGAGTCTCTAAATGGTCGAGACGTAAATATCGATATATTGTACGACTATATTCGGACATCGGAAAGGTTCCGAGTGATTCGGATATTTTCGGAGGTACCGGGGAGTTACGGGAATACGGGGAAGAGTATTGGGCCTTAATGGGCTTTAGTGGGAAGGAGCCAGGAGGTGGCGTGCGCCCCTCCCAAGTCCAGTCCGAATTGGACAAGGGATTTGGGGCGCGGCCCACCTCTCCCTTCCTTCTCCACTTCCCTCCTTTCCCCCCTTCTCCTAGTTGGACTAGGAAAGAAGGAGCCCTACTCCCGGTGGGAGTAGGACTCCCCTTGGCGCGCCAACTCCTAGGCCGGCCGCCCCTCCTCCCTTGCTCCTTTATATACGGGGGCAGGGGGCACCCCATAGACACACAAGTTGATCCCTGGTGATCGTTCCTTAGCCGTGTGCGGTGCCCCCTGCCACCAAATTCCACCTCGATCATATTGTTGCAGTGCTTAGGCGAAGCCCTGCGTCGGTAGTACATCAAGATCGTCACCACGCCGTCGTGCTGACGGAACTCCTCCCCGACGCTTTGCTGGATCGGAGCCCGAGGATCGTCATCGAGCTGTACGTGTGCTAAGAACTCGGAGGTGCCGGAGTAACGGTGCTTGGATCGGTCGGATCGGGAAGACGTACGACTACTTCCTCTACATTGTGTCAACGCTTCCGCAGTCGGTCTGCGTGGGTACGTAGATAACACTCTCCCCTCTCGTTGCTGTGCATCACCATGATCTTGCGTGTGCGTAGGAAATTTTTGAAATTGCTACGTTCCCCAACAGTGGCATCCGAGCCAGGTTTTATGGTTTGATGTTATTTGCACGAGTAGAACACAAGTGAGTTGTGGGCGATACAAGTCATACTGCCTACCAGCATGTCATACTTTGGTTCGGCGGTATTGTTGGACGAGACGACCCGGACCAACATTACGCGTACGCTTACGTGAGACCGGTTCCCTCGACGTGCTTTGCACATAGATGGCTTGCGGGCGACTGTCTCTCCAACTTTAGTTGAACCGAGTGTGGCTACGCCCGGTCCTTGAGAAGGTTAAAACGGAGTCTATTTGACAAACTATCGTTGTGGTTTTGATGCGTAGGTGAGATGAGTTCTTGCTTAAGCCCGTAGCAGCCACGTAAAACTTGCAACAACAAAGTAGAGGACGTCTAACTTGTTTTTGCAGGGCATGTTGTGATATGATATGGTCAAGGCATAATGCTAAATTTTATTGTATGAGATGATCATGTTTTGTAACCGAGTTATCGGCAACTGGCAAGAGCCATATGGTTGTCGCTTTATTGTATGCAATGCAATCGCGATGTAATGCTTTACTTTATTACTAAGCGGTAGTGATAGTCGTGGAAGCATAAGATTAGCGAGACGACAACGATGCTACGATGGAGATCAAGGTGTCGCGCCGGTGACGATGGTGATCATGACGGTGCTTCAGAGATGGAGATCACAAGCACAAGATGATGATGGCCATATCATATCACTTATATTGATTGCATGTGATGTTTATCTTTTTATGCATCTTATCTTGCTTTGATTGACGGTAGCATTATAAGATGATCTCTCACTAAATTATCAAGAAGTGTTCTCCCTGAGTATGCACCGTTGCCAAAGTTCGTCGTGCCCAGACACCACGTGATGATCGGGTGTGATAAGCTCTACGTCCATCTACAACGGGTGCAAGCCAGTTTTGCACACGCAGAATACTCAGGTTAAACTTGATGAGCCTAGCATATGCAGATATGGCCTCGGAACACAGAGACCGAAAGGTCGAGCGTGAATCATATAGTAGATATGATCAACATAATGATGTTCACCATTGAAAACTACTCCATCTCACGTGATGATCGGTTATGGTTTAGTTGATTTGGATCACGTGATCACTTAGAGGATTAGAGGGATGTCTATCTAAGTGGGAGTTCTTGAGTAATATGATTAAATTGAACTTAAATTTATCATGAACTTAGTCCTGGTAGTATTTTGCAAATTATGTTGTAGATCAATAGCTCGCGTTGTTGCTTCCCTGTGTTTATTTTTGATATGTTCCTAGAGAAAATTGGGTTGAAAGATGTTAGTAGCAATGATGCGGATTGGATCCGTGATCTGAGGTTTATCCTCATTGCTGCACAGAAGAATTATGTCCTTGATGCACCGCTAGGTGACAGACCTATTGCAGGAGCAGATGCAGACGTTATGAACGTTTGGCTAGCTCAATATGATGACTACTTGATAGTTTAGTGCACCATGCTTAATGGCTTAGAATCGGGACTTCAAAGACGTTTTGAACGTCATGGACTATATGAGATGTTCCAATAGTTGAAGTTAATATTTCAAGCAAATACCCGAGTTGAGAGATATGAAGTCTCCAACAAGTTCTATAGCTAAAAGATGGAGGAGAATCGCTCAACTAGTGAGCATGTGCTCAGATTGTCTGGGTACTACAATCGCTTGAATCAAGTGGGAGTTAATCTTCCAGATAAGATAGTGATTGACAGAATTCTCTAGTCACCATCACCAAGTTAGTAGAACTTCGTGATGAACTATAATATGCAAGGGATAACAGAAACAACTCCCAAGCTCTTCGTGATGCTGAAATCAACGAAGGTAGAAATCAAGAAAAACATCAAGTGTTGATGGTTGACAAGACCACTAGTTTCAAGAAAAGGGCAAAGAGAAGAAGGGGAACTTCAAGAAGAACGGCAAGCAAGTTGCTGCTCAAGTGAAGAAGCCCAAGTCTGATCCTAAGCCTGAGACTAAGTGCTTCTACTGCAAAGGGACTGGTCACTGGAAGCGGAACTACCCCAAGTGATAGGCGGATAAGAAGGATGGCAAAGTGAACATAAGTATATTTGATATACATGTTATTGATGTGTACTTTACTAGTGTTTATAGCAAACCCTCAGTATTTGATACGAGTTCAGTTGCTAAGATTAGTAACTCGAAACGGGAGTTGCAGAATAAACAGAGACTAGTTAAGGGTGAAGTGACGATGTGTGTTGGAAGTGGTTCCAAGATTGATATGATCATCATCGCACACTCCCTATACTTTCGGGATTAGTGTTGAACCTAAATAAGTGTTGTTTGGTGTTTGCGTTGAGCATGAATATGATTTGATCATGTTTATTGTAATACGGTTATTCATTTAAGTAAAAGAATAAATTGTTGTTCTGTTTACATGAATAAAACCTTATATGGTTACACACCCAATGAAAATAGTTCATTGGATCTCGATCTTAGTGACACACATATTCATAATATTGAAACCAAAAGATGCGAAGTTAATAATGATAGTGCAACTTATTTGTGGCACTGCCGTTTAGGTCATATTGGTGTAAAGCGCATGAAGAAACTCCATGCTGATGGGATTTTGGAATCACTTGATTATGAATCACTTGATGCTTGCGAACCATGCCTTATGGGCAAGATGACTAAAACGCCATTCTCTGGAACAATGAAGCAAGCAACAGATTTGTTGGAAATCATACATACTGATGTATGTGGTCCGATGAATATTAAGGCTTACAGCAGGTATCATTATTTTCTGACCTTCACAAGATGATTTGAGCAGATATGGGGATATCTACTTGATGAAACATAAGTCTGAAACATTTGAACAGTTCAAAGAATTTCAGAGTGAAGTGGAAAATCATTGTGACAAGAAAATAAAAGTTTCTACGATATGATCGCAGAGGTAAAATATTTGAGTTACGAGTTTGGTCTTCAGTTAAAACAATGTGAAATAGTTTCACTACGCACGCCACCTGGAACACCACAGCATAATGGTGTGTCCGAATGTCATAACCGTACTTTATTGGATATAGTACAATCTATGATGTATCTTACCGATCTACCACTATCGTTTTGGGGTTATGCATTAGAGACAGCTGCATTCACGTTAAATAGGGCACCATCTAAATCCATTGAGGCGACACCGTGTGAACTATGGTTTGGCAAGAAACCTAAGCTGTCGTTTCTTAAAGTTTGGAGTTGCGATGCTTATGTGAAAAAGTTTCATCTCGATATGCTCAAACTCAAATCGGAGAAATATGTCTTCATAGGATACCCAAAAGGAGACTGTTGGGTACACCTTCTATCACAGATCCTAAGACAAGACATTCGTTGCTTATAATGGATCCTTTCTAGAGAAGGAGTTTCTCTCGAAAGAAGTGAGTGGGAGGAAAGTAGAACTTGACAAGGTAACTGTACCTGCTCCCTTATTGGAAAATAGTTCATCACAGAAATCTGTTCCTGTGACTACTACACCAATTAGTGAGGAAGCTAATGATGATGATCATGTAACTTCAGATCAAGTTACTACCGAATCTCGTAGGTAAACCAGAGTGAGATCCGCACCAGAGTGGTACGGTAATCCTGTTCTGGAAGTCATGCTACTAGATCATGATGAACCTACGAACTATGAAGAAGCGATGGTGAGCCCAGATTCCGCAAAGTGGCTTGAAGCCATGAAATCTGAGATGGGATCCATGTATGAGAACAAAGTATGGACTTTGGTTGACTTGCCCGATGATCGGCAAGCAATTGAGAATAAATGGATCTTCAAGAAAAAGACTGACGCTGACGGTAATGTTACTGTCTATAAAGCTCGACTTGTCGCAAAAGGTTTTTTGACAAGTTCAAGGGGTTGACTATGATGAGACCTTCTCACCCGTAGCGATGCTTAAGTCTGTCCGAATCATGTTAGCAATTGCCGCATTTTATGATTATGAAATATGGCAGATGGATGTCAAAACTGCATTCCTGAATGGATGTCTGGAAGAAGAGTTGTATATGATGCAACCGGAAGGTTTTGTCGATCCAAAGGGAGCTAACAAAATGTGCAAGCTCCAGCGATCCATTTATGGACTGGTGCAAGCATCTCGGAGTTGGAATAAACGCTTTGATAGTGTGATCAAAGCATTTGGTTTTATACAGACTTTCGGTGAAGCCTGTATTTACAAGAAAGTGAGTGGGAGCTCCGTAGCATTTCTGATATTATATGTGGATGACATATTGCTGATTGGAAATGATATAGAATTTCTGGATAGCATAAAGGGATACTTGAATAAGAGTTTTTCAATGAAAGACCTCGGTGAAGCTGCTTACATATTGAGTTTCAAGATCTATAGAGATAGATCAAGACGCTTGATAAGTTTTTTCAATGAGTACATACCTTGACAAGATTTTGAAGTAGTTCAAAATGGAGGAGTCAAAGAAAGAGTTCTTGCCTGTATTACAAGGTGTGAAGTTGAGTAAGACTCAAAGCCCGACCACGGCAGAAGATAGAAAGAGAATGAAAGTCATTCCCTATGCCTTGGCCATAGGTTCTATAAAGTATGTCATGCTGTATACCAGATCTATTGTATACCCTGCATTGATTTGACAAGGGAGTACAATAGTGATCTAGGAGTAGATCACTAGACAGCGGTCAGAATTATCCTTAGTGAAATAAGGATATGTTTCTCGATTATGGACGTGACAAAAAGGTTCGTCGTAAAGGGTTACGTCGATGCAAGTTTTTGACACTGATCCAGATGAATCTAAAGTCTCAATCTGGATACATATTGAAAGTGGGAGCAATTAGCTAGAGTAGCTCCGTGTAGAGCATTGTAGACATAGAACTTGCAAAATACTTACGGATCTGAATGTGACAGACCCGTTGACTAAAATTATCTCACAAGCAAAACATGATCACACCTTAGTATTCTTTGGGTGTTAATCACATAGATATGTGAACTAGATTACTGACTCTAGTAAACCCTTTGAGTGTTGGTCACATGATGATGTGAACTATGGGTGTTAATCACATGGTGATGTGAACTATTGTTGTTAAATCACATGGCGATGTGAACTAGATTATTGACTCTACTGCAAGTGGGAGACTGAAGGAAATATGCCCTAGAGGCAATAATAAAGTTATTATTTATTTCCTTATATCATGATAAATGTTTATTATTCATGCTAGAATTGTATTAACCGGAAACATAATACATGTGTGAATACATAGACAAACAGAGTGTCACTAGTATGCCTCTACTTGACTAGCTCGTTAAGCAAAGATGGTTATGTTTCCTAACCATGGACAAAAGAGTTGTTATTTGATTAACGAGGTCACATCATTAGTTGAATGATCTGATTGACATGACCCATTCCATTAGCTTAGCACCCGATCGTTTAGTATGTTGCTATTGCTTTCTTCATGACTTATACATGTTCCTATGACTATGAGATTATGCAACTCCCGTTTGCCGGAGGAACACTTTGGGTGCTACCAAACGTCACAACGTAACTAGGTGATTATAAAGGAGCATTACAGGTGTCTCCAAAGGTAGATGTTGGGTTGGCGTATTTCGAGAATAGGATTTGTCACTCCGATTGTCGGAGAGGTATCTCTGGACCCTCTCGGTAATGCACATCACTTAAGCCTTGCAAGCATTGCAACTAATAAGTTAGTTGCGGGATGATGTATTACGGAACGAGTAAAGAGACTTGCCGGTAACGAGATTGAACTAGGTATTGGATACCGACGATCGAATCTCAGGCAAGTAACATACCGATGACAAAGGGAACAACGTATGTTGTTATGCGGTCTGACCGATAAAGATCTTCGTAGAATATGTAGGAGCCAATATGGGCATCCAGGTCCCGCTATTGGTTATTGACCGGAGAAGTGTCTCGGTCATGTCTACATTGTTCTCGAACCGTAGGGTCCGCACGCTTAAGGTTTCGATGACGGTTATATTATGAGTTTATGAGTTTTGATGTACCGAAGGAGTTCGGAGTCCCGGATGAGATCGGGGACATGACGAGGAGTCTCGAAATGGTCGAGACGTAAAGATCGATATATTGGACGACTATGTTCGGACATCGGAAAGGTTTCGAGTGATTCGGGTATTTTCGGAGGTACCGGGGAGTTACGGGAATACGGGGAAGAGTATTGCGCCTTAATGGGCTTTAGTGGGAAGGAGCCAGGAGGTGGCGCGCGCCCCTCCCAAGTCCAGTCCGAATTGGACAAGGGATTTGGGGCGCGGCCCACCTCTCCCTTCCTTCTCCACTTCCCTCCTTTCCCCCCTTCTCCTAGTTGGAGTAGGACTCCCCTTGGCGTGCCAACTCCTAGGCCGGCCGCCCCTCCTCCCTTGCTCCTTTATATACGGGGGCAGGGGGCACCCCATAGACACACAAGTTGATCCCTGGTGATCGTTCCTTAGCCGTGTGCGGTGCCCCCTGCCACCAAATTCCACCTCGATCATATTGTTGCAGTGCTTAGGCGAAGACCTACGTCAGTAGTACATCAAGATCGTCACCACGCCGTCGTGCTGACGGAACTCCTCCCCGACGCTTTGCTGGATCGGAGCCCGGGGATCGTCATCGAGCTGTACGTGTGCTTAGAACTCAGAGGTGCCGGAGTAACGGTGCTTGGATCGGTCGGATCGGGAAGACGTACGACTACTTCCTCTATGTTGTGTCAACGCTTCCGCAGTCGGTCTGCGTGGGTACGTAGACAACACTCTCCCCTCTCGTTGCTGTGCATCACCATGATCTTGCGTGTGCGTAGGAAATTTTTGAAATTGCTACGTTCCCCAACAGTTCTATAGGCCCATAATGCATCATCTAGTTTCTTGGACCAATTCTTTCTAGATCTATTAATAGTATTTTGCAAAATTAACTTCAGTTCTCTATTACTCAATTCTACTTGACCACTAGATTGTGGGTGATAAGGAGATGCAATTCTATGATTAACATCATACTTAGCAAGCATTTTGCGGAAAGCGCCATGAATAAAATGTGAACCACCATCAATCATTAGATATCTAGGGACTCCAAACCTCGAGAAAATAACTTCTTTAAGCATCTTAATAGAGGTGTTATGATCAGCACTACTAGTTGGAATAGCTTCTACCCACTTAGTAACGTAATCAACAGCAACTAAAATATGTGTATATCCATTAGAGGCAGGAAAAGGTCCCATATAATCAAAGCCCCAAACATCAAATGGTTCAATAACAAGTGAATAATTTATAGGAATTTCTTGATGTCTACTAATATTACCAATTCTTTGACATTCATCACAAGACAAGACAAACTTACGGGCACCCTTGAAGAGAGGGCCAATAAAAACCGGATTGCAATACCTTATGTGCAGTTCTATCTCCAGCATGGTGTCCTCCATAAGCCTCGGAGTGACACTTGCGTAGGATCTGTTCCTGTTCATGCTCAGGTACACAACGTCTAATAATACCATCTACTCCTTCTTTATAAAGATGTGGATCATCCCAGAAGTAATGTCTTAAATCATAGAAAAACTTTTTCTTTTGCTGGTATGTGAAACTAGGTGGTATAAACTTAGCAACAATGTAATTACCATAATCATCATACCATGGAGCAGTGTGAGAAGCATTTATGACATTTAATTGTTCATCAGGAAAGCTATCATCAATAGGTAGTGGGTCATCAAGAACATTTTCTAACCTAGACAAGTTGTCTGCAACGGGGTTCTCAGCTCCCTCTCTATCAATAATATGCAAATCAAATTCTTGTAGCAAGAGAACCCATCTAATAAGTCTAGGTTTAGCATCTTTCTTTTCCATAAGATATTTAATAGCAGCAGCATCAGTGTGAATAGTTACTTTAGAATCAACATTATAAGGTCTGAACTTATCACAAGCAAATACAACTGCTAAGAATTCTTTTTCGGTAGTAGCATAATTTCTCTGGGCATTGTCTAGAGTTTTACTAGAATACTGAATAACATTTAATTTCTTATCAACTCTTTGCCCCAGAATAGCACCTACAACATAATCACTAGCATCACACATAATTTGAAAAGGTAAATTCCAACCAGGAGGCTGAACAATAGGTGCAGAGATCAATGTTTTCTTAAGTATTTCAAATGCTTCTACACAATCATCATCAAAGACGAATGGTATAACTTTTTTTAATAAATTAGTCAGAGGCCGAGAATTTTTTGAGAAGTCCTTAATGAACCTCCTATAAAAACCGGCATGACCAAGGAAACTTCTTATACCTTTGATGTCCTTGGGACACGACATCTTTTCAATAGCATCAACTTTAGGTTTATAAACTTCAATGCCTCTTTCAGAAATTTTGTGCCCTAAGACAATACCTTCATTAACCATAAAGTGCCATTTCTCCCAATTCAAGACAAGGTTAGTTTCTTCACATCTCTGCAAAACTCGATCAAGGTTGCTTAAGCAATCATCAAAAGGGGATCCATAAACGGAGAAATCATCCATGAATACCTCACATATCTTTTCACAAAAATTAGAAAATATAGCCATCATGCATCTTTGAAAGGTAGCGGGTGCATTACATGTATTTGAGAGAAGTAGAAGTAGTCTTAGATTGATCATCAGCTGATACATGTATTTGAGAGAAGCCAGAATAACCATCTTAAAAGCAAAAATGTGTATGTTTGGATAATCTTTCTAGCATTTGATCAATAAAAGGTAAGGGGTAATGATCTTTTTACTAGCCTTATTTAATTTGCGGAAATCAATTACCATCTTATAACCTGTAATAATTCTTTGCGGAATCAATTCACCTTTATCATTAGGAATGACAGTAATACCTCCCTTCTTAGGAACACAATGGATAGGACTTACCCACTGACTATCAGCAACGGGATAAATTATACCTGCCTCAAGGAGCTTTAGTATTTCTTTTATTACCACTTCTTTCATCTTAGGATTCAGTCGTCGTTGGTGATCAATAACTGGTTTGGCATCTTTTTCCAAATTTATTTTGTGTTGACATAGAGTGGGACTAATGCCCTTAAGATCATCAAGAGTATATCCAATAGCAGCATGGTGCTTCTTCAAAGTTTTCAATAATTTTTCTTCCTCCTTCTCTGAAAGGATAGCACTAATAATAACAGGATATATCTTCTTTTCATCAAGATAAGCATATTTAAGAGTATTAGGCAATGGTTTAAGCTCAAACACGGGATCACCCTTGGGTGGAGGAGGATCCCCTAAGATTTTAACAGGCAAATTGTGTTTCAGAATAAGTCCCTGTTTAAAGAACACTTCATCTATTTCCCTTCTTTCATTCATATACATATCATTTTCATGGTCTAGCAAATATTGTTCTAAAGGATCACTAGGAGGTACGTCAATAGAAGCAAGACCAATAATTTCATCTTTACTAGGCAATTCTTCTTCACGGTGTTGTCTACGAAATTTAGAAAAGTTGAACTCATGAGACATATCACCTAAACCAATAGTAATAACGTCCTTTTTGCAGTCTATCCTAGCATTAACAGTGTTTAAGAAGGGTCTACCAAATATAATGGGACAAAAGCTATCTTGTGGGGAACCAAGAATAAGAAAATCAGCAGGATATTTAGTTTTCCCACACAAGACTTCAACATCTCTAACAATCCCAATTGCTGAAATAGTATCTCTATTCGCAAGTTTAATTGTGACATCAATATCTTCTAACTCAGTAGGTGCAATATCATGCATAATCTCGTTGTACAAGTCAATAGGTATTGCACTAGCACTAGCACCCATATCACACAAGCCATGATAACAATGATCTCCTATTTTAACAGAAATAACAGGCATGCCTACCACAGGTCTATGTTTATCTTTAGCACAAGGTTTAGCAATTCTAGCAGTTTCATCACAGAAATAAATAACATGTCCATCAATATTATCAGCCAAGAGATCCTTAACAATAGCAATATTAGGTTCAACTTTAACTTGCTCAGGAGGTGTATAGGATCTAATATTGCTTTTACGAACCACAGTTGAAGCTTTAGCATCATCTTTTATCCTAACAGGAAAAGGTGGTTTCTCAACATAAGCAGTAGGAATAATAGGATCATTATAAGTGATAGTCTTTTCTTAAACTTTAATAGGTGCAGCTACATTTACTTCTATGGGAGGATGATATTTAAACCACTTCTCTTTAGGGAGATCAATATGAGTAGCAAAAGATTCACAGAAAGAAGCTACTATTTCAGAGTCAAGTCCATATTTAGTGCTAAATTTATGGAAAACATTGGTATCCATAAAAGATTTAACACAATCAAACTTAGGTGTCATACCTGCCTCCTTACCTTTGTCGAGATCCCAATCTTCAGAGTTGCGTTTAATTCTTTCCAATAAATCCCATTTGAATTCAATAGTTTTCATCATAAAAGAGCCAGCACAAGAAGTATCGAGCATGGTGCGGTTGTTATCAGAAAGCCGAGCATTAAATTTTTGAATAATCATTTCTCTTGAGAGCTCATGATTGGGGCATGAATATAACATTGATTTAAGCCTCCCCAAGCTTGAGAGATGCTTTCTCCTTCGTGAGGCCAAAAATTATATATATATATATATATATATATATATAAATAATTACGATCACGATGAACAAGATGCATAGGATAAAACTTCTGATGAAATTCCAATTTCAATCGTTTGTAGTTCCATGATCCCATATCATCACATATCCTATACCATGTCAATGCGTCTCCCTCCAAAGATAAAGGGAAGACCTTCTTCTTGATAACATCATCGGGCATACCCGCAAGCTTAAATAATCCACAAACTTCATCCACATATATTAGGATGTAATGTTCCATCTCCTGCAAAAGGATTAGCTAGCAGTTTTTCTATCATAATTCAAACCAGACATTTTCATTTTCAGTAGGTTAAGTAGGTTGAGGAGCAACTCTATGCTCTACTGGTCGGGGTGAAGATACCCTGAACAAGCCCCTCAAAGGATTACTTTCCATAGTAACAAGTGACAGTAAATTTCAGCACACTATATAAATTTTTCCTTACCAAATTGCACCTACCAAAGGCGCTTCACTCCCCGGCAACTATGAAAGAAAAGAGTCTTGATGACCCACAAGTATAGGGGATCTATCATAGTCCTTTCGATAAGTAAGAGTGTCGAACCCAACGAGGAGCGGAAGGAAATGATAAGCGGTTTTCAGCAAGGTATTCTCTGCAAGCACTGAAATTATAGGTAACAGATAGTTTTGTGATAAGATAATTTGTAACGAGCAACAAGTAACAAAAGTAAATATAGTGCAGCAAGGTGGCCCAATCCTTTTTGTAACAAAGGAAGCCTGGACAAATTCTTATATAGAGAAAAGCGCTCCCGAGGACACATGGGAATTATCGTCAAGCTAGGTTTCATCACGATCATATGATTCGCGTTCGGTACTTTGATAATCTGATTTGTGGGTGGACCGGTGCTTGGGTGCTATCCTTACTTGGACAAGCATCCCACTTATGATTAACCTCTATTGCAAGCATCCGCAACTACAACAAAAGTATTAAGGTGAACCTAACCATAGCATGAAACATGTGGATCCAAATCAGTCCCTTACGAAGCAACGCATAAACTAGGGTTTAAACTTCTGTCACTCTAGCAACCCATCATCTACTTATTACTTCCCAATGCCTTCCTCTAGGCCCAAATAATGGTGAAGTGTCATGTAGTCGACGTTCACATAACACCACTAGAGGAGAGACAACATACATCTCATCAAAATATCGAACGAATACCAAATTCACATGACTACTAATAGCAAGACTTCTCCCATGTCCTCAGGAACAAACGTAACTACTCACAAAGCATATTCATGTTCATAATCAGAGGAGTATTAATATGCATATAGGATCTGAACATATGATCTTCCACCAAATAAACAAACTAGCATCAACTACAAGGAGTAATTAACACTACTAGCAACCCACAGGTACCAATCCCAGTCTTAGAGACAAGAATTGGATACAAGAGATGAACTAGGGTTTGAGAGGAGATGGTGCTGGTGAAGATGTTTATGGAGATTGACCCCCTCCCGATGAGAGGATCGTTGGTGATGACGATGGCGATGATTTCCCCCTCCTGGAGGGAAGTTTCCCTGGCAGAACAGCTCCGCCAGAGCCCTAGATTGGTTCCGCCAAGGTTTCACCTCGTGGCGGCGGAGTCTCGTCCTGAAAGCTTGCTTATGATTTTTTTTCTCATCGAAAGACTCCATATAGCGGAAGATGGGCATTGGGGGGCCACTAGGGGGCCCACGAGGCAGGGGGGCGCGTCCAGGGGGGTAGGGCACGCCCCCACCCTCGTTGCCAGGGTGTGGCCCCCCTTTGGAACTTCTTGCGCTCAATGTTTTTTTATTCTGAAAATGACTTTCGTGAAGTTTCATGACTTTTGGAGCTGTGCAGAATAGGTCTCTAATATTTGCTCCTTTTCCAGCCCAGAATCCCAGCTGTCGGCATTCTCCCTCTTTATGTAAACCTTGTAAAATAAGAGGGAATAGGCATAAGTATTGTGACATAATGTGTAATAACAGCCCATAATGCAATAAATATCGATATAAAAGCATGATGCAAAATGGGCGTATCAGTCACTTTATGATTTTTGTCGGGTTTGTAGGATACCCTTTGAGGGCAGCATAGAGGAACCACATTGTAATGATTTGGAAGGATTTATTGATATGATTGTTGTAGGGGAAACGAGGAAGGTTTCTGATGCAAGAATTACTAGCATACATTTTCCTGTTCTACGTTACTTTGCAATATTTGCTAGTAGATACTTAATTTGTCGCGGGAACTGTGGAAATCTTAGTGCCCCTGATATTGTTATTTTGTGCCATGCTTTATTTTGTGATACCACTTTTAGTTTAGGCATTATTGTTGTTAAATGGTAAATCAGAACCGTACAAAGGGTCCCGTCTTAGGAGGCATCTTTGCCTCGCGCCTTGCTGCACACTTTAACATACCTATTAGGCATTATGAGAAAGAGGAAAAGTTGCTGCCTCATATTTTTCTAGATTATAAGAGTATGGTAGCACATGATTTTATTGTTAAGAATAAGAAGAAGATGCTTAACTATAGACTGATATTTGATAAGAATTACTTTGAGACTATTACCTTGCCTGCTCCCTCTTTGTTCAACATATTTTCAGGCACATACCTTATTTTGCCGGAGGCTGTTCAGGCATACCAGAGCCTGACATCAGCTCCAGAGCCGGAGCCACTATCTGATCCTCACCGTCAGTTTGTTTATCAGTGGGATCCGGAGGAGATCGCCAACCAGTGGCACCCCGAGGACCCTCCTCAGTACGACCCCAGCTACAACTTTGGATTTCCATCAGGCCAACCGTCGTCATAGACCAACTTAGGCCAAAATCCTGAGCTTGGGGAGTATGTATTCCTCACCGACATTACATTCATGTGCACACACTCATGCCAGTTGCCGGTGCTCATACTTTTTCATTGTACTATCCAGGCTAGTTTATTTTCTTTTCTGGCATTCTTCTTGTGTGTTTAAAAACCTTAAGAAAAAACAAAAAAAATTAGTTGTAGCTTTTAGCTAGTTTACTTTTCATGCCTGTAGTAGTAACTAAAAAGAAAAACCCAAAAAGATTTCTCCTTCTTCTTTTTCTTGTTGGGAGCTTTCCCGTGTAAATAGTTTTTATTTCTTTCTTGTTCTTTGGGGGTCAAGAGGAGAAAACCATGATGAAAATGTTGAGTGGCTCTCTTATGCATTATTGTTGATCTAACAAAGATCCCATATTACCTTGTCTTCTCCCTTGAATTGAATGCTTGCAGATTCCAGCTTAGTCCAATGCACGTGCACTATTATTATTATCCACACTATTCGGTTGTGCAAGTGGATGGAAATAATGACAATATATGATGAACTGATTGAGATGAGAAAAGCTGGTATGAACTTGACCTCTCTTGTTTTTGTAAATATGATTGGTTCATCGTTCCTGATTCAGCCTATTACGAGTGAAACATGTTTGCAATGACAATTAGAGATTATAGTTGCCCATGCCATGCTTAATTAGCTAGGAGTTTATAATGGTTTACCTTGCGTGCCAACATGCTATTAAAATGGTTGTGATGTGGTATGACGAGGTGGTATCCTCCGTTCAACGATTCGAGTGGCTTGACTTGGCACATGTTCACGCATGTAGTTGAAACAAAATCAACATAGCCTCCACGAAATTTATGTTCATGGTGATTTATATCCTACTCATGCTTGCATTCAGTGTTGATTAATTTTAATGCATGTTCATGACTGTTATCGCTCTCTAGCTGCTCGCTTCCCAGTCTCTTTCTAGCCTTCACTTGTACTAAGCGAGAATACTGCTTGTGCATCCAATTCCATAAACCCCAAAGTTGTTCCATATGAGTCCACCATACCTTCCTATATGCGGTATCTACCTGCCGTTCCAAGTAAATTTGTATGTGCCAAACTCTAAACCTTCAAATAAAAATTATGTTTTGTATGCTCGAATAGCTCATGTATCAACTAGGGCTATATGTATCTTCCATTCTAGGCGGGTTATTCTCAAGAGAAGTGGACTCCACTCCTCACTCACGAGAAAATGGCTGGTCACCGGGATGCCCAGTCCCATGCTCAAATCAAATCAAAATAATTGCAAACAAAACTCCCCCGGGATTTTTGTTAGTTGGAGGTACCCGTTATTTCGGGCAAGCCATGGATTGATGCTTGTTGGTGGTGGGGGAGTATAAACTTTATCATTCTGCTTGGGAACCGCCTATAATGTGTAGCATGGAAGATATCGAGATCTCTCGGTTGTTACATTGACAATGAAAGTATACCGCTCAAAATATTATTCAACTCTATTTAAAAATCGAGCTCAAGCACCTCTACAAATCCCTGCTTCCCTCTACGAAGGGCTAATCTATTTACTTTTATGTTGAGTCGTCATCCTCTTATTTAAAAAGCACGAGTTGGAGAGCACTGCTGTCATTTGCATGCATTACTATTAATTTACATTGAGTATGACTATGACTGGATCTCTTTTACCATGAATTACAATTTCTAGTCAGGCCTTGATCTTCAGAGGTGCTCTGCATTTATGTTTTGCAGTCTCAGAAAGGGCAAGCAAGATACCATTGCTACCTCTTGAGCATTGCGTTGGTTTTCCCTTGAAGAGGAAAGGGTGATGCAGCAAAGTAGCGTAAGTATTTCCCTCAATTTTTTGAGAACCAAGGTATCAATCCAGTAGGAGGCCATGCACGATTCCCTCGCACCTACACAAACAAATAAAATCCTCGCAACCAACACAATAAAGGGTTTGTCAATCCCTTCACGGTCACTTACGAAAGTGAGATATGATAGATATGATAAGATAATATTTTTGGTATTTTTATGAGAAAGATGCAAAGTAAAGAAAGCAAAATAAACGGAAAAGGAAATAGCTTGTCGACGGAAGATTAATATGATGGAAAATAGACCCGGGGCCATAGGTTTCACTAGTGGCTTCTCTCGAGAGCATAAGTATTATGGTGGGTAAACAAATTACTGTTGAGCAATTGACAGAATTGAGCATAGTTATGAGAATATCTAGGTACGATCATGTATATAGGCACCATGTCCGAGACAAGTAGACCGACTCCTGCCTGCATCTACTACTATTACTCCACACATCGACCGCTATCCAGCATGCATCTAGAGTATTAAGTTCAAAAGAACAGAGTAACGCTTTAAGCAAGATGACATGATGTAGAGGGATAAACTCATGCAATATGAAATAAACCCCATCTTGTTATCCTCGCTGGCAACAATACAATACGGGCCTTGCTACCCCTACTGTCACTGGGAAAGGACACCGCAAGATTGAACCCAAAGCTAAGCACTTCTCCCATTGCAAGAAAGATCAATCTATTAGACCAAACCAAACTGATAATTCGAAGAGACTTGCAAAGATAACCAATCATACATAAAAGAATTTAGAGAAGATTAAAATATTGTTCATATATAAACTTGACCATAAACCCACAATTCATCGGTCTCAACAAACACACTGCAAAAGAAGATTACATCTAATAGATCTCCACAAGAGAGGGGGAGAACTTTGTATTGAGATCCAAAAAGAGAAACGAATCCATCTAGCTAATAACTATGGACCCGAAGGTCTGAAGTAAAGTACTCACACTTCATCGGAGAGGCTATGGTGTTGATGTAGAAGCCCTCCGTGATCGATGCCCCCTCCGACGGAGCTCCGGAAAAGGCCCCAAGATGGGATCTCACGGATACAGAAATTTACGACGGTGGAATTAGGGTTTTGGCTCCGTATCTGGTAGTTTGGGGGTACGTAGGTATATATAGGAGGAAGAAGTACGTCAGTAGAGCAACGTGGGCCCCACGAGGGTGGAGGGCGCGCCTGGGGGGGGGGGGGTAGGCGTGCCCCCCTACCTCGTGCCTTCCTGGTTGTTTTCTTGACGTAGGGTCCAAGTCCCCTGGATCATGTTCGTTCTGAAAATCACATTCCCGAAGGTTTCATTCCATTTGGACTCCGTTTGATATTCTTTCTCTGCGAAACTCTGAAATAGGCAAAAAAACAGCAATTCTGGGCTGGTCCTCCGGTTAATAGGTTAGTCCCAAAAATAATATAAAAGTGTATAATAAAGCCCAATAATGTCCAAAACAGGATATAATATAGCATGGAACAATCAAAAATTATAGATACGTTGGAGACGTATCAAGCATCCCCAAGCTTAATTCATGCTCGTCCTTGAGTAGGTAAATGATAAAAACAGAATTTTTGATGTGGAATGCTACGTGGCATAATTTCAATGTAATTCTCTTAATTGTGGTATGAATATTCAGATCCAAAAGATTCAAGACAAAAGTTCAATATTGACATAGAAATAATAATACTTCAAGCATACTAACTAAGCAATTATGTCTCTTCAAAATAACATGGCCAAAGAAAGTTATCCCTACAAAATCATATAGTTTGGCTATGCTCCATCTTCACCACACAAAGTATTAAAATCATGCACAACCCCAAAGACAAGCCAAGCAATTGTTTCATACTTTTGGTGTTCTCAAACTTTTTCAATCTTCACGCAATACATGAGTGTGAGCCATGGACATAGCACTATATGTGGAATAGAATGGTGGTTGTGGAGAAGACAAAAAAGGGAGAAGATAGTCTCACATCAACTAGGCGTATCAACGGGCTATGGAGATGCCCATTAATAGATATCAATGTGAGTGAGTAGGGATTGCCATGCAGCGGATGCGCTAGAGCTATAAGTATATGAAAGCTCAACAAAAAGAACTAAGTGTGTGTGCGTCCAACTTGCTTGCTCACGAAGACCTAGGGCATTTTGAGGAAGCCCATTATTGGAATATACAAGGCAAGTTCTATAATGAAAAAATCCCACGAGTATATGGAAGTGATAACATAGGAGACTCTCTATCATGAAGATCATGGTGCTACTTTGAAGCACAAGTGTGGAAAAAGGATAGTAGTATTGTCCCTTTTTTGGGCCTTCCTTTTCTTGGCCTTTCTCTTTATTTTTTTGCGACAATACTCTATGAATGATGATCATCACACTTCTATTTATTTACAACTCAATGATTACAACTCGATACTAGAACAAAGTATGACTCTATATGAATGCCTCCGGCGATATACCAGGATAGCAATGATGCATGAGTGACTTGTACGAAAGAATTATGAACGGTGGCTTTGCCACAACTAAAATGTCAACTACATGATCATGCAAAACAATATGACAATGATGGAGCGTGTCATAGTAAACGGAACGGTGGAAAGTTGCATGGCAATATATCTCGGAATGGCTATGGAAATGCCATGATAGGTAGGTATGGTGGCTGTTTCGAGGAAGGTATATGGTGGGTGTATGATACCGGCGAAAGGTGCGTGGTATTAGTGAGGCTAGCAATAGTGGAAGTGTAGAGTGTGTATAATCCATGGACTCAACATTATTCATAAAGAACTCACATACTTATTGCAAAAATCTATTAGTTATCGAAGCAAAGTACTACGTGCATGCTCCTAGGGGGATAGGTTGGTAGGAAAAGACCATCGCTCGTCCCCGACCGCCACTCATAAGGAAGACAATCAATAAATAATTCATGCTCCAACTTCTTTACATAACGGTTCACCATACGTGCATGCTACGGGAATCACAAACTTCAACACAAGCATTTCTCAAATTCACAACTACTCAACTAGCATGACTCTAATATCACCATATCCATATCTCAAAACAATTATCAAGTATCAAACTTCTCATAGTATTCAACACACTCATAAGAATTTTTTTTCATTAATCTTGAATGCCTAACATACAAATTACCACACTGTTTTGTAGGACTCTCAAAATAACCTAAGTGAATCATGAGAGAACAATAGTTTCTATAAAACAAATCCACCACCATTCCCTAAAAGATATAAGTGAAGCACTAGAGCAAAAACTATATAACTCAAAAGATATAAGTGAAGCACATAAAGTATTCTAACAATTTCCGAATCATGTGTCTCTCTCTCAAAAGTTGTGTACAGCAAGGATGATTGTGGAAAACTAACAAATAAAGACTCAAATAATACGAGACGCTCCAAGCAAAACACATATCATGTGGTAAATAAAAATATAGCTCCAAGTAAAGTTACCGATGGAAGTGGACGAAAGAGGGGATGCCTTCCGGGGCATCCCCAAGCTTGGGATTTTAGGTGTCCTTAGATTATCTTGGGGTGCCATGGGCATTCCCAAGCTTAGGCTCTTGCCACTCCTTGTTCCATAATCCATCAAATCTTACACCCCAAACTTGAAAACTTCACAACACAAAACTTAAAGTAGAAAATCTCGTGAGCTCCGTTAGCGAAAGAAAACAAAACACCACTTCAAGGTACTGTAATGAACTCATTCATTCTTTATATTGGTGTTAAACCTACTTTATTCCAACTTCTCTATGGTTTATAAACTATTTTACTAGCCATAGATTCATCAAAATAAGCAAACAACACACGAAAAACAGAATCTGTCAAAAACAGAACAGTCTGTAGTAATCTGTAGCTAACGCAAGTTATGGAACCCCAAAAAATATAAAATAAAATTATGGACGTGAGGAATTTATCTATTAATCATCTTCAAAAATAATTAACTAAATAGCACTTTCCAAATAACAATGGCAGCAATTCTCGTGAGTGCTAAAGTTTCTGTTTTTTACAGCAAGATTAAAAAGACTTTCCTCAAGTCTTCCCAACGGTTCTACTTGGCACAAACACTAACTAAACACAAAAAACACAACCAAAACATAGGCTAGATATATTATTATTACTAAACAGGAGCAAAAAGCAAGGAATAAAAATAAAATTGGGTTGCCTCCCAACAAGCGCTATCGTTTAACGCCCCTAGCTAGGCATAAAAGCAAGGATAGATCTAGGTATTGCCATCTTTGGTAGGCAATCCGTAGGTGGCTCTCATAATAAATTCATATGGTAATTTTATTTTATTTCTAGGGAAGTTTTCCATGCCTTTCCTTAATGGAAATTGTAATCTAATATTCCCTTCCTTCATATCAATAATTGCACCAATCGTTCTAAGGAAAGGTCTACCAAGAATAATAGGACATGAAGGATTGCAATATATGCCAAGAACAATAAAATCTACGGGCACATAATTCCTATTTGCAACAATAAGAACATCATTAATTCTTCCCACAGGTTTCTTAATAGTGGAATCCGCAAGGTGCAAGTTTAAAGAGCAATCATCAAAATCACAGAAACCTAGCAAATCACACAAAGTCTTTGGAATCGTGGAAACACTAGCACCCAAATCACACAAAGCATAGAATTCATGATCTTTAATTTTAATTTTAATAGTAGGTTCCCACTCATCATAAAGTTTTCTAGGGATATAAACTTCTAACTCAAGTTTTTCTTCATAAGATTGCATCAAAGCATCAACGATATGTTTGGTAAAGGCCTTATTTTGACTATAAGCATGAGGAGAATTTAGCACGGATTGTAACAAGGAAATACAATATATCAAAGAGCAAATATCATAATTAAATTCCTTGAAATCCAAAATAGTGGGTTCATTGATATTTAAAGTTTTGACCTCTTCAATCCCACTTTTAACAATTTTAGCATCAAGATCTAAAGACTCCGAATTTTTGGAACGTCTACTAGGTAAAGGTGGATCATATTCAGTCCCATCATTACCAAGATTCATATTGCAAAACAAAGATTTAATAGGGGACACATCAATAACTTTTAGATCTTCATCTTTATTATCATGGAAACTAGAAGAACACGCTTTTATAAAGCAATCTTTCTTAGCACGCATCCTAGCAGTTCTTTCTTTGCACTCATAAATGGAAATTCTCATGGCTTTGAGAGACTCATTGATATCATGCTTAGGTGTAATAGATCTAAGTTTCAAAGAATCATCATCAAGAGAATTTCTATCAACGTTCCTAGCCAACTCATCAATCTTAAGCAATTTTTCTTCAATCAAAGCATTGAAATTCTTTTGCGAAGTAATAAATTCTTTAATACTAGATTCAAAATCAGAGGGTATCTTATTAAAATTTCCATAAGAATTGTTGTAGGAATTACCATAATTATTAGAGGAATTACTAGGATACAGCCTAGGATTAAAGTTTCCTCTATATGTGTTGTTACCAAAATTATTCCTACCAACAAAATTCACATCTATAGATTCATTATTATTCTCAATAAAAGTAGACAATGGCATATCATTAGGATCAGAAGAAACACTTTTATTAGCAAATAATTTCATAAGTTCATCCATCTTTCCACTCAAAACATTATTTTCTTCTATCGCATGCACTTTCTTATTAGTAGATCTTTCAGTGTGCCATTGAGAATAATTAACCATAATATTATCTAGGAGTTTAGTAGCTTCTCCTAAAGTGATTTCCATAAAAGTGCCTCCCACGGCCGAATCTAAAAGATTTCTAGAAGCAAAATTCAATCCGGCATAATTTTTTGTATAATCATCCATAAATTCAAACCATGTGTAGGGCAATTACGTATCATTAATTTCATCCTCTCCCAAGCTTGTGCAACATGTTCATGGTCAAGTTGCTTAAAATTCATGATATCATTTCTAAGAGAGATGATCTTAGCGGGAGGACAATACTTAGAGATAAAAGCATCTTTGCACTTATTCCACGAATCAATAGTATTTTTAGGCAAAGACGAAAACCAAGCTTTAGCACGATCTCTAAGCAAAAAAAGGAAATAGCTTCAATTTAACAATATCATTGTCCACATCTTTCTTCTTTTGCATATCACACAAATCAACAAAGTGGGGGAGAGGAAAACGAGAGGCAAATGGCAAATAATGTAATGCGGGAGATAAGGGTTTGTGATGGGTACTTGGTATGCTGACTTTTGCATAGACTCCCCGGCAACGGCGCCAGAAATCCTTCTTGCTACCTCTTGAGCACTACGTTGGTTTTTCCTTGAAGAGGAAAGGGTGATGCATCAAAGTAGCATAAGTATTTCCCTCAGTTTTTGAGAACCAAGGTATCAATCCAGTAGGAGGCCACGCACGAGTCCCTCGCACCTACACAAACAAATAAAATCCTCGCAACCAACACAATAAAGGGGTTGTGAATCCCTTCACGGCACTTACAAAAGTGAGATCTGATAGATATGATAAGATAATATGTTTGGTATTTTTATGATAAAGATGCAAAGTAAAGAAAGCAAAATAAACGGAAAAGGAAATAGCTTGTTGACGGAAGATTAATATGATGGAAAATAGACCCGGGGGCCATAGGTTTCACTAGTGGCTTCCCTCGAGAGCATAAGTATTACGGTGGGTAAACAAATTACTGTTGAGCAATTGACAGAATTGAGCATAGTTATGAGAATATCTAGGTATGATCATGTATATAGGCATCATGTCCGAGACAAGTAGACCGACTCCTGCCTGCATCTACTACTATTACTCCACACATCGATCGCTATCCAGCATGCATCTAGAGTATTAAGTTCAAAAGAACAGAGTAATGCTTTAAGCAAGATGACATGATGTAGAGGGATAAACTCATGCAATATGAAATAAACCCCATCTTGTTATCCTCGATGGCAACAATACAATATGTGCCTTGCTGCCCCTACTGTCACTGGGAAAGGACACCGCAAGATTGAACCCAAAGCTAACCACTTCTCCCATTGCAAGAAAGATCAATCTAGTAGGCCAAACCAAACTGATAATTCGAAGAGAGTTGTAAAGAACCAATCATACATAAAAGAATTCAGAGAAGATTCAAATATTGTTCATAGATAAACTTGATCATAAACCCACAATTCATCGGTCTCAACAAACACAGTACAAAAGAAGATTACATCGAATAGATCTCCACAAGAGAGGGGGAGAACTTTGTATTGAGATCCAAAAAGAGAGAAGAAGCCATATAGCTAATAACTATGGAACCGAAGGTCTGAAGTAAACTACTCACACTTCATCGGAGAGGCTATGATGTTGATGTAGAAGCCCTCCGTGATCGATGCCCCCTCCGGAGGAGCTCCGGAAAAGGCCCCAAGATGGGATCTCACGGATACAGAAAGTTACGGCGGTGGAATTAGGGTTTTGGCTTGTATCTGGTAGTTTGGGGGGGGTACGTAGGTATATATAGGAGGAAGAAGTACATCGGTGGAGCAACGTGGGCCCCACGAGGGTGGAGGGCGCGCCTGGGGGGTAGGCGTGCCCCCCTACCTTGTTCTGAAAATCACGTTCCCGAAGGTTTCATTCCGTTTGATATTCTTTTTCTGTGAAACTCTAAAATAGGGAAAAAAACAACAATTCTGGGCTAGGCCTCCGGTTAATAGGTTAGTCCCAAAAATAATATAAAAGTGTATAATAAAGCCCAATAATGTTCAAACAGGATTTAATATAGCATGGAACAATTAAAAATTATAGATACGTTGGAGACGTATCAACCATCTTGTTATATCATATTATGATTGTTTTGAGAAAGTGTTGTCATCCGAGATTTACTATTATTGCTCGCTAGTTGATTATGTCATTCATATGAGTAAACATGAGACCTGAGTGTTATTGTGAATATGGTTAGTTCATAATCTTTGCTGAAAACTTGAATGTTGGCTTTAAATATTTACAACAACAAGAGCAAACAGAGTTTGTAAAAGTTTTTCTTCATCACTTTCAGTTTGTCAACTGAATTGCTTGAGGACAAGCAAAGGTTTAAGCTTGGAGGGTTGATATGTCTCCAACGTATCTACTTTTCCAAACACTTCTGCCCTTGTTTTGGACTCTAACTTGCATGATTTGAATGGAACTAACCCGGACTAATGTTGTTTTCAGCAGAATTGCCATGTTGTTATTTTTGTGCGGAAATAAAAGTTCTCGGAATGACCTGAAAAACAACAGAGAATATTTTTGGAATATATAAAAAATACTAGCGAAAGAATCAAGGCCAGGGGGCCCACACCCTGTTCACGAGGGTGGGGGGTGCGCCTACCCCCCTGGGTGCGCCCCCTGCCTTGTGGGCCCCCTGGTGCTCCATCGACCTCAACTCCAACTCTATATATTCATGTTCAGGGAGAAAAAATCTGAGAGAAGGATTCATCGCATTTTACGATACGGAGCCGTCGCCAAGCCCTAATCTCTCTCGGGAGGGCTGATGTGAGTCCGTTCGGGGCTCCGGAGAGGGGAATCTGTCACCATCATCATCATCAACCTTCCTCCATCACCAATTTCATGATGCTCACCGCACCTAGAAACTAACTCAATTTCAGAACATCGTGGATACTAGGGATCAAACCCTTACAAAACTAACTCAATTAAATGATAAATCTCATCCAACCCATCATCGTCCAGCAAGCCTATGGTGGAATTACTCACGCACGGCGGCGAGCATCATGAAATTGGTGATGGAGGAATATTGATGATGACGATGGCGACGGATTCCCCTCTCCAGAGCCCCGAACGGACTCCAGATTAGCCCTCCCGAGAGAGATTAGGGCTTGGTGGCGGCTCCGTATCGTAAAACGTGACGAATCCTTCTCCTGATTTTTTTCACCTCGAACGTGAATATATAGAGTTGGAGTTGAGGTCGGTGGAGCCTCAGGGGGTCCACGAGTCAGGGGGCGCGCCCAGGGTGTGGGCCCCCTTGTGTTGATTCTTTTGGCAGTATTTTTATAAATTCCCAAAATATTCTTCGTGGAGTTTCAGATCATCCCGAGAACTTTTATTTCTGTGCAAAAATAACACCATGGCAATTCTGCTGAAAAAAGCGTCATTCCGGGTTAGTTACATTCAAATCATGCAAGTTAGAGTCCAAAATAAGGTTGAAAGTGTTTGGAAAAGTAGATCCGATGGAGACGTATCAATAGGCATCTCGTCCGTGTCAATCGAAACGATTCTGCATCTACTACTATTACTCCACACATCGACCTCTATCCAGCATGCATCTACAGTATTAAGTTCATAAGAGCAGAGTAATGCATTAAGCAAGATGACATGATGTAGAGGGAAAAACTCAAACAATATGATATAAACCCCATCTTTTTATCCTCGATGGCAACAATACAATATGTGCCTTGTTGCCCCTACTGTCACTGGGAAAGGACGCCGCAAGATTGAACCCAAAGCTAAGCACTTCTCCCATTTCAAGAAAGATCAATCTAGTAGGCCAAACTAAACCGAAAATTCGAAGAGACTTGCAAAGATATCAAATCATGCATATAATAATTCAGAGAAGAACCAAATAATATTCATAGATAATCATGTTCATAAATCCATAATTCATCAGCCCTCGACAAACACACCGCAAAAGAGTATTACATCAAATAGATCTCCAAGAACATCGAGGAGAACTTTGTATTGAGAATCAAAGAGAGAGAAGAACCCATCTAGCTAATAATTATGGACCCAAAGGTCTATGGTAAACTACTCACGCTTCATCGGAGAGGCAATGGTGTTGATGTAGAAGCCCTCCATGACTGATTCCCCCTCCGGCAGATCGCCGGAAAATGCCCCAAGATGGGATCTCATGGGTACAGAAGCTTGCGGCGGTGGAAAAGTGGTTCCGTGGCTCCCTCGGATGTTTGTAGTGTATACGAGTATATATAGGCGAAAGAAGTACGTCGGTGGAGCTACGAGGGGCCCACAAGGGTTGGGGCGCGCCTACCCCCTGGGCGCGCCTTCTCCCTCTTGAGCTTGTGTTGGTTTTCCCGTGAAGAGGAAAGGGTGATGCAGCACCGTAGCGTAAGTATTTCCCTCAGTTTTTGAGAACCGAGGTATCAATCCAGTACGAGGTAACACGCAAGTCCCTAGTACCTGCACAAACAAACAAGAACCTCGCAACCAACGCGATAAAGGGGTTGTCAATCCCTTCACGATAACTTACGAAAGTGAGATCTGATAGAGATGATAAGATAAATATTTTTGGTATTTTTTTATATAGATTGGAAAATAAAGATTGCAAAATAAAAAATCAAGTAAATAGGAAAATAATATGATGGAAGATAGATCCTGGGGCCATAGGTTTCACTAGTGGCTTCTCTCAAGATAGCAAATTCTACGGTGGGTGAACAAATTACTGTCGAGCAATTGATAGAAAAGCGCATAGTTATGAGAATATCTAGGCATGATCATGTATATAGGCATCACGTCCGCGACAAGTAGACCGAAATGATTCTGCATCTACTACTATTACTCCACACATCGACCGTTATCCAGCATGCATCTAGAGTATTAAGTTCATAAGAACAGAGTAACGCATTAGGCAAGATGACATGATGCAGAGGGATAAACTCAAGCAATATGATATAAACCCCATCTTTTTATCCTAGATGGCAACATTACAATACGTGCCTTGCTGCCCCTGCTGTCACTGGGAAAGGACACCACAAGATTGAACCCAAAGCTAAGCACTTCTCCCATTGCAAGAAAGATCAATCTAGTAGGCCAAACCAAACTGATAATTCATAGAGACTTGCAAAGATATTAAATCATGCATAAGGGATTTCCGAGAAGAAACAAATATTGTTCATAGATAATCTTGATCATAAACCCACAATTCAACGGATCTCGACAAACACACCGCAAAAAGAATTACATCGAATAGATCTCGAATAGAATCGAGGAGAACATTGTATTGAGATCCAAAGAGAGATAAGAAGCCATCTAGCTAATAACTATGGACCCAAAGGTCTGTGGTAAACTACTCAAACATCATTGGAGAGGCTATGGTGTTGATGTAGAAGCCCTCCGCGATCGATTCGCCTTCCGGCGGAGCGGCGGAAAAGACCCCAAGATGGGATCTCACGGGTACAGAAGGTTGCGATGGTGGAAATAGGGTTTCGTGGTGCTCCTGGATGTTTTCGGAGTATATATGGGAGGAAGAAGTACGTCGGTGGAGCTGTGAGGGGCCCACGAGGGTGGGGCGTGCCTACCCCCTGGGCGCGCCCTCCTGCCTCGTGGACTCCTCGCTTCTTTCTTGACGTCCACTCCAAGTCTCCTGGATCACGTTTGTTCCAAAATAACTCTCCCAAAGGTTTCATTCCGTTTGGATTCCGTTTGATATTCCTTTTCTGCGAAACACTGAAATAGGAAAAAAAAACAGCAATTTGCACTGGGCCTTTGGTTAGTAGGTTAGTCCCAAAAATAACATAAAAAGGTATATTAAAGCCCATTAAACATCCAAAACAGATAATATAATAGCATGGAACAATAAAAAATTATAGATACGTTGGAGACGTATCAAGCATCCCCAAGCTTAATTCCTTCTCGTCCTCGAGTAGGTAAATGATAAAAACAGAATATTTGATGTGGAATGCTACCTAGCATAATTCTTAATGTAGTTTTCTTTGTTGTGGCATGAATGTTCATATCCGAAAGATTCAAGACAAAAGTTTAATATTGAAATAAAAATAATGATACTTCAAGCATACTAACAAAGCAGTCATGTCTTCTCAAAATCACATGGCCAAAGAAAGTTATCACTACAAAATCATATAGTCTGGCTATGCTCTATCTTCACCACACAAAGTATTTAAATAATGCACAACCCCGATGACAAGCCAAGCAATTGCTTCATACTTTTGATGTTCTCAAATTTTTTCAATCTTCACGCAATACATGAGCGTGAGCCATGGACATAGCACTATAGGTGGAATAGAATGGTGGTTGTGGAGAAGACAAAAAGGAGGAAGATAGTCTCACGTCAACTAGGCGCATCAACGGGCTATGGAGATGCCCATCAATAGATATTAATATAAGCGGTTAGGGATTGCCATGCAACGAATGCACTAGACCTATAAGTGTATGAAAGCTCAACAAAAGAAACTAAGTGGGTGTGCATCCAACTCGCTTGCTGAGGAAGACCTAGGGCATTTTGAGGAAGCCCATCATTGGAATATACAAGCCAAGTTATATAATGGAAAATTCCAACTAGTATATGAAAGTGAAAACATAGGAGACTCTCTATCATGAATATCATGGTGCTACTTTGTAACATCCCAAATTTTCAATTTGGAATGTTATACATAGATCATTCATGCATATCATATTTTATTGCATTTCGCTTCTCGATCCTCGAAATCCTAAGCAAATCAAGGACCCTCGAAGAGAGTTGGGGATTTCCCGGTTTTCATATTTGAGTTTTATCAAATATTGAAACGAGGATTTTGGTTTTAATTATTTTTCTCTTCGAAAATATTTCATATCAAAATATATGAGAGAAGATAATATGAATTCTCCAAAATAAATGAAATATTGGAGGAAAAATATTAAAATCAGATATTTCATTTATTTGGAGTTTATTGCTATTTTATTTGAATTAGAAAAATTGCACGTTTTTCAAAGTTTCATTTTAGGGTCAAGAAAATGTTCATCATGTTCTAAATTTTTTATTTAGACGGTGAAATTTTGTTTTGGCATTTTTAGATTTTTTTTCCTTTTATTTTCTAGGATTTATTTAGTACCGGCGAAATTATTTTAAAAAAAAGAAAAAAGAAACTCCTGCCTGACCGCACTGGGCCGAGGCCCAGCCGCGCGCCTCCCCGCACCGGCTTGGGAGAGGACTCCCGAGCAGCGCCGCCGCCGCCAGGACGTGTCCGTCCCGGACACGCCGCCACCCCGCCCCCTTCCCCAAGCCGCCACCCCCCTCTTATAAGCTGACCCGAGACCGCCCTGGAGCCCCGAACCCGCGCCGCCGCCACCGCAAGCCGCCTGCCCCGCCGCCTTGCGCCACGCACCGCCGCTGCCGCTGCCCCGCGCCACCCGCTGACGCCGCCCTGCCTCGCCGGAGGTATAGGCGTTGTTCGGTTTTTTTAGAAAAACTGGTTCGGTTTTTGTTAGAAAACCCTAGTTTTTTTTAATAGAGCGGTTCGCCAGTTTTTCTCGGTTTAAATACTTTGCGAACGTTCATCCGTAGGTTCGTTTTAATGAACGGTGTTCACTTGTTAGCCACAGCCAACGAACGTTCGTTCGTTAGCCTGTTCGTCAGTTTTCTTTTTCTCGGATTTTCCGCGATTATTTCCGATCGCGGTTACTGATCCGATTTTCGTTTCAGTTATCTTTTCGCTCGTTTGTCGGAATCAGGCAATTCAAGCGCCTAGATCTTCGTCTCGAAATCCTCTTTCCGTTTAATCAACTTGAACATGATTTTGGTACTATAAAATTTGACCTTAGTCCAGATTAGTAAACGGATCTTGTTTCTTTCGCAGTTTGAGTTTCATTGCTCCGTTTGATTTGATTCTTTTCGCAAACCGGAGTTCTTAAGTTGAACTTTCTAGTTAGATCTTCTTATTTGAGATTTACCCTTGTTTCCTTGCTTGATTGCTTATGTATGCTATTGTTTGTTTGCGATAGAACACCCGGAGTGCGAAGCGTGCTACTACGAGTCCCTAGGTTTTGCAGATCATCAGCAAGGCAAGTAACACTTTGATCATACCCCTCTATCACCTAGTTTTTATGCATTAGTTCCAATCCTCAAACATTCCATGGTTAGGATGTGATTAACATGTGGGTTGGGAAGTAGTTGCTGAGGTAGAACCTATTGCCCTGTTATATTCAAACCTTGGGAGTTACTTCTACGTATTGCTTATATTGCTATGCTATGCTCATAGACGTGGTTTGGGTGAGAGAAATCCATGACAGATGTGAGATTGTTAATTAATGGTTCAACTTAAGGGGGCAACTTGAATACACATCTGGGTGGATTGTTTGTTGGGCACCTGGGGAATCCAGTGTTGTCCTAGGATATCTCGGAGCACCCGTGTGATAATCCTATGGTCCGCCACCCAGGCTCAAAGGGAACTGAGATATTTTCGTGCTAGAAACTTCCATGTGCAGTCACAAGCTATTATGGGCTCTAGCATAGTTGAGTAAGTTGCGTGAAGCTCCCGAAGAGGCGGATCAGTAGGTAGAGGGATGTAGGTTGGCATGGTCTGCCCGGAGTAAGGGGTTAATGCTTCTGAAAGACTGTGTCTCGGTCATCCGTTTCTCAAACACCATGTAGTGCGAGAAATCCAACGGAGGAGATCGAGTCTTGTGGGGAAAAGTGTGCAAACCTCTGCAGAGTGTATAAACTAATCATGGTTAGTCGTGTCCCCGATTATGGACATCTTGAGTATCTAGTCATGGAGTATCATAAGTATCTCATCACTACTAAATATTATTGTTGGGTTGTTAATTACTTTAATTGGGATTGAGTTGGAGGAACCTTCTCAATGATGTTTCAACTACCATGATAGTTAAATAAAATCTATTCCTTTGTTGTAGGGAAAATTTGGCTTTTCGCAAAAACTATAACCATAGAGCTTTCCACCAGCCAAATATGTATGTAGTGATAGCATTATTCTGTTCTTGCTCTACTGTGTTATTTTGCCAGCATATTCCATGTGTTGACCCGTTTTTGGGCTGCAATGTATTATGTTGCAGACTTTTCAAACGAGGAGTAAGGTTCGTTAGGTCGTTGCCGTGCAGCTCAGCTATGTCGTTGGAGTTGATGGACTCACTTATCTTCCAAGCCTTTCGCTGTTATCATATTAGATGGCCTTAAGCCATATTTATTGTAATAAGTTCTCTTTTGAGACATTCGATGTAATAAGTGTGTGATTGCTACTCTGTTATAAATCCTCGAGTACTGTGTGTGTCAGCATTACCGATCCAGGGATGACACTGAAGCGCAGAGACTTGACCGTTTGAGGTCGGGTCGCTACAAGATGGTATCAGAGCACATGCTGAGTGTAGGACACGACCATTAAGCTAAAGCCCTAGATCACTATTCTCTTCTCATTTCTGAATCCTCTCCATTTTCTACTTTTTAGGATGGCGGACGCAAGGAACAAGTTTGCACAACCAGATGAAGACGCCCCCTTTGGACGACACTTGAAGGAAGTCACTAGGTACCTGAACATTGGAATACCAAGCTTCACCGAGACTTACAATGCCACCTTACCAGAAGAGGAGCGATGGATGATTCAAGGTCAAGTTCCAGGAAGGACATTCACGCCAGTCACTAAGCCCATAGAGTTTTCCTTCGATGCACCAACCTGGAGTCTAGGAAAGAGTATGGCAGCTCATATCACCATTGGACTCATCGGAGAAGTTTATCATAAGGAGCTTAAGGATACTATCTATCAGATTTGTGAGCGCCGAGATGAGCAATGGGAGATGATCAGCACAAGGAAGGATAAATCAATTGCAGCTTTCATCCAGAAGTTAAACCAGCACATTCGTCGCCAGGAGAACCAGATGTGCGCAGGAATGATAGATCTGAAGAAGGCGATGACTAGGATCACGGAACTGGAGGAAGAACTTAAGGCTACACGTGAAGATTATGAGGAGGAAATCGTCGTACTAGTGGAGAAGAATGACGATCTAGAAAGGAAGCTAGGAGTATTCATGGGAGACCCTGCACCAGGAGGAGAAGACGAAGAACCCAAGGAGATTCGTCCGGAGGACTACATCATCATCGACGACACCGACACGGACCCCGATGATAGCAATGATGACTATGAAGACGAAGCTGGAGCAGACATCATGGAGTCTTCAACCAAGGAATATTTTTAGTAGACCACCACATCAGTAGTAGTATTCCACCATGTATATAGTATAGTCCGAGCACTTTTGTAAAGATAGTTAGATCGATTGTATGCCCTTGCTTGATTGATTGAGTGAAATGATTGTGTTTGTCTCATGTGCATATGGGTAGTGTTTTCTCATTAGACCTCATTCTATTCTAATATCTCCCCTCTAAACCCATCAGATGCCTCCGAGACGTGACCCCGAATTTACTTTCCCACCGGAGCTCACTCAGTTGATTGATACGCCTCCAACGTATCTATAATTTTTGATTGCTCCATGCTATATTATCTACTGTTTTGGACTATATTGGGCTTTATTTTCCACTTTTATATTATTTTTGGGACTAACCTATTAACCGGAGGCCCAGCCCAGAATTGTTGTTTTTTTGCCTATTTCAGTGTTTTGAAGAAATGGAATATCGAACGGAGTCCAAACGGAATGAAACCTTCGGAAACGTGATTTTCTCACCGAATGTGATCCAAGAGACATGGACCCTACGCCAAGGCATCAGAGAGGCGGTCACGAGGGTGGGGGGCGCCCCCCCTAGGGCGCGCCCCCTGCCTCGTGGGCCCCTCGGAGCTCCACCGACGTACTCCTTCCTCCTATATATACCTACGTACCCCCAAACGATCAGAACAGGAGCCAAAAACCTAATTCCACCACCGCAACTTTTTGTATCCATGAGATCCCATCTTGGGGCCTGTTCCGGAGCTCCGCCGGAGAGGGCCGTCATCACGGAGGGCTTCTACATCATCATAGCCTCTCCGATGAAGTGTGAGTAGTTTACCTCAGAGCTTCGGGTCCATAGTTAGTAGCTAGATGGCTTCTTCTCTCTTTTTGGATCTCAATACACAGTTCTCCCCCTCTCTTGTGGAGATCTATTCGATGTAATCTTCTTTTTGCGGTGTGTTTGTTGAGACCGATGAATTGTGGGTTTATGATCAAGTCTATCTATGAATAATATTTGAATCTTCTCTGAATTATTTTATGTATGATTGGTTATCTTTGCAAGTCTCTTCGAATTATACATTTGGTTTGGCCAACTAGATTGGTAGTTCTTGCCATGGGAGAAGTGCTTAGCTTTGGGTTCGATCTTGCGGTGTCCTTTCCCAGTGACAGAAGGGGCAGGAAGGCACGTATTGTATCGTTGCCATTGAGGATAACAAGATGGGGTTCATTTCATATTGCATGAATTTATCTCTCTACATCATGTCATCTTGCTTAAGGCGTTACTCTGTTTTTAACTTAATACTCTAGATGCATGCTGGATAGCGGTCGATGAGTGGATAATAGTAGTAGATGCAGAATCGTTTCGTTCTACTTGTCACGGACGTCATGCCTATATACATGATCGTGCCTAGATATTCTCATAACTATGCTCAATTCTGTCAATTGCTCAACAGTAATTTGTTCACCCACCGTAGAATACTTATGCTCTTGAGAGAAGCCACTAGTGAAACCTATGGCCCCGGGTCTATTCTCATCATATTAATCTCCATCACTTTAATCTTGCTTTGCTTTTTTACTTTGCCTTTACTTTTCACTTTTCATCTTTATACCAAAAATACCAAAAATATTATATCTACCAGATCTCACTCTAGTAAGTGACCATGAAGGGATTGACAACCCCTAATCGCGTTGGTTGCGAGTAGCTATCGTTTTGTGCAGGTACGAGGGACTTGAGCGTGGCCTCCTACTCGATTGATACCTTGGTTCTCAAAAACTGAGGGAAATACTTACGCTACTCTGCTGCATCATCCCTTCCTCTTCGGGGAAAACCAACGCAAGCTCAAGAGGTAGCAAGAAGGATTTCTGGTGCCGTTGCCGGGGAGTCTACGCAAAAAGTCAACATACCGAGTACCGATCACAATCCCTATCTCTCGCATTACATTATTTGCCATTTGCCTCTCGTTTTCCTCTCCCCCACTTCACCCTGGCCGTTTTATTTACCCTGTCTCTCTCTCTCTATCCTCCCTCTCTTTTTCGCTTGTCTTTTTGTTTGCTCGTGTGCTAGTTTGTTTGCTTGTCGTCATGGCTAGTCTCATATCTTCTCCGTTGTCTCCCGAGAGTGAAGTTCTAAATTTTAAACAAAGGGAGGGAGAAAATCTAAAAGATGCTTGGTATAGAATTTGCAATGCTCAAAATAGATCTACCAGGAAGCAATCTACCTTAGTTCTTCTCCGCAATTTTTATGTAGGTGTTAATCCTTGGTATAGATATATCCTCGATACCATTACCGGAGGGAAGTTCTTGGGAAGCCATACTTTTGATTCTTATAATGCTATGTTAGACTTATTTGGCTCACCACCTCTTTTGGTTAATGGAACCATGTTAACTTTGGAGCATGTTATGCAAAGACTTGAAATTATTGAAAATAAAGTTGCTACTATTGAATTAATTGAAAATCTAGATAAAAAGATCCACAATCAAATTACTCAATATGGATCTAATGTAGGAATGACTTTGAAAAATATTAAGGAAAAGGAACCCATAATTAATGAGAAGATAAACTTAGATTCTACTAGAATTGATAAACTTGAGGGTATCATTACAAACTTGGGAACCGCTTTTTCTTCCGTAAAGAATACTCCAAGTCCTCCTACTAAAATTTCCAAGCTTATGTATGTTCCTAAAAATAAGGGTGAATCATCTAGTAAGGAAACTGCGGATCTTAAATCTATAAGTATTCATCCCAATCTTTTTGCTATCATTAAGGAACCAATTGCTACAAATAAATTTTTTGATCTTGTGCCTAAAAGTTTGATAATCACTAGAAAGAAATAAATTCCTAAGGGAAATAGATGCCTCATCGAAGGATTGCCTACCAAAGATGGCAATACCTAGATCTATCCTCGCTTTTATGCCTAGCTAGGGGCGTTAAACGATAGCGCTTGTTGGGAGGCAACCCAATTTTATTTTTATTCCTTTCTTTTTGCTCATGTTTAGTAATAAATTATCTAGCCTCTGTTTTGGTTGTGTTTTTTGTGTTTAATTAGTGTTTGTGCCAAGTAGAACCGTTGGGAAGACTTGGGGAAAGTCTTGTTGAACTTGCTGTAAAAAACAGAAACTTTAGCGCTCACGAGAACTGCTGTCACTTTTATTTTAAGAGTGATATTTAGTTAATTCTTTTTGAATATTATTAATAGATAAATGCCTCACGTCCAGTAATTTATTTTAGAATTTTTGGGGTTCCAGATCTTGCGCTAGATACAGATTACTACAGACTGTTCTGTTTTTGACAGATTCTGTTTTTCGTGTGTTGTTTGCTTATTATGATGAATCTATGGTTAGTAAAATAGTTTATAATCCATAGAGAAGTTGGAATACAGTAGGTTTAACACCAATATAAATAAATAATGAGTTCATTACAGTACCTTGAAGTGGTCTTTTGTTTTCTTTCGATAACGGAACTCACGAGTTTTCTACTTTAAGTTTTGTGTTGTGAAGTTTTCAAGTTTTGGGTGAATTCTTTTGATGGATTATGGAACAAGGAGTGGAAAGAGTCTAAGCTAGGGGATTCCCATGGCACCCCCAAGATAATCCAAGTACAGCAAAAATTCAAAGCTTGGGGATGCCCCGGAAGGCATCCCCTCTTTCGTCCACTTCTATCGGTAATTTACTTGGAGCTATATTTTTATTCACCGACATGATATGTGTTTTGCTTGGAGCGTCTTGTATTATTTGTGTCTTTGTTTTTTAGTATGCCACAATCATCCTTGATGTACACACCTTTTGAGAGAGCCATACATGAATTAAAATTTGATAGAATACTCTATGTGCTTCACTTATATCTTTTTGACCTAGTAGTTTTGCTCTATGTGCTTCACTTATATCTTTTGAGGATTGTAATTTTGCTCTATATGCTTCACTTAGATCTTTTAGAGCACGGTGGTGGATTTGTTTTAAAGAAACTATTGATCTCTCATGCTTCACTTAAATTATTTTGAGAGTCTCTTAATAGCATGGTAATTTGCTTAATAATAATATGCTTGGTATTCAAGATTTGTGAAACTTTCTTTTGAGTGTGTTGAATACTAAGAAAAGATTGAAGCATGATAATTGTTTTGAGATATGGAGGTGATAATATTAGAGTCATGCTACTTGAGTAGTTGTGAATTTAAATAATACTTGTGTTAAAGTTTGTGATTCCCGTAGCATGCACGTATGGTGAACCGTTATTGATGAAGTCAGAGCATGATTTATTTATTGATTGTCCTCCTTATGAGTGGCGGTCGGGGACGAGCGATGGTCTTTTCCTACCAATCTATCCCCCTAGGAGCATGCGCGTAATACTTTGCTTTGATAACTTCTAGATTTTTGCAATAAGTATATGAGTTCTTTATGACTAATGTTGAGTCCATGGATTATACGCACTCTCACCCTTCCACCTTTGCTAGCCTCTCTAATACCGCGCACCTTTCGCCGGTATCATACACCCACCATATACCTTCCTCAAAACAGCCACCATACCTACCTATCATGGCATTTCCATAGCCATTCTGAGATATATTGCCATGCAAGTTTTCACCGTTCCGTTCATGACACATTCATCATTGTCATATTGCATATCCCGGTACACCGCCGGATGCATTCATATAGAGTCATATTTTGTTCTAAGTATTGAGTTGTACTTGTTGAGTTGTAATAAAAATAAAAGTGTGATGATCATTATTTTTAGAGCATTGTCCCAAGTGAGGAAAGAATGATGGAGACTATGATTCCCCCATAAGTCGGGATGAGATTCCAGACGAAAAATAAATAAAAGAGGCCAACAAAGCCCAAATAAAAAAGAGAAAGAAAAGAGGCCATATAAAAAAAGAAAAAAGGCCCAAATAAAAAAATAAAAATGAGAGAAAAAGAGAGAAGGGACAATGTTACTATCCTTTTACCACACTTGTGCTTCAAAGTAGCACCATGATCTTCATAGTATAGAGTCTCTCATGTTATCACTTTCATATACTAGTGGGAATCTTCATTATAGAACTTGGCTTGTATATTCCAATGATGGGCTTCCTCAAATTTCCCTAGGTCCTCATGAGCAAGCAAGTTGGATGCACACCCACTTAGTTTCTTTTTGAGCTTTCATATACTTATAGCTCTAGTGCATCCGTTGCATGGCAATCCCTAATCACTCACATTGATATCTATTGATGGGCATCTCCATAGCCCGTTGATATGCCTAGTTGATGTGAGACTATCTTCTCCTTTTTGTCTTCTCCGCAACCACCATTCTATTCCACATATAGTACTATATCCATGGCTCGCGCTCATGTATTGCGTGAAGATTGAAAAAGTTTTGAAAAAGTTAGAGTATGAAACAATTGCTTGGCTTGTCATTGGGGTTGTGAATGATTTAAATACTTATTGTTGTGAAGATAGAGCATAGCCAGACTATATGATTTTGTAGGGATAAACTTTCTTTGGCCATGATATTTTGAGAAGACATAATTGCTTTGTTAGTATGCTTGAAGTATTATTCTTTTTATGTCAATATAAACTTTTGTCTTGAATCTTTCGAATCTGAATATTCATATCACAATTAAGAAGATTTGCATTGAAATTATGCCAAGTAGCACTCCGCATCAAAAATTCTCTTTTTATCATTTACCTACTCGAGGACGGGCAGGAATTAAGCTTGGGGATGCCTGACACGTCTCCAACGTATCTATAATTTTTGATTGCTCCATCTATATTATCTACTGTTTTGGACTATATTGGGCTTTATTTTCCACTTTTATATTATTTTTGGGACTAACCTATTAACCGGAGGTCCAGCCCAGAATTGTTGTTTTTTGCCTATTTCAGTGTTTCGAAGAAACGGAATATCAAACGGAGTCCAAACGGAATGAAACCTTCGGGAATGTGATTTTCTCACCGAACGTGATCCAGGAGACTTGGACCCTACGCCAAGGCATCGGAGAGGCGGTCACGAGGGTGGGGGGCGCCCCCCCCCCCCTAGGGTGCACCCCCTGCCTCATGGGCCCCTCGGAGGTCCACCGACGTACTCCTTCCTCCTATATATACCTACGTACCCCCAAAAACCTAATTCCAGCGCCGCATCTTTCTGTATCCACGAGATCCCATCTTGGGGCCTGTTCCGGAGCTCCGCCGGAGAGGGCCGTCATCACGGAGGGCTTCTACATCATCATAGCCTCTCCGATGAAGTGTGAGTAGTTTACCTCAGACCTTCAGGTCCATAGTTAGTAGCTAGATGGCTTCTTCTCTCTTTTTGGATCTCAATACAAAGTTCTCCCCCTCTCTTGTGGAGATCTATTCGATGTAATCTTCTTTTTGCGGTGTGTTTGTTGAGACCGATGAATTGTGGGTTTATGATCAAGTCTATCTATGAATAATATTTGAATCTTCTATGAATTCTTTTATGTATGATTGGTTAACTTTGCAAGTATCTTCGAATTATCCTTTTGGTTTGGCCAACAAGATTGGTAGTTCTTGCCATGGGAGAAGTGCTTAGCTTTGGGTTCGATCTTGCGGTGTCCTTTCCCAGTGACAGAAGGGGCAGCGAGGCATGTATTGTATCGTTGCCATCGAGGATAACAAGATGGGGTTTATTTCATATTGCATGAATTTATCTCTCTACATCATGTCATCTTGCTTAAGGCGTTACACTATTTTTAACTTAATACTCTAGATGCATGCTGGATAGCGGTCGATGAGTGGAGTAATAGTAGTAGATGCAGAATCGTTTCGGTCTACTTGTCACGGACGTGATGCCTATATACATGATCATGCCTAGATATTTTCATAACTATGCTCAATTCTGTCAATTGCTCAACAGTAATTTGTTCACCCACCGTAGAATACTTATGCTCTTGAGAGAACACTAGTGAAACCTATGGCCCCCGAGTCTATTCTCATCATATTAATCTCCATCACTTTGATCTTGCTTTGCTTTTTTTACTTTGACTTTACTTTTCACTTTGCATCTTTATACCAAAAATACCAAAAATATTATATCTATCAGATCTCACTCTCGTAAGTGACCATGAAGGGATTGACAACCCCTAATCGCGTTGGTTGCGAGTAGCTATCGTTTTGTGCAGGTACGAGGGACTTGAGCGTGGCCTCCTACTGGATTGATACCTTGGTTCTCAAGAACTGAGGGAAATACTTACGCTACTCTGCTGCATCATCCCTTCCTCTTCGGGGAAAACCAACGCAAGCTCAAGAGGTAGCATTGTTCCAGCAGCAGAATACCCTGATGCAGTTGTTAGTTCGGAACCAAGGCAACAACAACAACAACAACAACAACAACAACAACAACAACAACAATCCACCGCCGCCACCACCAGTTGATAACTTAGCCCGTTTTCTGAGGTTGCAGTCGTCGGTGTTTTCCAGTAGCACCAAGCCGATAGTGGCAGATGATTGGCGCCGCAGGATTGGAAGGGAGTTAACCACTGCAGGATGTACAGATGCTGAGAAGGTGCGTTTTGCCGCACATCAGTTGGATGGACCAGCAGCCTTTTGGTGGGAGAATTACACTGTCACCTACCTTATAGCCACTGTTACATGGGACAAGTTTCAGCAAGCTTTCCGTACAGCCCATGTCTCAACTGGAGCTATGAGTATGAAGAAGCGTGAGTTTCGCAACTTACGTCAGGGGAACCGTACTGTGGCTTAGTACACTGATGAGTTTAGCAAGTTATCTTGCTATGCCCCTGACGATGTGGCCACAGATGTCGCAAAGCAGGAGAAGTTTATGGAAGGGTTGAATGATGAGATGAGCATTCAGTTGATGGTGGCAACATTCAACAACTACCAGGAGTTGGTACATAAGGCTCTTATGATTGAAGGGAAGCAGCAGCAGATTGAGAGCTGTAAGAGGAAGTATGGACAAGGAAGGTATAATTCAGGAGCTCAACAGAAACCTCACCTAACCCCGAACATGGGAGGACTTGTTCATAACCATGGAGGCCACACCCACAATGGAGGAAGTAACCATAATCACACTGGCCCAAGGAATGGGAATGGGACTGGAGCAAGCAACAATCAGAACCGTCCCAATCCAGCCACACCCGCGAAGAGAGATCTAAGCCACGTTACTTGTTTCAAGTGCGGGAAGACTGGACACTATGCCACGGAGTGCCCTGAAGCGAAGAATGGAAACGGCAATGGGAGCGCTGGAAAGAAGCCCAATCCATTCAGCAAAGGACAAGTGAACCACATTAACGTGGAGGAGGTTGAAGAGCAGCCAGACGCAGTCATTGGTAAGTTTTTGGTTAAGTCTTTTACCACCCTTGTTCTTTTTGATACTGGTGCATCGCATTCATACATATCAAGGGAATTCGTGGATAAGTTTAAACTACCAACCCAAACCCTTAGGACCCATTTGTTAGTAAGTTCACCTGGAGCAGAGTATATGGCTAGTCGATGGTGCGACCAGATACCCTTAACCATTGGTAGCCATGTTTTCCCGTCTGACCTAATAATCTTGGAGTCACAAGGATTGGATGTGATATTAGGCATGGACCGGATGTCAAAGTATGGAGGAAGCATTGACTGTGTTACTAAGTCAATTTGTCTCACCTCCCCTGAGCGAAAAAGGATTAAGTATGTATCTAGGCATGCGCCAAGGAGTAGCCAAGTGAATACCCTCATGGGAGTTGTTCAGGAGGAAGTGCCTGTAGTGAAGGACTACCCGGATGTTTTTCCAGAGGAATTACCAGGCATGCCACTGGATCGAGACATTGAGTTTTTTATAGAATTGTTGCCAGGCACCGGGACAATATCAAAGAGACCATACCGGATGCCCGCAAATGATCTGGAGGAGATTAAGAAATAGATCAAGGAGTTATTGGAGAAAGGTTACATTCGATGGAGTTCATCACCATGGGGAGCCCTAGTGCTTTTGGTCGAGAAGAAGGATAAGTCTCTAAGAATGGTTGTTGATTATCGTGCGTTAAATGAAGTGACGATCAAGAACAAATACCTACTGCCAATGATCAATGATTTGTTTGACCAACTGCAAGGAGCTAAGGTGTTTTCAAAGATCGATCTGCGATCAGGATATCACCAGTTGAAGATACGAGAGAAGGACATACCAAAGACAGCATTCACCACACGATACAGGTTGTATGAATATATGGTCATGTCGTTTGGACTGACTAACGCCCCTGCCTACTTCATGAGCATGATGAACAAAGTGTTCATGGAATATTTTGATAAGTTTGTTGTGGTGTTCATTGATGATATAATGGTATACTCGAAGAACGAGGAGGAGCACGAAGAGCATTTGCGCTTAGTTCTCGAGAAACTCAGGGAACATAAGTTGTATGCCAAGTTCAGCAAATGCAAGTTTTGGCTGAAGGAAGTCGGATTCCTTGGACATGGTATATTAGGAGAAGGTGTGGTAGTAGATCCCACCAAGGTTCAGTCAGTCACTGAATGGTTGGCACCCACCTCAGTTGGCGAGATCCGCAGTTTTCTTGGACTCGCGGGATACTATCGGAGGTTCATTGAGAATTTTTCCAAAATTGTGAAGCCAATGACGGAGTTATTGAAGAAGGATGCCAAATTTAAATAGACAGAAGAATGTGAAGCGAGTTTTCAGGAGTTAAAGAACCATTTGACCACAGCCCCAGTGCTGATTCTGCCGGATATATGCAAGGGGTTTCAAGTGTATTACGATGCCTCTCGCCTAGGACTTGGAAGTGTTCTGATGCAGGACGGAAGAGTTGTTTCGTATGCCTCGTGACAACTGAAACCGCATGAGTTGAATTATGTCACGCATGATTTGGAGTTGGCTACCATAGTGCATGTGTTGAAGACTTGGATACATTACCTTATTGGAAACCGTTTTGATGTGTACACGGATCATAAGAGTTTGAAGTACATTTTCACACAGAAGGAGCTGAACCTTAGGCAGAGAAGATGGTTGGAGCTTATAAAGGATTATGACATGAAGCTTCTCTATCATCCAGGCAAGGCCAATGTCGTAGCCGACGCTTTGAGTCGGAAGAGTTATGCCAAAATCCTAGTGAGCACGGGATTGCCAAAGAAGTTAGCAGAGGATCTCAGGGAACTTCGATTGGAGATTGTTCCTAGAGGTTTTGTTGCAACAATGGAGGTTCAGTCTACATTGTTAGGAAAGATTCGAGAAGCTCAGAAGGAGGACAAAGAGATTGCCGAGATAAAAGAGAGAATGAGCGAAGGAAAGGCCAAAGGTTTTCTTGAGGATGAGCACGACACCTTATGGTTTGAGGACAGTGTTTATGTGCCCAATAACACAGAGATCGGGAAGTTAATACTTCAGGAGGCTCATGACTCACCATACTCGATACACCCCAGAAACACCAAGATGTATTTGGATTTGAAGGAACATTTCTGGTGGAACGGTATGAAGAAGGATATTGCCGAGTATGTAGCCGTATGTGATGTATGTCAGAGAGTGGAGGCTGAGCATCAAAAGCCAGCAGGATTGTTACAGCCTATGTCGATACCCGAATGAAGTGGGATAAACTTGGCATGGATTTTATCACCGGATTATCCAGGACCAAATCAGGATACGATTCTATATGGGTAGTAGTTGATCGCTTGACCAAAGTAGCTCACTTTATCCCAGTGAAAACCACCTATACAAGTGCGAAGTTGGCCAAGATATATATGACCAGGATCGTATGTCTACATGGAGTTCCGAGGACAATCGTATCAGATAGAGGAACACAGTTTACTTCAAAGTTTTGGCATCAGCTGCACCAAACTTTGGGGACAAGGTTGGAGTTCAGTACAGCATTCCACCCGCAGATAGATGGACAGACCGAGAGAGTCAACCAGATTCTGGAAGACATGTTGAGGGCCTGTGCACTAGATTATGGATCTACTTGGGATGACAATTTGCCCTACGCAGAGTTCTCATACAACAATAGCTATCAAGCTAGTTTGAAGATGGCACCATTCGAAGCCCTGTATGGACGAAGGTGCAGAACACCGTTGATGTGGGATGAAGTTGGAGACCGACAGTTGTTTGGACCAGATTTGATCAAGGAGTCTGAAGAAAAGGTTGAGTTGATCCGAGATAGACTGAAGGTAGCTCAGTCCAGGCAGAAGAGTTATGCAGATTCGAAACACAAGGAAATAACCTATGAAATTGGAGACAGAGCATATCTGCGAGTGTCGCCCCTACGAGGAGTGAAACGTTTTGGGGTTAAGGGAAAGTTAGCCCCGAGATTTGTAGGACTGTATCAAATTTTGGAACGTATGGGAGAAGTTGCCTACAAGTTGGAGTTACCTGAAGGACTGTCAGGAGTTCATGATGTATTTCATGTTTCACAGCTGAAGAAGTGTCATGCTGAGATGGCTGATATACCGTTAAGAGATACAGTAACCTTGGAGGCGATTCAGTTGGACAGTGATTTGACCTATGAGGAGAAGCCAGTCAGGATTCTTGAATTTGCCAGCCGAGTCACCTGCAGCAAGGTAATCAAGTTTTGCAAAGTTCAGTGGAGCCACCATACCGATGATGAAGGCACCTGGGAACGAGAGGATGATCTTCGCAAAGACCACCCACACCTATTTTCTAGCCAAACCGAATCTCGAGGGCAAGATTCATCTTAAGGGGGGTAGGTTTGTAACATCCCAAATTTTCAATTTGGAATGTTATACATAGATCATTCATGCATATCATATTTTCTTGCATTTCGCTTCTCGATCCTCGAAATCCTAAGCAACTCAAGGACCCTCGGAGAGAGTTGGGGATTTCCCGGTTTTCATATTTGAGTTTTATCAAATATTGAAACGAGGATTTTGGTTTTAATTATTTTTCTCTCCGAAAATATTTCATATCAAAATATATGAGAGGAGATAATATGACTTCTCCAAAATAAATGAAATATTGGAGGAAAAATATTAAAATCAAATATTTGATTTATTCGGAGTTTATTGCTATTTTATTTGAAATAGAAAAATTGCATGTTTTTCAAAGTTTCCTTTTAGGGCCAAGAAAATGTTCATACTGTTCTAAATATTTTATTTAGACAGTGAAAATTTGTTTTGGCACTTTTAGATTTTTTTATTTTATTTTATAGGATTTATTTAGTTCCGGCGAAATTATTTTTAAAAAAAAAGAAAAAAGAAACTCCCGTGGGTCCGCACTGGGCCGCGCGCCTCCCCGCACCGGCTCGGGAGAGGACTCCCGAGCAGCGCCGCCGCCGCCAGGACGTGTCCGTCCCGGACAAGCCGCTACCCCGCCCCCTTCCCCAAGTCGCCACCCCCCTCTTATAAGCCGACCTGGGGCCCCCCTGGAGCCCCGAACCCGCGCCGCCGCCACCGCAAGCCGCCTGCCCCGCCGCCTTGCGCCGCGCGCCACCACTGCCGCCGCCGCGGCCGCTGTCCCGCGCCACCGCTGCCCCACGCAGCCCTGCGCCACCCCCCGCTGCCGCCCCGCCTCGCCGGACCTCGCTGGAGGTATAAGCGTCGTTCTGTTTTTTAGATAAACCGGTTCGGTTTTTGTTAGAAAACCCTAGTTTTTTTGAATAGATCGGTTCGCCGGTTTTTCTCGGTTTAGATACTTTGCGGACATTCGTCCGTACGTTCGTTTTCACAAACGGTGTTCACTCATTAGCCGTAGACAACGAACGTTCGTTCATTAGCCTGTTCGTCAGTTTTCTTTTTCTCGGATTTTCCGCGATTATTTCCGATCGCGATTACTGATCCGATTTTCGTTTCAGTTTATCTTTTCGCTCGTTTGTCGGAATCAGGCGATTCAAGCGCCTAGATCTTCGTCTCGAAACCCTATTTCCATTTAATCACCTTGAACATGATTTTGGTACTGTAAAATTTGACCTTAGTCCAGATTAGTAAACGGATCTTGTTTCTTTCGCAGTTTGAGTTTTGTTGCTCCGTTTGATTTGATTCTTTTCGCAAACCGGAGTTCTTAAGTTGAACTTTCTGGTTAGATATCTTCTTATTTGAGATTTACCCTTGTTTCCTTGCTTGATTGCTTATGTATGCTATTGTTTGTTTGCGATAGAACACCCGGAGTGCGAAGCGTGCTACTACGAGTCCCTAGGTTTTGTGGATCATCAGCAAAGCAAGTAACACTTTGATCATACCCCTCTATCACCCAGTTTTTATGCATTAGTTCCAATCCTCAAACATTGCATGGTTAGGATGTGATTAACATGTGGATTGGGAAGTAGTTGCTGGGGTAGAACCTATTGCCCTATTATATTCAAACCTTGGGAGTTACTTCTACGTATTGTTTATATTGCTATGTTATGCTCGTAGACATGGTTTGGGTGAGTGAAATCCATGACAGATGTGAGATTGTTAATTAATGGTTCAACTTAAGGTGGCAACTTGAATACACATCTAGGTGGATTGTTTGTTAGGCACCTGGGGAATCCAGTGTTGTCCTAGGATATCCCGGAGCACCCGTGTGATAATCCTATGGTCCGCCACCCAGGCTCAAAGGGAACTGAGATATTTTCATGCTAGAAACTTCCGTGTGCAGCCACAAGCTATTATGGGCTCTAGCATAGTTGAGTAAGTTGTGTGAAGCTCCCGAAGAGGCAGATCAGCAGGTAGAGGGATGTAGGTTGGTATGGTCTGCCCGGAGTAAGGGGTTAATGCTTCTGAAAGACTGTGTCTCGGTCATCCGTTTCTCAAACACCATGTAGTGCGAGAAATCCAACTGAGGAGATCGAGTCTTGTGGGGAAAAGTGCGCAAACCTCTATAGAGTGTATAAACTAATCATGGTTAACCGTGTCCCCGATTATGGACATCTTGAGTATCTAGTACTTGGAGTATCATAAGTATCTCATCACTACTAAATAATATTGTTGGGTTGTTAATTACTTTAATTGGGATTGAGTTGGAGGAACCTTCTCAATGATGTTTCAACTACCATGCTAGTTAAATAAAATCTATTCCTTTGTTGTAGGAAAAAATTGGCTTTTCGCAAAAACTATAACCATAGAGCTTTCCACCAGCAAAATATGCATGTAGTGATAGCATTATTCTGTTCTTGCTCTACTGTGTTATTTTTCCAGCATATTCCATGTGCTGACCCGTTTTCAAGCTGCAATGTATTATGTTGCAAACTTTTCAGACGAGGAGTAAGGTTCGTTAGGTCGTTGCCATGTAGCTCAGCTATGTCGTTGGATTTGATGGACTCACTTATCTTCCAAGCCTTCCGTTGTTATCGTATTAGATGGCCTTAAGCCATATTTATTGTAATAAGTTCTCTTTTGAGACATTCGATGTAATAAGTGTGTGATTGCTACTCCATTATAAATCCTCGACTATTGTGTGTGTCAGCATTACCGATCCATGGATGACACTGAAGCATAGAAACTTGACCGTTTGAGGTCAGGTCGCTACATACTTTAAAGCACAAGTGTGGTAAAAGGATAGTAGCATTGTCCTTTCTCTCATTTTCTCTCATTTTTTTATTTGGGCCTCTTTCTCTTCTTTTTTTCTTTTCGTCGGAGTCTCATCCCGACTTGTGGGGGAATCATAGTCTCCATCATCCTTTCCTCACATGGGACAATGCTCTAATAATGATGATCATCACACTTTTTCACTTACAACTCAAGAATTACAACTCGATACTTAGAACAAAATATGACTCTATGTGAATGCCTCCGGCGGTGTTCCGGGATGTGCAATGACTCATGAGTGACATGTATGAAAGAATTATAAAAGTGGCTTTACCACAAATACGATGCCAACTACATGATCATGCAAAGCAATATGACAATGATGAAGCGTTTCATAACAAACGGAATGGTGGTAAGTTGCATGGCAATATATCTTGGAATGGCTATGGAAATGCCATAATAGGTAGGTTGGTGGATGTTTTGAGGAAGGTATATGGTGGGTTTATGGTACCGGCGAAAGTTGCACGGTACTAGAGAGGCTAGCAATGGTGGAAGGGTGAGGGTGCGTATAATCCATGGACTCAACATTAGTCATAAAGAACTCACATACTTATTGCAAAAATCTATTAGTTATCAAAACAAAGTACTACGCGCATGCTCCTAGGGGGAGTAGATTGGTAGGAAAAGACCATCGCTCATCCCCGACCGCCACTCATAAGAAAGACAATCAATAAATAAATCATGCTCCGACTTCATCACATAACGGTTCACCATACGTGCATGCTACAGGAATCACAAACTTTAGAACAACTATTTCTCAAATTCACAACTACTCAAGTAGCATGACTCTAATATTACCATCTTCATATCTCAAAACAATCATCAAGTATCAAACTTCTCATAGTATTCAATGCACTTTTTTATGAAAGTTTTTATTATACCCATCATGGATGCCTATCATATTAGGACTAATTTTATAGCCAAAGCAAATTACCATAATGTTCTAAAAGACTCTCAAAATAATATAAGTGAAGCATGAGAGATCAATAATTTCTATAAAATAAAAAACCACCACCGTGCTCTTAAAGATATAAGTAAAGCACTATCGCAAAATTATCTAGCTCAAAAGATATAAGTGAAGCACATAGAGTATTGTAATAAATTCTGATTCATGTGTGTCTCTCCAAAAGGTTTGTACAGCAAGTATGATTGTGGTAAACTAAAAAGCAAAGACTCAAATCATACAAGGCGCTCCAAGCAAAACACATATCATGTGGTGAATAAAAATATAGCATCTAGTAAACTAACTGATGGAAGAAGACGAAAGAGGGGATGCCTTCCGGGGCATCCCCAAGGTTAGGCTTTTGGTTGTCCTTGAATTTTACCTTGGGGTGCCTTGGGCATCCCCAAGCTGAGGCTCTGGCCACTCCTTATTCCAAAATCCATCAAATCTTTACCCAAAACTTGAAAACTTCACAACACAAAACTCAATAGAAAATTTCATGAGCTCCGTTAGTATAAGAAAGCAAATCACCACTTCAAGGTACTGTAATGAACTCATTCTTTATTTATATTGGTGTTAATCCTAATTTATTCCAACTTCTCTATGGTTCATACCCCCCCCCCCCCGATACTAGCCATAGATTCATCAAAATAAGCAAACAACACACAAAAAACAGAATGTGTCAAAAACAGAACAGTCTGTAGTAATCTGTAGGTTTCGAATACTTATGTAACCCCAAAATTCTGAAATAAACTGGTGGATGTGAGTAATTTTTCTACTAATCATATGCAAAAAGAATCAACCTAATTGCACTCTCCAGTAAAAAAATGGCAGCAAATCTCATGAGCGCTAAAGTTTCTGTTTTTTACAACAAGATCGCAAAGACTTCCCTCAAGTCTTCCCAAAGGTTCTACTTGGCACAAACACAAATTAAAAACATAAAACCACATCTAAATAGAAGCTAGATAAATTATTTATTACTAAATAGGAACAAAAAACAAGAAACAAAAATAAAATTGGGTTGCCTCCCAACAAGCGCTATCGTTTAACGCCCCTAGCTAGGCATAAAAACAAGAATAGATCTAGGTATTGTCATCTTTGGTATGCAATCCATAAGTAGCTCTCATAATAGCTTCATAAGGTAATTTAATTTTCTTCCTAGGAAAGTGTTCCATGCCCTTCCTTAACGGAAATTGGAATCTAATATTTCCTTTTTTCATATCAATAATTGCACCAATCGTTCTAAGGAAAGGTCTACCAAGAATAATAGGACATGTAGGATTGCAATCTATATGAAGAATAATGAAATCTACGGGCACATAATTCCTATTTGCAACAACAAGAACATCATTAATCCTTCCCATAGGTTTCTTAATAGTGGAATCCGCAAGATGCAAATTTAAAGAGCAATCATCAAATTCACGGAAACCTAACATATCACACAAGGTTTTTGGAATCGTGGAAACACTAGCACCCAAATCACATAAAGCATAGCATTCATGATCTTTAATTTTAATTTTAATAGTAGGTTCCCACTCATCATAAAGTTTTCTAGGGATAGAGACTTCTAATTCAAGCTTTTCTTCATAAGATTGCATTAAAGCATCAACGATATGTTTGGTAAAAGCTTTATTTTGGCCATAAGCATGAGGAGAATTTAACATGGATTGCAACAAGGAAATACAATCTATCAAAGAGAAATTATCATAATTAAATCCCTTGAAATACAAAATAGTGGGTTCATTGATATGTATAGTTTTGACCTCTTCAATCCCACTTTTACCAATTTTTGCATCAAGATCTAAAAACTCTGGATCATTGGGACACCTTTTAACTAACGTTGACTTATCTCCAGTCCCATCATTATCAAGATTCATATTGCAAAACAAAGATTTAATAAGAGACACATCAATCACTTTTAGATCTTCATCCTTATTATCATGAAAACTAGAAGAACACGCTTTTATAAAACAATCTTTCTTAGCACGCATCCTAGCGGTTCTTTCTTTGCACTCGTCAATGGAAATTCTCATGGCTTTGAGAGACTCATTGATATCATGCTTAGGTGGAATAGATCTAAGTTTCAAAGAATCAACATCAAGAGAAATTCTATCCACGTTCCTAGCCAACTCATCAATCTTAGGCAATTTTTCTTCAAGCAAAGCATTGAAATTCTTTTGCGAAATCATAAATTCTTTAACACTAGTCTCAAAATCAGAGGGCATCTTATTAAAATTTCCATAAGAGTTGTTGTAGGAATTACCATAACTATTAGAGGAATTACTAGGAAACGGCCTAGGATTAAAGTTTCCTCTATACGCATTGTTACCAAAATTGTTCCTACCAACAAAATTCACATCCATAGATTCATTATTATTCTCAATCAAAGTAGACAAAGGCATATCATTAGGATCAAAAGAAACACTCTTATTAGCAAACAATTTCATAAGTTCATCCATCTTTCCACTCAAAACATTAATTTCTTCTATAGAATGAACCTTTTTACTAGTAGATCTTTCGGTGTGCCATTGAGAATAATTAACCATGATATTATATAGGAGTTTAGTAGCTTCTCCTAAAGTGATTTCCATAAAAGTGACTCCCGCGGCCGAATCTAAAAAATTTCTAGGAGCAAAATTCAATCCAGCATAAAAAATTTGTATGATCATTCATAAATTTAATCCATGAGTAGGGCAATTACGTATCATTAATTTCATCCTCTCCCAAGCTTGTGCAACATTCTCATGATCAAGTTGTTTAAAATTCATAATATCGTTTCTAAAAGAGATGATCTTAGCGGGAGGAAAATACTTAGAGATAAAAGCATCTTTGCACTTATTCCATGAATCAATACTATTTTTAGGCAAAGACAAAAACCAAGTTTTAGCACGATCTCTAAGCGAAAACGGAAATAGCTTCAATTTAACAATATCATTATCCACATCTTTCTTCTTTTGCATATCACACAAATCAAGAAAGCTATTTAGATGGGTAGCGGCATCTTCACTAGGAAGGCCAGAAAACGGATATTTCATGACAAGATTTAGCAAAGCAGTATTGATTTCACAAGATTCAGCATCGGTAAGAGGAGCAATCTGAGTGCTAATAAAATCATTATTGTTGGTATTGGAAAAGTCACACAATTTAGTATTATCTTGAGCCATCGTGACAAACAATGCAACACACAAGCACACAAGAAGCAAGCAAAAAGAGGCGGACGGAAAAGAGGTTAACAGAAAAGAGGGCGAATAAAATAGCAAGGGTGAAGTGGGGAGAGGAAAACGAGAGGCAAATGGCAAATAATGTAATGCGAGGGATAAGAGTTTGTGATTGGTACTTGGTATGTCTTGACTTGTGCGTAAACCTCCCCGGCAACGGCGCCAGAAATCCTTCTTCCTACCTCTTGAGCTTGCGTTTGTTTTCCCTTGAAGATGAAAGGGTGTTGCAGCATAGTAGCGTAAGTATTTCCCTCAGTTTTTTAGAACCAAGGTATCAATCCAGTAGGAGGTAACACGCAAGTCCCTAGTACCTGCACAAACAAACAAGAACCTCGCAACCAACACGATGAAGGGGTTGTCACTCCCTTCATGGTCACTTACGAAAGTGAGATCTGATAGAGATGATAAGATAAATATTTTGATTGTAAAATAAAGATTGCAAAATAAAAAAGCAAGTAAATAGGAAAACAATATGATGGAAGATAGACCCGGAAGCCATAGGTTTCACCAGTGGCTTCTCTCAAGATAGCAAATTCTACGGTTGGTGAACAAATTATTGTCGAGCAATTGATAGAAAAGCACATAGTTATGAGAATATCTAGGCATGATCATGTATTGTAACATCCCAAATTTTCAATTTGGGATGTTATACATTAGATCATCATTGCATATCATATTTTATTTTGCTTTTTGGTTGATCCTAGAAATTCTACGCAACTCAATGACCCACAGAGACAGTTGGGGATTTCGTTATTTTCATATTTGAGTTTTCTCAAATTTTGTGAATAGGGTCATTTGATTTTATTTATTTTATCATTAATTATTTATATTACACAAATATGAGAGAGGGAATAAAATGACTTTCCCAATATAAAGAAGTATTGAGGATTTAATAATAAAATCAAATAAGATTTTATTTTGGACTTTTTCGGTGTTTTATTTGAATTTAGGAAAAATGTGTGTTTTTCAAAATTGCATTTAGGTCCCAAATAAATGTTCACTTTGTGCGGCTTGATTTTAGAAGCCCGTGAAAATTTATTTTAGAATTTTTGGAGTCCGTTTAGTGTTTCTTTTTATTTTTCTTCCGAGCAGAATAATTAAAAAAACGAACCGACCTATGGGCCGTGTCCGACTAGGACTCCGGCCCGAGGGGGGCCTTTATAAGCCGGGGCAGCCCACCCGGGGAAACCCTAGCCCTAGCCGCCGCCGCTTCCGCCGCCGCCGCGCGCCGCCGCCACCCGTCGCCGCGCCGCCGCCTCGACTTCCGTGTCAAAGTTTTTATAAAAAAACGGTTTTTGTCGATTTTTTTTAGATTCGGTTTTTTTTAAATAGATCGGTTTTTCCGGTTTACTTAAATAGCGAGCGTTCTTCCGTTCGTTCGTTCTAGCGAGCGTTCGTCCTTTTTCTTTTTCTCGGATTAACTCCGTGATTTTTCTGATCGCGATTCCTGATCCGATTTTCGTTTTAGTATAACTTTTCGCTCGTTTATCGGAATCAGGCGATTCAAGCGCCTAGAGATTCCTCTCGAAACCCTCTATCCGTTTAACCAACTTAAACAAGATTTTGCTACTATAAAATTTGCCTTAGATCCAGATTATTAGAACAAAGTTGTTTTCTTTCGCCGTTTGATTTTCGTTGCTTCATTCGATTTGATTCTTTTTTCCAACCGGAGTTCTTAAGTTGAACCTTCTGGTTAGATCTCTCATTTTCGTTTTAGCCGTGCATTAGATGAGTACTTATTGTATGCTTGTTTGTTTGTCTGTGATAGAATACCCGGAGTGCGCCGCCTGTTACTTCGAATCGTTAGGTTTCGCGGATCATCAGCAAGGCAACTAACACTTTGATCATACCTTTCTACTACCCAGTTTTATTGCATTAGATCAATCCTCACACATTGCATGATTAGGATCTAATTAAATTGTCGGATGGGAAGTAGATGAGGTAGTACCTATTACCTGTTTATTATCAAACCTTTGGGAGTTACTTCTATGTTTGCTTATTATGCCATGCTATGCTAGTAGACGTGGATTGGGTGAGTGACATCCATGACAGATGTGAGATTGTTAATTAATGGTTAATCTAAGGTGGCAACTTAAACACACAACAGGGTGGATTGAGGCACCTGGGTATTCCAGGACTTGCCTGTTTTCTTTTGGACCGCCACCCAGGCTCAAAGGGATCATGAGACTATTCATACTAGAAACTTCCGTGTGCAGCCACAAGCTATTATGGGCTCTAGCATAATTGACTAAGTCGTGCGAACTCTTACAGTGGTAGACTAGCAGATGTAGGGGATGTAGGTGGTACGGTCTACCCGATCGTAAGGTGCTAGCGCTTGTGAAAGACTATGTCTCGGTCATCCGTCTTCTCAAACACCATGTAGTGCGAGAAACCAAACGGAGGCGATCGAGTCTTGTGGGGAAAAGTGCGCAAACCTCTGCAGAGTGTAATAAACTAATCATGGTTAGCCGTGTCCCCGGTTATGGACATCTTGAGTATCTAGTACTTGGATTATCATGTGAATCTCAACATGTTACTCTAAATTAATTTTATTGGGTTATGTTTAATGATGATGCTTAATTGGGATTGAGAATGCTGTCAACCATTCTCAATGTTTAACAACTACCATGATAGTTAAATAAAATTATTCCTTTGAAGTAGGGAAAAATTAGCTTTACGCAAAACTGTAACCATAGAGCTTTCCACCAGCCAAATATGCATATAGTATTGCTGTTTCATTCCATTACTGTCTATGTGTTACACTGCCAGCATATTCCATGTGCTGACCCGTTTCGGGCTGCAACGTTAATGTTGCAGACTTTTCAGATGACGATTAAGGAGTTTTTAGGTCATGGTTCTATACTCAGTGATGCCGTTGGAGTTGATGGACTCACTTATCTTCCAAGCCTTCCGCTATTATTGTTATTAGATGGCCTTAAGCCATATTTATTGTAATAAGTTCTCTTTTCAGACACTCGATGTAATAAGTGTGTGATTGCTACTCTGCTATAAATCCTCCGAGTACTGTGTGGTGTCAGCATTACTGATTCAGGGATGACACCGGAGCATAGAGATCAGACTGTTTGAGGTCTGGTCGCTACAGAGATGGTATCAGAGCACACGCTGACTATAGGACACGACCACTAAGTTAGAGACCTAGAACACTATTCACTCTCTTCTCTTCTGACCTCTCATCTTTTCTACTCTTTAGGATGGCGGATGCAAGGAACAAGTTCACACAACCGGATGAAGATACACCCTTTGGACGACACTTGAAGGAAGTCACTAGATACCTGAACATAGGAGTACCAAGCTTCACGGGAACCTACAACGCCACTTTACCTAAAGAAGAGCGCTGGATGATTCAAGTTCAAGTTCCAGGAAGGACGTTCATGCCAGTCACTGAGCCCATAGAATTTTCTTTTGATGCACCAACTTGGAGTCTAGGAAAGAGCATGGCAGCTCACATCGCCATGGGACGCATTGGAGAAGACTGCCGCAAGGATCTCAAGGATACTATCTACCAGATTTGTGGGCGCCGAGATGAGCACTGGGAGATGATCAGCACGAGAAAGGATAGATCAATCGTAGCTTTTATCCAGGAGTTAAACCAGCACATTCGACGACAGGAGAACCAGATGTGCACCGACATGATAGACCTGAAGAAGGCTAAGACTAGAATCAAGGAACTGGAGGAAGAACTCAAGGCTACACGTGAAGATTATGAAGAGGAAATTGAAGTATTGGTGGAGAAGAATGACGACCTAATCAAGAAGATTGGAATATTTATGGGAGGCCCTACGCCAGTAGATGAAGACGAAGAACCCCAGGAGATTAGCCCGGAAGACTACATCATCATCGACGGAACCGACTCAGAAGCAGATAGTAGCGATGATGACTATGTTGATGAAGTTGGAGCAAATATCATGGTGTCTGCAACCGAAGATTATTTCTAGTAGACCACCTCATCAGTAGTAGTAGTCCACCATGTAAATATAGTAGTCCGAGCACTTTTGTGATAGATAGAGCAATTGTATGCCTTTGTTTGATTGATTGAAGTGAATTCTTTGCTTTTGCCTCATGTGCATATGGGTAGTGTTTTCTCTTTAGACCCCCTCTATTCTTATATCTCATCTTTTCTAAACCCTCATATGCCTCCGAGACGTGACCCCGAATCTGTCTTTCCACCGGAGCTCACCCAGTTGATCCAGCAGCAAAACACATTGATGCAGTTGCTAGTCCAGAATCAGAATCAGGGGAACAACAACAACCCACCACCACCACCACCACCTATTGACCACTTAGCCCGTTTTCTTAGGCTGAATCCACCGGTGTTTTCCAGTAGCACCGAGCCGATAGTAGCAGATGATTGGCTCTGCAAGACAGCTAGGGAGTTGACCATAGCAGGATGCACAGATGCGGAGAAGGTGAAGTTTGCCGCACATCAGTTAGAAGGACCCGCGGCATCATGGTGGGAGAATTTCACAGCCACTTTCCCAGTTGACACTGTCGCATGGGACCAGTTTCAGCAGGCTTTTCGTACTGCACATGTTTCAGCAGGAGCTATGGCCATGAAGAAGCGTGAGTTTCGCAACTTACGCCAAGGAGGATGGACAGTTGGCCAGTATGTGGAGGAATTTAGTAAGTTAGCATGTTATGCCCCAGATGACGTCGCTACGGATGCAGCTAAGCAGGAGAAGTTTCTGGAAGGACTGAATGATGAGTTGAGCATGCAGTTAATGGTAGCCACCTTCAACAACTATCAGGAGTTGGTAGATCGTGCTCTTATGATTGAAGGGAAGCAACAGGAGATTGAGAACCGCAAGAGGAAGTATGGACAAGGAAAGTACACTTCAGGAGCTCAGCAGAAGCCACGTTTTACCCCTAGACCGGGAGGACATTTTCAGCATACCCATGGAGGAGGTAGCTCGCACAATCACAATGGCACCAAGAATGGTAATGGCAATGGAGGAAGCAACGGCCAGAATCGCACCAACCCATCAACCCCAGCCAAGAAGGACCTAAGCCAAGTCACTTGTTTTAAGTGTCAGAAGACCGGACATTATGCCAATGATTGTCCTGAAGGCCAAAATGGCAATGGAAGTTCTGGGAAGAAGCCGAACCCTTTCAACAGGGGACAGGTGAACCACGTTAGCGTGGAGGAGGTTGAAGCTTAGCCCGATGCAGTAATAGGTAAGTTTTTGGTTAAGTCATTTACTGCACTCGTTCCTTTTGATACTGGTGCGTCGCATTCATACATCTCAAGGGGATTTGTGGATAAGTATAACCTATCAACCCAAGCCCTTAGGTCACCCATGTTAGTAACCTCGCCAGGAGCAGAGTATGTGGCTAGTCTATGGTGTGATCGGTTACCATTAAGGATTGGTAACTATGTTTTTCCCTCAGACCTAATAGTATTGGAATCTCAAGGATTGTATGTGATATTAGGCATGGATTGGTTATCAAAGTATGAAGGGAATATTGAGTGTGCTAGCAAGTCAATTTTGCTTACCACCCCAGAAGGGAGAAGGATCAAGTATGTATCCCGACATGTGCCAAAGAGGACTCAAGTAAATTGCTTAACAGGAGTTGTGCAGGAGGAAGTACCAGTGGTAAGGGATTTCCCTGATGTATTTCCAGAGGAGTTGCCAGGCATGCCACCGGATAGAGATATTGAGTTTTTGATTGAGCTATTGCCAGGCACAGGGCCAATATCAAAGAGACCATATAGGATGCTAGCAAAGGATTTGGTGGAAATTAAGAAGCAGATTAAGGAGTTACTGGATAAGGGATATATTCGCCCAAGTTCTTCACCTTGGGGATTGCCAGTACTTCTAGTGGAGAAGAAGGATGGATCGTTAAGGATGGTTGTCGATTATCGAGGATTGAATGAAGTAACGATCAAGAACAAGTACCCACTACCAATGATCAACGATCTGTTTGATCGATTGCAAGGAGCTAAGGTATTTTCCAAGATTGATCTGCGATCAGGATACCACCAGTTGAAGATTCGAGAACAGGATATTCCGAAGACAGCTTTTACTACCAGGTATGGGCTGTATGAGTATACTGTTATGTCATTTGGTCTGACTAACGCACCTGCCTATTTTATGAACATGATGAACAAAGTGTTTATGGAGTTTTTGGATAAGTTCGTCGTAGTGTTCATTGATGATATCCTGGTTTATTCGAAGAATGAAGAGGAGCATAAGGAGCATTTGCGTTTGGTACTTGGAAAGCTCAGAGAACATCAATTATATGCCAAGTTCAGCAAATGTGAGTTTTGGTTGAAGGAAGTAGGATTCCTCGGACATGTTATATCTGGAGAAGGTATAGCAGTAGATCCCACTAAAGTTGAAACCGTGACCAAGTGGGAAGCCCCAACGACAGTTGGAGAGATCCGGAGTTTTCTTGGACTCGCAGGATACTACCGGAGATTTATTAAGAATTTCTCAAAGATTGCAAAGCCTATGACTGAGTTGTTAAAGAAGGATACCAAGTTCATATGGACAGAGGAATGTGAGGCTAGTTTCCAGGAGTTGAAGAAACGCTTGGTTACCTCACCAGTGTTGATTTTGCCAGACCAGACCAAAGATTATGAGGTGTATTGCGACGCTTCACGTCGAGGACTTGGAGCAGTGCTTATGCAGGAAGGGAGAGTTGTTTCATATGCATGAAGACAACTGAAGCCTCATGAGTTGAATTATGCTACGCATGATTTGGAGTTAGTAGCCGTAGTGCATGCATTGAAAACATGGAGACATTTCCTCATTGGAAATCATTGTGAGGTGTACACGGATCATAAGAGTTTGAAGTACATTTTCACTCAGAAGGAGTTGAATCTCAGGCAAAGGAGATGGTTGGAGCTCATCAAGGATTATGATTTGAAATTGCATTATCACCCCGGAAAGGCTAATGTAGTAGCTGACGCATTAAGCCGTAAGAGCCATGTCAATACGTTAATGATGGGAGAAATACCCAAGGAGTTAATAGAAAATCTTCGTGAACTATGTGTCGAAATAGTTCCGAGAGGCTATGTAGCAGCATTGGAGATTCAGTCAACTTTGATGAATAGAATCAGGGAAGCTCAGAAGACTTACAAAGAGATTGCCGCTATAAAGGAGAAACTCAGTAAAGGAAAAGCTAAAGGATTTCGTGAGGATGAGCACGACACCCTATGGTTTGAAGACCGTGTTTACATGCCTAATGACCCGGAGATCAGGAAGTTGATTTTGCAAGAGGCACACGACTCACCGTATATAATTCACCCAGGAAATACCAAGATGTATTTGGATTTGAAGGATATTTTCTGGTGGACCGGAATGAAGAAGGATATTACGGAGTATGTAGCAGTTTGTGATGTATGTCAGAGAGTAAAGGCAGAGCATCAGAAGCCAGCAGTATTGTTACAACCATTGCCGATACCCGAATGGAAGTGGGATAAGCTAGGCATGGATTTTATCACGGGATTGCCCAGGACTCGTTCAGGCTATGACTCGATTTGGGTTGTAATCGATCGATTGACGAAAGTAGCTCATTTCATCCCAGTAAAGACCACTTACACTAGTGCTAAGTCGGCAAAGATATACATGACCAGGATCGTATGTTTGCATGGAGTTCCAAGGAGTATCGTATCAGATAGAGGAACCCAGTTTACCTCAAAGTTCTGGAAGCAGTTGCATGAAACTTTGGGAACCAGTCTAGAATTCAGTACAGCTTTTCATCCACAGACAGATGGACAGACCGAGAGAGTCAATCAGATTCTGGAGGATATGCTGAGAGCTTGTGCGCTAGATTACGGATCTAGTTGGGACGATAATTTGCCATATGTAGAGTTCTCATACAACAACAGTTACCAAACCAGTTTAAAGATGGCCCCTTTCGAAGCTTTGTACGGAAGGAGGTGCAGGACACCGTTGTCGTGGGACGAAGTTGGAGACCGCCAGTTGTTTGGACCTGACTTGATTAAAGAGTCTGAACAGAAGGTGAAGTTGATTCGCGATAGGCTCAAGGTAGCCGAGTCCAGACAGAAAAGTTATGCAGATTCAAAACGTAAGGAGACAGTTTACGAAGTCGGAGATAGAGCTTATCTTCGAGTATCTCCACTTCGGGGAACAAAGCGTTCTGGAGTTAAAGGGAAGTTAGCGCCACGATTTATAGGACCATATCGAGTTTTGGAACGTATGGGAGAAGTGGCCTACAAGTTGGAATTACCCGAAGGATTCTCAGGAGTTCATGATGTGTTCCATGTTTCTCAGTTAAAGAAATGTCACGTGGAGATGGCTAACATACCCTTGAGAGACATAGTGCCATTGGAAACTATTCAGTTGGATAACGATTTGACCTACAAGGAGAAACCAATTAAGATCCTCGAGTTTGCCAGCCGAGTTACCCGCAGCAAGGTTATCAAGTTTTGCAAAGTTCAGTGGAGCCTCCACTCAGAGGATGAAGCCACCTGGGAGCGAAAGGAAGATTTTCTCAAAGAGCACCCTCACCTATTTGCTAGCCAACCCGAATCTCGAGGGCGAGATTCATCTTAAGGGGGTAGGTTTGTAACATCCCAAATTTTCAATTTGGAATGTTATACATTAGATCATCATTGCATATCATATTTTATTTTGCTTTTTGGTTGATTCTAGAAATTCTACGCAACTCAATGACCCACAGAGAGAGTTGGGGATTTCGTTATTTTCATATTTGAGTTTTCTCAAATTTTGAGAATAGGATCATTTGATTTTATTTATTTTATCATCAATTATTTCTATTACACAAATATGAGAGAGCGAATAAATGACTTTCCCAAAATAAAGAAATATTGAGGATTTAATAATAAAATCAAATAAGATTTTATTTTGAAGTTTTTTGGAGTTTTATTTGAATTTAGGAAAAATGTGTGTTTTTCAAAATTTCATTTAGGCCCCAAATAAATGTTCACTTTGTGCGTCTTGATTTTATAAGCCCGTGAAAATTTATTTCGGAATTTTTGGAGTCCGTTTAGTATTTCTTTTTATTTTTCTTCCGAGCGGAATAATTAAAAAAATGAACCGACCTACGGGCCGTGTCCGACTAGGACTCCGGCCCGACGGGGGGCCTTTATAAGCCGGGGCAGCCCACCGGGGGAAACCCTAGCCCTAGCCGCCGCCGCCGCTCGTCGCCGCCGCCGAGGTTCGCCGCCGCCTCGACTTCCGTACCAACGTTTTTATAAAAAAATCGGTGGTTAGATCTCTTATTTGCGTTTTACCCGTGCATTAGATGAGTACTTATTATATGCTTGTTTGTTTGTCTGTGATAGAATACCCGGAGTGCGCCGCCTGTTACTTTGAATCGTTAGGTTTCGCGGATCATCAGCAAGGCAAGTAACACTTTGATCATACCTTTCTACTATCCAGTTTTATTGCATTAGATCAATCCTCACACATTGCATGATTAGGATCTAATTAAATTGCAAGATGGGAAGTAGATGAGGTAGTACCTATTACCTGTTTATTATCAAACCTTTGGGAGTTACTTCTACGTTTGCTTATTATGCCATGCTATGCTAGTAGACGTGGATTGGGTGAGTGACATCCATGGCAGATGTGAGATTGTTAATTAATGATTTATCTAAGATGGCAACTTAAACACACATCTGGGTGGACTAAGGCACCTGGGTATTACAGGATTTGCCTGTTTTCTTTTGGACCGCCACCCAGGCTCAAAGGGATCATGAGACTATTCATACTAGAAACTTCCGTGTGCAGCCACAAGCTATTATGGGCTCTAGCATAGTTGACTAAGTCGTGCGAACTCTTACAGTGGTAGACTAGCAGATGTAGGGGATGTAGGTGGTACGGTCTACCCGATCGTAAGGTGCTAGCGCTTCTGAAAGACTATGTCTCGGTCATCCGTCTTCTCAAACACCATGTAGTGTGAGAAACCAAACGGAGGCGATCGAGTCTTGTGGGGAAAAGTGTGCAAACCTCTGCAGAGTGTAATAAACTAATCATGGTTAGCCGTGTCCCCAGTTATGGACATCTTGAGTATCTAGTACTTAGATTATCATGTGAATCTCAACATGTTACTCTAAATTAATTTTGTTGGGTTATGTTTAATGATGATGCTTAATTGAGATTGAGAATGCTGTCAACCATTCTCAATGTTTAACAACTACCATGATAGTTAAATAAAATTATTCCTTTGAAGTAGGGAAAAATTAGCTTTACGCAAAACTGTAACCATAGAGCTTTCCACCAGCCAAATATGCATATAGTATAGTTGTTTCATTCCATTACTGTCTATGTGTTACATTGCCAGCATATTCCATGTGTTGACCCATTTCGGGCTGCAACGTTAATGTTGCAGACTTTTCAGACGACGATTAAGGAGTTTTTAGGTCGTGGTTCTATACTCGGTGATGCCGTTGGAGTTGATGGACTCACTTATCTTCCAAGCCTTCCGCTGTTATCGTTATTAGATGGCCTTAAGCCATATTTATTGTAATAAGTTCTCTTTTCAGACACTCGATGTAATAAGTGTGTGATTGCTACTCTGCTATAAATTCTTCGAGTACTGTGTGGTGTCAGCATTACTGATCCAGGGATGACACCGGAGCACAGAGATCAGACTGTTTGAGGTCTGGTCGCTACATGTATATAGGCATCACATTCGCGACAAGTAGACCGAACCGATTCTGCATCTACTACTATTACTCCACACATCGACCGCTATCCAGCATGCATCTAGAGTATTGAGTTCATAAGAACAAACTAACGCATTAGGCAAGATGATATGATGTAGAGGGATATACTCAAGCAATATGATATAAACCCCATCTTTTTATCCTCGATGGCAACAGTACAATACGTGCCTTGGTGCCCCTGCTGTCACTGGGAAAGGACACCGCAAGATTGAACCCAAAGCTAAGCACTTCTCCCATTGCAAGAAAGATCAATCTAGTAGGCCAAACCAAACTGATAATTCGAAGAGACTTACAAAGATATTAAATCATGCATAAGAGATTTTAGAGAAGAATCAAATATTGTTCATAGATAATCTTGATCATAAACCCACAATTCATCATATCTCGACAAACACACCGCAAAAAGAATTACATCGAATAGATATCCAAGAGAATCGAGGAGAAGATTGTATTGAGATCCAAAGAGAGAGAAGAAGCCATCTAGCTAATAACTATGGACCCAAAGGTCTGTGGTAAACTACTCACACATCATTGGAGAGGCTATGGTGTTGATGTAGAAGCCCTCCATGATCGATTCCCCCTTCGGCGGAGCGCCGGAAAAGGCCCCAAGATGGGATCTCACAGGTACAGAAGGTTACGGCGGTGGAAATAGGGTTTCGTGGTGCTCCTGGATGTTTTCGGGGTATATGGGTATACATAGGAGGAAGAAGTACGTCGGTGGAGCTGTGAGGGGCCCACGAGGGTGGGGGCGCGCCCTCGTGCCTTGTGGCCTCCTCGCTTCTTTCTTGACGTCCACTCCAAGTCTCCTGGGTCACGTTTGTTCCAAAAATAAATCTCCCGAAGGTTTCATTCTGTTTGGATTCCATTTGATATTCCTTTTCTACAAAATACTGAAATAGGCAAAAAAACAGCAATTTGCACTGGGCCTTTGGTTAGTAGGTTAGTCCCAAAAATAATATAAAAAGGTATATTAAAGCCCATTAAACATCCAAAACAAATAATATAGTAGCATGGAACAATAAAAAATTATAGATACATTGGAGACGTATCAGCGCCCTCCCGCCTCGTGGAGTTCCAGACTTCAACTCCAAGTCTTCTGGATTGCTTTCGGTCCAAGAAAGATCATCGCGAAGGTTTCATTCCGTTTGGACTCCGTTTGGTAATCCTTTTCTGCGAAACTTTAAAATAGGCAAAAAAACAGAAACTGACACTGGGCCTCCGGTTAATAGGTTAGTCCAAAAATAATATAAAATAGCATATTAAAGCCAATTAAACATCCAAAACAGATAATGTAATAGCATGGAACAATAAAAAATTACAGATACGTTGGAGACGTATCAGCAAGCAACCGACAGCTCCGACTTTGACGACGAGCATCGCAAGGGAAATATGCAGGACTTGCATTGACCGTGTCCTCCACAAACGACCATCGAGTGCCTATCATCATCACCACATGGACTCGCTCCACCATAGCTCCGACTTCAAAACAACCAAGCAACCAACGGAAGGGCACCTCGGACACGCCGGGAAGAACCGACTACCAAAGTCCATGTCGTGACCCGAGTCGCTCTTGGCGCCATCATCATTGCCAAAATGAAAACCAGCACCCCACCTCAGCAAACCATGTGGCAAAGATGCCACCATCCACAAGTCTCGCAGTTGTAGCCGGCTCCGAGATGATGCCCCCCAAGGAGGAGAAAGACGCGAAGACGTCTCCATCGCTCGATCCAGCTGATCTGAGGTTTCCCTCCGGGGCCCAAGCCGTGGAGAGGAGGAGCACACCTCCAAGATGACGTTTCCAAGAAAGGTTACGGCACCCGCGGGCGCCGTCGTCGCCGGTTTCGATGAAGACCGGAACAAGGATTTCTCCCGGAGTTGTGCCAACCACCTACCGCCACCAACCGCCTCCCACCAACCACCACCCCAGCTGAGGTCGACCTCACTCTGGCCGCGGGATCCCACGATCCACCGTGCCCAGACACGCATCGCCCCCTGGCAGAAGCTGCCAACCACCACCGCGACACCGTCGCGACCACCACCATCGCAGCATCACATGAAAAGCAACCAGAGCGGAGCACAGCGCGCCAGATCCAGATCGAGCCGTTAAAGCTAAGCAGCTGAGCAGGAGCGGGCCCTCCACCCGCATCATACCTCACACCCCTGGGACGTCAGGCTCGCCACGCCCAGCAGTTGCAGCGCCCGACGCGCGCCAGCACTGCCGCACTGGCCGCCGGTCCGCGCCCCAAGCGCGCATCCGGAGTCGCCACGAGCACGCCGGCCGTCCGCGCACACCGTCCACGCCCAGGCCGCGCCGGAGCTCGGACCGAGGCCGCCGCCTCCTACCCGCACCACCATCCGCACCAACCACGGCCCGCTAGGTCCCAGATCGGGACCGCACAAACGCCAGGGACCGCGCGCCCACCGCCGCGACCAGCCGCAGCTCCGTGTGCTGCAGACCACCTCCGCCGCACACGAGGACGCCACCCCGGAGCCGAGCACTAGACGGCCGCAACCCGCACGCTAGATCCCCTTTCTCCTGAGATAAGTGCAGCCAGAGAGTGCCCCACCGCCGCCGGCTCCGCACAGGCTTTGCCTGCCGGAGGCCACCGGTGACGGCGAGGGTGAGAAGGAGCCTGGAGGGCGGCTGCGGGGGGGCGGGGGGGCGGAGGTCGCCGCCCGTGTCGCCCCCGGGGAAGGAGCGGCGCGGGGGCCGGGAGGTGTATAGATAGAAAATCAACTCTTACTTAGAAAAAAAAGAGCGGCTGAATTATATCTATGTTTTTCCTATCACCCCTAGTTCAGTAATTGTGTGCGACTTTCCATTTTCGTTCCTTTTGTGGTTGTATGGTTAGGATAGTGGTTGTAACCTCGGCGTATGAGAGTGCCAAGTCCGAATTTAACATCTTGCATCTCATTATAATGTAATATTGGTGCAGGCCTGCATCAGGGATTCGTTTGTCGGCTTTCTCTGGCATGCTCGACATATTTCTTCTTTCTCTCGCCATGTCGTCATGGAGTCGGAGCGGCCCTGGAGGTGTCTACGTGGTGACGATGAGTCGATGACAGGTGATTGTTGTTCTTTCAAGAGGCATTGGTTGACATCACCTCTGCACATTTCTCGTGTGTTTTGGGGGGTCTTCCAAAGTCGGAGATGTTTGGGCGCCTGCTTCACGGGTGGCCGATTGTTTGGCATGGGCTGGTATGGGATCCGACGTGTGTGGCAACGAGGACTTCGTTGGTGTAAGTCGGAGTCGCCAGCTGGGTGTGTGTGTGGGGGGGGGGGTGACAATGACATTTGGTGACAGCCCTGACTTTGTGTTTCTTCTCTGTGTCGTTTTGTATCTTCATGTGGGTGGCCAGGTCAGCTAGTGTTGCCCTGTGTTTGCTGTTGTGACGGTTTTAGCTCGATTTTTCGTTATTAATCGGGCAATTTTTTTAATGAATCGAGATTTTCGTAGGTAGATTTCAAAAATGAATACATTCTTTTGGTAGGAGATAATATTCCTATGGACTATGAGACATAGATGGTGATTTTATCAATCTTGAAACCCTGAAACTCAAATCATCAATAAGTGAAAATAATCTTCAATAACAATAAGTGTGTGTATTCATGTGGTAGTAATGTGTGGGCGCGCGCGTACATAGGATGACTGTATGTGTGTTGTAAGCATCTTCGGTTGTAATGTGTTAAAACGACGTGCATAGAGCCTCCTCTCGCAGTTGCCTAGCCTCCAAAAAAACAAGGTTTCTCTGCCTCCCGCTGACGCCACCGCTGGTCCGCCTCGTCTCCGGCAGCCTTAGGGCCATGAGGGCACAGTGGATCCCGGCCCTTGCCGGTGAGAGGGCTCTTTTTTTAGATATTTCTTCAATTTTTGTAAGTGATTATCCTGGTCATGAAGGCGAGACAACGATGGTTCTCTGAAGATAGAACAAGATTCTCCCTACCTAGCCCCGTTACGGTGGTGCGTCTAGCATCATCAGTGGCATGTGCAGGTGTGTCTCTGGTGGATCTTTTTTTGTTGGATTTGCTCAGATCTGATTGTCGCTCATCTTCGTTCATGTGTTTTCAGGTTGTATCCTTTCGATATACGATACTCTTCATCGGCAGCTGTTGATGTTCTAGTGCGTTGGTCATATGGAGGCTTAGCACGACGACTTTCCGACTGTCTACTACAATAAGTTTTCGTCGGGAAGGGATGATGACTACGGCACATCTTCGGCTCATTTCAGTCCTTGTAGTCGTCACTAGGTGTTCTATGGATCTGGATGTACTTTTCATTATTTTTTATGTTCGTTGTACCGCCATGATTGATGAAGAATGGATCGATTTTTTGTCGAAAAAATGTACATGCGTGTGTGCATATGTAATAATGTACCTTGTGTTTTTGGAAAGGAAAAAAACATGAAAGCTCACCCCTCTAGCAGAAAATTTGTGACATGATAAATGGTGGACGGCAGCGAATGAATCCGTTGATTCTTTTCGTCGGGGTCGGTGGCTCCAGCGTGCGGCATTGATTCTAAGCATCATCTTTCTCCTCTGGTCTAGCAGGTGCAAGCGCAACAGCAACATTCTGGTGGAGGTCCTGCACCCCCCAAAAGGAAGCGATGGTCTCATCGACGCATCTGTCTGCCACTCTCAGCCACACGCACCGTGCGTTGCGTCCAGACTTCAAATCGCCGCGCAGTTCACGTCTGTCCCAGCAAGAAACCCGTGCAGCGCTCTCGTTTTCTCCTTTCTGGAAGAGTTGAAGATGCCAGTATTCTCGTACCAACACGTCAACAGCTGCCCGTTTCATTGCGTGCAGATGGATGTAGATCTCACCATTAATCAGTCATCTGCACACCTGTCGCCTGCACGAGGGCTGAGGTACAGGTACTCTCCCTCAAAAAAAAAGGTACAGGTACTCCTCCTGTAGCGTGACGGGCCAGCCGCTCGGCCCGTCGGGGCACGTGGTGGCGCTCCGCCGTAGGTGCACCCACGTTCCACGGCTTAGAAAGCTCCTCCCCGTTGGCTACAGAGTACAGAACAGACGTGAGAAGCCGGAGGCGTCGCGTCAGGTCGGCTTCAAGGCGCGGTGGTCCGTAGGCGCGGCGAGGAGAGGCGCCCGACACGTTCTGGGTGTAGCGCGGGCGTGTTTGGCAGCCGTCGCTCTCGACGCAGCGGCATACACCAGCGGCGCCGGCAGACCTCCAGCTTTCGCTGCTCGCGATGGCCCGAGGCCGGGGCTCTCGTCGTGCCAGGTGCAGCGCGCACGTCTCACCCCATGCCTTTCTTTTTGGTTTGCTCATATTCTTTTCTTTCGATTGGGAGGTGCCTTTTTTTGAGGGGAAGAATCGGTTTTACTCATTATCAAAGTCCACACGATGTAGGATACAACGTGAGTCGTGGGGAGTACCAAGCCAAACATGGCGTCCCGGCCTTCGCCTAAGAGAGAAACTAGCTAAACTATGAGCTTCATAAATGGCAACACAACCTTCGAAAAAAATTACACTGAAAATGAGTTATTAATTCATTGATTTCGCTAATGACTACTCCATAAGTGACTCCGGCCTTTTTGGCAATATCTGAAATCACCTGCTTGCAGTCCGAAGCCATCAACATGTTCTAGAGATGTAGATCTTCTGCAAGTGCTAGAGCCTCTCGGCAAGCTATAGCTTCCAGCATGGTTCGATCCGTCATTCCTTCGATGACCAGCGCCAAATTGCCTATGTGGTTGCCCTCTCTATTGCGACATGCTGCAGTCACTGATCCTACTTTTCCTGTAAGTACCCTCACATTCACATGCATTTTAGCGAAACCAACGGGTGGTCTCTGAGCTTTTGATCTGGCTACATGTGGTATGGCAGAAGACCGGGTATTGCTAGCTTGTTCCTCACCTATGATCTTGAGATCATCCAGGATCCTCATAATCAAATTGTGTGTCGCATGGGGGCTTTGGAAAATGGCTTCGTGGATAGCTTTACGTCGAGTGTGCCAGATTAACCAGAGTGTAACCGCCAAGAGAACAAACTTGGCATGTGGAAGCAACTCCATCAATGTGAAAAGTCACAGTTTGGCGTTAGGCTTTCTTGTAGTCATGATTTTATGTGTTATCTCCTCATCAATCAGTACTCATACGCTTCTCAATGTTGTTACATTCTAATAAAGAATAGCGCCAAGAGTCTGGAGCCCCACACAGGCCACAAGAGCTTGTATCCGACATACGTCTATGGGCTTGAACATCATTGGTCGGCAGTGAATGTTTAGATAAATGCGAAAGGAACATTCTAACCTTTGACGGCACATTTCAACATTTGCTTCCATGTGTGTCCCTCTGTGTTGGCACTGTAGGAACCAGTAGCCCCTTCTAACCATGCCTCTCTCCGGTACTTCGTAGCCGTCACCATCTTGTAAGCCGATTTAACCATGAACACTCCATGTTTCTCAAAATTCCAGGACCAAAAGTCAGGGATAGTATGGGCGCATAATGGGATCCCCAGGATCACCCACACATCCATTAGCATAAAAACATGTTCAACCTTTTCCCTGTTCCAGGAGGCCTGAGTGGGAAATGATGAGCTCAAACACCAAATTCGAAGGGTTCCGTACTAGGCAACTGTACACTCGAAGCATCTCATCTTTCGGTAGCAAATTATCAGCCCATATACTCGTTGTCGTTCCATCACCAATGCGTCTGATGAGCCCTTGCTTAAGTGTGTCTCTCCCTTCTATAATGGGTCTCCATACTTAACTAGGGTGACCTCCCACTGTTACTATCAGAATTTGAGTAGTAGATACATTTAAGCACCCGAGCACACAATGTGTCAGGGTTTTGCAGCAATCTCCAAGCTTGCCTTGCCAACATAGTGACTTTAAGCTCAAAATCTTTAAGACCCACCCCCTTGTCTTTAGGCTGTGTCATAGTTTTTCAAGAAACCCAATGTGATTTTCATCTACCTTGCTTCCACACCAGAATTTCCAAGGAAACCGGGACTGCTAGCGCCACCGCTTTGACAAGAACCTCTTTGGCCGCTATAAACACGGTGCTCTCTATCCACCCCTGGACTTCGCTCTAAAGTCGGTCCTTTAAATATTTAAAGGCACCATTCTTTGAACCACCAACATCAGATGCATGCCCAAGTATTTCTCATTAAGCGTTTCATTGGGAACATCTAGGATGGTCTTGATGTCCTGCCTGACTGAATCTGGAACTCCCTTAGAGAAATAAATAGAAGACTTTGAGTAGTTGATTCGCTGGCCAATTACCTGGCAATAAGTATCCAAAACATGGTCCACCTCGTGTCCCCCCACACCATTTACCTTGAAGAACATCAGGCTGTCATAAGCAAATAAAAGGTGGTTCACCGGTGGTGCCGAAGGAGCAACCTTTAAACCACTCAAGTTGGATGACTCACTTTTGGGTTTTAACAGACACGAAAGGCCCTCTGCTACTAACAAGAACAAGTATGAAGATACCAGGCCCCCTTGTTGGATTCCTCGTGATGGCTTGAACTCCTGAAGTTTCTTCGCATTCAACATAACAAAAAACCTTATTGTGGTTACCACTCCCATAACAATGTCTACCCATCCATCAGCTTTCTCATGATTGCTCTTAGGTAGGTCCACTCTACCTGACATTCATAAACTGAAGACACTCATAAGCTGAAATGATGTTGCCAGTTATCAACCTGCCTAGGACAAAAACTGACTGTTTCTTAGAGATAATGTCAGGTGGCCCAAGCGTTAATCTGTTGGATATCGCCTTGGATGCGATTTTGTATAAAACATTGCATAAGTTAATTGGCTGAAGTTGAGATAGGAGTGTGGGATTCTTTACCTTCGAGATTAAGACTAGGGCAGTGTCGTTGTTACATTCAGCTGATTCCGTGCCTTCTACTATTTTTAGGACCACCATAGTAACATCCTCACCATAAACCCCCCAATGGCATTGGAAAAAGGCGAGATCACTATAGCAACGTAAACCATACAGTGCAGCTGTATCAGGTACCGTAGTGCAATGTCTTGTACTGACATTGTACTGTAGCAACTGTTTTTTTCCGATCATTTTTAAATCATGATTATTAATATTAAAAAAAATAAATTATTTATTTGAAGTGTGGACAATTATTAATTTTTCTAAACCTCATTTTTCATGAGCATTTATTGAAATTACAAACAATTTTTTTCAAAAGTAGGAACATTTTAACATTTTAGGTTTTCTAATACAAGAGTATTTTAAAATTTAGAAGCTTTTTTATTCTTACAGTTCTGTTTTTATATAAAAATAGAACTTTTTTGAATTTATTAACAAATTTTGAAATAGATTGTTTTTCTAATTTGTGAATAAATTTTGGAAACAAAAACATTTAAAAATTCGAAACTTAAAAAATACATGTAAAAGAACCAGCAAAAACCATCAAAATAAACAAAACGGACCTGAAGTGGTCAGAAACCTTCTAGAATGTTCACAAAACTGGATGCACCAAACATGCCGGCCCATATACATCAGTACCTTAATCCGTCAATGGGCTCTACCTGGGCACGTGTGCTTTGTTGATGAGAGCAATTAATTAGCGAGTACTTCTTGAAGAGCCCCCGCAAGGGTTATTTTTGGTGGGCTGCAGGCGCGCCACTTGGCACGCTCTCAACCGCTGCCACGTGTCGTGTGCTTGGCGCTCCTTCTGAATTTTTTCTATTTTCCGGTACATGCTCTCGGTTTGTAGATGTTTTCTTGTTTTTTTTTACTTTTCGGGTTTTCCTTAAGTTTTTGACAAAAAAATGTGTGAAAAACTTGTTTTTTCTTTCGTGAGAGGCATATATTTACTTTTCGTGAAGGCACGAATTTGCTTCCGCGATAGGCGCACTCATGCCTCTTAGAAAAAGAAAAAAAACACATTTTGTTTTTTTCCTTCCATGAAAGGAATTAATTTATTTTTCATAGAGGCATGGATTTTCTTCGCCGTGCCTCTCAAAAAAGGGGGAAAATGATTTTCTTTTATTTTTACTTTTACAAAGGGCACATTGAAAGAACATGCGGTGCCCCCATGTTTGGTTTTGGTAATTAATGACAATCTCTATGGACTAATGGTTGCCTTGAGTTATATTTGAAGGTTTTGTCCATAGGCTTTTCTTGGAGTACATGTGTTGGTTTCAAGGAGAGTTTGTGTCGACCAAGGTGCTATTCAAGGAATTACCTAAAGATTGGTCTTGTGAGAGGTTGATCAAGACTAAGTTAAAGAGTGAATCAAGTTGATCAACCCACAAAGCGTAGAAGATGTACCGAGAGGGATCAAGTGATCCCATGGTATGGTAAGCATTGTCAATTACGCTTGATGTACTAACCCATGGTCTTCGTGAGAGTTCTTTGTGGGGTTAGGTTGCGGTGTGCAAGTTCAAGTGGAGTATCACGAAGAGATCAAATGCTTGAAGATGCGCGGAAAAGTAGCTCACCCATAGTAGAGCATGGGGGAGCAATCAACTAGTCTTCATCGACTCAACACAATCAAGAAAGGTTGCGGTGTGCAAGTTCAAGTGGAGCATCACGAAGAGATCAAATGCTTGAAGCTTGCCGTCCATTGTGGTGACGATGGACTCATGAAGATGTGCGGAAGAAAGGCTCACCCATAGTGGAGTATGGGGGAGCAATCAACTAGTCTTCATCGAGCCAACACAATCAAGAAAGGTGGTCCAACTTGAGGGAGTCAAGATCGTCATCATCTAGCTCAAGTGGACCATGTGCAAGGCAAAGGTTTGCCCTTGGTAGGTTTTCTATTTTACCGGTCTCATGATGGTAGTTGGGAGACCGGGTTATAGGATCGATTGCCGTACTATCAAGGGGGGCTCTCGATGAGTAGCTTGATCGTATCGTTCGCTGAGAACTCAAACCATTGCATCCTTGCATCATCTTTCTTGGTTCTTGTTTGGTTCTCTTTGTGAGTCTTAGAGCTTATGGTCATCTTGATGACAAGCTTGAGTTCATCGAAAACGGAGTTCGCATGCATCTTCTATGATGTTTTCGATGTTGGAGGTTTTGCCGGTTCGTCTCGGTTGGAGGTTTCACTCCTCTATTTGTTGGCATACCTCCCCTGCCTCTTCTTACTATAACCAGTCGCTGTTTTGATGCTACTCGTCGTCTTGCTTTCAACAAGCTTGAGTTTGCTCAATTCGGAGCTCATATGCAGAAGTTATGGCAGTTCTGGTTTTCTGGAGTATGGTTTTTCTCCTGGACCCAGCGGTAGTACCGCGGTCCACAGCGGTAGTGCGGCTGAGACTCCCTAAGCGGTAGTACCGCTCCCGGAGCGGTAGTACCGCTCCCCGGAGCGGTAGTACCGCTGGGTGGCCTCAGCGGCAGTACCTCTGCGGTTCCGTGCTACTACCGTCCTGTCACTGCGTCTGTAGCGGTAGTACCGCTCCTCGGAGCGGTAGTACCGCTTGCTGGGCTCAGCCGCAGTACCGTGGTGGCATGGTGCTCCTTTCCGCTTCGATTCTTGCGCGCATTTTCTCGTGTCGGGTTTTGCGGTACTAGCTGCGGCAGTAGTGACGGTAGTACTGCTTGAGAGCGGTAGTACCGCTCTACCTCCGCGGTAGTACCGCCCTGGGCCCCTGCCCCAGCCCTTCTCTTCTGGCGCGGTAGTACCGCTGAGGGTGAGCGGTAGTACCTCTTGAGGGCGGCAGTACCGCTCTACCTCGGCGGTAGTACCGCTCTCTGCGGGGCTGTGTGGGGGATAACGGTTGGATTTTCCCCCTCCTATAAAAGGGGGTCTTCTTCCCCATTGAACCTAACCTTTTTGAGCTCGTGTTCTTCCCCCATTGTTGACCTTCTTCGAGCTTGCTAACTCTCAATTCCTCCATGGATTCTTGCTAGTTTTTGAGGGAAAAGAGAGAGGAGATCTAGATCCACATTTTCACCAATCACTTTCTCCTCTATGTGAGGGGAACCCCTTGGATCTAGATCTTGGAGTTCTTGGTGTTCTCTTTCTTGTTCTTCCTCTCATTTTCCTCCCTAGCATTAGTTGCTTCGGTGGGATTTGAGAGAGAAGGACTTGGGCACTCCGTGTGCCCTTGCCATTGCATTTGGTGCATCGGTTTGAGTTCTCCACGTGATACGTGGAAGTTACAAGTTGAGAAGCTTATTACTCTTGGGTGCTTGGTACCCTTGAGCTTGTTCCTCTTGGGTGCTTGGGCGCCCTAGACGGTTGTTGGTGTTCGGAGCTCAATCATTGTGGTGTAAAGCTCCGGGCAAGCGTCGGGGTCTCCAATTAGATTGTGGAGATCGCTCCGAGCAATTTGACGGGTACCGGTGACCGCCCCCAAGGGTTGCCAAAGTGTACGGGTTCGGTGACCGCCCCCAAGGGTTGCCATTTGTACGGGTTCGGTGACCGCCCTCAAGGGTCCCTTAGTGGAATCACGGCATCTTGCATTGTGCAAGGGCGTGAGGAGATTACGGTGGCCCTAGTGGCTTCTTGGGGAGCATTGTGCCTCCACACCGCTCCAAACGGAGATTAGCATCCGCAAGGGTGTGAACTTCGGGATACATCGTCGTCTCCTCGTGCCTCGGTTATCTCTTACCCGAGCCCTTTACTTATGCACTTTACTTTGTGATAGTCATATTGTTTCTTGTCATATATCTTGCTATCACATAGTTGCTTATCTTGCTTAGCATAAGTTGTTGGTGCACATAGGTGAGCCTAGTTGTTTTAGGTTTTGTGCTTGACAAATTAACCGCTAGGTTTATTCCGCATTTGTTCAAGCCTAAACCGTAATTATTTTAAAACGCCTATTCACCCCCCCCCCCTCTAGGCGACATCCACGATCTTTCACACATATTTACTTCTCATGAAGGCATGAATTTGCTTCCACGAGAGTCACAATCATGCCTCAAATAAGAAAAAAACACGTTTTCGTTTTTTCCTTCAGCGAGAAGCACATATTTACTTCTCATGAAGGCACGGATTTGCTTCCGCAAGAAGCACACTCGGAAAAGGGAAAAACACGGTTTTTTTCTACGAGAGACGCATATTTGCTTCTTGTGGAAGTAAAGATTTGCTTCTGCGAGAGGCACATTTGTGCCTCTTTGAAAAGGGAGAAACGTGCTCCCGGTTCAGTTTTTTGCCTGTTTTTTATGAAGAAAAAAATTCGTCGAAACCTATCAAAATGAGATTTAGTTTTGAAGATCTCGGTGCAAGGAATCCAACGATAAAATGATTTGAGATTTGTATGCATGATTGTAGAGATAAAATGTTTTGAATAAACAAATCTCGGTGGGAGTGACTTTTCCTCGGTTTCGAATCAAGGGACAAAGATAGATCCTCAGTAATAGCAAAGGGAATTGCCTTGCTTTTGAACATTCATGTGCATATATTTTCATTAGATGTGCAATCGAAATCAGTAGGAAAGAAACTTTCATCCCTAATTTCCACTAAAATGGAATTAGCAATACCTTTGCTTTTAGTTTGAATTCATGAACCCTGTTTCTAGTGGCGAGTAACTACTACGAAAGGTACGAAAAAGGGGAAAGGCAAAGCACATGAAAGAAGAATATATTCAATACTGGTGAAATAATGAAAAAGTAAAAGTGACTGAGATGCGAGGGAACAACTTTTGTTTCACACTTCCGAAAAGACCACCTATTTGTTTATTTACCAGGTTCATCACGAAATCATAAATAAGCTCGACCAAGGATTGCCATGCATTTTGCACTAACTTTCCACCTCCCTTTTTTGTAACAACAAAAAACAGAAAAACGACCAAAACGACAGTGAGCAGCATATACAAAGCTATATTTGTAAATGAAAAATAACAGTTACCCACATTGAGATCAATTATTGGGTAAATGGCAAATTGATCCAATGGCGTCTCAGTCCGGGCACCAGGCAGATTCTAGATCAAATTCTGAATTTCACCACGCACTTTAATAGCATTGTAGATGCTCTGCCGGGTACCAGCAGATTCTGGATAAAATTATCCATTCCACCATGCGCTTGAATAGCATTGTAGATGCTCTGTCAAGTTTCGCCGCTCAAATACGTTCGTATTTGAGTGGCTAATACTCCCTCCGTTTTAAAATATTTGTCTTTTTAGTGATTTCAAATGGCTACTACATACGTATGTATATAAACATATTTTAGAGTATAGATTCATTCATTTTGCTCCGTATGTAGTCACTTGTTCAAATCTCTAGAAAAACAAATATTTAGGAACGAAGGGAGTATGATGCTTCAATCTTGCTCACGTGTTGTATGAAAATTTAGATAATTATTGATTAGAGTACTCCTCAATTAGTGATTTTAGTGATTCAAGGAATCACTAAAACGTAAACGCTTTGAGGCGGCAATCGCCTATGCGGGTTGTAACCAGCAAACGCACAGCACACCTGCACACATTGAGCCCGCCAATTGATGGCACGGGCGCCTGTGTTTTCTTTTCATTGTGTTTTTTGGGTGTTTTTTGCTATTTTTTATTTTTTAAAGAAACATTCGAGCATGCAATTTTAAACAATGTACACATACTTGAATGTCCGCAAATTCGGGCTTATTATGAAAAAAAATGTTTGTATTGAAAAAATGTTCACGATTTGGAGAAATATTTGTGAATTTGATTTTTTTCGTGGATTCAGGAAAACATGTTAAAAAATTCAACAAATGCTTGTCAACTCAAAAAATTGTTCATGAATTTAAAATATGTTTGTGAGTTCGATTTTTTTCAAGACTTTAAAATATGTTCATGATTTCCAAAAATTCATGAAATTCAAAATATGTTCGCGAGTTCAAAAAATGTTGACTAATTTAAATAATGTTGAGACATTTTTAAAAAAGTTCATGAAGTTCAAAAAATCTTCTTGAGTTCGGAAAATGTTCACTAATTAATTTTGTTTTCGAAACAATTCGTAAAAATGTCCACAAATTCAATAACTTCCCGAATTAAGAAATGTTGATGATGTTTAAAATATGTTCACTAATTTTCAATAAAATGTTAGCACATTGAGAACAAATGTTCAAAAATTCAGAAAACGTTCATGTGTCTGAAACAAACGTTCACGGATTTTAATATTATTCTTGAATTTAAAATAATGTTCACAAATTTGAAAATCATTCACTTTTTTGGAAAATTTCGTTCATTAAAAATTGTCGTGATTAAGACTAGGACAGCGTCGTTGTTACATTCAGCTGATTCCGTGCCTTCTACTATTTTTAGGACCACCATAGTAACATCCTCACCATAGACCCCCCAATGGCATTGGAAAAAGGCGAGATCACTGTTGCAACATAAACCATACAGTGCAGCTGTATCAGGTCGTGCAATGTCTTGTAATGACATTGTACTGTAGCAACTGTTTTTTTATTTTGATCATTTTTTAAATCATGACTATTAATATTTTAAAAATAAATTATTTATTTAAAGTTTGGACAATTGTTAATTTTTCTAAACCTCATTTTTCATGAGCATTTATTGAAATTACAAACATTTTTTTCAAAAGTAGGAATATTTTAACATTTTAGGTTTTCTAATATAAGAGTATTTTAAAATTTTGAAGCTTTCTTATTCTTACAGTTCTGTTTTCATATAAAAATAGAACTTTCTTGAATTTATTAACAAATTTTGAAATAGATTGTTTTTCTAATTTGTGAATAAATTTGGAAAACAGAAACATTTTAAATTTCCAAACTTAAAAAATATATATAAAAGAACCAGCGAAAACCATCAAAATAAACAAAACGGACCTGAAGTGGTCAGAAACCTTCTAGAATGTTCACAAAACCGGATGCACCGAACATGCCGGCCCATATACATCAGTACCTGAATCCGTCAATGGGCTCTACCTGGGAACGTGTGCTTTGGTGATGAGAGCAATAGCGAGTACTCCTTGAAGAGCCCCCGCAAGGGTCATTTTAGGTGGGCTGCAGACGCGTCACTTGGCACGCTCTCAACCGCTGCCACGTGTCGTGTGCTTGGCGCTCCTTCTGAATTTTTTTTCTATTTCTTGGTACATGCTTTCCGTTTGTAGATGTTTTTGTGTTTTGTTTTACTTTTCGGGTTTTCCCTAAGTTTTTAGAAAAAAAACCAAAAAATGTGTGAAAAACTTGTTTCTTCTTCCGCGAGAGGCACATATTTACTTCTCGTGAAGGTACGAATTTGCTTCCGCGAGAGGCGTACTGATACCTCTTAGAAAAGGAAAAAAAAATACATTTTTATTTTTCCTTCCATGAGAGGAATAGATTTATTTTTCATGGAGGCACGGATTTTCTTCTCCGTGCCTCTCAAAAAAGGGGAAAATCATTTTCTTTTATTTTTACTTTCACGAGGGGCACATATTTACTTCTCATGAAGACATGGATTTGCTTTCGCGAGAGTCACAATCATGCCTCGAAAAATAAAAAAACACGTTTTCGTTTTTTCCTTCCGCAAGAAGCACATATTTACTTCTCATGGAGGCACGGTTTTGCTTCCGCGAGAAGCACACTCGAAAAAGGGGAAAACAAGTTTTTTTTTCTATAAGAGACACATATTTGCTTTTTGTGGAGGTAAAGATTTGCTTCTGCGAGAGGCACCTTTGAAAAGGGAAAAAACGTGCTCCCGGTTCAGTTTTTTGCCTGTTTTTATGAAGAAAAAAATTCATCGAAACCTATCAAAATGACATTTAGTTTTGAAGATCTCGGTGCGAGGAATCCAACGATAAAATGATTTGAGATTTGTATGCATGATTGTAGAGATAAAACGTTTTGAATAAACAAATCTCGGTGGGAGTGACTTTTCCTCGGTTTCGAATCAAGGGACAAAGATAGATCCTCGGTAACAGCAAAGGGAATAGCCTTACTTTTGAACATTCATGTGCATATATTTTCATTAGATGTGCAATCGAAATCAGTAGGAGAGAAACTTTCATCAATATATTTCCACTAAAATGGAATTAGCAATACCTTTGCTTTTAGTTTGAATTCATGAACTTTGTTTCTAGTGGCGAGTAACTACTACGAAAGGTACGAAAAAGGGGAAAGGCAAAGCACATGAAAGAAGAATATATTCAATAATGATGAAATAATGAAAAAGTAAAAGTGGCCGAGATGCAAGGTAACAACTTTTGTTTCACACTTCCGAAAAGACCACCTATTTGTTTGTTTACCAGGTTCATCACGAAATCATAAATAAGCTCAACCAAGGATTGCCATGCATTTTGCACTAACTTTCCACCTCCCTTTTTCGTAACAACAAAAAACAGAAAAACGACCAAAACGACAGTGAGCAGCATATACGAAGCTATATTTGTAAATGAAAAATAACAGTTGCCCACATTGAGATCAATTATTGGGTAAATGGCAAATTGATCCAATGGCGTCTCAGTCCGGGCACCAGGCATATTCTAGATCAAATTCTGAATTTCACCACGCGCTTTAATAGCATTGTAGATGCTCTGCCGGGTACCAGCAGATTCTGGATAAAATTGTCCATTCCACCATGCGCTTGAATAGCATCGTAGATGCTCTGTCAAGTTTCGCCGCTCAAATACGTTCGTATTTGACTGGCTAATATGACGCTTCAATCTTGCTCACGTGTTGTATGAAAATTTAGATAATTATTAATTAGAGTACTCCTTAATTAGTGATTTTGGTGATTCAAGGAATCGCTAAAACGTAAACGCTTTGAGGCGGCAATCGCCTATGCGGGTTGTAACCAGCAAACGCATACCACACCTGCACACATTGAGCCCGCCAATTGATGGCACGGGCGCCTGTGTTTTCTTTTCATTGTGTTCTTTTTGGGGGTTTTTGCTATTTTTTATTTTTAGAGAAACATTCGAGCATGCAATTTTAAAAAATGTACATATATTTTAATGTCCGCAAATTTGGGATTTTTATGAAAAAAATGTTTGTATTGAAAAAATGTTCACGATTTGGATAAATATTTGTGAATTTGAATTTTTTTCGTGGATTCATGAAAACATGTTAAAAAATTCAAAAAATGCTTGTCAACTCAAAAAATTGTTCATGAATTTCAAAAATGTCTGTGAGTTCGATTTTTTCAAGACTTTAAAAATATGTTCATGATTTCTAAAAAAATCATGAAATTCAAAATATGTTTGTGAGTTCAAAAGATGTTGACTAATTTAAATAATGTTATAAAGTTTGAGAAATGTTGACACATTTAAAAAAAAGGTCATGAAGTTCAAAAAATCTTCTTGAGTTTGGAAAATGTTCACTAATTACTTTTGTTTCCAAACAATTCATAAAATGTCCACAAATTCAATAACTTCCCAAATTAAGAAATGTTGATGATGTTTAAAATATGTTCACTAATTTTCAATAAAATGCTAGCACATTGAGAACAAACGTTCAAAAATTCAGAAAACGTTCATGTGTCTGAAACAAACGTTCACGGATTTTAATATTATTCTTGAATTTAAAATAATGTTCACAAATTTGAAAATCATTCACTATTTTGGAAAACTTCGTTCATTCAGAATTGCCGTGATTTGAGAAAAGTTTAGCAACTAAAAAAAGTTTTCGTATTTGAGAAAATAAATAAGAAAAACAGAAAAGGAAGCAAAGTGACAAAGAAAAAAGAAGAAGAAAGCAGGAAAAAAAAGTAAACCTGCAGAAAAAATGCAGACACAGAGTAACTGGCCGGCGCATTCGCTCGGGCGGGGGTGCGCCTTTGGTCGCTATCCCATGACCCATGCGGGAAATAGTGTCTGCCCTTTAGGCGCTTGTATGCCGCGAAGCTGTTTCATTGGTCAGCGGTGAGCGGTCTACCAATTAGGAGGATGAGAACCGCCAACGATTGCTTGCTTGTTATCACCAGTCTGAAGGAGGGAAACTGGGGAAGCCATGCTCCGGTCACTCATGAAATTCATGCTCGGACAAAGGATTCCAACGAAGTTCAGTTTTGTCACGAGAAGAGAGAAAGCAAAAGGGAGGCCAGCCGGCCGATACGTCTGACTTCTACGGCCGCTGGACGGAGCAGGGATTCATGTAAATCTAGTCGTGTGATTCAGTTTCAGAGTCTAAACAAAAGCTAAACAACCGAGCAGCTGATCAACGAAACCGTACGTGTGATGCCATGGTCAGTGGAAGAATCTGACCGACCAGGCAAGGTTACCACATTACAACCAGAGATTCCACCAGTGCCCCTACGTTTACACAGCAAAAGTAGAATCGGTACCCCTTTCAAATGGCTTGTTTCATCGATCCTTGCACGCCCGCGAACTGTTCAAGATTGTCGGTGTTGGTTCAGTATAATAAAATCAGATTTGCACGCGCTCAAGATCGTGTGGTAGGTCAACCATGCACATCGCCTCACCTGCAGAGCGCCCTCCTGTACGGTCGTGTGTCTTGGAAAAGGTCGTGAGAGACCATGACTCCTGCGCGATGATTTCATATCGCTGGAGCTGCTGCTCTAGGAGTGAACATATCATTCGCCAAGGAATAACATGAGTTTACTTTCAGAAAAAAAAGTAGGTAGCAGCCTGAACGCTTCTGTCCGTACACATGGATCGTCGTGAGAAATCGAATGGAGGTCAGAACAGAAGCCTCTTAAGCCTTGCATGATGGCCGTTTTTCAGGTCAATCCAGGTGTAAATTACGGACCTGAAAAAGACGCATTGTTTCTGAAAATCCCTGATTTTTTTTTTGAAACGTCACCGGGGGGCAGAAAAAAACTGCCCACCTGAATTTTCATATAATTAGCTCAAAAGAGCCTGGCATACAAGAGCGAGGGAGGGAGGTAGGTGTAGGGGAAGGCCCCGACACCGTCACCACACATCCACGGGGGGCTGGGAAACCAGGATAATTACAGCAAGGCAGCGAAACGCTGCACCCACGATTCTAAGATAGTTTTACAAATAGTGCGGGAGCATCTCCATCTCCAAAGAGAGACATCGGTAGCAATGCAGCGCACCACTTCGAGGGGAGGGAGGTCTTGATTGCGGAGCACCTTGGCGTTCCTGCTCTTCCAGATGTTCCAGAGGATCGCGATGCAGACGGTGGACCGCAGGCGGGGGGGATCGGGCAGGCCCGAACACGAGGTGCAGCAGAGGGTCTCGATGGACTGGGCGGTCGTTGCCCCCGGAGTAACCAGGGCCCAAACGGCGCCGGCGTGTGCACATCCGAACAGCAGGTGTTCTAATGTTTCTTCCTGTCCACAGAAGACACAGGCGGCCCCGTCAATGATGTGTCTCCGATGGAGCAGGGCAGCACAGGGGAGGCGCTGGCGGTGACATAGCCAAAGAAAGAATTTGCATCTCCCAGGGGCGAAGCTGCGCCAAGTGGTGGGTGCGAAGGTGTCCGTCTCGTGCACCGCCATGGCAGCTCGGTACGCCCCTCTTGCCGTGAACGTAGTCCCGCAGGGGCGGAGAGAGCGGACATCCTGCACGCCGGGGCGCAGGGTCACCCCTCCAAGCTCCCCCCTGAGGCGAGTGAGTTCAGAGCAAGCAACGGTAGAGAGCCGGGGCCGCAGATGGGAGTCCAGCCCCTGGAGGGCAGCGGCAACATTCATGTTGGGGCGCACCGAGTGCGAGAACAGCGCAGGAAACCGGAGCTTGAGCGTAGACTCACCCAGCCAAAGATCACACCAGAAGGCAGTGTTTTCCCCGTCTCCCACCACGCACGCGGTGCGCTCACGAAAAAGCGGCAGGAGCGCCAAGAGGGATTTCCAGGTGGGGGTATCGAGACGGCCGGCGTCGCCCAGATCGCGCCCCCGGCCCACCCATACTGGGAGGAGAACCATGTCTGCCACCCGGCGTTCGAGGGGGCATGGGTCTTGGCGAGCAGCTTCATCAGCAAACACTGGTTCTGCAGCCTCATATCCCGGACACCAAGACCGCCCCGGTTGCGAGGTTTGCAGACCTCCGACCAGGCAATTTTGCATTGAGCTCCGTTAACTGTGGAGTCGTTAGTCCAGAAGAAGGCTCGGCACTTCTTCTCAAAGCTGGCGTGGGTGCCTTCAGCCAATTGGATGGAGCCCATGGCGTACGTGGGTAGGGACGTGAGGACCGCGTCGACCAAGGTCCATTTTCCAGCAGAGGACAGCAGCAAACCGCACCACCCAGCAAGCCATTTGTCTACCCTTGCGATCAGCGGAAGGTGAAAATCCCCGATTGAATTGTCTCAACACAACTCCTTAAAGGGGCACAGTATCCGTCTATGGACTGGTCCGGTCTTGTCCAGGTACAGTGATACGGGAACCGGCCATTCAACCATCCTCCACGATCATATTGTGTATGATCACACAACATGTTATCACCTTCTACAAAGTCTTCGGATCTCATATTTTTGCAGGTCCTCAAATAACTATATTTTTACATAAAACAAATTGCATAGGAGTAGTTTTAGTCCCCGAGGGTTGGTTCCGAGGTTCAGGACTTGCAAGCTAGCGGTCTACCGATGGCGAGTGGGGTGGGGGGGGGGGCAGGAGGCTCGCATCCCCAACCCAGTCGCGACGGTCCCAAATCATCTGAGGGAGGGGCGCGGGCTGGAGGCCCGCCCTGCTCTCTCACCGCGGGGCAGCCCTGGTCTGCACGATGGGGACCGCGGGCAGGAGGCCCGCATTTCCCTTTCTCCGACGTCGTCTCCACACCCCGTTGTTGTTTGGGGGGGGGAGTGGGACTATTGAGCAGGTGGCTCCACAATCTCCTTCTCCTACCATTGTAGCTAGGGTTGCTCGCTCGACCACGTCTTACCCTTCTTCACCGGCAATTAGGGAAGGGCGTCGGAGTGGGGAGCACTCACCTCGGGAGAGGACTACGGAGGAGCTCGTCGCCTTCGGTGGGATCCCATATCTGGTTACGGCTGGCAGGCGTGTCAGCAACCGGATCCAGGACCAGCTTGATGCTGATGACTTGCAGTTAGCGCGCGCCAAGAGGGCGGACATGCTTCGAGATGTCGAGGCAACTACAAGTATGTCTTTTGATAAGAGTTGTTCAATTATGCATTTCACCAAGCATGAAATAATTGATAAGGTAAACGACTTAGGAATAACTTTGGGCTCAAATGAAAAAGAGGTAGCGAAATCTGTTAATGATCTATTGGATTTAGAAGCAGAGCGGGCCTCTGAAATAATTCAGGACCTCACATCAGTTAAACCTATGAATGATGATGACGTGAACAACTTAGGAATTGTAGCACTTGAAAACATTTGTAATAATCTACTGCCTACTGAAGGAGGCCGAAGATGAGGAGGGGTTGGAGATCATGGACACTATAGAGCCTCTAGTGATGGAGCGCACTGTCTCGTTTTCTGATCCTACGTCCCCGAAGGGTGATTGGGAGAAGCCCAAGCGATCCTGGAAAAGGAAAATTTATCCTACTTCGATGGTTCGTAGAAGTGCTAGGGTTAAGCTTAAGAAAAAATAATTCCATGATGACTTATGAAAGGAATCTTTTGAAATAGCAGAGATCTAGCTGACTTGGCTAAACGAAGGTTCTTGGCTAAAACAACGATAGAGCAACAATTAGATTTTATTGCGCTTTTGAAAACACGATGAGATAATTTTACCTCATGGTTTCTTGGAACTCTGTCCGGGGGAACTGATTTTGATTGGCACGTCTTACCTCCTAGAGGAAGATCTGGTGGGATCTTACTAGGGGTTCGGTGTGAAACACTTGAGGTCCTTAACGTGGTTCGGGGATATTTTACTGTCAAGTTTCGGGTGAGATCAAAATTGGATGGTTTCCGATGGTCTCTCGTAGCTATATATGGGGCAGCTCAACCTGAACTTAAACTAGATTTTTAGCCGACTTGGTGCGTATCTGTGGAGATGAGACTCTACCAATCCTAGTCGGTGGTGGCTTTAATATAATTCGGAGGAGAGATGAAAAGAACAATGACAATTTTGATGTACGTAGGGCTATGATGTTTAATATGATTATCGAGAGTCTCAATTTGAGAGAAATTGAGCTCACCGATGGACAATTTACATGGACCAATTCGTTGCCCACTCTGACTTATGAGAAGTTGGATAGGGTACTTGCTAGTGTGGAATGGGAACAAAAATATCCTTTGGTGTCGATTCATGCGATGCAGAGAGCGATCTCGGACCATACACCACTGCTGTAGACTCGGGAGAGGCTACACACATTATGAACATAATGTTTTCTCTTTCGAACTCAGCTGGTTCGAGAAAGAAAACTTCTTGGAGATCATTGCACGCAAATGGGCAACTCGTGTTAGTGGAAGAACTAGTATTGAGAGATGGCAAAACAAAATCAGGCATTTGAGACAGTTTTTGCGAGGTTGGGCCAGAAACGAGAGTGGAATATACTAACAAGAAAAAGAACGACTTACTCGGCTGATTGAAGCTTTAGATTTAAAGGCTGAAAGTAACCTACTTACAGTTGATGAGCAAAACTCCAAGTCCGAAGCCGAGCAAGGCTTACGAGCTCTTCTTAGAGAAGAGGAGCTCAAGTGGGCATTGCGTGCTAAAGTGCTTAAGGTTGTTCAAGGGGACGACAATACACAATTTTTACATATGATTACGAATGGCAAACATAGGAAGAAGAAAATCATTCAGCTTGAACAAGACGAGGGGACAATTATAGGGCATGAGAACCTGAAAGCGTATATCTCTAGTTACTATAAACAACTGTTTGGGCATCCGAAAGCAAGTACGGTGGCTCTAGACGAATCTGTTATTGGAGATATCCCTCAGCTCTAGGTAGAGGAGAACGATAATTTAGCCGCACCGTTTACTGAAAAGGAGGTTATGGATGCAATCTCACAAATGAAACCGAATAAAGCACCAGGACGAGATGGGTTTCCAGTTGAATTCTATAAGAAATGTTGGCATATTATTAAGGATGATCTCATGCCTATGTTTCATGATTTCTTTAACGGTCATTTGGAGCTGTATCATCTTAACTTTGGCATGATTAAGTTGTTGCCAAAGAAAGAAGAGGCAGTTCGAATTAAACAATTCAAACTCATATGTCTTCTTAATGCGAGTTTTAAAATCTTCACAAAGGTGGGTACCAATAGATTGACACAGATTGCTCGTTCAGTGGTACAACCGAGCCAAACATCGTTCATGCCAGGGCGACATATACTTGAAGGGGTGGTCGTTTTGCATGAAACGCTACATGAAATTCATTCGAAGAAGCTAGATAGGGTTATCTTCAAAGTGGATTTCGTGAAGGCATATGATAAAGTTAAGTGGCCTTTCCTCCAGCAGGCAATGCACATGAAAGGTTTTACTGAGGTCTGGCGGAACCAAGTGGGTTCTCAAGTCCAGAAGGGTAGTGTCGGAATCAAGGTTAACGATGATATATGTTATTATTTTTAGACACACAAGGGTTTGAGACAAGGAGATTCCATGTCTCCTCTCCTGTTCAATATAGTGGCCGATATGTTGGCCATTCTTATTGGTAGGGCCAAGCAGCATGGTCAAGTGGAGGGGTTAGTTCCTCATCTGATTGATGGAGGAGTATCCATCCTACAGTATGCTGATGATACTATCTTATTCATGGAACATGACATTGCTATGGCGCGCAATATGAAACTTATATTATGTCTCTTCGAACAATTGTCTGGTTTAAAGATAAACTTTCACAAGGGCGAACTGTTCTGCTTCGGGAAGGCTAAAGACGAACAAGACACTTATAGACAATTGTTTGGATGTGCATTAGGTTCTTTACCTTTTAGTTATTTGGGCATACCGATACACCACCATAAGTTATCCAATAAAGAACGGAAATGTATCGAAGATCGAATAGAAAAAAAGCTTAGCTGCTGGAAGGGCAAGCTTATGTCTTATGGAGGTCGGCTAGTGCCGATTAACTCGGTATTGACTAGTATGCCGATGTTCCTACTATCGTTCTTTGAAATTCCGAAAGGGGTATGGAAGCGACTTGATTTCTTCAGATCTCGGTTCTTTTGGCAGTCAGATGAGGCCAAGAGGAAATACAGTCTCACGCGATGGGATATCCTTAGCCGATCAAAAGACCAGGGCGGTCTCGGTATTGAGAACTTAGAAATCAAGAATAAGTGCCTTATGAGCAAATGGCTCTACAGGTTAGAGACAGAGCCAGAGAACATGTGGGCACAGATTTTGCGTAATAAGTACTTACAGTCGAAAACGCTCGCTCTGGTTACCATGAGACCAACCGACTCGCCCTTTTGAAAAGGGCTTATGAGAACGAAGGACCTGTTCTTTTGTAGGGTCAAATTCTTGGTTGGCAATGGGATGTCAACAAGGTTTTGGGAGGATACTGTTGGAAATATGCCCTAGAGGCAATAATAAAAGCATTATTATTATATTTCCTTGTTCATTATAATTGTCTTTATTCATGCTATAATTGTGTTATCCGGAAATCGTAATACATGTGTGAATAACAGACACCAACATGTCCCTAGTAAGCCTCTAGTTGACTAGCTCGTTGATCAACAGATAGTCATGGTTTCCTGGCTATGGACATAAGATGTCATTGATAACGAGATCACATCATTAGGAGAATGATGTGATGGACAAGACCCAATCCTAAACATAGCATAAAGATCGTATAGTTCGTTTGCTAGAGTTTTGCAATGTCGAGTATCTTTTCCTTAGACCATGAGATCATGTAACTCCCGGATACCGTAGGAGTGCTTTGGGTGTACCAAACGTCACAACGTAACTGGGTGACTATAAAGGTATACTACGGGTATCTCCGAAAGTGTCTGTTGGGTTGACACGGATCAAGACTGGGATTTGTCACTCCGTATGACGGAGAGGTATCACTGGGCCCACTCGGTAATGCATCATCATAATGAGCTCAAAGTGACCAAGTGTCTGGTCACGGGATCATGCATTACGGTATGAGTAAAGTGACTTGCCGGTAACGAGATTGAACGAGGTATTGGGATACCGACGATCGAATCTCGGGCAAGTAATATATCGATTGACAAAAGGAATTGCATACGGGGTTGATTGAATCCTCGACATCGTGGTTCATCCGATGAGATCATCGTGGAGCATGTGGGAGCCAACATGGGTATCCAGATCCCGCTGTTGGTTATTGACCAGAGAGTCGTCTCGGTCATGTCTACATGTCTCCCGAACCCGTAGGGTCTACACACTTAAGGTTCGGTGACGCTAGGGTTGTGAAGATATGTGTATGCAGTAACCCGAATGTTATTCGGGGTCCCGGATGAGATCCCGGACGTCACGAGGAGTTCCGGAATGGTCCGGAGGTAAAGAATTATATATAGGATGTGCAGTTTCGGCCATCGGGACAAGTTTCGGGGTACCCGGTATTGTACCGGGACCACCGGAAGGGTCCCGGGGGTCCACCGGGTGGGGCCACCTATCCCGGAGGGCCCCATGGGCTGAAATAGGAGGGAACCCAGCCCATAGTGGGCTGGGGCGCCAGCCCCCCCAAGGCCCATGCGCCTAGGGTTGGGGGGAACCCTAAAGGGGGCGCCCCCTTGCTTGGGGGGCAAGCCCCCCACCCCTGGCCGCCGCCCCCCTGGTAGATCCCATCTACCAGGGCCGGCGCCCCCCCTGGCACCCCTATATATAGTGGGGGAGAGGAGGGACTTGATGCCCACGCCTTTGGTGCTTCCCTCTCTCCCTGTTACATCTCTCTCTCTCGTAGTACACGGCGAAGCCCTGCTGTCGTGACGCCCTGCATCCAACACCACGCCGTCGTGCTGCTGGATCTTCGTCAACCTCTCCTTCCCCCTTGCTGGATCAAGAAGGAGGAGACGTCTCCCGTCCCGTACGTGTGTTGAACGCGGAGGTGCCGTCCGTTCGGCGCTGGTCATCGGTGATTTGGATCACGTCATGTTCGACAACATCAACCTCGTTCTAACGAACGCTTCCGCTCGCGATCTACAAAGGTATGTAGATGCATCTCGTGACTCGTTGCTAGATGAACTCCTAGATGATCTTGGTGAAACGAGTAGGAATTTTTTTGTTTTCTGCAACGTTCCCCAACAGTGGCATCATGAGCTAGGTCTATGCGTAGTTCTTCTTGCGCGAGTAGAACACAATTCGTTGTGGGCGTGGATTTGTCAACTTTCTTGCCGCTACTAGTCTTTTCTTGCTTCAGCGGTATTGTGGGATGAAGCGGCCCGGACCAACCTTACACGTACGCTTACGTGAGACCGGTTCCACCGACTAACATGCACTAGTTGCATAAGGTGGCTGGCGGGTGTCTGTCTCTCCCACTTTAGCTGGAGCGGATTCGATGAACAGGGTCCTTATGAAGGGTAAATAGAAGTTGACAAATCACGTTGTGGCTTTCACGTAGGTAAGAAAAACGTTCTTGCTAGAACCCTAATTCAGCCACGTAAAACTTGCAACAACAATTAGAGGACGTCTAACTTGTTTTTGCAGCAAGTGGTTTGTGATATGATATGGCCAAAGTTGTGATGAATGATGAATGATCTATATGTGATGTATGAGATGTTCATGCTATTGTAATAGGAATCACGACTTGCATGTCGATGAGTATGACAACCGGTAGGAGCCATAGGAGTTGTCTTTATTCTTTTATATGACCTGCGTGTCATTGAGAAACGCCATGTAAATTACTTTACTTCATCGCTAAACACGTTAGCCATAGTAGTAGAAGTAATAGTTGGCGAGCAACTTCATGGAGACACGATGATGGAGATCATGATGATGGAGATCAAGGTGTCAAGCCGGTGACAAGATGATCATGGAGCCCCAAGATGGAGATCAAAGGAGCTATGTGATATTGGCCATATCATGTCACGTTTATTATTTGATTGCATGTGATGTTTATCATGTTTTGCATCTTGTTTACTTAGAACGACGGTAGTAAATAAGATGATCCCTCATAACAATTTCAAGAAGTGTTCTCCCCTAACTGTGCACCGTTGCTAAAGTTCGTCGTTTCGAAGCACCACGTGATGATCGGGTGTGATAGATTCTTACGTTCACATACAACGGGTGTAAGACAGTTTTACACATGCAAAACACTTAGGGTTAACTTGACGAGCCTAGCATGTGCATAGACATGGCCTCGGAACACAGAAGACCGAAAGGTCGAGCATGAGTCGTATAGAAGATGCGATCAACATGAAGATGTTCACCGACGTTGACTAGTCCGTCTCACGTGATGATCGGACACGGCCTAGTTAACTCGGATCATGTAATACTTAGATGACTAGAGGGATGTCTAATCTAAGTGGGAGTTCATTATATAATTTGATTAGATGAACTTTATTATCATGAACATTAGTCTAAAAAATATTTTACAATATGTCTTGTAGATCAAATGGCCCACGTAGTCCTCAACTTCAACGCGTTCCTAGAGAAAACCAAGCTGAAAGACGATGGTAGCAACTATACGGACTGGGTCCGGAACCTGAGGATCATCCTCATAGCTGCCAAGAAAGATTACGTCCTACAAGCACCGCTAGGTGAAGCTCCCGTCCCATAGAACCAAGACGTTATGAACGCTTGGCAGACACGTGTTAACGACTACTCCCTCGTTCAGTGCGGCATGCTTTACAGTTTAGAACCGGGGCTCCAAAAGCGTTTTGAGAGACATGGAGCATATGAGATGTTCGAAGAGCTGAAAATGGTTTTCCAAGCTCATGCCCGGATCGAGAGATATGAAGTCTCCGATAAGTTCTTCAGCTGTAAGATGGAGGAAAATAGTTTTGTCAGTGAGCACATACTCACTATGTCTGGATTACATAACCGCTTGTCTCAGCTGGGAGTCAATCTCCCGGACGATGCGGTCATTGACAGAATCCTCCAGTCGCTTCCACCAAGCTACAAGAGCTTTGTGATGAACTTCAACATGCAGGGGATGCAAAAGACCATTCCTGAGGTGTTTGCAATGTTGAAATCAGCAGAGGTAGAAGTCAAGAAGGAACATCAAGTGTTGATGGTCAATAAAACCACTAAGTTCAAGAAGGGCAAGGGTAAGAAATCTTTCAAGAAGGACGGCAAGGAAGTTGCCGCGCCCGGCAAGCAAGCTGCCGGGAAGAAGCCAAAGAATGGACCCAAGGCCGAGACTGAGTGCTTTTATTGCAAGGGAAGCGGACACTGGAAGCGGAACTGCCCCAAATACTTAGCAGACAAGAAGGCCGGCAAAACAAAAGGTATATGTGATATACATGTGATTGATGTGTACCTTACCAGTAATCGTAGTAGCTCTTGGGTATTTGATACCGGTGCAGTTGCTCACATTTGTAACTCACAGCAGGAACTACGGAATAGGCGGAGACTGGCAAAGGACGAGGTGACGATGCGCGTCGGGAATGGTTCCAAAGTCGATGTGATCGCCGTCGGCACGCTACCTCTTCATTTACCTACGGGATTAGTTTTAAACCTCAATAATTGTTATTTAGTACCAGCTTTGAGCATGAACATTGTATCGGGATCTCGTTTAATACGAGATGGCTACTCATTTAAATCCGAGAATAATGGTTGTTCTATTTATATGAGAGATATGTTTTATGGTCATGCTCCTATGGTGAATGGTTTATTCTTTATGAATCTCGAACGTAATGCTACACATGTTCATAGTGTGAGTACCAAAAGATGTAAGGTTGATAATGATAGTCCCACATACTTGTGGCACTGCCGCCTTGGTCACATAGGTGTCAAACGCATGAAGAAGCTCCATGCAGATGGACTTTTAGAGTCTCTTGATTATGAATCATTTGACACGTGCGAACCATGCCTTATGGGTAAAATGACCAAGACTCCGTTCTCAGGAACAATGGAGCGAGCAACCAACTTATTGGAAATCATACATACTGATGTGTGCGGTCCAATGAGTGTTGAGGCTCGCGGTGGCTATCGTTATGTTCTCACCCTCACTGATGATTTGAGTAGATATGGATATGTTTACTTAATGAAACACAAGTCTGAAACCTTTGAAAAGTTCAAGGAATTTCAGAGTGAGGTTGAGAATCAACGTGACAGGAAAATCAAGTTTCTACGATCAGATCGTGGAGGAGAATACTTGAGTCATGAATTTGGCACACACTTAAGAAAATGTGGAATAGTTTCACAACTCACGCCGCCTGGAACACCTCAGCGTAACGGTGTGTCCGAACGTCGTAATTGCACTCTATTAGATATGGTGCGGTCTATGATGTCTCTTACCGATCTACCGCTATCTTTTTGGGGCTATGCTTTAGAGACTGCTGCATTCACTTTAAATAGGGCTCCGTCAAAATCCGTTGAGACGACACCGTTTGAATTATGGTTTGGAAAGAAACCTAAGTTGTCGTTTCTAAAAGTTTGGGGATGCGATGCTTATGTCAAGAAACTTCAACCTGAAAAGCTCGAACCCAAGTCGGAAAAATGCGTCTTCATAGGATACCCAAAAGAAACTATTGGGTATACCTTCTACCTCAGATCCGAAGGCAAGATCTTTGTTGCCAAGAATGGATCCTTTCTAGAGAAAGAGTTTCTCTCGAAAGAAGTAAGTGGGAGGAAAGTAGAACTTGATGAAGTATTACCTCTTGAACCGGAAAATGGCGCAACTCAAGAAAATGTTCCTGAGGTGCCAGCACCGACTAGAGAGGAAGTTAACGATAATGATCAAGATACTTCTGATCAAGCTCCTACTGAAATTCGAAGGTCCACAAGGACACGTTCCGCACCAGAGTGGTACGGCAACCCTGTCTTGGAGATCATGTTGTTAGACAACGGTGAACCTTCGAACTATGAAGAAGCGATGGCGGGCCCGGATTCCGACAAATGGCTAGAAGCCATGAAATCCGAGATAGGATCCATGTATGAAAACGAAGTATAGACTTTGACTGACTTGCCCGTTGAACGGCGAGCCATAGAAAATAAATGGATCTTTAAGAAGAAGACAGACGCGGATGGTAATGTGACCATCTATAAAGCTCGGCTTGTCGCTAAGGGTTATCGACAAGTTCAAGGGGTTGACTACGATGAGACTTTCTCACCAGTAGCGAAGCTAAAGTCCGTCCGAATCATGTTAGCAATTGCCGCGTTTTACGATTATGAAATATGGCAAATGGACGTCAAAACAGCATTCCTTAATGGTTTCCTCAAGGAAGAATTGTATATGATGCAGCCGGAAGGTTTTGTCGATCCTAAGAATGCTGACAAGGTGTGCAAGCTCCAACGCTCGATTTATGGGCTGGTGCAAGCATCTCGGAGTTGGAACATTCGCTTTGATGAGATGATCAAAGCGTTTGGGTTTACACAGACTTATGGAGAAGCCTGTGTTTACAAGAAAGTGAGTGGGAGCTCTGTAGCATTTCTCATATTATATGTAGATGACATACTTTTGATGGGAAATGATATAGAACTCTTGAACAGCATTAAGGCCTACTTGAATAAGAGTTTTTCAATGAAGGACCTTGGAGAAGCTGCTTATATATTAGGCATCAAAATCTATAGAGATAGATCGAGACGCCTCATAGGTCTTTCACAAAGTACATACCTTGATAAGATATTGAAGAAGTTCAATATGGATCAATCTAAGAAGGGGTTCTTGCCTGTGTTACAAGGTATGAAATTGAGCTCAGCTCAAAGTCCGACCACGGCAGAAGAAATAGAAGAGATGAGTGTCATCCCCTATGCCTCAGCCATAGGTTCTATTATGTATGCCATGCTGTGTACCAGGCCTGATGTAAACCTTGCCGTAAGTTTGGTAGGAAGATACCAAAGTAATCCCGGCAAGGAACACTTGACAACGGTCAAGAATATCCTGAAGTACCTGAAAAGGACTAAGGAGATGTTTCTCGTTTATGGAGGTGACGAAGAGCTCGTCGTAAAGGGTTACGTCGACGCTAGCTTCGACACAGATCTGGATGACTCTAAGTCACAAACCGGATACGTGTATATTTTGAATGGAGGGGCAGTAAGCTGGTACAGTTGCAAGCAAAGCGTCGTGGCGGGATCTACATGTGAAGCGGAGTACATGGCAGCCTCGGAGGCAGCACATGAAGCAATATGGGTGAAGGAGTTCATCACCGACCTAGGAGTCATACCCAATGCGTCGGGGCCAATCAAACTCTTTTGTGACAACACTGGAGCTATTGCACTTGCCAAGGAGCCCAGGTTTCACAAGAAGACAAGGCACATCAAGCGTCGCTTCAACTCCATTCGTGAAAATGTTCAAGATGGAGACATAGAGATTTGTAAAGTACATACGGACCTGAATGTAGCAGATCCGTTGACTAAACCTCTCCCTAGGGCAAAACATGATCAACACCAGAATTCTATGGGTGTTCGATTCATCACAATGTAACTAGATTATTGACTCTAGTGCAAGTGGGAGACTGTTGGAAATATGCCCTAGAGGCAATAATAAAAGCATTATTATTATATTTCCTTGTTCATTATAATTGTCTTTATTCATGCTATAATTGTGTTATCCGGAAATCGTAATACATGTGTGAATAACAGACACCAACATGTCTCTAGTAAGCCTCTAGTTGACTAGCTCGTTGATCAACAGATAGTCATGGTTTCCTGGCTATGGACATAAGATGTCATTGATAACGAGATCACATCATTAGGAGAATGATGTGATGGACAAGACCCAATCCTAAACATAGCATAAAGATCGTATAGTTCGTTTGCTAGAGTTTTGCAATGTCGAGTATCTTTTCCTTAGACCATGAGATCGTGTAACTCCCGGATACCGTAGGAGTGCTTTGGGTGTACCAAACGTCACAACGTAACTGGGTGACTATAAAGGTATACTACGGGTATCTCCGAAAGTGTCTGTTGGGTTGACACGGATCAAGACTGGGATTTGTCACTCCGTATGACGAAGAGGTATCACTGGGCCCACTCGGTAATGCATCATCATAATGAGCTCAAAGTGACCAAGTGTCTGGTCACGGGATCATGCATTACGGTACGAGTAAAGTGACTTGCCGGTAACGAGATTGAACGAGGTATTGGGATACCGACGATCGAATCTCGGGCAAGTAATATATCGATTGACAAAGGGAATTGCATACGGGGTTGATTGAATCCTCGACATCGTGGTTCATCCGATGAGATCATCGTGGAGCATGTGGGAGCCAACATGGGTATCCAGATCCCGCTGTTGGTTATTGACCAGAGAGTCGTCTCGGTCATGTCTACATGTCTCCCGAACCCGTAGGGTCTACACACTTAAGGTTCGGTGACGCTAGGGTTGTGAAGATATGTGTATGCAGTAACCCGAATGTTATTCGGGGTCCCGGATGAGATCCCGGACGTCACGAGGAGTTCCGGAATGGTCCGGAGGTAAAGAATTATATATAGGATGTGCAGTTTCGGCCATCGGGACAAGTTTCGGGGTACCCGGTATTGTACCGGGACCACCGGAAGGGTCCCGGGGGTCCACCGGGTGGGGCCACCTATCCCGGAGGGCCCCATGGGCTGAAATAGGAGGGAACCCAGCCCATAGTGGGCTGGGGCGCCAGCCCCCCCAAGGCCCATGCGCCTAGGGTTGGGGGGGAACCCTAAAGGGGGCGCCCCCTTGCTTGGGGGGCAAGCCCCCCACCCCTGGCCGCCGCCCCCCTGGTAGATCCCATCTACCAGGGCCGGCGCCCCCCTGGCACCCCTATATATAGTGGGGGAGAGGAGGGACTTGATGCCCACGCCTTTGGTGCTTCCCTCTCTCCCTGTTACATCTCTCTCTCTCGTAGTACACGGCGAAGCCCTGCTGTCGTGACGCCCTGCATCCAACACCACGCCGTCGTGCTGCTGGATCTTCGTCAACCTCTCCTTCCCCCTTGCTGGATCAAGAAGGAGGAGACGTCTCCCGTCCCGTACGTGTGTTGAACGCGGAGGTGCCGTCCGTTCGGCGCTGGTCATCGGTGATTTGGATCACGTCGTGTTCGACAACATCAACCTCGTTCTAACGAACGCTTCCGCTCGCGATCTACAAAGGTATGTAGATGCATCTCGTGACTCGTTGCTAGATGAACTCCTAGATGATCTTGGTGAAACGAGTAGGAAATTTTTTGTTTTCTGCAACGTTCCCCAACAGATACGTGGTTAGGAGAGATGTCCTTGGCCGTACAATATCCCACCCTGTATAACATTGTGCAACGTAAGGAGGATTATGTAGGCACCATTCTACATACGATTCCATTAAATATTCAATTCAGACGAGCGTTAGTTGGTGAGCGATGGACTGCATAGATGCACTTGGTTCGGAGATTGATAGATGTTCAACTCTCCGACCAACCGGATTCGACACAATGGAAATTAGCTAAGAGTGGGGTATTTACGGTAAAATCTTTTTATATGGATTTGATTAATTCTGGCCCAATCTCGAGATCGTTGCACATTTGGAAGATTAAGGTTCCTTTGCGCATTAATTTTTTTATGTGGTTTGTCCACAAGCAAGTAATTCTCACCAAGGACAACTTAATCAAGAGGCGATGGGTAGGTAGTTCATGGTGTTGCTTTTGTGATCATGATGAAACAGTACAACATTTATTCCTTGAATACCCACTCGCCAAATTGCTTTGGAGAAAGATTCATATTGCTTTCAACATTAATCCTCCAGTTGACATTGCATCGCTGTTTGGAACGTGGTTAACTGGGGCTGAACATACTACTGCGGCTCGTATTTAGATTGGAATATGTGCGCTTATGTGGGCCATATGGAACTGTAGAAATGATTTGATATTTAACAGACAACACAATTTAACTTTCTTGCAGGTCATCTTCAGAGCTACCGTTTGGATTCGTACGTGGTCTTTACTCACTCCTACGGAATCCAGGGAGCCTTTGATTACTGGGTGCAACCAGTGAGAGATGGTAGCATGGGCTATATTCAACCGGTTCGAATGACGGTCGCATAACAGGATAGGAGTCTAGAAAGCTTATCCTGCATATTGTCATACCAGTTGTGATTGTCAGCATGTACTTTTATTTTTTGTTTCAATCCACTTGCGGGCTGTAATACTTTGATGACTTTGTGATACTTCACGAACTTTTAAAAAGATGGCTGCATGCATCATTATGATGCAGAGGCCGCGGGGTACACCTCCATTTCCAAAAAATAGGAATAGTTTTAGTTGTCAAAATTTTAGCACGCACACTTCACCAAACACTTGCCGGGAGTGGTGACCCTCACAGATGACATCGCAGGGGCTGATGGTACCTGCACGGCGTACGAACGAGAAAAAGAACGGCTGCGTAGGCAAAGCAGGGTGGCGATCCAATGGAGCGGCGAAGGTCTGACAAGTATTTGGCAGGCGGACGGGTGATAAAGCGGCGACGGCTGCCTAGGAGAAATGGAGCGGTTGAAAAACACCCTGAAAATGGTGGAGGAGCTGTCTAAATGTACCCACCTCATATTTTCGAGGCCCGACTATGAAATAGGTACAATTTGTCCAACGACTACAATAAAATAAAAGAAGCATTTACAAGAGAAGTCATTTTAATTCGGATATAATGTCATAAGCATCAAAATATGTAACTTCATTAACAATTAATGTCTTAATACAACATGCATATTTGATTATAGTTACATCATCGTTGCCGCAACTCATTTTCTTGATTGTATATGCTTCGGGAAAAAACCTTAGGTCTAGTTTCCCACATCGGTTGATAGTGTCAATCCGTGATGTGTTCCCTCTTGGGGTGTCATCTTGGAGTTGGTTCCGGTTGGAGGGATCTTGTTGGTGGTCGGCGGCGACTTGTGGCAATCGCATTGGAGCTGAGCGAAGATGGGGTCACGGTATGGTTGTGGTTGTCGATTCTTTGGGTGTTCACAGGATCGCTGAGGTTTGTTTGTTGTTGTGGAGTCAGAGTTGTGATCGTGGAATCCAAACAGAGACAATGGCCGAAGATGCGGTGGTCCGCTTGGTGTTCTTCGCAACACCAATCTAGATATTTCTCCTTTGCAGCTTCCCTCTGCACCGGAGCTACCTTCCCATTGGTGCATGAGGCTGACTAGAGGTTCTTATTACGGATGCATGTCTCTATTGCAGCGAGGGCTTCATGGCGGCTGTCAATGACGGAGTCGAAGTGGCTAGCTCGCGTAGAGGAGTGATAGCGCTATGGTGCTATTTTGGTGTTTTTTTTTCTTGGCCGTGTGTGTGGTGTCTCTTTTTGTGTGCTAGGTCGACCGATGACGCCCCTAATGAAGATGGTCATAACGATTTTCTCCGATTTACGCATAGTAACTGACAAGTCCCTAGATTTTTAATAAATCGGGTCCCAAGGGACCGTTTTATTATTAAAATATTTACATAAATTAAGTTTACTTGGTGACCGAAATGCCTTTTACTTTGAGTCCTTTGCAAGCATAGACGACCCTATGTACCCGAATCGTCACTGGAGCAAACAGACGAAATTGCGCGTTATTTTAGGAGAAGTATCCGCTCGCTAGCTTATATACTTCCGGATGAAGAGTAAATTCAAATAATAATAATAACAGATTCAGAAATTCCTGATTTCTTTCTGACAAACATTAAGGCTTTTCGGTTGCTTGCAAAGTTTCATCATAAAATTACATTTATGGAAGCCTTGGCAAAAAACAAAATGCTCTAAAAATGATACTTTTGAAAGCATTTTTGAGCTTTGATTTTATATTATTTTTGCCACAACTTCCACTAACGTGATTCCGTGATGAAGTTTTTACAAACACTCGAAACATTCCTTAAAGATTGCCCCAAACACTTTCAGATTTTTTTTGAAAATTTTCCTTTTTTTTTATTTTACCGGTATGCCAGGAGCATTTGGGCTCGAGCTGGGAAACGTGTTTTCGGTTATTTTTCTTTTAACACAGTACATTATTTTCGGTTATTTTCAACCTTCTTACCGGACACGATCAAAGTGGGGCTACTGTGTAAGATTGGTGAGACCATTTGTGAGCCCAGAAATTAGAGTGTGCTGGACTCCCTTGTGTGGATCATTACTCATTAGTGTTTGTCACATTGTTGCAGCGGTTTTTAATCCAATCTAGTACTCCTTCCGTTTTTATTTAGTTCACATATTAGCTTTGGTCAAAGTCAAGCTTTACAAACTTTGACCAAATTTATATACAAAAATATTAAGATATATAATAACAAATCAACAACATTAGATTTATTATTAAATATACTTTCACATCGTATAGATTTATTATGATAAATGTCTATATTGTTTTCTATAAACTTGGTCAAATTTTACGAAGTTTGACTTCAGTCAACTCTAATATGCAGAGTAAATAAAAACGGAGGAAGTACAACCATTTAACTAGGTATTACCAAGAGCTGGGGAGTTCTGTCGAAATTAATGATGCCGGTTGAGAAGACAAAGTTGAGTTGTTACACCTATATAGTAGACCAAACAAAACTGCCCTCTACTGTCATTACCTTTTCTTCCTGCGCCTTTTGTATTTGTTTCAACCTTTCGGTGAGAGGCCTGCCTCGTAATGTCAGCATCACCTCGAGTTAAACCATCTAAAGTATTAAAATCTTGTTAGTCGGTTTCAAAACATAAATAAATCTTGTTAGTCTGAAGAGATGTACGTATTTGCATTGTCTTTTGTGTCGTCTAAGGCGATAACATCGTTGCGCTTCTCCTTGTCGACTGAGATATTATGAAATTTTGTAAGAGGATTATTGGTATGATGCGGAGTGCCTGCATAGTTAACAAGCCGACAGCCGTTCAACATCACAGCATGCATTATTTTTCTCGAGGATTGAAGTAGTGGAATACATGGCATCTAGTCATCAGAGATGTGCTGCTTCCATTGTACTATCTAAGAGACTGTAGACAGTCCATGGCTTTGACAAGGCTGACGCAAGGGTTCTTGTTTACAGGAAGGAAAACATCACTGACAGATGACTTGGATTCAGACTGATATATTTCCGTTGATTGAGAAATTAATGAAAAGGGGTGAGAGCCCGGTTGGAAAAAAAAATCACTGACAGATGACGGTACGCACTTCCAACAAAGACCACAGGAAACCGCCCGCAGATTTCTGATCTACCCACAAGTTCAGGCACCTTGTTTATTTATCGATAAGCAATGTGGCTCGTCTGATTGTGATATTCCGCTCACATCCTCTTCGAACGATTCCTTTCACTTTGGTTTGCTTGCTTTCTTGGGTGAATCACAACACGGTCCGCACTTCTCTTTTCTGATGAGAGGACATTCCAGGCTCTACCAACTTTTACAGTTTGCTTGCTGGTGCTGCCCACCAACAATTTAACGGACAGTTTTTTTTCTCAAAAAGGAGGCATAAGATTTGCCACTATTAAGTAGCGGACAGTTAATGATACTAGCATTGCCTGCAAATTCGAACTGCAGAAACCTGATGAAATAGGTAGCCCCAGGGAATTCGGATTTGGGACATTAGAGTATCTATAGCCGGATCTCTCAAACTCGTCTCACATGTTCGGATGGGCCATCTGGTCAAGTGTCTGGGTACGATTTTTTGATCCAGACGGGCTTCTTACGGCCCTCAAGTGTCCGGGTTGATCGGCACCCCTCATATTCGGCCTAAATATAGTGTTAATATGGGGGCGTCCGGGCACGCCTGCCATGTCTGACCCGACAGCCCGTCCCCATCTTAAATCGCATCAAATCCATCAAACCCTTCCTCCTTCTCCCGCCGCCCTCCAACCATTCCCGTGTCCGGACCCTCGCCATCCTCCATCCTTGCTCCCAATCCTCACCTCCGGTCCCTATCCACCACCGGAGATGTCGTCTAGCCTGACCCACACCGCCGTGACAGAGACGCAGTCCGCCTTGTCCGTTGGCAGCGTCAATTCATCGGCTGCGACTTGCAAGGCGGAGAACGTCACCCGCAAGTTGCGGCGACACCGGCAACAAGAGAAAGAGATGTTGCAACTCGCACGGAACACGGAAGATGCGAGGATCATGTTGGCGGAGACCCTCTTGGACGAGTATGCGAAGAAGTGGCTTGCAGGCAAGAAGGAGATCAACGCCCGTAGGGACTGCGAGGCAGCGAGCGCGGCTGCGCCCTGGATGCATGTAGAGGAGGCGTCACGGATGCAGGCAGAGCAGGACGCGTTCCGCTTGGAGCAGGCGCCCAGCTAGTGATCCGAGGCTATCCGTCACGCTCGGACATTGATTTTATTTTGCCATGTCCGATTTGTTAAACTATAATTTGTTTTGCTCTGTTTCGAACTTTGGCATTTGAACAATTTGTATCGAGAATCAGAATTTACGTTATGTGGATGTATAGCACAATATTTGAGAAATGAGCGTTTGAGGGACCGGGTTTGCCAAGTCCGGCTTAGATGCTCTTAGGCAATCTCTTGAATTGGTTAAGCGGGTACGACCCTGGCTGGCTGGCGCTGAATTTTCTCGATCGGTTCTAGCTTCCGTCGTGCAATCATTCGTTCAGGGTCAACTGCTTCACTGTGAAGTGTGAACTTCCTGATGTGCGCTGTGTTTGGACTTCCGGGCAAGCAACCTTGCCAGTTCATCTTCATCGTCTCTGGCCAAGCGCCAGCTACTGGAACCACAGTAGTCAGCTCCAACCTAAAGCTTGGTGATAGATGTGCATGGTCGATCGACATGAAAGAGCAACGACGCGGAAGCACGTAGCGTACACCTGCAAGTTACAGGACACGAGTCGTGCCTGAAGACTGAACTGTCATTACGTAGTACACCGTCCATGTCCGTGGCGCTGTGGCAGCAACCACCCACCGGACGAAGGACGATCACGAGACGAGCCAGCACGACCAGACGGCTTTCCTACCGCCAATGATAAGTGGCGCACTCGCGGATATAGCTCGCGCGTCCCATCTCCCGGCCCCCGAGTGCGAGTTCACAGAAGGCGGCATCATGATTGCGTTTCTTCGAGGCTACGGCAACATCTCCACTTGCGAACGAATTACGTAGTGAATTTGCATCTCCAGCTATGCCCGGTACATGCAGTTGACGGTTGGCCGTTGCATCAAGTAATTAATTAACTATTTTTATAAAAAAAAATTAGAAGATGCTTGATACGTTTTAGTCCCATAACTAAAAGTAGTGGGACTAAGGCTAGTCATAGTGGGAGTAACTTAGATAGTAACATAGCGCACCTCGAGATTTTTTTGCTTATGTGACAAGTAATTAATGAGAAGTAGTAACATAATATGTTACTGTAACATAGCGTTTTTCAAGATAACATGAGTCTACAAGCTATTAAATGAGGTCACATATAACACTAGTACTATGTTACTTTGCACTATGAAGATAGTAACTTAGACTAGTGTCATGCATATGACACTAGTCTAAGTTACTCCCCACTATGACCAGCCTAAAACTTGCTAGCATCATCCATGCTTGAATCCAAATACTAAAGAGACTAAAATCAAGTTATTGATCATTTATTATTCTCCAAACCCTCCAATACAGAACTCGCATGCGTTAAAGAAGAGGCATTAAATGAGGAGAGAAAGGGCTAATACATATTTTAGTAGGTTTCCTATGACTAAGAGGGTGCTTGGATACGTTTTAGTCTCATGACTAAAAGTAGTAGGACTAAAACTTGCTAGCCTCACCCATACTTGGATTCAAATACTCCCTCCGTTTTTATTTAGTCCGCATATTACCTTTGGTCAAAGTCAAACTTTATAAACTTTGACCAAGTTTATAAACAAAAATATTAACATATACAATAATAAATCAATACTATTAGATTTATTATTGAATGTATTTTCACATCGTATAGCTTTGTTACGGTAAATGTTTATATTTTTTTATAAACTTGGTCAAACTTTACGAAATTTGACTTCAGTCAACTCTAATATGCAGAGTAAATAAAAACGGAGGGAGTACTAAAGAGACTAAAATCAAGTTATTGAGCATTTATTATCCTCCAAACCCTCCAATCCAGAATTCGCATGTGTTAAAGGAGAGGAATTAAATGAGGAGAGAGAGGGCTAATACATATTTTAATAGGTTTCCTATGACTAAAATTTTTTAACCTCAAGACTAGTGCTAGCCTCTCTTTAGTCAGGGGTGCTTGGAACTTTAGCCTCTAAAAAAGACTATTTTTAGTCATACTAAAAATAGTCCCTTGAATCCAAGCACCCTCTAAAAATTGTTAGCCTCTAAAAAAGACTATTTTTAGTCATACTAAAAATAGTCCCTTGAATCCAAACACCCTCTAAAAATTGTTAGCCTCAAGACTAGTCCTAGCCTCTCTTTAGTCAGAGGTGCTTAGAACTTTAGCCTCTAAAAAAACTATTTTTAGTTAGATTAAAAATAATCTCTTGGATTCAAACACCCTCTTAGAATAGTAAATAAATAAATCCTTGTATAGTGATTGTGCAAGATAGCGTCAACCGCAAAACGAGGTGAGGCCGCCGACGGGCATGTGTCACCGCGATGCATGCGACCTGCACGCGACCAACGTGATGGCCGCTCAACAAGAGGAGGAACCGCGACAGCCGCCAACAGGATGCGTCCAAAGCCGCGGAATTTGCAGCTCACCGCCCACAAGCATTGGCGGCTAGGCGCTGTCATCTGTCCGACACGAATAAACAAAGCGCACAGTGACGCGCCGAAGGCACCGGGGCTGCGGCCAGGCGTGCACCGACGAGGCGCCGGACGCACAGCACGCGGCCACGACGCCTCCCAACCGCCGCGGCTAAGCAACGCCACGCCAGCCACCGGGGCGGTGAGCTGCAGGAGAATCCGCTGAAAAAGCCGCGTTCCCACGGCGACCGTCCGGGCCCCGTCCATGCGAGATCCCGCGCTCCCCCGCGTTCCCACTCGTCCCACCCACTCGCAACCATCCGGCACGGCGCCCACGTAGGATCCCATCCCCACGTCACCGTCCAGCGCGGCGGAAACGTCGGCTGTGGCTTTTGCCCGGACGGTACTGCCACCCCCGTTCGCTCCAAGCCTCCCACTATATATCCGCGCCTCTCAGACCAGCTGCTCACACAAAGACCACCTAATCTCTCTCTCTAATCCGACGGAAGCAGCAGCAGCAGCAGTAGCTAGCGACACACAACAACTACAGCAAGCACACAGCAGGAGGAGGAAGAAGAAGGCTCCATCTATCTATACTCTATAGTTCCACACGCATGGGGAACTGCGCCATCACGCACCAGGCCACGTCGTGGGCGGACGACGGCGAGTGGGAGCTGCCGTCGCCGGGCGACGACGAGGCGCACGAGGAGCGGAGGAAGGAGCACGCCAGCGAGGTGACCATCCGGATCAGCAAGCGGCAGCTGCAGGAGCTGGTGGACAAGAGGGCCGACGACGGCGTCTGGAAGGGCCGGCGGTCGGCGTCGGAGCTTCTGACGGACATCATGAACGCCGGGGAGGTGCACCACCACGTCGACCACTGCAGGGCGGCGCACTGGAAGCCCGCCCTCCAGAGCATCCCGGAGGCGGTGGAGTCGTGACGCTACGCCCAGTGACGCGTCCGCCCCCCGGCCATGGCTCTTGCCGGGTTTGGGTTTCTCGCCTCTTTCTTGGTTGCTTCTTCGCCGTGTCTCACAGCTTTTTGGCGGCCTTTTTGTGCTATTCTTTGGTTTGGATCCAACGAACAATGTATATACTAGTAGGGAAAGTGGTGATGTAAATTGTAAAGTAGATCGATGTTCTTCTGTCCATACGGCTTTTTGTGTGTGGAACAACAACAAACCAAGCATTCTCAGTTGATCTGCTGCTTTGTGTGTGGCACAAACCAAGCATTTTCACTTGATCCGCTGTCCAAAAACACGGTACAGACGAGCTTACCAGGAAGAGGAGGAAGAAGAAACCTACAAGGGACCATAGCCAAACCTGGAAACATATGCGAACAGAAGCGATTCTGTATGCCCTGCAAGGGTGCAAAGCAATGTTGGTTGGTTCAACCCAGAAGCCAAGTTATGTTCCACTCAAAAGAAAAAGAAAAAAAAGAGCCAAGCTATGAATGTGATTATGAATCATTGGGTGTGATCTGCCCTGTAGAGTCGTGGGTACCAATGAAGATTGCATACATGCCTTTTACTCCCTCCACGAGAACCCCGTGCATTAAAAATGGGCATTCTTTGTTCGTTCGCCTGCCGCGAGAGGCATGAATGGCCTGACTCGCTATTATTTTAGGATTTTACGATTTATTAGAAATCACCTCACCTTGTAATATTACAAAAACAGTACGTATTAGAAATACTAGTAGAGTGGACTTCTGACTTCCTTTTGTCTAGTATTTAATCAGGCCACACAATCAATGAGGTTACAACAATCGAAAAAACAAAAATGATAGAGCAAATATGGATTAGGGGGCCAAGTGCTACATTAAAATAGGCTGAGGAGGGCCAAACCTTAAGCAAATAGATGTGTAGCAGTATATTTTTTTTCCTAATTCTGCACTGTTCAGCAATTTGACAACAATTCTTGATGTTAGAGGGGGCCAAGGCACCTGCTGGCGCACCTGTCTCCGTCATTGGTTATCATGGCTCTTGCTTCACAATATGATTCTCACCACTAACGGTCTTCCATGAAGGAGTGGCCGCATCACCTTATCTTTTTTTTGATAAAAGGCGATTTTATTATCTTAGAATGTAGCATTAAGGGGATACAAAACATTATGAGTAACTTTCGGCCTCTGCATAACCGAAATGCACACAGCCAAATCCAAAAGTCTGACAAAAAATATGAAATATAAACCGACATATCGGCAACAGTAAAGTCCTATAGACCGACACTATGCCTATGTCGAAGGTGGTGGTGGATCGATCCGGAGGTTATGCTGCCACCCATGTTGGGAAAAAACCTCCGTAGCCACCTGCTTCAACCGCGTACACACCGCCTTGAACATCGATTGGTGCTCCGATCGTTGTAGCATAGACCACGTATGAAGCGAGTGCGTATAACGGAAAATAACCTGCAGAGGAGAAGCATTTTTTCCATTAAAAACCAAATCGTTTCTATATAGCCAGAGCGACCAAATTAAGGCGTACGCTCCCACCCTTATAAGCGCTTTAAACCTATTTGAAACACCGTCCAACCAGTAACCAAATATATTGGCAACACTTATGGGCGGATATAAATTTGACGCTATTTGGATGATTGACCACGTGCAAACTTGTATTGGAAAAAGAGGTGTTTGATTATCTCGTCATGAGTACAAAAACAACACTTCTTACTCCCTGGCCAGTTGCGTCATGCGAGGTTGTCTTTGGTCAACACAACTCCCTTACGAAGATACCACATGAAAATTTTCACTTTTAGTGCAATCTTGGACTTCCAAATTTTCTTATTATTACTCACTGGTACCTCAGAATGTGTGAGCGCACGATACATATAGTCTACTGTAAAAGACCCTGATGTAGTAAGGTTCCAGCGAAACACATCCCGACCTTGTGTCAGGTTAATCGAATCCAACCGGGACAAAAGATTATGCCATGACATAAGTCTGGGGCCAATCAAATCCCGCCTAAACGAAATGTTCGGCGGGGATGAACTGAGCACGTGCACAATAGTGTTGTTCTCATCGCGAGCAATGTTATATAAGGCTGGATATTGCTCTCTGAGACTGGCATTGCCTAGCCAGATGTCTTCCCAGAATCGAATCTCCGACCCGTCTTTTATCGCGAAAGACCCAAAGCGAAAGAGATGTTTCTTTGCCGCCATTAGGCCAGCCCAGAAGTGCGAGTCACCAGGTTTCCAATATGCCTGGGACACTGCCTTTTGGCCTAGATACTTGTTGCGCAACATGGTTTGCCAAACACCATCCTCAGTAAGAAGTTTGAACAACCATTTACTGAGCAAGGCCTCATTCTTGACCTGTAGGTCATGAATTCCAAGGCCGCCTTGGTCTTTTGGCCTACAAACCATGCTCCATTTGGTCAGCCGATATTTTTTCTTTTCTACATCTCCTTGCCAAAACAATATGGATCTAAAATAATCCAATCTTTGTAGGACCCCTTTTGGGAGTTGGAAGAAAGAAAGCATATAGAGAACCATATTTGTGAGAACGGAGTTAATCAAACCCAGCCGTCCTCCAACTGAGAGCAGCTTGCCTTTCCAACTGCTCAATCGTTTCTCTAGACGCTCCTCTACATGCTTCCACTCCGCAATGGTGAGACGCCGATAGTGGATCGGTATTCCCAAATATTTAATCGGGAATTGGCCATGTGCGCAACCAAACAGGTCAGCATAATCGGCAACCGCCTCAACGGCTTCTCCAAAGCAGAAAAGTTCACTTTTATGAAAGTTAATTTTGAGACCCGACATTTGCTCAAACGCTGAGAGCAAGAGTTTTAGGTTTCGAGCCTTGTCTAGGTCATGTTCCATAAAAAGAATTGTGTTATCGGCGTATTGCAGAATAGAGAGGCCACCATCCACAAGATGTGGCACTACTCCTTCTATCCGGCCGTCCTGCTTAGCACGCTCAATCAGAATAGCCAACATGTCAGCAACAATGTTAAATAACATTGGAGACATGGAGTCACCCTGTCGTAGTCCTTTTTTTGTCTGAAAGTAATGGCCTACATCATCATTGACTTTGATGGCCACACTACCTCCAGTTACAAAATTTTGGATCCACTGACGCCATTTATCGGAGAAACCTTTCATTCTTAGGGCTTGTTGGAGGAAAGACCGTTTGACCTTGTCATAGGCTTTTTCAAAGTCAATTTTGAATACTACTCCACTCATGCTTTTTCGGTGCATCTCGTAAACAGTCTCATGCAAAATTACTACGCCATCGAGTATATTCCTTCCTTGCATGAACGCCGTTTGAGATCGCCGAACAACATGATCAGCTACCGAGTTTAACCTATTTGTGGCCACTTTGGTGAAAATCTTGAAGCTAACATTAAGGAGGCATATGGGTCTGAACTGTTGGATCCGTTCGGCCTCCTTAATCTTGGGCAACAAGACAATCTCGCCAAAATTAAGTCTAAATAGGTCTAGTTGGTCGGCATGAAGACAATTGAACAAATCCAAAAGGTCAGTCTTGATGATATCCCAAAAATTCTGCAGGGAAACCATCTGGCCCTGGAGCTTTGTTATGTTCCATTTGGAACACCGCCGCTCTCACCTCCTCTTCCGAGAATGGTGCCGTTAGGATATCATTTTCTTCTGCCGCGACTTGTGGAATATCATCCGTTCGGGTCTCGTCAAGGGTGAAGTTCCCTTCAACTGACGCTCCAAATAGAAATTTGTAGTACTTGGTGATATACTTCTTGAGCTCCTCCTGTCCTTCGATCCGCCCCTCATCTTATTGGAGACTGTAAATACATTTTTTCCTATGCCGCCCATTGGCGATCAATTGGAAGTATTTTGTATTACTATCACTCATCAAGATGAAGTCAGCTTTGGATCTTTGGTAGTATTTGATCTCCTCTTCTCGCAAAAGACGTGCAACCTTCTCATTAGATTGATTTTTCAGCTCAATCTCTTGTTGAGATAAGGTGCGCGTCTCTGCAATTTTGTCGAGGTCGTCAATAATGGTAGAGAGTCTTTGTTTTTTTATATATCCCGTTGATGTGTTTCGCCCATCCAGTGAGGTGTTTCCTCATGGCCCTTATTTTAAAGTTTCATCTCTGAATAGGCGTACGACCAACATCGGGCTTCTCCCAAACATTCTTGATTATGTCTACAAATCCATCCTGATGCAGCCATCCCAATTCAAATTTGAAAGGGCGACGGACGTTTGGCTTCGTAGAGTTAGAATCCAGAATTATGGGTGCATGATCCGATAACGCCTCGATACGCTCTAGGGCTCGCACGGTTACCAGAGGAAATTTTAGTTCCCATTCGGTGTCCATGAGTACCCTATCGAGTTTCTCGTATGTTGGCACAGATCGGTTATTAGCCCAGGTGAACTCCGCCCCGACATACTGGCCTCCCGAATATTCAAACTGTCTATCACAACATTGAATATGAAAAGGCCAATGAGTGTCGAAGCGGTCATTATTTTTATCTTGCTGGTACCTAAGGATATTAAATTCCCCTCCAATAAGCACTGGATATGGGTTATCCTTAGCCAGGTTCACCAATTCACGAAGGAAGGCCGATTTATGCTCATCTTGGGCAGCCCCATAGACTGCGACCAGGCTCCATGTAAAATTATCAGCTCTGTTTTGTAAGGGAAATTTCATATGAAATTCATCAGTCGAAAAAGCCAACAAGTCCATGGTGGTGGTTTGTATCCCAAGAAGGATTCCTCCAGACCTTCCACGAGCTGGCAGACTATGCCACATGTAGTCGAAACCACCTGATAGGTGATCAAGGACATGCGGGCGGAAGTCACATTTACCAGCCTCCGAAATTGCCACAAAATCCAACCCATGTTCGCGCACACAATCACCGACGCGTTTATGTTTAGCCAAGTCTGAGAGATCTCTGCTATTTCAAAACATGCCTCTCATGTGGAAACTCGGGTCGGTGTTGAACATTTCGCCTTCTTGGGCTGTTTTTGTTTCTTTTTAGAGGAATGCGATTTAGATTTTAGTGAAGACGCTGTGAAGTCACAGAACATGGACCCAGGTCTTGCGTCATCCAAACCAACCTCGGTAACCTCACCAACCAAGTAGGAGACAAGCGGACCATCATATTTGGCATCCGCTTCATCCTCATCCTCGGTTTCGGGGTTAGGTAGGGCACTATTACACTTTGGAGAAACCTTTAAACGGTCAATATCCATATGTTTAAGTGCTCCAACCAAAATATTAATTTCATCATCATTCTTTCCCATGGATATACCAACATTTTTAAGGCTACAGGAAATACGAGTATCCGAAAATGAAAGAAAAGATTTAGCGGGCGAGGTACCTGGTGTGGAGTCCAAATTCCTCGAGGCTTGTCGTTGCATTGCCTTAGCTAGTGAATGTTCATCTGTCGAAGAGGAACCATCCGCGGAGATGGCGTGACAGTTACTACGCCGAAGCGGCGAAGCCAGCCCTCCAGACATAGTACCCATCGGTGTCTTCGGTCGAGCCGTTGGTGTTGGTTGCTGCAAAATCGGCGGGCTCCGATCTGTCCCTAAGGACGGTGAAGAGGGACGTGCCACAGGTCCCACCGGTATGATCGCCACGGGTGCCGGGGCCGAGCCACTCGGACAATCCGCTAATGGACCGAGAGGAACCACAGCAACCGGAGCAGGAGCTGAAGAAGCATCCACGGGTGACATCTTGGAACCTTGCGCGCGGACCGGAGCAGGATCGTCAACATGCCCTACTGGTGGTGCGCCCGTACCCATGACCGGCTGCACGAGCGCAGAAGATGCAGCACTGGCTGGCTGCACTATTGACGGTGCGCCCTCAACCATGGCCGGAAGCACTGCATGCAGGCCACTGTGCGCATGCACACATGCAGCCACACCTGGGTGTGCAGCCGCATCAAGCAGCAAGAGTGCTTCATTTCCTGTAAGGGATGTAGTATCTCCCTGTTGGTCAACTCCAGTACCAGCCGCCATGGTGGTGTCCACATTGAGGTCAGCTCCTGCATCAGTCTGCGAAGGAGCGTCCAATGCGTTCACAAAGCGATTATCAGTCTCCATTGGAATGGTCCCAGCAGATGACGTATTGGACTGAGCAGCACCCCTTTCAGATTTTTTCCCATTTTTGTTCGCATCTTGATCAAGCGAAACATCATCTCGGTTAGCCCCGTGGTCTGGACCATCATCATCGTGCTCCCAAATGCGAGGGATGAAATCATCTTCGGGTATGAAATCGTCCTCCTCAAGCACGAACCGAAGATTGTACCCGTTAAGCTTGACATAAACCCCAGCTGAGACCGAGGCAAGACCTGCACAATCTTCTTTCTTAAACATGTTTAAATTCAGAACCGCCACCTGGATGCACACAATGCCACGACGGCGCAAGCATACCAAGTCAACATCCTGAGTAGCACCGATGACGGATCCCACTGCCCACAAACCAAGAAAGTGACGAAGTGGCGGTGGAACACCAGTTACATGTACCCAAACTGGCTTTAGCGGATTATAAGATGGTCTGACATCTGATTCTGATTTCCATTCACTGATGGCAATTACCACATCATGAGAGTTGAATTTGAAATCAAAAGCAGCAACTCCCTCTAGAACCTCCATAGATGGGAAAGCAACCAGGAATGCATCATTGCCATGGGGAACGGCCTCCCACTTCCAAGGAGTTAGGACCGGGGAAACTTTTGCATGACCCAATCTACCAACTCTTTCTCTAGGCCCCTAAGACCGCCTCTCATCTCTTCAAAGATTGCCCCTTTACTTCGGTCGTCCATCAACTAGTGTTGTCCTAGATGTGTCATGCATTTTTTTGATCCGGTGGATACCTTCTCGTCAATTGATGAATGATGAGAAGGCTGGTAGAAGGATCCTAACAACAATCTATGGAGGCACCTCAACTACCTCCTCGAATGTCATGTGGAATGCATGAAAGGAAATGAACTGTTGTATTTTCAATGGCACAAGAATGACTTAAATCGAGGTGGATCACCTACTCTATGAGGCCTATCATTTAGTCCTTGTGTGATTTAGAACCATGAGTATTTGACACACAATTGTTTTGTTGGGGTTCTGGCATGTTCCTGCCCACGAACATGCCACTTTATACATATTTTTCTCTTCTTAATGAAAAAGATGTGCTGCCATGAATCACTGGATCACTTATATGACCGCTGCCATGAACGCCGGCTATAGGGATCAAATTGGCCTCGGTGTGTGTGGGACAAATTTGGCGAACATGAACACTAACTAAATTGATCCATCTGCTTCCTTGCGCCATGGCCTGAAGAGAACGACACATGGCGGCTGCGGGCTCTCGGGATCTTGCGCTGGCGGGTCCTTCAAGTGGTGCGTGCGGGTGGGCTCCGGTCAAATCCAGCCGGATCTGCCTCCGGCGCCTCTTCTGGCGGCGCGGGCTGGGTGCAGCAGGGCCGCGGGCGGCTGGTGTTGGGGAATGTTGCAGAAAACAAAAAAAATTCTACTCGTTTCACCAAGATCCATCTAGGAGTTCATCTAGCAACGAGTCATCACATGCATCTACATACCTTTGTAGATCGCGTGCGGAAGCGTTCAAAGAACGGGGATGATGTAGTCGAACACGACGTGATCCAAATCACCGATGACCAAGTGCCGAACGGACGGCACGTCCGCGTTCAACACACGTACGGGACGGGAGACGTCTCCTCCTTCTTGATCCAGCAAGGGGGAAGGAGAGGTTGATGATGATCCAGCAGCACGACGGCGTGGTGGTGGATGCAGGGCGTCACAGTAGCAGGGCTTCGCCTATACTACGCGAGAGAGAGACGTAACAGGGAGAGAGGGATGCACCAAAAGCCGTAGCCTCAAGTCCCTCCTCTCCCCCACTATATATAGGGGTGCATAGGGGGGGGGGCGCCGGCCCTAGGAGATGGATCTCCTAAGGGGGGCGGCGGCCAAGGGTGGGGGCTTGCCCCCCAAGGCAAGGGGGCGCCCCCCTTTAGGGTTTCCCCTAACCCTAGGTGCATGGGCCCTTAGGGGGTGGCGCCCCAGCCCACTAAGGGCTGGGTCCCTTCCCACTTCAGCCCATGGGGCCCTCCGGGATAGGTGGCCCCACCCGGTGGACCCCCGGGACCCTTCCGGTGGTCCCGGTACAATACCGGTAACCCCGAAACTTGTCCCGATGGCCGAAACAACACTTCCTATATATAATTCTTTACCTCCGGACCATTCCGGAACTCCTCGTGACGTCCGGGATCTCATCCGGGACTCCGAACAACATTCGGATTACTGCATATACATATCTTCACAACCCTAGCATCACCGAACCTTAAGTGTGTAGACCCTACGGGTTCGGGAGACATGTAGACATGACCGAGACGACTCTCCGGTCAATAACCAACAACGGGATCTGGATACCCATGTTGGCTCCCACATGCTCCACAATGATCTCATCGGATGAACCACGATGTCGAGGATTCAATCAACCCCGTATGCAATTCCCTTTGTCAATCGATATATTACTTGCCCGAGATTCGATCGTCGGTATCCCAATACCTCGTTCAATCTCGTTACCGGCAAGTCACTTTACTCGTACCGTAATGCATGATCCCGTGACCAGACACTTGGTCACTTTGAGCTCATTATGATGATGCATTACCGAGTGGGCCCAGTGATACCTCTCCGTCATACGGAGTGACAAATCCCAGTCTTGATCCGTGTCAACCCAACAGACACTTTCGGAGATACCCGTAGTCTACCTTTATAGTCACCTAGTTACGTTGTGACGTTTGGTACACCCAAAGCACTCCTATGGTATCCGGGAGTTACACGATCTCATGGTCTAAGGAAAAGATACTTGACATTGCAAAACTCTAGCAAACGAACTATACGATCTTTATGCTATGTTAGGATTGGGTATTGTCCATCACATCATTCTCCTAATGATGTGATCTCGTTATCATTGACATCTTATGTCCATAGCCAGGAAACCATGACTATCTGTTGATTAACGAGCTAGTCAACTAGAGGCTTACTAGGGACATGTTGGTGTCTGTTATTCACACATGTATTACGATTACCGGATAACACAATTATAGCATGAATAAAGACAATTATCATGAACAAGGAAATATAATAATAATGCTTTTATTATTGCCTCTAGGGCATATTTCCAACAGTCTCCCACTTGCACTAGAGTCAATAATCTAGTTACATTGTGATGAATCGAACACCCATGGAATTCTGGTGTTGATCATGTTTTGCCCTAGGGAGAGGTTTAGTCAACGGATCTGCTACATTCAGGTCCGTATGTACTTTACAAATATCTATGTCTCCATCCTGAACATTTTCACGAATGGAGTTGAAGCGACGCTTGATGTGCCTTGTCTTCTTGTGAAACCCGGGCTCCTTGGCAAGTGCAATAGCTCCAGTGTTGTCACAGAAGAGCTTGATCGGCCCCGACGCATTGGGTATGACTCCGAGGTCGGTGATGAACTCCTTCACCCAAATTGCTTCATGTGCTGCCTCCGAGGCTGCCATGTACTCCGCTTTACACGTAGATCCCGCCACGACGCTCTGCTTGCAACTGCACCAGCTTACTGCCCCACCATTCAAAATATACACGTATCCGGTTTGTGACTTTGAGTCATCCAGATCTGTGTCGAAGCTAGCGTCGACGTCACCCTTTACGACGAGCTCTTCGTCACCTCCATAAACGAGAAACATCTCCTTAGTACTTTTCAGGTACTTCAGGATATTCTTGACCGCTGTCCAGTGTTCCTTGCCGGGATTACTTTGGTACCTTCCTACCAAACTTACAGCAAGGTTTACATCAGGTTTGGTACACAGCATGGCATACATAATAGAACCTATGGCTGAGGCATAGGGGATGACACTCATCTCTTCTATTTCTTCTGCCGTGGTCGGACTTTGAGCCGAGCTCAATTTCATACCTTGTAACACAGGCAAGAACCCCTTCTTAGATTGATCCATATTGAACTTCTTCAATATCTTATCAAGGTATGTGCTTTGTGAAAGACCTATGAGGCGTCTCGATCTATCCCTATAGATCTTGATGCCTAATATATAAGCAGCTTCTCCAAGGTCCTTCATTGAAAAACTCTTATTCAAGTAGGCCTTAATGTTGTCCAAGAGTTCTATATCATTTCCCATCAAAAGTATGTCATCTACATATAATATGAGAAATGCTACAGAGCTCCCACTCACTTTCTTGTAAACGCAGGCTTCTCCATAAGTCTGCATAAACCCAAACGCTTTGATCATCTCATCAAAGCGAATGTTCCAACTCCGAGATGCTTGCACCAGCCCATAAATCGAGCGTTGGAGCTTGCACACTTTGTCAGCATTCTTAGGATCGACAAAACCTTCCGGCTGCATCATATACAATTCTTCCTTAAGGAAACCATTAAGGAATGCCGTTTTGACGTCCATTTGCCATATTTCATAATCGTAAAATGCGGCAATTGCTAACATGATTCGGACGGACTTTAGCTTCGCTACCGGTGAGAAAGTCTCATCGTAGTCAACCCCTTGAACTTGTCGATAACCCTTAGCGACAAGCCGAGCTTTATAGATGGTCACATTACCATCCGTGTCTGTCTTCTTCTTAAAGATCCATTTATTCTCTATGGCTCGCCGTTCAACGGGCAAGTCAGTCAAAGTCCATACTTCGTTATCATACATGGATCCTATCTCGGATTTCATGGCTTCTAGCCATTTGTCGGAATCCGGGCCCGCCATCGCTTCTTCATAGTTCGAAGGTTCACCGTTGTCTAACAACATGATTTCCAAGACAGGGTTGCCGTACCACTCTGGTGCGGAACGTGTCCTTGTGGACCTTCGAAGTTCAGTAGCAACTTGATCAGAAGTTTCATGATCATCATCATTAACTTCCTCTCTAGTCGGTGCAGGCACCTCAGGAACATTTTCTTGAGTTGCGCCATTTTCCGGTTCAAGAGGTAACACTTCATCAAGTTCTACTTTCCTCCCACTTACTTCTTTCGAGAGAAACTCTTTCTCTAGAAAGGATCCATTCTTGGCAACAAAGATCTTGCCTTCGGGTCTGATGTAGAAGGTATACCCAATAGTTTCTTTTGGGTATCCTATGAAGACACCTTTTTCCGACTTGGGTTCGAGCTTTTCAGGTTGAAGTTTCTTGACATAAGCATCGCATCCCCAAACTTTCAGAAATGACAGCTTAGGTTTCTTTCCAAACCATAATTCATACGGTGTCGTCTCAACGGATTTCGACGGAGCCCTATTTAAAGTGAATGCGGCAGTCTCTAAAGCATAGCCCCAAAAGGATAGCGGTAAATCGGTAAGAGACATCATAGATCGCACCATATCTAATAGAGTGCGATTACGACGTTCAGACACACCATTACACTGAGGTGTTCCAGGCGGCGTGAGTTGTGAAACTATTCCACATTTTCTTAAGTGTGTGCCAAATTTGTGACTCAAGTATTCTCCTCCACGATCTGATCGTAGAAACTTGATTTTCCTGTCACGTTGATTCTCAGCCTCACTCTGAAATTCCTTGAACTTTTCAAAGGTTTCAGACTTGTGTTTCATTAAGTAAATATATCCATATCTACTCAAATCATGAGTGAGGGTGAGAACATAACGATAGACACCGCGAGCCTCAACACTCATTGGACCGCACACATCAGTATGTATGATTTCCAATAAGTTGGTTGCTCGCTCCATTGTTCCTGAGAACGGAGTCTTGGTCATTTTACCCATAAGGCATGGTTCGCACGTGTCAAATGATTCATAATCATGAGACTCTAAAAGTCCATCTGCATGGAGCTTCTTCATGCGTTTGACACCTATGTGACCAAGGCGGCAGTGCCACAAGTATGTGGGACTATCATTATCAACCTTGCATTTTTTGGTACTCACATTATGAACATGTGTAGCATTACGTTCGAGATTCATAAAGAATAAACCATTCACCATAGGAGCATGACCATAAAACATATCTCTCATATAAATAGAACAACCATTATTCTCGGATTTAAATGAGTAGCCATCTCGAATTAAACGAGATCCCGATACAATGTTCATGCTCGAAGCTGGTACTAAATAACAATTATTAAGGTTTAAAACTAATCCCGAAGGTAAATGTAGAGGCTGTTGGGGAACGTAGTAATTTCGAAAATTTTCCTACGCACACGCAAGATCATGGTGATGCATAGCAACGAGGGGGAGAGTATTGTCTACGTACCAACGCAGACCGACTACGGAAGCGATCTCACAACGTAGAGGAAGTAGTCGTATGTCTTCTTCCCGATCCGACCGATCCAAGCACCGTTACTCCGGCACCTCCGAGTTCTTAGCACACGTTCAGCTCGATGACGATCCTCGGGCTCCGATCCAGCAAAGCGTCGAGGAAGAGTTCCGTCAGCACAACAGCGTGGTGACGATCTTGATGTACTACCGACGCAGGGCTTCGCCTAAGCTCTACAACGATATGACCGAGGTGGAATTTGGTGGCAGGGGGCACCGCACACGGCTAAGGAACGATCAACAATGATCAACTTGTGTGTCTATGGGGTGCCCCTTCCCCCGTATATAAAGGAGCAGGGGGAGGGGTTCGGCCGGCCAGGGAGAGAGGCGCAGGGGGAGTCCCACTCCTACCGGGAGTAGGACTCCCCCCCAATCCTATTCCTAATAGGACTCTTCAAAGAGAAGAGAGAAGAGAGGGGGGCCGACCCCTTCTCCTAGTCCTAATAGGACTAGGGAAGGGGGGGAGGCGCGCAGCCCTTGTGGGCAGCCCCTTTTCACTTTTCCACTAAGGCCCAATAGGCCCATTTGCCTCCCGGGGTGTTCCGGTAACCCTCCCGGTATTCCGGTAAAATCCCGATTTCACCCGGAACACTTCTGGTGTCCAAACATAGGCTTCCAATATATCAATCTTTACGTCTCGACCATTTCGAGACTCCTCGTCATGTCCGTGATCACATCCGGGACTCCGAACAACCTTAGGTACATCAAAATGCATAAACTCATAATAACTGTCATCGTAACGTTAAGCGTGCGGACCCTACGGTTCGAGAACAATGTAGACATGACCGAGGCACGTCTCCGGTCAATAACCAATAGCGGGACCTGGATGCCCATATTGGCTCCTACATATTCTACGAAGATCTTTATCGGTCAGACCGCATAACAACATACGTTGTTCCCTTTGTCATCGGTATGTTACTTGCCCGAGATTCGATCGTCGGTATCCAATACCTAGTTCAATCTCGTTACCGGCAAGTCTCTTTACTCGTTCCGTAATACATCATCTCACAACTAACATATTAGTTGCAGTGCTTGCAAGGCTTATGTGATGTGCATTACCGAGAGGGCCCAGAGATACCTCTCCGACAATCGGAGTGACAAACCCTAATCTCGAAATACGCCAACCCAACATCTACCATTGGAGACACTTGTAGTACTCCTTTATAATCACCCAGTTACGTTGTGACGTTTGGTAGTACCCAAAGTATTCCTCCGGTAAACGGGAGTTGCATAATCTCATAGTCATAGGAACATGTATAAGTCATGAAGAAAGCAATAGCAACATACTAAACGATCGGGTGCTAAGCTAATGGAATGGGTCATGTCAATCAGATCATTCAACTAATGATGTGATCCCGTTAATCAAATAACAACTCTTTGTTCATGGTTAGGAAACATAACCATCTTTGATTAACGAGCTAGTCAAGTAGAGGCATACTAGTGACACTCTGTTTGTCTATGTATTCACACATGTATTATGTTTCCGGTTAATACAATTCTAGCATGAATAATAAACATTTATCATGATATAAGGAAATAAATAATAACTTTATTATTGCCTCTAGGGCATATTTCCTTCAGTCTCCCACTTGCACTAGAGTCAATAATCTAGTTCACATCGCCATGTGATTTAGCAACAATAGTTCACATCACCATGTGATTAACACCCATAGTTCACATCGTCATGTGACCACACTCAAAGGGTTTACTAGAGTCAGTAATCTAGTTCACATCTCTATGTGATTAACACCCAAAGAGTACTAAGGTGTGATCATGTTTTGCTTGTGAGATAATTTTAGTCAACGGGTCTGTCACATTCAGATCCGTAAGTATTTTGCAAAATTCTTTGTCTATAATGCTCTGCACGGAGCTACTCTAGCTAATTGCTCCCACTTTCAATATGTATCCAGATTGTGACTTTAGATTCATCTGGATCAGTGTCAAAAACTTGCATTGACGTAACCCTTTACGACGAACCTTTTTGTCACGCCCATAATCGAGAAACATTTCCTTATTTCACTAAGGATAATTCTGACCGCTGTCCAGTGATCTACTCCTAGATCACTATTGTACTCCCTTGCCAAATCAGTGCAGGGTATACAATAGATCTGGTACACAGCATGGCATACTTTATAGAACCTATGAATGAGGCATAGGGAATGACTTTCATTCTCTTTCTATCTTCTGCCGTGGTCGGGCTTTGAGTCTTCACTCAACTTCACACCTTGTAACACAGGCAAGAAACTTTTTCTTTGACTATTCCATTTTGAACTACTTCAAAATCTTGTCAAGGTATGTACTTATTGAAAAACTTATCAAGCGTCTTGATCTATCTCTATAGATCTTGAAGCTCAATATGTAAGCAGCTTTACCGAAGTCTTTCTTTGAAAAACTCCTTTCAAACACTCCTTTTATGCTTTACAGAATAATTCTACATTATTTCCGATCAACAATATGTCATTCACATATACTTATCAGAAATGCTGTAGTGCTCCCACTCACTTTCTCGTAAATACAGGCTTCACCGCAAGTCTGTATAAAACTATATGCTTTGATCAACTTATCAAAGCGTATATTCCAACTCCGAGATGCTTGCACCAGTCCACAGATGGATCGCTGGAGCTTGCACATTTTGTTAGCACCTTTCGGATTGACAAAACCTTCTAGTTGCATCACATACAACTCTTCTTTAATAAATCCATTAAGGAATGCAGTTTTGTTTATCCATTTGCCAGATTTCATAAAATGCGGCAATTGCTAACATGATTCGGACAGACTTAAGCATAGATACGAGTGAGAAAAACTCATCGTAGTCAACACCTTGAACTTGTCGAAAACCTTTTTCGACAATTCTAGCTTTGTAGATAGTAACACTACTATCAGCGTCCGTCTTCCTCTTGAAGATCCATTTATTTTCTATGGTTTGCCGATCATCGGGCAAATCCATCAAAGTCCATACTTTGTTCTCATACATGGATCATATCTCAGATTTCATGGCCTCAAACCATTTCGCGGAATCTGGGCTCATCATCGCTTCCTCATAGTTCGTAGGTTCATCATGATCTAGTAGCATGACTTCCAGAAAAGGATTACCGTACCACTCTGGCGCGGATCTTACTCTGGTTGATCTACGAGGTTCAGTAGTATCTTGTTCTGAAGTTTCATGATCATCATCATTAGCTTCCTCACTAACTGGTGTAGGTGTCACAGAAACAGTTTTCTATGATGTACTACTTTCCAATAAGGGAGCAGGTACAGTTACCTCGTCAAGTTCTACTTTCCTCCCACTCACTTCTTTCGAGAGAAACTCCTTCTCCAGAAAGTTTCCGAATTTTAGCAACAAAAGTCTTGCCTTCGGATCTGTGATAGAAGGTGTATCCAATAGTTTCCTTTGGATATCCTATGAAGACGCACTTCTCCGATTTGAGTTTGAGCTTATCAGGATGAAACTTTTTCATATAAGCATCGCAACCCCAAACTTTAAGAAACGACAGCTTAGGTTTCTTGCCAAACCATAGTTCACACGGTGTCGTCTCAACGGATTTAGATGGTGCCCTATTTAACGTGAATGCAGCTGTCTCTAATGCATAACCCCAAAACGATAGTGGTAAATCGGTAAGAAACATCATAGATTGCACTATATCTAATAAAGTACGGTTATGACGTTCGGACACACCATTATGCTGTGGTGTTCCAGGTGGCGTGAGTAGTGAAACTATTTCACATTGTTTTAACTGAAGACCAAACTCGTAACTCAAACATTTTACCTCTGCGATCATATCGTAGAAACTTTTATTTTCTTGTCACGATGGTTTTTCCACTTCACTCTGAAATTCTTTGAACTGTTCAAATGTTTCAGACTTATGTTTCATCAAGTAGATATCCCCATATCTGCTCAAATCATCTGTGAAGGTCAGAAAATAATGATACCTGCTGCAAGCCTTAATATTCATCGGACCACATACATCAGTATGTATGATTTTCAACAAATCTGTTGCTTGCTTCATTGTTCCGGAGAACGGCGTTTAGTCATCTTGCCCATAAGGCATGGTTTGCAAGCATCAAGTGATTCATAATCAAGTGATTCCAAAATCCCATCAGCATGGAGTTTCTTCATGCGCTTTACACCAATATGACCTAAACGGCAGTGCCACAAATAAGTTGCACTATCATTATTAACTTCGCATCTTTTGGTTTCAATATTATGAATATGTGTATTATTAAGATCGAGATCCAATGAACTATTTTCATTGGGTGTGTAACCATATAAGGTTTTATTCATGTAAACAGAACAATAATTTATTCTTTTACTTAAATGAATAACCGTATTATAATAAACATGATCAAATCATATTCATGCTCAACGCAAACACCAAATAACACTTATTTAGGTTCAACACTAATCCCGAAAGTATAGGGAGTGTGCGATGATGATCATATCAATCTTGGAACTACTTCCAACACACATCGTCACTTCACCCTTAACTAGTCTCTGTTTATTCTGCAACTCCCGTTTCGAGTTACTACTCTTAGCAACTGATCTAGCATCAAATACTAAGGGGTTGCTATAAACACTAGTAAAGTACACATCAATAACATGTATATCAAATATACTTATGTTCACTTTGCCATCCTTCTTATCCGCCAATCACTTGGGGTAGTTCCGCTTCCAGTGACCAGTCCCTTTGCAATAGAAGCACTTAGTCTCAGGCTTAGGATCAGACTTGGGCTTCTTCACTTGAGCAGCAACTTGCTTGCCGTTCTTCTTGAAGTTCCCCTTCTTCCCTCTGCCCTTTTCTTGAAACTAGTGGTCTTGTCAACCATCAACACTTGATGTTTTTCTTGATTTCTACCTTCGTTGATTTCAGCATCACGAAGAGCTTGGGAGTTGTTTCCGTTATCCCTTGCATATTATAGTTCATCACAAAGTTCTGCTAACTTGGTGATGGTGACTAGAGAATTCTGTCAATCACTATCTTATCTGGAAGATTAACTCCCACTTGATTCAAGCGATTGTAGTACCCAGACAATCTGAGCACATGCTCACTAGTTGAGCGATTCTCCTCCATATTTTAGCTATAGAACTTGTTGGAGACTTCATATCTCTCAACTCGGGTATTTGCTTGAAATATTAACTTCAACTCCTGGAACATCTCATATGGTCCATGACGTTCAAAACGTCTTTGAAGTACCGATTCTAAGCCATTAAGCATGGTGCACTAAACTATCAAGTAGTCATCATATTGAGCCAGCCAAACGTTCATAACGTCAGCATCTGCTCCTGCAATAGGTCTGTCACCTAGCGGTGCATCAAGGACATAATTCTTCTGTGCAGCAATGAGGATAAACCTCAAATCACGGATCCAATCCCCATCATTGCTACTAACATCTTTCAACATAATTTTCTCTAGGAACATATCAAAATAAACACAGGGAAGCAACAACGCGAGCTATTGATCTATAACATAATTTGCAAAATACTACCAGGACTAAGTTCATGATAAATTTAAGTTCAGTTAATCATATTACTTAAGAACTCCCACTTAGATAGACATCCCTCTAATCCTCTAAGTGATCACGTGATCCAAATCAACTAAACCATAACCGATCATCACGTGAGATGGAGTAGTTTTCAATGGTGAACATCGTTATGTTGATCATATCTACTATATGATTCACGCTCGACCTTTCGGTCTCTGTGTTCCGAGGCCATATCTGCATATGCTAGGCTCGTCAAGTTTAACCTGAGTATTCTGCGTGTGCAAAACTGGCTTGCACCCGTTGTAGATGGACGTAGAGCTTATCACACCCGATCATCACGTGGTGTCTGGGCACGACGAACTTTGGCAACGGTGCATACTCAGGGAGAACACTTCTTGATAATTTAGTGAGAGATCATCTTATAATGCTACCGTCAATCAAAGCAAGATAAGATGCATAAAAGGATAAACATCACATGCAATCAATATAAGTGATATGATATGGCCATCATCATCTTGTGCTTGTGATCTCCATCTCCGAAGCACCGTCATGATCACCATCGTCACCGGCGCGACACCTTGATCTCCATCGTAGCATCGTTGTCGTCTCGCCAATCTTATGCTTCCACGACTATCACTACCGCTTTGTAATAAAGTAAAGCATTACATCGCGATTGCATTGCATACAATAAAGCGACAACCATATGGCTCCTGCCAGTTGCCGATAACTCGGTTACAAACATGATCATCTCATACAATAAAATCAGCATCATGCCTTGACCATATCACATCACAACATGCCCTGCAAAAACAAGTTAGACGTCCTCTACTTTGTTGTTGCAAGTTTTACGTGGCTGCTACGGGCTTAAGTAAGAACTCATCTCACCTACGCATCAAAACCACAACGATAGTTCGTCAAATAGACTCCGTTTTAACCTTCTCAAGGATCGGGCGTAGTCACACTTGGTTCAACTAAAGTTGGAGAGACAGTCTTCCGCAAGCCATCTATGTGCAAAGCACGTCGAGGGAACCGGTCTCGCGTAACAGTACGTGTAAGGTTGGTCTGGATCGTCTCGTCCAACAATACCGCTGAACCAAAGTATGACATGCTGGTAGGCAGTATGACTTGTATCGCCCACAACTTACTTGTGTTCTACTCGTGCAAATAACATCAAACCATAAAACCTGGCTCTGATACCACTGTTGGGGAACGTAGTAATTTCGAAAATTTTCCTACGCACACGCAAGATCATGGTGATGCATAGCAACGAGGGGGAGAGTATTGTCTACGTACCAACACAGACCGACTGCGGAAGCGATCTCACAACGTAGAGGAAGTAGTCGTATGTCTTCTTCCCGATCCGACCGATCCAAGCACCGTTACTCCGGCACCTCCGAGTTCTTAGCACACGTTCAGCTCGATGACGATCCTCGGGCTCCGATCCAGCAAAGCGTCGAGGAAGAGTTCCGTCAGCACAACGGCGTGGTGACGATCTTGATGTACTACCGACGCAGGGCTTCGCCTAAGCTCTACAACGATATGACCGAGGTGGAATTTGGTGGCAGGGGGCACCGCACATGGCTAAGGAACGATCAACAATGATCAACTTGTGTGTCTATGGGGTGCCCCCTGCCCCCGTATATAAAGGAGCAGGGGGAGGGGTTCGGCCGGCCAGGGAGAGAGGCGCAGGGGGAGTCCCACTCCTACCGGGAGTAGGACTCCCCCCAATCCTATTCCTAATAGGACTCTTCAAAGAGAAGAGAGAAGAGAGGGGGGCCGGCCCCTTCTCCTAGTCCTAATAGGACTAGGGAAGGGGGGGAGGCGCGCAGCCCTTGTGGGCAGCCCCTTTTCACTTTTCCACTAAGACCCAATAGGCCCATTTGCCTCCCGGGGTGTTCCGGTAACCCTCCCGGTATTTCGGTAAAATCCCGATTTCACCCGGAACACTTCCGGTGTCCAAACATAGGCTTCCAATATATCAACCTTTACGTCTCGACCATTTCGAGACTCCTCGTCATGTCCGTGATCACATCCGGGACTCCGAACAACCTTCGGTACATCAAAATGCATAAACTCATAATAACTGTCATCGTAACGTTAAGCGTGCGGACCCTACGGTTCGAGAACAATGTAGACATGACCGAGGCACGTCTCCGGTCAATAACCAATAGCGGGACCTGGATGCCCATATTGGCTCCTACATATTCTACGAAGATCTTTATCGGTCAGACCGCATAACAACATACGTTGTTCCCTTTGTCATCGGTATGTTACTTGCCCGAGATTCGATCGTCGGTATCCAATACCTAGTTCAATCTCGTTACCGGCAAGTCTCTTTACTCGTTCCGTAATACATCATCTCACAACTAACATATTAGTTGCAGTGCTTGCAAGGCTTATGTGATGTGCATTACCGAGAGGGCCCAGAGATACCTCTCCGACAATCGGAGTGACAAACCCTAATCTCGAAATACGCCAACCCAACATCTACCATTGGAGACACTTGTAGTACTCCTTTATAATCACCCAGTTACGTTGTGATGTTTGGTAGTACCCAAAGTATTCCTCCGGTAAACGGGAGTTGCATAATCTCATAGTCATAGGAACATGTATAAGTCATGAAGAAAGCAATAGCAACATACTAAACGATCGGGTGCTAAGCTAATGGAATGGGTCATGTCAATCAGATCATTCAACTAATGATGTGATCCCGTTAATCAAATAACAACTCTTTGTTCATGGTTAGGAAACATAACCATCTTTGATTAACGAGCTAGTCAAGTAGAGGCATACTAGTGACACTCTGTTTGTCTATGTATTCACACATGTATTATGTTTCCGGTTAATACAATTCTAGCATGAATAATAAACATTTATCATGATATAAGGAAATAAATAATAACTTTATTATTGCCTCTAGGGCATATTTCCTTCAGAGGCAGCGTGCCGACGGCGATCACATTGACCTTGGAACCATTCCCGACGCGCATTGTCACCTCGTCCTTTGCCAGTTTCTGCTTATTCCGCAGCCCCTGCTTTGAGTTACAAATGTGAGCAACTGCACCGGTATCAAATACCCAGGAGCTACTACGGACACTAGTAAGGTACACATCAATTACATGTATATCACATATACCTTTTGTTTTGCCGGCCTTCTTGTCTGCTAAGTATTTGGGGCAGTTCCGCTTCCAGTGACCGCTTCCCTTGCAATAAAAGCACTCAGTCTCGGGCTTGGGTCCATTCTTTGGCTTCTTCCCGGCAGCTTGCTTGCCGGGCGCGGCAACTTCCTTGCCGTCCTTCTTGAAGTGCTTTTTACCCTTGCCTTTCTTGAACTTAGTGGTTTTATTGACCATCAACACTTGATGCTCCTTTCTGACTTCTACCTCCGCTGATTTCAGCATTGAAAACAACTCAGGAATGGTCTTTTGCATCCCCTGCATGTTGAAGTTCATCACAAAGCTCTTGTAGCTTGGTGGAAGCGACTGGAGGATTCTGTCAATGACCGCATCATCCGGGAGATTAACTCCCAGCTGGGTCAAGCGGTTATGTAATCCAGACATAGTGAGTATGTGCTCACTGACAGAACTGTTTTCCTCCATCTTACAACTGAAGAACTTGTCGGAGACCTCATATCTCTCGACCCGGGCATGAGCTTGGAAAACCATTTTCAGCTCTTCGAACATCTCATATGCTCCATGTCTCTCAAAACATTTTTGGAGCCCCGGTTCTAAACTGTAAAGCATGCCGCACTGAACGAGGGAGTAGTTGTCAACACGTGTCTGCCAATCGTTCATAACGTCTTGGTTTTGTGGGACGGGAGCTTCACCTAGCGGTGCTTGTAGGACGTAATCTTTCTTGGCAGCTATGAGGATGATCCTCAGGTTCCGGACCCAGTCCGTATAGTTGCTGCCATCGTCTTTCAGCTTGGTTTTCTCTAGGAACGCGTTGAAGTTGAGGACTACGTGGGCCATTTGATTTACAAGACATATTGTAAAATATTTTAGACTAATGTTCATGATAATAAAGTTCATCTAATCAAATTATATAATGAACTCCCACTTAGATTAGACATCCCTCTAGTCATCTAAGTATAACATGATCCGAGTCAACTAGGCCGTGTCCGATCATCACGTGAGACGGACTAGTCAACGTCGGTGAACATCTTCATGTTGATCGTATCTTCTATACGACTCATGCTCAACCTTTCGGTCTTCTGTGTTCCGAGGCCATGTCTGTACATGCTAGGCTCGTCAAGTCAACCTAAGTGTTTGCATGTGTAAATCTGTCTTACACCCGTTGTATGTGAACGTCTGAATAAAACACCCGATCATCACGTGGTGTTTTGAAACAGCGAACTGTCGCAACGGTGCACAGTTAGGGGGAACACTTCTTGAAATTAATATGAGGGATCATCTTATTTACTACCGTCGTTCTAAGTAAACAAGATGCAAAACATGATAAACATCACATGCAATCAAATAATAAACGTGACATGATATGGCCAATATCACATAGCTCCTTTGATCTCCATCTTGGGGCTCCATGATCATCTTGTCACCGGCTTGACACCATGATCTCCATCATCATGATCTCCATCATCGTGTCTCCATGAAGTTGCTCGCCAACTATTACTTCTACTACTATGGCTAACGCGTTTAGCAATAAAGTAAAGTAATTTACATGGCGTTTCTCAATGACACGCAGGTCATATAAAAGAATAAAGACAACTCCTATGGCTCCTGCCGGTTGTCATACTCATCGACATGCAAGTCGTGATTCCTATTACAATAGCATGAACATCTCATACATCACATATGGATCATTCATCATTCATCACAACTTTGGCCATATCATATCACAAACCACTTGCTGCAAAAACAAGTTAGACGTCCTCTAATTGTTGTTGCAAGTTTTACGTGGCTGAATTAGGGTTCTAGCAAGAACGTTTTCTTACCTACGTGAAAGCCACAACGTGATTTGTCAACTTCTATTTAACCTTCATAAGGACCCTGTTCATCGAATCCGCTCCAACTAAAGTAGGAGAGACAGACACCCGCCAGCCACCTTATGCAACTAGTGCATGTTAGTCGGTGGAACCGGTCTCACGTAAGCGTATGTGTAAGGTTGGTCCGGGCCGCTTCATCCCACAATACCGCTGAAGCAAGAAAAGACTAGTAGCGGCAAGAAAGTTGACAAATCCACGCCCACAACAAATTGTGTTCTACTCGCGCAAGAAGAACTACGCATAGACCTAGCTCATGATGCCGCTGTTGGGGAACGTTGCACAAAACAAAAAAATTTCTACTCGTTTCACCAAGATCCATCTAGGAGTTCATCTAGCAACGAGTCATCAGATGCATCTACATACCTTTGTAGATCGCGTGCGGAAGCGTTCAAAGAACGGGGATGATGTAGTCGAACACGACGTGATCCAAATCACCGATGACCAAGTGCCGAACGGACGGCACCTCCGCGTTCAACACACGTACGGGACGGGAGACGTCTCCTCCTTCTTGATCCAGCAAGGGGGAAGGAGAGGTTGATGATGATCCAGCAGCACGACGGCGTGGTGGTGGATGCAGGGCGTCACAGTAGCAGGGCTTCGCCTATACTACGCGAGAGAGAGACGTAACAGGGAGAGAGGGATGCACCAAAAGCCGTAGCCTCAAGTCCCTCCTCTCCCCCACTATATATAGGGGTGCATAGGGGGGGCGCCGGCCCTAGGAGATGGATCTCCTAAGGGGGGGGGGCGGCCAAGGGTGGGGGGCTTGCCCCCCAAGGCAAGGGGGCGCCCCCCTTTAGGGTTTCCCCTAACCCTAGGCGCATGGGCCCTTAGGGGGTGGCGCCCCAGCCCACTAAGGGCTGGGTCCCTTCCCACTTCAGCCCATGGGGCCCTCCGGGATAGGTGGCCCCACCCGGTGGACCCCCGGGACCCTTCCGGTGGTCCCGGTACAATACCGGTAACCCCGAAACTTGTCCCGATGGCCGAAACAGCACTTCCTATATATAATTCTTTACCTCCGTACCATTCCGGAACTCCTCGTGACGTTCGGGATCTCATCCGGGACTCCGAACAACATTCGGATTACTGCATATACATATCTTCACAACCCTAGCGTCACCGAACCTTAAGTGTGTAGACCCTACGGGTTCAGGAGACATGTAGACATGACCGAGACGACTCTCCGGTCAATAACCAATAGCGGGATCTGGATACCCATGTTGGCTCCCACATGCTCCACGATGATCTCATCGGATGAACCACGATGTCGAGGATTCAATCAACCCCGTATGCAATTCCCTTTGTCAATCGATATATTACTTGCCCGAGATTCGATCGTCGGTATCCCAATACCTCATTCAATCTCGTTACCGGCAAGTCACTTTACTCGTACCGTAATGCATGATCCCGCGACCAGACACTTGGTCACTTTGAGCTCATTATGATGATGCATTACCGAGTGGGCCCAGTGATACCTCTCCGTCATACGGAGTGACAAATCCCAGTCTTGATCCGTGTCAACCCAACAGACACTTTCGGAGATACCCGTTGTCTACCTTTATAGTCACCCAGTTACGTTGTGATGTTTGGTACACCCAAAGCAGTCCTATGGTATCCGGGAGTTACACGATCTCATGGTCTAAGGAAAAGATACTTGACATTGCAAAACTCTAGCAAACGAACTATACGATCTTTATGCTATGTTTAGGATTGGGTCTTGTCCATCACATCATTCTCCTAATGATGTGATCTCGTTATCATTGACATCTTATGTCCATAGCCAGGAAACCATGACTATCTGTTGATTAACGAGCTAGTCAACTAGAGGCTTACTAGGGACATGTTGGTGTCTATTATTCACACATGTATTACGATTTCCGGATAACACAATTATAGCATGAATAAAGACAATTATCATGAACAAGGAAATATAATAATAATGCTTTTATTATTGCCTCTAGGGCATATTTCCAACAGCTGGCGCCGCCGTGCATAGGGGTGGTGGTGCCGGTGGCGTGGCGGTTGGTGGTGGCGGCGCATGCGGGCTCCGAGTACAGCTAGGCGTTCTTCTCGGCTGTGGTCGGCGGCACGCGGTGCGGGCGGGGTGTCCCTGGATCTCTCCCTGGCGGCGGCGGCTGTGGGTCTTCTCCCTCCTTCGTCGGACGAGCGGCCGTCGATGGCCTCGCGTTGGGTTGTGCCAATAGCAAGGCCGGGGCGAAGCAGGTGCTTCGAGGGGGGGGATTGGTTGGAGGGATGTGGCTTCGACGTGGTTGAGCCGCCGTCACCGGCACCGTGGGTGCCGAAGTGGCTGAGTGGTGCACCTCCCCTTCCCCTTTCCCCAGCCTGAGGCTTCGTGGCTGCTGTCCCATGCGATGTCCGAGGCGGGACGGTTTGCAGGTTGCGGCGATGGTGGGAGTTGGCTCCGTCCAAAGCCGTTTCCTTTGAGTGTACCGGGACGGTCTGGATGCTGGGCAGCGGCCCTGGCGGTGGGAGATGCGTGGATCTTGGGCAGATTGTGCAGCTCGGGTGCGGTCGAGCAGACATGGCCGCACGGGCGGCATGGATGTGGGTGGTTGGCGGAGCAGGGGATGCCGAAGGGTTGGTGCACCGGGGTACATCTCTTGCCCAGTCCTTGTACTGGCCGATGGTGGCGGCGTCCGCGGACGTCGTTTCCTCCCTGCAGGCTCCGCCGCGGTGCTTCCTTTCTCTTCGGGTTACTCTGGGTGAAAACCTGATCTGCGTGATCGGACAGTGGCGGCTATGGTCGTACCCTTGTTGGAGGCACTGTTTTGGAGTCCTTGCTCCGTCGTCGGTCGTCTCACCTCTCCTTGGTGATTGCTCATGGTGATCTCTGTCGGCTCAAGGCGATGCCTCTTTGCTCATCTTTAGTGTGCTTTGTAGTTCGTTGGAGTGGTGTGTCGGTGCCCGGCACCCTTGTATCTCGCCCTGGGTGTGTGTTCCTGCCTTGGGTGCGTGGTGTGTGTAGTGGTGGTGTGTGTTTGTATCGGCTCTCGGTTGTATCGGTATTGGATGCTTTATAATATAAAGTGGGGGAACCCTTTTTCATAAAAAAAAGATGTGCTCTTGTCAATTCCTCAAAAAATGATATAGGAAGTACAATCGCCGTGTGCACCAGAATAAAAACACACTACCAAAGTGGTCAGGGTGAACAATATCAATACTACGGAATGCATGGAGAAACATCTCAACACCTTCGAATGGCAACACCCTACCAAGAGTCAATGGACTCGAACAACATTATTCAACGACCACATGATCTTGAGCGTCGTATAGAACATTGAAACCACAATCCTCATTGGCTAATAAGTTTCTATTATTGTGAGTTGTGCCGCAATCAGATTGGAGGAGCTTGCAAAACCAAGGTCCCACCAAGGACAAGATTCTTGCCAGCATACTCGGCAATAATCACCATCGGCGAGCGACAATAGTCATTGCATCTATCATTAGGCCCAGCCGACCACGATCTCGTTATTTAGATAGCGGGTACCAATTCTTAAGAAATGCGAGGAATTTGAAGTTAGTCAGAGGCCTGCCTAACAAGACTCGTTCAATCACCATCTTATTGTAGTTCGTCCATGAGGTCCAATCTAGTGCCTTGAACACAAGCTAGAAGAGTCGGCTCCTCTTCCTAGTCTAGTTGGCACGGGTTTAAAGAAACCCGACCAGGTTCAGGGTCTCCTAGTCAGCCCCAGAGCCTCACGGACAAAACTAAAAAAATTGTAGTTGTCATGCAAGTGAATACGATGTGGGTCCCCGTGACCTAGACACCATAAAGAGGGCACAACGCATTCCCAGGGCCGCGTCTCTTGATCACCACTGTCCCAGATGGGATGCGATCTAGCAACGATTGCCAAACAATTTTTTTGATCTTCAAGGGTAAGGACACTTTCAAGAGTGGTGAGGTCTAGGAAATCAATAGTTGTCCGCACAAGGCATGATGTGCCGAGCCAACAGAAAAGACTCCACCAATCGCTAGGATATGATGTCCAGATTATGCGCGAGCACCCGTGGGAGGGCAGCTTGCAAACTAGCCCACTCAACGGTCTCCACCTGCCCAAATGTCCTTTAGGATAAGATATTCCACTAGCCGTTGTGGGCAGCCATGGAAACCAACACCATGGGATCTGAAATAACAAGTTTGGAAATCCCGTACATAATGTGACACTGTCAACCCACGGGTCAAGCCATAATAGGGTCCCATCACAATTGCCAATGGATACGGACAACCCTAGGCAGATCTCATGCTTGATCTGCCGGATGGACCTCCAAAACTAGGATACTTCCCCGCGTGCACATGCAAGTAGTGGCTGTCCCCGCAAGTACTTTGCTTGAATAAGTTGAACCATAAACCCATGTCCCCTCAAAAGATCCACTAAACCTAGCGCGACATAAGGCCACGTTCATGTGAGTTGACACCAGAATGCCTATCCCTCCTAGGTCCTTCAGCATGCACATGTCAACCCACTTCACCATATGGCACTTTTGCGGCCACCCATCGCCCACCAGAAGATTTGGGAGAGATCCTTATCAAATGAGCTATGTACACCTTCGGGTAGGATATATAACCCCATCATGTACATGGGGAGGCTAGAGAGATTGGAATCTATAAGGATGGTCTTACTACCTTTCAAAGTAAAACGATCACACCAAGGTTCCGCCCTAGATGCGAACCTCCCCATAAGCGGGTCGAACTCGCTCAATGAAATCCCTGGGTTAGGTAGCGGCATCCCCAACTATGCAATGGGGAAGGTGGACAACCTGTAATTCAGGCTGTCTGTAATTCGTTGCTGCTCAGCCTCAGGGTAACCTAAAACCACCACTTTGATCTTGTCAAAATTTCACATATTAGGACGATACCAAGGCTAAAGCATAGTTATGGGTAGCATAGCGGTGCCTCCAAAGAGTATAACAATGGTTGTAAGCATATGCCTTTCCAATATCGACGTAAGGTGAGCAGAGCTTTCATCCAAGACACCATATCCACTCGGATGAGGATCATTGATGTACCCAACTAGTTTGCGAGATTTCGCCCCACGGCGTGTGATAAGGAAGAAGCTACGGCCAAGCCACCCCCATTAGGTGTTCATACATGGGTGCATTGATTTGTCTTAACTAAGTCACGAAGGGCGTGGTAGTACAAAGCAGATACTAACACCAAGGCATAAGCTAGTGCCATCATTAGCAGAGAGGCGTCACGGCATGCAAGCATGGAATGACACTATGCTTAAGTGTCATAGCAAATTATTTGGACATCATGTCATCGTCGCTCTTGGGCCATCGATAGATGCACATCAAGGAGCATATACAAGAGTAGCAACGCAAAGAGGTGGTTCATCGACGAGCGCAACTAAGAATAAGATGTGGTGGAGATGAGTCATGAGTGAAATAACCAATTAAGATGTTCCGCCTTGTGCTTCCACCATTTGACACCTCCTCCTCTAGCGATGAGGGGGTTGGAAGGGTGCCAATGGCAGGAGAAGTTGCCTAGGAAGCTCCGGAGGCCTAAGATTTTTTTATTGATTTTGATAGTTACAAATTGAAAATTTTGGAATGGAAATTTCTTTTGGGAACGAGTCGAAAGGTGTATTTTGAAAAACTACAATGTGCTATGAGATTGAAACGTTGCTGTAAATTTTTGCTAGAGAACTTTCGTGTGGAGTGTGCTTGGGGCTTCTTTGGATTGAGACACTATGCTTAAGTGTCATAGCAAATTATTTGGACATCATGTCATCGTCGCTCTTGGGCCATCGACCGATGCACATCAAGGAGCATATACGAGAGTAGCAACGCAAAGAGGTGGTTCGTCGACTAGCGCAACTAAGAATAAGATGTGGTGGAGATGAGTCATGAGTGAAATAACCAATTGAGATGTTCCGCCTTGTGCTTCCACCATTCGACACCTCCTCCTCTGGCGATGAGGGGGTTGAACGGGTGCCAATGGCAGGAGAAGTTGCCTAGGAAGCTCCGGAGGCCTAAGATTTTTTTATTGATTTTGATAGTTACAAATTGAAAATTTTGGAATGGGAATTTCTTTTGGGAACGAGTCGAAAGGTGTATTTTGAAAAACTATAATGTGCTATGCGATTGAAACGTTGTTGTAAATTTTTGCTAGACAACTTCCGCGTGGAGTGTGTTTGGGGCTTCTTTGGATTGAAGGAATTTAGAACACATAGGAATAGGAAAATCACAGGATTAATATGCCATATCATATGAATTCCTACATGATTTCAAAACACAGGAATTTATAAGATGTGTCGGATGGTGCATAGGAAATGATCACATGAATTTTAGAGGATTGATGAGAGAGAGAGAGAGAGAGAGAGAGAGAGAGAGAGAGAGAGAGAGAGCAAGTGCATTGGACCTCTCAAAGGAAAAATAAAATGAGAGATTTGAGCTCATGTTTAGATTCCTATGGAATGTAAGTTATAGGAATGGATTTGATAGAAATTAGGTGAACCCATTCCTATGACCCAAAGGGCTTCTATAGGAAATATTCCTATGGATTGTAATCCTACAAAATTTCTATAAAATTACTTCAATCCAAAGAAGACCTGTATTTTCATGAACCTAATACTCCCTTCGTTCGTTTTTATAAAATGTTTTAGACAACTGAGATTGAACTGTTTTGGGCATTGTGAAATATACAACGTCTTATAAAAGTGAACAGAGAAAGTAACACTTATCCATCCGAGTCTATGAGCAGTAAGGTAACCATATTTACAAAACCAATATCTAAGGCGAGATCAAAGGTGAAAGAGTATTCCACAAAAATTTTGACGTGTCGAAGCAACTCAAGGGAGATAGCTCATTTGAGACTGGTCGTTAAATGTGAGGCGCACATTCACTACAAACTGACCCACACATTTTCCAGCTGACCGTGCAAGCATTTGCAAGTCGAAATTTCCCATAAACTCTATATAAGGCAAAATGGAGGCTGCTATGGTGCACAGTAGTAGGTGCCCACAAACACATGATAAGCCGGGGTCTATATCAAGGTTGCTCGATGTACCAATCGATCGACTAGTAACATCGAAGTGGTGGGCATAGTGTTGCTATAATGAGCAACTAGTGGCGTACGTGGTTTGGAGCACTGAATTTTCAGTTCTGGTGGTGGTTGACAGATCGGGCCATTATTAGGGCAGAAGAAGCTGGTGGTTCTACGAATAATAGTTTCATGGAAAACAAGCACTGAGAGAAGATACTAGCTAGGTGACGCTGAAATGACGTAGTGATCATGTGTCCCCATTTGAGTCTTGACCATTTCTGCATTTGCAACTTCTCCTGTCTTTGTACTTGATAGTCATACAGCTGCTAACCAGGGCAGTGATCCTCTTGTGCCCTTGATAAGGTGTGATTTCTCAAAAATATTAATCAGAATCCTCAGAAAAACAGTCATGATTCATCAAAGAAACGTAGGCACTTACACTTCAACAAGTAAGTATGATGCAAGACTGTAGTGAGTGAAGTATTTTGTGTTATGAAATGGGTGCGCTTGCATATGCTGAAAATCACATTTTGCATATACAAAGAGCGCTCATGTTCCATGCAGGGGATCACTGCAAATGTGAAATACATATACAAATTCTAGATAAAGAAATATATCTTGTAATATAGAACCTAATCTCCAGAGACTGTTTTGTAAGCTTGTACACGCACGCCAACAAGCAAGGCAACAAATGTTTTTTTTTTGAGGGGAAAGCAAGGCAACAAATTAATGGTACGCTGCGTGCGTATGCATGCAAGCATCGTCCGCGTGCTAGTCCTTGGCAATATCTTTGTGGAATTCTAGCTGCTATAGTGTGATTAGCTCGGGAAGATTTTAGTTTTGTTTGGAGGTGGACCAGTGGTTCTTGCTTGTCAGGTTAGGTATCCACATCTGTCGGTCCTATTTTTATCTCGTTTTGATTTGATCACTCACAACATTTCATGTTTTGTCTTCGGTTATTTGGCTGAGCCTTATTCATGGCACAATGGTTTTTTTTTTAAAAAGGATAATTTTTGGTCTCTGCATCAAGCAATGGACACAACCATACAATGAACAGTTGCTACACCCAAGCTTGGGGAGCCCGGGCCCGGGTTGTGGCCCCGAAAGCCTTCATTGACTGTAGATTTTGTTGCACTGTTTCACACTGTACATCACTGTACCACTAAAGCAGGTCCAGGGCCCAGTGCTAGGCTGGCTCCGCCCCTGACAATGACATGTTACTTCATGCTTCGTAACTGTGTTGTCTCTTTGTTTGGGCGTTTCTCAACAGGAGATGACCAGTTTCTATCGATCGATCTACATATCTTGCCTAGAACTAATTCTGGAAATGTTGTGGCTTGCTCGAGTTCTTGGGTGTTCTTTACGACAACCCAACACCGAATATGCATTCCGAAAATCGACAGAGATCACCGACAGGGCAGAGAAGGCAACCCAAATTTTTCCAAATTCTGCATGGACAGTGGGTGACACGTACCATCAACTCCCATCCCAGTTGTTGGCCTCACAAAAGCCTTGAGCATCGGAAGATCCCGCGGAAAAGTCGTGTTCACACGCGCGGAGCCTTCCTCACGCCTCGCGTGGAAGGAAGGAGAATGTCTGAAGATTCACTCTCGGGTTGCTGCCAGCTACCAGCTTGGGTTGCCAAACATGTGGCCACGCCGTGCCGTGCCGTCTTGGTCAAGGCAGGGCTTACAACCATTGCTATATATCATATTACACCCATGGAGTTGCATGTGGAAGCAGGGACGGAGCCAGGATTTGACCATAGGGGGGGGGGGCGAAGAAATTGGCATAAGAGATTTTTTTTCCTTTAGGTTAACCCGCTTTTCACTAAGTTCTTAATAGAATTAACCGGCCTGTTACACTGATAAGAGGAAACAGAGATCTGAGCACTGGTAGAAAGACAACAACACAAGACATGTAGATTCATGGAATTTTATTTGTGGCATATATAATTTATTGATTAGAAGCTTGCATATGGACTAAATTAATTATGGCCAGTCTATTTCGTAGAATAATTATCAGATATCATGAAATTTTAAATGTCTGAAATTAAATAGTTCTTACTTACCTCATGACATTAATGGAATTCTTTAGCGTTAGTTAGGATTAGGCTCGTTTGCTTCACTGGATTGCACAATAGCTTCATTTTCTCATGGCTGAGAACATGAACCAACTGGTTTAAAAAAATAACGAAATGATTCATCTTTCTACATCTTCATATCTACACAAACACAAATAAATAACTGAGAATGTTATAATTGTTGATTAATGCCTATAGTTTGTGTATGATTATACTTCTATATATAGTTTTTAAAGGCACAAACTAATCTGATGAGAAAACAAATTACCATTTTTTCGTTTACGTTGTTGCCGCTCAACCGCCGTGTGTCCGGGCTGCTGGCAACTTATTCGTGGATCCGGCGCAGCGGCGCCTGCATGTCCCGGTGTTCGCTTCCATCTTCGCTTGTCGATGGCGGGGAGAGGGAGAGATCTGATTTGAGCGGCAGTCTCGATCGCAGCAGCGGGCATCGGCTTGGAAACGAACAGACTAGCGACTTGGAAAACCCTATTCGCCGCATTTTGCGGCAAAATGTCGACCTGTCGCACACCCATTGACCGTTCGTGGGCCGGCCCATGTCGGATGCTTCCTACAGAGAAAATCGTTAAAAAATGAAGTGATGAAAGAATCGAACCTCAAACCTCCCACAACTGGAAATGCGTATCCAGCCACTCGAGCTTAACAACACTTGTTTCTTACACATGCAAAAAGGTCTGCTATTATCTGTTTCTTTCTTTCACGTTTTTCGTTTTCCTGTTTCTTTCTTTCTTTTATTTTTGTTCTAGAAATATCGCAATTTCAAAAAAATTCAATATATTCAATACTTTATTCGGTTTTTTATAAAAAAATGTTTGATTCTTTTTTTTCAGGTTTCAATAAACATTTTGTTCTTTTCAAAAAAAATGTACAAAATTTGTTTGTGTTTCAAAATGTGTTCTGTGTTTCAAAATTTGTTCGTGATTTTCAAAAAATGTTTGTGTTTTCAAATTTTCCAAAAATGGAATTTCACATTTTCTGTCATTTTTCAAAATTTACACATGATTTTCAAAAAATGTTCGAGTTTTCAAATTATTCAAATTCTCAAAAAAGCTTCGGAATTTTACATTTGTTCCATTTTTCGAAAATTCTTCGTGTTTTTCAAAAAACTATTCGCATTTTAAAAAAATGTCCAGGTTTTCAAAATTTGGATAGAAATTTTATAAATGTTCAAGAATTTCAAAAAATGTTTATGGTTTTAAACTTTTGTTCATACTTTCATGAAATATTCCATTTTTATTTTTTTGTTCACCAATAAAAAAATGTTCGCTGTTTGAATTTTTGTTCGGAATATCATGAAATGTTCCATTTTTCAAAATTTTGTTCAAAAATTCAAAAAATGTTCGTGGTTTCAAATTTGTTTGGAATTTCATAATTTGTTCACAAATTCAAAAAATGTTCGCGGTTTCAAATTTGTTTGGAATTTCATAATTTGTTCACAAATTCAAAAAATGTTTGCGGTTACAAATTTCTTTGGAATTTCATAATTTGATCACACGGTTTAAAATTTGTTCACAAATTGAAAAGGTGGTTCACATTATCACAAAAACAATTTCTGACTTTTCAATTTTTTTTGTTCACATATTCGAAAAATGTTCCTGTCTCTATTTTTTTTCACCAATTCAAAAAAGGTGCGCACTTGTTTAAAGAGACACATTGAAAGAAAGTATACTTTAAAAAAATCAATACAGGAAGTAATTTCGGGTTCGCTACAATAATTTGTTCCCGTTCACAAGTCAGCTTTATTTTTAAGCTATGCGCTGCTCTTGAACCAACTGTACAAGTCTACTGGGTTGGCCAGGTGTGCGCGGTCAAAAGCATTGAGTCTCAAAGTTCGAATCCTCGTCGCGCCTGCCTTTCCTTTTTTGCCATCTTTTTCGTCCCGCGGTGAAGCTTCATGGGCCGGCCCAGTCGAGCTGCCCCTGTGTGTCTGGCCGCCAATTTGACGCAAAGAGCGTCCAATAGGAGCTCTCTAGCGACTTCGCGATATGTGGCTTCGTGCTATGACTAGCAGGGCCTTTTTTCCACGATGGCCTTATTGGCATTTTTGTGCTTGGTAGCTAATGGGCTCTAAGCTTAAAAAACAAACTAATGGGCTATACCCGTACATGGGCTGACGCATGAGGGTCCATGTTAATTACGAAGGCAGAAATATTACGGAATAGCTGATCGAGACCCCCCCCCCCCTCGTCCCCCTTGAATCCGTCCCTGTGTGGAAGTGAGGAAGAAGATTGACAGCCTGCAGCATGCCTATCTTTGGGCGGGTTTTGATAAGGTGACCGGTGGAAAATGCAAGGTCAACCAGAAAATCGTTTGTAAGCCCAGGAGCTGCTGTATTTTGGGCATCCTCAACCTTGAGAAGTTTGCTACTAGCCATTGACTGTGATGGCTTTGGTATGAGTGGGCTGACCCGCCCAAGACTTGGGCTAGGACGGGAACACCGTGCAATGATGATGATAAAGACCTTTTTACCGCAGCCACAACTGTTAGTGTTGGAGATGGATGTAAGGCGAAGTTTTGAGAATCATTTTGGCTCGACGGCATGAGACCCAAAGATATTTGACCTCTCAAAAAATAAATCTACCTCGGTCCAAAACGTTCTCCTCAACAATTATTGGGTTAGTCAGATTGATTCCCACCATGGACTTACCATGGAGTATATTCAGGAGTTTGCCTTGCTTTGGGAGAAGCTATCCTCTCTTACTCTTGACAATGATGTGCATGATACTATCCTATGGAAGTTCACGTCTCATGGAGAATACTTACCGTCGATTGCCTGTATGATGCGGTTTACGGGACACATGACAAGCATCATGCATGCTGCTGTTTGAAAGGGTTGGGCCCCTCCGAAATGCATTTTTTTGCTTGGTTGATAATTCAAAACAGAGTTTTGAGGGCCGACCGATTGCACCGTCATGGATGGCCAAACTGCAACCTCTGCCCGCATTGCAAGCAAGTCCAAAAAACCGCGGCACACCTTCTCTTCCAATGTAGGTTCTCCCAGCGTGTCTGGATCGAAGTTGCAACATGGCTTGGTATACATGGAGGAGCTGGCGAATGAGGCTTCAATTCGAGAATGGCGGATTAAAAATGTGATTGAGCGTGGAGATCAGAGAAAGGTTATCGCCTTCTTGTTCATGCTTATGTTTTAGGAGATTTGGAAAGAGCGTAATATATGGGTTTTTCGTAACAGCGCCGCTATGACGATGATGCTCGTCTCGAATATAAAAAAGGACGCCCATCTTTGGGCTATTGCTGATGCCACCCACTTGAGTATTGTCATGCCGCGAGAATATATATTTGTCTCCCGCTTTGCGCTCATTTGTCTTGAATCTTCTCCCTCAATCAATGAAAATAGCAAATTTTTTGCCTTGCTTCAACAAAAATGGTGAGGGGCACATTCACTACAAACTGACCCACGCATTTTCCAGCTGACTATGCAAGCATTTGCAAGTCAAAATTTCCCATAAACTCTTTATAAGACAAAATGGAGGCTGCTATGGCGCACAGTAGTTGGTGCCCACAAACACATGATAAGCCGGAGTCTATATCAAAGGTTGCTCGATGTACCAATCGATCCATCGGTAACATCGAAGTGGTGGGCATGGTGTTGCCATCATGTTGACCGCGCAGGTTGCTATCTGGAAGTCCCATTTTCCAGGCTCTAGCAAAGGACTATTCCGTATATGTACGAGCAACTAGGCGTACGTAGTTTGGAGCACTGAATTTTCAGTTCTGGTAGCGGTTGACAGATACGGCCATTATTAGGGCAGAAGAAACTGGTGGTGCTACGAATTATAGTTTCATGGAAAACAAACACCGAGAGAAGATACTAGCTAGGTGACGCTGAAATGACATAACGATCATGTGTCCCCCTTTGAGTCTTGACCATTTCTGCATTTGCAACTTCTCTGTCTTTGTGCTTCATAGTCATACAACTGCTAGCCAGGGCAGTGATCCTCTTGTGCCCTTGATAAGGTGTGATTTCTCAAAAATGTTATTCAGAATCCTCAGAAAATTAGTTATGATTTCTCTAAACAAAAATGTTTAGGCACTAACACTTCAACAAGTAGGTGTGACTTAAGAGTTGTGAAGTGAGTATAGCATTTGGCATAATGAAATGGGCGCGCTTGCATATGCTGAAAAGCACGTTTTGCATATACAAAGAGCGCTCATGTTCCATGCTGGGGATCACGGCAAATGTGAAATACATATACAAAATCTAGATAAAAAAGAAATATATCCTGTAATATAGAACCTACTAATCTCTAGCGACTGGTTTGTAAGCTGGTACACGTACGCCAACAAGCAAGGCAACAAATTAAGGGCACGCTGCGTGCGCATGCATGCAAGCGTCGTCCGCGTTTAGTCCTTGGCAATATCTTCGTGGATTCTTGATTAGCTCGCGCAGATTTTAGTTTGGTTTGGAGTTGGACCGGTGGTTCTTGCTTTGCCTTGTCAGGTTAGGTACCCACATCTGTCAGTCCTATTTTTATCTCGCTTTGATCACTCACGGCTTTTCATTTTTTTGTCTTTGGTTATTTGGCTGAGCCTTATTCAGGGCACAATGGCCTATTTTTTTAAAAAGGAGGATAACTTTCAGCCTCTGCATCGAGAAATGAACACAACCACACAATGGATAATGGCGAAGCTACATCCCAGGCTTGGGCCGTCCGGGCCCGGGTTGTGGCGGCGAAAGCCTTCATTAACTGTAGAGTTTGTTGCGCTATTTCACACTGTACATCACTGTAGCATTGAAGCGGGCCCAGGGCCCATCTCTGCCCCTGACAATGGTCTATTAGTTCATACTCTGTAATTGTGTTGTCCTTTTGATTGGGCGATTCTCAACTGGAGATGACTAGTTTCTACTGATCGATCTACATACAAATTCTAAAATTCTTGCGGCTTGCTCATGTTCTCGGGTGTTCTTCACGACAACCCAACATCGAACACGCATACCAAAAATCGGCAGAGATCACCGGCAAGGCAGAGAAGGCAGCTGTAGTTTTTCCAAATTCTGCATGGACAGTGGGTGACACGTACCATCAACTCCCATCCCGCTCGTTGGCTCTCCACAAAAGCCTTGAGCACCGGAAGATCCCGTGGAAAAGCCCCGTTCACACGCGCGGAGCCTTCCGCACGCCTCGCGTGGAAGGAAGGAGGAGAACGTTTGAAGATTCGCTCCCGGGCGCCAGTTTCCCACCACGTACGTCCACCGCCCCGCCCGATCCCGGCCGTCCGGCGCCCTGCCCGCCTCCATCCCACCGGCCGCAATACTCCACGGATCGCCGCGGCCGTCCACGTGGCCCGATGGGCGCCCGGTTGGGGAGAAAGCCGCCTGCGCGAGACCCCGAGACGTGGTCTCCCGCCCTCCACGTCCAACTTCCATCCGCCCGCCATGGTCCAACTTTGGCACGTCGCCTTCAACCTCCAGCCTCTATGTATATATATAAGCTGTGTCGCGCGAGGCAGACGATCCTCTCTCTCTCTCCCTCTCCCTCTCTCTTACCACGAAGCTCAAGCCGGACCTAGCTCAAGAAGATCTAGAGCTAGCATCCAGGCTTGAGATCGATATATACGATCATATATACGATACGCACCGATCAGGAGGTCGATCATCCATGGGGAACTGCTTGAAGCTGCAGCGCGCCTCCGAGTCGTGGGTCGACGACGACGAGTGGGAGGTGGACGTGGTGGAGGGGAAGACGGCGGCCGGCGAGAACGAGAAGACGGAGCGGGTGGAGGTGAAGATCAGGGTGACCAAGAGGCAGGTCCAGGAGCTGCTGCAGCAGGCTGCCCGGGACGGCAAGGGGAAGAGGGCGACGGAAAAGGTGCTGACGGATCTGATCAACTCCGGCACGGTGTGCTACCACGACGATCACGAGACGAGGGGGCACTGGAGGCCGTCGCTGCAGAGCATCACCGAAGCCGAAGAGCCTTGACTTCGATATGTAGGACAGTTCCATGGATCTCTTGATTATCATGTGCGTATATATAGTTGCTGTATGTAGGAGTGCAGGCATAGGTTTTTGGATCGAGATTCTATTAGGAGATGTACAGACTGCAGAAATGCTGGTAGTAGAGATTATTTTTTTGGGGAGTTCCTCTTCTGGAAATCTCTTATATTTTTCTACCAATGTGTTTTTAGTCTGTAATTAATCCCGGGACCTTTCGAGTATTTTGGGATAGAGGAGACATATATGAAATGCTATCTTCAAACGTAAGCTGAAAGCAGGACAAAATGCATCCCTGAGTTTGTCCAAAAAACTTCACACTTCGATTGGCTGTTCTAGTGATTAAGAAAAGATTAGGCGTAAAGGTGACGCGCGTTCACAGATTCATTACCAAGCTAGGGCCGGTAAATGCAGGCGCTATATGCTCACCCACTATTATCGTCCCTTTAAGCGCAGTCAAACTGATTGACAGCTGCGATTTCATTACTAGCATCGACGACTTATATTCCACACTGAATTGGTCCAGTCTATGGGCTATGCCTATCAGTGATTTATTATTCCAAGGACAAATATTTGTCCTTATGTTAGACGAACGCGTTTATTTTTGACGGAAAACAGTAGGTGAGTTGTCTACTGTTCAAACAAATTAAAGAATTATAGTGTTACATGCAAGTATTTACAGAAAAGCAGCAACATCTAAGAAGAAAGCTACTGAAATGTATCCACCCATACATCAAAAGCTGAATAAGATGCTTTGTTAGCTCTATGTAAGATGAGCTTCCCGCTCCCGTGCAACGCGGCCGCCCCGCACCAGCGCGTCCTTGCCTCCCACCTCCCCCCTCCCTGCCACCACTCTCCTCTCCGCCTCCGCTGGCGCCGCCGCCAGGGCAAAGCCTGAGCGGCTCGGCGGCGGCCTCCTTCTTCTGGCGCGTTAGCTGCTCAAGATCGCTGTGGCGGTTCCAATCTCGATCTTCTCGGCGGTGATGGTGGACAATGACGACTGGAGTGTGGCGCCGGGTCTGTAGCCACAGTGGCTCAACCTCCGGTTCGGCTTCGGATCGCGCTAGTGCTCCTGGTTTTCATTTGCATCACGCGGACGCCTGTGGCGGCAACCATGGGCTTGGCGGTGGTGGTCATCCTCCGTCAAAGGTGGTTGGCCTGAGTCTGGGTGGTCGGATATCGAGATTGGTCATCTAGTCCCGGCTACGAGTCGGGGAGACATAGTTGCCGATAAAAATCGAGCCGGCGACGGGCAATTGTAGCGTTCTGCGTCGTTACCTTGATGAAGGCATAGTCGTGTAACTATTGTCTATCGACCCACTTGTGCTGCTACGGGAGAAACCCTAGGATCTGGTCTTCCAGATCGAATGATGGTGGCACTGCGGTGTCGGTTTTCTCTTGGGCGCATCATTTGTGGAGCAGTGCCGGAAGACAGAGGCAGGAGGTGGAGGGGCTTCATCTTGCATGGAGCTTCGGTGGAGATATCAAGTCATGCCTAGCCGACAGGTGCTACGCTCTGACATGCCTGTTCGCAGGTGCTACGCACGACAAATCTTTTAGAGACTTCAAGTTGCGTCGGTTGGTGGTACTTGGTGGCAGGGTGCTGCCGTGTACCGGCGACAATCACGATGTGCCTAAGGATGTGCCTAAGGATCCAGTTGATCGTAGGCAATCCTGAGAGCAGATAGTGCACTGAGCCAAACTTGAACGTGTCGAGCGCTTCATTCGGGATCTCCTTGTACATGTTGGACATGGAGTTGTGATCCATCTTTTTCTTGGCATAAATGTCCAAGTCATCAGCTTGCTCCTCTGGGGCATTGATCAACTTCGCCCATTCTTCAACAGTGGATTGGTACCTTGTACCCTTTGACATCCATGTGATCCTGCCATCCGGATAAAAGTGTGTTGTGGAGTAGAATTGCATGATCAGCTCCTCGTTCCACTTTGTGAGCTTCTGCCCAACAAAGTCTGCAACTCCACACGCACTAAAGCTTTCAAATACACCGGGGTAGTACTCTTCATTGTCCTTGATGTAGGTCCAGTCGACCCATCTCATGTCACAAACGATTGGCTTCTTGTCAAGCAAAACAGTCTCATAGAAATCTTGCTGCTCCTTGGTATGAAATCTGTAATCCACGGCAGTCCTTCTCCTAGAAGCATACGGATCTGCTTCTCTCCATTTCCTCAGCCCTGAATCTCTCCTGAGCTTCATATCCTCAGCCACAGGATGAGCATCGTTGTGGTCTGGGATCTTGGGCTTGAGCTTCCTAAGGACACTCTCTTCCTCTTCTTCGATAGCTTCAGGCACTGGGGCCTTGTTCTTTTCTGCAGCTGGGATGCTTCGTGTGTTTCTCTTTGGTGCACTCTTAGGCTTAGATGCAGCCTTAGATGCTTCCTTGGGCTTGGATGCAGCTGTTCCTGACCTTATAGCATCTCCCATGAGTTTGGCTGCCTTAGGTGCTGGTGCAGCAACCTCTTCTTCTTCTTCCTCCTCATCTACCATGATGGAGGCCTTCCCAAGCACTCTGGCTACAGTCTTCTTCACTCTTTCTTTCCTCTTTTTGCCCTCAGCAGCAACGGGCTCAACGGGAGCAGGCTTCACAGTTGAAGCTCTAGCCTTTGACATGGGCTGCCTGCCTGCTGGCCTTTTGATTTCCAGGCCTGGCTTTGTGCCTTGAGCTGGCTCAACTCTCTTTGATGTGGCCTCTTCCTCTGCCACATAGTCTTCATCCTCAGAATCAGACGTTCTCCTCTTCCTTTGACGTGTGGCAGCCTTAGGCAGATTGCTGGGGGTGCTCCTGCTGCCATCATCAGAAGAACTTGAGGGGCTAGTGCCCTCACTCATCACAACTTGCTGCTCAGACACATTCTGGCTGTCACTTTGATCAGACATGTTGCAAACTGACTGCTGACCCTGTGAATAGATTATGGATAAGATAGAGTGGATGAGCATCACAAAAAGCAGAGATTTTTGCAAAAGATTAATTCAAAAACTTAGTTTTAGTTTTCCATAGAAAGCATCTCGGATCTACCGATTTTCAAACTCGGTGACACCGAAGCAGATTTGGCACCAGAACTGGTGAACTCGGTCAGACCGAGTCACAGTTCGGTGGCATCGAGACTGCTAGGGTTTCACAGAATTCCAAAATCGGTCGCACCGATAAGTTATTCTCGGTCAGACCGAGTTTCACTTGTGCAATGGCAAAAGCCAGATCGGTGGGACCAAGTTTTTCAACTCGGTGGGTCCGAGATGGTTTCGGCGGGAACCTAACCCTAAAATTTTCGAATTAAACCTAATCTACGAGTTCATTGACTGGATAGGAGTGTTTCAATCGTCGCAAGAATCATGATGATCACAATGTGCTAGGAATCGGAGTGGAGAATAGCACAAAGATCGAGTCCATACCCTAGTTCAGCGGAGACTCGCTACGGCGGCAACGGCGGGGCAGAATTCCGTTGACGGCGGCGGAGACCAGCGACTGGAGGCTGCTGGCGGCGAGAAGACGATCCGGAGACGACGAAGGCAGAGCAGGCTATATGTAGCCCGTCACTATATATAGCCCGACCCTGTCGGTGTGACCGAGTGGAACAACTCGGTGGCACCGAGATGCAAAACTGTGTGCAGTTATTGCAACTCGGTGTGACCGAAAAGTTCAAATCGGTTGCACCGAGATCGAAAACCTAGATCAACTTAATGAACTCGGTAGGACCGAAAATGGAGTATCGGTCAAACCGAGATTCATAAATAGGTTTTGGAAGTTTAAGTCTATGACGAATCGGGGACTCCGAACGCTCCTCACACAGAGTGGTTCGAATCTAACTTGATCAAGTTTTGTGATGCAGCATGAATAGAGTTTGAGACGAGAAAAGCATAGATAGCTAGAGGAGGTTCTTAGGCATTCTTGTCCATCCACTTGGCAAAAGAAGAAATCCAAACAATCAAAACAACAAGTGGATGTCCTCGAACGAGTAAAATATGCAACCAACATGCTCACACAATAAGATGGCAAATGAAATATGTGGCAAAGCATGCACAACCAATTCTAGCATCTATCAAGCAATTTGCGATGACTAGGTCATCTATATATGAGTATATTGACTTAGGAGTCAAGTGAGAACACTTGATCATAGGTCATACTCATCGTTTAAGCTCAAGTGGGGTTACCACTTTTACATAAAGCATTGTTGTATTCACATCTTTAGAGTTGCTTTAGCTCAAGTCTTAGAGTAAAGCTCCCCCTAGATGTGATATCCCCCCTAAGAGGGATGAGCTAACCTTGGGTTTTGTCGATGATGACTTCATGTAGATGTTGAAGACGTGGATGCTCAATGTTGATGTAGATCACTTGGAGCTATCCATTTGAGTGAATTGCACTTTCAATACCTACATGGGTTAGCCCCACAAGGAACAAACAAGGATATCCATAGACATAGAGTGATGCACACACAAGATGATGTCCATGAAAACTTTAGGTTACCTTGTCTTACCAACAAGAGGGTTTGTGACTCCTTGAACTAGTGCAAGATGTGGAAGTTGATTGCACTTGTTCTTGCCAAAATGATAAGAGTGAAGTATGTTTGCGGAGTCACCCTCAGGAACTCTCTAGTTCTTCTTCTTTTGGATCCACACCATCTTGATGGGAATCCTTGGAGTTGTAGTCATACTTGATGTAGTGGAACTTGAAGTAGTCTTGGGAATCCACTTGACTAAGGTCTTAGGAGCTTCTTCAAATGCATCAATCTCCTCTTGAAGCTTGTCCTTGCCTTTTTGCTTGTAGTCTTGTGGTGGAAGATCATCTTGAGCTTGTGTTCCCTTGAAGGAAGCATCATACTTCTCTTGTTGAGGAATAAACTTTGTCTTGGGGTATTGATCTTCTTCCCATTCAACTCCATTGGCATTGAACTTTCGTTCAAAACCAACACCTTGATTCTTCCGGTGCATTCCTTGCTTGCGCACAATTTCCTCGAATTGCTTACTTCCGGCGAGGCTCTTGTAAACACCTTTCTCTATAATTCCCTTCAATAAGCTATTTTCTTGCTCAAGTGTAACTTGGCTAAGAGAATCATTAGTGGAATCAAGAGAACTACTAGAAGCAACAATATTGGATTTAGCATGATCATTGTTACTACTAGAGGAAGAATCTTTCTTGTTCTTGTTACTAGACTTGACTTGAGGCATGTAGGTGGATAAAAGTAAACGCTTGGCAATGTGAGAAGAACTTTTCTTGCGGAGATCATCATTGATTGCTTTTAAGAACTCATGCTCTTGCTCAAGATTAAGCTTTTCAAAGCGTAGTTTCTCATGAGCTCTTAAAAGTTCTCGATGATCTTCAAAGATAGTTTCATGGGCTAACTTAAGAGTGTTTAATTCTTTAGTTAGATCCTCAATCTTCTCCTTATCATTGTCATTCGTTTTAGCATGATTAGTTGATATTTCACCATAATATTCTTCACTAGAGTTGTCAACAAGCAAATCATCATCACCTAACAAGTCATCTTCATCACTATTAAAGTCAACGTACTCGGGGTGTGTTACCTTAGGACCTTTGGCCATGAAGCATCTTCCAATTCCTTCATTTGGTGAGTCAAATATGTCGTAGGAGTTGGTTGACACAAGTGCTAGACCGGCAACACCTTCATCTTGAGTATCTTCGGAGTCGGAGTGATAACTTCTCTTGGAGTGGCTGTCGGAGTCGGAGCCGGATACCCATTCACCAACATGAGCTTGATGTCTTCGTTTTGTATAGCTCCTTGATGATTTTTCCTTCCTTTCCGAATCCTTGCTTCTCCGTGAGTATCTTCTTTCATAACGATCATCTCTACTCCTTCTCTCTCTTGGTGGAGATTCTTTGCTTCTTCTTTTTGGAGAATCTTCTCTTCTCTTGTAGGGAGCCGTACACTCATTGGAATAGTGTCCGGGTCTTCCACAATTATAGCAGTTTCGCTCTCGACTAGAAGATCTTTTGTCATTGTAGGACCTTGACTTGAAGCTTCTATCTTTGTTTCTACTCTTGTAGAACTTGTTGAAGTTCTTCACCATTAAGCTCAATTCTTCATTGAAGTTTTGTTTCTCACTTGATGATGTGGGGACTTCACATGACGCTTTGTAGGCACCACTTGATTTATTTTGAAGTTCCTCTTTATCCTTGAGTGGCATCTCATGAGCAACAATCCTTCCAATTACTTCCGTTGGCTTGAGATCTTTGTAGTTGGGCATCATTTGGATTAATGTGCACACGGTATCATATTTCCCATCCAAGGCTCTTAGGATCTTCTTGATGATGAATCTATCGGTCATCTCTTCACTTCCTAAGCCGGCAATCTCATTTGTGATGAGAGCAAGCCTAGAGTACATTTCAGCGACACCTTCACCATCCTTCATCTTGAACTTGTCAAGTTGACTTTGGAGCACATCCAACTTGGATTCCTTGACGGAGTCAGTACCTTCGTGCATATCAATCAAAGTATCCCAAATTTCCTTTGCATTCTCAAGGCGGCTGATTTTGTTGAATTCTTCGGGGCACAATCCGTTGAAGAGAATATCACAAGCTTCAGCATTGTATTGCAACATCTTCAACTCATCCGCGGTAGCTTCACGGTTTGCTTCTCTCCCATCAAAGAACTCACCTTGCAAACCAACACGAACAATAGCCCATATGGCGGGGTTATGTCCAAGAATATGCATTTTCATTTTATGCTTCCAACTAGCAAAATTAGTGCCATCAAAGTAAGGACCTCTACGGTGATAATTTCCCTCGCTAGACGCCATACTCTCCTAGGTTGTGAAACCAAGGCTATGACCACCAAAAGCTATGGAGATCAAGGCAAATGGAGACCAAAGCTCTGATACCACTTGTAGGATCGAAAGTATGTCTAGAGGGGGGGTGATTAGACTACTTGACCAACTAAAAGCTTAGCCTTTTCCCAATTTTAGTTCTTGGCAGATTTTAGCTATCTTAGAGAAAGTCAAGCAATCATCACACAATTCAAGCAAGCATGCAAAGAGTTTATTGGCAGTGGAAAGTAAAGCATGCAACTTGCAAGAATGTAAAGGGAAGGGTTTGGAGGATTCAAACGCAATTGGAGACACAGATGTTTTCCCGTGGTTCGGATAGGTGGTGCTATCCTACATCCACATTGATGGAGACTTCAACCCACGGAGGGTAACGGTTGCGCGAGTCCACGGAGGGCTCCACCCACGAAGGGTCCACGAAGAAGCAACCTTGTCTATTCCACCATGGCCATCGCCCACGAAGGACTTGCCTCACTAGCGGTAGATCTTCACGAAGTAGGCGATCTCCTTGCCCTTACAAACTCCTTGGTTCAACTCCACAATCTTGTCGGAGGCTCCCAAGTGACACCTAGCCAATCTAGGAGACACCACTCTCCAAGAAGTAACAAATGGTGTGTTGATGATGAACTCCTTGCTCTTGTGCTTCAAATGATAGTCTCCCCAACACTCAACTCTCTCTCATAGGATTTGGATCTGATGGAAAGAAGATTTGAGTGGAAAGCAACTTGGGGAAGGCTAGAGATCAAGATTCATATGGTAGGAATGGAATATCTTGGTCTCAACACATGAGTAGGTGGTTCTTTCTCAGAACATATGAGTAGGAATGGTGTATGTGTTCTGATGGCTCTCTCCATGAATGAAGAGGTGGTGGAGGGGTATTTATAGCCTCCACACAAAATCCAACCGTTACACACAATCTACCAATCTCGGTGGGACCGAATCATAAAACTCGGTGTGACCGAAATAGTAAACCTAGTGACCGTTAGGAATTTCGGTGGGACTGAGATGCAACTCGGTAGGACCGATTCGGTTAGGGTTTGGGCATAACGTAATCTCGGTGAGACCGATCGCACAAACTCGGTGAGACCGAGTTCGGCAATTAGCTAACCAGAGAGTTGGTCAGGCAAACTCGGTGGGACCGGCTTGCTCTTTCGGTGAGACCGAAAAGTTACAAGAAGGAACCAGAAAGTTTGCATTGCATTCTCGGTGGGACCGATTCGCTCTTTCGGTGAGACCGAAAAGTTACGAAAGGGAAACAAAGAGTTTGCAACCCCATCTCGGTGTGACCGAGATCCTTATCGGTAGGACCGAATTGCTAGGGTTTGGCAGTGGAAAATGACAAGTGAAACTCGGTGGCGCCGGATTGACAGAATCGGTATGACCAAGTTTGGCTTAGGGTTTAGGTCATTTGTGGATATGGAAAGGTGGTTGAGGATTTTTGGAGCATATCACTGAGCACATAAAGCAAGAGGCTCATTAAGCAACACCTCATCCCTCCTTTATAGTATTGGCTTTTCCTAAAGACTCAATGTGATCTTGGATCACTAAAATATAAAATGAAGAGTCTTGAACTTTTGAGCTTGAGCCAATTCTTTGTCCTTAGCATTTTGAGGGTTCCACTTTCACATCCATGCCATGCCAATCATTGAGCTTTCCTGAAATAATCATCTTGGAATAGCATTAGCTCAATGAGCTATATGTTGTTATGAATTACCAAAACCACCTAGGGATAGTTGCACTTTCAAGACTCCACGTGACTCCACCAGCAACTGTAGTCCTTTCTCGTCTTCTTCACAGTCAACACTCGAGCAAAATTAAGTTCCTCATTACTCTACTTTGTCATCCCAAGTTCCGGAGTATCCGTTCAACCTCATCACACACCGACCACTGTCTGCTGAAAGTGAACAACTCACATATTGGACGCCACATATGATAGTTACCTGAACTCAACGTCGCTGCTCTTTCTTGACCGTCTGTCTGAAACTTGAAGAGATTTCACCGTCGCCCTATGTCACCCTGAGTCGAATTCACAGTTGCCTCACCCTTATCCCGGATAGTCATTGACATGTACCACAGCTATAGCACTCCGCCTCCTTCTGTACTTGTTATCCGCATTTTGCCATGTGCACTGAACACCACAGAATATACGACCATGTATTATCTCAGCTTTCGACAATTTCAGACTTTCCGCCACTTTCTCAGATTCTCCACGGTCAACTCATGTCCATCAACTAGTACCGATATACCCAGTCACCAACTTGAATCTGGTGCTCATCAACACTGCTTCGGCACCCCTGCACACTTTGTCTGACCACCAGTGCCTTGGCATGTCGCTGTGTTCCGTGCTTACCGCATGCGTCACCGCTATCACCGCGTCGAGCCTCTGTTGTCCTGGTCGAGTCTCCCGGGTAGCTAGCCCATACCGCCTCAACCCCCACTGCAGAGAACCGCCGATCATCATCGACCGATGCCGAGTATCACGTCTCCAACAGACCACTGGTACCCAGTTTGAAACCACATGTCTCTCGCTATCTCGCTGAAATAGGCTTTGACTCTCTGTTAACTTACGACATAGCCCCTCCATCAGCTCAGAGTGAAGTCTTCCACTAGACTCCAGCTCCACCTTCAACATTACTCCATGTAGCTGGTTGTGCTACCCGCGCCCTGTCGACTTCAAGATTTCGTGTGTACACTGTCTTGAATCATCCCTGCCTCATAGTCCATCGAAGCCGCACAAGCCCTCAGACCTGCACCACGTGTTTCCACGCCCCAGAAGTCGGCCACCATCAGCATCACGCTCCTACGTCGTCGTTGCTGAAATCACCGCCATATTCTACTTTGACCAACATCCATGTCAGTCCATCAGACAATCCAGTCCGACCCGGCCGAATTATTCGACTGCAACCATGCTTTATCCTCCTTCTTTTCCGCCTGCACATCTTTGTACATGGGTTAACGCCCTATGTATGCATGATCCCTGCCACGACGCACTCCAGACTCCTCCGAGCCTTATACACACATCGCTATCCTCGATTCCCGTTTGACTGCTAGTCGAACAACAACACTGCTGCCATGCCGATTTCCTTAGCGTCCAAAGCAAAGAACCTAAAACTAGTCCTTGCAGTCTCTTGTGTACATGTGCAACCAACTCAACTTTATCCACACCTGTAGCATCATGTGACTTCCTGACTAATTTTCTTGTTCTATTCTTTTCCACGCATGAGATCAACATGCTAGTAACCAGCAGATTCCAAGTTCCAACACGCTGCAATACCGTCCAGAACCGAATTTTTCCTTAACAAATCTCTCTTACGCACGTCCAGCTCCTTTGCCTATGCTTCAGCTCGCATTGAGCGAGCCAACTACGCAGCCACGTGCCCTGGGCCTCCAGTTCAGCGTCCAGCCACCAATGCCGGTGGATCCCTACTGGTCGCGCTGGTATGCGCATACGCCACGCCTGCACACACCGATCTGAGGATCAGCCACGCGAACACGCTTTGGCTAGAATAAATCTAATATATACCATCGATCATACGAGGACCAAGCAATCACACGAGTCACGACACCGAGATTTGTTAATGAGGTTCATCGATATGGCCATATCCTCGGAGCCTGACTACGGCGCTCATTCCCATGACACCGTCACAATACCGCACACCGGCCACCCGGGAGCCGGCACACGTCGCCGGCTCCCCCTGCGTACCTGTGCTATTATGTTGGCATATGTTACATCATCTGTCTACCCCCGCTATATGAGAGGCATAGGATACAAGTGTCCTACTTGGACACGCCTCCATATCCTATCTACACACTGTACGGCTCCAAGTACAACTGTAACCTAACTTGTACAATAATATTCGACACAACTCTAACAAAATCTAGATACTCCAGGTTACCAAAATAATCTTCCCATGAAGAAAGGCACCCAGACTCATGCCTCAGTCCCTGTAGATTCTCCTGGAGATCATCAGTCATTTGCACATTGGGGCATAGATAATGACAACAGCAGCTTTGCAAATGGTAGTCAAAGAACATATGAGTACTGCTCTCTCTAACATTGGTATATGACACCCTGGCGCAGTGGAATTAAGGGCCAGTTCTTTTGGGCGATTTTACTAGAATCACCCCCTGTAAGGGCATATTTATCCCTAAGGTGTTTTGGTGATTGATGACAATGACTTTGTGGACTAATCGTGTGCCTTGAGTTTCCCAGACATTTCATCGCTAGGCACAAGATGTTTTGGTGCCCCTCGAAGATTGTTGAAGACGGCGTTTTTTCTATGTTTCTTTTTGGTGGATTTGAGTCGTAGTAAAGCCGTACTATTAAGAGGGGGTCCGCGTCGGAAAGGTTTGGGTGGAATCATCACGTACACGTTTTCTTCCTTGTTCCCTCATTTCCCCTGCACTTTGGAGCATCCTCCGTTGATCCGCTTTACCTTGTCCTGGCTGCTATTGATGGGCTTGCGGTAGTACTGCTTCTTGTTGAGCGGCAGTACCGCAGGCACCCGCGGTAGTACTGTACTTCGGCGCGGTAGTATCGTAGGTGCCCACGGTAGTACCGCTTATCTGGAGCCGCAGTACCGTGGCCCCCAGGCCAAGTACCGTTCCTTCACGGTAGTAGGGGCGGATGTAATTTTTTACATCCGTGCCACTACGGTAGTACCGCATCCCGTGCGCGGTAGTACCGTGCGCGGCCTGGCTCAGCTGCCAATCGGTAGTACCGCTCCTCTGCGGTAGTACTGTGTCGGATTTTTGTTTCACCCGTTTACCAGCGGAAGTAGGCACAAATGTTTTTTTATCCGCGCTCTTCCCAGGCTAGGGGTTTCCTGCCTTGCGGTAGTATCGCAAGGGGGAGTGGTAGTACCGCGCTCGCGGCAGTACCGTCCTCAGCCCTTGTGCTACAGGTCTGCCCTAGTTGCTGCTGCTGCTGTGGTAGTACTGTGGGTCCTCATGGTAGTACCGCGTGGCCTTGAGGTAGTACCGCTTGTCAGCAAGCGGAAGTACCGCGTGGCCCTACGGTAGTACCGCTAGTCTGGGGCGGTAGTACCGCTGGTCGCGGGCTGGTAGGTGGGTAACGGTTGGATTTTTGTCCTAAGCTATAAAAGGGGTGTCTTCTTCCTCTAGTTGGCTATCTCTTTCAACCCTAAGCTCCATTGTTACTCCAAGCTCCATTTTCGCCCGATCTCACTCCCTAGCCAATCAAACTTGTTGATTTGCTCGGGACTGGTTGAGAAGGCCCCGATCTACACTTCCACCAAGAAAATTTTGATTCCCCCACTAATCCCTTGCGGATCTTGTTACTCTTGGGTGTTTGAGCACCCTAGACGGTTGAGGTCACCACGGAGCCATAGTCCATTGTGGTGAAGCTTCGTGGTGTCGTTGGGAGCCTCCAATTGAGTTGTGGAGATTGCCCCAACCTTGTTTGTAAAGGTTCGGTCGCCGCCTCCAAGGGCACCAATAGTGGAATCACGACATCTCGCATTGTGTGAGGGCATGAGGAGAATACGGTGGCCCTAGTGGCTTCTTGGGGAGCATTGTACCTCCACACCGCTCCAACGGAGACGTACTTCCCCTCAAAGGGAAGGAACTTCGGCAACACATTCTCGTCTCTACCGGCTCCACTCTTGGTTATCTCGTGCCTTTACTTATGCAAGCTTATTTGTGATATATCTCTTGCTTGCTTGTGTTCCTATCTTTGTTGCATCATATAGGTTGCTCACCTAGTTGCATATCTAGACAACCTACTTTGATGCAAAATTTAATTTTTAAAGAAAAGCAAAAAAAAATAGTTTCCTATTCACCCCCCCTCTAATCAACCATATCGATCCTTTCAATTGGTATCAGAGCCTCGTCTCTTTATTAAGGACTTTACCATCCGAAGAGTATGGTTGACGTCGTAGAAGGTAAGGAGGAGCACTCCGGTGCAAATCCGGTATCTTCTACGGGAGATGGGGGAACCACGGTCTCTCGTGAGGAGTTCAATGTGGCGTTGGACACATTGAAAACCTCCATGACGACCGAGGTCAAAAGCATGTTTAAAGATTTCTTAGAAGAGCTTAAACTTTCCACCACACCGTTGAAGGTGGGTGATCCCGCTAACAAGGTGACGGATGCTATCTCCGACAAGGGGGAAGCTACTAGCAAGAAAGCCCTTCCTACTAGTGGTAAGAGTGGCACCAGCATCTTTTCCCATGTGGAACCTCCACTTGTCTATGGTGGACCTCTCCCTTCCACTCATTTGAATCATGTCGGGACGACCCCTAAGATTGAGAAGAATGTAGAATTTGATTCTTGGGTCTATCGTTTTAAGCGTCATTTAAATCATGTGAACACTAACCTTTGAAGAATCATTGAAGAAGGTTTCTATCCGCATGACCGAAGCAACTTCACTCCTAGAGAAGCCGTGGATGATCAATTCAATGAGAATGCTCTCTTCATCATTCAAGAAGCAATCCCACCAGAAGACCTTCCTCATCTCCGGCCTTACTCCTTGGCCAAAGATGCTTGGCGCCAAGTGGTTTCCCTCTACCGGGGAAGCGCAAGCATTCAACGCTCCAACTATGAAGTGGTGCAAGATGAAGCCGATGAGTTTGCAATGAAAGAAGGTGAAGAACCTCGTGAGCTCTATCGGAGAGTAACTAAACTCGCGGTCTCGCTCCGAGATCATGGAAGCAAGGACACGGATGACAATTGGATTAAGCGCAAATTCCTCAAGGCAATGATGCCCTACCACAAAGCCATGTCCTCCATCATTCGTCAAAGACCAGACTTCCACACCTCTGTCCTCAAGTGATGTGTTGGATGAGTTCATTGCTATGAGCATCTTGGACAAGACCGCCGACAATGCAGTACTTCGCTCTCAAAGAGTAAAGAAACCCAACCTTGCTCTAAAGGCCAAGGTTAGTATGGAGGAAGAGGATGAAGAGGAAGAAGAGGAGAGCAACCTCGAAGATACGAAGTATGCCTATCATGAACACATGGCCCTTGCTTCAAGGCAATTTTGGAGCAAGAAGAACTCAAGGCCCAACTTCAACAAGAACAATTCAAGTGGCGCAAAGGGCAAGCAACAAGTGAGGACTTGTTTCAATTGTGGAAATATAAGTCACTTTGTTGCGGAATGCCCTTATGAGAAGAGGGAAGACAATGGTGGCAAGCTCATCCGAAAGGACAAGGCCAAGTAGTTCCCCAACAAGAGCAACTTCACCAAGAAGACTCCTCCCAAGGCATTGGTGGTACAAGAAGAGTACAATGAGGATGATGATGATGATGATGATGAAGATGGTGAGTCGGTTGCCATGGCCTCTGTTGCCATTTCAACGACTCCACGGGTGTCTCTCTTCGACTCACCCAATGAGAGCATCACCTCCAAGTGCCTCATAGCTAAAGCCACCAACAAGGTAACCCCCAACATCAAAACTACCATCATTAATCATCCTTCTTCAATGGATAGCATTGATGAACATGAGGGAACTAATGTGGAGGTGAATGAGTTTGAGGCCTTTATGGGTAAACTCAAGGGTAAATCCAAGAAGCACTTTGTTGCTTTCTTGGAACAACTTGGTGAAGCCAATGACACGATCGAGGCTCACGAAGATACCATCTCTAAGATGGAGGGGCATAGTCGTGACTATGCCGATGAGATTTTGGATCTTTCCAATGCTCTTGAGGAAGAGCGTGGTCTTCGTTTGGCTCTTGAGGAGTCTCACAACGATGATCATGCTAAATTAAAGAAAGATCTTGATCATGCTCTTGTTGTTTCTCGTGTGCTAAACTTCGAGAAGGCAAAGCTTGGGGTTGATCTTGCTAGACTCAAAGAGGAGTTTGACATTCTCGACAAGGCTCACAAAGTCTTGAAGGGTGTTCATGCTACCCTCAAGGAGTCTCATGATCAACTCCAAGTGAAGCTAACCAAGGATAAAGCCACATTTCCTCGTATGCTATTAATTGATAATGCAAATGCTACTAACCCTTGTTGTGAGCATGTGCATCTTATTGAGGAGAATGTTAAGTTGAAGGAGCAACTTGAGAAAGGCCTTGTGTTATGCATACAAGGGGAGAAGAACTTAAATGACATTTTGAGAAATCAAAAGGGAGTTGTGGCCAAGGAGGGGATTGGGTTCGCACCCAACCCCAAGAACAAGAAGGATAACAAGACCAAACGACCTCCTCCTCTCAAGCAAACTTTTGTGAAGGAGGGATAGAGTGCTTCCAAGGAGAAGAAGAACAATGCAAAGGGTGGCGGTGTCAAAAAGGGCAATGCCACCCCTCCCAACAAAGCCGGCGACTTTAATCCTTCTTATGTGTTATGTCATGCTAGTGATGGGCATGTCTATGCCAAATTTGTTGGTTCTCCTCATGAGTACATTGATTGGACTATTTGGGTTCCTAAGACCCTTGTTACTAACATCAAAGGACCCATTACAAAATGGGTACCTAAAACCAAGCATTGATCTCTTGTAGGTGTTTGCTTTCGGTGGGGGATCATGGTTGCTCGATAGTGGAGCTACAAATCATATGACCGGAAGTAAGGACTTGGTGGTGGATGTGCACAAGATTCCATCTATGCCCACCAATGTCGAGTGGGGTGATGCCTCATCTTCTAAGGTATTGGGACTTGGCAAGGTTGTCATCTCTCATGATCTCATGATCGAGAAGGTCATGCTTGTTGAGTCCCTTGCATACAATTTACTTTCCGTTCGTCAATTTGCAATCATGGGCTTTGCCACTTTCTTTGATGTTGATACTGTGGCCCTCTTGTGGAGCAAGACTCTTAAAGTAGCCTTTGTTGGGCATGTCGAGAACGGTCTATATGTGATTAACTTTTCGGAGCGACCCACTAAGATCGCGACATGCCTAATGGCTAAAGTTGATGTGGGATGGCTTTGGCATCGCCGTTTAGCCCATGTCAATATGAGATCTTTGCAAAGTCTTCTCATGGGGGACCATGTACGTCGACTAACGAATGTTAGTTTTGCTAAAGAGCGTGCTTGCAGTTCTTGTATCGAAGGAAAGCTTCATGAGAAGGCTCACCCTCCCACGACTATCATTTACTCAAAGAGGCCTTTGGAGCTCCTTCACTTGGATCTCTTTGGGCCTCCATCCTTTGATAGTCTTGGGGGTAGGAAGTATTGCTTGGTGATTGTGGATGACTAATCAAGATATACTTGGGTGTATTTCTTCAAGAGGAAGAGCGAGACCGAACAAATCGTCATTGACTTTGCAAATGAAACGTCAACACAATGCAAAGATCTTGACAATAAGAAGTGACAACGGCACTGAGTTCAAGAACTACACCTTGGATGAGTTTCTTAGTGATGAGGGGATCAAGCATCAATATTCCGCACCCTACACCCCTCAACAAAATGGTGTTGCGGAGAGGAAGAACCGGACGTTGATGGATGCGGCAAGGACCATGATGGCGGAGTTCAAGTCTCCGTACAAATTTTGGGCCGAAGCCATTAACACCGCGTGTCATGCATCCAATCAGCTCTACCTCCGCAAGGTCTTGAACAAGACTCCATATGAGATACTCACTGGTAACAAGCCCAACCTCAAGTACTTTCGGGTGTTCGGGTGTAAGTGTTTCATTCTCAAGAAAGGTGTTAGGTTGTCTAAATTTGAGGCTAGAGCTTATGAGGGCATATTTGTTGGTTATGCTACAAACTCTCATGCTTATCGTGTCCTTAATAAATCCACGAGACTTATTAAGGAGGCGTGTAACATGGAGTTTGATGAGAATAACAGCTCCCAAGTGGAGCAAAGTGGCACTTGTGATGTAGGTGATGAAATTCCTCCTCAAGCCATAAGAAGAATGGGTGTTGGTTTTATCCTACCCATTGAGGAACCCCTTGTGGCTGAAGGAGAAGGACAATGCTCCACTCAAGTGGAGCCATCACCAACCCAAGGCCCACACGCTTCCGAAGAACAAAGTGAAGGCCCTCATCCTCATGAACAAGACCAAGGGCAAGATCATGCTCAAGACGGTGTTGACACACCAAGTGATGTCCAAGGTCAAGTTCTCTCCTCCGAGCAAGTTCAAGAGCAAGAACAAGCTCAAGACGTCGCTCAAGATGATCAAGTGACCGCTCCTCAACTCACCACCGAGGAGGAATTGGAGCGTCGTGCCGCCAAGATTGCTTCCAAGCTCTCCACCAAGGGTCATCTCATGAAGAATGTACTTGGAGGCATTCAAAAGGGGGTAAGCACTCGTAGACAATTGACAAACTATTGTGAACATCACGTGTTTGTCTCTTGTGTTGAGCCCCAAAAGGTATATGAAGCACTTGAAGATCCGGATTGGCTTAATGCCATGCATGAAGAACTCAACAACTTCGAGTACAACAAGGTGTGGAGATTGGTGCCAAGGCCAACGGGGAACCACAATGTCATTGGAACCAAGTGGATATTTAAGAACAAGCAAGATGCTCATGGGACCATCATTCGCAACAAGGCAAGCTTGGTGGCACAAGGCTACTCCCAAGTCAAGGGTATCGACTATGGTGAAACCTTTGCTCCCGTTGCTCGCCTTGAATCCATTCGTTTGTTGATTGCTTATGCTTCTCATCACAACTTTAAGTTGCAACAAATGGATGTGAAGAGTGCTTTTCTTAATGGTCCTATTAATGAGTTGGTCTATGTCAAGCAACCCCCCGGGTTCGAGGATCCCTACTTTCCCGATCATGTGTATCAACTAGATAAGGCACTCTATGGGCTTAAACAAGCCCCACGTGCGTGGTATGACCACCTTACCAAGTTGTTACAAGATCGTGGGTTTGAAGTTGGGCTAATCGACCCCACTCTTTTTACTAAGAAGGTCAAAGGGGAGTTGTTTGTATGCCAACTATATGTTGATGACATTATATTTGGTTCCCCTAACAAAGATTTCAATGAGGAATTCGCCGCTCTCATGACCTCAAAGTTCAAGATGTCTTCCATGGGAGAGTTGAAGTTCTTTCTAGGGTTCGAAGTGAAGCAAAGAAGAGAAGGAACCTTCATCAACCAAGCCAAATACACTCAAGACATGCTCAAGAGATTCAAGCTAAGTGATGTCAAGCCGGCTTCCACTCCAATGCCCACCAAGTCCCAACTTGACATAGATCCCAATGGTAAAGCAGTGGATCAAAAGGTATATCGCTCCATGATTGGATCCTTGCTTTACCTTTGTGCATCTAGATCGGATATCATGTTGAGTGTGGGAATTTGTGCATGGTTTCAAGCCGCACCTAAGGAAAGTCACTTTGTGGCGGTCAAGCGAATCTTTCGATATTTGGCTCATACCCCAAACTTTGGCTTATGGTACCCAAGAGGAGCAAACTTCAAGCTTGTAGGGTATTCGGATTCCGATTGGGCGGGAGACAAAGTGGATAGGAAGTCCACTTCCGGAGGGTGCCAATTCCTTGGTTGATCTTTGGTAAGTTGGTCTTCCAAAAAACAAAGTTGTGTCTCTCTCTCGTCCACCGAAGCGGAGTATGTAGCGGCCGGTAGTTGTTGTGCACAACTCTTATGGATGCGGCAAACTTTAAAGGATTACGGTGTCATTTGTGACAAAGTGCCTCTTTGGTGTGATAATGAAAGTGCCATCAAGATTTCTCTCAACCCGGTGCAACACTTCAAGATGAAGCATATTGAGATTCGGTATAACTTCATCCGGGATCACATTAGGCGAGGGGAGATCGAGCTCAACTACGTCAACACTCATGATAACCTTGCAGATATTTTCACGAAGCCGTTGGATGAAGCAAGATTTCACGAGTTAAGGCATGAGCTAAATATCATTGATTCGAGCAATGTTGCTTGAACCTTTGCACACCCCACCATACTCAACTTGTTGTCTTTTTTAGATGTAGGCATGGACATAGGGGGAGTGTTGTTCTCTCAATGAACTCTCCCTTCCCCCATTATGCATAAATTGATCAAATCTTTCACATTAGCCATTTTTGATGGTACTTGTGCTTCAAAGACGAGTTTTGGTCATGGGCCAAGGATAATTCTTCGCGGTGCCATACCAATTGACTCAAACATAGGTGGCTCCGGCCACCGCCCTCTCTTTGGACAGGTTGTGTCTCGTGGTCGTCTCTTGTTGTCATCTTGCCCCTTCTTCCCTTCGTGTTTGAGCTTGTTGTGAGGTGTCTTGTGATACGTCTCCAATGTATCTATAATTTTTATTGCTCCATGCTATATTATCTACTGTTTTGGACTATATTGGGCTTTATTTTCCACTTTTATATTATTTTTGGGACTAACCTATTAGCCGGAGGCCCAGCCCAGAATTGTTGTTTTTTTGCCTATTTCAGTGTTTCGAAGAAACGGAATATCAAATAGAGTCCAAACGGAATGAAACCTTCGGGAACGTGATTTTCTCACCGAACGTGATCCAGGAGACTTGGACCCTACGCCAAGGCATTAGAGAGGCGGTCACGAGGGTGGGGGGCGCCCCCCTAGGGCGCGCCCCCTGCCTCGTAGGCCCCTCGATGCTCCACCGACGTACTCCTTCCTCCTATATATACCTACGTACCCCCAAATGAACAGATAAGGAGCCAAAAACCTAATTCAACCGCCGCAACTTTCTGTATCCATGAGATCCCATCTTGGGGCCTATTCCAGAGCTCCGCCGGAGAGGGCCGTCATCACGGAGGGCTTCTACATCATCATAGCCTCTCCGATGAAGTGTGAGTAGTTTACCTCAGACCTTCGGGTCCATAGTTAGTAGCTAGATGGCTTCTTCTCTCTTTTTGGATCTCAATACAAAGTTCTCTCCTCTCTTGTGGAGATCTATTCGATGTAATCTTCTTTTTGCAGTGTGTTTGTTGAGACCGATGAATTGTGGGTTTATGATCAAGTCTATCTATGAATAATATTTGAATCTTCTCTGAATTATTTTATGTATGATTGGTTATCTTTGCAAGTCTCTTCGAATTATTCGTTTGGTTTGGCCAACTAGATTGGTAGTTCTTGCCATGGGAGAAGTGCTTAGCTTTGGGTTCGATCTTGCGGTGTCCTTTCCCAGTGACAGAAGGGGCAGCAAGGCTCGTATTGCATCGTTGCCATCGAGGATAACAAGATGAGGTTTATTTCATATTGCATGAATTTATCTGTAGCGACCCGACCCGAATGGATCAAGTCTCTGTGCTTAAGTGTCATCCCTGGATCGGTATGCTGACACACACAGTACTCGAGGATTTATAACAGAGGTAAATCACATGTATAGGTAACGTAAAATACTATTACCTCAATCCAAAATAGCGGAAGCAACAAGGTTGTGGATTCCCATCAACACCAACGGCAAAGTTGAGTGTAGAAATCGTAACCCTAACGTATCACTTACTCGTCGTAAGATAATCCTGCAACATGAGACGTTGCAGCCACAAAGGGTCAGTACATTGAATGTACTGGCAAATTCACACCATAGAGAATGATGAACAATGGCTATCACTACATGCATATATGGCTGGTGGAAAAGCTCTATGGTTATAAGGTCTTTGCGAAAAGCCAATTTTTCCCTACTGCAAAGGAATACATTTTAATTTAACTATCATGGTGGTTGTTGAACATTGAGAATGGTTGACAACATTCTCAATCCCAATTAAGCATCATCATTAAACAACCCAACAAAATTAATTTAGAGTAACATGTTGAGATTCACATGATAATCCAGGTACTAGATACTCAAGATGTCCATAACTGGGGACACGGCTAACCATGATTAGTTTATACACTCTGCAGATGTTTGCGCACTTTTCCCCACAAGACTCGATCGCCTCCGTTTGTTTTCTCGCACTACATGGTGTTTGAGAAGATGGATGATCGAGACATAGTCTTTCAGAAGCGCTAGCACCTTACGATCGGGTAGACCGTACCACCTACATCCCCTACATCTGCTGGTCTACCACTGTAAGAGTTCGCACGACTTAGTCAACTATGCTAGAGCCCATAATAGTTTGTGGCTGCACACGGAAGTTTCTAGTATGAATAGTCTTATGATCCCTTTGAGCCTGGGTGGCGGTCCAAAAGAAAACAGGCAAGTCCTGGATTACCCAGGTGCCTAGACAGGCAATCCTAGAATAACCAGGTGCCTTAATCCACCCAGATGTGTGTTTAAGTTGCCACCTTAAGTAAACCATTAATTAACAATCTCACATCTGTCATGGATACTCTCAAAACCCAATCCATGTCTACTATCATAGCTTGGCATAATAAGCAAACGTAGAAGTAACTCCCAAAGGTTTGATAATAAACATGTAATAGGTACTACCTCATCTACTTCCCATCCCACAATTTAATTAGATCCTAATCATGCAATGTGTGAGGATTGATCTAATGCAATAAAACTGGGTAGTAGAAAAGGTATGATCAAAGTGTTACTTGCCTGCAATGTTGATGAAGATGATTCGCACTCAAAAATCTTGATAGCTCTACTCGTCACACTCTGGTCAATCTATCGTAATCAAGCAATAGTAACCACACATAAGCAATCACTCAAAAGATCAGAAAAATCGAAGAAGACGCTTCGGAAAACATCATAACCAAACAAATAACTCTTGTAACATAAAACAATTTCTAACAGTACCAAAATTATGTGAATTTGGCCTTATCAGAAAGTTTAGGTCAAGAGCTTTAATTTGCAAAAAGAATCAACTCAAACGGAGCTACGAAACTCAAGTTATGATCAAACGAAGTTTGAATACAAATCTAATCTAATTCAAAATTTAAAACTTTCAAAAACATGTTTGAGTTGGATTACTGGATAGAGGGGTTCATAACGAAGAAGTGGGCGTTGGTTTCGTCTAATTCCGACTAACGAGCGAAAAGTAGTGATCGTTTGAAAACCAGGGGCTGATCGGTAAAGAAAATAATTACCAATAGGCCCCTGACCGAAAATAAAAGAAAAATAAAAAGTCTAAATAGCGAGCGTTCGTTACCGAATGCTAGCGAACGAAAATCGTTCGCTGCGAACCTAAACTGATGGACGTTCGTTAAATAACTAAACTAAATAAAAAAACCGGGTTTTAAAAGAAAACCAAAAAACCAATCTAGGGTTCGGCGGTTTTACCGGTTCGGTCAACTCCGGCGGCGGAACGGCATCTCCGGCAACTGCAGTGAGGCAGCGGCAAAGTGCAGGCAGCGACTTGGGGCGTGGCGAGCGGCGCGGGGCAAGGCGGCGGCGCAAGCGGCAGCAGCAGCAGCAGCTGCAGCGGCGGCGAGGGCGTTGGGCAGCGAGCGGCACGGCGGCGTGAGATGAGGGGCGGCGCGGCGAGAGAGAGAGAGAGGGGAGAGAGGCGGCGGGGCTGCGGGTTTTATAGGGGGGAGGCCTCGGGAGGCGTGGAGGAGGGGCAAGGGCAAGGCGGCGGGGCGCGGTGTCCACGACGGACACGGCGGCGGCGGCGCTGTCGTGGCGGCGGCGGTCTCCTGCAGGAGATCGGGGACGGGGCGGCGAGCTGGGCTGGGCCGCGGCCTGGCAGGAGCTGGGCCGGCCCAGTTCGGCGGAGGAAGCTTCTTTTTAAAACATTTTCTTAGAAAATCAAAACAAAATAAACAAAATATATTATATAGGCATATAATATATCAAAATTTTCAGAAAAAAGATTTCCTACAAGCTGAACATTTTCCTAGCATTAAGTAAAATTCACACTGATCTAAATAATCCAAACAGTGCTACTGCTCTAATAAAATTCCAATAAAATCATTTTTAAAAAATAGCAAAATTAATTCAAATTTATTTCTCTCCAATTTTCTGATGTAGGGAATCATGTTACCCTATTTTCCGTATATTTTATTTTTGGAGAAAAATAATTTGAATAAAACCCAAATAACTCCAAATTGAAAATAATTTCAAAAGGATTTTAAATTTGAGTTTCTTTGAAACTCCCAACTCATATTTCATATGTCTGAATTTTATCTTCTCTCGTGAAAATCATTGAGTTGCATAAAGTTTCAGAATTGGAATTACTTTCAAATGAAATTCAAATATTTTCAACACCCCTTGTCATTTAAATAAATGGAAGAAGTCATGTCATCTTCCCTCCAGGGTTTTGTGGTGAAAAGAATTTGAATTCATGGAGATCATAAAATGCAAAAATGAAAGTTTGGGAAAGTCCTTTTATTCCCTCTCATTTAACTTTCAAAAGTTTCAAATTCACTCACTTTCAGTCAATCAATCAAACAATCCATCCAATCTATCTATTATTATAACATTCCAAAATTTAGAATTTTGGGATGTTACATTATCTCTCTACATCATGTCATCTTGCTTAAGGCGTTACTCTGTTTTTAACTTAATACTCTAGATGCATGCTGGATAGCGGTCGATGAGTGGAGTAATAGTAGTAGATGCAGAATCTTTTCTGTCTACTTGTCACGGACGTGATGCCTAGATATTCTCATAACTATGCTCAATTCTATCAATTGCTCAACAGTAATTTGTTCACCCACCGTAGAATACTTGTGCTCTTGAGAGAAGCCACTAGTGAAACCTATGGCCCCCGGGTCTATTCTCATCATATCAATCTCCATCACTTTAATCTTGTTTTGCTTTTTTACTTTGCCTTTACTTTTTACTTTGCATCTTTATACCAAAAATATTATATCTATCAGATCTCACTCTCGTAAGTGACCGTGAAGGGATTGACAACCCCTAAGCGCATTGGTTGTGTTGAGCTATTGTTTTTGTGTAGGTACGAGGGACTCGAGCATAGCCTCCTACTGGATTGATACCTTGGTTCTCAAAAACTGAGGGAAATACTTACGCTACTTTGCTGCATCATCCCTTCCTCTTCGGGGAAATCCAACGCAGTGCTCAAGAGGTAGCAAGAAGAATTTCTGGCGCCGTTGCCGGGGAGTCTGCGCAAAAGTCAACATACCAAGTACCCATCACAATCCCTATCTCCCGCATTACATTATTTTCCATTGGCCTCTTGTTTTCCTCTCCCCCACTTCACCCTTGTCGTTTTATTCGCCCTCTCTCTTTATCCTCCCTCTCTTGCCCGCTTTCCTTTTGTTTGCTCGTGTGTTGGATTGCTTGTTTGTCGTGATAGCTCAAGATACTACCAAATTGTGTGACTTCACCAATACCAATAATAATGATTTCCTTAGCACTCTGATTGCTCCTCTTGCCAATATTGAATCTTGTGAAATCAATACTGCTTTGTTGAATCTTGTTATGAAAGATCAATTCGCCGGCCTTCCTAGTGAAGATCCCACTACTCATCTGAATAGCTTCGTTGATTTATGTGATATGCAAAAGAAAAAAGATGTCGATAATGATGTCGTTAAATTGAAGCTATTTCCTTTTTCGCTTAGAGATTGTGCTAAAGCTTGGTTTTTGTCTTTGCCTAAAAATAGTATTGATTCTTGGAACAAGTGCAAAGATGCTTTTATCTCTAAGTATTTCCCTCCCGCTAAGATCATCTCTCTTAGAAACGATATTATGAATTTTAAGCAACTTGATCATGAACATGTTGCACAAGCTTGGGAGAGAATGAAATTAATGATACGTAATTTCCCTACTCATGGTTTGAATTTGTGGATGATTATACAAAATTTTATGCCGGATTGAATTTTGCTTCTAGAAATCTTTTAGATTTAGCCGCGGGAGGCACTTTCATGGAAATCACTTTAGGAGATGCTACTAAACTCCTAGATAATATTACGGTTAATTATTCTCAATGGCATACTGAAAGATCTTCTAATAAAAAAGTGCATGCGATAGAAGAAATTAATGTGTTGAGTGGAAAGATGGATGAACTTATGAAATTATTTTCTACTAAGAGTGTTTCTTCTGATCCTAATGATATGCCTTTGTCTACTTTGATTGAGAACAACAATGAATCTATGGATGTGAATTTTGTTGGTAGGAATAATTTTGGTAACAATGCTTATAGAGGGAATTTTAATCCTAGGCCATATCCTAGTAATCCTTCTAATAATTATGGGAATTCCTACAACAACTCTTATGGAAATTATAATAAGATGCCCTCTGAATTTGAGAATAGTGTTAAAGAGTTTATGAATTCACAAAAGAATTTTAATGCTTTGCTTGAGGAGAAATTGCTTAAAGTTGATGATTTGGCTAGAAACATTGATAGAATTTCTCTTGAGGTTGATTCTTTAAAGCTTAGATCTATTCCTCCTAAGCATGATATCAATGAGTCTCTCAAAGCCATGAGAATTTCCATTGATGAGTGCAAGGAAAGAACCGCTAGGATGCGTGCTTCCAAAGATGCCTTTATTAAAGCGTGTTCTTCCAATACCTATGAAAATCAAGATGAAGATCTAAAAGTTATTGATGTGTCCCCTATTAAATCTTTATTTTGCAATATGAATCTTGATGAAACTGAATATGATCTTCCTTTACCTAGAAGGCGTTCTAAAAATTCGGAGTATTTAGATCTTAATGATGAAATTGATGAAAGTGGGATTGAAAGAAATAAAAATCTAGATGTTGCTAAACCCACTATATTGTATTTCAAGGAATTTAATTATGAAAGTTGTTCTTTAATTGATAGAAATTTCCTTATTGCAATCCGTTCTAAATTCTCCAGATGCTTATAGTCAAAATAAAGCCTTCACCAAACATATTGTTGATGCCTTGATGCAATCTTATGAAAAAAACTTGAGTTGAAAGTTTCTATCCCTAGAAAACTCTATGATGAGTGGGAACCAACCATTAAAATTAAAATTAAAGATCATGAGTTTTATGCTTTGTGTGATTTGGGTGCTAGTGTCTCCACTATTCCCAAGACTTTGTGTGATTTGCTAGATTTCCGTAATTTTGATGATTGCTCTCTAAACTTGCATCTTGCGGATTCTACTATTAAAAAACCTATGAGAAGGATTAATGTTGTTCTTATTATTGCAAATAGGAATTATGTGCCCGTAGATTTCATTGTTCTTGATATAGATTGCAATCCTTCTTGCCCTATTATTCTTGGTAGACCTTTCCTTAGAACGGTTGGTGCGATTATTGATATGAAGGAAGGGAATATTAGATTTCAATTTACATTAAAAAGGGCATGGAACACTTTCCTAGAATGAAAATAAAATTGCCATATGAAACTATCATGAGAGCCACTTATGGATTACCTACCAAAGATGGCAATACCTAGATCTTTCCTCGCTTTTATGCCTACCTAGGGGCGTTAAACAATAGCGCTTGTTGGGAGGCAACCCAATTTTATTTTTATTCCTTGCTTTTTGCTCCTTTTTAGAAATAAATAAATTATCTAGCCTCTGTTTTGGTTTTGTTTTTTGTGTTTAATTAGTGTTTGTGCCAAGTAGAACCGTTGGGAAGACTTGGGGAAAGTCTTGTTGAACTTGCTGTAAAAAAACAGAAACTTTAGCGCTCACAAGAACTGCTGTCATTTTTATTTGAAGAGTGCTATTTAGTTCATTCTTTTTGAAGATGATTAATAGATAAATTACTCACGTCCAGAAATTTATTTTAGAATTTTTGGGCTTCCAGATCTTACGCTAGCTACAGATTACTACAGACTGTTCTGTTTTTGAAAGATTCTGTTTTTCGTGTGTTGTTTGCTTATTTTGATGAATCTATGGCTAGTAAAATAGTTTATAATCCATAGAGAAGTTGGAATACAGTAGATTTAACACCAATATAAATAAAGAATGAGTTCATTACAGTACCTTGAAGTGGTCTTTTGTTTTCTTTAGTTAACGGAGCTCACGAGTTTTCTACTTTAAGTTTTGTGATGTGAAGTTTTCAAGTTTTGGGTGAATTCTTTTGATGGATTATGGAACAAGGAGTGTCAAGAGCCTAAGCTTGGGGATGCCCATGGCACCCCCAAGATAATCCAAGGACACCAAAAAGTCAAAGCTTGGGGATGCCCCGGAAGGCATCCCCTCTTTCGTCCACTTCCATCGGTAATTTACTTGTAGCTATACTTTTATTCACCAACATGATATGTGTTTTGCTTGGAGCGTCTTGTATTATTTGTGTATTTTTGTTTTATTATGCCACAATCATCCTTGCTGTACACACCTTTTGAGAGAGGCATACATGAATTAAAATTTTATAGAATACTCTATGTGCTTCACTTATATCTTTTGAGCTATGTAGTTTTGCTCTATGTGCTTCACTTATATCTTTTGAGCGTTATAATTTTGCTCTATGTGCTTCACTTAGATCTTTTAGAGCACGGTGGTGGATTTGTTTTAAAAAAAACTATTGATCTCTCATGCTTCACTTAAATTATTTTGAGAGTCTCTTAATAGCATGGTAATTTGCTTAATAATAATATGCTTGGTATTCAAGATTTGTGAAACTTTCTTTTGAGTGTGCTGAATACTAAGAAAAGATTGGAGCATGATAATTGTTTTGAGTTATGGAGGTGATAATATTAAAGTCATGCTAGTTGATTACTTGTGAATTTAAAGAATACTTGTGTTAAAGTTTGTGATTCCCGTAGCATGCATGTATGGTGAACCGTTATGTGATGAAGTCGGAGCATGATTTATTTATTGCTTGTCTTCCTTATGAGTGGCGGTCGGGGACGAGCGATGGTCTTTTCCTACCAATCTATCCCCCTAGGAGCATGCGCATAATACTTTGCTTTGATAACTTCTAGATTTTTGCAATAAGTATATGAGTTCTTTATGACTAATGTTGAGTCCATGGATTATACGCACTCTCACCCTTCCACCTTTGCTAGCCTCTCTAATACCGCGCAGCTTTCGCCGGTATCATACACCCACCATATACCTTCCTCAAAACAGCCACCAGACCTACCTATCATGGCATTTCCATAGCCATTCCGAGATATATTGCCATGCAACTTTCCACCGTTCCGTTTATCATGACACATTCATCATTGTCATATTGCATATCCCGGTACACCGCCGGAGGCATTCATATAGAGTCATATTTTGTTCTAAGTATAGAGTTGTAATTGTTGAGTTGTAAGAAAAATAAAAGTGTGATGATCATCATTATTAGAGCATTGTCCCAAGTGAGGAAAGAATGATGGAGACTGTGATTCCCCCATAAGTCGGGATGAGACTCTGGACGAAAAATAAATAAAAGAGGCCAAAGAAGCCCAAATAAAAAAAGAGGACATAAAAAAAGAGAAAAGGGCCAAATAAAAAATAAAAAAATGAGAGAAAAAGAGAGAAGGGGCAATGTTACTATCCTTTTACCACACTTGTGCTTCAAAGTAGCACCATGATCTTCATAGTAGAGAGTCTCTCATGTTATCACTTTCATATACTAGTGGGAATCTTTCATTATAGAACTTGGCTTGTATATTCCAATGATGGGCTTCCTCAAATTGCCCTAGGTCTTCATGAGCAAGCAAGTTGGATGCACACCCACTTAGTTTCTTTTTGAGCTTTCATATACTTATAGCTCTAGTGCATCCGTTGCATGGCAGTCCCTACTCACTCACATTGGTATCTATTGATGGGCATCTCCATAGCCCATTGATACGCCTAGTTGATGTGAGACTATCTTCTCCTTTTTGTCTTCTCCACAACCACCATTCTATTCCACCTATAGTGCTATATTCATGGCTCACGCTCATGTATTGCGTGAAGATTGATTTTTTTTGAAAAAGTTAGAGTATGAAACAATTGCTTGGCTTGTCATGGGGTTGTGCATGATTTAAATACTTTGTGTGGTGAAGATAGAGCATAGCCAGACTATATGATTTTTTAGGGATAACTTTCTTTGGCCATGGTATTTTGAGAAGACATAATTGCTTTGTTAGTATGCTTGAAGTATTATTATTTTTATGTCAATATAAATTTTTGTCTTGAATCTTTCGAATCTGAATATTCATATCACAATTAAGAAGATTTGCATTGAAATTATGCCAAGTAGCACTCCGCATAAAAAATTCTCTTTTTATCATTTACCTACTCGAGGACGAGTAGGAATTAAGCTTGGGGATGCCTGATACGTCTCCAACGTATCTATAATTTCTGATTGCTTCATGCTATATTATCTACTGTTTTGGACTATATTGGGCTTTATTTTCCACTTTTATATTATTTTGGGACTAACCTATTAACCGGAGGCCCAGCCCAGAATTGCTGTTTTTTTGCCTATTTCAGTGTTTCAAAGAAACGGAATATCAAACGGAGTCCAAACAGAATGAAACCTTCGGGAACGTGATTTTCTCACCGAACATGATCCAGGAGACTTGGACCCTGCTCCAAGGAACAAAAGAGGCGGTCACGAGGGTGGGGCGCGCCCCCTGCCTCGTGGGTCCCTTGTTGCTCCTCTGGCGTACTTCTTCCTCCTATATATACACACGTACCCCCAAACGATCAGAACAGGAGCCAAAAACCTAATTCCACTGCCGCAACTTTCTGTATCCATGAGATCCCATCTTGGGGCCTGTTCCAGAGCTCCGCCGGAAGAGGGCCGTCATCACGGAGGGCTTCTACATCATCCTAGCCCCTTCGATGAAGTGCGAGTAGTTTACCTCAGACCTTCGGGTCCATAGTTAGTAGCTAGATGGCTTCTTCTCTTTCTTTGAATCTCAATACAAAGTTCTCCCCCTCTCTTGTGGAGATCTATTCAATGTAATCTTCTTTTTGCGGTGTGTTTGTTGAGACCGATGAATTGTGGGTTTATGATCAAGTCTATCTATGAATAATATTTGAATCTTCTGTGAATTCTTTTATGTATGATTGGTTATATTTGCAAGTCTCTTCGAATTATCCGTTTGGTTTGGCCAACTAGATTGGTAGTTCTTGCCATGGGAGAAGTGTTTAGCTTTGGGTTCGATCTTGCGGTGTCCTTACCCAGTGACAGAAGGGGCAGCAAGGCACGTATTGCATCGTTGCCATCGAGGATAACAAGATGGGGTTTATTTCATATTGCATGAATTTATCTCTCTACTTCATGTCATCTTGCTTAAGGTGTTACTCTGTTTTTAACTTAATACTCTAGATGCATGCTGGATAGCGGTCGATGAGTGGAGTAATAGTAGTAGATGCAGAATCGTTTCGGTCTACTTATCACGGGCGTGATGCCTATATACATGATCATGCCTAGATATTCTCGTAATTATGCTCAATTCTGTCAATTGCTCAACAGTAATTTGTTCACCCACCGTAGAATACTTATGCTCTTGAGAGAAGCCACTAGTGAAACCTATGGCCCCCGGGTCTATTCTCATCATATCAATCTCCATCACTTTAATCTTGTTTTTCTTTTTTGCTTTGCCTTTACTTTTTACTTTGCATCTTTATACCAAAAATACCAAAAATATTATATCTATCAGATCTCACTCTTGTAAGTGACCGTGAAGGGATTGACAACCCCTAATCGCGTTGGTTGCGAGTAGCTATTGTTTTGTGCAGGTACGAGGGACTTGAGCGTGGCCTCCTACTGGATTGATACCTTGGTTCTCAAAAACTAAGGGAAATACTTACGCTACTCTGCTGCATCATCCCTTCCTCTTCGGGGGAAACCAACGCAAGCTCAAGAGGTAGCATCTTGTTCGTTTGAAGTTTCCTTGTGAAGACCTCTCTTTTCTTGTGTTTGGAAATGGCTTCTTCTTGAGCTCACGGTACTACCGCAGCCTGCCACGGTACTACCATGCATGGAGAGTACGGTACTATCGGCCCAGCGCGGTACTACCGCCTGGGAGAGCGGTACTACCGCTTTGGTGCGGTTCTTCCGCCCAAGCGGTACTACCGTGATGATACGTGGTACTACCGCGCTGTCGGAGGCGCGTGGGGATAAGGACAGGAACAGGGGGGTTCTAACTCCACCATACCCATTCGTCAGTTTTCCCTACTTTGTCTCTCTCTCTCTCTCTCGCTCAAGAACGGGGCCGGAGTCCCTCGCCGGATCTCCTTCTCCGGCTGCTCTCCTTGGATTCCGACCGGTGGGATCGTTCCCCACCACTTCCTCTTGCCATGGACCAAGGTTTTTCCCCAAATCCCTCTCTTTCTAGTTGGTTCTCTTGTCTCTAGGTTTTTGGGGAGATGCTTGTGTTCTTGAGATTTTAGGCCAAGTCTTTGCAAGAGAAGGTTGTAGGAGAGTAGTGTTGCGTAGAAATTATACTTGATATATTGTCCCGTGGTAGATTTGATCAACCGTAGTTCCGCCGTGGTTTCGCGCGTCTTCTTAGATTCAAAAGTAGTTTCGGATATGACACGGTGCGGTACTACCGTGCTTCTGGTGCGGTACTACCGCTTGTTCGGTACTACCGCCCGTTCGGTGCGGTACTACCGCACATTCTGTGGCACTAAGGTCTTACTATCGCTTCAAGCCATGGTACTACCGTATCCTCACACGGTACTACCATGACTAGGAGCGGTACTAAAATTTTAGTACCGCACGACCAGACGACACTACCGTCGTTGTCCCATCTTCCTCGTGGCAGTTATCCCGTATGCTTTGTACCTATTTCCCTTGCTTTGCCGTGGTATTTGCATTGATTCTTCTCGTTCTTTGTGTGTGCTTTCTCTTGTGTCTTAGGTGGTGGCTCTTGTCGTTCCAATCCCATTCGTGACACTGGCTCCAAGCGACTGCGCAATCCTCAAGATGAAGCACCAGAGGGCTCCAGTGCCCCCAAGCGCAATGTCAAGACCACTGCCAGCAAGCAAAAGGAACCTACTAAGGGCATGGACGAGATTCCCCTCACTGAGTACATCGAACGCCGGAAGATCAACCCTTATGTGAATGCTCGTGCTATCCTCAGAGGCACTGAGTTGTTTTGGACCAAGCAGCAGGCTCTCATTTATCTGGATGTAATCAAAAACAAGCAAAACACCTACGTGGATGTCAAGTGGATAGACATGAATCACATGAGGAAGGACAAGTTTCGTGACTACTTTGGAGAAGCTTTGATTTGGTGGAGCAGTTCGGTATTGAACATGTGATCTCTTTCCACCTTGACTATGATCCTGAGCTTATCTGTCAGTTCTTTGCCTCAGTTCACTTTCACCCCGGGGATGAGCGGAGGATGACCTGGATGACCAATGGCCGTCAATTGTCTGCTACCTTGAAGGAGTTCATGGATCTGCTCCACGTTCATGATGACGGGCTCCACACACCTGTTGGTGTTCGCCCCCACGCCAATTCCGAGTCTGCTAACAAGAACAAGCTTCAGCCGTTCTATGTTGAGAAGGTGCTTCCCAGTGGCAAGTCGACTTGGGTGCTGAACTCTTTTCTGGATATCATGCATCGCATCTTCCGCAACACTCTGTTCCCTCGCATTGGCGACAAGGACAAGGTTCATTCCTATCTGGTGGACATGATGCTCCTGTGCGCGGTGGCACGTACGTCTCGGACTCAACCACTTGATGTCTCACACATCATGTGGTGTGAGCTTCGGTTTGCGGTGTACACCCGCAAGGTACCTATCTATGGACCATACCTATTTCTGTTGATCTCCACGACTTGGGAGAAGATGTACCCTGGTGATGAGTTCCTTGCTCCAGACTGGATTCGGCATGAGTCCATCAGTCTCCGCGTCAAGCCCAACTGGGCCAACACTACTACTAGTGCTGAGGCGTCTGCTGCTAGGAGGGTTGTTGGTGAGGAGGAGGCTGGTGCAGAGGATGTTGCTGAGGACTGTGCTGCTAGGTCTTCCCAACCTTCCTCTGAGCCGTCGTGGGCCAAGAAGTTGAAGGACAAGATGAAAACTCTTTTCTGCATGCAAGCAAAGGGACAGTACAGGACTCACGTGGCATCCAAGGAGAGTCGCCGCCGCGATAAGAAGGTTATGAGGCTCTTTGGAGAGGATGTCTCTGGCGGTTCTGAGGATGCCATCACGCTAGAGGCTGCATGGATGGCGAAGCAAGGTTTCAAGTGGACTAATTCTGAGGAGGACATCGAGGAGACCGTCCCCGCCGTCGAGTCTGGCGAGGAGCATGAGGAGCATTGGGATGATTTCTCTGCCTGAGCCACCCCTTGTGTGTAGGTGTCCTCTCTGCCTTTTTGGCGTCTCGATGCCAAGGGGGAGAGAGTGTAGGGATTTGTGTGCTTGTGAGTCGTGTCGTGTTTGGTGTTTGCTTTGTTGTTTGGACCTTGTTTGCTTTGGTTTAGTTTGCGCCTTTGAGACTTATCCTTCATATGGTGTAAGACATATGCACTCTATTCTATCCTAGTGAGCTTATGATTGTGCTACTTATGTTATGCTCGTATTTTCTAACTTGTCTAGTGTTAGCCTTACTTTTGCAAGATATGCCTTGTCTCTATAATATAGGGGGAGCTTTGATCTTAGTATGTGTGTTGTGCAGTCCAAAGCACCCATCTAGTTTGCACACATCTAGGGGGAGCCCGTCTATATTCTAGAGAGGAGGGGTTTCCGTTTGCTTAACCTTACTTCCTCTGTGCAAATCCCGTATTGTCATCAATCCACCAAAAATGGGGAGATTGTAAGGGCATATTTATCCCTAAGGTGTTTTGGTGATTGATGACAATGCTTTTGCGGACTAATCGTATGCCTTGAGTTTCCCAGACGTTTCGTCGCTAGGCACAAGACGTTTTGATGTCCCTCGAAGACTGTTGAAGACGGCGTTTTTTCTACGTTTCTTTTTGGTGGATTTGAGTCGTAGGAAAGCCGTACTATTAAGAGGGGGTCCGCGTCGGAAAGGTTTGGTGGAATCATCACGTACACGTTTTATTCCTTGTTCCCTCCTTTCCCCTGCATTTTGGAGCATCCTCCGTTGATCCTCTTTACCTTGTCCTGGCTGCTGTTGATGGGCTTGCGGTAGTACTGCTTCTTGTTGAGCGGTAGTACCGTACTTCGGCACGGTAGTACCGCAGGTGCCCACGGTAGTACCGCTCATCTGGAGCCGCAATATCATGGCCCCCAGGCCAAGTACTGTTCCTTCGCGGTAGTAGGGGCAGATGTAATTTTTTACATCCGCGCCACTGCGGTAGTACCGCATCCCGTGCGCGGTAGTACAGTGCGCGGCCTGGCTCAGCTGCCAGGCGGTAGTACCGCTCCTCTGCGGTAGTACTGTGTCAGATTTTTGCTTCGTTTGTTTACCAGCGGAAGTAGGCACGGATGGTTTTTATCCGCGTTCTTCCCAGGCTAGGGGTTTCCTGCCTTGCGGTAGTACCGCAAGGGGGAGTGGTAGTACCGCACTCGCGGAAGTACCGTCCTCAGCCCTTGTGCTACAGGTCTGCCGTAGTTGCTGCTGCTGCGGTAGTACCGTGGGTCCTCACGGTAGTACCGCGTGGCCTTGCGGTAGTACCGCTTGTCAGCAAGCGGAAGTACCGCGTGGCCCTACGGTAGTACCGCTGGTCTGGGGCGGTAGTACCGCTGGTCGCGGGCTGGTAGGTGGATAACGGTTGGATTTTTGTCCTAAGCTATAAAAGGGGTGTCTTCTTCCTCTAGTTGGCTATCTCTTCCAACCCTAAGCTCCATTGTTGCTCCAAGCTCCATTTTCGCGCGATCTCACTCCCTAGCCAATCAAACTTGTTGATTTGCTCGGGAGTGGTTGAGAAGGCCCCGATCTACACTTCCACCAAGAGAAATTTGATTCCCCCACTAATCCCTTGCGGATCTTGTTACTCTTGGGTGTTTGAGCACCCTAGACGGTTGAGGTCACCGCGGAGCCATAGTCTATTGTGGTGAAGCTTCGTGGTGTCGTTGGGAGCCTCCAATTGAGTTGTGGAGATTGCCCCAACCTTGTTTGTAAATGTTTGGTCGCCGCCTCCAAGGGCACCAATAGTGGAATCACGGCATCTCGCATTGTGTGAGGGCGTGAGGAGAATACGGTGGCCCTAGTGGCTTCTTGGGGAGCATTGTGCCTCCACACCGCTCCAATGGAGACGTACTTCCCCTCGAAGGGAAGGAACTTCGCTAACACATCCTCGTCTCCACCGGCTCCACTCTTGGTTATCTCGTGCCTTTACTTGTGCAAGCTTATTTGTGATATATCTCTTGCTTGCTTGTGTTCCTATCTTTGTTGCATCATATAGGTTGCTCACCTAGTTGCATATCTAGACAACCTACTTTGATGCAAAGTTTAAATTGTTAAAGAAAAGCAAAAAATTGTTAGTTGCCTATTCACCCCCCTCTAGTCAACCATATCGATCCTTTCACCCCCTCCCCAGCTTCTCCCAGAATCGCCACTCCATATGTTTTTTTACAATCCTAACTAATTAGACCTTAACTAGATAGGGTTGTAAAAAAATATGGAGTGACGATTCTGGGAGAAGCTGAGGAGGGGGCCAATTATGGGAGAATCGCCGAAAAGAACTGGCCATGAATCTCCGACATTGATGGCGCTCTGGGCCCCCTTGCGACCGTGGAGTACAATGACCTATGACGCGGCATCCAACAAGTCTTCCTCTCAACAATCCCAGATACTCTAACTTAACTTGGCGTTGGTCCGCGAAGGGAACCTTCTCTACGAGCTCCTATTATACAGTGCCGTTCTGGCAGCTCATCTGGCGTAGCTGGGCGCCCAATGTCAAATTCTTCTTCTGGCTTGCATCGCAGAATCACTGTTGGACTGCCGATCGCTTGGCGCAAAGTGGTTTGCAACACACTCCTATCTATGGGATGTGCTCCCGGGAGGATGAGACACTGCACCACATTTTCCAGATGCATCTTCTCTCGAATCACCTGGCACGAGGTGCTCTCTTGGTACCCGGCTTCTGATTCTACCACCGGATGGCACGACCACCTTCTTCTCTTGGTTGTGTTCTAGCACCATGGTGGCTCCCACCTAATACGGAAGGGTTTTGCATCACTCACAATCATTACGCCTGGGCCATCTGGAAGCATAGGTATGCAATCTTTCAGGATATGCAACCTTTAAACGACCAGCTTCTTACCACAATAAAGACCGACGCTAAGAGATGGGCGTGGGCGGGCGCCAAGGGATTAGATAGGATCATTCCCGTAGCCTGACCTCTCTGTATCGGGGATGAGCAACCCCCTCTCTTCGGCTCATTGGTAACCCATGTATGCATCTTGGGATTACTCCACTTGTATTCTACCCCTTTATATCAATGGAATGACACACCTCCACGGGTATTCGAGAAACAAAAAAATCTAGACCTGGCAACTACCCAAGTTTTTGCCTCATCCATAATCGTCGTTGTCGCACATGTGGGTAGAGATGCCTTGTTGCGGAAGACCCATGCATTCTTTTCGTTCCAGATCTCCCAGCATATGAACATATGCAAAGAGTTAAACGCCTTCCTATAGAATTAGCCCGGTTGTCCCTCGCTCAAGTTCCACCATTGTTTGATCGTGTGCATGTCGATCCAAGAAGGTGTCGCCGATTGCTAGCCCAACCGTTCGTAAATCAAGTTCCAAACCCCGATAGTGAAGCGACATTTGAACATAAGGTCAGCGACCGTTTCCGCTCCTCTCTTGCAAAGTTGGCAAAGGCCGCAGTTTGACCAACCTCTGCAAAGCAACCTGTCAGCCCTCCAGATTTTATCTTGAAGGATTAGCCAGGAAAAGAATTTAATCTTAAGAGGTGCCCAAATCTTCCAAACCATCCTAGGCATCTCAAACTTGATCAATCCGGCAAACTGCTTCTTGTATGCGGTGGCGGCGGAGTACACTAGTAGAAAACAGGGCTTTGGTCACAACTCAATGTACACATTAGTCCCGGTTGCATTACAAACCGGGACTAATGTGAGCATTAGTCCTGGTTTGATCGGCTAGGGCGTTGAGAAGGCATTAGTCCCGGTTCAAATGGGACCTTTAGTCCCGGTTTGAGACAAGAACCAAGACTAAAGGGTGTGATGCCCTTTAGTCCCGGTTCTTGTCTCAAACCGGGACTAAAGACCTTTAGTCCCGGTTTGAGACACGAACCGGGACTAAAGGGGTTCATGTCTCAAACTCTACCCCCCCCCCCCCCCCCGCCACCTCCATGTATCGCCATTTTAATTTTGAAAAAAACAAAAGAAAATGAGAAAAACTTCAAAAAATAAAATCCTTCGATATGTAGTTATATTACTACATCTACTAGTTAGAAAAATTTAAAAACTTAAATTTGGACATGTTTTGCAAAAAACTGTTATGAGAAAGTAAAACGGCTACAACTTTTGCATACGATGTTGCAAAAAAGTATAATATATCAAAATGTTCAGCACGAAAATCCGGTTCCAATTTTGACGGCCATAGGCCATTTTGCAAATTTCTAGAATCCTCAAATTCTGAAAGGAAAAAGTTATCCTCAAATTTCAGTTTTTTTGAATTTTTGGTCAAACTCTGGTCAAACTACTTATTCAAAAAATATCAGTGTTACTAATTAATTGTTGTTTTTTAGAATAATAGTTTCAAACTCAAACGGTTCTTCATGCTCAAGTTCAACTCCTAAGGGTTAATAGGATTGACTGCTTACTATTGTCAGGAAAACAACAAGTGCAGACTTGGAAACGAGGGGGAACAGAACTCGAAAGTTAAGCGTGCTTAGGTTAGAGTAGTGAGAGGATGGGTGAGGGGTGATTAGAGATTAAATTGTCAAATAATTCAGAAATGTGAAAATCGAAAAAAATCAATTTTTTTCCAAAAAAAAGTCAAAAAAATTCAAAAAAATTACTTTAGTCCCGAGCAACCGGGGCTAAAGGTGGAGCTCCAGACAGAGGCCACGTGGAGCCCCTTTAGTCCCGGTTCATAAGCGAACCGGGACTAAAGGTTTAGGGCTTTAGTCCCGACCCTTTAGTCCCGATTTCAGAACCGGGACTAAAGGCCCATTTTCTACTAGTGGTAGCATCCATTGGTTGTGAACTTCCACCGAATGCCATCTTTGGAACGATATTATTCGAACATTTACTGCATTGAGGTGTCGAATAGGGCATTTGCCTCCTAATTTTCTTTAGTGCACTGTCGGTATGTTCCATCTGACCATCTCTATTTTTGCAAGCTTTCGACTTCTCATCTCACAGCTAAATTTATTTAATTACAAATCCATTTTTTGTATTGCAGTTCCTTCTAGGCTGATTGTATATCTTTCTGTTGGCAAAAAATGAACAAGTGAGAGATGCTTTTGACCGTGCTGGAAGAAATTGCACGGTCATATCTAGTGATATATGGTATGCATGGTTGGCTGTGTATCTTTTGTTGTCATGTACCAACTTTATTTGGTCTATGAAGCGGATATTGAATATTAGCTCACTTTAAATGAAATTTTGTGCGACTATTATGGTTATGTTTTCACTTCATTATTAAAGCACCCCTCAAAAAAAACTTCATTATTAAAGCGGATTTGTGAACCCGAAGCCTGGTGGTATATTACATGTTGTGCATTCGAATACTCGATTTGATTTCTAAATTATATGTTTAGACTTAATTTGTCTAGGCTCCACAAAAATTCTGGCTCCGCCACTGCTTTGTGTCTGGGACAAGCTGAATCCCAATGGACTTGCGCATAAAAGGGCAAAAAATTGCTGGATGAGGGTAACCAAGAGGACGTCTTGCAGAATGATGTGTCAGACCCAATCATTATTATTCAACGCCTTGGCGACACAACTATTGGTGCGTTTGGAAAGGGCGAAGATGCCCGGAGCGTTGTCGTTGTGCACATGACTTCCACCAGCCCATCCATGTTGTTCTGTTTTTAGATTCAGATCGTGCAACTGGGGCTGCAATGCCAAAAGTTGCACATATGCTTCTTGGGATAGAGGAGGATGATAGTTGTCATTAAGATCATTTTTTCGCAAGAACTTGTCCAGAGAGGAATTAGCGGAGTTCGTAAAGTAGCAACACAATTCAATACTGCATAGAGTCGCAAAAAAAAAAACTGCATCAACTTGGTCCATATATGCACCCTGGGGGTTTAATTTTCTTTGTCAGGACTACCTTGAAATGCTGAAAGAGACACATCGTCCAAAGCTGCACGGGTCATGTTTGCCCCTGAATTACGCCAGAACAGTGCTTGCCGAAGAAGCGGCCCTCTTAAATTGATTAAGTTTGGGGATTAAGCAGCCTCTACAGTCTACAGTTACATATTGCTCACGATCAAAGGTCAAGACCTTCGAGTTCCAAGGTGAGGTTGCCGGAGCTTCCTTGGAAATACTTTAACATTTTGGCCAGAGGTCAATCAGGTTGCACTTTTGAAACAGTCGGGTATCTTGCTTGTGCATACCTCAGCTATATATCCTGCAGGATTAAGCTGTAGTAATAAACGCAGGGCATGTTTGAACTGATCCAGATCACGAATCTTGGATTCCCAGTTCGCAATTACCCGTTCATACGCATAGGACCACGACCGTTGTCCTGCCAATCGAAACATCTTCTATCTCGCTCGTCAAAGAGATTCTGTCAGCGCGTAGTTCATACAGACATCACGCAGGCGTGCAGGTTTTCTCGGTGTTTTGCAGGGAATGATGACCCGAGCATATCTGACACGGTACATATCCTTGGCGATGCATAGCATCGGAAGATGCATGCTGCACTCGTTGGACAAAGTAAAATCTGACAAGTAAAGCTTGCTCATCAACTCAGTAAACTTTTTCTTGAAAGAAAGATTATCCAGCAGTATAATATTTACCACGACACGTCACCACACATGGTAAATTTCTAAGCAGGGACATCTTATCCTTTCAGCCTTTTGAAGCTTCTGATCCATTCAGCCTAGAATTTTACTGACCTCATAAATACTATCTGATCCGCGGTTTAAGCACGGCAGTCGTCGGCAATACCTTCTTACACGAAAGCTCGCAGGAGTGGCCGCTCGATAGATTCGCCTCCGAGCCCATTCACACACCAGGCCGCGGCCCAAGACCAGCTCAAGCAGCAACCTGCCCCAAGAGCTAGCCCGGCCGCGTGTTTCGCCAAAAACAAAACAAAAACGCGGTTCGTCGCGTGCCCCGAGCGAGACCAGGCAATTCACTCTCGTGTTTCTCGAAACTAGTAAGTGTGCACGTGCAACGCACGTCTATTTGAATTAATAAGTGTATACATGCAATACGCATCTATTTAGATTAACATATTATACTAAATTTAATATAAGACAATTTATTCATAAATTTGAAATTTTTCTATAAGATACACGATCTCTTATTTCCAACTCGTACAAATAATTTGAAATATTATTTCTCCTTAATCAACATGTCTCTTGTATTAAAAGACCACCCACTTTTCTCAATGTATAAAATTCAAAATTATTTAGAAGATTCATCATGATTCTTCATATGCACACATTTATGCAAGTATAGTCACACATGAAAATGTCACTTAGGACAAGCTAAGGAACCGTTTCAATGCCAACAAATTTCAGTCAAGAATTACACAAGATCGTCATGAACATATACAGAGAGAAGTGACATCTTTTTCTCCGAGATTGATCGAACAACAAGTTTTTGTATATATCTATCCGACACTACTACATATATACAATATACCATCTCTTATAATCCCTAACATCTAAAATCAATTTCAACTTCCACATGGCATTCTCCGTCTTTATGTATGACATGGTCAAGAAAGAATCCCGTCAATTCCTCTTGAATTGCTCGTATGCGATCATGTGGTATGAGTTCATTCCGCATCTGTCACATCTAATTTAAAGAAGAGGGTCAATACATATATATGAAAGAAACTCTACACAATTGATAGTAATAAAATAAAATTGTGAATATTGTTTATGTACTAAATGATATGAAATTTACCATGACCACAAAATATCCTACATTCATCATCATCATAATCAACATGCAGTTTTTGCTTCTCTTGTATGTAGTCCAGGTTTTCTATCAGGAAACCATGTTAACTCAACTGTAGTTAAGGACGGTATGAAAATGCTCATGTAAAATTACAATTGCCATGTATCAGCTGGACAAACAAATACACTTATGCAAACTTCAGGTTTTTTTTAGTAAAACTTATGCGAACTTTAGTTTTTTTCATTAAAACTTATGCAAACTTCTGGTTTTTTTTCAGTGAAACGTAATTTCATGACTGCAAATAAGGTCTTGGTTCAGCGAAGTTGTCTGTGAGTTCACTATGTAGTTGTGAGTTGGCCATGTAATAACCGGTAGTTAGTACTTAAAAAACAGGGATGTCTGTTGCAGGTACGCGAAAATCATTGAAAAAATAAAGAAAAAAAGAAGGCGAACGTCTCTGTGTGTGCTCCAACGCTCCTCTATTTCTCATTGCCTCATCTCTAGTTCTTGTACTTCTAGATGTGTCACCACCGGCGAGGTAGCGATGACAGTAAAAAAACAGCACTCGATACTTACTTGATTAATGCGTGCGTGTGGTGCGTTCGCGTGAAGGCAAGCGTCTCCGTCGTTCAGGCCTACGAGCGGCCGCGACGACCGTGTCCTCTCACCAGCTGGGCGGCATTGTCGACGCAGGTGAGTCAGTCGTCCAGCTTTGAGGCGGCGGCCTCCACGCATCGAGATTAGCTTTGGACGACGTCGTCCACGTGCGAGTACCGGACAAGCGTGTCCAACGGAGCAGCACGCGTCAGAGCTGAGGGAGTCGGCGGTGGCTTTGGGCGAGTGAGATGGGGCCGTGATTAGCTTCACCTGCTGCACAGTGGCCGAGACCTGCACCGCCCTGGGGACGATGATGGTTGGCGACCAGGCGAATCTACATGCATGGCTGTGGGGGCAGATTTTTTTGGCCCGCTTATACTGGTCCAAGATACTCAGCGTTGCCCCCATTTGAAGGACCTCGGCGGTGGGTGGTTGTCAGCGTGGGTATTGTGGATGGAGCTGAAGTCGACGCGGATGCCGGTGGTTCCCGGAGAGCATGCCCAGGATGTGGACGAAGTCATTGTAGTCAGTAGAAGTGTGTTCGGAGGAAGCCGCAACTCCTTCTCGCGTGTCTCCTATTGTGGCTGCGTGGGTAGTGGGCTGGTGACGGCTGGCGACTCGCGATCATGATTCCCTGATAGGAGACGATAGAATGCGATGGCGATTAGTTTCCTAATAATTAGATGCGTTCGTGATTAGTTATTTAATAGGATGCAGCCATGATTAGTTTTCCAATAGTTAGATGCGTCCGTGATTAATTTCCTAATAGGATGGCTCATAATTATTTTCCTAATAATAGGATGAGCGCGTGATTTTTTTTCCTAATAATAGGATGGGTTTGTGATTACTTTCCTAATAATTAGATGTGCCCGTGATTAGTTTCTTAATAGGATGTGTCCGTGATTATAGTTTCCTAATTGACCTGGCATGAACTTTCATATTTTCCTTCGCGGTGAAGTACGGTCAGTCAATGTAAATTGCTAAGTGCACATAGAGAACAGATTCGGTTAAGGCTAGCCATTAGATTAAGTTTAGTGGAACTAATCATGCGGTGGTAATGTATCCGTGTACGTTTTATGGGGTGCACTTAGAGAAGATGATGTTTGCTCTTTTATAAGTAGTATGGATATGGATTTGCTCGCCTTGTGTCCAAAAATAATAATTTATTCAATTATCCAAAAAAAGTAATTTAGTGGCGTGCCTACGCAGCAGCACGGGAGTGTACGACAGCTTCGCCCAGCTTCTAGCTCCAGGAGCCCTGCCGGCGGAGGATGTCAGGATGAGATCCTCTGACCGGGTTCATGACCGGCACGCCACGTCGGACCCGGACTTCGCCTCCCTCTCCCGTGCCTCTGACATCACGGGCTAGACGACCAACGCCTAATCCGCGCGTGCGGAGAATGACCCAGCGCCTCCAACTATAAATACACACAGCAGCCTATCTTCGTCACATTGCATCTTGTCTATCCATTCATCTAGATTTCTTGCCTGCGAGAGCGACCACAAAAAGTTGAACGAGCTAGAGCTCGCTAGCGGGAGCAAAGGAGGAAGGCAGTCTCGGTCCGGGAAGGTTATCTGATGGGGAACTGCGCGGCGTCGCGGCACGCCGGGGAGTCGTGGGCCGACGACGGCGAGTGGGAGGAGGCGTCGTCGACGTCGGAAGACGACCACCACCACCGCCACCACCATCACGACGGGTCGGAGGAGCACCTGTCGGAGGTGACGATCAGGATCACCAAGAGGCAGCTGCACGAGCTGATGGAGAGGAAGACACCCGGCGGCCGGGGTAGCAGCACACGGCAGCTGCTGGCGGACATCATGGACTCCGGGGAGGTGCACCACCATGACGTGCACCGGGAGGAGCACTGGAAGCCCGCGCTGCGGAGCATTCCGGAGGCCGTCGAGTCATGACGAGACTTGGTGGTGGCTACATACGTACTTACGTACGCTGCACTGCCGAGCTCTCTGCGGACAGATTAAAGTTGCCATTTCCCTCCTAGCCTCTTTTCTCTTTTCTCTTTTCTCGTTCCCACGGTGTGTTTCCATGTCCTTGAATGGGAGTACTCCCTTGAATGGTTGTCCGTGACCATGCATGTACAAAGATTGGATTTGGATAGTTCGTTCAATTTCTAGGGAAATACGTATAAAAAATTGTCACCGATGTACATAGGATGTAGGTGTAGGGAAATAACTGTGAATACCCTATTTCGCATGCCATTTTTTTCTATTATTTTTGTTTCATACTAATGAGGGAGTGGTCTTTGACGGTGGAGAATGAAACTACTCAGTAGAGCTTTATGGATGCAATAATTCCATACTCATATCTATGTTTCTCACGGGCACAAAATCTTACTCATAGTCTACATAAAATCTTGCCTGGGCCCATCCGGAATGGGTATCCGTGCCAACCGATACCCAATGGGAAGATCGACGTAACAATGAAGGGCTGTGGGTAGTTGCTAGCTCCATGTGAGATGTAAACGCCAACAAGAGGTACTAGGGTTGGCAAATTGGTGATCGGAAGGAGGATGAGGGCGGGGGATTGTTGAGGGAGTGCTAACTAGCGGGGGGTCGAAGTGGATACAGTCTGGCCGTCTAGAACTTTGGAGTTTATATGCTAGGTATCTTAGCCTTTATAAACATACGAGTCACATGCAAGACTACTGTGTAGGGTTCGGGTTTGCCCCTGGACACAAATTTGTGCCTATGTCGTACCCACAACTAGTTGGGGGTTCGGGTAAGAGCACATTGTTTCTCGACAACTTTGAAATGATCCCATTTTTTAAATGTTCAAGGATTTGAATTTTTTCACATATTTTCAAGAGAAGTCCAGTAAAAAAATTGTAAAAAAAGTTTGAGAAATTGAAGTAAATTCACAAAATGGAAAAAAATTCATGAAATAGATATTTATAAAATTTTGAAAAGTTCATGCATTTGATAAAAAAAAGTAAAAACAAAAATAAAAAGATTAATAAAAAATCCTAGAATAAAACAAATCAAAACCCGGTTTTAAAAAACACGAACAAACCTTGAGGGTTGGAGTCCGAATCTCCCGTGGCACACATTTTTTGAAGACTAAAAAGAAAGAGAAAAAATGGCGTAGGTGCCAAGTAGGGTTTGGATATACCACGTACGCCGGTCCGTGTACGAGCAGGAAGTACAGAGGCCAAGAATCAGGGGTGCCCCTATTTATCTCTTTTAGTGAGATGTAGGGAAGCCTGGAGTTAAGCTGGACGCTACTACATAGACATCTTCCTTTTTCTTCTCTAACTATTTTAAGTGTTCCTTTTTTCAAGCGAGGCCCAAACGAGTGGGAGGGCACAACCTCATTTTTTTTCACATTGTCATTTTCATTTTTTATTTCGTCTTTTACTTTCGTTTATGCATCCAAATATTTAAATAAATATATTAGAAGAACATTTTACATCAAACATTTTAAAAAATTGTTAACCTAACATTTGAAAAATGTTAAATGTGTGAACAAATGTTTCTAATGTGTAGAAAAATTATATAATGTGTGTGAAAAAAGTTGGACATGATTTTATAAAATTTAATCCAAGCATTTGAAAAAAATTTAAACAATTATTTAAAAATGTTAATCAAACATTTAAAAAATGTTAAATATGTATAGAAAATATGTTGACCATGTATTAAAAATATTAAACGTTAGGTCCATTTATGCACCCTAGCGGATTAATTTTCCATGTGTATCTGGGCGTCTCAGGACTACACCTACGCTGAAATGGTGAAAGAGAGACGTCGTCCAAAGCTGCATGGGTCCATGTTTGCCCCTGAATTACGCGAGAGCAGTGCTTATCAAAGAACCAGCCCTCTTAAATTGATTATAAGTTTGGGGATTAATCAGCCTCTAGAATCTGTAGTTACGAGTATTTAATCAAAAACTACCACATTTCACGGAAACGTAACAGAAAACTACCTCTTTATGATTTTGTGCAGAAAATTACCACTTTTGTCCTAATTCGTGGCAAAAAAACTACCAAGTCTCGAAACCAGTCGCTTCGCCCGCACTAAGCACCAAACTGACCAGCCGGTCCCACGTTTCAGGTGCCATGGTGGCCAACCGACGCCCGCCGTGTGTTAACGGCGCGTCTGCGGTCGGAAACGGCGGTTGTCAGTTTGCGTTCAATGCATCAAAACATGGGACCGGCCATTTGATGTTGATCCTCTGACGACGCCGTTAACATGCGGCGGGCATCGGTTGGCCACCGTGACGCCTGAAACGTGGGACCGGCTGGTTAGTTTGGTGCTTAGCGCGGGTGAAGCGACCAGTTTTGAGACTTGGTAGTTTTTTTGCCACGAATTAGGATAAAAATGGTAGTTTTGCGTACAAAATCGTAAAATGATAGTTTTCTGTCACGTTTCCGTGTAATGTGGCAGTTTTTGGTTTAATACTCCTGTAGTTACATATTGTTCATGATCAAAAGGTCAAGCCCTTCGAATTCAAGGTGAGTCTACCAGAGCTTCCATGGAAATACTTCAACATTTAGGGCAGGAGTCAATCAGGTTGCACTTTTGGAACAGCCGGGTGTTATGTTTGTACATACCTCAGCCATCCCGTAGGATTAAGGTGTAGTAATAAGCGCTGGGCATGTTTGAACTGGTCCAGATCACGAATCTTGGATTCCCAGAACGTAATGAGCCGTTCATACGCAGAGGGCCACGACCACTGTGAATCTGCAATCGAAACTTCTATCTCGCCCGTCAAAGTGATTCTTTCAGCGCCCAGTTCATACAGACCATCACGTGTGCATGTTTTTTTTTTAATGATAATACGTGTCTCATTCATATCATAAAGATCAAAATACAAATCAAGTATGGACCGACATGACAAAACTAAAAAGATAGTAAAACATCTCTGATATTGACACAAACGCCCGTCAGCTGCATCTGACACCACCACAACAGCCACCGAATTGCTGTTGAACGAATCAGACCGGGGCAACATCCCGGTCACGCCATCAAACTTCAGATATAACACCCCACCACGACTAAGTCACCGAAGAAGAAAACCAAACCTGCCATCCACGAACCATGAATCCAGAACACGTTTCATCTTCTAGATGTCGTCGATGCAGACCACAATCTGCATCCGCTCCTGGATTACCTACCAAACTCCGCGCCGACGCTGAAGCAAATGCCATCGCAACGGCGGAGCCCGAGGACACAGGTCCACCATGAGGATGTTGTCGCCGCTACGTCGTCCTTATTTGAACAGACTGGTTTCCAGATTCATTCCCAACCATAGAACCGACAGCCTCGTCAGAAAAGGATTCGAAGAATCTTTATTCAGCATTGTCATCATCGTCGCTGAAGGCAAGATGATGAATAGCCTAAAAACCTAGACTACAAAGGAGTAAAAATGATCCACGCGTGTGGATCCAATAACCACCTCATAACCAACGACTAAGATCGCCGGTGAAGGAGAGCCGCTGTAAGACAGCACTGTAAAATTGGCCTCCTGGCGACGGGTAGCTAGGGTTCCAGCCGCCAGGACAAGAGGAGAACGATCTATTGGCCAGTGATTACCTCGTCACCGCATCACGTGTGCACGTTGAACTGCCTATTTTGCAGGGAATGATGGCCGGAGCAGAGCTGACATGGTATGTGCCATTCGAAGGTGCATGCTGCACTCGTTGGAGAAAGTAAAATGTGAGAAGTAAAGCTCGTCCATCAGCTCAGTAAACCTTTTTTTTCTTGAACCGAAGACCCTAGAACAATAGTTCTATGGTAATTATCATTCAAAAAAAAGCAAAGTTATGTAAAAAAAAAGAAAATAAACAATAGGACCATCTAACCAATACCAGCTCTAGGTATATCCATGAATAATTAAGCTAGGTTATCTGTAATCCAGCCCTTGAAAGCCTTTCTGTGTTTTTTTTTGGTCCTCACAACTATCATCTTAAGGTCATTTCTGAGTAAACTTCTCCAAGCTTGCAGAGATGGAGTTTGAGCTTCGAAAATCTTGAGTTCCTCTGCATCCAAATATGCCAGCAGCCCATGGTGATTATGCTGATTGCAAATTGCTTGGGTAGGTGAGTTAGCAGAAAGGTGATCTATCTAGTACGTATTTACTACGACACGTCACCGCGCATGGTAAATATCGTCTAAGCAAGGGCACCTTACCCTTTCAGCTTTTCTAAGCTTCCGGCTAATCCATTCATCCTAGACTTTTACTGACTTAAGTATCTAAATAGCCGCGGATTAAGCACGGCAGTAGGCACACAGGAAACACCTTCATGCACGAAAGCTCCCGGGAGTGGCCCCTTGAAGCCGCTCCAGATTCGCTCCCTAGCCCATTCACACACCAGGCCGCGGCCCAAGACCAGCTCAAGCAGCAACCTGCCCCAAGAGCTACCCAGCCGCGTGTTTCGCCAAAAACAAAACAAAAACGCGGCTCGTCGCGTGCCCCGAGCGAGACCAGGCAATTCACTCTCGTGTTTCCCTGACAATAGGAAATTTGCTCGCCTTGTGTTTTAGAAAATTAATTTATTCGATTATTCAAAAAAATACTCCCTCTTTACCGCTATAAAAGCACTCTTATTATGAGACGGGGGGAGTAATACAGTGGCCTGCCTACGCAGCAGCACCGGGAGCCTACGACACCTTCGCCCAGCTTCTAGCTCCAGGACTGCCGGCCAGCGGGCGATGGATGTCAGGATGAGATCCTCTGACCAGGTTCATGACTGGCACGCCACGTCGGACCCGGACTTCGCCTCCTCCCGTCCCTCTGACATCACGGGCTAGACAACCAACGCCTAATCCGCGCGTGCGGAGAATGACCCAGCGCCTCCAACTATAAATACACACAGCTGCCCATCGTAGATACATTGCATCTTATTTATCCATCCATCTCCATTTCTTGCCTGCGAGAGGGATCAGAGAAAGTTGAACGAGCTAGAGCTCGCGAGCGGCGGACCGGCAGCCAGGCCCAGGAGAAAGGCACTCGTCAGTCGGGAAGGTTATCTAATGGGGAACTGCGCGGCGTCGCGGCACGCCGGTGAGTCGTGGGCGGACGACGGCGAGTGGGAGGAGGCGTCGTCCACGTACGAGGACGGCGACCACCACCACCATCACCATGACGCGTCGGAGGAGCACTTGTCGGAGGTGACGATCAGGATCACCAGGAGGCAGCTGCACGAGCTGATGGAGAGGAAGACGCCCGGCGGCCGGGGTAGCAGCACCCGGCAGCTGCTGGCGGATATCATGGACTCCGGGGAGGTGCACCACCATGACGTGCACCGGGAGGAGCACTGGAGGCCCGCGCTGCAGAGCATTCCGGAGGCCGTCGAGTCGTGACGAGACTTGGTGGTGGCTACGTACGTACTTACTTACGTATGCTGCCCCTGCCGGGCTCTGTGTGCGAAACAGATTAAAGTTGCCATTTCCCTCCTAGCCTCTTTTCCCTTTTCTCGTTCCCACGGTGTGTTTCCATGTCCTTGAATGGTTGTCCATGATCATGCATGTACAAATATTGGATTTGGATAGTTCGTTCAATTTGTCACTGATGTAGTAGTACATAAGATATACGTCTAGGGAAATACGTAACAAATTGTCACTGATGACCCTCAAAAAAAATTGTCACTGATGTACATAGGGTGTAGGTGTAGGGAAATAACTGTGAATACCCTATTTCGGATGCCAATTTTTTGTGAATCGTCATTTTCTGTTATTTTTGCTTCATACAGTCAGATGTGAAGCGAGTGGTGTTCTTTTGTGTGGAAAAGATCCAGATATGTTGTAAAAGTTCATAGGAAGTACAAAACACCTCAAGCATAATAAAAATTACATCGAGATCCCTATACCACCAGACGGTCACTATCGCCGCCAGAACGAGCCGGTGACGTGCTGCTGTCATCGCTCCCCTACCGAAGCCGGCTTGACCTTGTCGATGACAACTGGGAAGTCTTCGTGCACATGCCCTGAAGGACTAACGTCATGTAGCCACAGGTTTTTTTCGTTGAACCCTTCAATAGATCTAATGCACCTAACACTAAATCTCGCCACCGCGCATGCACGAGGAGAAACCCTAATCTTGCCATCCCAAGGAGACGTAGGAATCTACGACGGACCTCCGTCAACTATGTCCAGACAGGTGAACTCGAGAAGGATCGAAGCTCGAAAGACAAACTCAAAGAAGAAGCACTGACATCTGTCCGAGTGCCGCACCCGCGAGGACTAAAAAAACCTGACCTAAACTACTAGTTGGAGCGGAGGCGTCGGGATTCCCCTCCCCGCCTCCAGCCACCGAAGCCTGTAGGGGAGAGTTTGCCCTAGCCCTAGAGGGGAAGCAGAGGAAACACTTGGAAAAAAACTTAATTTTCGAGTGGTGTTTGGTTGATGAGTACATTACAGAACTACGATCATGCGATGGAGAATTGAAGTAATCACTTGCTTGATCTTTTTGTTTAAAGGTAGTTTCCTCCAAAGGGTGTCACACTACATCACGGTAGAGCTTTCGTGACACATCAATCTGTAGAACATAATATGGGTGCAATAATTCCGTACTCAAATTTATGTTTATAAAATCTTACCAATAGCCTACCCATCAGACATAATCATGTCTGCATCCATACAATATGTATCCATGCCTGAGGGATACCCACCGAGAAGATCGGCATAAAAATGAAGGACGATGGAGTAGTTGCTAGCTCCATGTGTGACGTAGACAACAAGAGGTTACTAAGGATGGGAAATTTGTGATCCGGAGGGGGGGGGGGGGGGGGGATGTGAGGGTTGGGTATTGCTGAGGAGTGGGATGGAGGCAGACGCGGTGGCACAGTTTGATTGCAGTTTCTTAACTAAAACCTTAACGATATTTCACGTTGCAAAAGGTTGTTTATTGAGAAAGAACCAATGTATTTTGGGCGCCAATATCTGGCGGACGTCAATTGAGACGCCATGTAATAAGTTTTGTAAAAGAATATAAAATATTCCTATGACAAAATTATTTAGGACAAAAAATAATTATTTACCACTTGCACAATGATGCTCTAGACAAATCTGTTCTCTAAAAAACATACCTGATTTAGGAATTTGCCACATGTTCAATAATTGCCAAGGTATCTACAATAAAAAAATGCTACGGTAAAAACGACAAATATTTTTTGATGTGGCACATGCACTAAAAATGACATGGCAATATACTATTTGTTTCAAGAATTGCCTTGATTTAGAAAAAAAAAGTTTAAAGAAACTGCCATGAGATAAGTATAAAGCTATTTCAAGAATTGCCATGAATTAGAAAAAAAAACATAATTCATAAAAATATCGTGTGAACATTATAATATTCCTGAAAAGTTTGCCATAAAAAATAAATTTACCAACATATAGATTCAAAAAATTTCCATCCTCTTAATGAAATTGCTATGCTCTTCAAACTAAAATTGCATGTCGTAAATAGACATTCCAATAACATATTTGCATGAACTTGCCATGTGAACATAACAACCTTTTCTAAAACTTTCCATGCTAAAAAAGGTGGTAGGTATGAAAAACAAAAAAAAAATCATAAACTTGCCATGTGAACATAAAGAGTTTATGTAAAATTTCTCACGTGAATGTCACAAAAAAATATTGCATGTTTTTTATGAATTAAAAAATATGTAAACTTGCGATGGTAGCCAGAAGTAGAAATTAAATGACAAGGTCAATACAATAATTTTTATTTGGTCAATGCAACAAAATTGCCATGAGAGAAATTATTAAAAATATAGTGTAAAACTTAAAAGCGCCCATGGTAAAAACTTCAAAATTTCCTACCTGACTAGTTTGTAGCTAAAAGCAAGTAAATTTGCCATCTAACGAACCTGACATGTTTTTTTTAGAAAATGTTCTATTATTTCTTTCATGTACTATAACTAAAATTTCAAAATATGGCACAAACTTTTGCAAATTGTTTATAAAACATGACAAACAATATTGAAATTTGCTATGTTTTGAGGAAACACAAATGTTCTAAATTTTGCAACTCATTTCTTAAAAATTGCGATGTCACTATAAAAAATGCCATGATTTTGAGAAGTAGCTTAGCTTAAATTTGCCATGTACTGATACGTCTCCAACGTATCTATAATTTTTTATTATTTCATGTTGTTTTATTATCAATCTTGAATGTTTTATAATCATCTTATAGTCATTTTATATCATTTTTTGATACTAACCTATTGACATAGTGCTAAGTGCCAGTTGCTGTTTTTTTCTATGTTTTTACATCGTAGAAAATCAATATCAAATGGAGTCCAAATGCTACGAAAATTTACGGAGATATTTTATGGACCAGAAGAAAGATGTTGGGCCCTAGTTGCACCTAGGGGGGGGGGGGGAGTCCCGATGAGAGAACAACAAACCAGGGTGCACTAGGAGGCACAGGCGCGCCCCAGACCGCCTCTTTGCTCTATAAATACCCCAAAATACCAGAACCCTAGGGGAGTCGTCGAAATATTCATCCAGCCGCTGCAGAGTCCAAAACCACCAGATCCAATCTAGACACCAGCACGGAGGGGTTCACCACCTCCATTGGTGCCTCCCCGATGATGCGTGAGTAGTGATGAAGCTATGTACCTAGGGTAGGGTCATGGACCTGTCCAGCATACCCTCCCCAAGGACATCTTTACAAAGAATCAAAAGCAGTCGAAGAGAAACCATCATCCACTCGACCGTGGAGATGCGCTCACTCGACCATCTTGAAGACACTCGACCACCAGAAGATGAGGAACCCTCCACTCTGCAACGGTTAGGAATTAAACCATAGCATTATGACCATTTATGACATTTTACTGTAGACGTTACTAGTAACGCCTTTCCTTTACGAGCATTGAACCCTGTGTAACGGAGGGGAGCTGGGGTCCTGGCGCACTCTATATAAGCCACCCCCTCCTCTGGGACAAGGGTTCGCACTTTTCTAAACTCTCACACACACACACACACACACACACACACACACACACACACACACACACACACACACACACACACACATAATCCAGTCGACCGCCTCAGGGCACCGAGACGTAGGGCTGTTACTTCCTCCGAGAAGGGCCTGAACTCGTAAAACTCGTGTGTATAACTACTCCATAGCTAGGATCTTGCCTCCTCATACCTACCCCCCATTCTACTGTCAGTCTTAGATCCACGACAGTTGGCGCCCACCCCCTCTCCTAGTCCAATTCGGACCAGAGGGAGAAGGAAAGGGGGCGCCGCCCCCCTCTCCTAGTCCAATTCGGACCAGAGGGGGAGGGGGCGCGCGGCCCACCCTGGCCGCCCCTCTCTCTCTCCACTAGGGCCCATACAGCCCATTACTTATCCGGGGGGGGGGGGGGGGGTTCGGTAACCCTCCGGCACTCCGGTTTTCTTCGAAATCACCCGGAACACTTCCGGTGTCCGAATATAGCCGTCCAATATATCAATCTTTATGTCTCGACCATTTCGAGACTCCTTGTCATGTCCGTGATCACATCCGGGACTCCAAACAAACTTCGGTACATCAAAATATATAAACTCATAATGAAACCGTCATCGTAACGTTAAGTGTGCGGACCCTATGGGTTCGAGAACAATGTAGACATGACCGAGACATGTCTCCAGTCAATAACCAATAGCAGAACCTGGATGCTCATATTGGCTCCCACATATTCTATGAAGATCTTTATCTGTCAGACCGCATAACAACATACTTTGTTCCCTTTGTCATCGGTATGTTACTTGCCCGAGATTTGATCGTCGGTATCTCAATACCTAGTTCAATCTCGTTACCGGCAAGTCTCTTTACTCGTTTCGTAATACATCATCTCGCAACTAACTCATTAGTTGCAATGCTTGCAAGGCTTATGTGATGTGCATTACCGAGAGGGCCCAGAGATACCTCTCCGACAATCGGAGTGACAAATCCTAATCTCGAAATACGCCAACCCAACATGTACCTTTGGAGACACCTGTAGAGCTCCTTTATAATGACCCAGTTACGTTGTGACGTTTGGTAGCACACAAAGTGTTCCTTCGGCAAACGGGAGTTGCATAATCTCATAGTCATAGGAACATGTATAAGTCATGAAGAAAGCGATAGCAACATACTAAACGATCGGATGCTAAGCTAATGGAATGGGTCATGTCAATCACGTCATTCTCCTAATGATGTGATCCCGTTAATCAAATGACAACACATGTCTATGGTTAGGAAACATAACCATCTTCGATTAACGAGCTAGTCTAGTAAAGGCACACTAGTGGCGTTTAGTTTGTCTATGTACTCACACAAGTATTATGTTTCCGGATAATACAATTCTAGCATGAATAATAAACATTTATCATGATATAAGGAAATAAATAATAACTTTATTATTGCCTCTAGGGCTTATTTCCTTCAGTCTCCCACTTGCACTAGAGTCAATAATCTAGATTACACAGTAATGATTCTAACACCCATGGAGCTTTGGTGCTGATCATGTTTTGCTCGTGGAAGAGGCTTAGTCAACGGGTCTGCTACATTCAGATCCATATGTATCTTGCAAATCTCTATGTCTCCCACCTGGACTAGATCCCGGATGGAATTGAAGCGTCTCTTGATGTGTTTGGTTCTCTTGTGAAATCTGGATTCCTATGCCAAGGCAATTGCACCAGTATTGTCACAAAAGATTTTCATTGGACCCGATGCACTAGGTATGACACCTAGATCGGATATGAACTCCTTCATCCAGACTCCTTCGTTTGTTGCTTCCGAAGCAACTATGTACTCCGCTTCACATGTAGATCCCGCCACAACGCTTTGTTTAGAACTGCACCAACTGACAGCTCCACCGTTTAATGTAAACACATATCTGGTTTGCGATTTAGAATCGTCCAGATCAGTGTCAAAGCTTGCATCAACGTAACCATTTACAATGAGCTCTTTGTCACCTCCATATACGAGAAACATATCCTTAGTCCTTTTCAGGTATTTCAGGATGTTCTTGACCGCTGTCCAGTGATCCATTCCTGGATTACTTTGGTACCTCCCTGCTAGACTTATAGCAAGACATACATCAGGTTTGGTACACAGCATTGCATACATGATAGAGCCTATGGCTGAAGCATAGGGAACATCTTTCATTTTCTCTCTATCTTCTGCAGTGGTCGGGCATTGAGTCTTACTCAGTTTCACACCTTGTAACACAGGCAAGTATCCTTTCTTTGCTTGATCCATTTTGAACTTCTTCAAAATTTTGTCAAGGTATGTGCTTTGTGAAAGTCCAATTAAGCGTCTTGATCTATCTCTATAGATCTTAATGCCCAATATGTAAGCAGCTTCACCAAGATCTTTCATTGAAAAACTCTTATTCAAGTATCCCTTTATGCTATCCAGAAATTCTATATCATTTCCGATTAGTAATATGTCATCTACATATAATATCAGAAATGCTACAGAGCTCCCACTCACTTTCTTGTAAATACAGGCTTCTCCAAAAGTCTGTACAAAACCAAATGCTTTGATCACATTATCAAAGCGTTTATTCCAACTCCGAGAGGCTTGCACCAGTCCATAAATGGATCGCTGGAGCTTGCACACTTTGTTAGCTCCCTTTGGATCTACAAAACCTTCCGGCTGCATCATATACAACTCTTCTTCCAGAAATCCATTCAGGAATGCAGTTTTGACATCCATCTGCCAAATTTCATAATCATAAAATGCGGCAATTTCTAACATGATTCGGACAGACTTAAGCATCGCTACGTGTGAGAAGGTTTCATCGTAGTCAATACCTTGAACTTGTCGAAAACCTTTTGCGACAAGTCGAGCTTTGTAGACAGTAACATTACCGTCAGCGTCAGTCTTCTTGAAGATCCATTTATTCTCAATCGCTTGCCGATCTTTGGGAAAGTCAACCAAAGTCCACACTTTGTTCTCATACATGGATCCCATCTCAGATTTCATGGCTTCAAGCCATTTTGCGGAATCTGGGTTCACCATCGCTTCTTCATAGTTCGTAGGTTCATCATGATCTAGTAGCATGACTTCCAGAACAGGATTACCGTACCACTCTGGTGCGGATCTTACTCTGGTTGATCTACGAGGTTAAGTAATAACTTGTTCTGAAGTTTCATGATCATCATCATTAGCTTCCTCACTAATTGGTGTAGGTGTCACAGAAACCGGTTTCTGTGATGTACTACTTTCCAATAAGGGAGCAGGTACAGTTACCTCATCAAGTTCTACTTTCCTCCCACTCACTTCTTTCGAGAGAAACTCCTTCTCTAGAAAGTTTCCAAATTTAGCAACAAAAGTCTTACCTTCGGATCTGTGATAGAAGGTGTATCCAATAGTTTCCTTTGGATATCCTATGAAGACACATTTCTCCGATTTGGGTTCGAGCTTATCAGGTTGAAGCTTTTTCACATAAGCATCGCAGCCCCAAACTTTCAGAAATGACAACTTTGGTTTCTTGCCAAACCACAGTTCATAAGGCGTCGTCTCAACGGATTTTGATGGTGCCCTATTTAACGTGAATGCGGCCGTCTCTAAAGCATAATCCCAAAACAATAGCGGTAAATCAGTAAGAGACATCATAGATCGCACCATATCTAGTAAAGTACGATTACGACGTTCGGACACACCATTACGCCGTGGTGTTCCGGGTGGCGTGAGTTGCGAAACTATTCTGCATTGTTTCAAATGTACACCAAACTCGTAACTCAAATATTTTCCTCCACGATCAGATCGTAGGAATTTTATTTTCTTGCTACGATGATTTTCAACTTCACTCTGAAATTCTTTGAACTTTTCAAATGTTTCAGACTTATGTTTCATTAAGTAGGTATACCCATATCTTCTTAAGTCATCTGTGAAGGTGAGAAAATAACGATATCCGCCACGAGCCTCAACATTCATCGGACCACATACATATGTATGTATGATTTCCAACAAATCTGTTGCTCTCTCCATAGTACCGGAGAACGGTGTTTTGGTCATCTTGCCCATAAGGCACGGTTCGCAAGTACTAAGTGATTCATAATCAAGTGGTTCCAAAAGTCCATCAGTATGGAGTTTCTTCATGCGCTTTACACCGATATGACCTAAACGGCAGTGCCACAAATAAGTTGCACTATCATTATCAACTCTGCATCTTTTGGCTTCAACATTATGAATATGTGTGTCACTACTATCGAGATTTAATAAGAATAGACCACTCTTCAAGTTGCATGACCATAAAAGATATTACTCATATAAATAGAACAACCATTATTCTCTGATTTAAATGAATAACCGTCTCGCATCAAACAAGATCCAGATATAATGTTCATGCTCAACGCTGGCACCAAATAACAATTATTTAGGTCTAATACTAATCCCGAAGGTAGATGTAGAGGTAGCGTGCCGACCGCGATCACATTGACTTTCGAACCATTTCCCACGCGCATCGTCACCTCGTCCTTAGCCAATCTTCGCTTAATCCGTAGTCCCTGTTTCGAGTTGCAAATATTAGCAACAGAACCAGTATCAAATACCCAGGTGCTACTGCGAGCATTAGTAAGATACACATCAATAATATGTATATCATATATACCTTTGTTCACCTTGCCATCCTTCTTATCCGCCAAATACTTGTGGCAGTTCCGCTTCCAGTGACCAGTCTCAGTTTCAGGCATAGGTCTAGATTTGGGTTTCTTCTCCTGAGCAGCTACTTGCTTGCTGTTCTTTTTGAAGTTCCCCTTCTTCTTCCCTTTGCCCTTTTTCTTGAAACTAGTGGTCTTGTTGACCATCAACACTTGATGCTCCTTCTTGATTTCTACCTCCGCAGCTTTCAGCATTGCGAAGAGCTCGGGAATTGTCTTAACCATCCCTTGCATATTATAGTTCATCACGAAGCTCTTGTAGCTAGGTGGAAGTGATTGGAGAATTCTGTCAATGACGCAATCATCTGGAAGATTAACTCCCAATTGAATCAAGTGATTATTATACCCAGACATTTTGAGTATATGCTCACTGACAGAACTATTCTCCTCCATCTTGCAGCTATAGAACTTATTGGAGACTTCATATCTCTCAATCCGGGCATTTGCTTGAAATATTAACTTCAACTCCTGAAACATCTCATATGCTCCATGACGTTCAAAACGTCGTTGAAGTCCCGATTCTAAGCCGTAAAGCATGGCACACTGAACTATTGAGTAGTCATCAGCTTTGCTCTGCCAGACGTTCATAACATCTGGTGTTGCTCCAGCAGCAGGCTTGGCACCCAGCGGTGCTTCCAGGACGTAATTCTTCTGTGCAGCAATGAGGATAATCCTCAAGTTACGCACCCGGTCCGTGTAATTGCTACCATCATCTTTCAACTTTGCTTTCTCAAGGAACGCATTAAAATTCAAAGGAACAACAACACGGGCCATCTATCAAACATAAACAAGCAAGATACTATCAGGTACTAAGTTCATGATAAATTTAAGTTCAATTAATCATATTACTAAAGAACTCCCACTTAGATAGACATCCCTCTAATCCTCTAAGTGATCACGTGATCCAAATCAACTAAACCATGTCCGATCATCACGTGAGATGGAGTAGTTTCATTGGTGAACATCACTATGTTGATCATATCTACTATATGATTCACGCTCGACCTTTCGGTCTCCGTGTTCCGAGGCCATATCTGTATATGCTTGGCTCGTCAAGTATAACCTGAGTATTCCGCGTGTGCAACTGTTTTGCACCCGTTATATTTGAACGTAGAGCCTATCACACCCGATCATCACGTGGTGTCTCAGCACGAAGAACTTTCGCAACGGTGCATACTCAGGGAGAACACTTCTTGATAATTAGTGAGAGATCATCTTAAAATGCTACCATCAATCAAAGCAAGATAAGATGCATAAAAGATAAACATCACATGCAATCAATATAGGTGATATGATATGGCCATCATCATCTTGTGCTTGCAATCTCCATCTTCGAAGCACCGGCATGATCACCATCATCACCGGCGCGACACCTTGATCTCCATCGTAGCATCGTTGTCGTCTCGCCAATCTTATGCTTCTACGACTATCGCTACCGCTTAGTGATAAAGTAAAGCATTACAGGGCGATTGCATTGCATACAATAAAGCGGCAACCATATGGCTCCTGCCAGTTGTCGATAACTCGGTTACCAAACATGATCATCTCATACAATAAAATTTAGCATCATGTCTTGACCATATCACATCACAACATGCCCTGCAAAAACAAGTTAGACGTCCTCTACTTTGTTTGTTGCAAGTTTTACGTGGCTGCTACGGGCTTAAGCAAGAACCAATCTTACCTACGCATCAAAAACCACAACGATAGTTTGTCAAGTTGGTGATGTTTTAACCTTCGCAAGGACCGGGCATAGCCACACTCGGTTCAACTAAAGTTGGAGAAACTGACACCCGCCAGCCACCTGTGTGCAAAGCACGTCGGTAGAACTAGTCTCGCGTAAGCGTACGCGTAATGTCGGTCCGGGCCGCTTCATCCAAAAATACCGCCGAACCAAAGTATGACATGCTGGTAAGCAGTATGACTTATAGCGCCCACAACTCACTTGTGTTCTACTCGTGCACAACATCAACGCATAAAACCAGGCTCTGATGCCACTGTTGGGTAACGTAGTAATTTCAAAAAAATTCCTACGCACACGCAAGATCATGGTGATGCATAGCAACGAGAGGGGAGAGTGTTGTCTACGTACCCTCGTAGACCGACAGCGGAAGCGTTATGACAACGCAGTTGATGTAGTCGTACGTCCTCACGGCTCGACCGATCAAGCATCGAAACTACGGCACCTCCGAGTTCTAGCACACGTTCAGCTCGATGACGATCCCCGGACTCCGATCCAGCAAAGTGTCGGGGAAGAGTTCCGTCAGCACGACGGCGTGGTGACGATCTTGATGTTCTACCGTCGCAGGGCTTCGCCTAAGCACCGCTACAATATTATCGAGGATTATGGTGGAGGGGGGCACCGCACACGGCTAAGAGAACGATCACGAAGATCAACTTGTGTGTCTAGAGGTGCCCCCTGCCCCCGTATATAAAGGAGCAAGGGGGAGGCCGACCGGACCTTGGGCGCGCCAAGGAGGAGGAGTCCTCCTCCTAGTAGGAGTAGGACTCCCCTCTTTCCTACTCCTACTAGGAGGGGGAAAGGAAGGGGGAGAGGGAGAGGGAGAAGGAAAGGGGGGCGCCGCCCCCCTCTCCTAGTCCAATTCAGACCAGAGGGGGAGGGGGCGCGCGGCCCACCCTGGCCGCCCCTCTCTCTCTCCACTAGGGCCCATAAAGCCCATTACTTATCCCGGGGGGTTCCGGTAACCCTCCGGCACTCTGGTTTTCTCCGAAATCACCCGAAACACTTCCGGTGTCCGAATATAGCCGTCCAATATATCAATCTTTATGTCTCGACCATTTCGAGACTCCTCGTCATGTCCATCACATCCGGGACTCCAAACAAACTTCGGTACATCAAAATATATAAACTCATAATGAAACTGTCATCGTAACATTAAGCGTGCGGACCCTACGGGTTAGAGAACAATGTAGACATGACCGAGACATGTCTCCGGTCAATAACCAATAGCGGAACCTGGATGCCCATATTGGCTCCCACATATTCTACGAAGATCTTTATCGGTCAGACCGCATAACAACATACTTTGTTCCCTTTGTCATCGGTATGTTACTTGCCCGAGATTCGATCGTCGGTATCTCAATACCTAGTTCAATCTCGTTACTGGCAAGTCTCTTTACTCGTTTCGTAATTCATCATCTCACAACTAACTCATTAGTTGCAATGCTTGCAAGGCTTATGTGATGTGCATTACCGAGAGGGCCCAGAGATACCTCTTCGACAATCGGAGTGACAAATCCTAATCTCGAAATACGCCAACCCAACACGTACCTTTGGAGACACCTGTAGAGCTCCTTTATAATCACCCAGTTATGTTGTGATGTTTGGTAGCACACAAAGTGTTCCTTCGGCAAACGGGAGTTGCATAATCTCATAGTCATAGGAACATGTATAAGTCATGAAGAAAGCGATAGCAACATACTAAACGATCGGATGCTAAGCTAATGGAATGGGTCATGTCAATCACATCATTCTCCTAATGATGTGATCCCGTTAATCAAATGACAACACATGTCTATGGATAGGAAACATAACCATCTTCGATTAACGAGCTAGTCTAGTAGAGGCACACTAGTGACGTTTAGTTTGTCTATGTACTCACACAAGTATTATGTTTCCGGATAATACAATTCTAGCATGAATAATAAACATTTATCATGATATAAGGAAATAAATAATAACTTTATTATTGCCTCTAGGGCATATTTCCTTCGGAGTGCGCACGCCTCCTCCAAGGAGTGGGTCATACGTGCCGCGGCCACATGAAGACAGGCACCCTAACAGCATCGGAAGAGGTATTCCAGTCGACCCCAAGGAGCCAGGCTTTGATGCGAGATCTATTCTCGTGCAGGGCTTGGTCGACAGAAACAGAGCTCACCGAGATGGCCATGATAGAGGCCCGCAAACCAGCAATAGGGTGCATGTCTCTAGCCTAGAGTGCTTCAGCAGAGCTATCAGAGCTGCAGTGATTCCCCCCAACTTCAGGTTGGCGACGGGAATCAGTAAGTTCACCAGAGAGTCCAAGCTTGACACCTGGCTCGAGGACTACCGAGTGGCTGTCCAGATTGGTTGCGGCAATGATGAGGTGGCCATGAAACACCTTCCTCTGATGTTGGAGGGCTCAACTAGAGCGTCGCTAAATCAGTTGGCACTGGCAGCATCTATACTTGGGAAGATCTCGCCCGAGTGTTTGTTAAAACATTTGAGGGTACTTGCAAACAGCCAGCAGGTTTGACAGAATTACAGTGTTATGTCCAGAAACTGAATGAAACTTTGAGAGATTATATCCAGAGGTGGATCACCCTGCACCACACGGTGGAAGATGTGTCTGATCATCAGGCAATTTGTGCTTTCAAGGAAGGCGTCAGGTATCGGGAGTTGAATCTGAAATTCGGTCGGACAGGAAACATGACTCTGACTCGGATGATGGAAATTGCCACCAAGTATGCCAATGGTGAAGAGGAAGAGCGACTGCGGAGCGGCAAGCACAAAGCAGTCGCCCACGAAGCCGGAGGAGGAAACTCCAGTCGAAAACAGAAACGCAAGGCCGAACCAGCTGCTCCGGGTGAGGCCTTGGCTGTGGTTCAAGGAAAGTTCAAGGGGAAGCCCAAAGGGCCGTGGATCCCCAAGAAAGTAAAAGATCAAGATGGAAATGACATGTTGGATCTACCGTGCCATATCCACACCAAAAGAGACGAAGAAGGTAATTTCATTTACCCCAAGCATACCACTCGACAGTGTCAGCTCCTGATCCAGCAGTTTCGAGAGAAACGGCCTAAGGAAAAGGAGAAGGAGGCAGACAAAGCTGAGAGTGAAGGAGAAGAAGATGATGGTTATCCTCACGTGAATTCCACTCTAATGATTTCTGTTGATGTTGAAAACAAGAGTCGATTGAAAGTCATCAACAGAGAAGTGAACATGGTCGCTCCAGCGACACCCAATTACTTGAAATGGTCGCAGACTGCCATTACGTTCGACCAATCTGATCATCCAGTGCACATCGCCACCCCTGGGAGGCAAGCGCTGGTGGTCGACCCGGTGGTCGAAGGCACTCGACTGACAAAGGTCCTGATGGACGGTGGCAGTGGCCTGAACATTCTGTATGCAGAAACGTTGAAAGGTATGGGCATTCCGATGTCCAGACTTAGTGAAAGCCATATGAGTTTCCATGGGGTCATCCCAGGCAAGAAGGCTGCGTCCCTCGGTCAGATTGCACTCGACGTGGTTTTCAGTGATGCCAAAAATTACCGCAAAGAAAAGTTGACGTTTGAAGTTGTGGATTTTCAGAGTGCGTATCATGCAATTCTGGGCAGGCCAGCTTATGCATGATTCATGGCTCGACCTTGTTACGTGTACCTCAAACTGAAGATGCCTGGTCCTAGAGGAGTGATCACTATCTCTGGTAATCGGAAAAAGGCGGAAGAGTGTTTCTAGAAGGGCTCAAAAATCGCCGATGCCCAGATGGCCGTGGTAGAACTGCAAGAATACTAGAAAAATGCAGACCCGAGTGACTTGCTGCGAGCCAAGAAGCCAGCCACGGATTCAGCATTCCAGTCGTCTGGCGAGACGATGTCTGTTCACATTCACCCGATGGACCCCAATGCAGCTCCGACCCACATTTCGACCACACTCGACTCCAAATAGGAAGAAGCGCTCATCCAGTTCCTCCATGAGAACTGGGACATCTTTGCATGGAAGCCTTCTGACATGCCAGGTGTTCCCAGGGGACTGGCTGAGCATCGTTTGCGAGTCGACCCAAAAGTGAAACCAGTCAAAGAGCATCTCCGATGGTCCGCCGTCCAGAAAAGAAAAGCAATCGGCGAAGAGGTGGCTCGGCTTTTTGCAGCTGAGTTTATCTGAGAGATTTACCACTCCGAGTGGTTAGCCAATGTTGTCATGGCCCCAAAGAAAGATGACTCGCTCCGCATGTGCATCGATTTCAAGCATATCAATCGGGCCTGTCCGAAAGATCACTTCCCTCTCCCTCGCATCGATCAGATAGTCGATTCGACTGCTGGGTGCGAGCGTTTGTCCTTTTTGGACGCCTACTCCGGGTACCACCAGATCCTTCTGTACGGACCCGACGAAATAAAGACAGCTTTTATCACCCCGTTCGGGTGCTTCTGTTATGTCACAATGCCATTCGGCTTGAAGAACGCCGGAGCCACATTTATGCGGATGATTCAGAAGTGCCTGCTCACTCAGATTAGTCGAAATGTGGAAGCATACATGGATGACATTGTGGTCAAGTCACGTAAAGGTTCCGACCTGCTGACCGACCTCGCTGAAACCTTTGCCAACCTCCGAAGGTATGATATCAAGCCCAATCCGTCAAAGTGCACGTTTGGAGTTCCAGGAGGCAAGTTACTCGGTTTTCTTGTTTCCGAACGAGGAATCGATGCTAACCCAGAGAAAGTAGGCGCTATACTCCGAATGAAACGCCATGTGCGTGTGCATGATGTCCAGAAGCTTACTGGTTGCTTGGCTGCCCTAAGTCGATTCATTTCTCGCCTCGGTGAAAAGGCGCTGCCTCTTTACCGACTGATGAAGAAATCAGATAAGTTCGAGTGGACTCCAGAAGCTGATACAACATTTACAGAGCTAAAAGCCCTGCTTTCCACCCAGCCGGTGCTTGCTGCTCCAATCAGCAAAGAGCCTCTATTGCTTTATATAGCAGCCACTGGACAAGTCGTCAGTACAATACTTACAGTCGAGCGAGAAGAAGAAGGAAAAGCATACAAAGTTCAACGCCCAGTTTATTATATTTCTTAAGTCCTGGCCCCGTCAAAGCAGAGATATCCTCACTATCAGAAGCTTGTCTATGGAATTTACATGACCACGAAGAAGGTTGCACACTACTTCTCAGATCACTCTGTTACAGTCGTCAGTGACGCTCCATTGTCAGAGATTCTGCACAACAGGGATGCAACTGGTCGAGTGGCAAAATGGGCGATTGAACTCCTTCCCTTGGATATCAAGTTTGAGGAAAAGAAAGCTATCAAGTCCCAAGCAATAGTAGATTTCCTCGCCGAGTGGATCGAACAGCAACTGGCGACTCAAGTTCACTCTGAGCACTGGACCATGTTCTTTGACGGATCCAAGATGTTGAACGGTTCTGGGGCTGGAGTAGTTCTGGTATCCCCCCGAGGAGACAAGCTCAGATATGTCCTCCAGATTCACTTTGATTACTCCAACAATGAAGCAGAATATGAAGCACTCTTGTATGGGTTGCGCATGGTCATCTCACTCGGCATCCGTCGCCTCATGGTCTATGGCAACTCAGATTTGGTAGTTAATCAAGTGATGAAGGAGTAGGATGTCAGAAGTCCGGCCATGACTGGTTACTGTAACGCGGTGAGAAAGCTTGAGAAGAAGTTCGAGGGGTTAGAACTCCACCACGTCCCCCGATTGAAAAATCAAGCTGCCATGAATTGGCAAAGATAGGTTCCAAGAGAGAAGCCATTCCCAGCAATGTGTTCTTGGAGCATATTCACACGCCGACAGTTCAAGAAGACTCTTTCACTGAAGAGCCCCCGCAACCCAAGAGCACCACGGATCCGACTAAAGTCGAGGTCCCAGTTGTGGTCGACCTGATCATGGAGGTTCTGGCCATTACTCCCGATTGGACGGCGCCCTACATTGCGCACATCCTCAGGAAAGAGCTCCCAGAGGATGAAGAAGAAGCTCGACAGATCGTCCGTCGATCCAAAGCTTTTACTGTGATAAGAGGGCAGCTGTTCAGGGAAAGTGTGACTGGAGTCGGTCAGAAGTGCATAACACCAGAAGAAGGTCGGATGATCCTCAATGACATCCACTCGGGGACCTGTGGTCACCATGCGTCCTCTCGCGCCATCGTGGCTAAAGCATACCGAGCTAGATTCTATTGGCCACGAGCAAATGAGATGGCGAAAGATATAGTCGACAGATGTGAAGGCTGTCAATTTTACTCCGATATGTCTCACAAGCCAGCGTCAACCCTGAAGACCATCCCCTTCATCTGGCCCTTTGTTGTTTGGGGTATGGATATGGTTGGACCGCTAAGAACCAGCAAAAGTGGCTTCACTGCACATGCTTGTTGCAGTCGACAAGTTTACCAAATGGATCGAAGCCAACCCTATCAAGAACCTTGATGCTAGCACCGCTGTCAGTTTTATCAGGGAATTGGCATTCAGATATGGAGTCCCACACAACATCACAACGGACAACGGGTCGAACTTCCATTCCGATGAGTTCAGAGCTTTCTGCGCCTCTCAGGGCACTCGAGTTGACTATCCTTCTATCGCTCACCCGCAGTCGAACTGACAAGCAGAAAGAGCCAATGGCCTAATTCTCAAAGGACTGAAACCCCGACTGATGCGTGATCTCAAACACACGGCAGGTGCTTGGGTTGATGAACTTTCGTCAGTTCTGTGGGGCTTAAGGACAACTCCTAATCAGTCGACTGGAAGAACTCCTTTCTTCTTAGTTTATGGAGCCGAAGCTGTTCTGCCAAGTGACTTGCTCCATAATGCACCCCGAGTTGAACTCTTCTCTGAAGTGGAAGCAGAGCAGGCCCGACAAGATTCAGTCGATCTCCTAGAGGAGGAAAGAGAGATGGCCTTGATCCGCTCGACCATTTATCAGCAAGATTTGTGTCGATTCCACGCCAGGAATGTGAGGGGTTGGGCCTTTCAAGAAGGAGACTTGGTTCTTCGAGTGGATCAGCAGAAACCACACAAGCTCGCTCGAACTTGGGAAGGCCCCTTCATCGTCACCAAAGTTCTCCACAACGGAGCATACCATCTTTACAGCATCGAGCATCAGAAAGACGAGCCACGGGCTTGGAACGCGGAGTTGCTCCGCCCCTTTTATACTTAAACACTCGCTCGAATAAAATGTAATAAGCAACACCTTTTGTAATTCGTTTATCAAAGACAAGAGCTTACGGTTCTCTCATTCGATTGTGTTGTTCTTATTTACTTTTGAAATCCCCCAGTGGGTGGGCTTAGTCGCGAATCCGTTCCGCCTAAGTTTGAAAAAATCCCACCGAGTGGAGAGCAATCCTCCCACTTGGGGGCTTAGCTGCAGTCGAGCACTCGCCTAAGTTCTCTTACTAAAGAGACTTAACGGCAGTCGAGCACTCGCCTAAGTTTGAAAAAATCCCACCGAGTGGAGAGCAATCATCCCACTTAGGGCCTTAGCTGCAGTCGAGCACTCGCCTAAGTTCTCTTACTAAAGAGACTTAACGGCAGTCGAGCACTCGCCTAAGTTTGAAAAAATCCCACCGAGTGGAGAGCAATCCTCCCACTCGGGGGCTTAGCTGCAGTCGAGCACTCGCCTAAGTTCTCTTACTAAAGAGACTTAACGGCAGTCGAGCACTCGCCTAAGTTTGAAAAAATCCCACCGAGTGGAGAGCAATCCTCCCACTCGGGGGCTTAGCTGCAGTCGAGCACTCGCCTAAGTTCTCTTACTAAAGAGACTTAATGGCAGTCGAGCACTCGCCTAAGTTTGAAAAAATCCCACCGAGTGGAGAGCAATCCTCCCACTTGGGGGCTTAGCTGCAGTCGAGCACTCGCCTAAGTTCTCTTACTAAAGAGACTTAACGGCAATCGAGCACTCGCCTAAGTTTGAAAAAATCCCACCGAGTGGAGGGCAATCCTCACACTCGAGGGCTTAGCTGCAGTCGAGCACTCACCTAAGTTCTCTTACTAAAGAGACTTAATGGCAGTCGAGCACTCGCCTAAGGTTGAAAAAATCCCACTGAGTGGAGAGCAATTCTCCCACTCGGGGGCTTAGCTGCAGTCGAGCACTCGCCTAAGTTCTCTCACTAAGAGGTTTAACGCCAGTCCAACACTCGCCTAAGTTTGGAAAAATCCTACCAAGTGGAGAGCAATCCTCCCACTCGGGGGCTTAGCTGCAGTCCAGTACTCGCCTAAGTTTGAGACCCATTCCTATCCGCAAGGACGACGAGGTGCAGGTCGACTGCAGCCTTCTCCTTCGGAGCTGCGGCACAAATACAACATCCGCTCCATCCCTATCCGCAAGGACGACGAGGTGCAGGTCGACTGCAACCTTCTCCTTCGGAGCCGCGGCACAAATACAACGTCCGCTCCATCCTTATCCGCAAGGACGACGAGGTGCAGGTCGACTGTAGCCTTCTCCTTCGGAGCTGCGGCACAAATACAACGTCCGCTCCATCCCTATCCACAAGGATGACAAGGCACAGGTCGACTGCAACCTTCTCCTTCGGAGCCGCGGCACAAATACAACGTCCGCTCCATCCTTATCCGCAAGGACGACGAGGTGCAGGTCGACTGCAACCTTCTCCTTCGGAGCTGCGGCACAAATACAACATCCACTCCATCCCTATCCGCAAGGACGACGAGGTGCAGCAAGCAAAGTCCATCCGGAGGCAAACACAAGCACATTCGGAGATAAACCAAATTTAAACAAATACTAAAAGGCTCCAAGCAGCGAATCAAAAGTACTCGGGCACCAAGCCCGAAGGAGTTTAACAATTGCAGAAACCACTCGACATTCCGAGGCAAATTTAAAGCGTATCCAAGTTTCATAAGATTGTTCACTCTGCCGGAGGAGGGCTGGAAGGCTCCATGAATGAGTCCAGATCGATCCCATCAGCGATCCAAGTGGCGGTAGCAATGAAAGTCTCCATGAAGGACTGGAAGTCGTGCTTTTTGGTGTTAGCGAGATTCATCGCAGCCAGCTTATCTTCACGAGCCTCCTTGCAATGGACTCGCACCAGGGACAACGCCACATCAGCACCACACCGGGCAGAGGATTTCTTCCATTCTTGGACTCGATCAGGGATCTCGTTCAGTCGAGTCATCAGAGATTCCAGATCATTCTGAAGCGTCACCCCCGGCCAAAGCGTCGAGTCAATTCGAGAGACAACCTCCTTCAGGCGTGCGAGGTAGCTTGTGGCGCTGGCGATACGGGACTCCAGTCGGAGCATGTTCATCGCAGTTTCGTCGCAGACTGGGGAAGCGATAGGGTCCAGACCCGTCTCGACCCTTCCAGTTTCTTCGTCAAAGTCTTGACAGAGTTCTGCAGCCAAAAGTCAGTTCATCAACCGAGCAAAATCCGATTGCAAGCATCAACACAGTCGGATTAAAAGAAATACCTCCCAGTACGAGATAAAGCTTCTTGGCGAGGGTCCTCAGATAAGCTTCCGTGTCGTTCCTCTTGCGGATCACAGACTCCAACTTTTCGTTCAGGATGACCTTATCCTTCTTCAGGCTGGTCACTTCGTGGTTAGCTTCATTAAGACAAGATGTCAGTCTAGTCACCTCTCCTTCAAGCATTCCGACTCAAGCAAGCTTCTTGTCTGCAAGAGCGGTTTTGTCTTGGGCTGCTTTTTGCGCGGCGGCGAGGTCCGAGTCCTTCTTGTCCAGAGCCAACTTCATTTTCGCTGCAAAAGAAATAATCGAATAAAAAAAGGGATCAAAGAGATATATTGAAATTCAGTCGGCAATCTGTTACCTTCCACACCAGCGGCCTCGTCATGAGCTTTTTTCAGATTTTGCTGAGCCAATTCCAAGTCTAAGTTGAGTTGCCTCTGCTTCTCTTCGAGTTCGGCAAACTTGGAGATAAGAGTACAAGACTTCTGCAGGAGGCAAGAGACAAATCAATCGATAGGTTTGAAGGCAGTTCATTTCCGAGTGAATAAAACCTAAAGAAGTGGACAACAAGCTATTCAGACCCCAGTCGACTGCCAGCAGTCGACCGCGGTCTCGGGGACTACACCCAGTGGGTGCACTTGGCGTGCCCCCACCGGTTCTGATCCGACTCGACCGGCCCGCCGGAGTCGAGTGCAAGGAGTAAAAAAAGAGAGAGAAAGAACAATTGCACCGTCAAGAAAGAAGAACTCAGACCACAGTCGACTGCCAGCAGTCGACTGCGGTCTCGGGGACTACACCCAGTGGGTGCACTTAGCGTGCCCCCACCGGTTCTGATCCCACTCGCCCAGACCGAGTGGAAGAGCGAAACTACCAAAAACGACAGCAACACCCGGTGGGTGCTCTAATTCAACGCGAACAACAAGAGATTGTGCAGAAGAAGATTTTTTGAGAACAAAAACAGTCGGAAAGTCTACCCACCTGGACGTTGGCCCGAAGGGTGGCACTAGCGTTGTAGGCATCCTGACTGCTCTCGTGCACTATCTTCACCCGCTCCATCATCATATCAGCCTGTCGGATGGCTTCCGCAGCCGCTTCCGACTGGTTGTCTGGGACGAGGTAGCTGGTGAAAAAAATGTGCAGACGACCCAGGTGCGGCTGCTTGAGGCTCCGTGGTGTGGAGTTGGATAGTTGAAGGAACCACAGGCGTGGTCGACCGTGTGGGATGCCCACTCGGCAAGGGTGCAGTGAACGTCATAGTGGCCCTGTCCGTGTCTTCAGCTTGACGGACGGGAGGCGTTGCAGTTGGTTCTTGCCGAGCCACCCTGCCAGCTATTACCTTCTTGCTCTTCCTAGGCTTAGGAGCCACATCTTCATCATCGTCTGGAAGATCAATGATGTTGGGTGGAGCTGCAAGATAGAACATTCGACCCCAAGTGAACCACTCGACCCTAAAAGGATCAAGAATCGAAATCGCAAGAGTTCATACCTGGGTTAGAGGTTACCGCATCCTCCATTTCCTCGTCCCGGTACTGGTATGAAGAGGTCCCTGACGTAGCAGCACTGCAAAGGCCCGCATTCAATTGGTTACACCCAGTTAATCGAATCCACATAAAGGACAAGTCAGATGGTTACCCGGAGATAGTAGGAACGGTCACTTTGATCCCGGGCAAAGCTTTGGGCGGTTTGGAAGAGATGGCTTTCGGCACTTTCGGCGCCGGAAGCGGCGCGACCTTGGATTGCTTTAGAGGCTTCTCAGTCGGCGTCGGAGAAGACGTCCTGGGGCGCTTTGAGGATTGCCCGATCGGTGCAGCCACCAAGTCTGGAGCACGTGCCGGGTCATGAGTGTGCTTGGACCTCCTCTCCCTGCGAGGAGGCGAGTCGACTTCTTCCTCATCGGTCGATTCATCGCTCTCCTCGTCCTCCTTGGCTCCCGAATGCTCCTCTCCGCTCTCGCCCCCGCTCCCTTCTTCTTCAGCGTCTGGGTCCTGCACTCCGTTGGGCATCGAGTACATTTCAATGAGGGCCTGAAAGGATAACAATCAAAAGACATTCAGTCGACCACAAACGGGACATCACGTGGTGAATCGGAAAGATACTTGATAAAACAGAAATATACCTGCTCCGGCTGGTGCGAGTTGTCGAATGGAATCACCCTCCTAGATCCCCGAGGGTTGTCTTTGTTGCCAGTGATTCCGCTCAACAAGTTCTCTAAGATATCCTCGCTAACCTCCTCCGGGTGGATCCGAGTGGTATCCTCGAGCCCAGAGTACATCCACATCGGATGATCGCGCGCCTGAAGAGGTTGGATGCATCGACCGAGAAAGACCTCCAGCAGATCCATCCCAGTCACTCCATCGCGGACAAGCTGGACGACCCGTTCAACCAGCTCCTTGACCTGCGCCTTCTCTTCTGGAACTACCTTCAGGGGAGCAGGCTTCTCCACTCGAGCCAAGGAATAAGGAGGAAGTACAGTCGACTAGCCAGGGGTTGGCTGATCCTTGCAGTAAAACCAAGTCGACTGCCAGCCCCGGACCAAGTCAGGAAGGATCATGGCTGGGAAAGTACTCTTGCTCCTCATCTGGATCCCCAGACCACCGCACATCTGGATCACCCGCGTCCTCTCGTCACTCGACTTGGCCTTTTTGACCGACTGGGAACGGCAAGTGAAGATGTGTTTGAAAAGCCCCCAGTGCGGTCGATAGCCCAAGAAGCTTTCGCACATGGACATGAAAGCGGCCAGATAGACTATGGTGTTCGGAGTGAAATGGTGGAGCTGAGCCCCAAAGAAGTTCAAAAAACCCCGGAAGAAAGGGTGGGGAGGCAGTGAGAATCCGCGATCTATGTGGGTTGCGAGGAGGACACACTCACCCTCTCTAGCCTGCGGCTTGGTTTCGTCCCCCGGGAGTCGAGCCGACTTGTGAGGGATCAACCCCCCCTCCACCAGGTCATCGTGGTCGTCCTGCGTGATTGCCAAGCGGATCCAGTCGCCCTGGATCCAGCCCGCCGGCAGGCCAGACCTCGACGAGGATCCGCCCCGGCTGGTCCGCTTGCCCTTTTCCTTCGCGGTCGCCTTCTTCGCGCGTTCCAGCGCCCCCGTCTTATCCTTCCCCATGGTGGCGGATCGAGCTCGAGCGGAGGTCCGGCGATGAGGCGGAAGCGAGAGTGGAGGAGGGATCGGGAGAAAGAGAAGAGAGAATGGGAGCGTGCGGAGCAGAGGCCTGGCCCGAGACCTTTTATAAGGCCTTCCACTAAGTGGCTGACTGGTGGACCCAAGCGATCTAAACAAATCCCGCAACAGTCGCGCGCGCAGTACATGGCGAAAAAGGTGGTGCGGGGATCGAGGAGACTTGCCTAATCCATCCCGATAACCTCGGTTCCTCCCGTATGGCGCACTTCCCAAAATTCGAATCCCACGAGATCCGCGGAGAGCAGAACAACCTGTCAGACTGAAGACAAACACCCTCTACATCATCATTCGGAATTCTACCATGAAAGTTCACTCGAAAACAACCAAGAATGGACCAAGGCGATTGAGAAAGGAGTCGACGTCATCACCTCAACTCATTGTTTCAAGACAAGGCATATTCATAGCATAAAGAGTGGGTCGGAAGTGTTCTCAACCCCTTCCTCACTCAAATCCTGATCCACTCAGGGGCTAATGATGAAGCTATGTACCGAGGGTAGGGTCATGGACCTGTCCAGCATACCCTCCCCAAGGACATATTTACAAAGAATCAGAAGCAGTCGAAGAGAAACCATCATCCACTCGACCGTGGAGATGCGCTCACTCGACCACCTTGAAGACACTTGACCACCAGAAGATGCGGAACCCTCCACTCTGCAACGGTTAGGACTTAAACCATAGCATTATGAGCATTTATGACACTTTACTGTAGATGTTACCAGTAACGCCTTTCCTTTACGAGCATTGAACCCTGTGTAACGGAGGGGAGCTGGGGTCCTGGCGCACTCTATATAAGCCACCCCCTCCTCTGGGACAAGGGTTCGCACTTTTGTAAACTCTCTCTCACACACACACACACATATAATCCAGTCGACCACCTTAGGGCTCCGAGACGTAGGGATGTTACTTCCTCCGAGAAGGGCCTGAACTCATAAAACTCGTGTGTACAACTACTCCATAGCTAGGATCTTGCCTCCTCATACCTACCCCCCATTCTACTGTCAGTCTTAGATCCACGACAAGTAGTTCTTTGTAGACCTTTGGGTCCGTAGTTAGTAGCTAGATGGCTTCATCTCTCTCTCTCCCTTGATTCTCAATACAATGGTCTCTTGGAGATCCAAATGATGTAACTCTTTTGCGGTGTGTTTGTTGGGATCGATGAACATTGAGTTTATGATCAGATCTATCTTTTTATATCCATGAAAGTATTTGAGTTTCTTTGATCTCTTTTATGCATGATCACTTATAGCATCATATTTCTTCTTTGATATTTGGGTTTTGTCTGGCCAGCTTGATCTATTTACCTTACAATGGAAAGTGGTGCCCGGTAGTGGGTTCGATCTTACGGTGCTTGATCCCAGTGACAGAAAGAGAACCGACACATATGTATCGTTGCTACTAAGGATAAAAAGATGGGATCTATAACTACCGCCGTAGATAAACAGATCTCGTCTACATCATGTCATCGTTCTTATTGAATTACTCTGTTTTTCCATCAACTTAATACACTAGATGCATGCTGGATAGCGGTCGATGTGTGAAGTAATAGTAGTAGATGCAGGCAGGAGTCGGTCTACTAATCTTGGACGTGATGCCTATGTAATGATCATTGCCTGGATATGGTCATAATTATTTGAGGTTCTATCAATTGCCCGACAGTAATTTGTTTACGCACCGTTTGCTATTTTTCTCGAGAGAAGCCACTAGTGAAACCTACGGCCCCGGGTCTTCTTTCTCATATATTTGCCTTTGCGACCTACTTTTTCTTTGCATTTATTTTCAGATTTATTAATCCAAAAAACCAAAAATACCTTGCTGCAATTTTTCTCTATTTATTTTATTTGGAGTTCGATCTATTAATCTACTACAAATTTATCTCACGTTTGTTTTGCCTATATTGAGGCGTCGTACCCCAAAAGGGATTGACAACCCCTTTAACACGTCGGGTTGCGAGTGGTTGTCATTTGTATGCAGGGGCTGTTTACGTTGTGTTGCTTGGTTCTCCTACTGGTTTGATAACCTTGGTTTCATATCTGAGGGAAATACCTACCGCCGTTGTGCTGCATCATCCCTTCCTCTTTGGGAAAATACTGACGTAGCTTCAAGCGACATCATGCTCCTGTACTAAAAAACATTTTCAGAAAATTATCATGTGTTGTAGATACACATCGCAAAACTTGTATCAAAATTGAGTAACCAATGGCTGGACTTTGAACAACGTTCTCTTTCCACTCTCCGTACTCTCGTCTAAGAAGCCATAAGTATAAAATGGATAGATCTCAAACTAAACAGGCACAAGAAATCCCTAATTGAACTCAAAGATCAATCAATCAGGGTAGTTTTGCTCCACGGCAGCAACCAAACAAGCCAGTGCTCCCTCTCCTTGGGGCGCCTCCTCCTTCTCCACCACCTATATATACGTGGGGAGGCCTCGCTCTTGAGACACATCAAATCCACGAGTCTCTCCCCCGCATAGCTCCACGCTCTCCCGGTCTAATTGGTCTAAGTGTTTAGCATCCTAATTAGATGGGCTCTAATCTTGGTCAAATTGGTCTAAGAGAATTAGACTCCTAATCAGACGAGAAGCGTCGTTAGGCTTTCTCTCTCTAGTTTTCTCGCGGTTCTTTTTTCTAAACGTCGAAGCTCTATCGGAATACTACTTCTGAACGCGTGGATACCTTAGAGGGGTCGACTACTCCGATTCTCATCTTGGAGAACATTCTCGCGACTGGGAGGTGTAACCTAGCTACGGGAATCGTTACGCTTCACCGTGTAGCGATCCGACCTCAAACTGTCAAATCTCCGTGTATAAGTGTCATCCCTGGATCGGTAATGCTGACACACACAGTATGTGAAGGATTTATAACAGAGTTCAATCACACACCTATTACATCGAAAGTCTCAAAGAGAGTACTTATTACATTAATATGTCTGACGGCCATCTAAAGAGGATAACAGCGGAAGCTTCGAAAGGTAAATGAGTCCATCAACTCCAACGGCATAGCTGAGTGCATGGCAACGACCTAGCGCACCTTACCCTTCGTCTGAAAACTCTACGACATAATACATTGTAGCCTGTGTAGGTCAACACATGGAATATGCTGGCAAAATAACACTGTAGAGCAATGAACATGTAACAACTATAACTATATGCATATTTGGCTGGTGGAGGCTCTATGGTTGTTTTTGCAGAAAGCTAGTTTTTCCCTACACCAAAGAAATATATTTTATTTAACTACAAAGTTTGTTGAAAACATTGAGAAGGTTCCTCCAACTCAATCCCAAATTAAAATAATAATCAACCCAACAATTTAATTAAATAGAGTGATGAGATCAAATCAATAATTCAAGTACCAGATACTCAAGATGTCCATAACCGGGGACACGACTAACCATGATTAGTTTATACACTCTGCAGAGGTTATTGCACTTTTCCCCACAAGACTCGATCTCCTCCGTTGGATTTCTCGGACTACATGTTGTTTGAGAAATGGATGACCGAGACACAGTCTTTCAGAGGCATTAACTCTTTACTCTAGGCAGACAGTACAACCTACATCCCCTACATCTGTTAGCCTACCACCGAAAGAGGTCACACAACATACTCAACTATGCCAGAGCCCATAATGGCTTGTGGCTGCACACGGAAGTTTCCAGCATGAATAATCTTATGATCCCTTTGAGCCTGGGTAGCAAACCGTAGGATGATCACACGGGTACTCCGGGATATCCCAGGACAACATTGGATTGCTCCAGGTGCCCAGACAACCACTGGGTGCTCCAGGGTGCCTCAACCAATCCACCCAGATGTGTATTAAAGTAGCCACCTTAAGTTTAACCATTAAGTAAAACTCTCACATCTGTCATGGATCACTCAAACCAAACCACGTCTACAAGCATAGCATAACAGTATAAGCATAACGTAGAAGTAACTCCCTGGGTTTGAAAAGAAAGGCAATAGGTACTACCTCATCACTACTTCCCAGTACCCACAAGTATTCAAGTCCTAACCATGCAGTGTTTGAGGATTGAACTAATGCATAAAAACTGGGTAATAAGGGGTATGATCAAAGTGTTACTTGCCTTGCTGACGATCTGAAAACCCTAGTGACTCGCAGTAGCACGCTTCGCACTCCGGAAACTCTATCGTGAACAAACAATGGCATACATAAGCAATCAAGCATAAGATGCAAGGGTAAAACTTAGATGAAAAGATCCAAACTGAAAGTTCAACTCAAGGGCTTTGATTTGCAAAAAGAATCAATCAAATTGGAGCTACGAAACTCAAACTATGATCAAAAGAAGTTCGAATTCAAATCTACTTGAAACCAAATTTTCAATTGTCAAAACCATGTTCAAGTTGATTATATGGAAAGAGGGGAACATGACGAAGATTTTGGTGTTGGTTTCACTGGATTTGGACGAGCGAGCAAAAAGTTGCGAGGGTTTGAAGATCAGGGACTGATCTGTGACAAAAAAAATTCTCGGGTAGGTCCCTAGCCGAAAATTAAAATAAAATAAAAACCCTAACGAACGAACGTTCGCTATGAAACCCTAACGAACGAAAATGTTCGCTACTGAGTACTAACGGACGAACGTCCGCAAATTAAAACCAAACGTAAAAACTGAGAAAAACCCTAACCCTAAAAAAATAAACCGACCTAAACCGAAGAATCGAAAAATACAAAACGAACCGGCGAACACGGCTGTTTTATACCGGTTCACGACGACGACCGCGAGTTTGACGAGGCAGCGGCTCCGGCAGCGCGGGGCGGGGCGGCGCTGGGGCGGCGACGTCGGCGGCGCAGGGCGGTGCGAGGCGAGGTGAGGAAGAGGGGGCGGGTCCGACGCTTATAAAGGGCGAGGGGGCGGAGGCTGCCTTGCGGAAGGGGGCACCAGGGCGGAGTCCGGCTCGCACTCGAGCTCCGGCGGCGGCGCAGACTCCTCGCGCGGGAGGAAGGCGGCACGCACGCGGGCCGGCCTGCTCGGCTGAGCCTTCGGCCCAGTCGGGCGGGAAGAAGATTTTTTTAAATAAAATTTCGCCCGAAGAAAAATCCTAATAAAATATATTAAATAATCTAAAAATACCAGAAAAATTTTCACTGTCTACACCTATTATTTAGAATAAAGTGAACATTTTTCTCACCTAAAAATGCAATTTTCAAAACTGCATAGTTTTTCTAAATTCAAATAAAATAGCAAATAAAACCAAATAAAATTTTAATTTGATTTTAAATTTTCTTCTCCAATATTCCTTTCTTTTGAAGAAGTCATATTATCTTCTCCCTTTTTATTTGTAATATTGGAAATAATTGGAGAGGAAAATATAAAAATCAAATTGATCCCGTTTTCAAATTTGAGAAAATTAAATTATGAAAAATTATGAAATCCCCAACTCTCTCCTTGGGTCCTTGAGTTGCTTAAGATTTCTACGATCCCAACCAAATATGCAAATAAAATATAATATGCATATGATGACCTATGTATAACATCCAAATTGAAAATTGGGATGTTACAAACCTACCCCTTAAGATGAGTCTCGCCCTCGAGATTCGGGTTGGCTAGAAAATAGGTGTGAGTGGTCTTTCCGTAGGTATTCTCCCAGGTGGCTTCATCCTCGGTAAGGTGGCCCCAATAAACTTTGCAAAACTTGATAACCTTGCTGCGTGTAACTCGGCTGGCTAACTCGAGTATTTTGACGAGTTCTCCTCGTAGGATAGATCACTGTCCAACTGAATGGCTTCCAGGGGCACTGTATCTCTTAGAGGAATATCTGCCATCTCAGCATGGCACTTCTTCAACTGGGAAACGTGAAACACATCGTGAGCTCCTGACAATCCTTCGGGTAACTCCAACTTGTAGGCAACCCCTCCCATACGTTCCAGAACTCGGTGTGGTCCTACAAATCTAGGGGTTAACTTTCCTTTAACTCCAAATCGTTTAACTCCTCACAATGGTGACACACGAAGATATGCTCTGTCTCCAACTTCATAGACTACCTCCTTGCGTTTAGTATCGGCATAACTCTTCTACCTGGACTGAGCTACTGATAATCCCCAAGTGCAGGGAATCATCGTAGCAATTTTCAAAGGTGGAACTGATAAGTATGGAGTGTCGAACCCACAAGGAGCTAAAGGTAAGATCATTGTTCTCTCAAGCCCTATCTGCCACTGATACGACTCTACGTACACCGAACGTTTGCTTCCAACTAGAAACGAGAAATAAAACTATGTTGTGGGTATGAAGTGGATAACTTTGTATGATATCGGAGAGCTAAAATATAAAAGTAGGTGTTGTTATCATAAAGTTAGAATATATTGCTAAATATTATAGATTACGAGTGTGGAATAATGGTGGATCGGTGTGTGGAATTGTCCTAGGCAATTGTTAACAAGACCGGTAATCACTATTGCAGTTTCATATGAGGGAGAGGCATAAGGTAACATACTTTCTCTACTTGGATCATATGCACTTATGATTGGAACTCTAGCAAGCATCTGCAACTACTAAAGATCATTAGGGTAAAACCCAACCATAGCATGAAAGCATCAAGTCCTCTTTATTCCCATACGCAACAACCTCCTTACTCGGGTTTGTGTTTCAGTCACTCACCAACCCACTATAAGCGAATCATGAACGTATTGCAACACCCTACAGCGGGAATCCCTCACGCTTGCGGCACGGAGGGCACCATAGGACAACACCAAAGTAAAACATACAACTCATACCAATCTGGATCATTAATCAAACCAAAGACAAAAGATATCTACTCAAAACATTATAGGATGGCAACACATCATTGGATCATAATATGTGACATAAAGCACCATGTTCAAGTAGGGATTACAGCGGGGTGCGGGAGAGTGGACCGCGTAAAAGAGATGAGGATGGTGATGTTGATGAAGACGATCATCGCAGCGATGATTCCCTCTCAATGGCACTCCGGTGCCACCGAGAGAGAGGAGGAGAGGTTCTCCCCCCTTGTGCTTCCTCCTCCATGCCCCCCTAGATGGGGAGAGGTTCTCCCTCTGGTCCTTGGCCTTCATGGTGATGATGGCCCCTCCGGGATCCTCCTCCATGCCCTCCGGTGATGATGGCCCCCTCCGGCAGGGTGCCGGAGAGGGCCTAGATTGGTTTTCGGTGGCTACGAAGGCTTCTGGCGACAGAAATCTCGATCTAGATTTCTTTCTGGAAGTTTTGGGTTATATAAAAGGTGTTGGAGTCGGGAACAAGGCAGGGGGTCTCCGGGCTATCCACGAGGCAGGGGGGCGAGCCCAGTGGGGTGGCGCGCCCCCACCCTTGTGGGCAGCCCGAGACTCTTCTGGCCCAGTTCTTTTACTTCCCGGCCTTCTTCTGGTCCAAAAATAAGCTCCGTCAAGTTTCAGGTCAACTGGACTCCGTTTGGTTTTACTTTTCTGCGATACTCAAAAACAACGAAAAAACCGAAACTGGCACTGGGCTCTAGGTTAATAGGTTAGTCCCCAAAATCATATAAAATAGCATATAAATGCATATTAAATTTCCTAAATGGATAATATAATAGCATGAATACTTCATAAATTATAAATACGTTGAAAACGTATCAGCATCCCAAGCTTAATTCCTGGTCGTTCTTGAGTAGATAAATGATAAAAGAAATAATTTATAAAGTGTGAATGCTAAAAGAGAAAAATGCACTACAAGTCATCAAACTTGCACTGACGTTAGCTTTAGTTCTTGTGGTTACAAATACCCGCATTACGGTCATCAAACTTGTTCTAGGGGTCATCTACGGCCCATTATACGATTTTCTATACATACGCGCTGAGCTGGCCTTGGCCAACGGCTGCCAACTGTGCGCTAACTGCCACATGCGCTTGCTCGCTTGAATAGTCAGCTATGCAGGTTTTTTTTTTGTTGCAAAATTGCCAGTTATTAAAAGAGCTTCCCCCACCTGGTCGGACCAAGCCACCCCGCCTCCCTCCCTCTCTGCTTCTCCCTGTTCGTCGTCGCTGTCGAGGAGGTCGCTGGCGTGGGCGAGTGTCGCGACCGCCGCCATGAGCTCGTCGTCGGACGCCGACCGCGCCGTTTGGAAGGGGCCCGCGTGACGTCCCTCTCGCTCCCACGCTCCAGCACACGGCACACCACAAGCAGCAGCAGCCGCCGTGTGGACTTGGCTCAAGTACTCGCGCCGTAGCACTTCCCTCTGTAGCAGCTCTCGCTCGGATCAACGCAAATGGCGACGGCGGTCCACCAGCTCTCCTTCTCCACGCCGAGCACGAGGTGCTGTCGCCGAAGCGTCGGCTCCCGCTGCGGAAGATGCCGGGCGAGCACGGCCCGCCGTTGCTGGGCGCGCTCAAGGACCGGCTCGAGTACTTACACGGGCCAGCGTCCGCGCGCACTGCTCCACGGTGGTGCGCCTCAACATGCCCCAGCGGACTCAGGAGGTCACAGCCAAACAATGTTCTACCCATGTTGTAGAGTGCAATCACAGGAAGTTGCCGAATGGTGTGCCCAGCTTTATGCTTCCACTGAATTTTATCTGGAGATGTTTGCTTGCTGTTGCCTCATACTGTACTACCAGGAGATATTCCTACCCTGAGTCACCCGACAATGCAATTTATGGGCAATCTGTAACTGAGTGATGTGGAAGGGCAGTCAGCTATCTGTTTTGTGCAGTTCTCTTGTCAACTTCATGCTCAAAATGCAGAACAAATGTTCAGATTCAGTCCAGAAAATGTTCAACCGAAGCTACAATATTTTGCCTGCGATTGTCGAGCAGTACGTGTGTGGTCCGAACTACTCAAAACTGAGCTCTCTGATAAAATTTGGAACTTGTCCGAGCATCGCATTCTGGATATCATGCTACTGTATGTAGTGTTCCTATGAGCGACAAATTGCAAAGGAATATTCAGCTTATAAGCTTGTCAGTGCACCAAAAATATTTGAGCCAAGAGGAATTTAATGGAAGTATCCATTTCACTCGATGATGCAATTCTGACCATCATGGCGATTGTTTCATGATGTTATTCTCAGTGTATGCAACATATATATTCCTGAATCCTCATTCACCAAATTTCAGGCTTTAAAAAAACGTGATTGTGAGCATCTTATATCAACCGGGGCTTGTAATCTATTTATTCATGGGCAAGGGATGTCTCAAATGTCGCATGGTTCATAAAGAAAGTGGTTCAACAATGCTGCAAACACCAAGGATTCAGTGTGTACAGCCGAGATGCTACTTTGAGGTTGGCTCTACTCAAGCATATCTGAAATTGAAGGTAGTCGATGGCGCTGTTATTTACATGTTCGAGCATAGAAACAATTGGGATTTGGAGTTGCCTATCCATTTCAAGCGTCCACGAGCAAGTATTTGGGAGTGCATCACTGACCGACGCTTTCCTCAGGACCAAAATTTACTGATGATTATTCATCCATGGCCTCACCACACTGCATACACATGCAGGTTATATGGCCTATCTGAATCTTATCAACAACACTAAGCAATACATGGGGTGCATGTGAACTACAAGAGCATACAGTGTTACATATCCTATATGGTGCAGCAACTAGAACGTGATGAATATTTTACCCATGGTCTTGCCCACTGTGAAATTTATTTGGAGAAGTTTGCACTGTTGTGGAAGAAGGAAAAACACAGTTCAAATAATTCAGTTGTTACTGTCATTGCTTCCTTCAGACATAGCAACAACATTTGTTCTTTTCAGAACGTCCTATTACTTACCCGGGTGGATTACTTGGAAACTTTCTCTGTCCTTGCACATTTGAATCTGGATACTCATTGGTGCAGGGGAACAAGCGTCGAACCCAGTACGGTGGATGTGTATGAAGCTGGATATCAGTCCTATGAGCTCCATTCAGATTATCTTCTCTTTTGTGCTATCGAGTTGTTTGGGTCTCACTGGGGCATCTACCGGCTGTTAACACCTTGGGACCCTGGAGGGATTGCAATGTGGCTGTTATTGAAATGGACTCGACAAACGGTTTTTCAAGGCGGGCGGGGTGTCATTGCTATCATTGTCAGCTTTCTGCTAGGCTCCGACTTCGGCAACTACAACGACGCCGCCGCCTTCGGCTTCCTTTGCCCGGCGCTCCTTTGCCGCGACCCCGTCGACTCGCCGCTCCGCGACGAAGGGCACAACTCCCAAGCTGATCGCCAAGTGGGTTCTGTTCCAACAGCCCGCCTGCTCAGCCTCGGCCTGCCCAAGTACGGCCGCCTCGCCGACTTCTTCCGCGACGCCGGCAAGGCAGTGATCGACGAGGGCGAGCGGCTAGGCATCGCGCGGGAGGAGGCGGTGCACAACATCCTCTTCGCCATGTGCTTCAACTCCTTCGGCGGCATGAGGATCCTGTTCCCGTTGCTGGTGAAGTGGCCGGGCCGCGCGCACCCGGCTGCCTCGCGATGGAGGTGCACGCCGCCGTGCGCGCCAACGGCGGCGAGGTGACGATTCAGGCGCTGGCCGAGATGCCGCTGGTGAAGTCGGCCGTGTACGAGGCGCTGCGGATCGAGCCGCCGGTGGCGCGCGAGTGCGAAGCGGGACATGGTGGTGGAGAGCCATGACTACGGGTACGAGGTGCGGGAGGGGAGCTGCTATTCAGTTTAATAACTGCCAGTTTTGCACACAAAAAAAACCCTGGTTCCCTGCGTATTCAAGCGAGCTCACATAAGATACGGAGGGCATTATAGAACAGCACCAAAGTAAAACATACAACTCATACCAATCTAGATCATCAATCAACCCAAAGACAAAAGATATCTCAAGACATCATAGGATGATAACACATCATTGGATCATAATATGTGGCATAAAGCACCATGTTCAAGTAGGGATTACAGCGGGGTGCGGGAGAGTGGACCGCGTAAAAGAGATGGGGATGGTGATGATGATGATGTTGATGAAGACGATCACCACGGCGATGATTCCCCTCTTAATGGCACTACGGTGCCACCGAGAGAGAGGAGGAGAGGTTCTCCCCCTTGTGCTTCCTCCTCCATGGCCTCCCCCCTAGATGGGGAGAGGTTCTCCCTCTAGTCCTTGGCCTTCATGATGATGATGGCCCCTCCGGGATCCTCCTCCATGCCCTCCGGTGATGATGGCCCCTCCGGCAGGGTGCCGGAGAGGGCCTAGATTGGTTTTCGGTGGCTACGGAGGCTTCTGGCGGCGGAACTCCCGATCTAGGTTTCTTTCTGGAAGTTTTGGGTTATATAAGAGGTGTTGGAGTCGGGAACAAGGCAGGGGTCTCTGGACTGTCCACGAGGCAGGGGCGCGCCCGGGGGTGGGCGCGCCCCCCACCCTCGTGGGCAGCCCGAGACTCTTCTGGCCCAGTTATTTTACTTCCTCGCCTTCTTCTGGTCCAAAAGTAAGCTCCCTCAAGTTTCAGGTCAATTGGACTCCGTTTGGTTTTCCTTTTCTGCGATACTCAAAAACAACGAAAAAACAGAAACTGGCACTGGGCTCTAGGTTAATAGGTTAGTCCCAAAAATCATATAAAATAGCATATAAATGCATATAAAACATCCTAGATGGACAATATAATAGCATGAATACTTCATAAATTATAGATACGTTGGAGACGTATCAGCTACCTTCAATCTATCTCGGATCAACTCAACCTTCTCTTCAGACTCTTTGATCAAATCTGGTCCAAACAACCGACGGTCTCCAACTTCATCCCACATTAACGGTGTCCTGCATCTCCTTCCATATAAGGCTTCAAAAGGGGTCATCTTCAAACTAGCCTAATAATTGTTGTTGTATGAGAACTCTGCGTAAGGTAAACTGTCATCCCAAATAGATCCATAATCTAGCGCACAAGCTCTCAACATGTCCTCCAGAATCTGATTGACTCTCTCGGTCTGTCCATCTGTCTGCGGATGAAAGGTTGTACTGAACTCCAGCCTAGTACCCAAAGTTTGGTGCAGCTGATTCGAAAACTTTGAGGTAAACTGTGTCCCTCTATCTGATACGATGGTCCTTGGAACGCCATGCAGACATACGATCCTGGCCATATATATCTTGGCCAACTTCGGGCTTGTATAGGTGGTTTTCACTGGGATAAAGTGAGCTACCTTGGCCAAGCGATCAACTACTACCCAGATAGAATCGTATCCTGATCGGGTCCTGGGTAATCCGGTAATAAAGTCCATGCCAAGTTTATCCTACTTCCTATCGGGTATCGGCATAGGCTGCAGTAATCCGGCTGGCTTCTGATGTTGTGCCTTCACTCTCTGACATACATCGCATACTGCTACATACTCAGCAATATCCTTCTTCATACCAGTCCACCAGAAACGTTCCTCCAAATCCAAATACATCTTGGTGTTTCCAGGGTGAATCGAGTATGGCGAGTCGTGAGCTTCCTGAAGTATTAACTTCCTGATCTCTACATTATTGGGCACATATACACGATCCTCAAACCATAAAGTTTCGTGCTCATCCTCACGAAAACCTTTGGCTTTTCCTTTGCTCATCTTCTCCTTAATCTCAGCAATTTCTTTATCATCCGTTTGAGCTTCTCGAATCTTTCCCAATAATGTAGATTGAACCTCCATTGCTGCAACAAAACCTCTTGGGACTATCTCCAAACGAAGTTCCTTGAGATCGTCTACTAACTCCTGCGGTAATCCTCTGCTTACGAGGGTATTGGCATAACTCTTGCGGCTCAAAGCGTCTGCTACGACATTGGCCTTTCCTGGATGATAATGCAACTTCATATCGTAATCCTTTATGAGCTCCAACCATCTCCTCTGCCTGAGATTTAACCCCTTCTGCGTGAAAATGTACTTCAAACTCTTGTGATACGTGTACACATCACATCTATTTCCAATCAGAAAATGTCTCCAGGTCTTGAGCGCATGCACTACGGTTGCTAACTCCAAATCATGTGTGGCATAATTCAACTCATGAGGTCGAAGCTGCCGTGAGGCATATGAAACAACTCTTGCGTCCTGCATAGGTACACCTCCAAGTCCCAAGTGAGAAGCGCCGCAATAAACTTTGAAATCCTTGTGTATATGTGGAAGAATCAACACTGGGCTGTAACCAAACGTTTCTTCAACTCCTGAAAACTAGCCTCACAATCTTCGGTCCATTTGAACTTGGTGTCCTTCTTCAATAACTTAGTCATGGGTTTCGCAATCTTGGAGAAATTCTCAATGAACCTCCTGTAATATCCTGCGAGTCCCAGAAAACTGCGGATCTCTCCAACTGAGGTGGGTGCCAACCACTTAGTGACAGACTGAACCTTGGTAGGGTCTACTGCTATACCTTCTCCTGATATGACATGTCCAAGAAATCCAACTTCCTTCAACCAAAACTCACACTTACTAAACTTGGCATACAGTTGGTGTTCCCTTAGCTTCTCGAGAACTAGGCGCAAGTGTTCCTTGTGTTCCTCTTCATTCTTCGAGTACACCAAAATATTATCAATAAACACCACAACAAACTTATCCAAAAGTTCCATGAATACCTTGTTCATCATACTCATAAAATAGGCAGGGGCATTAGTCAATCCAAATGACATGACTGTGTACTCATATAGCCCATACCTTGTGGTAAAAGCTATCTTAGGTATATCCTGTTCTCGGATCTTCAACTGGTGGTATCCTGATCGAAGATCGATCTCGGAGAATACTTTAGCTCCCTGCAGCTGGTCAAACAAATCATTGATCACCAGTAGTGGGTACTTGTTCTTGATAGTCACTCCATTCAACGCCTGATAATCAACAACCATTCTCAAAGATCCATCCTTCTTCTCAACTAAGAGCACTGGGGCTCCCCACGGTGATGAACTTGGTTGGATGTAACCTTTCTCCAATAACTCCTTAATCTGCTTCTTAATTTCCTCCAGATCATTTGCGGGCATCCGATACGGTCTCTTCGACATTGGTCCGGTGCCTGGCAACAACTCTATCAAAAACTCAATGTATCGATCTGGCGGCATGCCTGGTAATTCCTCTAGAAATACATCCAGGTAATCCTTCACAACAGGAACTTCTTCCTGAACAACTCTCGAGAGAGAATTCGGTTGGGTCCTCCTTGGCGCATGCCTAGACACGTACTTGATCCTTTTTCCCTCCGAGTGGTAAGTAAAATTGACTTACTAGCACAATCAATGTTTCCTCCATACTTCGATAACCAATCCATGCCCAATATTATATCCAATCCTTGGGACTCCAAAATTATTAGGTCTGAGGGGAAAATGTGGCTACCAATGGTTAGGGGTAACCGATCACACCATCGGCTGGCCATGTACTCTACTCACGGCGAGCTTACTAACATGGGTGACCTAAGGGATAAGGTTGGAAACTTAAACTTGTTCACAAATCCCCTTGATATGTATGAATGCGATGCACCAGTGTCAAAAAGAACAAGAGCGGTAAATGACTTAATCAAAAACTTACCGATCACTGCACCAGGCTATTCTTCAACCTTCTCTACATTGATGTGGTTCACCTGACCTCTGGTGATAGGGTTTGGTTTCTTCCCTGAGCTTCCATTGCCATTTTCATTCTTTGCTTCAGGACATTCAGTGGTGTAGTGTCCAGTCCTCCCTCACTTGAAACAAGTAATATGACTTAGATCCTTCCTGGCGGGTGTTGCTGGGTTGGAATGGTTCTGTCCGTTGCTTCCTCCATGCACATGCCCATTCTTAGGGCCTCCATGGTTATGTGAACTCCCTCCATTATGGGTATTATGAGTGTGTCCTCCCGAGTTCGGGTAAAATGAGGGTTCTGCTGTGCTCCAAAATTGTACTTCCCTTGTCCATACTTCCTTTTGTGGCTCTCTATCTATTGCTGCTCGCCTTCAATCATAAGGGCCCTGTCTACCAAATCCTAGTAGTTATTGAATGTTGCCACCATCAACTGCATGCTCAGCTCATCATTCAGCCCTTCAATAAACTTCTCCTACTTCATGGCATCCGTGGCCACATCATTCGAGGCATAGCGAGCTAACTTACTAAACTCATCCACGTACTGCTCCACAGTATGAATCCCCTGGCGTAAGTTGGGAAACTCACGCTTCTTCATACTCATTGATCCGGTTGAGACATGAGTTGTACGAAAAGCTTGCTGAAACTGATCCCATGTGACATTGGCTATGGGGAAAGTGGCTATGTAATTCTCCCACCATGAGGTTGCTGGTCCATCCAATTGATATGTGGCAAAACGCACCTTCTCAGCATCTGTGCAACCTGCGGTGGTTAGCTCCCTTCTAATCCTGCGGAGCCAGTCATCAGCAACTATCTATTGGGGATCGTTGCAGAAATTTAAAATTTTCTACGCATCACCAAGATCAATATATGGAGAAACTAGCAACGAGAAAGAGAGGGGAGTGCATCTTCATACCGTTGAAGATCGCAACACGGAAGCGTTACAAGAACACGGATGAGGAAGTCGTACTCGTGGCGATTCAAATCGCGGTTGATTCCGATCCAAGTGCCGAACAATGGCGCCTCCGCGTTCAATACACGTGCAGCCCGATGACGTCTCCCATGCCTTGATCCAGCAAGGAGAGAGGGAGAGGTTGGGGAAGACTCTGTCCAGCAGCAGCACGACGGCGTGGTGGTGTTGGAGCAGCGTGGTACTCCGGCAGGGCTTCGCCAAGCGTCGCGGGAGGAGGAGGAGGTGTTGGGGAGGGGAGGGCTGCGCCTTGGATGAGGTGCGGTTGCCCTCCCACCTTCCCTCTATTTATAGGGGCAAGGGAGAGGGGGGTCGGCCCCCTCCAGATGAATCTAGAGGGGGGGCAAGGAGGGAGGCTTGTCCCCCAAGCCAAGGGGGTGCCCCCTTTAGGGTTCCCCCAAACCCTAGGCGCATGGGCCCTAGGGGGTTTGGCGCCCAGCCCACCTAGGGGCTGGTTCCCCCTCCATATTCAGCCCATAGGGCCCTCCGGGGTAGGTGGACCCCCGGAACCCTTTCGGTGGTCCCGGTACAATACCGATAACCCCCCCCCCCAACACTTCCGGCGACCGAATAAGGACTTCCCATATATAAATCTTTGTCTCCGGACCATTCCGGAACTCCTCGTTACGTCCGGGATCTCATCCGAGACTCCGAGCAACATTCGGTAACCACGTACAAACTTTCCCTATAACCCTAGCATCGTCGAACCTTAAGTATGTAGACCCTACGGGTTCAGGAATCATGCAGACATGACCGAGACATCTTTCCAGCCAATAATCTCATCGGATGAACCACATGTTCCACGATGTTTTTACCCATGTTGGCTCCCACATGTTCCACGATAATCTCATTGGATGAACCACGATGTCGAGGATTCAATCAATCCCGTATACAATTCCCTTTGTCAATCGGTATGTTACTTGCCCGAGATTCGATCGTCGGTATCCCGATACCTCGTTCAATCTCGTTACCGGCATGTCACTTTACTCGTTCCATAATGCATGATCCTATGACTAACTGCTTAGACACATTGAGCTCATTATGATGATGCATTACCGAGTGGGCCCAGAGATACCTCTCCGTCATACGGAGTGACAAATCCCAGTCTCAATTCGTGCCAACACAATAGACACTTTCGGAGATACCCATAGTGCACCTTTATAGCCACCCAGTTACGTTGTGATGTTTGGCACACCCAAAGCATTCCTACGGTATCCAGGAGTTGCACAATCTCATGGTCTAAGGAAATGATACTTGACATTAGGAAAGCTTTAGCAGACGAACTACACGATCTTGTGCTATGCTTAGGATTGGGTCTTGTCCATCACATCATTCTCCTAGTGATGTGATCCCATTATCAATGACATCCAATGTCCATGGTTAGGAAACCGTGACCATCTATTGATCAACGAGCTAGTCAACTAGAGGCTCACTAGGGACATGTTGTGTTCTATGTATTCACACATGTATTACAATTTCCGGATAACACAATTATAGCATGAACAATAGACAATTATCATGAACAAGGAAATATAATAATAATAACCATTTTATTATTGCCTCTAGGGCATATTTCAAACAGTCTCCCACTTGCACTAGAGTCAATATTCTAGTTACATTGTGATGAATCGAACACCCATAGAGTTCTGGTGTTGATCATGTTTTGCTCGTGGAAGAGGTTTAGTCAATGGATCTGCGACATTCAGATCTGTATGCACTTTACAAATCTCTATGTCTACATCTTGAACATTTTCACGAATGGAGTTGAAGCGACGCTTGATATGCCTGGTCTTCTTGTGAAACCTGGGCTCCTTGGCAAGGGAAATGGCTCCAGTGTTGTCACAGAAGAGAGTCATCGGGCCCGACGCATTGGGAATAACTCCTACGTCGGTAATGAACTCCTTCATCCAGATTGCTTCATGTGCTGCCTCCGAGGCTGCCATGTACTCGGCTTCACATGTAGATCCTGCCACGACGCTTTGCTTGCAACTGCACTAGCTGACTGCCCCACCATTCAAAATATACACGTATCCGGTTTGTGACTTGGAGTCATCTAGATCTGTATCGAAGCTAGCATCTACGTAACCCTTTACGACGAGCTCTTCGTCACCTCCATAAACGAGAAACATATCCTTAGTCCTTTTCAGGTACTTCAGGATATTCTTGACCGTTGTCCAGTGTTCCATGCCGGGATTACTTTGGTACCTTCCTAACATACTTACGGCAAGGTTTACATCAGGTCTGGTACACAACATGGCATACATAATAGACCCTATGGCCGAGGCATAGGGGATAACACTCATCTTTTCTCTATCTTCTGCCGTGGTCGGGCATTGAGCCATGCTCAATCTCACACCTTGCAATACAGGCAAGAACCCCTTCTTGGAACGATCCATATTGAACTTCTTCAATATCTTGTCAAGGTACATGCTTTGTTAAAGACCAATGAGGCATCTTGATCTATCTCTATAGATCTTGATGCCTAATATATAAGCAACTTCTCCAAGGTCCTTCATTGAAAAACACTTATTCAAGTAGGCCTTTATGCTTTCCAAGAATTCTATATCATCTCCCATCAATAGTATGTCATCCACATATAATATGAGAAATGCTACAGAGCTCCCACTCACTTTCTTGTAAACACGGGCTTCTCCATAAGTCTGCGTAAACCCAAACGCTTTGATTATCTCATCAAATCGAATGTTCCAACTCTGAGATGCTTGCACCAGCCCATAGATTGAGCATTGGAGCTTGCATACCTTGTCAGCATTCTTAGGATCGACAAAACCTTCTGGCTGCATCATATACAATTCTTCCTTAAGGAAACCATTAAGGAATGCCGTTTTGACGTCCATTTGCCATATCTCATAATCATAGAATGCGGCAATTGCTAACATGATTCAGATGGCTTCAACTTCGCTACGGATGAGAAAGTCTCATCGTAGCCAACCCCTTGAACTTGCCGATAACCCTTAGCGACAAGCCGAGCCTTATAGATGGTCACATTACCATCCGCGTCTGTCTTCTTCTTAAAGATCCATTTATTTTCTATGGCTTGCCGATCATCGGGCAAGTCAGTCAAAGTCCATACTTTGTTTTCATACATGGATCCTATCTCGGATTTCATGGCTTCCAGCCATTTGTCGGAATCCGGGCCCGCCATCGCTTCTTCATAGTTCGAAGGTTCACCGTTGTCTAACAACATGATTTCTAGGACAGGGTTGCCGTACCACTCTGGTGCGGAACGTGTCCTTGTGGACCTACGAAGTTCAGTAGCAACTTGATCCGAAGTTTCATGATCATCATCATTAACTTCCTCTCTAGTCGGTGCAGGCACCACAGAAATATTTTCTTGAGCTGTCCCACTTTCTGGTTCAAGAGGCAGTACCTCATCAAGTTCTACTTTCCTCCCACTTACTTCTTTCAAGAGAAACTCTTTCTCTAGAAAGGATCCATTCTTGGCAACAAAGATCTTGCCTTCGGATCTAAGGTAGAAGGTATACCCAATAGTTTCCTTAGGGTATCCTATGAAGACGCATTTTTCTGACATGGGTTTGAGCTTTTCAGGTTGAAGTTTCTTGACATAAGCATCGCATCCCCAAACTTTCAAAAATGACAACTTCGGTTTCTTCCCAAACCATAATTCATACGGTGTCGTCTCAACGGATTTTGACGGAGCCCTATTTAAAGTGAATGCGGCATTCTGTAAAGCATAACCCCAAAATGATAGCGGTAGGTCGGTAAGAGACATCATAGATCACACCATATCCAATAGAGTGCGATTGTGACATTCGGACACACCATTACGCTGAGGTGTTCCACGCGGCGTGAGTTGTGAAACAATTCCACATTTCCTTAAGTGCGTGCCTGTAGGATCAAAAGTATGTCTAGAGGGGGGTGATTAGACTACTTGACCAAATAAAAACTTAACCTTTTCCCAATTTTAGTTCTTGGCAGTTTTTAGCTATCTTAGGACAAGTCAAGCAATCATTACACAATTCAAGCAAGCATGCAAAGAGTATATTGGCAGCGGAAAGTAAAGCATGCAACTTGCAAGAATATAAAGGGAAGGGTTTGGAGAATTCAAACGCTATTGGAGACACGGATGTTTTTCCCGTGGTTCGGATAGGTGGTGCTATCCTACATCCACGTTGATGGAGACTTCAACCCACGAAGGGTAACGGTTGCGCGAGTCCACGGAGGGCTCCACCCACGAAGGGTCCACGAAGAAGCAACCTTGTCTATCCCACCATGGCCATCGCCCACGAAGGACTTGCCTCACTAGCGGTAGATCTTCACGAAGTAGGCGATCTCCTTGCCCTTACAAACTCCTTGGTTCAACTCCACAATCTTGTCGAAGGCTCCCAAGTGACACCTAGCCAATCTAGGAGACACCACTCTCCAAGAAGTAACAAATGGTGTGTTGATGATGAACTCCTTGCTCTTGTGTTTCAAATGATAGTCTCCCCAACACTCAACTCTCTCTCATAGGATTTGGATCTAGTGTAAAGAAGATTTGAGTGGAAAGCAACTTGGGGAAGGCTAGAGATCAAGATTCATATGGTTTGAATGGAATATCTTGGTCTCAACACATGAGTAGGTGGTTCTCTCTCAGAACATATGAGTTGGAATGGTGTGTGTGTTCTGATTGCTCTCTCCATGAGTGAAGAGGAGGTGGAGGGGTATTTATAGCCTCCACACAAAATCCAACCGTTACACACAATTTATCAATCTCGGTGGGACCGAATCAGAAAACTCAGTTGGACCGAAATAGTAAACCTAGTGACCGTTAGGAATTTCGGTGGGACTGACATGCAACTCGGTAGGACTGATTCGGTTAGGGTTTGGGCATAACGTAATCTCGGTGAGACCGATTGCACAAACTCGGTGGGACCGAGTTTGGCAATAAGCTAACCAGAGAGTTGGTCAAGTAAACTCGGTGGGACCGACTCGCTCTTTCGGTGAGACCGAAAAGTTACAAGAAGGAAACATAGAGTTTACATTGCATTCTCGGTGGGACCGATTCGCTCTTTCGGTGAGACCAAAAAGTTACGAAAGGGAAACAGAGAGTTTGCAAGCCCATCTCGGTGAGACCGAGATCCTTATCGGTAGGACCGAAGGGTTTGGCAGTGGCAAATGACAAGTGAAACTCGGTGGCGCCGGATTGAAAGAATCGGTATGACCGAGTTTGGCTTAGGGTTTAGGTCATTTGTGGATATGGGAAAGTAGCTGAGGATTTTGGAGCATATCATTGAGCACATAGAGCAAGAGGCTCATTAAGCAACACCTCATCCCTCCTTGATAGTATTGGCTTTTCCTAAAGACTCAATGTGATCTTGGATCACTAAAATATAAAATGAAGAGTCTTGAACTTTTGAGCTTGAGCCAACTCTTTGTCCTTAGCATTTTGAGGGTTCCACTTTCACATCCATGCCATGCCAATCATTGAGCTTTCCTGAAATAATCATCTTGAAATAGCATTAGCTCAATGAGCTATATGTTGTTATGAATTACCAAAACCACCTAGGGATATTTGCACTTTCAATCTTCCCCCTTTTTGGTAATCGATGACAACATATAGATCAAAGCTTCGACAAATGATAATAAGCATGAAATATATCGTCGCTTTGAGAAGTATGTGACAAGTAAGAGCTCCCCCTAAATTTGTGCATATTTAAAATTTGCTTTGGACTGCAAATGCACAAGGAGTTAGAATCATGGGTTACTCTTTCATGTCACATACATCTTGGTGGAGCGCTCAAAAATGATAAGATTGAAATACATGCACTCATCACCAAGAATAGTGAATGATCACAAAAGATAGATAGAATGATAATATTTAAGCAAGCATTAAGCAAACATTAAGTGTAGCTTATGATCAAACACATGATCATTGATTTCTCACAAACATAAGGACGTAGTATCTCACACACAAGCAAACAAAGTTCAAAAAACCACCAAATAAAACAAGAGAGAATAAAAGCAACACTCTCTCTCGATGCCTATGATCTATACATTTTCTCCCCCTTTGGCAACAAGTTGCCAAAAAGTTCCTAGAAAATGCATAGTGCTAAGTCGACGCTCAAGCTTGATCTTCAGGTGGTGGTGGAGTCCGGAGCACTCCAAGGACGAAGCCTTCGGTAGACATGGTGGGAGTTGAGGCTGAAGTGGATGCTGGAGCTGGTGGAACTGAGGCTGTGGCTGGCGCAGACGTTGTAGCTCTGGTGTCAGCAACTGGCAGTGCAGATGACCTCGGACCTCGTGGCACCCTGGCAAAAGCATCAGTCGTGGTCCTGCCTCTCCTCTCATTCATGTCCTCTTGGAGCTGTTCCACGGCAGTCTGTATCTCTGTCACCTTGATGTCCAAGTCATAGAACCTCTGTTCCATGATCCTCTCTAAGCTGGCCTGGTTCTAAGTCAGGGTGGCAAGTCCTTGCTCAATCCGCAGGGTGGACACAATCAGGTAACCAAGTTGCTCTTGTTTGGTTTTCAGGAAGTAATCAGATGCCTCCGCTTGAGTAGGCATCCTGGCAGCTTTCTCCTTCTTCGCCTTCTCCTTCTGAGCTTGTGCATGGGCAGATGATGGCTCATTCTCAGTCATGACCACTTGGTTATCCTCGAAGTCTGGACGGATGGGCAGGTGTTCCTTATCCAAGAGGTATATGCCCATGCCCATCTTGGAGTTGATGAGCTCCTGAATCTGTGGGGCATATCCACAGCTCCTCTTCTGGTCTGCTGCTGTCCTCTTGATTGTTTCCACTATGAGACTCATGACTTTGAATTTTTGAGGCACGTCAAAGACATGAAGCAAATTGATCGGCGTGACCTCTGATCATCTTGTGATCTCCAGACTTGGGCAGAAGAGTGTGCCTAAGGATCCAGTTGATCGTAGGCAATCCTGACAGAAGATAGTGCACCGAGCCAAACTTGAACGTGCCAAGTGCTTCATTCGGAATCTCCTTGTACATGTTGGACATATAGAGTTGTGGTCCATCTTCTTCTTGGCATAAATGTCCAAGTCATCATCCTGCTCCTCTGGGGCATTGATCAACTTCGCCCATTCCTCAACAGTGGATTGGCACCTTGTACCCTCTGACATCCAAGTGATCTTGCCATCCGGATAGAAGTGTGCTGTGGAGTAGAATTGCATGATTAGCTCCTCGTTCCACTTTGTGAGCTTCTGCCCAACAAAGTCTGCCACTCCACACGCACTAAAGCTGTCATATACTCCAGGGTAGTGTTCCTCATTTTCCTTCATATAGGTCCAGTCGACCCATCTCATGTCACATACAATTGGCTTCTTGTCAAGCAAAACTATCTCATAGAAATCCTGCTGCTCCTGGGTATGAAATCGGTAGTCCACTGCAGTCCTTCTCCTAGAAGCATACGGATCTGCTTCTCTCCACTTCCTCAGCCCTGAATCTCTCCTGAGCTTCATATCCTCAGCCACAGGATGAGCATCGTTGTGGTCTGGGATCTTGGGCTTGAGCTTCCTAAGGACATGCTCTTCTTCTTCTTCTGCAACTTCAGGCACTGGGGCCTTGTTCTTCTCAGTGGCTGGGATGCTTCTTGTATTTCTCTTCGTCTTTGGCTTTGGAGCTGACTTGGCCTTGAAAGGAGCTCCCCCTGATTTTATAGCATCTCCCATTAGTTTGGGAGCCTTGGGTGCTGGTGCAGCAACCTCTTCTTCTTCCTCCTCATCTTCCATGATGGAGGCTTTCCCAAGCACTCTGGCCACAATCTTCTTCACTCTTTCTTTCCTCTTTTTGCCCTCAGCAGCAACGGGCTCAATGGGAGCAGGCTTCACAGTTGAAGCTCTAGCCTTTGACATGGGCTGCCTGCCTGCTGGCCTTTTGATTTTCAGGCCTGGCTTTGTGCCTTGAGCTGGCTCAACTCTCTTTGATGTGGCCTCTTCCTCTGCCACATAGTCCTCATTTTCAGAATCTGAGGCTCTCTTCTTCCTTTGTCTAGTGGCAGCTTTAGGAAGGTTGCTGGGTGTGCTCCTGCTGCCATCATCTGAGGAACTTGAGGGGCTAGTGCCCTCACTCAACTGCACTTGCTGCTCTGACAAGTTCTGGCTGTCACTCTGGTCTGACATGATGCAAACTGACTGCTGACCCTGTGAATAGATTATAGATGAGATAGAGTGGATGAGCATCACAAAATGCAGAGATTTTTGCAAAAGAATAATTCAAAAACTTAGTTTTAGTTTCCCACTGAGATCATCTCGGATCTACCGATTTTCAAACTCGGTGACACCGAAGCAATTTTGGCACCAGAACTAGTGAACTCGGTCAGACCGAGTCATAGTTCGGTGGCACCGAGAGTGCTAGGGTTTCACAGAGTTCCAAAATCGGTCACACCGATAAGTAATTCTCGGTCAGACCGAGTTTTACTTGTGCAATGGCATAAGCCAAATCGGTGGGACCGAGTTTTTCAACTCGGTGGGTCAGAGATGGTTTCGGCGGAAACCTAACCCTAAAATTTTCGAATTAAACCTAATCTATGAGTTCATTGACTGGATAGGAGTTTATCAAACGTGGCAAGAATCATGATGATCACAATGTGCTAGGAATCGGATTGGAGAATAGCACAAAGATCGAGTCCATACCCTAGTTCGGCGGAGACTCGCTACGGTGGCAACGGCGGGGCAGAAATCCCGTTGACGGCGACGAAGACCAGCGACTGGAGGCTGCTGGCGGCGAGGAGGACAATCCGGAGACCCAGGAGGCAGAGCGAGCTATGCGCGGGCGAAGAGGTTTTGGAGAAATTTCCAAAATTCTTCCCGTCACTATATATAGCCCGACCCTGTCGGTGTGACCAAGTGGAACAACTCGGTGGCACCGAGATGCAAAACTGTATATAGTTATTGCAACTCGGTGTGACCGAGTGGTTCAAATCGGTTGCACCGAGATCGAAAACCTAGATCAACTTAATGATCTCGGTAGGACCGAAAGTATGGTATCGGTCAGACCGAGAATCACAAAGAGGTTTTGGAAGTTTAAGTCTATGACGAATCGGGGACTCCGAGCGCTCCTCACACAGAGTGGTTCGAATCTGACTTGATCAAATTTTGTGATGCAGCATGAATAGAGTTTGAGACGAGAAAAGCATAGATAGCAAGAGGAGGTTCTTAGGCATTCTTGTCCATCCACTTGGCAAAAGAAGATAAAGCCAAACAATCAAAACAACAAGTGGATGTCCTCGAATGAGTAAAATATGCAACCAACATGCTCACACAATAAGATGGCAAATGAAATATGTGGCAAAGCATGCACAAACAATTCTAGCATCTATCAAGCAATTTGCGATGACTAGGTCATCTATATATGAGTATATTGACTTAGGAGTCAAGTGAGAACACTTGATCGTAGGTCATACTCATCGTTTAAGCTCAAGTGGGGTTACCACTTTTACATAAAGCATTGTTGTATTCACATATTTAGAGTTGCTTTAGCTCAAGTCTTAGAGTAAAGCTCCCCCTAGATGTGATATCCCCCCTAAGAGGGATGAACTAACCTTGGGTTTTGTCGATGATGACTTCATGTAGATGTTGAAGATGTGGATGCTCAATGTTGATGTAGATCACTTGGAGCTATCCATTTGAGTGAATTGCACTTTCAATACCTACATGGGTTAGTCCCACAAGGAACAAACAAGGATATCCATAGACATAGAGTGATGCATACACAAGATGATGTCCATGAAAACTTTAGGTTACCTTGTCCCTTGTCTTACCAACAAGAGGGTTTGTGACTCCTTGAACTGGTGCATGATGTGGAAGTTGATTGCACTTATTCTTGCCAAAATGATGAGAGTGAAATATGTTGGCGGAGTCACCCTCAAGAACTCTCTAGTTCTTTTTCTTTTGGATCCACACCATCTTGATGGGAATCCTTGGAGTTGTAGTCGTACTTGATGAAGTGGAACTTGACGTGGTCTTGGGAATCCACTTGACTAAGGTCTTAGGAGCTTCTTCAAATGCATCAATCTCCTCTTGAAGCTTGTCCTTGCCTTTTTGCTTGTAGTCTTGTGGTGGAAGATCATCTTGAGCTTGTGTCCCCTTGAAAGAGGTGTCATACTTCTCTTGTTGAGGAACAAACTTTGTCTTGGGGTATTGATCTTCTTCCCATTCAACTCCATTGGCATTGAACTTTCATTCAAAACCAACACCTTGATTCTTCCGGTGCATTCCTTGCTTGCGCACAATTTCCTCGAATTGCTTACTCCCGGCAAGGCTTTTGTACACTCCTTTCTCTATAATCCCCTTCAATAAGCTATTTTCTTGCTCAAGTGTAACTTGGCTAAGAGAATCATTAGTGTAATCAAGAGAACTACTAGAAGCAACAATATTGGATTTAGCATGATCATTGTTACTACTAGAGGAAGAATATTTCTTGTTCTTGTTACTAGACTTGACTTGAGGCATGTAAGTGGATAATAGTAAATGCTTGGCAATGTAAGAAGAACTTTTCTTGCGAAGATCATCATTGATTGCTTTTAAGAACTCATGCTCTTGCTCAAGATTGAGCTTTTCAAAGCGTAATTTCTCATGAGCTCTTAAAAGTTCTCTATGATCTTCGAAGATAGTTTCATGAGCTAACTTAAGAGTGTTTAGTTCTTTAGTTAGAGCCTCAATCTTCTCCTTATCATTGTCATTCGTTTTAGCATGATTAATTGATGTTTCATCATAGTACTCATCACTAGAGTTGTCAACAAGCAAGTCATCATCACCCAACAAGTCATCTTCATCACTATTAAAATCAACATACTCGGGGTGTGTTACCGTAGGACCTTTGGTCATGAAGCATCTTCCAATCCCTTCATTTGGTGAGTCAAATATGTCGTAGGAGTTGATTGACACAAGTGCTAGGCCGGCAACACCTTCATCTTGAGTATCTTCGGAGTCGGAGTGATAACTTCTCTCGGAGTGGCTGTCGGAGTCGGAGCCGGATACCCATTCACCAACATGAGCTTGATGTCTTTGTTTTGTATAGCTCCTTGATGTTTTTTCTTCCTTTCTGAATCCTTGCTTCTCCGTGAGTATCTCCGTTCATAACGATCATCTCTACTCCTTCTCTCTCTTGGTGGTGATTCTTTGCTTCTTCTTTTTGGAGAATCTTCTCTTGTCTTGTAGGGAGCCGTACACTCATTGGAATAGTGTCCGGGTCTTCCACAATTATAGCAGTTTCGCTCTCGACTAGAAGATCTTTTGTCATTGTATGACCTTGACTTGAAGCTTCTATCTTTGCTTCTACTCTTGTAGAACTTGTTGAAGTTCTTCACCATTAAGCTCAATTCTTCATTCAAGTTTTGTTTCTCACTTGATGATGTGGGGACTTCACATGAGGCTTTGTAGGCACCACTTGATTTGTTGTGAAGTTCCTCTTTATCCTTGAGTGACATCTCATGAGCAACAATCCTTCCAATCACTTCCGTTGGCTTGAGATCTTTGTAATTGGGCATCATTTGAATCAATGTGCACACGGTATCATATTTCCCATCCAAGGCTCTTAGGATCTTCTTGATGATGAATCTATCGGTCATCTCTTCACTCCCTAAGCCGGCAATCTCATTTGTGATGAGAGCAAGCCTAGAGTACATCTCGGCGACACCTTCACCATCCTTCATCTTGAACCTGTCAAGTTGACTTTGGAGCACATCCAACCTGGATTCCTTGACGGAGTCGGTACCTTCGTGCATATCAATCAAAGTGTCCCAAATTTCCTTTGCATTCTCAAGGCGGCTGATTTTGTTGAATTCTTCGGGGCACAATCCGTTGAAGAGAATATCACAAGCTTGAGCATTGTATTACAACATCTTCAACTCATCTGCTGTAGCTTCACGGTTTGGTTCTGTCACGACCGGTTTTCCAATAAAAATATTTATTGAGAAACCAATCTTTGAGTCCAGTATGAGAGAAAATCCTTCTCACTGGTAGACAAATACTTGATACAATAAGCCAGTAGCATAGAATATATTACAGGGTTGAGCTAGGGCTGCTCAACAAATTATTACAAGCACGCCAATAATTATACATAATGGCGGATATAACACAATGGTGTGGTGGCATACTACTGACTCGAGGATTTAGTGGTGGTGGAATAACACAGTGGGAAGTGTGGTAACACGACTCTCAAACTGGCATCTCATCGAGCGTCGAGGTGAGGCTCGATAAATTTATTCGGGTTGCGGAAGCGGATATAAAACAGTGACCAAGACCAGGGTCGCACGGGACTGACTGGGATTCCTCTAGGCGTCGGACTCTCTATCGAACTCTTCATCCATGAGATCACCTTCGTCAGCATCTGGCCAAATCAACAAGCCAGTGAGTACTTTGAAAGTACTCGCAAGACAGTTCGGACATAAGATATAACAAATGCATGCATGAATGCGTCATAAATAATCTTTCCGATGCACAATTAAAAATTTGCATAGCGAAATAAGTACGAGGGAGACGGCGGTAGTCCGCCTGAAATCCCAACAAAATATAAATGAGAACCGATCGGGTGTCTGGAGCGACGCCTCTAAAGGTGAACAAATATAACAGAAAATCATGCCACAGTCGGGCGTCTTAGCGACACCACATAAAGGGATTTAAAAGAAATGCCACAGTCGGACGTCTGAGCGACATCACAGAAAGGGCTTTAAAAGAAATGCCACAGTCGAACGTCTGAGCGACATCACAGAAAGGGCTTTAAAAGAAATGCCACAGTCGGACGTCTGAGCGACATCACAGAAAGGGCTTTAAAAGAAATGCCACAGTCGGACGTCTGAGCGACATCACAGAAAGGGCTTTAAAAGAAATGCCACAGTCGGACGTCTGAGCGACATCACAGAAAGGGCTTTAAAAGAAATGCCACAGTTGGACGTCTGAGCGACATCACAGAAAGGGCTTTAATCCACAAGAAAATAATACTCATAATAAATATTCAGTTCATGATAATAAACGGGTTAGTCCATCCACAGTAATAAACTTTTAACCGGGCTTAGTGCTCACGAGATTCACCGGAGTATCTGTCACCAAAAACTGGCACTTGTCAAAATAAGTCAGCGCAAAATTTGGATATGGATAGGATGATTTGGAGATTTATGACTCTGCAGAGTTTGTACAAAAATTTCCCACAGCTAACGGATTTCCGTAGTCTCGAAGGACTAGTTCCGTTTACGGTATTTCGGAAGTAAACACAGCGATCCAGTACACACCCATCCTATCTCTCGATGCCAGGACTCACCCTAGACATCGTCTAAGAAAAACTTTGAGACGGGGAGATCACAATCTCGAATAGCATGGGATCAAATTTATATACGCGCCCTCTAAGGGGTGCCCCCCTCTCGGTCCCAACCGGAAACACCCATGCCCCCTGACCGGATGACTGGCTTTAATCCAGGGCCATGGAACCATCATCCCGGCCTCTCCTTTTGGTGTGTACCAGGAAAGCGGTTTGCAACTTACTAAGCCATATTCCTTGCGGAAAATATGTGGTAGTACAAGGAAGGAAAAGGGAGGAACTGGACCGATACGATTTGAAACTGTAGTCAAATACTCTGGCATAAGACTGGCATGCTACAACACTGCCATCTTACCCATCCTCATGCCAACCCATGGCCTTTCATACTCACATCCATCCACTTATGGATCATCGAGCTCACTTACCTTGATCATGCATGAAAAATAGCGTTCATGGGTATGCTCATCAACATGCCATGAAACTAACTAAATGCAAAACATTCCAAGACACTCATCATATCAAAAGTTCAAACTTGCTTGCCTGGTTCAGAGTAGTCGGAGCCTAGCTCGGTGAAGTTCGCGGCTCCGTCACCTCCTTCGGTATCTACGGTATACAGAAAATATAGGCGCTATCGTAAATACCAAGAAGTGCACAAAAAGTATTCCAAAAAATTTCCAAATAAATCTGATAAAAAACTAGACAAAATTTCAAAGAGAACAGAAAAAGAATCAATCAAAAATACTTTTCTGTTTAAAAGTTATAAGGGTTTTAGTCCAGGGACTCATCTGTAATGAAACAGAATCTTTCCAGGGGCTAGCTCATAAAAACTGAAAACGCTTCGGCAGAGACTACGCCAGCCCAGGAGGAAAACACATTTGGCAGAATACGCTTTCAGAAACGGTTCGTTTAGAAAGAGACAGAGAGGCTGACGGGCAGGTCCCACCCGTCAGGTTTGAAAATTCAAAACGGGCGGCTGAGCTCGACGGGGCCCGAGAGCCGCGGTGGTCGCCGGCGGCGATCCACGGCGAGGCAAGGGGATCGGAGGGTACCTCCTTGCTCAGAACGTCCTTCCGTGTCGGTTGGTGGTGGTGGTGGTCGCCGGCGAGTACCACGTCGACGGCGAGCCTTGCTCCGGCGGACGGCGGCTCGGGTGGAGATGGACTTCGCCTGGGAGAGCTGCGAAGGTCAAATTGGTGCTTGGGTTAGCTCACTGGGTGCTCGAGGAAGTTATCGACGAAGTTTGGGCGCCAGGGACGGCCTCACCGGAGCGAATCGAGGTGGAGGCCGAGGCGGATCGAGGCGGCCGGAGTCGAGGAAGAAGGGCCCTTCGAGGCTCTTCTAGTTGTTGGTCGGGGTCCAGAGAGGTAGTGGAGGTGTGCGGGGGCGAGAGGGAACCTGGGGATGCTATATATAGCCGGCCCGAGGCGGTTGCCGCGTACGGGATAAGTCCGGCAAGCGATTACGGCGGCGCCGGGGTTGGGCAGTGGGATTAGGGGTTTAGGCATCGTCTAGGTGGAGTAGAGGTTCCATTCTGGGGTCCAGCTCAGCACGGGAGGGGAGTTTTACGGCCGGCTCCAACGGAACGGCCGTGCGGCACGTCGGCGGCAGGGAGCGCGTTCTGTGCTTGCCGGGCCACGGTGACTGTGCAGCGGGCTGCGCTGGCAATGCATGTGCCACACGGAGAGCCAGGGAGAGTTGGGCGGCGCCGAACGGCGTTGCGCCGCCGTTTTGCTTCCGGTTGGCCATTACGGTGGATCGGCCGCCGCGGGACACGCTGGCGCAGGCGGGCCCGGGCGCCACCGACGCCCGGAAGGCGCCAAGCGCGCGTGCGGCACTCCAGACAAGAGGGACAGGCGGCGAGGATCGTGCCAAGTGCATTGTCCACGCGTGACTGAAACTGGCGAGGAGAAAACGACACTGAACTCTGAACTTACTGAATTACTGAAAGTGCAAAATTCAGTGTATGCAAGGTGTTCGACAGAATGATTCAGGCCTCTAGGGATTTTTCCTAGAGCTGATTTTTGGTGGAGTGGCTACTCATTGCTCCAGTAGGCTGCCTGAATTTTTGTAGAATTTTTGGGTAAGTGTAGATATGAATTTCACCAAATTTAGCAAATCTGGTCCAAACTTGCAGAGGCTGAAATTTGAACAATTTGAAAAGAAGTAGAGTGGATCAAGATGGTTCTGAGTTGTGGATGCTAAGGACAATCCAGAGGAGTTGGTTTGAGATCAAAACTCAAAGGAAATAAGGTACTTGCTTTGTAAATGGCTCAGACTCCACATAATTGACAAAAATGATTTGAGATGAAAAAATGTTTGAAATAAAATACAAAACTTGTTTGGTTTAGTTGGGACAGAGAACTTAGGTAGTTCCAAGAGGGAGGGGAGGTTTTGGAGTGGTTTTACCACCTGTGACAAACAAAATCATGGGTGGTTTCAAAAGAAAGAAGTCCCAAAACCCCTAGGGTTCCTTTTTAAATGAAAAATAAATAAGTTTGAGAGGGAAACAACCAGAAGAATAGCTTCCAAAAATTCAACACCAAAATTGAAAAGGAAAGGAAATCCTTTCCAAAGGTGAAAGGAAGTTTTTAAAGAGAAAGGATTTCTGGAAAGGAAAATTTTTTAAATGCCCTCTTTTAGAATCCAATAAAGTTTTTGATGAAAACCAAATCAAAAATTTTGGAGTGTCACAACACCTACCCCCTTAGGAAAAATCTCGTCCCCGAGATTTCAGCTGATCCTTAAATAAGTGTGCATGCTCTGTCCGAAGAAACTCCTCTCTTTCCAAAGTTGCTTCACTGTCGGTGTGATTGCTCCACTGTACTCTGAAGAATTTGGTGGTCTTATGTCGGGTCCTCCTTTCAGACTCCTCTAATATTCTTATTGGGCGTTCCCAATAAGTGAGGTCTGGCTGCACGTCAATGCTCTCATGGGATACTTGTTTCTCTGGGTTGCTCACGCACTTCCTCAATTGCGAGACGTGGAACACGTCGTGGACATCGGATAATTCTTTGGGTAAGTCTAGCTGGTAGGCTACCGTGCCTCTTCGGGCCATTATACAGAACGGTCCAATGAATCTTGGTGCTAGCTTCCCTTTTATCTTGAATCGTTGCAATCCTCTCATAGGAGATACTTTCAGGTATACGAACTCACCGGGCTTGAAGCTGACCCTACGATGTTTCAGATCATAATAACTCTTCTGTCGACTTTGAGCGGTCTTAAGTCGGTCTCTGATTAGCTTGACTTTTTCCTCGGCTTCTCTGAGCATGTCTGGTCCGAAGATGCGGCTGTCTCTGGTCTCTGACCAATTCAATGGGGTACGACATCTCCGTCCGTATAAAGCCTCACATGGTGCCATTTGCAGGCTGGCCTGGTAGTTATTGTTGTATGCGAATTCGGCGTATGGCAGGCTTTCTTACCAACTGGTTCCATATGTGAGGACACATGCTCTCAGCATGTCCTCTAAAATTTGGTTTACGCGCTCCGTTTGTCCATCGGTCTGTGGGTGGTATGCGGTGCTGAAGGCTAGTTGAGTTCCCAGAGCCTGTTGTAAATGCTCCCAAAATCTTGAGACGAACTGAGTGCCTCTGTCGGATATTATAGTCTTCGGGACTCCATGCAGACAGACTATACGGGAGAGATAAATCCTGGCAAGCCGCTGAGTGTTGTAGGTTGTCTTTATTAGAATGAAATGTGCCACCTTGGTTAACTTGTCAGTGATGACCCAGATGGCATCATTCCCATGCTGTGACTGAGGTAGTCCGACAATGAAATCCATCCCTATTTCATCCCATTTCCACTCAGGTATTTTGTTTGGTTGCAGTAGTCCGGCCGGTCTCTGATGCTCAGCTTTTATGCGCTGACACGAGTCGCAACGTGCAATAAAGGTGGCTATGTCCCTCTTCATACCGTGCCACCAAAATCTTTCCTGAATATCTTTATACATCTTGGTCCCGCCAGGGTGGATCGAGTACGGGGCGGTGTGGGCTTCAGCTAGGATTTGCTGTTTAAGGTCTTCTATGTTTAGCACGCAGAGTCTTTCTCCGTACCACAATATTCCTCTATCGTCTATGACGAACCCCGAGGCCTTGCCCATACTCACCTTTCTATTGATGCCTTCATTGCTGGGGTGGCCGGGCTGAGCTCCTTTAATTTCCTCCACAAGGTCGGGTTGTATTTCCAAGTTTGATATGGTGCCTTCTGCGACCATTAACAAATTGAGCTTGGCAAACTCTTGTTGGAACTCGGGCCTCAAGCTTTGCAGACTGTTTTCGTCGGAGTTGGGGTTCCGACTGAGAGCATCGGCCACTACATTTGCTTTTCCTGGATGGTAATGGATACCAACATCATAATCCTTTACCAATTCCAACCAGCGTCTTTGTCACAAATTTAGTTCTGGCTGCGTGAAAATAAATTTGAGACTTTTGTGATCTGTATATATTTCACATCGGTTCCCAAGTAAGAAATGCCTCCATTCCTTGAGTGCATGAATGACCGCTGCCATTTCTAAGTCATGAGTGGGATAATTTTCCTCATGCTTGCGAAGTTGCCTTGAAGCATAGGCGACAACCTTGCCTTCCTGCATCAACACGCATCCGAGACCCTTTCTGGACGTGTCACAAAACACTTCAAAATTCTTGTGTATGTCTGGCACAATTAATACTGGTGCTGTTGTTAATTTTCGCTTTAGCTCTTGGAAACTCTTTTCGCAGGCTTCTGTCCATTCGAACTTCTTGTCTTTCTTGAGTAACTGCGTTATAGGCTTGGCTATGGTGGAAAATCCTTCAATAAATCTGCGGTAATATCCTGCCATTCCCAAGAAACTATGTATATCTGTTACGCTTGCTGGCGACTTCCAGCCAAGTATGGCCTTGACTTTCTCTGGGTCCACTGCGATACCGTCTTGGGTTAGCACGTGGCCTAGAAAGCCTACTTGTCTTAGCCAAAATTCGCACTTGCTGAACTTGGCATACAATTGGTGTTTCCTGAGTTCTCCTAGCACAATCCTGAGATGTTCTGCGTGCTCTTCCGGTGTTTTGGAGTATACCAGAATATCGTCGATGAATACCACGACGAACTTGTCCATATATTTCATAAATACTTTGTTCATGAGGTGAACAAAATATGCAGGGGCATTTGTTAATCCAAATGGCATTACTGTGAACTCATACAGCCCATATCTGGAAGTGAAGGTTGTTTTTGGGATATCTTCCATTCGCACTTTTAATTGATGGTATCCAGATCTTAAGTCAATTTTTGAAAATACCTTGGCCTGAGCAAGTTGATCAAACAAATCGTTTATCCTTGGCATCAGATATTTGTTCTTAATTGTGACCATGTTGAGTGCTCGATAATCAATACACAATCTCAGTGTTCCATCCTTCTTTTTGGCAAATAAAATTGGTGATCCCCAAGGTGAGGAGCTGGCTCGAATATATCCTTTGTCTAGCAATTCTTTTATTTGTTTCTTCAATTCAACCAACTCGGATGGTGCCATTCGGTATGGTTTCTTGTAGATGGGGGTGGTTCCTGGTGCGAGCTCAATGCAAAACTCTATCTCTCGATCTGGTGGCATGCCTGGTAGTTCTTCAGGGAACACATCTGGAAATTCACATACCACTGGAACCTTGCTTAGCTCAGAAATGTCTACCTTATTCAATCTTGGTTGCCGGGGTATTTTTCCTTCCTTGGCTGACACTCTTATTGTCTTCCCGTGGTGGTGTGTGAGGATTACGGTCCGGTTGAAACAGTCAATAAAACCTTTGTTGGCGGTCAGCCAGTCCATCCCTAAGATGACATCCAGTCCTTTGTTTTCCAACACAATAAGATTTGCGTGAAACTCCAATCCTTCAAACTCAATGACCACATTCTGACAGTAATTCTGAGTAACTTGCTGAATCCCAGGGGATTTGGTGATCATGGATTTCTCCAAAGGAAGCATCGAAAAATTATTTTGCAAAGCAAAACTTTTCGAAATGAAAGAGTGAGAAGCTCCAGAATCGAACAAAACCGTTGCGGGTATTGTGTTGACAGGAAACGTACCGAGTACGATATCTGGAGCGTTTTGTGCCTCCTCTTTGGTTACGTGGTTCAGATGACCCTTCCTGTGGTTGTTGCTGGGATTAAAATTGTTTCGCTTGGGTGCTGAATTATTACCACCGTTGTTTGGCTTTGGGGTTGAGTTTCTAGGCTTGGGACACTGCTTGGCATAGTGCCCTTCTTCTCCACACGCGTAACAAGTAACGCCGGGGCGATATATGAACTCCTTGTCCCTTGCATGAAAATTCTTGATTTGGCGTGAGACATTTGATGGGAATTTGTGTGTCCCACCCTTTTGAAAATCTGTCTTGCTTCGGGGATTGCGAGCATGGTTGGTCTGGTCCCTCTTTTGCTTGCGGATATCTTCCAGACTGCGTCTCTCATTTTCCAGAGTAATGGCCTTGTCCACCAGTGTCTTAAAATCAGGAAAAGTGTGCACGACCAGTTGGCATTTAAGCGCGGGCGCTAGACCGTCAAGGAATTTCTCCATCTTCTTGCTTTCAGTCATACGTTCTTCATTGGCGTAGCGAGACAATAGTGTAAATTGACTGTTGTAATCTGCCACTGTCAAGTTCCTTTGTTTGAGGTCATCGAACTCTCTCTTTTTGATTTTCATAATACTCTTAGGAATGTGTGCACCGCGGAAACCTTCCTTGAAATCATCCCAGGTTATGTCACCTTCGTTTGGATGCATGTGCAGAAAATTCTCCCACCAAGATGCAGCTGCTCCTGTGAGATAGTGTGGAGCATACAACACCTTCTTGGGATCTGAACATTTTGCAATAATTAATTTCCTCTCCATATCCCGAAGCCAGTCCTCGGCTTCAAGAGGCTTGTCAGTATGAGAAATTGTTTGGGGACGCATCTTCTGTAGCTCGGATAACTTGGAATGCTGCGGATACTGTCCATGGTAATTTCCCATGTTGATGACTTGATTCATCATTTCACGATGTTGTTGCTGACTCTGTTCATAAAGGCGGCACATTTGGGAAAGTGCCATTTCACCGCCCTGTTGACTCGACTGCCCTTGCGTGAAATTGTTGCCTGGTTGAGTGTCCAAATTTTCCTCTGGCAGAGTAGGCATGGAGCGAGTCCAAGGACGAGACATTTTTCACTCTGGGGATATATTTTGTAAAATTCATAAGAAAAATGAAGATGGTCGTCAAAAACAACTCCAAAAATAAAATGCACAAGGATGGCAATTAATTTAAAAGTCCAAGATCACTTAAGAAAACAAATTGATTTGCGCACGGAGAAGGACTGCTCATTACATATCTTACATGCGGGCGATAATTATACAGTACATCACTCAGGATATGCGTACATAATCCTGACATGTTATTTAGGCTAGTTCACTCCTCCAGTTCTACATGATGCGCAAACAAGCTACTTCTCACAACATATCTTACAAAGCGGTACATCGCATGACGGGCAAACGTACTCAGCCGGAAATGTCGATGATCTCCTTGGCCCTGCCAAGGGTGAGGCGCAGTGAGGCTGGGGACTCGACCTCCTCCTCACTAATAGGCTCCAGACATGAAGAGCCGCGTCGGGTAGATGGAACGGGTGCCAGGGGCGGAGCAACACGAATAGGAGTGGGCACAGCGGGTGGTGCAGTGCGCGCTGGAGTGGGCGCAAAGGCCTGGGTGAACCCTCCGGTGGTAGGTAGGTGACGAGTAGGTGCATGCGATGCTGAAGACGAGACAAAAGTTAGTGGCGGTGCGGTGAGTAGGAGCTCCCTCCTGTTGGCGGCACAGCCATGGACTGAGTCCATGCGGGCAGCCACGAAGTCGTCCACCAGGTTGTCGAAGGCTGCCTCCAGAGCCCGGAGATACTCAACAAGCATCTCAAAAGCCTCGTCTCGTTCTCCTCTGGGGTAGGAGAATGCGTAGTGGCAGGTGTAGGGCACATGGCATGGAAGATAACGGTAGCGACGAGTCTTCATCGCGGGAAGGACATCCCTGAGGCGGGCTATCTCCTCACGGGCTGCCATCTGCATAGCATGCCTCTCCATAGGCATGGCTCTTCCCACAAACAGGTAGCGGCGTAGCTCACCACGCCCTCCCTTGAACTGCACCGTAGCCTGGTGCATGGTCAGACCGTCGTTGACTCTGTGCTGGCGGAGTGTGAAGACTGGGCGCATGGACGGCCCCATCGCGACCTGAACGATGAAGGAGAGAAGCTTGACGAACCCATCGGGTACGTTGGCGAAGGTCTGAGACTCGCAGTTGTTGTCGGCCATCTACAAAAGTAGGCAAAAATCCTGAATGGTCAGATCATAAATTTATGCTGACTGTCAGAAAATGACTACAATTGCAAAAAAATAAATCGGCTCTACCATGTTAATAACCGCTTAGCGATCGCACCTAGTGGCTTCCTACAGTCAGCCTGGCTCTGATACCAAGCTTGTCACGACCGGTTTTCCAATAAAAATATTTATTGAGAAACCAATCTTTGAGTCCAGTATGAGAGAAAATCCTTCTCACTGGTAGACAAATACTTGATACAATAAGCCAGTAGCATAGAATATATTACAGGGTTGAGCTAGGGCTGCTCAAAAAATTATTACAAGCGCGCCAATAATTATACATAATGGCGGATATAACACAATGGTGTGGTGGCATACTACTAACTCGAGGATTTAGTGGTGGTGGAATAACACAGTGGGAAGTGTGGTAACACGACTCTCAAACTGGCATCTCATCGAGCGTCGAGGTGAGGCTCGATAAATTTATTCGGGTTGCGGAAGCGGATATAAAACAGTGACCAAGACCAGGGTCGCACGGGACTGACTGGGATTCCTCTAGGCGTCGGACTCGCTATCGAACTCTTCATCCATGATATCACCTTCGTCAGCATCTGGCCAAATCAACAAGCCAGTGAGTACTTTGAAAGTACTCGCAAGACAGTTCGGACGTAAGATATAACAAATGCATGCATGAATGCTTCATGAATAATCTTTCCGATGCACAATTAAAAATTTGCATAGCGAAATAAGTACGAGGGAGACGGCGGTAGTCCGCCTGAAATCCCAACAAAATATAAATGAGAACCGATCGGGTGTCTGGAGCGACGCCTCTAAAGGTGAACAAATATAACAGAAAATCATGCCACAATCGGGCGTCTTAGCGACACCACATAAAGGGCTTTAAAAGAAATGCCACAGTCGGACGTCTGAGTGACATCACAGAAAGGGCTTTAAAAGAAATGCCACAGTCGGACGTCTGAGCGACATCACAGAAAGGGCTTTAAAAGAAATGCCACAGTCGGACGTCTGAGCGACATCACAGAAAGGGCTTTAAAAGAAATGCCACAGTCGGACGTCTGAGCGACATCACAGAAAGGGCTTTAAAAGAAATGCCACAGTCGGACGTCTGAGTGACATCACAGAAAGGGCTTTAAAAGAAATGCCACAGTCGGACGTCTGAGCGACATCACAGAAAGCGCTTTAATCCACAAGAAAATAATACTCATAATAAATATTCAGTTCATGATAATAAACGGGTTAGTCCATCCACAGGAATAAACTTTTAACCAGGCTTAGTGCTCACGAGATTCACCGGAGTATCTGTCACCAAAAACTGGCACTTGTCAAAATAAGTCAGCGCAAAATTTGGATATGGATAGGATGATTTGGAGATTTATGACTCTGCAGAGTTTGTACAAAAATTTCCCACAGCTAACGGATTTCCGTAGTCTCGAAGGACTAGTTCCGTTTACGGTATTTCGGAAGTAAACACAACGATCCAGTACACACCCATCCTATCTCTCGATGCCAGGACTCACCCTAGACATCGTCCAAGAAAAACATTGAGACGGGGAGATCACAATCTCGAATAGCATGGGATCAAATTTATATACGCGCCCTCTAAGGGGTGCCCCCCTCTCGGTCCCAACCGGAAACACCCATGCCCCCTGACCGGATGACTGGCTTTAATCCAGGGCCATGGAACCATCATCCCGGCCTCTCCTTTTGGTGTGTACCAGGAAAGCGGTTTGCAACTTACTAAGCCATATTCCTTGCGGAAAATATGTGGTAGTACAAGGAAGGAAAAGGGAGGAACTGGACCGATACGATTTGACACTGCAGTCAAATAGTCTGGCATAAGACTGGCATGCTACAACACTGCCATCTTACCCATCCTCATGCCAACCCATGGCCTTTCATACTCACATCCATCCACTTATGGATCATCGAGCTCACTTACCTTGATCATGCATGAAAATAGCGTTCATGGGTATGCTCATCAACATGCCATGAAACTAACTAAATGCAAAACATGCCAAGACACTCATCATATCAAAAGTTCAAACTTGCTTGCCTGGTTCAAAGTAGTCGGAGCCTAGCTCGGTGAAGTTCGCGGCTCCGTCACCTCCTTCGGTATCTACGGTATACAGAAAATATAGGCGCTATCGTAAATACCAAGAAGTGCACAAAAAGTATTCCAAAAAATTTCCAAATAAATCTGATAAAAAACTAGACAAAATTTCAAAGAGAACAGAAAAAGAATCAATCAAAAATACTTTTCTATTTAAAAGTTATAAGGGTTTTAGTCCAGGGACTCATCTGTAATGAAACAGAATCTTTCCAGCGGCTAGCTCATAAAAACTGAAAACGCTTCGGCAGAGACTACGCCAGCCCAGGAGGAAAACACATTTGGCAGAATACGCTTTTAGAAATGGTTCGTTTAGAAAGAGACAGAGAGGCTGACGGGCAGGTCCCACCCGTCAGGTTTGAAAATTCAAAACGGGCGGCTGAGCTCGACGGGGCCCGAGAGCCGCGGTGGTCGCCGGCGGTGATCCACGGCGAGGCAAGGGGATCGGAGGGTACCTCCTTGCTCAGAACGTCCTTCCGCGTCGGTTGGTGGTGGTGGTGGTCGCCGGCGAGTACCACGTCGACGGCGAGCCTTGCTCCGGCGGACGGCGGCTCGGGTGGAGATGGACTTCGCCGGGGAGAGCTGCGAAGGTCAAATTGGTGCTTGGGTTAGCTCACTGGGTGCTCGAGGAAGTTATCGACGAAGTTTGGGCGCCAGGGACGGCCTCACCGGAGCGAATCGAGGTGGAGGCCGAGGCGGATCGAGGCGGCCGGAGTCGAGGAAGAAGGGCCCTTCGAGGCTCTTCTAGTTGTTGGTCGGGGTCCAGAGAGGTAGTGGAGGTGTGCGGGGGCGAGAGGGAACCTGGGGATGCTATATATAGCCGGCCCGAGGCGGTTGCCGCGTACGGGATAAGTCCGGCAAGCGATTACGGCGGCGCCGGGGTTGGGCAGTGGGATTAGGGGTTTAGGCATCATCTACGTGGAGTAGAGGTTCCATTCTGGGGTCCAGCTCAGCACGGGAGGGGAGTTTTACGGCCGGCTCCAACGGAACGGCCGTGCGGCACGTCGGCGGCAGGGAGCGCGTTCTGTGCTTGCCGGGCCACGGTGACTGTGCAGCGGGCTGCGCTGGCAATGCATGTGCCACACGGAGAGCCAGGGAGAGTTGGGCGGCGCCGAACGGCGTTGCGCCGCCGTTTTGCTTCCGGTCGGCCGTTATGGTGGATCGGCCGCCGCGGGACACGCCGGCGCAGGCGGGCCCGGGCGCCACCGACGCCCGGAAGGCGCCAAGCGCGCGTGCGGCACTCCAGACAAGAGGGAGAGGCGGCGAGGATCGTGCCAAGTGCACTGTCCATGCGTGACTGAAACTGGCGAGGAGAAAACGACACTGAACTCTGAACTTACTGAATTACTGAAAGTGCAAAATTTAGTGTATGCAAGGTGTTCGACAGAATGATTCAGGCCTCTAGGGATTTTTCCTAGAGCTGATTTTTGGTGGAGTGGCTACTCATTGCTCCAGTAGGCTGCCTGAATTTTTGTAGAATTTTTGGGTAAGTGTAGATATGAATTTCACCAAATTTGGCAAATCTGGTCCAAACTTGCAGAGGCTAAAATTTGAACAATTTGAAAAGAAGTAGAGTGGATCAAGATGGTTCTGAGTTGTGGATGCTAAGGACAATCCAGAGAAGTTGGTTTGAGATCAAAACTCAAAGGAAATAAGGTACTTGCTTTGTAAATGGCTCAGACTCCACATAATTGACAAGAATGATTTGAGATGAAAAAATGTTTGAAATAAAATACAAAACTTGTTTGGTTTAGTTGGGACAGAGAACTTAGGTAGTTCCAAGAGGGAGGGGAGGTTTTGGAGTGGTTTTGCCACCTGTGACAAACAAAATCATGGGTGGTTTCAAAAGAAAGAAGTCCCAAAACCCCTAGGGTTTCTTTTTAAATGAAAAATAAATAAGTTTGAGAGGGAAACAACCAGAAGAAAAGCTTCCAAAAATTCAACACCAAAATTGAAAAGGAAAGGAAATCCTTGCCAAAGGTGAAAGGAAGTTTTTAAAGAGAAAGGATTTCTGGAAAGGAAAAAATTTTAAATGCCCTCTTTTAGAATCCAATAAAGTTTTTGATGAAAACCAAATCAAAAATTTTGGAGTGTCACAGGTTCCCTCACATCAAAGAACTCACCTTGCAAGCCAACACAAACAATATCCCATACGGCGGGGTTATGTCCAAGAATATGCATTTTCATTTTATGCTTCCAACTAGCAAAATTAGTACCATCAAAGTAAGGACCTCTACGGTGATAATTTCCCTTGCTAGACGCCATACTCTCCTAGGTTGTGAAACCAAGGCTATGACCACCAAAAGCTATGGAGATCAAGGCAAATGGAGACCAAAGCTCTGATGCCACTTGTAGGATCGAAAGTATGTCTAGAGGGGGGGTGATTAGACTACTTGACCAAATAAAAACTTAACCTTTTCCCAATTTTAGTTCTTGGCAGTTTTTAACTATCTTAGGACAAGTCAAGCAATCATTACACAATTCAAGCAAGCATGCAAAGAGTATATTGGCAGCGGAAAGTAAAGCATGCAACTTGCAAGAATATAAAGGGAAGGGTTTGGAGAATTCAAACGCTATTGGAGACACGGATGTTTTCCCCGTGGTTCGGATAGGTGGTGCTATCCTACATCCACGTTGATGGAGACTTCAACCCACGAAGGGTAATGGTTGTGCGAGTCCACGGAGGGCTCCACCCACGAAGGGTCCACGAAGAAGCAACCTTGTCTATCCCACCATGGCCATCGCCCACAAAGGACTTGCCTCACTAGCGGTAGATCTTCACGAAGTAGGCGATCTCCTTGCCCTTACAAACTCCTTGGTTCAACTCCACAATCTTGTCAGAGGCTCCCAAGTGATACCTAACCAATCTAGGAGACACCACTCTCCAAGAAGTAACAAATGGTGTGTTGATGATGAACTCCTTGCTCTTGTGCTTCAAATGATAGTCTCCCCAACACTCAACTCTCTCTCATAGGATTTGGATCTGGTGTAAAGAAGATTTGAGTGGAAAGCAACTTGGGGAAGGCTAGAGATCAAGATTCATATGGTTTGAATGGAATATCTCGGTCTCAACACATGAGTAGGTGGTTCTCTCTCAGAACATATGAGTTGGAATGGTGTGTGTGTTCTTATTGCTCTCTCCACGAGTGAAGAGGAGGTGGAGGGGTATTTATAGCCTCCACACAAAATCCAACCGTTACACACAATTTATCAATCTCGGTGGGACCGAATCAGAAAACTCAGTCGGACCGAAATAGTAAACCTAGTGACCGTTAGGAATTTCGGTGGGACTGACATGCAACTCGGTAGGACCGATTCGGTTAGGGTTTGGGCATAACGTAATCTCAGTGAGACCGATTGCAGAAACTCGGTGGGACCGAGTTTGGCAATAAGCTAACCAGAGAGTTGGTCAAGTAAACTCGGTGGGACCGACTCGCTCTTTCGGTGAGACCGAAAAGTTACAAGAAGGAAACATAGAGTTTACATTGCATTCTCGGTGGGACCGATTCGCTCTTTCGGTGAGACCGAAAAGTTACAAAAGGGAAACAGAGAGTTTGCAAGCCCAGCTCGGTGAGACCGAGATCCTTATCGCTAGGACCGAATTGCTAGGGTTTGGCAGTGGAAAATGACAAGTGAAACTCGGTGGCGCCGGATTGAAAGAATCGGTATGACCGAGTTTGGCTTAGGGTTTAGGTCATTTGTGGATATGGGAAAGTAGCTGAGGATTTTGGAGCATATCATTGAGCACATAGAGCAAGAGGCTCATTAAGCAACACCTCATCCCTCCTTGATAGTATCGGCTTTTCCTAAAGACTCAATGTGATCTTGGATCACTAAAATATAAAATGAAGAGTCTTGAACTTTTGAGCTTGAGCCAATTCTTTGTCCTTAGCATTTTGAGGGTTCCACTTTCACATCCATGCCATGCCAATCATTGAGCTTTCCTGAAATAATCATCTTGAAATAGCATTAGCTCAATGAGCTATATGTTGTTATGAATTACCAAAACCACCTAGGGATAGTTGCACTTTCAGTGCCAAATCCGTGACTCAAATATTCTCCCCCACGATCTGATCGTAAGAACTTTATTTTCCTGTCACGTTGATTCTCAACCTCACTCTGAAATTCCTTGCATTTTTCAAAGGTCTCAGACTTGTGTTTCATTAAGTAGACATACCCATATCTACTCAAGTCATCAGTGAGGGTGAGAACATAACGATAGCCACCGCGAGCCTCAACGCTCATTGGACCGCACACATCAGTATGTATGATTTCCAATAAGTTGGTCGCTCGCTCCATTGTTCCGGAGAACAGAGTCTTGGTCATTTTTCCCATGAGGCATGGTTCGCACGTGTCAAATGATTCATAATCAAGAGACTCCAAAAGTCCATCTGCATGGTGTTTCTTCATGCGTTTGACACCAATGTGACCAAGGCGGCAGTGCCACAAGTATGTGAGACTATCATTATCAACCTTACACTTCTTGGTATTCATACTATGAACATGTGTAACATCATGTTCGAGATTAAACAAGAATAAACCATTGACCAACGGGGCATGACCATAAATATATCTCTCATATAAATGGAACAACCATTATTCTCGGATTTAAATGAGTAGCCATCTCGCATTAAACGAGATCCAGATACAATGTTCCTGCTCAAAGCTGGTACTAAATAACAATTATTGAGGTTTAAAACTAATACTGTAGGTAAATGTAGAGGCAGCTGCCGACGGCGATCACATCGACCTTGGAACCATTCCTGACGCGCATCGTCACCTCGTCCTTCGCCAGTCTCCGCTTATTCCGCAGCTCCTATTTTGAGTTACAAATATGAGCAACCGCACCGGTATCAAATACCCAGCAGCTACTACGAGCGCTGGTTAGGTATACATCAATAACATGTATATCACATATACCTTGGCATTGACGGCCTTCTTATCCGCTAAGTACTTGGGGCAGTTTCGCTTCAAGTGACCGTTTCCCTTGTAATAAAAGCACTCAGCCTCAGGCTTGGGTCCATTCTTTGGCTTCTTCCCGGCAGCTTGCTTACCGGGCGCGGCAACTCCCTTGCCGTCCTTCTTGAAGTTCTTTTTACCCTTGCCTTTCTTGAACTTAGTGGTTTTATTCACCATCAACACTTGATGTTCCTTTTTTATCTCCACCTCTGCTGATTTCAGCATTGAATATACCTCAGGAATGGTCTTTTCCATCCCCTGCATATTGAAGTTCATCACAAAGCTCTTGTAGCTAGGTGGAAGCGATTGAAGGATTCTGTCAACAACCACGTCATCCGGGAGATTGACTCCCAGCTGAGACAAGCGATTGTGCAACCCAGACATTTTGAGTTTGTGCTTGCTGACAGAACTGTTCTCCTCCATCTTAAAACTGTAGAACTTGTCGGAGACTTCATATCTCTCGACTCGGGCATGAGCTTGGAAAACCATTTTCAGCTCTTGGAACATCGCATATGCTCTGTGTTGCTCAAAACGCTTTTGGAGCCCTGGTTCTAAGTTGTAAAGCATGCCGCACTGAACCAGGGAGTAATCATCACTATGCGACTACCAGGCGTTCATAACGTCTTGAGTTTCTGGGAAAACAAGTGCGTCACCTAGCGGTGCTTCAAGACATATGCTTTCTTGGCATCTATGAGGATAATCCTCAGGTTACGGACCCAGTCCGTGTAGTTGCTGCCATCGTCTTTTAGCTTGGTTTTCTCTAGGAACACGTTGAAGTTGAGGGCAACATTAGCGTGGGCCATTTGATCTACAAGGCATATTGCAAAGTTTTAGACTATGGTCATGATAATTAAGTTCATCTAATCAAATTATTTAATGAACTCCCACTCAGATTGACATCCCTCTAGTCATCTGAGTGATACATGATCCGAGTCAACTAGGTCGTGTCCGATCATCACGTGAGACGGACTAGTCATCATCGGTGAACATCTTCATGTTGGTCGTATCTTCTATATGACTCATGTTCGACCTTTCGGTCTTCCATGTTTCGAGGCCATGTCTGTACATGCTAGGCTCGTCAAGTCAACCTAAGTGTATTGCGTGTGTAAATCTGGCTTACACCCGTTGTATGCGAAAGTTAGAACCTATCACACCCGATCATCACGTGGTGCTTCGGAACAACGTACCTTAGCAACGATGCACAGTTAGGGGGAACACTTTCTTGGAATTATCGCGAGGGATCATCTTATTTATGATGCCGTCGTTCTAAGCAAATAAGATGTAAAACATGATAAACATCACATGCAATCATATAGTGACATGATATGGCCAATATCATTTTGCTCCTTTTGATCTCCATCTTCGGAGCGCCATGATCATCATCGTCATTGGCATGACACCATGATCTCCATCATCGTGTCTTCATGAAGTTGTCTCGCCAACTATTACTTCTACTACTATGGCTAACAGTTAGCAATAAAGTAAAGTAATTACAAGGCATTTTCAGTGACACGCAGGTCATAAATAATTTAGACAACTTCTATGGCTCCTGCCGGTTGTCATACTCATCGACATGCAAGTCGTGATTCCTATTACAAGAACATGATCAATCTCATACATCACATATATCATTCATCACATTCTTTTGGCCATATCACATCACATAACATACCCTGCAAAAAAAAGTTAGACATCCTCTAATTGTTGTTGCATATTTTTACGTGGCTGCTATGGGTTTCTAGCAAGAACATTTCTTACCTACGCAAAAACCACAACGTGATATGCCAATTTCTATTTACCCTTCATAAGGACCCTTTTCATCAAATCCAATCTGAATAAAGTAGGAGAGACAGACACCCGCTAGTCACCTTATGCAACTAGTGCATGTCAGTCGGTGGAACCTGTCAAACATAAGCGTACATGTAAGGTCGGTCCGAGCCGCTTCATCCCACGATGCCGCTGAATCAAGATAAGACTAGTAACGGCAAGCAAATTGACAAAATCAACACCCACAACAACTTGTGTCCTACTCGTGCATAGAAACTACGCATAGACCTGGCTCATGATGCCACTGTTGGGGATCGTTGCAGAAATTTAAAATTTTCTACGCACCACCAAGGTCAATCTATGGAGAAACTAGCAACAAGAAAGAGAGGGGAGTGCATCTTCATACCCTTGAAGATCGCGACACGGAAGCGTTACAAGAACGCAGATGAGGGAGTCGTACTCGTGCCGATTTAGATCGCGGTTGATTCCGATCCAAGCGCCGAATAACGGCGCCTCCGCGTTCAACACACGTGCAGCCCGATGACGTCTCCCATGCCTTGATCCAGCAAGGAGAGAGGGAGAGGTTGGGGAAGACTCCGTCCAGCAGCAGCACGACGACGTGGTGGTGTTGGAGCAGCGTGGTACTCCGGCAGGGCTTCGCCAAGCGTCGCCGGAGGAGGAGGTGTTGGGGAGGGGAGGGCTGCGCCTTGGATGTGGTGCGGCTGCCCTCCCACCTCCCCTCTATTTATAGGGGCAAGGGAGAGGGGGGCCGGCCCCCTCCAGATGAATCTAGAGGGGGCGGCAGCCAAGGGGGGAGGCTTGCCCCCCAAGCCAAGGGGGGCGCCCCTTTAGGGTTCCCCCAAACCCTACGTGCATGGGCCCTAGGGGGTTTGGCGCCCAGTCCACCTAGGGGCTGGTTCCCCCTCCATATTCAGCCCATAGGGCCCTCCGGGGCAGGTGGACCCCCGGAACCCTTTCGGTGGTCCCGGTACAATACCGATAAACTCCCCGAACACTTTCGATGACCGAATAAGGACTTCCCATATATAAATCTTTGTCTTCGGACCATTCCGGAACTCCTTGTTACGTCTGGTATCTCATTCGGGACTCCGAACAACATTTGGTAACCACGTACAAACTTTCCCTATAACCCTAGCGTCATCGAACCTTAAGTGTGTAGACCCTATGGGTTCGGGAATCATGTAGACATGACCGAGACATCTCTACTGCCAATAATCAATAGCAGGATCTGGATACCCATGTTGGCCCCCACATGTTCCATGATGATCTCATCGGATGAACCACGATGTCGAGGATTCAATCAATCCCGTATACAATTCCCTTTGTCAATCGGTACGCTACTTGCCCGAGATTCGATCGTCGGTACCCTGATACCTCATTCAATCTCATTACTGGCACATCACTTTACTCATTCCGTAATGCACGATCATGTGATTAACTGCTTAGACACACTGAGCTCATTATGATGATGCATTACCGAGTGGGCCCAGAGATACCTCTCTGTCATAAAGAGTGACAAATCCTAGTCTCGATTCGTGCCAACCCAACAGACACTTTCGGAGATACCCGTAGTGCACCTTTATAGCCACCCAGTTACGTTGTGACGTTTGGCACACCCAAAGCATTCCTATGGTATTCGGGAGTTGCACAATCTCATGGTCTAAGGAAATGATACTTGACAGTAGGAAAGCTTTAGCAGACGAACTACACGATCTTGTGCTATGCTTAGGATTGGGTCTTGTCCATCACATCATTCTCCTAATGATGTGATCCCATTATCTATGACATACAATGTCCATGGTTAGGAAACCGTAACCATCTATTGATCAACGAGCTAGTCAACTAGAGGCTCACTAGGGACATGTTGTGGTCTATGTATTCACACATGTATTACGATTTTCGGATAACACAATTATAGCATGAACAATAGACAATTATCATGAACAAGGAAATATAATAATAACCATTTTATTATTGCCTCTAGGGCATATTTCCAACACTATTGGCTCGGTGCTACTAGAAAACACCGGCGGATTCAACCTCAGAAAACGGGCTAAGTTGTCAACTGAAGGTGGTGGCGGTGGGTTGTTGTTGTCGTTGTTGTTGTTGTTGTTGTTGTTGCCTTGGTTCTGGAGTAATAGCTGTATCAAGGCATTCTACTGTTGGATCAACTGGGTGAGCTCCAGTGGGAAGACAAATCCAGGGTCACGCCTCAGAGGCATCTGATAGGTTTTAGAGGGTAGAGATTAGAATAGAATGAGGTCTAAGGAGAAATCACTACCCATATGCACATGAGACAAACACATTCATATCACACCACTCAATTCAAACAAGGGCATACAATCGATCTAGCTACCATTACAAAATACTCGGACTACTACTATATACATGGGAGAATGCTACTGATAATATGGTGGTCGGCTAGAAATTTTGATCGAAAGAAGACTCCATGATATCTGCTCCAGCTTCATCTTCATAATCATCATCACTGTCAGGGTCGGAGTCGGTGTCGTCGATGATGATGTAGTCTTCGGGATGGTCATCACCTCCTGGCATAGGGTCTCCCATGAATATTCCTAGCTTTTTCTTCAGGTCTTCATTCTTCTCTAGTAGTACTGCAATTTCCTCTTCATATCCATCGCGTGTAGACTTGAGTTCCTCTTCCAGCTCCATGTTCCTGGTCATCACCTTCTCCAGGTCTATCATATTGGCGCACATCTGGTTCTCATGTCGATGAATGTGCCGGTTCAACTCCTAGATGTAGGTTGCAATGGACTTGTCCCTCCTGGTGCAAATCATCTCCCATTGCTCATCTCGGCGTCCACATATCTGGTATATGGTGTCCTTAAGATCCTTGTGGTAAACTTCGCTGATGCGTCCCATGGCGATGTGAGATGCCATGCTCTTTCCTAGACTCCAGGTTGGTTCATCAAAGGAAAACTCTATGGGCTCCGTGACTAGTGTGAATGTCCTTCCTGGAACATGTACTCGAATAGTCCAGCGCTCTTCTTTCGGTAGAGTGGCGGTGTAGGTCCCGGTGAAGCTTGGTATTCCGATGTTCATGTATCTCTTATAGCGTCATATTTCTTCTCCGATATTTGGGTTTTGTCTGGCCAACTTGGTCTATTTATCTTGCAATGGGAAGAGGTGCCCGGTAGTGGGTTCGATCTTACGGTGCTTGATCCCAGTGACAGAAAGGGAACCGACACATATGTATCGTTGCTACTAAGGATAAAAGGATGGGATCTATATCTACCGCCATAGATAAACGGATCTCGTCTACATCCTGTCATCGTTCTTATTGCATTACTTCGTTTTCCATGAACTTAATACACTAGGTCCATACTGGATATATAGTGGTTGATGCGTGGAGTAATAGTAGTAGATGCAGGCAGGAGCCGGTCTACTAATCTTGGACGTGATGCCTATGTAATGATCATTGCCTGGATATCATCATAATTATTTGAGGTTGTATCAATTGCCCAACAGTAATTTGTTTACCCACCGTTTGCTATTTTTCTCGAGAGAAGCCACTAGTGAAACATACGGCCCCCGGGTATTCTTTCTCATATATTTGCCTTTGCGGTCTACTTTTTCTTTGCATTTATTTTCAGATCTATTAATCCAAAAACTCAAAAATACCTTGCTGCAATTTTTCTCTATTTTATTTGGCATTCAATCTGTCAATCTACTACAAATTTATCTCATGCCCGTTTGCCTATCTTGAGGCGCCGTACCCCGAAAGGGATTGACAACCCCTTTAACACGTCGTGTTGCAAGTGGTTGTTATTTGTGTGCAGGGGCTGTTTATGTTGTGTTGCTTGGTTCTCCTACTGGTTCGAAAACCTTGATTTCATATCTGAGGGAAATACCTACCGTCACTGCGCTGCATCATCCCTTCCTCTTTGGGGAAATACCGACGTAGCTTCAAGCGATATCATGTACCTGTACTAAAAAACATTTTCAGAAAATTGTCATGTGTTGTAGATACACATGGCAAAACTTGTATGAAAATTAAGGAACCAATGGCTGGACTTTGAACACCATTCTCTTTCCACTCTCCCTACTCTCGGCTAAGAAGCCATAAGTATAAAATGGATAGATCTCAAACTAAAAAGGCACAAGAAATCCCTAATTGAACACAAAGATCAATCAATCAGGGTAGTTTTGCTCCAGGGCAGCAACCAAACAGGCCCGTGCTCCCTCTCCTTGGGGCGCCTCCTCCTTCTCCACCACCTATATATACGTGGGGAGGCCTCGCTTTTGAGACACATCAAATCCAAGAGTCTCTCCCCCGCATAGCTCCATGCTCTCCCGGTCTAATTGGTCTAAGTGTTTAGCATCCTAATTAGATGGGCTCTAATCTTGGTCAAATTGGTCTAAGAGAATTAGACTCCTGATCAGACGAGAAGCGCCGTTAGGCTTTCTCTCTCTAGTTTTCTCGCGGTTCTTTTTTCTGAACATCGAAGCTCTATCGGGCTACTACTTTGGAACGCGTGGATACCTTAGAGGGGTCGACTACTCCGATTCTTGTCTTGGAGAACATTCTCGCGGCTGGGAGGTGTAACCTAGCTGCGGGAATCGACGAGAATCATTACGCTTCACCGTGTAGCGATCCGACCTCAAACGGTCAAATCTCGGTGTATAAGTGTCATCCCTAGATCGGTAATGCTGACACACATAGTACGTGAAGGATTTATAACAGAGTTCAATCACACACTTATTACATCGAAAGTCTCAAAGAGAGTACTTATTACATTAATATCGCTGATGGCCATCTAAAGAACATAACAGCGGAAGCTTCGAAAGGTAAATGAGTCCATCAACTACAACGGCATAGCTGAGTGCACGACAACGACCTAGCGGACCTTACTCTTCGTCTGAAAACTCTGCAACATAATATGTTGCAGCCTGTGTAGGTCAGCACATGGAATATGTTGGCAAAATAACACTATAGATCAATGAACATGTAACAGCTATAACTATATGCATATTTGGCTGGTGGAGGCTCTATGGTTGTTTTTGCAGAAAGCTAGTTTTTCCCTACACCAAAGAAATATATTTTATTTAACTACAAAGTTTGTTGAAAACATTTAGAAGGTTCCTCCAACTCAATCCCAAATTAAAATAATCATCAACCCAACAATTTAATTAAATAGAGTGATGAGATCGAATCAATAATTCAAGTACGAGAAACTCAAGATGTCCATAACCGGGGACACGGCTAACCATGATTAGTCTTTTCGGTCTCACCGATAGGGATCTCGGTCTCATCGAGATGGGATTGTAATATCTATATTTCCCTTTGTAAAGTTTCGGTCAAACCAAGATGAGCGATCGGTCCCACCGATATTGCAATGCAAACTCTTTGTTTCCCTTTCGTAACGTTTCGGTCCTACCAAAAGAGCGAATCAGTCCCACCGAGATTACCTGACCAACTCTCTGGTTAGTCTATTACCAAAATTGGTCTCATTGAGTTTGTGTAATCGGTCTCATCGAGATTACGTTATGCCCTAACCCTAAAGAAATCGGTCCCACCGAGTTGACGTGTCGGTCCCACCGAAAATCCTAATGTTCACATTTTGAACTAAATTGGTCCGACCGAGTTTCATGATTCGGTCCCACCGAGTTTGGTAAATTGTGTGTAACGGTTAGATTTTGTGTGGAGGCTATATATACCCCTCCACCCACTCTTCATTCATGGAGAGAGCCATCAGAACATGCCTACACTTCCAACATAGATTTTCTGAGGGAGAACCACCTATACTTGTGTTGAGGTCAAGTTATTCCATTCCAACCACATAAATCTTAATCTTTAGCCTTCCCCAAGTTGCTTTCCACTCAAATCTTCTTTCTAAAAAATCCAAATCCTGTGAGAGAGAGAGTTGAGTGTTGGGAGACAATCATTTGAAGCATAAGAGCAAGGAGTTCATCATCAACACATCATTTGTTACCTCTTGGAGAGTGGTGTCTCCTAGATTGGCTAGGTATCACATGGGAGCCTCCATCAAGATTGTGGAGTTGAACCAAGGAGTTTGTAAGGGCAAGGAGATCGCCTACTTCGTGAAGATCTACCCGAGTGAGGCAAGTCCTTCATGGGCAACGGCCATGGTGGGATAGACAAGGTTGCTTCTTCATGGACCCTTCGTGGGTGGATCCCTCCGTGGACTCGCGCAACCGTTACCCTTCATGGGTTGAAGTCTCCATCAATGTGGATGTACGATAGCACCACCTATCGGAACCACGCCAAAAATCTCCGTGTCTACATTGCGTTTGCTCCCTCAAACTCCTCCCTTTACCTTCATATGCAATTGTTTTAATTTCCGCTGCTATACTCTTAGAATTGCATGTGTAGGTTGATTGCTTGACTTGTGCAAAGTTGCTAAAATCTGCCAAGAACTAAAATTGGGAAAAGGCTAGATTTTTATTTGGTCACGTAGTCTAATCACCCCCCTCTAGACATACTTTCGATCCTACAAGTGGTATTAGAGCTTTGGTCTCCATTTGCTTTGATTTCCATAGCTTTTGGCGGTCATAACCTTGGTTTCACAACCTAGGAGAGTATGGCGTCTAGCGAGGAAAATTACCACCGTAGAGGTCCTTACTTTGATGGTACAAATTTTGCTAGTTTGAAGCATAAGATGAAAATGCATATTCTTGGATATAACCCCGCCGTTTGGGCTATTGTGTGTATTGGCTTGCAAGGTGAATTCTTTGATGGGAGAGAACCGAAGCGCGAAGCTACCGCGGAAGAGTTAAAGATGCTACAATACAATGCTCAAGCTTGTGATATTATCTTCAACGGATTGTGCCCCGAAGAATTCAACAAAATCAGCCGTCTTGAGAATGAAAAGGAAATTTGGGATACTTTGATTGATATGCACGAAGGTACCGACTCCATCAAGGAATCCAAATTAGATGTGCTTCAATGTCAACTTGACAAGTTCAAAATGAAGGATGGTGAAGGTATCGCTGAAATGTACTCTAGGCTTGCTCTCATCACAAATGATATTGCCGGCTTAGTAAGTGAAGAGATGACTGATAGATTCATCATCAAGAAGATCCTAAGAGCCTTGGATGGAAAATATGATACCGTGTGCACATTGATCCAAATGATGCCCAACTACAAAGATCTCAAGCGAACGGAAGTCATTGGAAGAATTGTTTCTCATGAGATGTCACTTAGGGATAAGGAAGGAGCTTCACAACAAGTCAAGTGGTGCTTACAAAGCCTCATGTGATGCCCCCACATCATCAAATGAGAAGCAAACCTTCAATGAAGAATTGAGCCTAATGGTGAAGAACTTCAACAAGTTCTACAAGGGTAGAAGCAAGGAAAGAAGTTCCAAGTCAAGGTCCTACAATGACAAAAGATCTTCCAGTCGTGAGCGTAACTGCTACAATTGTGGAAGACCCGAACACTATTCCAATGAGTGTACGGCTCCCTACAAAAGAAGAGAAGATTCTACCAAGAGAAGAAGTATGAGAGAAGAATCACCATCAAGAGAGAGGAGTAGAGATGAACATTATGAACAAAGAACATCACGGAGAAGCAAGGATTCGGAAAGGAAGGACAAATCATCAAGGGGCTACACAAAACGAAGACATAAAGCTCATGTTGGTGAATGGGTATCCGGCTCCGACTCCGACGATCACTCTAAGAGAAGTTATCGCTCCGACTCCGAATATACTCAAGATAAAGGTGTTGCCGGTCTAGCACTTGTGTCAACCAACTCCTACGACATATTTGAGTCACCAAATGAAGGAATTGGAAGATGCTTCATGGCTAAAATTCCAAAGGTATCACACCCCGAGTATGTTGATTTCAATAGTGATGAAGATGACTTGCTAGGAGATGATGATTTACTTGTTGACAATTCTAGTGATGAAAACTATGATGAACTTTCTATTAATCATGCTAATCAAGACAAAATGAATGACAATGATAAGAAGGAGATTAAGCGTCTAACTAAAGAGCTAAACACTCTTAAGTTAGCTCATGAAACTACATTGGAAAATCATCGAGAGCTTTTAAAGACTCATGAGAAGTTACGCTTTGAAAAGCTCAACCTTGAGCAAGAGCATGGGTTCTTAAAAGTGATCAATGATGATCTTCGCAAGAAAAGTTCTTCTTACATTGCCAAGCGTTTACTGTTGTCTACTTACATGCCACAAGTTATATCTAGCAACAAGAGTAAGAAAGATTCTTCTTCTAGTAGTAACAATAATCATGCTAAACCCAATGATGTTGCTTCTAGTAGTTCTCTTGATTCCACTAATGATTCTCTTGGCCAAGTTACACTTGAGCAAGAAAGTAGCTTATTGAAGGGAATTATAGAGAAAGGTGTTTACAAGAGCCTTGCCGGAAGTAAGCAATTTCAGGAAATTGTACGCAAGCAAGGAAGACACCAGAAGAATCAAGGTGTTGGTTTTGAACAAAAGTTCAATGCCAATGGAGTTGAGTGGGAAGAAGATCAATACCCCAAGACGAAGTTTATTCCTCAACAAGAGAAGTATGATCCTACTTCTTTCCAAGGAACACAAGCACAAGATGATCGTCCACCTCAAGACGACAAGCAAAAAGGCAAGGACAAGCTTCAAGAGGAGATTGATGCATTTGAAGAAGCTCCTAAGGCCTTGGTCACATGGGTTCCCAGGACTACATCAAGTTCTACATCATCAAGTATGACTACAACTTCAAGGATTCCCATCAAGATGGTGTGGATCCCGAAGAAGAAGAACTACAGAGTTCTTGAGGGTGACTCCGCCAACATACATCACTCTTATCATTTGGCAATAACAAGTGCAAACAACTTCCATATCTTGCACTAGTTCAAGGAGTCACAAACCCTCTTGTTAGTACGACAAGGGACAAGGTAACCTAATGCTTTCATGGACATCATCTTGTGTATACATCACTCTATGTCTATGGATATCATTGCTTGTTCCTTGTGGGACTAACCCGTGTAGGTATTGAAAGTGCAACTCACTCCAATGGAATGCTCCGAATGATCTACATAAACATTGAGCATCCACATCTTCATTACCTACATGAAGTCATCATCGACAAAACCCAAGGTTAGTTCATCCCTCTTAGGGGGATATCACATCTAGGGGGAGCTTTACTCTAATATTGAGCTGAAGCAACTCTAATGGTGTGAGCACAACAATGCTTTATGTAAAAGTGGTAACCCCACTTGTGATTAAACGATGAGTATGACCTATGATCAAATGTTCTCATTTGACCCCTAAGTTAATATACTCATATATATATATATATGACCTAGTCATCGCCAATTGCTTGATAGATGCTAGAGTGTCTGTGCATGCTTTGTCACATATTTCATTTGCCATTTTATTGTGTGAGCATGTTGGATGCATATTTCTCTCATTCGAGGACATCCATTTGTTGCTTTGATTGTTTGGCTCTTTCTCTTTTGCCAAATGGATGGACAAGAATGCCAAAGAACTCCCTCTAGCTATCTATGCTTTTCTCATCTCAAACTCTATTCATGCTACATCACAAAGTTTGATCAAGTCAGATTTGAACCACTCTGTGTGAGGAGCACTCGGAGTCCCCGATTCGTCATAGACTTAAACGTCCAAAACCTATTTGTGCATTTCGTTCTGACCGATTCATCATTTTCGGTCCTACCGAGATCACTTAGTTGATCTAGGTTTTCAATCTCGGTGCAACCGATTAGAACCTTTCGGTCACACCAAGTTGTTCCACTCGGTCACACCGAAAGGGTCAGGTTATATATACTGACGGGTCAAATTTTGGAAAAATTTCTGAAACCCTTCACCCGCGCGTAACCTTCTCTGCCTCTTCGGGTCTCCGGATCGTCCTCTGCCACCAGCGACCTCCCGCCGCTGGTCTCCGCCGCCGTCAACGGCAATCTACTCCGCCGTTGTCGCCGTAGCGAACACTCGCCGCTCTAGGGTAAGTATTCGACCACTTGTGCTATATTTTTCACTCCGATTCCTAGCACAAGGACAATGCCATGTTTCTTGCCACGATTGAGATTGATTCATCCAGCTAAAACTTCCTTAGGTCTAGATTGATTAAAAAAATTTAGGGTTAGCTCTCCGCAGAACTCATCTCGGACCGACCGAAGTGTAGAAATCGGTCCCACCGATTCGGCCTTGGCCATTGCACATGCGCTTTTCGGTCCAACCAAAATGTGCAAATCGGTGTGATCGAGTTCAAGATTCTGTGAAACCCTACCAATCTCGGTGCCACTGAACTGTGACTCGGCCCAACTGAGTTCACTAGTTTAGGTTCCAAGTGTTGCTTCGGTATCACCGAGTTTGTCAATTCGGTAGCTCCCTTCTATAGAGAACTAAAACTAAGCTTTTTGACTCAATTGTTTTGCAAAACCTCTGTACTTTGTGATGCTCATCTACTCTACCTCATCTACAACCTATTCACAAGGTCTGCTGATAGTTTGCCTGAAGATGTCTGATCAAAGTGACAGTCAGAACAAGTCTGAAGAGCAGGTTTAGTTGAGTGAGCGCACTAGTCCCTCCAGCAGCTATGATGAGGGCAGCAGGAGCACACCTAGTAACTTGCCAAAAGCAGCTACCAGGAAAAGGAAGAAGAAAACCTCAGATTGGGAAGATGAGGATTACGTGACCATTGAGGATGAAGCCACTTCAAGGAAAAAGGTGCTGAAGAAAGAGTATGGCTCAGCTGCTACATCAAAGCCAAGGATGCATAAGAAGGCTCCAGCAAAGAGGATACCCATGTCAAAGGCCAGAGCCTCAACTGCTGAAACCTCCAAGCCAACTGAAGAGGCAGTTGGAGAAGGAAAGAAAAGGAAGGAAAGGGTCAAGAAGACCACTGCCAGAGTACTTGGTAGATCCTCCATTATGAGAGATTCAGAAGAAGAGGAGGAGGAAGAGGATGCTGCACCAGCACCCAAAGCTCAGAAGCTTATGGGAGATGCAATAAGATCAAGGGTTGGTCCATCAAAGCCCAAGTCTGATCCCAAAGCTCCAGCTCAGAAGTCTGCTCCAAAGAGAAGCACTAGAAACATTCCAGCTGCAGAAAAGAACAAGGCCCCAGTGCCTGAGACTATTGATGAAGAAGATGATGAAGCCCAAGTGATAAGGAAGCTCAAGCCCAAGATCCCTGACCACAATGATGCACATCCTGTTGCAGACAATATGAAGATCAGGAAAGATTCAGGACTGCGATTGTGGAGACAGTCTGATCCATATGCTGTCAAGAGGAGAACTGATGTGGACTACATGTTCCACACAAAGGAACAACAAGACTTTTATGAGACTGTCCTGCTTGACAAGAAGCCCATAGTGTGTGACATGAGATGGGTTGACTGGGAGTACATCAAGGAAAATGAAGATCACTATCCAGGAGTCTATGACAGCTTCAAGCACTACAAAAAATACACTTCCGTGATGATACGTGTTTGTCACAGTAGGTCGCTTTTTTGTCATGCATGTACATCCATGACAAATTTATGACAGAATCAAGATAGTCATACCTGTGCTATCGTAGAAGTGTTCCATGACATTACCAAAATTATCATCACGGAAGTGTCCACTTCCTTGACGATAAATCGCGCGTCACAGAAGTGCTTTCGTCAAGGGTGACGGACACGTGGCATCCACCATAACGGAACGCCGTTAAGCTATCGGGTCGGGTTTTGGATCCGATAACCCGTTAACAGCCCCGACCAATGGGAAATTTCCACGTGTAAAATTCTTATTGGCCAGATGAAACATGTGACAGCTCGTCAGTGGGTCAGATAGGCGCCTATGATACGTCAACACGTGGCACGGCCCAACAGAGGCCCATTCCTGTGAAAAGGCCTGCCCCTTTGACTTGGTCAAAAGGTGGCGGGCCGGCCCATGGAAAGCCTGTTAACTGCCTGTTCGCATATAGCCCATTTACAGCCCGCTAACCCAAGGCCCGTTACGCCCTATCCGAATTAGGCCCAGTAGCGTCATCTAGGCCATCCAATATGATTCCAGTCCATTTTCACTTCTGGCCCATGTATGGCCCATGACGTATTTCGGCCCATATGAGGCCCTATGTAACTATTGGCCTATTAACGACCCATGGTGAAACTGGCCCGTAATGAACAGTGTATGACTTTACACCCATTAACGGCCCGTAGTGAAACTGGACCATAATGAATAGTGTATCACTTTATACCCATTAACGGCCCATTATTCCATTTGGCCGTTTCTAGCCCATGTTATCTTTCGGCCTCCTAGAGCCCATTTATTCTTGGGCTCATTTCCAGCATTCGTTTACTTATGGCCCGTTACTGTCATTTTCTGCTTGTGGGCCAAATTCAGCCCGTGGTTACAGTCGGCCTGTTTGTGGTCCGTTAATACATTGGGCCATTTTCATAGCGTCATCAAATACGGCCTATTACCGATGGCCCATTACGGTCGGCCCATGAACGGACGATTCCAACTCTAGCCCGTTTACGGCCATAATGCGGCCTATTATTGGCCCATGTTTGGCCAATCGATCATACGGCCCGTATAAGGCCCATTGATGATACGGCCCGTAGAAGGACCATTGTTTCTACGGCCCGTAGAAGGCCTACTGTTTCTATGGCCCATAGAAGGCCCACTGTTTCTACGGCCCGTAGGAGGCCCAGTGTCACTACAGTAAATATTAGCCCATGGTTATTGTGGCCTAGTTTTAAAAAATAGGTTATTGCAGCCACTAGTTAACCGTGGAAAAAGAACTGCAATGACTACAAGCAAACAAATAAACAAGACAACAAGGAAATAAATAAGCAAGCAACTAATGCTAGGCTATCACGGCTATTACACATATTACATCCACTGGGCATGAAAGTATGCCACCAGTGCAAATATAGGGAACAAAGCAGCATATCATATACACTGGCCGTCAAAATTGGCCACCAGTGCAAATAAACGCGGCAACAAAACAAGAGCATAACTGAAACAACTTTAGAAGAGCTCAAGAAACGTTATCCTGGGTATCCACCATGCTAGCAATAAGCTTAGCAAGCTGATTAGATTTGTCCTGTTTAGCGCTAAAATCCTCCAACGCTTGCTGTTGCACCAGAAAGTATGCATCTGAATGCTCCAGGGACTTCCGCAGTCCTTCCGCTTCTTGTTGCAGCACAGCTGATCGATGTCTTTCAGCTTGTAGTTGAGACTCAAGAAACCGAACTGATTCAGACAGTGAGTTGGAATAGCTTGTGCAAGCGGTAGTGGCCAGTAACTCCAACACTAAACCAAGACAGGATGTGTCACTATCCTGAACCTTATCTGCATTACTTCCTTTACCGTTTCTTAATAAGGCACTCTTCTCCAATATTCTATCAGCATTCTAAAAGAAGAAACAAGCAGACGCATAACAAGTTTAGCATGTACTAGTATATGAAACTCATTTCGGTGAACCAGTTCATTAGTAAGGTGGATAGGATTAAACTACCAAGTCTTCTATTGCCAAGTACTAGTGCATAATAAAAGCATCAAACAAACATATATCTATGTCCTATGGTAGCAATGGAATCTTAAATTAGAACAGTTGTTCTTCAGGTTTAGGCACGTGTTCTACATGAACAGAGTACAGTAAGACGCAAGAATATAATACTTAAAAATAGAAAATGAGCTCATAGACCTTACCACATTCTTGGTTCGGGACCAGTACAGAACAAGGTGTTCCTAGTCATCGTCCAGTAAATGTGTCTCAGGAGAACGTAAGAGAATTTGATGAGTTTCTTTTCCGGTGAAGTACGTTTTCTTCAGGTAATTCCGATACTGCCACCAAGCATTCTTGAAGATAGCAGAGGTATTAGCATAGGTTACCTTATCCTGAGTTTCCAAATCGGTCCTTCTCTATAGAGAAAAATGGGAAAATTTGCTGTATTATAACCATCATGGAGGTAGGATGTATGGGATGAAGCAAAGTAATTGCCATGAATAACATTACTTACACATAACTCCTGGACAAACACCTGCAACTGGCATTTTCCTTCATCTTCAGTATAATATTTCCAAGATGGGAAGATACGCACATATGATTTAACAACATCAAATGCGATAGATGCTAAACTACGACTAGCTGGTTGTGCTTCCTCCACAGGAATAGGCATACTAACTGGTGGAGTTGGGGTTCGTCGTGATAGTATTGGCCCTTTGGGCACTGGAGCTGCCTTACTAACTGCTCTTGTTTGGGAGCTATGTGGTGGAGATGGTGCTGTGTCAACAGGAACTGGGTTACTATCGGCTGGGGTTGGGGTTAGATTGGGTGAAGGTGGTTCTCTATCCATCGTAGTAGGGGTACAATCTGCGAGAGTTTGGGTTATGTGTGGTAGGGCTTGTTCTTGTGCATGTATAACCGGGGTGCTATCTCCACCAAGAGGTAGCACTGTTTTATTTGAAGACAGTGTTTTTAGTCCGCTAGATACTGGCATCACCCGCTCCAATTCAAATGGTTGATAAACAGGAAACATAGTTGAATGTACAGACATTGTATGAGAGACAGATGCAATAGATAGTGTGGAAAAAAGAGGGCATGAAATAGTTGACATGTATATTGTTTAACTAAAACGGATAGCATGACATAATTTCACATATATGATGTCTATCTAAACTGGATAGCATAGCATAACATAATTTAAAGATATGATGAATAACTAAACAGGATCGCATGACATAATTCACCTACATGTTATCTAAGTAATCAGGATCGCATCATTTAATTCACATATGTGATTTATATGCTAAACAGAGGGCATTCGATATGATGTCTGAACTAAGAACATGGTGTTCAATATTGTGTATATGATGTCTAAACTATGCAATGCAAGACACCGTATGCATGATATGAGCAGTATAACCGTGCCAAGTTAGAGCATACACCTCAGTGGGGGAATATGACTGGTCATCTGTCTCTGAATCCATCTCTGAGGAGCTATCGGGACCCAACAAGAGATCTGCTTTGACAAGTAGCACTGTCTGCTCTGAAGGCCTTGTTTTCACTCCAGATTTTTCCATCTCCCACCCAAATGGTTGATTCACAGGAAGAGTAGTTTAATGTACAAACATTGTCGACAAATGGAAATGTAATGAAGAAAAGGTTGGGCAAGATATCATTCAAATATATGATGCCTGGTTAAACAGGATGGCATTGCACATTTCACATATATTATGGCTGGCTAAAAGACATGAGACTGCATAATTCCCATATATGATATAGAAACTAAACAGGTGGCATTACAGAACATGTCTAAACTAAGCAGATGACATATATGATGTCAAAAGTAGGCACTGCAAGGTAACATATGCATGATATGACTAACATCATCATGACATGGTAGAGCAAACACCTTGGGGGTAAATAGGAGTGGTCAGCGGCGTCCGAATCTGCCTCAGAACAGATATCTTCCTATGGATTACAATCTGGAGAGGGGTGGGGAGGGTTTGCCATTGAACCCACCATGGAGCGATGTCTGCATGACATTGTATTGCCGCGCAAAACTCTTCTCTTTTTCTCTACATGTTTAGCATGACTGTGTACAATATCTGACATGCATACGAGAAAAATATGGTGAGATTATGTAAGTAGAGCATGCAAAAATTTAGAGTGATGGTAACAACCAGTGGATCGATGTTTTTCCGTTGAATCAAAATAGCCCTAATGGATGGACGTGAATGTATAGTAATAAGTGATGCAACAAGTGTACAACCTCTTTGCCGTAGCCGTGTCGACCTCAGCATCATTGGGTTGGTCGCTGAAGCAGTTGAGGCAGAGGTGGCTATCGGAGGTGTGGAGGAAGATCTGAGGAATCTGTAGACGGCGTCCAAGGCACTGCTCTATTGTGATGGATCGTTCTGTCATTGGAGCAGCTCCGGTGAGCCATAAGACGTCAAGGCTGAAGCAGCACAAGATAAACATCATCAATCTCAAGTGGGATTCTAATAGCATCTCCAATAGATGATGTAAAATGGATGCAAAATTAACATCACCAAAAACCACCTGACTACAACAGATGAGGTAAAAACTGTTGACTCTGAACTTAACTGTCGAAACTGAAATTTACTGTGGAATCTAAATGCTACTGTTGAAACTGAACGCAATTGTAGCATAGAGGCACTTGACATGTGGTTTAGGGAGGGCATGTAGTTCATCTTCAACCTGCACCTCCCTGAGCCGCCAGCCACCACCGGCCGAACCACCGGCCCCAGCGCCGCCTCGCCGCCCCGAAACAACTCGCCACCGCCGCCCCGGACAGCCCTCTAGGCCCCCCACCCTGAACTCTAAGATAGATAGTGGGGTACCTCTCCGGTGAGCCCCCGTCCCCGCTGCGGGTGGTTCTTCCTTAACTCCGGCGAGCCCCCCCCCCCCCAACCCCTGAAAATCGACTGACCCAAAAGTCGATTGAGTCGACTGAAGTGTGGCTTAATCGGAGTAGAGCAGCAGCACGAGCGAGGGGGAGAGCAGCAGCAGCAGCTGGGCGAGTGAGCGATCGAGCGAGAGCCAGAGCAGCAACAGCAGATCCGGCTGGTATGGATGCCACCATCGAAGGGGCCTCGCACTGGGGGAGAGCCGCCGTGGAGATGTCACCCACGGCGCCGGCTTCAAGGTAGCCGCTCCATGGGGGTGCGGGATGGAGCACCGTCGGTGCCGGGAGGTCAAGTTAAGGAGAAGGTGTGATGCGATGAGTGTACAACCTCTTTGGTGGCGCCGAGTAGGCCTCGGCTTCGTCCGAGGAGTCGGTGAGGATGTTGCAGTTCCGGTGGAGCAGGTTAAGGCGGCGCTGTGGGGATGGAGCAGCCGCGATAGACGAGGCGATCGTCAGAGCAGCTCCTTGGAGGTGGAGGACGGGGCGGCTGAACCAGCAGGACGACGAGATGAACGACGGATCCTCATCCGGGGAGGTGGACGAGGGACGTCGAGCTGTTGCGGTGGACGATGTCGTCGGGGAAGAGGCTCCGGCTGGGCAGCGGTGACGTGGCGGATGGAGGAGGGTGGGGTTTCACGGTTGGAACGGAGAGGTTATGGCGGCCTGGGATTTCGAATGGAGAAAAGGGGGCGACGGGAGGGGTGAAGCATGACTTAGGAACGCGCTTGTCAAAAATGTAGGGTGTGTTACAAAAGTACCCCCACCGATTTGAACTAGCGGCCCTTTCGGCTCAAGGTTAGAAGGGGGATTTCGCGTGTCGGGATTTGGCAGCTGGAGGGAGTTTTCGCGCGCGTTGTAATTTCAGGATAGCAAGGCGCGGGTTGTGAAGGCGCCAGTTTTGGGAGCACGATATCTGAATTTTCGGGATATAACAAGACGCGGGTTGAATTTTAGGGACAAGCCTAACGTGTAGTAATATTGTACTTGTACGTACCAAATCAATTCACACTCCCCTCAACCAAAAAGAAAACGAAAAAAAACAAAACTATTCACACCACACAAAGAGAGAGTCTTGCCCCATTTTACTATACAAATGCTATTCAAAGCTACTCCCTCCTTCCATCTATATAGGGCCTAATGCATTTTTCGATGCTAACTTTGACCAAATATTAGAGCAATGATATATGACATGCAACTTACACAAAGCACACCGTTAAATTCGTCTGTGAAAGGTTCTTTCAATGATATAATTTTCACATTATGCATGTCATGTACTATTAATCTTGTCAATAGTCAAAGATAGTCTTAAAAATCTCATTACGCCCTATATAGATGGAAGGAGGGAGTATGAATCCATGTTATGTCCGATTAATTTTTTTCGCTTGCTGTATAATGCATGTAACCTACTCATACCAAAATTTTAGTGCATTCCAAATGTCTATACTACCGCTGCAATTCGAACTAAATTTGAATTCGTTTCTCTATTTCAATAAAAATCTACAATCATGATTGTTGCCAACTTCAACCATCATAGTTTCCTTGCTATCTGCCAGATATAAATCAGACGGCCTATAATGCAGGATGGCAGGCACACCATCATCAACAACTCCATTTTTTATAAGAGTAGAGATAAACTATATTAAATGTAGTATACCATGTTCATAACCACACCATGTGTATCACCGTTATATATATTCACACATCCGTCGGTTTGAAACACTATGATAAATTATTCAAATATCCAAATTCACTTTTTATAATGAAGTATATATGATCCCTATTCGTCTTTTACACCCACACAACCCTCTTATCTTTGTAGCTAGCGCTAACTTTCTCTTGCGCGTGCACACGCCCGCATCCCTCTCACCCTCCCTCGGCATTCTCTAGCTCCATCGTGCAAATTCGTCTTTTCACTTTAGGTCGTTCACCCACGGTGTGTGTAGACCCCCCAGCTCCTTTACGGCACACATCGATCGATATGCCTCTCTAGCCAGGTGTGCCTAGCACAAACACAAGATCCCCCTCTTCTCTTGTCACCATCCATGCCTCACTCCCACCACTCTTTTCATCGTTCTCGTACTCGCACACTCCTCCCCCTCGATATAGTACGCCTCTCGTACCACCTCCTACATGCATCCCTCTCTCTCTATCCTTCTCCTCGTGCCTCATTTGTTCTAACACACACATGCATGTATACCGATCGATCTCCCAACATATACCTAGATCAACTTTAACTACCCCCCCCCCCATCGATCGACGTACCTCACAAGTTATGTATCTCCTTTCTCTTACAAAGGACAATTGATCTTCCTATGTAGTTATGTCTGCTTACCATAGCCACATCGTCCCCCCTCATCATTCGTGAATGCCTCCTGACCCGTCTCTCACACGCACGTGCACAGACAACAAGCAGTCATCTCCTCTCTTATTGATATTGTGGGCGTGCCCTCCGTTTGTCTAGCAAGCCTATCCCACCATTTTTTATAAGCAACTCCACTACCACCCCCTCCAACACTCTAGCTCTGTCTCTCTCCCAACCTTATTCATCTCCTGCACATATGCATGGATGCCGATCGATCTCCCTTAATACATGAGGCAGATCGATCTCCTTAATACATGAGGTAGGCCTCTCTCCTCCTCCACACATATACCAGCCATTGTACCTCTATAGTTAATTGGGCCTCCCTCTTCCCCCACCACACACCGATAGTCGAGCACCGCAGGTAGGTATCCATGCCACAGAGACAAACTGCACATGTCCCATCTCACATTCCAGTAGGCCAGCCACTCTATATCTTTGACGTGGGCACACACAAATTCGATGGCACTCTTTATCGATCGCGCGCGCGCACACACACACACATCATCCCTCTCTTCGATTCTATGGACACCTCAAGTCGATGATACCTCCACTCTCTTCTCGTGGATCGCCCCCTCTATATATATGTTATATCCAGGACTCTATTTCACACACATTGCATATGTTAAATATTTTGATTGACCCCCCTCCCCCCACAAAAAAACTCTCAAGAACCCACACACTATATCTCTCTAGGTTTGTATCCCTCTCACACAACCCCACGTAGGTGGTGTACGTATACAAGAAGAGAATAGGTGCACCGTGCACGTACTCACGCTTCGTGCCCAGCCACACCCGCGCGGGTACACAGTGGAGCTCATTTCTTTACGAAATGGCAGCCCACGTGCTAATTTGAACGCCTGTAGTGGTTGTTTACCTAGGGAGGTCGTGTACCACGCGTGCACGAAATAAAGTTCGACTTGACGCGTTGTCGCGTTATTTTTAAATAAAGTTATAGCGCTCAATGGCATGTACACAGAATATAAAATAAATGTTATGGAGGAAAAGGTAGTCCGCTCTTCAGAGTATCTCACACAAGGCTCCGGTGGCCTCTCTCTCTCTCTCACCGTTGGTCACTGATCCGGCCGCATCCCGTCCGCCGGGGGAAAGGGAGTGCGGTGGCCTCTCTCTCTCACCGTTGGTCACTGATCCGGCCGCATCCCGTCCGCCGGGGGAAAGGGAGTGCGGTGGCCTCTCTCTCTCTCACCGTTGGTCACTGATCTGGCCGCATCCCATCCGCCGGGGGAAAGGGAGGAAGTGTATCGTTTCTCCGTTCGACAACACCGAGGCAGCACGTCCCGATCTGCGGTACACGTCGTTCTCTCTGACGAAGCTCCGGCGCGGCAGGTCCTACGCCACCTGCTCGCAGATTCCGCCCGCCGCCGCTCACCGAGTTACATCCCGACGACCTCCAGGTATCCCCTCCGGCCTTGCTCCACTGCCCGTTTTCCCACGTCGCTGCATGTGGATCTTCCATAGTTCTTTGCCCAAAACGTAGCTCGTCCGGCGTAGTTTCCATATTGCATTCTCGTCCTCACACCATTTTAGACAAACACAACTGTGTTGTTATCTTCCCTTAGGACAAGGAATATGCTTCTTTTTTGTCGTCGCATGTGTCATCAACTGTTATTGGCCAGTAATTGTTTCCTTTCTACCTCTTTTTTGCAAACAGGGCTATCCATTTCACGTCGTTGCTATTGCGACCTTTTGGTGAACTGCACAAATCACTTTTTTCTTAAGAGTGTTTTGTGCAGTTGTACTAAAATGTCAGGCGGGCAACGTCTCTACATTTTAGTGCGACTTCACAAAGGGAGATTGGTTTTGCTCTATCCTCCTCATCCAACTCCGAGCCTAATCTTCTCCAACTAGTTAGTCTTAAGAGAGACTGCAAAGGTGACCGACTTCTATTTGTGTGTTTATTGTTTCATCAGCAGTCCTCTATTATCGTAATCACACTTGATATCTTTGGAACAGGGACGCTCAGCTCTATTTTAGTGGAACTGCACAAAATGATCGGAATGTTGCATGCTCCAGACAGCTACTTTTTTCCCAACATGCCTTGTTGATTTAGACAGAGCTGGGGGGACGTTGCTGCCAATGAAAGCATGGATCAATTTTAATTTAACACCTTCTCACAACTTTGTCTTCAGTTGTGATGTAATTGTTAGCTCTGATCTACTAATAATTGACATGCATTAGCAAGGAAGTTAGTTTTTTATTGTTTCCGAAAGAGCATCAATGGCAAGACATGCAAAACAAAAGCTGAAAGCTCACACCATTGTACAATTTCATGTCGCTGGAAAATTATTTGTATAGTACGTCAATTATGTAAACAAATGATGGAAGCTTGATAGCATTGCCGGAAGCCTCTTCATCATCCGGGTCCATGTGCCATGCACAAAATTATACTCCTTCGTTCCTAAATATTTGTCTTTTTACAAATTTCAAACGGGCATATTTTAGAGTGTAGATTCACTCATTTTGCTTCCTATGTGTACTCCCTCCGTTCCTAAATATTCTATTCATCTTAATAGAGATTTCAACAAGTGACGACATACGGAGCAAAATGAGTGAATCTACACTCTAAAATATGTCTATATACATCTGTATGTGCCAGTCCATTTGAAATCTCTAAAAAGACAAATATTTGAGTAGTCACTCGCTGAAATCTCTAGAAAGACAAATACTCCGGAGTATAAGAACCGAGGGGGTAGTGCACAACCGCATGGGAGACTCAGTCCGGTCGTTGCGCCGCATTAATAGTGAGTAATGAGCAGTCAAATCATAAGCCCCACCTTTCCCATTGTAAGTTGCTCTGAAGAAGCAACCATCAATACGATCTTCTTTGAATCCGCTCATACTACTCCATCCGTCACTGTTTATACAGCGCGCTTCAGAAAAAAGAAAAAAAAATCTGTGGGACCAAGGCGACTAGCGATCGGCCTGAAAAATAGCATTGGTAGTTATAGCGCGTCGTCTATTACTAGAGGGAATAATGCATACACACATGCATGCAGTGCTTCCACCCTGGGTACACACATGCATGCACTCCGTAGTAGTACAGTACATGGAGAGAAAATTGTGGACTTGATTGCGGTTACCGCGCCCTAAATAATTGAGCATTAAACCAACCGCGTCTAAAGTCTCTCTGGTGGTGGAAATGCATTGAGAGAAATGCATCATAAAGCACGCCCTGTAAACTGTGACGGAGGGTGGAGTAGTATGAAGGTGCAAAACCAAGTACGCGTACTACTATGCTTGGCTCATCGCCCCTTCGTGAAGTCGAACAATGATGGTACTCCGCATGTTGGGTACTACAGTGTATGCCTCTAACAATCTGACACCGAATGGACTGATGCATGTCCACCGAGGGTAGGTTGCATTAGTCAAAAGGCGTAAGCGAGCTTCACCTTGTCCTGCAAGCTTCTCCTTGTTCTGCGAGCTGGCGGGACACACCAAAAAGTAGTGCTAGTCCATACTCCCTCCTTTTCGGTTAATATGGCTTAATCTTTTTTGCGGGTAAATGAGAGAGCTTTATTCATATATAAGCATTCTTAGGACGATCAGCCAAGACATTGGTCACTAGGAAGTGAGGTACCCCACAAAAAAATAAGTAGGAAGTGAGGTGTTTCATCAAGCCAGCTCTCGGCCACATTCAAAGTGCAGCAAGCACAGTTCGCACGAAGATGCGTCGCAAGGTTTGCTGACCTGTTTACATGCTGAATAACAAAAAAAGAGGAAATATTACTGAGCGCTACTATTTGTAACAGGATATGAGCCAGAATTAAGCAAGAATTGTGGCGAGTGTTCCATGCAATCAACTTCCATTATCACATGCGAGAACCCTCGAAGAGAACCAAATGTGTTGAAGATTGCTTTATCACATTTTAAAATTATAATAAGAGTGTAGACGCTCCTCCATCCGGTTCCTAGTACTAGTATAATACATACCTTTATGGACTATAGTAGTAGTACTAGTAAACTTTGCGCTTGGCTGTTCAGGAAGTCGAACAATAATAGCACTAGTAGTATAGTGTATGCTTCTGGCAATCTGACACCGAATTAACTGTTGCACGTCCATCGCCTGAGCGAGGGAGAGCTTGCATTAGTCAAAAGTTTCTCCTTGTCCTGCGAGCCACCGCGCGCAAGCTTCTCCCGTCCTGCAACCTTCTCCTTGTTCGGCAATTTGACGGGACACAGCAAAGTAATGCTAGTCCATGCTGCCTCCTCTCCGGTTAATATGGCTTAATTTCAGACGAGATAAATACACTGTCTGTCACTGTATATTTGTAAAAATACGGTCAGTGGACTTCATAATACGCTCATTGCGCTCAATATATATATTTTCCGGTGTTCATACGGTCACTAGCTCACCCTGACTGAGTATGTGTGTGCATGCATGTGTAGGTTGAGCACTTGAGCGTGACTGTGTGTGTTCCGTCGTGTGCTCGGACATGCATGCATTAGGGCGTCGCACGCGTTTTTGCGTCCATGTGTACGTGTGACTGTTGCATACACGTAGGGGGAGTACATGTAGGGGCCACTAAGGAGCAGTCAAATCACACAGTAAGTTAGTCGGAAGAAGCAACCATCATTTCACTCTTGAATAACACGTACGCAATATAAAATGGTTGATATGGAGAGAAAAAGAAAACCACTATATATACACCAGCAGGAGCCTAAGCTACAAGCCTGCTTGCTTAGGTTTCTCTCTTCACAAGCATAGAACGACGGGCCTGATCCCGCAGCTGGGGGAAGAGAACAATGTTCTGCGTAGACGCGGTCGACATCGGCGAGGGAGAAAACCCACAGTCAGTGCGTCCCAATCGGGGGTCACCGCGGTATGGGCCGATGCCGCGTCCCAACCGCCCTTCTAGCTATAGCCCGACGTCCCAGGTAGTCCATCTTCCTTTTGGAGCCGGCTTGCTCCATTGCCGTAGCTCCATCTCCATGTCGATCTTTCTCTACTTCTATCGGCTTCTACTTGTGATGAGTTTATGTCTCATGAACTAGTGCTAGTACTATCATTCTAATCACACTTCTTCAATATCTTTGCCATTAGGGATGCTCAGGTCGATTTTAGTGGAACTGCACAAAAGCATCGTATGATCCGAGGGTGCCAGCCGTCTTTCCTTCGACAGGTTCTACCTGGCCAGGAAATTAAATCATGTTTAGGGTTTAGGGTTTAAGTCGTAGTGACCCCATCAGTAGTTTTCTATCGTACACGCTCTCACAACTTTTTTCTTTAGTTGTGAAGTAAATATTGGCTATGATCTGTGAATCATTGAGATGCATTAGCATGCGTGTTAGTTTTCCATTCGTATTTGATGGAATGTTGTAACGGGGCAACCTTGGAATAGGAATGAAAATGGGGTGGAAAAGTTTCTGTTTTTCCAGAGAAAAAATGAAAACGGAGAGAAACCAATGTTTCGTTTCGTTGGATCGCTCCATCGAGCAAAACCAACATTTAAATCACGTCTGTCGTGTTCGTGTCTCACCCTCCTCCACGGCTCGACCCCACATGGTCGCTCGGCATGCCACTCACCGCAAACCGAGTAGTATACCATAACTTTCCCGCCTGCTTGTCGATGGATCGCGCCATGAAGTACTAGCACTACTGGAAGAGATTGACGAGTTGGGGGAGGACAGCTAGCTGTAGCACGGACTCCCAAGAACTTACTACTGGAAGAGATCACGCATGTTGTAGCCGGCTATTGCGACCTTTGAACGCGGAGCAGCCGTGTGCACCCGGAAGCGGCGCGGGCGACGCTCTCTCGGCCGGCGCGCCGCTTCAATGCCGACGCCAGTGAGAGGTCGCGTCCGCTCTGGCCGGGCATGAATGCGGCACTGACCGTTTCGGGCGGGAAGCACGCGTGGGTGATGAAGAGGGTTCAGGTTGGTCAGGACCGGCCGTGGCAGCAGTCCGGACATGCGCAAACAAGAGATGTTGTACGTTAATATTGCTGCGTATATAATTAACAACGTAAATAATGTGCCAGTTGGGCAAATATGATTGGAGATGGAAATGGAATTTTACGTAAACACGGATATGCATGTCTATGTCTATGTGTGTGTGCGCGACGACTCTCGCGACCTGGAAACGGGGGTGTGTTTTTGATCGAGTTTTCTTAAGGGATGGTAGTGTACCACACATGAAGGACAGGAAGTGCGACCAGGCCGCGTGGGCGTGGATCGTTAGTTCATCAGAAGTAGTACTAGTTTTCTTCACTGTACATTAAATAAAGTGTTTCGTTTCGTACTTACACAAATTAAAACAATTGTTATGGTGAGAATAATAAAATCACTCCACTATATTTTAGTCGTATACACGAGAGTACTATATGGATGCAGCTTCATTGACTTAGTGCACCTGCCTTTGGATTTACGACAGGTGGGCCCAAAATGTGGTTGGCTCACCTGTCATACAGCCAAAAGCAGGTGCAGTGAAGGCACCGGAGCTCAGTCCATACTACAGTAGTAGTATATATATAAGCGGGAGCCTCAGCGCTTGTTCGCTAGGGTTTGCACTCTCCACACGCTCGCTGCACTACATATATGTTACACGCTGGAGGCTCAGCATTCATTTGCTAGGGTTTGCTATATTCACAATCTCTCACCCTCTCTTCACTAGATCTAAACAAGACTGCGTTGGCCTCTTGTCTCTCTCTCCCCCCTCACAGCTGGTGATGGAGGCATTTGTATCCTGTCGCACTGGGAAGGGGAGGAGGTGCAGCGTTCACTCTATCGCCTTCGGCGAGGGAGGCAATCCACTGTCGGCTGCGCTGTTCTCTTTCACCCAGCGCCTGTGCCGGAGGGCCACCGACCCCTTCTTCCTTGCTATCATACGTAGTGTGGGCAGATATGGCCTCCCGCCGCATGCCTTGCCACATCCCGACGACCCTAAGGTATAAGTTTCTTTGAAACCGTCGTTGCTCTAGCTGCATGTGGGTCTTTTTCGATCTGTAGTCGAATCTAGGTCTTGGTTCAAGGAGGAAAGAAGGGTGCGGTGGGCTGGAGCAAGAATCTAGGATGTGGTTAAATGAGGAAAGGAGGGGCGGAAAGTAGTATAGACTGGCTATCCAGTCGCTTTGTAGGTCGAAAAGGGAAAAAGGGGGTAACCCAGTACACACATATGTAAGGAACCGATCTCTTTGTTGAAAAGGGAAAGAAACTGGGGGGTCGGGTAGTTTGTGCACGACTAGATTTGCTGCCCTCACATAGGAAGAAGGTTCAAAGAGAACAAATATGGGACCAGCGCATATATGCTGCTTGGCTACATACTCTGCATCACCCATTTATACGTGTGGACGCACATGGTGTTGGCATGTCCCATGCAACTATTTTGCTGTTGTTAATCTCAGAATTAACTACTGATCTGTTTTAAAAGAATTTCTCTGTTAATATGAATCAATGCAACCGTTTAGAAATGCTACTGTCCTATACTTTGTTTTCCATCAAGATAAGGTAGATGCTTCTTTTTGTGGTCGCATGTTTCATCCTCCTTTATTGGCCAGTAATTGTTTTCTTTTTTGCCTCTTAAAATAGGGATATCTATTCAACTTGTTGCTATCGAAAACTTAAATGTCACACCGGCAACTTTGTTTGATTTCAGTGCAACTGCACAAAACTTGATTGGATTTCCTATTCGTGTTGGTAGATTCGTATTTTATGTTGGTCGTCTCATGAAAGGTCAGTACAGGCCTTCATCCACATGATTGTGTTGGGGAACGTAGCAGAAATTCAAAATTTTCCTACGTGTCACCAAGATCTATCTATGGAGAGACTAGCAACGAGGGGAAGGAGAGTGCATCTACATACCCTTGTAGATCGCTAAGCGGAAGCGTTCAAGAGAACGGGGTTGATGGAGTCGTACTCGTCGTGATCCAAATCACCGATGATCCTAGTGCCGAACGGACGGCACCTCCGCGTTCAACACACGTACAACCCGGTGACGTCTCCCACGCCTTGATCCAGCAAGGAGAGAGGGAGAGGTTGAGGAAGACTCCATCCAGCAGCAGCACAAGAGCGTGGTGGTGGTGGAGGAGCATGGCAATCCTGCAGGGCTTCGCCAAGCACCACGGGATATGAGGAGAAAGAGAGGGAGGGCTGCACCAACAGGGAGAGATCAAATCGCGTGCTTTGGGCAGCCCCTAGGCCAAGTATATATACGGGAAGGGGAGGGGCTGCGCCCCTTTAGGGTTTCCTCCCTAGGGGTGGCGGCAGCCCCCTAGATCCCGTCTAGGGGCGGCCAAGGGGAGGGGAGAGGGGGAGGCGCACCAGGGTGGGCCTTAGGGCCCATCTGCCCTATGGTTTGCCCCCCTTTCCCACTCCCTTGCGCCTTGGGCCCTTGTGGGGGGGCGCACCACCCCACTTGGGGCTGGTCCCCTTCCACACTTGGCCCATGAAGCCCTCCGGGGCTGGTGGCCCCACTTGGTGGACCCCCGGGACCTTCCCGGTGGTCCCGGTACGTTACCGATAAAACCCGAAACTTTTCCGGTAACCAAAACAGGACTTCCCATATATAAATCTTTACCTCCGGACCATTCCGGAACTCCTCGTGACGTCCGGGATCTCATCCGGGACTCCGAACAACATTCGGTAACCACATACAAACTTCCTTTATAACCCTAGAGTCATCGAACCTTAAGTGTGTAGACCCTACGGGTTCGGGAACCATGCAGACATGACCGAGACGTTCTCCGGTCAATAACCAACAGCGGGATCTGGATACCCATGTTGGCTCCCACATGTTCCATGATGATCTCATCGGATGAACCACGATGTCAAGGACTTAATCAATCTCGTATACAATTCCCTTTGTCTATCGGCACGATAGTTGCCCGAGATTCGATCGTCGGTATCCCGATACCTTGTTCAATCTCGTTACCGGCAAGTCTCTTTACTCGTTCCGTAACACATCATCCCGTGATCAACTCCTTGATCACATTGTGCACATTATGATGATGTCCTACCGAGTGGGCCCAGAGATACCTCTCCGTCACACGGAGTGACAAACCCCAGTCTCGATTCGTGCCAACCCAACAGACACTTTCGGAGATACCCGTAGTGTACCTTTATAGCCACCCAGTTACGTTGTGACGTTTGGCACACCCAAAGCACTCCTACGGTGTCCGGGAGTTGCACAATCTCATGGTCTAAGGAAATGATACTTGACATTAGAAAATCTTTAGCATACGAACTACACGATCTTGTGCTATGCTTAGGATTGGGTCTTGTCCATCACATCATTCTCCTAATGATGTGATCCCATTATCAACGACATCCAATGTCCATGGTCAGGAAACCGTAACCATCTATTGATCAACGAGCTAGTCAACTAGAGGCTTACTAGGGACATGGTGTTGTCTATGTATCCACACATGTATCTGAGTTTCCTATCAATACAATTCTAGCATGGATAATAAACGATTATCATGAACAAGGAAATATAATAATAACCAATTTATTATTGCCTCTAGGGCATATTTCCAACAGATTGTGCAGTGTGCTTTGAGATGATGTGCTACTTGTATTGGTACTGTTTTAAATAAATGATGAATTGAAGCTATTGTATTGTTGCCTTTTCCCATTAAGTAGTGAACAAAAATGGGACCAACCCAGACATGTTGCTTGTTTCTTTGTTACAACAAATTCAGCATCACCCCCTTTATAAGCCAGTAATTGATTCCACTCTCAGAATTAACTACTGAATCTTATTTCAAAACTGCAACACTTGTTAGGGATTGGCGGGATTACCATTTTCGTGGCCGCATGTTTCATCCTCCTTTATTAGCCAGTAATTGATTCCTTTTTTGCCTCTGTTTATACAAGGATATCTATTCAACTTGTTGCTATTGTGACATTTTGCTTCGCTACGCGAAACACTTTGCTTGATTTCAGTGCAATTGCACAAAACGAGATTGGATTTCCTATTCGTGTTGGCAGATTCGTACGTGATCTTGTGTGCGTCATGACAGGTTGGTACTTGCCTTCATCCACATGATCGCACGGTGTGTTTTGAGATGCTGTGCTACTTGTATTGGTACTGTTTTAAATAAATGATGAATTGAAGCTATTGTATTGCTGTCTTTTCCCATTAAGTAGTGAACAAAAATGGGACCAACCCAGACATGATGCTTGTTGCTTTGTTACAACAAATTCAGCATCACCCCCTTTATAAGCCAGTAATTGATGCCACTCTCAGAATTAACTACTGAATCTTATTTCAAAATTGCAACACTTGTTAGGGATTGGCGGGGTTACCATTTTTGTGGCCGCATGTTTCATCCTCCTTTATTAGCCAGTAATTAATTCCTTTTTTGCCTCTGTTTATACATGGATATCTATTCAACTTGTTGCTATTGCGACATTTTGCTTCGCTACGTGAAACACTTTGCTTGATTTCAGTGCAACTACACAAAACGAGATTGGATTTCCTATTCGTGTTGGCAGATTCGTATTTTATCGTTGTCGGTCTCATGAAAGGTCAGTACAGGCCTTCATCCACATGATTGTGCAGTGTGCTTTGAGATGTTGTGCTACTTGTATTGGTACTGTTTTAAATAAATGTTGAATTGAAGCTATTGTATTGCTGTCTTTTCCCATTAAGTAGTGAACAAAAATGGAACCAACCCAGACATGATGCTTGTTGCTTTGTTACAACAAACTTTGCATCACCCCCTTTATAAGTAGATGGAAGCACATACTGTTGTTGCGCCCACTCTACCCTGGAACTGAATCTTAGTTCAAAACTGCAAACACTTGTTAGGGATCGGCAGGAGTACCATTTCCATTAGGGATCGGCCTGAGTACATGTTTAAGAAATGAATTGTTCAGATAATGTCTCTGTTATTATATATCAGTTACAGACTTACAGTGTTTTACAAATGGTACTATCCTGCTTTGTAGTTCTTTCTACATGTGTAACCAAGGTATTGTTAAGATAATGTCTTTGTTAAAATGAATCAGTCGCATTGTTTTAGGAATGATACTTTTCTGCTTTTTCGTTCTTTATACATCTTGAAACAAGGCATTGTTAAGATAATGTCTCATTTAATATGAAAGAATCACACTGATTGAGAATTTCTACTCTCCTGCTTTGTTTCCCATTAAGATAAGGTAGATCAATAGATGTTTTTCTTCTGGGAGTACAAGTCATCAACCGTTATTTCTCAGTAATTGTTTCCCTTATACCTTTTTTTGCTTACAGTGATATCAAAATTAAAGCTCGGTTTTATTCCGACTTCGATTTTAGTTCAACTGCACAAAAGGAGCCAATGTGTCCAAGGCAAACTGCTGCATTACTAGGTCCAGTTGGTCGTTCCACTTTACAGAAAGAAGAAGTCATTGTTTGCGCTACATTACAGAAGGAATGACCGAGAAGCTTTACAGAGTATTAGGCCTTCCACTATGTAGGCCAAAAGAGGTGCCAATTTCACCTTTTCTTAGTTTGGCACCGAATCCCTCCATTGCTACAGCCGGTGCCATAAATATTAGACACCGGTGACATGACTAGTCTGCAGAGACCATTGGCAATTTAACAACACATGGAGTGCCCTGGGCAAGAAGTGCCCAAACAAGTACAAGAAGCGACAGGACTCCACGATCATAGGCATTACATATTTTGAATGGGAAAAGCTTGTCAAAGTTTAATCATTGATGTTAGCAAGAAGCGACGGGACTCCACGATCATAGGCATTACATATTTTGAATGGGAAAAGCTTGTCAAAGTTTAATCATTGATGTTAGCAAGAAGACGTTAGTTTAATATATTGGAATTGGAAAACCTTGTCAAAATTTGCTCATTGATGTTAGCCAGAAGACATGCATTTGATATTTTTGAGTGGGACGCCCTTGCTGTGAGCAGCGTCGAGTGTTTTTTCCTATCCATGTGTTTAGTTTAGAAGTAAATAGTTACTCTGCTGAGATATTGCTGTGTTAAGAGTTTGTTCTGAATATTTCTATGTAATGCCAGGCCTTGTGTTTGATTGCAAAGTTGAGCTTGGAATGTTGTCGCATGCAGCATCACGAGCTGTTCACCGTGCCTCCTGAGAATAATGCTTCGTATTGTTTTGCATGTCGATCTAATGCCAGTGATTTTCTTGTTAAGAACATCATCCTCTTCTGTTGTTTCTGTGCTTAAGAAATTCATCGTCTGATGTTTCATTCATAGCCTATACGACAAGTCGGGTAGGTTAGACGTGAAACCATATGATCTTCCGACCAACTCATGATATTAGGCCGTGATTGGATCATCGTTTTCCAACCAAAACCGCTTGTAAAACTGACGCTTGTAAATTAAAGAAGATGGTCTCAGGCGAAGGCGCTTGGTTGGTCGATTTCGACTAGTAAAATATCGAATGTACTTGACACACGATAAAAACGCTGGACGACACTCGGACGATTGCTAATCCAGCCGTTAGCTGCTGTTTCAGCCTTGCCCATGGATGGAATGATACGCACGTCGTGCATGTATCGTCTGGTAATGTCGTCCATATAGCAGTGCTCGTAAAATATACACTGGTCTCTCAAATTAGACGCGTAACCCACCGGTTTTACTTACAGACCTTGGGCCCTCGGTTTCATTACGCCTGTATTTTACACGTTGTTTTCGATGACGAGTAAATTACACTTGTATGTTAATACAGGTTTGAAATAAACCAGAGCTCACAAGCGCGGCCTTACCGTTTCATGTCGTCTCAGTTTCTCAAAGGTGCTTATAGGTGTCCGATGATCCTAGCTTCCTGAATGAGTAGCGGGCGCTATATCAGACCATCCGTAGGGCCCACAAGGCCCTCTCCGTTGTCCTTCGAGTTGTTGCGCTCGCCGTGGCGCCGAGCATTGTTAACATCGTCAACGGACATGAGGATTCAGGGGATGACTTTATTTTGACTGGATGACACTAGAGACCCACTAGGGCCATAGCCATACGTATGCAAGTGCCTCCTTATTATGTACAACTATATTTTTTTTGCTTTCTCCTGGTTTCCTGACATCACGGTGCCACACCATTGTCAACCTATGTAGTCAATATAAACGAGAGAATTGCACAAGGTGCGGCCGACAGCTGGGACCAAGCAGCTCGAGCAGTATTTGTGTTTTTGAGGCGTGAGCACTGCAGAGTTTTTCTTGGCGATGATTTCGTTGTTGTTCAGAGGAGAGCAGGGTATTAACTGGGCGGGCTGTGGCCTGTCTAGCCCAGGCCAGATATCCAGCCCAGATACTAATTTTTTCAAGATGGAAATGGCTAAGCCCAGCTATACATCTTTTTGAGGAATACCCAGGAAAGGTCAACTTGTTATTCTCCGCCCCGCTCGGCTGCAAATCTTTCCTAGGAGGGATGCATTAGGCTTAACAGGAAAACGGGCTTTAAAATAATAAATGGGATGTAATTATAAAAACTGGGCAGTAACTATAAAAAATGCACCAAACACGAAATTAGTTTATAAAATATTATTTATGGATTTTGAAAATCTTAAATTTTCATTGTTGCACGTGCAATGTTTCATTGGATTTTTACGTAATAAAAGTTTATATTTAATCTGACTAGAAATTTCGGGATAAAAATATTTCGGAGCCCATCAAAATGTGGGAAATTTTATTGAATTATGTCTTCAACGGTTGGTTGAAATTATTAATCATTGTCCTAACTAGAAAATGGGTTGTACTTTTAACAAACTGTAAATGGGCTGTTGTAAATTCCATTAGAATTCCAAAATGGCTTGTACATTCTTACAAAACGCAAATGGGCTATAAGTTCTCTGCCACACACTTGTGGGCCTACTAAGTGACGCGTATGCAAGGCTTTGCCAACTTATTATAGTCAACACACGATTCTAGCAGCAGTAGCCGTTGGATGTCTATCCAACGGATGTCGTGCTTCTTCTTCAATCTCGGATATTCTTAGCTTCCGCCGCCCAAAAAATGATTCCTCCCCTGACATCTGGGGCGCACCGTTTCAGAGGCTGACCTGTGGGCCTACTAAGCTGGAGCGTACCAAGGGCTTTGTCAACTTAGTCAATAATAAGCGTTTCTAGCTTCAGTGACCGTACGATGTCCATCCAACGGCCGTAGTGCTTCTTCAACCTCTGGTCTTCTTGGTCCAGCCTCCCAAAGCAGCGCCAGTCGTGCCGCCTGCTCCTGCCTCCCGTGGCCGGTTGTGCTGCCGCGGAGGCCTCACTGCCCCCATACTACTCCCACCGCTGGCCAGGCCATCCCTCCACTCACCCACACCCCCTGTTATTCTGCGGCGACGGCAACCTCACACCGCAGCCAAACCAGTGAACCCTCGTACTCCTCTCCGCGTGGGCTTCCACTGCTGCGTCTTCCCCGGCTCCGCGTCGTCCCCTTCCTAGGCCTCGCTGTCGTCCAGACCACCGCCCTGGTGCTCTCGGTGCGGCATGGTCAATGTGGTCAACAACCGACTTCCATCGGAAGTGTACTGTACGTGGAGAGGATGACAGCTGGGTCCAGGCGGCCGCAAGGAAGTGCCTCCTTATTATGCGCAAAATAATTATTCCTCCACCTTACAGTAGGGACCCACCGGACGGGCCACCTTATTTCGCGAAAAAACGTTTCCCCCCTGACTGCTCGGACCCACCGGACGGGCCAGCGTATTTCGCGAAAAAAATGTTCCCCCGCTGTCAGCTCGGACCCACCGGAAGTGCCTCCTTATTACGCACAAAAAAATGAATACCCCCCCTGCTAGCTGGGACCCACCATGGTGGGAGGCTGACTTGTGGGCCTACTAAGTTGACTGGGACGGGGGCCTTTGTCAACTTTAGTCAATATGAACGATTCTAGCTCCAGTGACCGTACGATGTCCATCCAACGGCCGTAGTGCTTCTTCAACCTCTTGTCTTCTTGCTCCAGTCGCCCAAAGCAGCGCCGGTCGTGTTGCATGCTCCTGCTTCCCGTGGCCGGCTATGCTGCCATGGAGGCCTCGCCGCCCCCTACTATTCCCACCGCTGGCGAGGCCCTGCGGTGATGACAGCCTCACACCATAGCCGAACAAGTGAACCCTCGTACTCCTCTCCGTGCAGGATTCCACTGCCGCGTTTTCCCCGGCTCCCCGTCGTCCCCTTCCTAGGCCGCGCTGTCATTCACCGCCCTGGTGCTCTCGGCGCAGCATGGTCAACGTGGTCAAGGAACGACTTCCATTGGACGTGGACTGTATGTGGAGAGGCTGACAGCTGGGTCCACGGCCACAGCAAGGAAGTGCCTCCTTATTACGTGCAAAATAATTATTCCTCCACCTCACAGCGCGGACCCACCGGACGGGCCACTGTATTTTGCGAAAAAAATGTTTCCCCCCTGACTGCTGGGACCCACCAGCTACACCTTCGCAAGCAAGGAAGTGCGTCCGGGCAAAAAAACAAAATGATTCGCCCCCTGACTGCTGGGACCCACCCGCTACATCTTCACACGCAAGGAAGTGCCTGACAGTCGGGACCCACCTGGTCGAAGCGTACGTAACATTGTCATTCTGGTCGCAAACATGTACGTACATATATACTGGTCGATGTAGAGGCGCGCACGTTGAAGGAAATATGCCCTAGAGGAAATAATAAAGTTATTATTTATTTCCTTATATCATGATAAATGTTTATTGTTCATTATAGAATTGTATTAACCGGAAACATAATACATGTGTGAATACATAGACAAACAGAGTGTCACTAGTATGCCTCTACTTGACTAGCTCGTTGATCAAAGATGGTTAAGTTTCCTAACCATAGACATGAGTTGTCATTTGATTAACGGGATCACATCATTAGGAGAATGATGTGATTGACTTTACCCATTCCGTTAGCTTAGCATTTGATCGTTTAGTTTGTTGCTATTGCTTTCTTCATGACTTTTACATGTTCCTATGACTATGAGATTATGCAACTCCGTTTACCGGAGGAACACTTTGTGTGCCACCAAACGTCACAACGTAACTGGGTGATTATAAAGGTGCTCTACAGGTGTCTCCAAAGGTACTTGTTGGGTTGGCGTATTTCGAGATTAGGATTTGTCACTATGATTGTCGGAGAGGTATCTCTGGGCCCACTCGGTAATGCACATCACTATAAGCCTTGCAAGCATTGCAACTAATGAATTAGTTGCGGGACGATGTATTACGGAACGAGTAAAGAGACTTTCCGGTAACGAGATTGAACTAGGTATTGAGATACCGACGATCGAACATCGGGCAAGTAACATACCGATGACAAAGGGAACAACGTATGTTGTTATGCGGTCTGACCGATAAAGATCTTCGTAGAATATGTAGGAGCCAATATGGGCATCCAGGTCCCGCTATTGGTTATTGACCAGAGAGGTGTCTCGGTCATGTCTACATAGTTCTCGAACCCGTAGGGTCCGCACGCTTAACGTTCGTTGATGATATAGTACTATATGGGTTATCTATGTTGATGACCGAATGTTGTTCGGAGTTCGGGATGAGATCACGGACATGACGAGGAACTCCGGAATGGTCCGGGGATATTGTTTTATATATGGGATAATAGTGTTTGGTCACCGGAAGGGTTCCGGATTCACCGGAAGGGGTTCCGAATGTTTCCTGAAATGTTTGGGTACGAGAACACTTTATTTGGGCCAAAGGAGAAAGCCCACAAGGTTTTTGGAAAGCGCAAAAGGAAGTTTTGCGGAGTCCAGGGGCCAGACGCCAGGGTGCCTGGCATCTGGGTCCAGACACCGGGAACCCTGGCGTCTGGCCCTGGAGTCCGAGAAGGACTCTTGCCTTTCGGGTGAAACCGACTTTGTGGAGGCTTTTACTCCAAGTTTCGACCCCAAGGCTCAACATATAAATAGAGGGGTAGGGCTAGCACCCAAGAGACATCAAGAAACACCAAGCCATGTGCCGGCAACCCCGTCCCCTCTAGTTTATCCTCCGTCCTAGTTTTCGTAGTGCTTAGGCGAAGCCCTGCGGAGGTTGTTCTTCACCAACACTGTCACCACGTCGTCGTGCTGTCGGAACTCATCTACTACTTCGCCCCTCTTGCTGGATCGAGAAGGCGAGGATGTCACCGAGCCGAACGTGTGCAGAACTCGGAGGTGCCGTGCTTTCGGTACTTGGATCGGTCGGATCGTGAAGACGTACGACCACATCAACCGCGTTGATATAACGCTTCCGCGATCGGTCTACGAGGGTACGTAGACAACACTCTCCCCTCTCGTTGCTATGCATCACCATGATCCTGCGTGTGCGTAGGAAAATTTTGAAATTACTACGTTCCCCAACAGTGGCATCCGAGCCAGGTTTTATGCATAGATGTCATATGCATGAGTAGAACACAAGTGAGTTGTGAGCAATATAAGTCATGCTGCTTACCAGCATGTCATACTTTTGGTTCAGCGGTATTGTTGGATGAAGCAGCCCGGACCGACACTATGTGTACGCTTACGCGAGACTGGTTCTACCGACGTGCTTTGCACACAGGTGGCTGGCGGGTGTCAGTTTCTCCAACTTTAGTTGAACCAAGTGTGGCTACGCCCGGTCCTTGCGAAGGTTAAAACAGCACCAACTTGACAAACTATCGTTGCGGTTTTGATGCGTAGGTAAGATCGGTTCTTGCTAAACCTAGTAGCAGCCACGTAAAACTTGCAACAACAAAGTAGAGGACGTCTAACTTGTTTTTGCAGGGCATGTTGTGATGTGATATGGTCAAGACATGATGCTAAATTTTATTGTATGAGATGATCATGTTTTGTAACCGAGTTATCGGCAACTGGCAGGAGCCATATGGTTGTCGCTTTATTGTATGCAATGCAATCGCCCTGTAATGCTTTACTTATCACTAATCGGTAGTGATAGTCATAGAAGCATAAGATTGGCAAGACGACAATGATGCTACAATGGAGATCAAGGTGTCGCACCGGTGACGATGGTAATCATGACGGTGCTTCAGAGTTGGAGATCACAAGCACAAGAAGATGATGGCCATATCATATCACTTATATTGATTGCATGTGATGTTTATCTTTTATGCATCTTATCTTGCTTTGATTGACGGTAGCATTATAAGATGATCTCTCACTAAATTATCAAGGTATAAGTGTTCTCCTTGAGTATGCACCATTGCGAAAGTTCTTCGTGCTGAGACACCACGTGATGATCAGGTGTGATAGGCTCTACGTTCAAATACAACGGGTGCAAAATAGTTGCACACGTGGAATACTCAGGTTAAACTTGATGAGCCTAGCATATAACAGATATGGCCTTGGAATAGGGAGACCGAAAGGTCGAGCGTGAATCATATAGTAGATATGATCAACATAGTGGTGTTCACCATTGAAACTACTCCATCTCACGTGGATGATCGGACATGGTTTAGTTGATTTGGATCACGTGATCACTTAGAGGATTAGAGGGATGTCTATCTAAGTGAGAGTTCTTAAGTAATATGATTAATTGAACTTAAATTTATCATGATCTTAGTCCTGGTAGTATTAGCATATCTATGTTGTAGATCAATAGCTCGCGTTTAGCTCCTGTGTTTTATTTTTGATATGTTCCTAGAGTAAACTAAGTTGAAAGATGTTAGTAGAAATGAAGCAGATTGGATCCGTGATCTGAGGTTTATCCTCATTGCTGCACAGAAGAATTATATCCTTGCTGCACCGCTAGGTGACAAACCTATTGCAGGAGCAGATGCAGATGTTATGAACGTTTGGCTAGCTCAATATGATGACTACTTGATAGTTTAGTGCACCATGCTTACACGGCTTAGAATCGGGACTTCAAAGATTTTTGAACGTCATGGACCATATGAGATGTTCCAGGAGTTGAAGTTAATATTTCAAGCAAATACCCGAGTTGAGAGATATGAAGTCTCCAACAAGTTCTATAGCTAAAAGATGGAGGAGAATAGCTCAAGCAGTGAGCATGTGCTCAGATTGTCTGGGCACTAAAATCGCTTGAATCAAGTGGGAATTAATCTTCTAGATAAAATAGTGATTGACAGAATTCTCTAGTCACCATCACCAAGTTAGTAGAACTTCGTGATGAACTATAATATGCAAGGGATAATGGAAACGATTCCCAAGCTCTTCGTGATGCTGAAATCGACGAAGATAGAAATCAAGAAAAACATCAAGTGTTGATGGTAAACAAAACCACTAGTTTCAAGTAAATGGACAAAGGAAAGAAAGGGGAACTTCAAGAAAAATGGCAAGCAAGTTGCTGCTCAAGTGAAAAAACCACAGCGGGCTGCCTCGCCTTCACCCCCGAGCTGCGCAGCATCACATGGCCAGGCAAGTTCAAGCCTGACCTCCCTCCCTGCTATGATGGCATAGCGGACCCTGCGGAGTTCCTGCAGCTCTATGAGCTGGGCATCATAGCCGCCAACGGAGATGAGAAGGTCATGGCAAATTGGTTCCCCATGGCGCTCAAGGACGGCGCCCGCACCTGGCTCCTGAACCTGGCGCCCGGCACGATCTCCTCCTAGAGCAAGATGCGCACCCGCTTCATCACCAACTTCCAGGGCACTCGCGACCGGCCCCCGGCCGTGAGCGACCTACGTCGCATCAAGCAACAGCCAGGAGAAACCCTGGAGAAGTACATCCAGCGCTTCAACTATGCTCGCCTCAAGATCCCCAAGGTGACTGAAGAAGCCGTCATCTCAGCCTTCTCCGACCGCGTGCGCGACGTCAAGATGAAGGAAGAGCTAGCAATCCATGAAGACCTGTGCACATCCCTGGAGCTGTTCAACTTGGCGACCAAGTGCTCCAGGGCTGAGGAAGGGCATCTCTCCGTTCTCGAGCTCCCGGCAGCCGACCCGGAAGAAAAGAAGCTCAAGGCCAAGGACGTGAAGCGCAAGGGGGCTGCCGTGCTAGCAGCGGAACCGGACACCAAGCGAGGCAGGGATCAGCCTGAGTCATCTAAGGGCGGATGGTACTGCGTGTACCACGAACTCCACACCCACAACACCAATGAATGTCAAGAGCTCAGAGTTGTGCAAGATGGGCGAATCGGCCGACGCCCAGAGCACCACGACAGGGGCTATGGCCAAGGAGGAGGAAGAGGCGGTGGATGATGGGAAGACCGTGGCCTTCACCAGGGATGGCGCGACCGCCCTTGCGAGGACCACTGGCAGGACCAGCCTCGCAAGAGAGGCTGGAGGGACCAGCCTCGTGAGGACCGTCCCCACGGCAACGCAGGCCTCCCTCCTCTGCCGCCTCCACCGAGGAGGAACGAAGACCAACACCAAGACGATGGGGCTGGGGGCTTCCAAGAGCCGCGTGCAATTGCTTGCATCCTGGGCAGCGCCCAGGCCCCAGCCTCACAGCGCATCTTCAAGCAGTTTGCTCGCGAGGTGAATGCAGTCCTTCCTAAGCTTGAGGCCATGCGCCCTCTCAGGTGGTCTTCGTGGGCGATCACATTCAGTTCCGCAGACCAGCTCAAGTGTGCGGCAACGGCCGGAGTCCTCCCGATGCTTTGCTCCCCAGTCATCAGCAACGTGCAGGTCACCAGGACCCTCATCGATGGCGGAGCAGGACTCAACGTCCTGTCCGTCGAGACATTCGACAATCTCCAAGTGCCATACGACCAACTTCAGCCGACCAAGCCTTTCTCAGGAGTCACCGATGGTTCCACTGTTCCAATTGGGCAGGTTCGCCTTCCGGTCACCTTCGGGCAATGCATCAACTACCGCACCAAGCTCATCGACTTCGATGCCGCTCACATCTGCCTGCCGTACAACGCCATCCTCGGGTACCCAGCCCTAGCCAAGTTTATGGCAGTGACTCACCATGGTTACAATGTCCTCAAGATGCCAGGAAGCAGTGGAGTCATCACCGTACCCTGTGAAGAAAGGGACGCAGTGTGCTCGCTCGAGCGTGTGTTCCAAGCCGCAGCAATCAAAGACCCAGATCGCAGGAGCGGGAGGCCTCCCGAGGCGACCCTCAAGAAGAAGAAGACCTCACCTGGCCAGAGCCGCAAGGAAGCAGGCACCTCCGGAGGTATTGCGTCAGGATTCGCGCCCGATCAGGGAGCACCGCCCTCTCGCGCATAGGAAGGCATGCCTGGTGCCCTCCTCAGGTATGGCTCGGGGGCTCTCTCTTGGAGAGCCACCGACCTTGCCAAGGTCGCGGGGGAGGCGCTCAGGCACCACTCGGAGGGGTGCTTCCAGGCATGCTTCCCTCAGAAAGGTACAAGTCAAAGGAGACAAAACCCTCAGGAGTTCATCGCAAGGAACACCCAAAAGCTACAAGAGTCCAGAGTCATGCGCGGCAGCCGCCGCTTGCCTGTCGTGGCCCCACATCCAGGCGAGGATGGAGGACTACGCGTCTGCGTCGACGTACCAGGGCTCAACCGAGCTGCGTCCCAGGAGCGTCTATGGCCTTCGGTCATAGGGCGCTGCGTGGGACCACCCCACATCTACGTTCGCATGCTCTTCGGCCTGCCAAGCGCGGTCGCCGCACATCAACGCCTATTGAGGAGCATTCTGAAGGCTCAAGAGGTCAGGCATCGCGCGGTCCTGGCGGAGGTGGCGATGGTCCCCGAAGACCTGCATGTGCCACCAGAGCCTCCCGAGGCCCCTGGCCCTGGGGGCTCATGAGGGACGACATCTTCACCACGCATCGCTCACTTCATCTTCAACAGCACCAGGTGACATCTTTCAGAGTTATACTTTAAGCTGGGAGCGCCCACAGGGCTGCACCATTCCCAGGCCGCGTGGGTCCGTCCCCGCGGCATGTATCCATTTTGTTTATGCTCTTTATTTACCTTGTTGGGGGCGCCCCTCGGGCTGCATCATCCCCACGCCGCTCGGTCTCGACCCAGCAGTAGTTGCTTTTCCAGCATTTACCCTAGGATGAAGTTGTTCTTTCACGCTTCCCATAATTATCACCTACTGCTTGTCGTCGTGCAAAGCGCTTGCACGTTAAAAGGGGGGCGCCTAAGCATCGCGACTCATGGGCTCTTACTGGCTCTCCAGCCATCACCCCCTGGCCTTGACCCACGGCATCGCGACCTGTCATACCAGTGGCGGCTGAGCTCGCTCAGGGGCCGGGACCTGAGGACGTAGAGCATTTGCATTCTAAAAAACCTGCAGGGACACACCAATTGATAAAGGCCCAGAGCCAGGCGCAACCCGCCTCAAGGTAGGGCCTCGTGAGTCCCGCGCTGGCTCACGGGTGCCTAGATACACCTCTCCTAGCCCTATCGTGCCGGCCACGTGTCAGGGCGGGGCTGTACACGCCCCGGGGGCTCCTCCCAGAGGGGAGCCCCCTCCCATGCACCAGTGGAAGCACCATGCTCCGCGCTGGCTAACGACACTGTCGAGGAGCGGCTATGCCCGTACACATACGGAACCGTTATGCTCCGCGCTGGTGATAAACAACTGAGGGCGGCCCATGGCCGTACCAACCTCAGGGAGCCCAGAGCTCAGCGTCCAGCACCATCGCAACGCCTCAACTCGGGAGTGCCACGCGAGGGGGCTGGACACGGGGGGCTATGCCCGGGCCTCGCCCGAGCGCACGCCACCTAGCCAGGTCCCTTGGACCTGGTCGTCGCGCGCCACTCCCCAAGCGGAGCCAAGGTATGAAACCCGTTTGATCATCTAGGGGGACTCCTGAGCATCGCGACTTAGGAGCCTAACTTGCCACGTAGACCCTCACTCCTTAGTCCCGTCCTTGGTTTCCGGTTGGGGCTAACGCTGGGTGAGGTACGCGCGGGGCTGGGCCCTGCCGACGTAGAACGATCAATCCACTCCTCGCTCCCCCCTTCTATACTTGTTGCTCGTGCGTCAAGGGGGACTCCTGAGCATGGCGAGTCAGGAGCCCCCCTAGACACTCAAACGGGTTTCGTACCTTGGCTCCACTTGGGGAGTGGCGCGCGACGACCAGGTCCAAGGGACCTGGCTAGGTGGCGTGCGCTCGGGCGAGGCCCGGGCGTAGCCCCCGTGTCCAACCTACAGCCTTCCACGTAGCCCCTCACTCGCTCAGGAGCCTAACTTTCCATGTAGCCCCTCACTCCTTAGCCCCGTCCTTGGTTTCCGGTCGAGGTTAACGTTGGGTGAGGTATGCGTGGGGTCGGGCCCTGCCGATGTAGAGCGTAAACAAGTAGGAGAGGAAAATGCAAATTCTGGGAAATTCAAAGCAAATATTACAAGCCATAAGATTGTTCCACAACGCCAAACACAAGTTTTAACGCCTCCGCGAGGCATGGTGCATGTGCAGGAATGAAACAGGATGGAAGTCGCGAAGGAATCACTCCCCAGTAGCACCGTCACCGGTGGTGGAGTCACGCTGGACGGCTTCGCCTCCCGAGGTCACAAGGTCGGCGGTACCGCACCCGGGCAGGATCCCGGGGGAGTGGAACTTCCCCAGCAAAACCTCGGCTCGGCCCCTCACGGCCTCAGCAGCGGCAGCGGCACGGTCGCCGCTCACGGGCTCCAGTAGGCTGTCGAAGTCGACGTTGGGGTCGCAAGGAGTTCGGGGGAGCCGCTGAAGCCTGCAGTCCCTCCGCTGCTGCCTGAGGAGCTGCAGGAGGACCAACGGGCGGGGCTGGTCCTCGCCAGTTCGTCACCACTGCCGCTTCCCTTGGGGTAGCATTCCAGCCGGTGTCCTTCTGCATCAAAGACCTTGAAGAACATCAAGGAGGTGCCGTCGTATTCAAGATGGATCACCAAGGCGTCGTCCGCGCGACAGACCCGGGCAATCTCACCCCAGCCCCGGGTCATGAAGACCTTGCCCGGAGTGACGACCGCGACCTCCGCTCCGGTTGCAGGGGTGCCACAGTCGGCATGCTGCAGCCAGAGCTCCAGGGCCCCACTCGGTGGCATCTCGAAGGCGAAGGAGGGAGGAAGGCGGATCCACGAGGTTGGAGGCATGGCGGCGTGAAGCACAAGCTCGCGAGAGGAGCGCTCCGCGTGGACTCCAGGAGGGACGACGCGCACCACTATGACTCGCCGGCGTCGGCGGCGATGCTGTCGGTGTTGCTTGGCCACCTCCCCCCTGGGGCCTACTACGCGGGCATGCAAGGGCAGCGGAAACCCAGGTTGCAGCCGCTTGTACCACGGCCTCGACACCACCTGCCAGGCGCCTTCGTCCCGGTGGCAAGGGATTGGCCGCTTCTTTGGTGGGAGGGGGTCAGGACCCTCTTTGGGGGCCTTTCCTTCTCCTCAGCTGAAAACCGACGGATCGGTGCCATTGGCGCAAGAGGAAGCAAGGATAAGGAAGAAGAAGAGGAGGAGTGACGGAAAGGGGTGAACCGGCGAAGCTCACGCGGCCCCGTACTTATAGCCGGGGAAGGCCAACCGCCGAGCACCATGACCTCTGGTAATCATGACCCATATCTTTGCATGCAGGGACTTGTCAAGTCGTGCAGTTGTCGAGGCATCGTGGGAAGTGCAGACGCCCACGCCCAATCAACCGCCATGCAGCACCCAAGGCCGCAGGCTATTAGGGCCCGTGGCGCTTCACGCTTGCCCCTTCGCTTGTCTGCTAAGCCAAGCCCGTGTGCGCCTTGGGCCCGGGGGCTACTGTCGGCGTTCTAGGAACGGGGGTCCCTAGACTTGCCTGCCTGTGGCCTGCGGCGTCGCTCAAGCGGGGGCCCAGCACGGCCCATCTTCATCAGCTCAAGCTCAAAGACCCTCGCGAGGGGCTAAGCCTCGTGGGGCGGACGACAGGAAGCTTCCTTAGAGGCAGCCTCATTAGGCAGGCTCGCGAGGAGGTGGAGAGATCAAGGCAGGGGTACCTCGCGAGGAACCCGTGACGCAAGCCATGACGATCGAGACCAGGCGGGCGTCGGCCTGCGTAGTGTCCTTGTTTCCCCTTTGGTGCAAAGGGGGCAAGCACAGGCCAAGGCATCAGGCAAAGGTTACCATTCCTGTGCAACAAGACCAAGACCAGCCGGACGGCAGGACGGAGATCACCTGGAGCCCAAGACGGCGTCATTGCCAGTGCTTTTGGCAGCCGAAGACCACCTTTGGTCAGGATAACTTGTACTATATGTTCCCCTTCAAAATGGCCAATTGTTGGCGCCCTTCCCGCTCAATATTTGGGGAGAGGCCCAGGGCCTCTATAAATAAAGCTAGCCACCACAGAGTAGAGGGGGACCCGAAGACATCATCTAGACATCTAGACACCCCAAGAACATCGAGAGATCTGGTAGAACCCTAGCAGAGAGAGAGAGAGGCGATGAACTCACCCTAGCAGTTCGTCGCACCAACTCAAGAACACCTCTCGCGAGGCTATTCTTCCCTTGTACTGTCCATCATCAGCCCCAGAGGCAATCCACCACACCACACACTGGAGTAGGGTATTACACCACAACAGTGGTCCAAACCAGTATAAACATCGTGTCTCTTGTGTTGTTCATCATTTTCATTTTAGTTCGCATGAGAGGATCGGACATAGATCGGTAGGGGTGAGATCTCTGCGCGCACCCCAGTGTTCGAACCTCAAGGGTCTGCTGGAACCTCAAACCTGACAGAATCACATGGCCCGGGTAGGACCGCTAGGGTCAAATGGGAAAGAAATTCCTGTTAGATTAGTATATGACCAAGTAGAGGTGGCCGCGAGATATTCCCAACAGGATTGTAAGTTAGACCGCCTCTTGGACGGTATAGAGGAGGAAGTCTTTAAGTCCTAAGTGACTATGTACTTTCCTTCTAGCTGGATTGTACAAACAATTGTCATGGCCGACCTTTTCGCTTCGACCTCTGGACCCAAAGGTGCGGAGTGTTTCCGGATACCCTAGTGGTAGAATATACCGAGGTATGCATGGGAACCAGGCGTAGGGGTCATAGTTGCTTGAACAAACAATGTGTATCCATCTAGTTATGTTATATTACATTATGTAAGAAACATCTTCCAGAGAGAATAGTTCCATTAAGGGTTCCTTTCCCTGGGTGTGCATGCGTTTAATGTGCATGTCCGAACTATGATTGAAAATATCATAGAGTAAGTAACATCTGGGGTTTCAAAACGGAGTGAATGCGGAAATGTATTTAATTCACTGACCGAATATTCCCTTAAGAACGCTAGCTTTCGGCTTCACCCAGTCTGAGGTACATATCTGGATGACCCGACAGTAACATCGCAGAGGTGCTCCCTTTATGCCCTAGCCGAACTAACGGGAACGTAGGGCATAAGCACAGGAGCCAGGCAACCCAGCTTGGCCAAAACTTAAGTCATATCGATGCATATAATGGCGGAGAAAAGGTACATATGGGAAGAACGCATATGTGGTGAGCATGATGCTCGAAGAATAATAGCAAGCTTTTGTACAACAAGCCCCCAGGTATAATGGACGTACATATTGGGAGATGTACGCATCAGGGGAGCATGGTCTAGCCGTACTAAAGCCTTAGGGCTAAAGAGCAAAACGAAAAGATAGAAAAAATAACGTTAATAACAGGAGGAAGGAGACGAACACAGGGTTCGGCACTAGGCATAGAATCGTCGGAGTCTGGCCGCATTCCAGGGGTTCGGCTCCAAGTGATTGTCTGACGCATCACGCACGCGGTACGCTCCTCCGGTGAGAACTTCGTCAATGATTAAGGGACCCTCCCACTTGGGCATGAGTTTGTCCTTTTCTTCTCCGACAGGCGTAGAACGAGTTCACCAACGTTGTAATTCTTGGCCCGCACTTCTCTCATTTGATACTTGTGAGCTTGCTGTTGATAAAATGTGGAACGGGCTTTTGCGACGTCGCGCTTCTCCTCCAGGGCATTTAAGCTGTCATGCCGATCAAGCTCAGCCTCTCTCTCTCTCTCTCTCTCTCTCTCTTCATACATGCGCACTCGAGGTGAGTCATGAATAATGTCGCAGGGTAACACTGCTTCCGCACCGTACACCATGAAGAAAGGTGTATATCTAGTAGTGCGGTTGGGCGTGGTCCGCAGCCCCCAGAGTACGGAGTCAAGTTCCTCCACCCAATGCTTGTCTAATTCTTTGAAAGACCACACTAGTCTAGGTTTGATGTCGCTCATAATAAGACCATTAGCCTGTTCGACTTGACCGTTTGTGTGCGGGTGATAGACAGAGGCGTAATCGAGCTTAATGCCCACATTAGCGCACCAGGTTTTCATTTCATCGGTTGTGAAATTAGAGCCATTATCAGTGATGATGCTGTGTGGAACACCATAACGGTGTACCACGCCGGATATGAAATCTATTACCGGCCCCGCCTTGGCCGTTTTGACTGGTTTGGCCTCTATCCACTTAGTGAATTTATCCACCATGGCCAGCAGAAACTTTCTCTTATGGCTTCCTCCTTTAAGGGGTCTGACCATATTGAGTCCCCAGACCGCAACAGGCCAAGTGATGGGGATTGTTTGTAAGGCAGTGGGGGCATATGGCTTTGGTTGGCGAAGAGTTGGCATCCGACGCAATGTTGGACAAGGTCATGTGCATCTGCTCGGGCCACCGGCCAATAAAACCCCGTACAGAAGGCCTTGCTAACAAGGGCCCGAGCTGCGGTGTGGTGACCGCCGAGTCTGGTGTGAATTTCAGCCAAGAGCTGCCGCCCCTCTTCCTCGGAGATACATATTTGAAGAACTCTGGTAGCGCTTTTCTTATAGAGCTGTCCGTCATGAACCTTGTAGGCCTTTGAACGCCGGACAATGCAACGGGCCTCATTCTGATCCTTGGGAAACTCCTTATTAAGGTAGGATGAGAGGGTTCGGTCCATTGGGCAATGACTGCCATAATGAGATGGGTCGATGGTGTTATTTCGGTGGTTGAGCCTCCGACAATATCGGTGTGTTCAGAATCTGGGGTTGTGTTCGGATCCGGACTAGTGTTGCCGCCCTCCCCCTGCCACACCACGAATGGCTTAAAAAGCCTTTCCATAAAAGTGTTAGGTGGGACGGGGTCGCGCTTAGTGCCTATGCGAGCAAGAACATGTGCCGCTTGATTACTTTCTCGGGCCACATGATGGAACTCGAGTCCCTCGAACTGAGCCGACATTTTTAGGACAACATTACGATAAGCTGCCATCTTCGGGTCTTTGGCATCAAAGTCTCCATTTATTTGAGATATTGCGAGGTTTGAGTCCCCGCGCACTTCCGGGCGATGTATGCCCATGGAGACAGCCATCCGGAGACCATGCAATAAGGCCTCGTATTCGGTTGCGTTATTGGAGTCTGTGTATAGTATTTGGAGTACGTACTAAACAACGTCTCTAGTAGGGCATGTTAAAACGACGCCCGCTCCTAGTCCTGCCAGCATTTTGGAGCCATTGAAATACATAACCCAATTGGAATATGTGCCGTACTCTTTAGGGAGTTCGGCCTCTGTCCATTCGGTGATGAAGTCAGCCAGTACTTGGGATTTAATAGCTCGACGTGGTTTATATGTAATGTCAAACGGGAGGAGCTCAATGGCCCATTTGGCAATCCGGCCCGTGGCATCGCGGTTGTTTATTATATCATTGAGTGGTACTTCGGAAGCCACCGTGATCGAACACTCCTGGAAGTAGTGTCGTAGCTTTCGGGATGCTATGAAGACCGCATATACTATCTTTTGACAATGGGGGTACCGGGATTTGCATGGTGCAGGGACAGTGGATACGTAGTATACTGGCTTCTGAAGCGGGGATTTGTGTCCGTCCTGTTATCGTTCAACGACGAGTACGGCGCTCACCACCTGATGAGTTGCCGATATGTATAGCAACATCGGTTCGCTGACATTTGGTGCGGCCAGGATTGGGTTGCTCGCTAGGAGGGTTTTTATTTCTTCCAGTCCGGCTATTGCCGCGTCCATCCACTCGAAGTGATCGGTTCGCCGTAGAAGACGGTAGAGTGGCAGTGCATTTTCTCCCAATCTAGAGATAAAGCGGCTTAGAGCTGCCATGCAACCCGCGAGTTTTTGGACTTGTTTAAGGTCTGTTGGCATAGCCAATTGTGACATAGCTCGGATTTGGCTGGATTTGCTTCAATTCCTCCATTGGAAACGATGAAGCCCAGCAACTTTCCTGCGGGGACGCCAAAAACACACTTTTCCGGATTGAGCTTAATGTCATATGCACGGAGGTTGTCAAATGTGAGGCGTAGGTCGTCTATTACTGTTTCAGCATGCCTTGTCTTGATTACGACGTCATCCACATAGGCTTCAACTGTCTTTTCGATCTGTTTCTCCAGGCATGTTTGGATCATGCATTGATAAGTGGTGCCGGCGTTCTAGAGTCCGAAGGGCATGGTGTTGAAGCAGAATGGCCCATATGGGGTGATGAATGTTGTTGCAGCTTTCTCAGACTCCTTCATTTTAATTTCATGGTATTCGGAATACGCGTCAAGGTAGCATAATGAGTCATGTCCTGCGGTAGCGTCAATGATCTGGTCAATGCGGGGGAGGGGGAAGGGATCCTTAGGGCAAGCCTTGTTCAGGTCTTTGAAATCGATGCACGGGCGCCAGGACTTGTCCTTCTTTGGCACCATCACCAGGTTTGCCAGCCAGTCCGGATGTTTTATTTCTCTAATGAATCCTGCCCCGATTAGCTTGGCTAGCTCCTCCCCCATAGCTTGACGTTTGGGTTCGGAAAAACGCCGCAGTGTTTGCTTGACCGGTTTATATCCCTTCAGTATATTGAGGCTGTGTTCGGCCAAATCACGTGGGATTCCTGGTGAAGGAAATATTCCCTAGAGGCAATAATAAAGTTATTATTTATTTCCTTATATCATGATAAATGTTTATTATTCATGCTAAAATTGTATTAATCGGAAACATAATACATGTGTGAATACATAGACAAACAGAGTGTCACTAGTATGCCTCTACTTGACTAGCTCGTTGATCAAAGATGGTTATGTTTCCTAACCATAGACATGAGTTGTCATTTGATTAACGGGATCACATCATTAGGAGAATGATGTGATTGACTTGACCCATTCCATTAGCTTAGCATCCGATCGTTTAGTATGTTGCTATTGCTTTCTTCATGACTTATACATGTTCCTATGACAATGAGATTATGCAACTCCTGTTTACCGGAGGAACACTTTGTGTGCTACCAAATGTCACAACGTAACTGGGTGATTATAAAGGTGCTCTACAGGTGTCTCCAAAGGTACATGTTGGGTTGGCGTATTTCGAGATTAGGATTTGTCACTCCGATTGTCGGAGAGGTATCTCTGGGCCCTCTCGGTAATGCACATCACTTAAGCCTTGCAAGCAATGCAACTAATAAGTTAGTTGCAAGATGATGTATTATAGAATGAGTAAAGAGACTTGCCGGTAACGAGATTGAACTAGGTATTGAGATACCGACGATCGAATCTCGGGCAAGTAGCATACCGATGACAAAGGGAACAAACGTATGTTGTTATGCGGTCTGACCGATAAAGATCTTCGTAGAATATGTAGGAGCCAATATGAGCATCCAGGTTCCGCTATTGGTTATTGACCGGAGACGTGTCTCGGTCATGTCTACATTGTTCTCGAACCCGTAGGGTCCACACGCTTAACGTTACGATGACAGTTTCATTACGAGTTTATATATTTTGACGTACCGAAGGTTGTTCGGAGTCCCGGATGTGATCACGGAATTGACGAGGAGTCTTGAAATGGCCGAGACATAAAGATCGATTATATTGGACGACTATATTTGGACACCGGAAAGGTTCCGGGTGAGATTGGGACAATACCGGATCACTGGGAGGTTATCGGAACCCCCCGAGAGGTATATGGGCCTTATTGGGCCTTAGTGGAAAGGAGGGGAAAGGAGCAAGAGAGGGGGCGCCCCCCCCCCCAGCCTAATCTGAATTGGGAGGGGGGCCGTACCTCCCTTTCCTTCCTCCCTCCTTCCTCTTCCTTCCCTCTCCTACTCCTAATAGAAAAAAGGGGAGTCCTACTCCTTGTGGGAGTTGGACTCCCCCTTAGGGCGCGCCACCGTCCTTGACCGGCCCCCTCCTCCACTCTTTTATATACAGGGGCAGGGGCACCCCATAGACACAACAATTGATCATTGATCTCTTAGCCGTGTGCGGTGCCCCCCTCCACCATAATCCTCGATAATATTGTAGCGGTGCTTAGGCGAAGCCCTGCAACGGTAGAACATCAAGATCGTCACCACACCGTCATGCTGATGAAAATCATCCCCGACACTTTGCTGGATCGGAGTCCGGGGATCGTCATCGAGCTGAACGTGTGCTAGAACTCAGAGATGCCATAGTTTCGGTGCTTGATCGGTCGGGCCGTGAAGACGTATGACTACATCAAATGCGTTGTGCTAACGCTTCCGCTTCCGGTCTATGAGGGTACATAGACAACACTCTTCCCTCTCGTTGCTATGCATCACCATGATCTTGCGTGTGCGTAGGATTTTTTTTAAATTACTACGTTACCCAACAGTGGCATCCGAGCCTAGGTTTTATGCGTTGATGTTATGCACGAGTAGAACACAAGTGAGTTGTGGGCGATATAAGTCATACTGCTTACCAGCATGTCATACTTTGGTTCGGCGGTATTGTTGGATGAAGCGGCCCGGACCGACATTACACGTACGCTTACGCGAGACTGGTTCTACCGACGTGCTTTGCACACAGGTGGCTGGCGGGTGTCAGTTTCTCCAACTTTAGTTGAACCGAGTGTGGCTACGCCCGGTCCTTGCGAAGGTTAAAACAGCACCAACTTGACAAACTATCGTTGTGGTTTTGATGCGTAGGTAAGAACGGTTCTTGCTAAGCCCGTAGCAGCCATGTAGAACTAGCAACAACAAAGTACAGGACGTTTAACTTGTTTTTGCAGGGCATGTTGTGATGTGATATGGTCAAGACATGATGCTAAATTTTATTGTATGAGATGATCATGTTTTGTAACCGATTTAACGGCAACTGGCAGGAGCCATATGGTTGTCGCTTCATTGTATGCAATGCAATTGCGCTGTAATGCTTTACTTTATCACTAAGCGGTAGCGATAGTCGTGGAAGCATAAGATTGGCGAGACGACAACGATGCTACGATGGTGATCAAGGTGTCGCACCGGTGACGATGGTGATCATGACGGTGCTTCGGAGATGGAGATCATAAGCACAAGATGATGATGGCCATATCATATCACTTATATTGATTGCATGTGATGTTTATCTTTTATGCATCTTATCTTGCTTTGATTGACGGTAGCATTATAAGATGATCTCTCACTAAATTTCAAGATAAAAGTGTTCTCCCTGAGTATGCACCATTGCCAAAGTTCGTCGTGCCCAGACACCACATGATGATCGGGTGTGATAAGCTCTACTTCCATCTACAACGGGTGCAAGCCAGTTTTGCACATGCAGAATACTCAGGTTAAACTTGACGAGCCTAGCATATGCAGATATGGCCTCGGAACACTGAGACCGAAAGGTCGAGCGTGAATCACATAGTAGATATGATCAACATATTTATGTTCACCATTGAAAGCTACTCCATTTCATGTGATGATCGGTTATGGTTTAGTTGATTTGGATCACGTAATCACTTAGAAGATTAGAGGGATGTCTTTCTAAGTGGGAGTTCTTAAGTAATATGATTAATTGAACTTAAATTTATCATGAACTTAGTCCTGGTAGTATTAGCATATCTATGTTGTAGATCAATAGCTTGTGCTTAGCTCCCCTGTTTTATTTTTGATATGTTCCTACATAAAACCAAGTTGAAAGATGTTAGTAGCAATGATGCGGATTGGATCCATGATATGAGGTTTATCCTCATTGCTGCACAGAAGAATTATGTCCTTGATGCACCGCTAGGTGACAGGCCTATTGTAGGAGCAGATGCAGACGTTATGGATGTTTGGCTAGCTCAATATGATGACTACTTGATAGTTTAGTGCACCATGCTTAACGGCTTAGAATCGGGACTTCAAAGACGTTTTGAACGTCATGGACCATATGAGATGTTCCAGGAGTTAAAGTTAATATTTCGAGCAAATACCCGAGTTGAGAGATATGAAGTATCCAACACGTTCTATGGCTAAAAGATGGAGGATAATAGCTCAAGCAGTGAGCATGTGCTCAGATTGTCTGGGTACTACAATCGCTTGAATCAAGTGGGAGTTAATCTTCTAGATAAAATAGTGATTGACAGAATTCTCTAGTCACCATCACCAAGTTAGTAGAACTTCGTGATGAACTATAATATGCAAGGGATAGCGAAAACGATTCCCAAGCTCTTCGTGATGTTGAAATCGACGGAGGTAGAAATCAAGAAAGAGCATCAAGTGTTGATGGTTAACAAGATCACTAGTTTCAAGAAAAAGGGCAAAGGGAAGAAGGGGAACTTCAAGAAGAACGGTAAGCAAGTTGCTGCTCAAGTGAAGAAGCCCAAGTCTGGACCTAAGCCTGAGACTAAGTGCTTCTACGGCAAAGGGACTGGTCACTGGAAGCGGAACTACCCCAAGAATTTGGCGGATAAGAAAGGATGGCAAAGTGAACAAACGTATATTTGATATACATGTTATTGATGTGTACTTTACTAGTGTTTATAGCAACCCCTCAGTATTTGATACTAGTTCAGTTGCTAAGAATAGTAACTCGAAACGGGAGTTGCAAAATGAACAGAGACTAGTTAAGGGTGAAGTGACGATGTGTATTGGAAATGGTTCCAAGATTGATATGATCATCATCGCACACTCCCTATACTTTCGGGATTAGTGTTAAACCTAAAATAAATGTTATTTAGTGTTTGCGTTGAGCATGAATATGATTGGATCATGTTTATTGCAATACGGTTATTCATGTAAGTTAGAGAATAATTGTTGTTTTGTTTACATGAATAAAACCTTCTATGGTCATACACCCAGCGAAAATGGTTTGTTGGATCTCGATCGTGGTGATACACATTTTCATAATATTGAAGCCAAAAGATGCAAAGTTAATAATGATGGTGCAACTTATTTATGGCACTGCCGTTTAGGTCATATTGGTGTAAAGCGCACGAAGAAAATTCATGCTGATGGGCTTTTGGAATCACTTGATTATGAATCAGTTGATGCTTGCGAACCATGCCTCATGGGCAAGATGACTAAGACTCCGTTCTCCGGAACAATGGAGCGAGCAACAGATTTGTTGGAAATCATACATACTGATGTATGTGGTCCGATGAATATTGAGGCTCACGACAGGTATCATTATTTTCTTATCTTCATAGATGATTTGAGCAGATATGAGTATATCTACTTGATGAAACACAAGTCTGAAACATTTGAAAAGTTCAAAGAATTTCAGAGTGAAGTGGAGAATCATCGTAACAAAAATAAAAGTTTCTACGATATGATCGCAGAAGTAAAATATTTGAGTTACGAGTTTGGCCTTCAATTAAAAAAATGTGAAATAGTTTCACTACTCATACCACCTGGAACACCACAACGTAATGGTATGTCCGAACGTCATAACCGTACTTTATTTGATATAGTGCAATCTATGATGTCTCTTACTGATTTACCACTATTGATTTGGGGTTATGCATTAGAGACAACTGCATTCACGTTAAATAGGGCACCATCTAAATCTGTTGAGACGACACTGTATGAATTATGGTTTGGCAAGAAACCTAAGCTATCATTTCTTAAAGTTTGAGGTTGCAATGCTTATGTGAAAAAGTTTCAACCTGATAAGCACAAACCCAAATCAGAGAAGTGCGTCTTCATAGGATACCCAAAATAAAAATGTTGGGTACACCTTCTATCACAGATCCGAAGGCAAGATATTCATTGCTGAGAATGGATCCTTTCTAGAGAAGGAGTTTCTCTCGAAAGAAGTGAGTGGGAGGAAAGTAGAACTTGATGAGGTAACTGTACCTGCTCCCTTGGAAAGTAGTTCATCACCAATTACTGAGGAAGCTAATGATGATGATCATGTAACTTTAGATCAAGTTACTACCGAACCTCGTAGGTAAACCAGAGTGAGATCCACACCAGAGTGGTACGGTAATCCTGTTCTGGAGGTCATGTTACTTGACCATGATGAACCTACGAACTATGAGGAAGCGATGATGAGCCCAGATTCCACGAAATGGCTTGAGGCCATGAAATCTGAGATGAGATCCATGTATGAGAACAAAGTATGGACTTTGATTGACTTGCCCAATGATTGGCGAGCCATTGAGATTAAATGGATCTTCAAGAGGAAGACGGACGCTTATAGTAGTGTTACTATCTACAAAGCTAGAATTGTCGCAAAAAGGTTTTCGACAAGTTCAAGGTGTTGACTACGATGAGAGTTTCTCACTCGTATCTATGCTTAAGTCTGTCCGAATCATGTTAGCAATTGCCACATTTTATGAAATCTGGCAAATGGATAAACAAAATTACATTCCTTAATAGATTTATTAAAGAAGAGTTGTATAGGATGCAACAAGAAAGTTTTGTCAATCCTAAAGGTGCTAACAAAATATGCAAGCTCCAGCGATCCATCTATGGACTGGTGCAAGCATCTCGGAGTTGGAATATACGCTTTGATAAGTTGATCAAAGCATATAGTTTTATACAGACTTGCGGTGAAGCCTGTATTTACAAGAAAATGAGTGGGAGCACTACAACATTTCTGATAAGTATATGTGAATGACATATTGTTGATCGGTGATAATGTAGAATTATTCTGCAAAGCATAAAGGAGTGTTTGAAAGGAGTTTTTCAAAGAAAGACCTCAGTGAAGCTGCTTACATATTGAGCATCAAGATCTATAGAGATAGATCAAGACGCTTGATAAGTTTTTCAATGAGTACATACCTTGACGAGATTTTGAAGTAGTTCAAAATGGAACAGTCAAAGAAAGTGTTCTTGCCTGTGTTACAAGGTGTGAAACTGAGTAAGACTCAAAGCCCGACCACGGCAGAATATAGAAAGAGAATGAAAGTCATTCCCTATGCCTTGGCCATAGGTTCTATAAAATATGCCATATGTGTACCAGACCTATTGTATACCCTGCTCTGAGTTTGGCAAGGGAGTACAATAGTGATCTAGGAGTAGATCATTGGACATTGGTCAAAATTATCCTTAGTGGAATAAGGATATGTTTCTTGATTATGGAGATGACAAAAGGTTCGTCATAAAGAGTTACGTCGATGCAAGTTTTTACACTGATCCAGATGACTCAAAGTCTCAATCTGGATACATATTAAAAGTGGGAGCAATAAGCTAGAGTAGCTCCGTGCAGAGCATTGTTGACACAGAAATTTGCAAAATACTTACGGATCTGAATGTGGTAGACCCGTTGACTAAACTTCTCTCACAAGCAAAACATCATCACACCTTAGTACTCTTTTGGTGTTAATCACATATCCATGTGAACTAGATTATTTAATCTAGTAAACCATTTGGGTGTTGGTCACATGACGATGTGAACTATGGGTGTTAATCACATGGTGATGTCGACTATTGATGTTAAATCACATGGCGATGTGAACTAGATTATTGACTCTAGTGCAAGTGGGAGACTGAAGGAAATATGCCCTAGAGGCAATAATAAAGTTATTATTTATTTCCTTATATCATGATAAATGTTTATTATTCATGCTAGAATTGTATTAACCGGAAACATAATACATGTGTGAATACATAGACAAACAGAGTGTCACTAGTATGCCTCTACTTGACTAGCTCGTTGATCAAAGATGGTTAAGTTTCCTAACCATAGACATGAGTTGTCATTTGATTAACGGGGTCACATCATTAGGAGAATGATGTGATTAACTTGACCCATTTTGTTAGCTTAGCACTTGATCGTTTAGTTTGTTGCTATTGCTTTCTTCATGACTTATACATGTTCCTATGACTATGAGATTATGCACCTCCCGTTTACTGGAGGAACACTTTGTGTGCCACCAAACGTCACAACGTAACTGGGTGATTATAAAGGTGCTCTACAGGTGTCTCCAAAGGTACTTGTTGGGTTGGAGTATTTCGAGATTAGGATTTGTCACTCCGATTGTCGGAGAGGTATCTCTGGGCCCACTCGGTAATGCACATCACTATAAGCCTTGCAAGCATTGCAACTAATGAGTTAGTTGTGGGATGATGTATTACGGAACGAGTAAAGAGACTTGCCGGTAACGAGATTGAACTAGGTATTGAGATACCGACGATCGAATCTCAGGCAAGTAACATACCGATGACAAAGGGAACAACGTATGTTATTATGCGGTCTGACCGATAAAGATCTTCGTAGAATATGTAGGAGCCAATATGGGCATCCAGGTCCCGCTATTGGTTATTGACCAGAGAGGTATCTCGGTCATGTCTACATAGTTCTCGAACCCGTAGGGTCCGCACGCTTAACGTTCGTTGACGATATAGTACTATATAAGTTATGTATGTTGATGACCGAATGTTGTTCGGAGTCCGGGATGAGATTACGGACATGACGAGGAACTCCGGAATGGTCCGGAGATAAAGTTTGATATATGGGATAATAGTGTTTGGTCACCGGAAGGGTTCCGGAATTCACCGGAAGGGGTTCCGGATGTTTCCCGAAATGTTTGGGTACGAGAACACTTTATTTGGGCCAAAGGAGAAAGCCCACAAGGTTTTTGGAAAGCGCAAAAGGAAGTTTTGCGGAGTCCAGGGGCCAGACGCCAGGGTCCCTGGCGTCTGGGTGAAGGAAATATGCCCTAGAGGCAATAATAAAGTTATTATTTATTTCCTTATATCATGATAAATGTTTATTATTCATGCTAGAATTGTATTAACCGGAAACATAATACATGTGTGAATACATAGACAAACTTAGTGTCACTAGTATGCCTCTACTTGACTAGCTCGTTAATCAAAGATGGTTATGTTTCCTAACCATGAACAAGGTGTTGTTATTTGATTAACGAGGTCACATCATTAGTTGAATGATCTGATTGACATGACCCATTTCATTAGCTTAGCACCCGATCGTTTAGTATGTTGCTATTGCTTTCTTCATGACTTATACATGTTCCTATGACTATGAGATTATGCAACTCCTGTTTACCGGAGGAACACTTTGTGTGCTACCAAACGTCACAACGTAACTGGGTGATTATAAAGGAGCTCTTCAGGTGTCTCCAAAGGTAGATGTTGGGTTGGCGTATTTCGAGATTAGGATTTGTCACTCCGATTGTCGGAGAGGTATCTCTGGGCCCTCTCAGTAATGCACATCACATAAGCCTTGCAAGCATTGCAACTAATGAGTTAGTTGCGAGATGATGTATTACGGAACGAGTAAAGAGACTTGCCGGTAACGAGATTGAACTAGGTATTGGATACCGACGATCGAATCTCAGGCAAGTAACATACCGATGACAAAGGGAACAACGTATGTTGTTATGCGGTCTGACCGATAAAGATCTTCGTAGAATATGTAGGAGCCAATATGGGCATCCAGGTCCCGTTATTGGTTATTGACCGGAGATGTGTCTCAGTCATGTCTACATTATTCTCGAACCGTAGGGTCCGCACACCTAACATTACGATGACAGTTATTATGAGTTTATGCATTTTGATGTACCGAAGTTAGTTCGGAGTCCCGGATGTGATCACGGACATGAAGAGGAGTCTCAAAATGGTCGAGACATAAAGATTGATATATTGGAAGCCTATATTTGGATATCGGAAGTGTTCCGGGTGAAATCGGGATTTTACCGGAGTACCGGGAGGTTACCGGAACCCCCCGGGAGCCATATGGGCCTTAATGGGCTTTAGTGGAAAGGAGAAAGGGGCAGCCCAAGGTGGTTGCGCGCCTCCCCCTCCCCTAGTCCTATTAGGACTAGGAGAGGTGGCCGGCCCCCCTCTCTCTCTTTCCCCCTCGGGGAATCCTAGTCCAACTAGGATTGGGGGGGAGTCCTACTCCCGGTAGGAGTAGGACTCCTCCTGCGCCCTCCTCCTGGCCGGCGGCCCCCTTCCCCTTGGCTCCTTTATATACGGAGGCAGGGGGCACCTCTAGACACACAAGTTGATCATTGAGATCGTTCCTTAGCCGTGTGCGGTGCCCCCTGCCACCATATTCCACCTCGATCATATCGTTGTAGTGCTTAGGCGAAGCCCTGCGTGGTAGAACATCAAGATCGTCACCACGCCGTCGTGCTGACGGAACTCCTCCCCGACGCTTTGCTGGATCGGAGCCCGGGGATCGTCATCGAGTTGTACGTGTGCTAAGAACTCGGAGGTGCCGGAGTAACGGTACTTGGATCGGGAAGAAAACGTACGACTACTTCCTCTACGTTGTGTCAACGCTTCCGTTGCGATCTACAAGGGTACGTAGATCATACTCTCCTCTCGTTGCTATGCATCACCATGATCTTGCGTGTGTGTAGGAATTTTTTTGAAATTACTACGTTCCCCAACAGTGGCATCCGAGCCTAGGTTTTATGGTTTGATGTTATTTTCACGAGTACAACACAAGTGAGTTGTGGGCGATATAAGTCATACTGCCTACCAGCATGTCATACTTTGGTTCAGCGGTATTGTTGGACGAGACGACCCGAACCAACATTACGCGTACGCTTACGCGAGACCGGTTCCCCCGACGTGCTTTGCACACAGGTGGCTTGCAGGCGACTGTCTCTCCAACTTTAGTTGAACCGAGTGTGGCTACGCCCGGTCCTTGCGAAGGTTAAAACGGAGTCTATTTGACAAACTATCATTGTGGTTTTGATGCGTAGGTGAGATTGGTTCTTGCTTAAGCCCGTAGCAGCCACGTAAAACTTGCAACAACAAAGTAGAGGACGTCTAACTTCTTTTTGCAGGGCATGTTGTGATGTGATATGGTCAAGACATGATGCTAAATTTTATTGTATGAGATGATCATGTTTTGTAACCGAGTTATCGGCAACTAGCAGGAGCCATATGGTTGTCGCTTTATTGTATGCAATGCAATCGCGATGTAATGCTTTACTTTATCACTAAGCGGTAGCGATAGTCGTGGAAGCATAAGATTGGCGAGACGACAACGATGCTACGATGGAGATCAAGGTGTCGCGCCGGTGACAATGGTGATAATGAAGGTGCTTCGGAGATGGAGATCACAGGCACAAGATGATGATGGCCATATCATATCACTTATATTGATTGCATGTGATGTTTATCTTTTATGCATCTTATCTTGCTTTGATTGACGGTAGCATTATAAGATGATCTCTCACTAAATTATCAAGAAGTGTTCTCCCTAAGTATGCACCGTTGCAAAAGTTCTTCGTGCTGAGACACCACGTGATGATCGGGTGTGATAGGCTCTACGTTCAAATACAACGGGTGCAAAACAGTTGCACACGCGGAATACTCAGGTTATACTTGACGAGCCAAGCATATACAGATATGGCCTCGGAACACGGAGACCGAAAGGTCGAGCTTGAATCATATAGTAGATATGATCAACATAATGATGTTAACCGATGAAACTACTCCATCTCACGTGATGATCGGACATGGTTTAGTTGATTTGGATCACGTAATCACTTAGAGGATTAGAGGGATGTCTATCTAAGTGGGAGTTCTTAAGTAATATGATTAATTGAACTTAAATTTATCATGAACTTAGTACCTGATAGTATCTTGCTTGTTTATGTTGATTGTAGATAGATGGCTCATGCTGTTGTTTCGTTGAATTTTAATGCGTTCCTTGAGAAAGAAAAGTTGAAAGATGATGGTAGCAATTACACGGACTGGGTCCGTAACTTCAGGATTATCCTTATTGCTGCACAGAAGAATTACGTCCTGGAAGCACCGCTGGGTGCCAGGCCTGCTGCTGGAGCAACACCAGATGTTATGAACGTCTCGCAGAGCAAAGCTGATGACTACTCGGTAGTTCAGTGTGCCATGCTTTACGGCTTAGAATCGGGACTTCAACGACGTTTTGAACGTCATGGAGCATATGAGATGTTCCAGGAGTTGAAGTTAATATTTCAAGCAAATGCCTGGATTGAGAGATATGAAGTCTCCAATAAGTTCTATAGTTGCAAGATGGAAGAGGACAGTTCTGTCAGTGAGCATATACTCAAAATGTCTGGGTATAATAATCACTTGATTCAATTGGGAGTTAATCTTCCAGATGATTGCGTCATTGACAAAATTCTCCAATCACTGCCACCAAGCTACAAGAGCTTCGTGATGAACTATAATATGCAAGGGATGAACAAGACAATTCCCGAGCTCTTCGCAATGCTGAAAGCTGCGGAGGTAGAAATCAAGAAGGAGCATCAAGTGTTGATGGTCAACAAGACCACTAGTTTCAAGAAAAAGGGCAAAGGGAAGAAGAAGGGGAACTTCAAGAAGAACGGCAAGCAAGTTGCTGATCAAGAGAAGAAACCCAAGTCTGGACCTAAGCCTGAAACTGAGTGCTTCTACTGCAAGCAGACTGGTCACTGGAAGCGGAACTGCCCCAAGTATTTGGCGGATAAAAAGGATGGCAAGGTGAACAAAGGTATATGTGATATACATGTTATTGATGTGTACCTTACTAATACTCGCAGTAGCACCTGGGTATTTGATACTGGTTCTGTTGCTAATATTTGCAACTCGAAACAGGGACTACGGATTAAGCGAAGATTGGCTAAGGACGAGGTGACGATGCGCGTGGGAAACGGTTCCAAAGTTGATGTGATCGCGGTCGGCACGCTACCTCTACATCTACCTTCAGGATTAATATTAGACCTAAATAATTGTTATTTGGTGCCAGCGTTGAGCATGAACATTATATCTGGATCTTATTTAATGCGAGACAGTTATTCATTTAAATCAGAGAATAATGGTTGTTCTATTTATATGAGTAATATCTTTTATGGTCACGCACCCTTGAAGAGTGGTCTATTCTTATTAAATCTCGAGAGTAGTGATACACATATTCAAAATGTTGAAGCCAAAAGATGCAGAGTTGATAATGATGGTGCAACTTATTTGTGGCACTGCCGTTTAGGTCATATCGGTATAAAACGCATGAAGAAACTCCATAGTGATAGACTTTTGGAACCACTTGATTATGAATCGCTTGGTACTTGCGAACCGTGCCTCATGGGCAAGATGACTAAAACACCGTTCTCCGATACTATGGAGAGAGCAACAGATTTGTTGGAAATCATACATACAGATGTATGCGGTCCGATGAATATTGAGGCTCGTGGCGGATATCGTTATTTTCTCACCTTCACAGATGATTTAAGCAGATATGGGTATATCTACTTAATGAAACATAAGTCTGAAACATTTGAAAAGTTCAAAGAATTTCAGAGTGAAGTGGAAAATCATCGTAACAAGAAAATAAAGTTTCTACGATCTGATCATGGAGGAGAATATTTGAGTTATGAGTTTGGTATACATTTGAAAAATTGTGGAATAGTTTCGCAACTCACGCCACCCGGAACACCACAGCGTAATGGTGTGTCCGAACGTCGTAATCGTACTTTACTAGATATGGTGCGATCTATGATGTCTCTTACTGATTTACCGCTATCGTTTTGGGGATACGCTCTAGAGACGGCCGCATTCACGTTAAATAGGGCACCATCAAAATCCGTTGAGACGATGCCTTATGAACTGTGGTTTGGCAAGAAACCAAAGTTGTCGTTTCTGAAAGTTTGGGGCTGCAATGCTTATGTGAAAAAGCTTCAACCTGATAAGCTCGAACCCAAATCGGAGAAATGTGTCTTCATAGGATATCCAAAGGAAACTATTGGATACACCTTCTATCACAGATCCAAAGGCAAGACTTTTGTTGCTAAATTCGGAAACTTTCTAGAGAAGGAGTTTCTCTCGAAAGAAGTGAGTGGGAGGAAAGTAGAACTTGACGAGGTAACTATTCCTACTCCTTTATTGGAAAGTAGTACATCACAGAAAACTGTTTCTGCGACACCTACACCAATAAGTGAGGAAGTTAATGATGATGATCATGAAACTTTAGGTCAAGATACTACTGAACCTCGTAGATCAACCAGAGTGAGATCCGCACCAGAGTGGTACGGTAATCCTGTTCTGGAAGTCATGCTACTAGATCATGATGAACCTACGAACTATGAAGAAGCGATGGTGAGCCTAGATTCCGCAAAATGGCTTGAAGCCATGAAATCTGAGATGGGATCCATGTATGAGAACAAAGTATGGACTTTGGTTGACTTGCCCGATGATCGGCAAGCAATTGAGAATAAATGGATCTTCAAGAAAAAGACTGACGCTGACGGTAATGTTACTGTCTATAAAGCTCGACTTGTCGCAAAAGGTTTTCGACAAGTTCAAGGGGTTGACTACGATGAGACCTTCTCACCCGTAGCGATGCTTAAGTCTGTCCGAATCATGTTAGCAATTGCCGCATTTTATGATTATGAAATTTCGCAGATGGATGTCAAAACTGCATTCCTGAATGGATTTCTGGAAGAAGAGTTGTATATGATGCAACCGGAAGGTTTTGTCGATCCAGAGGGAGCTAACAAAGTGTGCAAGCTCCAGCGATTCATTTATGGACTGGTGCAAGCCTCTCAGAGTTGGAATAAACGCTTTGATAGTGTGATCAAAGCATTTGGTTTTATACAGACTTTCGGAGAAGCCTGTATTTACAAGAAAGTGAGTGGGAGCTCTGTAGCATTTCTGATATTATATGTGGATGACATATTGCTGATTGGAAATGATATAGAATTTCTGGATAGCATAAAGGGATACTTGAATAAGAGTTTTTCGATGAAAGACCTCGGTGAAGCTGCTTACATATTAGGCATAAAGATCTATAGAGATAGATCAAGACGCTTAATTGGACTTTCACAAAGCACATACCTTGACAAGATTTTGAAGAAGTTCAAAATGGATCAAGCAAAGAAAGGGTTCTTGCTTGTGTTACAAGGTGTGAAATTGAGTCAGACTCAATGCCCGACCACTGCAGAAGATAGAGAGAAAATGAAAGATGTTCCCTATGCTTCAGCCATAGGCTCTATCATGTATGCAATGCTGTGTACCAGACCTGATGTATGCCTTTCTATAAGTTTAGCAGGGAGGTACCAAAGTAATCCAAGAGTGGATCACTGGACAGCGGTCAAGAACATCCTGAAATACATGAAAAGGACTAAGGATATGTTTCTCGTATATGGAGGTGACAAAGAGCTCACCGTAAAAGGTTACATTGATGCAAGCTTTGACACTGATCCGGACGATTCTAAATCGCAAACCAGATACGTGTTTACATTAAACGGTGGAGCTGTCAGTTGGTGCAGTTCTAAACAAAGCGTCGTAGCGGGATCTACATGTGAAGCGGAATACATAGCTGCTTCGGAAGCAGCGAACGAAGGAGTCTGGATGAAGGAGTTCATATCCAATCTAGGTGTCATACCTAGTGCATCGGGTCCAATGAAAATCTTTTGTGACAATACTGGTGCAATTGCCTTGGCAAAGGAATCCAGATTCCACAAGAGGACCAAGCACATCAAGAGACGCTTCAATTCCATTCGGGATCTAGTCCAGGTGGGAGACATAGAGATTTGCAAGATACATACGGATCTGAATGTTGCAGACCCGTTGACTAAGCCTCTTCCACGAGCAAAACATGATCAGCACCAAGGCTCCATGGGTGTTAGAATCATTACTGTGTAATCTAGATTATTGACTCTAGTGCAAGTGGGAGATTGAAGGAAATATGCCCTAGAGGCAATAATAAAGTTATTATTTATTTCCTTATATCATGATAAATGTTTATTATTCATGCTAGAATTGTATTAACCGGAAACATAATACATGTGTGAATACATAGACAAACTTAGTGTCACTAGTATGCCTCTACTTGACTAGCTCGTTAATCAAAGATGGTTATGTTTCCTAACCATGAACAAGGTGTTGTTATTTGATTAACGAGGTCACATCATTAGTTGAATGATCTGATTGACATGACCCATTTCATTAGCTTAGCACCCGATCGTTTAGTATGTTGCTATTGCTTTCTTCATGACTTATACATGTTCCTATGACTATGAGATTATGCAACTCCCGTTTACCGGAGGAACACTTTGTGTGCTACCAAATGTCACAACGTAACTGGGTGATTATAAAGGAGCTCTTCAGGTGTCTCCAAAGGTAGATGTTGGGTTGGCGTATTTTGAGATTAGGATTTGTCACTCCGATTGTCGGAGAGGTATCTCTGGGCCCTCTCGGTAATGCACATCACATAAGCCTTGCAAGCATTGTGACTAATGAGTTAGTTGCGAGATGATGTATTACGGAACGAGTAAAGAGACTTGCCGGTAATGAGATTGAACTAGGTATTGGATACCGACGATCGAATCTCAGGCAAGTAACATACCGATGACAAAGGGAACAACGTATGTTGTTATGCGGTCTGACCGATAAAGATCTTCGTAGAATATGTAGGAGTCAATATGGGCATCCCGGTCCCGCTATTGGTTATTGACCGGAGATGTGTCTCAGTCATGTCTACATTATTCTCGAACCGTAGGGTCCGCACGCTTAACGTTACGATGACAGTTATTATGAGTTTATGCATTTTGATGTACCGAAGTTAGTTTGGAGTCCCGGATGTGATCACAGATATGACGAGGAGTCTCGAAATGGTCGAGACATAAAGATTGATATATTGGAAGCCTATATTTGGATATCGGAAGTGTTCCGGGTGAAATCGGGATTTTACCGGAGTACCGGGAGGTTACCGGAACCCCCCGGGAGCCATATGGGCCTTAATGGGCTTTAGTGGAAAGGAGAAAGGGGCAGTCCAAGGTGGCCGCGTGCCTCCCCCCTCCCCTAGTCCTATTAGGACTAGGAGAGGTGGCGGCCCCCCTCTCTCTCTTTCCCCCTCGGGGAATCCTAGTCCAACTAGGATTGGGGGGGGAGTCCTACTCCCGGTAGGAGTAGGACTCCTCCTGCGCCCTCCTCCTGGCCGGCGGCCCCCTTCCCCTTGGCTCCTTTATATACGGAGGCAGGGGGCACCTGTAGACACACAAGTTGATCACTGAGATCGTTCCTTAGCCGTGTGCGGTGCCCCCTGCCACCATATTCCACCTCGATCATATCATTGTAGTGCTTAGGCGAAGCCCTGCGTTGGTAGAACATCAAGATCGTCACCACGCCGTCGTGCTGACGGAACTCCTCCCCGACGCTTTGCTAGATCGGAGCCCGGGGATCGTCATTGAGTTGTACGTGTGCTAAGAACTCGGAGGTGCCGGAGTAACGGTACTTGGATCGGTCAGATCGGGAAGAAGACGTACAACTACTTCCTCTACGTTGTGTCAACGCTTCCATTGCGATCTACAAGGGTACGTAGACCATACTCTCCTCTCGTTGCTGTGCATGACCATGATCTTGCGTGTGCGTAGGAAATTTTTTGAAATTACTACGTTCCCCAACACTGGGTCCAGACGGCGGGAACCCTGGCGTCTGGCCCTGGAGTCCGAGAAGGACTCTTGCCTTTCGGGTGAAACCGACTTTGTGGAGGCTTTTACTCCAAGTTTCGACCCCAAGGCTCAACATATAAATAGAGGGGTAGGGCTAGCACCCAAGACACATCAAGAAACACCAAGCAGTGTGCCGGCAGCCCCGTCCCCTCTAGTTTATCCTCCGTCCTAGTTTTCGTAGTGCTTAGGCGAAGCCCTGCGGAGATTGTTCTTCATCAACACTGTCACCACGCCGTCGTGCTGTCGGAACTCATCTACTACTTCGCCCCTCTTGCTGGATCGAGAAGGTGAGGATGTCACCGAGCCGAACGTGTGCAGAACTCGGAGGTGTCGTGCTTTCGGTACTTGGATCGGTCGAATCGTGAAGACGTACGACTACATCAACCGCGTTGATATAACGCTTCCGCGAACGGTCTATGAGGGTACGTAGACAACACTCTCCCCTCTCGTTGCTATGCATCACCATGATCCTGCGTGTGCGTAGGAATTTTTTTAAAATTACTACGTTCCCCAACACACGTGTCGTAGTAGAGGCGCGCACATAGTATGTACACGTACGTACAGCGGTCAGGGTGCAAGAAAGAAAATACGGCCACATATGTGTACATATGGGCGGGGTCTCGAACGCCTACTCGCGCATACGTACGGCGAGGGTTCGTGTACATGGCTTGGTCGGAACGGAGAAACAGCATCGTCTCTTGTTCATGGGGAGGCAACGGAATGCGTCGTGTTCATCGGGAGGGCTTGGATGGAACATGCAATGGAAACAAGGCCTGGTGTACCGCAGAACGGAGGAAACGGCCTTGTGTTCGACCGGCCACGTTTGAAACGGGATCCTGTTCAACGGGAGGGGTGTGGCGTACCGCAAAACGGAGGAAATGGACCTCCTACGGTCGAAACGGGGGTCCTGTTGATCAGGAGGGGTGTGGCGTACCGCAAAACAGAGGAAACAGACTTGTGTTGGAGCGCTACGGTCGAAACGGGGGTCCTGTTCATCGGGAGGGGTGTGGTTGTGGCGTACCGCAAAACGGGACTCCACGGGATACTGTTCATCTCCACCGTCAACCTCCTCCAGCCTCCACGGGCTCCTATTCATCCAGCCTCCACGGGCTCCTGTTCATCCAGCCTCCACCGCGCGCCACTCCACCGGCTACTGTTCAACCACCCCTCCACCGTCTACTGTTCATCTAGCCCTCCACACCACGGGGTCCTGTTCAACCATCCTCCACGGGCACCCCTCCACCGTCTACTATTCATCCAGCCCTCCACACCACGAGGTCCAGTTCAACCACCCCTCCACGGGCACCCCTCCATCGTCTACTGTTCATTCAGCCCTCCACCACACCACGGGATCCTGTTCATCCAGAGGCAACGCCACCGCTCACTGTTCATCCAAACCCCCGACAACGCTCACTGTTCATCCCAGGGGCAGCATCGATCGGCTTCAGTTAGCAGCAGTAGCGAAGGAATCGCTCGATCGGGTTCAGTTAACATCCATCGATCGATCGCTTGGGTTCAGTAACGCGTAGCCTGCAGTGCAATCACTCGGGTTCAGTTAGAGCCCAACGCCTCGCTCGGGTTCAGTTAGAGCCAACGCCTCGCACACACGCGCGTACGTGTACGAGAGAAACGCGCATCGCTCGGCCCCCGATCTCCCACCGTAACCGAGAACTCCTCGAAATTTTCCTCTCCCTCGCTTCTACCACGGTTTTTTCCGTCATGGACGGCCCAAAGAATGTCACGCAGCTGCGTCTCCGGCCCGCCTAGGACGAAAAGCCCATTTTCTGTCATGATTTTTTGTCATAGAAGTAGGAGCCCACCACATCTATGATGATACCGGGTTTTGTCACAATTATCGTCATAGAAGTGTCATATGTATGACAGAAAAAAAATTTGTTCGGCCCAAAATGTCACGGATGTGTCTTTTTTTTGTAGTGAAGGCTTGTGGAGTAGATACATTTGTTGCCTAGAAGCTCACCAAGTGGAATGATAAGCTATGTAACATCCCAAATTTTCAATTTGAATGTTATACACTAGATCATCATTGCATATAATATTTATTGCATTTTGGTTGATCCTAGAAATTTTTCGGAACTCAAGGACCCTCGGAGAGAGTTGGGGATTTCGTTATTTTCATAATTGAGTTGTCTCAAATTTTGAAAATAGGATCATTTGATTTTATTTATTTTATCTTCAATAATTTCTATTACAAAAATATGAGAGAGGGAATAAAATGACTTTCCCAAAATAAAGAAATATTGAGGATTTAATAAAAAATCAAATAAGATTTATTTGGTTTTATTTGCTATTTTATTTGAATTTAGGAAAAATGCGCGTTTTTCAAAATTGCATTTAGGCCCCAAATAAACGTTCATCCTGTGCGGCTTGATTTTAGAAGCCGGGGAAAATTTATTTCGGAATTTTTGGAGTCCGTTTAGTATTTCTTTTATTTGTTTTTCTGCGCGGAATTATTTTAAAAAAAACGCGAACCGACTCCGGGCCGTACCCGAGCGGGACTCCGCCCGGGGCAGCCTTTAAATAGCGCCGCCCGAGCCCCGTCGCAGCCCACCAGCCCACCCGCGCCGCCGCCGCCACCCGCCGCCGCCCAGCGCCGTTGCCGCCACCGCCCCGCGCTGCTGCCGCCGCCGCCCACCGCCGCCTCGCCGCTCGCCGGACACGCCGCCCGAGGTAGCCGCCGTCGCCGGCGGTTTTCTAAAGAAAACTGCCCGTTTTTTTAAAAAGCTGCGGTTTATTTTTTTAGATTCGTTTTTTTAGAACGGTTTTTTTCGGTTTAGTCTATTTAGTGAACGTTCGCTCGGTTCGTTCGTTTTAACGAACGTGTTAGTCGTTTAGATCCAGTTAACGAACGTTCGTTTGTTAAACTGTTCATTGTTTTTCTTTTTCTCGGATTAAATCCGCGATTTTTCTGATCGCGATTTCTGATCCGATTTTCGTTTTAGTATAACTTCTCGCTCGTTTATCGGAATCAGGCGATTCAAGCCCAGGAGTTTCGTCTCGAAACCCTCTTTCTGTTTAACCAACTTAAACAAGTTTTTGTTTCTGTAAAAATTTCCCTAGATCTAGAATAGTAATCGAAGCCTATTTCTTTTGCCGTTTGTCTTTCGTTGCTTCGTTCGATTTGATTCTTTTTGCCAACCGGAGTTCTTAAGTTGAACTTTCTGGTTAGATCTCTTATTTGCATTTTACCTATGCATTGGTTGAGTACTTATTGTATGCTTGTTTGTTTGCGATAGAGTACCCAGAGTGCGCCGCTTGTTACTTCGAATCACTAGGTTTCCCGGATCATCAGCAAGGCAAGTAACACTTTGATCATACCTTCTACTACCCAGTTTTATTGCATTAGATCAATCTCTACACATTGCATGATTAAGATCAAATTAAATTGTGGGTTTGGGAAGTAGTTGAGGTAGTACCTATTACCTGTTTATTATCAAACCTTTGGGAGTTACTTCTACGTTTGCTTATTGTTGCTATGCTATGCTAGTAGATGTGGATTGGGTGAGTGATATCCATGACAGATGTGAGATTTTTAAATCAATGGTTTATCTAAGGTGGCAACTTAAACACACATCTGGGTGGATTGAGGTACCTGGGTAATCCAGGATTGCATGTTTTCTTTTGGACCGCCACCCAGGCTCAAAGGGATCATGAGATTATTCATGCTAGAAACTTCCGTGTGCAGCCACAAGCTACTATGGGCTCTAGCATAGTTGATTAAGTCGTGCGAACTCTTATAGTGGTAGACTAGCAGATGTAGGGGATGTAGGTGGTACGGTCTACCCATCGTAAGGTGCTAGTGCTTCAGAAAGACTATGTCTCGGTCATCCGTTTCTCAAACACCATGTAGTGCGAGAAATCCAACGGAGGAGATCGAGTCTTATGGGGAAAAGTGCGCAAACCTCTGCAGAGTGTATAAACTAATCATGGTTAGCCGTGTCCCCGGTTATGGACGTCTTGAGTATCTAGTTCTTGGATTATCCTGTTGATCTCAACATGTTACTATAAAATTAAGTTTGACGGGTTTGTTTAATGATGTTTAATTGGGATTGAGAATGTTGTCAACCATTCTCAATGTTTAACAACCACCATGATAGTTAAATAAATTTATTCCTTTGCCGTAGGGAAAAATTGGCTTTTCGCAAAACTGTAACCATAGAGCTTTCCACCAGCCAAATATGCATATAGTATAGCTGTTTCATTCCATTACTCTCTATGTGTTACCTTGCCAGCATATTCCATGTGCTGACCCGTTTTCGGGCTGCAGCGTTAATGTTGCAGACTTTACAGATGATTAAGGAGTTTTAGGTCGTGGTTCTATACTCAGTGATGCCATTGGAGTTGATGGACTCACTTATCTTCCAAGCCTTCCGCTGTTATCGTTATTAGATGGCCTTAAGCCATATTTATTGTAATAAGTTCTCTATTGAGACACTCGATGTAATAAGTGTGTGATTGCTACTCTGTTATAAATCCTCTAAGTACTGTATGGTGTCAGCATTACTGATCCAGGGATGACACCGGAGCACAGAGATTGGACCGTTTGAGGTCTGGTCGCTACAAGATGGTATCAGAGCACACACTGACTGTAGGATACAACCACTAAGCTAAAGACCTAGATCACTACTTACTCTCTTCTCTTCTGACCTCTCATCTTTTCTACTCTTTAGGATGGCGGATGCAAGGAACAAGTTCACACAACCTGATGAAGATACACCCTTTGGACGTCACTTGAAGGAAGTCACTAGATACCTGAACATAGGAGTACCAAGCTTCACCGGAACCTACAACGCCACTTTACCTGAAGAAGAGCGCTGAATGATTCAAGTTCAAGTTCCAGGAAGGACGTTCATGCCAGTCACTGAGCCCATAGAGTTTTCTTTTGATGCACCAACTTGGAGTCTAGGAAAGAGCATGGCAGCTCACATCACCATGGGACGCATTGGAGAAGTCTACCGCAATGATCTCAAGGATACTATCTACCAGATTTGTGGGCGCCGAGATGAGCACTGGGAGATGATCAGCACCAGAAAGGATAGATCAATTGCAGCTTTTATCCAGGAGTTAAACCAGCACATTCGACGTCAGGAGAACCAGATGTGCGCCGACATGATAGACCTGAAGAAGGCAAGGACAAGAATCAAGGAACTGGAGGAAGAATTCAAGGCTACACGTGAAGATTATGAAGAAGAAATTGAAGTATTAGTGGATAAGAATGCCGACCTAACAATGAAGATCGGGATATTTATGGGAGGCCCTACACCAGTAGATGAAGACGAAGAACCCAAGGAGATTCGCCTGGAAGACTACATCATCATCGACGACACCGACTTGGATCCAGATGATAGCGATGATGACTATGTTGATGAAGCCGGATGTAACATCCCAAAATTCTAAATTTTGGAATGTTATAATAAATAGATAGATTTGATTGATTGTTTGATTGATTGCGTGAAATTGAGTGAAATTCGAAACCTTTTTGAAAGTTAAATGAGAGGGAATAAAAGGACTTTCCCAACCTTTCATTTTGCATTTATGATCTTCGTGAATTCAAATTATTTTCAAATACAAAACCCTTGAGAGAAGATGATATGACTTCTTCCATTTAAATTAAATGAAAGGGTATTTGAAAATAGTTGAATTTCATTTAGAAATATTTTAATTCATAAACTTCATGCAGCTCAATGATTTTCATGAGAGAAGATAAAATGACTTCTTCAAATTATATGAAATATGAGTTGGGAGTTTCAAAGAATTAAATTCAAAATTCTTTTGAAATTATTTTCAATTTGGAGTTATTTGAGTTTTATTCAAATTATTTTTCTCCAAAAATAAAATATATGAAAATTAGGGTAACATGATTCCCTACAACAAAAAATTGGAGAGAAATAAATTTGATTTCATTTTGGTATTTCTAAAATGATTTTATTGGATTTTATTAGACCAGTAGCACTCTTTGAATTATCTGATTTTGTGTGTATTTCATTTAATGCTATAAAAATGTTCATGTCGTAGAAAATCTTTTTCTGAAAATTTTGATATATAATATGCCTATATAAAGTTTTATTTTATTTTTGTTTTTCAGTTTATCGCATTCTGTAAAAAAAACTGCACCGCGCGGCCGGCCGAAGGAAAAAAAAACTGCACCGCCCGACCGGCCGAAGGCCTTTAGGCCCATCGCCTCTTTTATTCTCTGTTTCGTATATTTTCGTCTACGTTTAGTTCCACATTGCCTAGCTTTTGACCCCTAAGCCTCTTTTCCACCAATAAATATAGACACATAGAGCTTCCAAAAAATCATCCGATTCGGGTTAAATCAATATTTTGGTTGACTAGATTCATTTAAAAAAAATATTTTTCTCCTCTCCAGCGTGACTTCTGGAAATTGTCTCCTCTCTCCAAAGTCATCTTTTCTCTGCCTTATAAAGGTTTTTTTCTTTTTTTTCTTATACCTTCGTAGTTTATTATTTTTAGACTAATATGATAAAATAATTAGATTATCAATTAGTCTACGTATTTATACATTAGACCCTAGCCCGTAGCTATTTTTTCTTCCGTAAAACAGCTTGCCCCTGATTTTTCAAATAGCCATAACTTTTTACTAGTTTGCCCAACTTCAACGAAACCAACGCCCACTTCTTCGTTATGATCTCCTCTATCCAGTAATCCAACTCAAACATGTTTTTGAAAATTTTAAAATTTGAATTAGATCAGATTTGAATTCAAACTTTTTTTTAATCATATCTTTTTATCCGTAACTCCGTTTGAGTTGATTCTTTTTGCCAATCGAAGCTCTTGACCTAAACATTCTAATAAGGCCAAATTCACATAATTTTGGTACTGTTAGAAATTGTTTTATGTTGCAAGAGCTATTTGCTTGGTTTTGATGTTTTCCGAATCGACTTCTTCGATCTTTCTGATCTTTTGAGTGATTGCTCATGTGTGGTTACTATTGCTTGATTATGATAGATTGACCGGAGTGTGACGAGTAGAGCTATCAAGAGTTTTGAGCGCGAATCATCTTCATCAACATTGCAGGCAGGTTCACACTTTGATCATACCCCTTTCATACCCAGTTTTATTGCATTAGATCAATCCTCAAACATTGCATGATTAGGATCTAATTAAATTGTGGGATTGGGAAGTAGTTGATGAGGTAGGAACCTATTGCCCTGTTACTATCAAACCCTTGGGAGTTACTTCTACGTGTTGCTTATATTGCTATGCTATGCTCGTAGACGTGGTTTGGGTATGAGTGAAATTCATGAAAGATGTGAGATTGTAATTAATGGTTTACTTAAGGTGGCAACTTAAACACACATCTGGGTGGATTGAGGCACTGGGTTATTCCAGGATTGCCTGTCTAGGCACCTGGGTAGACCAGGATTGCCTGTTTTTTTATGGAACGCCACCTAGGCTCAAAGGGATCATGAGACTATTCAAACTAGAAACTTCCGTGTGCAGCCACAAGCTATTATGGGCTCTAGCATAGTTGACTAAGTCGTGCGAACTCTTACAGTGGTAGACTAGCAGATGTAGGGGATGTAGGTGGTACGGTCTACCCGATCGTAAGGTGCTAGCGCTTCTGAAACACTATGTCTCGATCATCCGTCTTCTCAAACACCATGTAGTGCGAGAAACCAAACGGAGGCGATCGAGTCTTGTGGGGAAAAGTGCGCAAACCTCTGCAGAGTGTATAAACTAATCATGATTAGCCGTGTCCCCGGTTATGGACGTCTTGAGTATCTAGTTCTTGGATTATCCTGTTGATCTCATCATGTTACTTTAAATGAATATTGTTGGGTTTAATGATGTTACTTAATTGGGATTGAGAATGCTGTCAACCATTCTCAATGTTTAACAACCACCATGATAGTTAAATAAAATTTATTCCTTTGCAGTAGGGAAAAATTGGCTTTTCGCAGAAACATATAACCATAGAGCTTTTCCACCAGCCATATATGCATGTAGTGATAGTCATTGTTCATCATTCTCTATGGTGTGAATTTGCCAGTACATTCAATGTACTGACCCTTTGTGGCTGCAACGTCTCATGTTGCAGGATTTCTTACGACGAGTAAGTGATACGTTAGGGTTATGATTTCTACACTCAACTTTGCCGGTGGTATTGATGGGAATCCACAACCTTGTTACTTCCGCTATTTGGATTGAGGTAATAGTATTTACGTTACTTTTACATGTGATTTACCTCTGTTATAAATCCTCGAGTACTGTGTGTCAGCATATCGATCCAGGGATGACACTTAAGCACAGAGAACTGATCCATTCGGGTCGGGTCGCTACAAGATGGTATCAGAGCGCATGTTGACTGTAGGACGTGACCCTAGAAACTGGCAAGCCCATAGCAAAGATTTTTCTCTACAACTTTCCCTTTAAAAAGGATCTTTTATCTCTCTTCTCTTCTGAGCTTATTCAAAAATTCCATTTTAGTGAGACCATACCCCTTTTCATTTTTTTGACCACTCGAAGATTCGGCTGATGAGACCACTCCAAGAAGTACAAGATATGGGACCACTAAGACCACAACGGAATGAAGAGGATTTTACCGTATATTATAATGATGGAAACTACAACGGTTGAAGACTCTGAAGACTAGGGAAATTTTGAAGGCCCTGTTGAATTTTCCAGATTTGTATGACCTAGGAAGGCACCCCTTATGGAACTTGGCAGACTAAGGAAGCCGTCAATACCTGAGGTCAAGGTGTATCAGAGAAAGACCGAGGATGGAGAGTTAAAAAACCTCAAAGTTTTGTCAAGAAAACCCTAAGGCAGGAGATATCAACTATGGAAGATAGCTCATGGCAATGACAAGGGCAGAAACACGGTTACCCATGATGTCATCGCCACTGATACTATGGTCACCGAGCTGAGCTAAGCATGCATTTCTTTGGAAGGATTGGATGGTAGAAGGCTGATGGAGCATCTATCAGCAAAGGATGCAGTTTTAACCTTAGCCGATGTATCACCAGATCTGGAGTAGTACATCAAGAAATTTAAGGTGGAGCTCCATGAAGCCGTATTAGACAAGGAAGCATTTCATGAAGAACTCGGGAACCAAAAGCTGAAAGTAGCCAAGCTGGAGGAGCTACAACCTCGAGATACAGGAGATTTGTCAGGAACTGAAGGACAGTATGACCATGGTTCATGTGAAGGATGTTGAAACCAGAAGTTTGGAACGCAACTCCGGAATATTAAAGGACGTCACGAGAGACTTCGCGTCAATAGAGTTGATCTGGCAACTGGAGAAAGACAAGCATGATCGGAAGAAGCCATTGGAGGCATGAACAAGGCTTGAAGAGTTTGGAGACGTTGAAGATTTATTGACCTTCAAAAGACCAAACCCCTGTTATATACGTACGTTAGATGCGACGTTTGTGAGCTGTCATTTGTTTGATGTTTTTCTCGGCAGCCACAAATAAAAATCTGTCCTTTTCAAAACTTTTGTTTGTATTGTGTGTATCCCTCTCTATCTCTCTTATCTCACCCCAAACCCATGGACCCAATAGAGGATGAATGAAGATGATCTTGTATTTTTCTAGACCGATGAGTCAGTTGGAGACAGGCCAATGGATTCAGAACATGGAGGATCACATGAAGAATAACCCTATAGTCGGAAAGGATACGACCCAGCATGCTCTTCAGTGCTTTGAAAGAGGTGCTGCTAGTTGGTGGAGGATATACCAAACCATGAATGGATGGCAAGGAGTAACCCCTTGGAAAGAATTTAAGTTGACTCTCCCAACGTCTCGGCTTGTGTCCCAGAAGTTGAAGCCTTATGGAAAGGATATGAAGAAACCTTGTGCATGCAAGATTTGTGGAGAAATAGGACACACCCATAAAGAACACAAGGATGAATGCCCTAATTGTGAAGGAAGTCACCCAGTTGAAGAATGCCCAATTAGGCAAATTACTTGTTTCTTGTGTGAAGGGACTACCCATTATCCTGCTCAGTGTCACATTTACCACATGGTACAATGAACCATCCAGCTGAAGAAAGAAGAAATGAAAGGAGCCCTTATGGAAATTTTGGAAGAACCCATGATGAAGGAAGATATGGAGGACACGCCTAAAGAAGACCCGAGTAAACCCTGCACTAAGTCTTGCTATTCATGTGGAGAAAAAGGACACATCTCCCAAAATTGTTTGGATGGGGATCTAGTAGAATTCCCGACAGAGGAAGTAGAATATGACCCACGGGAAATAGAAGCCCTGATTGGAATGGAAAAGTCCAGGAAGAGAAACCGATTGGAGCCCAGGAGGAACCTGAGTCATATCATCTGTTACAGGTGCAAGGAGTCAGGGTACTACCTCAACAATTGCCCAAAAAGGGAAACCTCGATACTTTTCAGAAGTAATATGTTTTAGTTGTAATGGAGCAGGGCACTTTGCCAGAGAATGCCCCAAGGAGAAGGAAACTTGTGCTAGATAGTTGAGTTTACAACAAAAGAAATGGAGTAGTAGAAGTGAGAACATTTTATTTTCTATTGAGGTGTTGAGTTGAGGCATGTAATGGAAAAGTGAGAGATTGTAATCATTGGAGAATGAATAAAGTTAGCATCGTTGGTACTGATATGGATTTTATGAGTTGTTACTCTATGAAGAAGAATTTTGGCCATTTTGAGGATATGAGAAATATGGTCTATGGAAGATTTGTGCATTTTAAGGGTGGTAGTACCCTGTAAGAACCGTTGGCCCCTGGAAAAGACAAGGATACTCCACTAAGTGGATTTCGAACAAAATGAATACGAGTTTTGTCTCGATATGTGTGATACCGCAAGAGTGTGTGGGATGAAGTTGGAGACTATCAGTTGTTTGGACCAAATGTGATCAAGGAGTCAGAAGAGAATGTTAAGTTGATTTGAGATAGACTGAAGGTAGCTCAGTCCAGGCAGAAGAGTTATGTAGACTCAAAAACTCAAGGAGGTAGTCTATGAAATTGGAGACATAGGATGTCTTCGCGTGTCCCCTATGCGAGGAGTTAAATGGATTGGAGTTAAGGGAAAATTAGCCCCGAGATTTGTAGGACCATACTGAGTTTTGGAGCATATGGGAGAAGTGGCCAACAAGTTGGAGTCACCCGAAGGAGTCAGGAGTTCATGATGTGTTTCACGTTTCCCAGTTGAAGAAGTGCCATGTAGAGATGGCCAATATTACCCTGTAAGGACGCTTGACCCTGGAAAGGATAATGATGTGGAATATGGACTCCATAAGTATAAGTTTTATCTCGGTATGTGGGATATCCCACGAGGATGAAGAGATGAATTACTATTGGTTATAAAGGAGGTATGATGTCGGAAATATGGATCAATGGAAACTCCATGATGAGTCTGAGTAATCATGTCCTAGTTTGGTGCCAATAGAAGTAAGGGAGACAGTACAATTGGATGGATTTAAGAATACTAGGAAGTTGGAAGTTGGAACAATGATCAGTTGCCCGATGATAAGTTCAAGGACTACAAATGATGAGATGGGCCCTAACCCACAGGCCCCAGGACCTGCCAAGAAGCAAGCACATTCTTGCTGAAGGAAAAACGCTGGAAGAAGTTACGATTTTATCGATAGACGATTTTATAGGAGTAACGCAAAACCTGAGAGTTGTGAAGGAACGATAGATGTTTGTTTGGCTTGCAGAATAAATGGATTTAACCGAACTTGGTTCGTTGATAAGAGAAATTCTGCAAGGCTTGTGAGGATGACCGAGTGTTAGAATGCGAGATTCGCTAAACCGTATACATGGTAATGATTTGGGTGCGGGATGGATTGATCACCATACCGACTTACTCTTATTATTCGCCTTGCTATATGGGATGGTAAATCTGAGTGACTTACCTATAGTAGAGAGACGATGATATTAAACCTTGTTAAACCTTAGAATGGTATAAGAATTTTTCCCTTGTACACGACAGCTTTTTGCCAACCATAGGTTATACGGTGAGGATCAACCCAAACCCATTTCCTGCGGGAGAAACCATAAATTGTTGACCACCATGAGATATTGATAGTTGTTTAGTTTTGGCGCCAGACCCGTCAGCTAAGAAGACCCAATCTCGGAATAACCTTACCTAGATGAAAGACAGAAGAATTGAGGAAAAGGTTATGCCGTTACCGGAAGAGCTTAGATGAGGAATTTTCTCGAGGATCTGAGAAGACCGACACTGCCAGCAATAAGGATGGAGTATATGAGTTTACATGGAACCGTTACCATGTTTCTAAGGGTGGTAGCATCCCAGACCCCCTGTGATGATCGATGGATTTTGAGGAGACCCCCAGACCCTAACATTTTCTTTCTAGCCTCTCCGAATCTCGAGGACGAGATACATTTTAAGGGTGGTAGGTTTGTAACATCCCAAAATTCTAAATTTTGGAATGTTATAATAAATAGATAGATTTGATTGATTGTTTGATTGATTGCGTGAAATTGAGTGAAATTTGAAACCTTTTTGAAAGTTAAATGAGAGGGAATAAAAGGACTTTCCCAACCTTTCATTTTTCATTTATGATCTTCGTGAATTCAAATTATTTTCAAATACAAAACCCTTGAGAGAAGATGATATGACTTCTTCCATTTAAATTAAATGAAAGGGTATTTGAAAATAAATGAATTTCATTTGGAAATATTTTAATTCATAAACTTCATGCAGCTCAATGATTTTCATGAGAGAAGATAAAATGACTTCTTCAAATTATATGAAATATGAGTTGGGAGTTTCAAAGAATTAAATTCAAAATTCTTTTGAATTTATTTTCAATTTGGAGTTATTTGAGTTTTATTCAAATTATTTTTCTCCAAAAATAAAATATATGGAAATTAGGGTAACATGATTCCCTACAACAGAAAATTGGAGAGAAATAAATTTTATTTCATTTTGGTATTTCTAAAATGATTTTATTGGATTTTATTAGACTAGTAGCACTCTTTGAATTATCTGCTTTTGTGTATATTTTATTTAATGCTAGAAAAATGTTCATGCCGTAGAAAATCTTTTTCTGAAAATTTTGATATATAATATGCCTATATAAAGTTTTATTTTATTTTCGTTTTTCAGTTTATCGCATTCTGTAAAAAAAACTGCAACGCGCGGCCGGCCGAAGGCAAAAAAAAACTGCATCACGCGGCCGGCCGAAGGCCTTTAGGCCCATCGCCTCTTTTATTCTCTGTTTCGTATATTTTCGTCTACGTTTAGTCCCACATTGCCTAGCCTTTGACCCCTAAGTCTCTTTTCCACCAATAAATATAGACCCATAGAGCTTCCAAAAAACCATCCGATTCGGGTTAAATCAATATTTTGGTTTGACTAGATTCATTTAAGAAAAATATTTTTCTCCTCTCCGGCGCGACTTCTGGAAATTGTCTCATCTCTCCAAAGTCATCTTTTCTCTGCCTTATAAAGATATCTTTCTTTATTTTTTTTCTTCTTATACCCCCATAGTTTATTATTTTTAGACTAATATGATAAAATAATTAGATTATCAATTAGTCTACGTATTTATACATTAGACCCTAGCCCGTAGCTATTTTTTCTTCCGTAAAACAGCTTGGCCCTGATTTTTCAAATAGCCATACCTTTTTACTCGTTTGCCCGAATCCAACGAAACCAACGCCCACTTCTTCGTTATGATCTCCTCTATCCAGTAATCCAACTCAAACATGTTTTTGAAAAGTTTAAAATTTGAATTAGATCAGATTTGAATTCAAACTTCTTTTGATCATATCTTTTTATCCGTAACTCCGTTTGAGTTGATTCTTTTTGCCAATCGAAGCTCTTGACCTAAATATTCTAATAAGGCCAAATTCACATAATTTTGGTACTGTTAGAAATTGTTTTATGTTGCAAGAGCTATTTGCTTGGTTTTGATGTTTTCCGAATCGACTTCTTCGATCTTTCTGATCTTTTGAGTGATTGCTTATGTGTGGTTACTATTGCTTGATTACGATAGATTGACCGGAGTGTGACGAGTAGAGCTATCAAGAGTTTTGAGTGCGAATCATCTTCATCAACATTGCAGGCAAGTTCACACTTTGATCATACCCCTTTCATACCCAGTTTTATTGCATTAGATCAATCCTCAAACATTGCATGATTAGGATCTAATTAAATTATGGGATTGGGAAGTAGTTGATGAGGTAGGAACCTATTGCCCTGTTACTATCAAACCCTTGGGAGTTACTTCTATGTGTTGCTTATATTGCTATGCTATGCTCGTAGACGTGGTTTGGGTATGAGTGAAATCCATGACAGATGTGAGATTGTAATTAATGGTTTACTTAAGGTGGCAACTTAAACACACATCTGGGTGGATTGAGGCACCGGGTTATTCCAGGATTGCCTGTCTAGGCACCTGGGTAGACCAGGATTGCCTGTTTTTTTATGGACCGCCACCCAGGCTCAAAGGGATCATGAGACTATTCAAACTAGAAACTTCCGTGTGCAGCCACAAGCTATTATGGGCTCTAGCATAGTTGACTAAGTCATGCGAACTCTTACAGTGGTAGACTAGCAGATGTAGGGGATGTAGGTGGTACGGTCTACCCATCGTAAGGTGCTAGCGCTTCGGAAAGACTATGTCTCGGTCATCCGTTTCTCAAACACCATGTAGTGCGAGAAACCAAACGGAGGCGATCGAGTCTTGTGGGGAAAAGTGCGCAAACCTCTGCAAAGTGTATAAACTAATCATGATTAGCCGTGTCCCCGGTTATGGACGTCTTGAGTATTTAGTTCTTGGATTATCCTGTTGATCTCAACATGTTACTATAAAATTAAGTTTGACGGGTTTGTTTAATGATGTTTAATTGGGATTGAGAATGCTGTCAACCATTCTCAATGTTTAACAACCACCATGATAGTTAAATAAATTTATTCCTTTGAAGTAGGGAAAAATTGGCTTTTCACAAAACTGTAACCATAGAGCTTTCCACCAGCCAAATATGCATATAGTATAGATGTTTCATTTCATTACTCTCTATGTGTTACCTTGCCAGCATATTCCATGTGCTGACCCGTTTTCGGGCTGCAACGTTAATGTTGCGGACTTTACAGACGACGATTAAGGAGTTTTAGGTCGTGGTTCTATACTCAGTGATGCCGTTGGAGTTGATGGATTCACTATCTTCCAAGCCTTCCGTCGTTATCGTTATTAGATGGCCTTAAGCCATATTTATTTTAATCAGTTCTCTATTGAGACACTCGATGTAATAAGTGTGTGATTGCTACTCTGTTATAAATCCTTCAAGTACTGTGTGGTGTCAGCATTACTGATCCAGGGATGACACCGGAGCATAGAGATTGGACCGTTTGAGGTCTGGTCGCTACAAGCTAATCATGAAATTCTATTCTACAACCCATTTCTATCCAGATGGGAGGATTATATGGATGTCTGAGGGTACTAGGTACCAACCCACAGTAGAAGAATGGGCCAAGCTGATCAATGCCCCTGAGGAACATGAAGATGACTCGGATGTTTATGCCGAGAAGAAGAAATACCACAACACTATGCACACATGTACAGAGAGATCCCAGATGATACTTTAGAGACTCATAAGTTTGGATCTGTCCACTTCTTGTTGTTTGGTCTGCCTACCATCAACTAGATCCTAAGGCACACATTGCTACCCAAGTCAGGTGATCACAAGATGATCAAAGGACATGCTATCAATTTGCTACATTTGTTTGATGTGCCTCAAAGTTCAAAGTCATGAGTCTGATTGTAGAGGCAATCAAAAGGGCAGCAGCTGATCAGAAGAGAAGCTGTGGGTATGCCCCACAAATTCAGGAGCTCATCAACTCCAAGATGGGCATATGCAAATATCTATTGGATAAGGAGCACCTGGCCATACGCCCTGAATTTGAAGACAACACTGTTGTGATGAATGAGGAAGACCCCACATCTGTGCAAGCACATGAGACGAGAGAGAATGCAAGGGCAGAGAAAGCTGCAAGAATGCCAACTGTTGAAGAGGCATCTCAAGTATTCTTGAAATCCAAGCAAGATCAGCTTGGATATCTGATCCAATCCACCTTGAGGATTGAGAAGGGCTTGGCCACCCTGACTCAAAACCAGGAGAGCTTGGAGATGATCGTTAAGCAAAAATTCTATGATCTTGATGTCAAAGTAACTGAGATTCAGTCAGCAGTTGAGCAGCTTCAGGAGGAAGTGGAGGAGAAGAAGGGCAAGTCAACTACAGATGCTTTTGCTAGAGTGCCCCGAAGTCGGAGGTCTGCTGCAGTGCCAGTCACAGATACTAGAGCTACAACATTAGCTCCAGCAGCTACAGCTCCAGTGCCACCTCCAGCAGCCACTCCACTAGCCCCAGCTACATCAACAGAACCTTTGTTCCTTGGAGTCATCTCTACACCACCTCCTGAAGATCAAGCCTGAGAGACGTTTAGCACTATGCATTTTTGAACTTTTTGGTAACTTGTTGTCAAAGAGGGAGAAAAATGTATAGATCATAGGCTTCGAGAGAGAGTGTTGCTTTTTATCTCTCTTGTTTTTGGTTTGGTTGAACTTCTCTATTGTGTGCTTGTGTGAGATACTTTATGTTCTTGTGAGATACTTATTTGATCATGTGTTTGATCATATGCTACCCTTAATGCTTGCTGGATGATATTATCTCTTATATCCTTATATGATCATTCACTTGCTTGGTGATAAGTGCATGCTTTTAATTTCTATCATTTTGAGTGCTCCACCAAGATGTATGTGACATGGAAGAGTAACCCATGATCCTAATCGATTGCGCATTTGCATTCAAAAGCAAATTTTAAATAATGCACAAATTTAGGGGGAACTCTTGCTTATCACATACTTCTCAAAGCGATGCTGTTTTCAATCTTATTATCATTTGTCGAAGCTTTGATCTATATGTTGTCATCAATTACCAAAAAGGGGAGATTGAAAGTGCAACTATTCCTGGGTGGTTTTGGTAATTCCTAATAACATATAGCTCATTGAGCTAATGCTATTTCAAGATAAATATTTTAGGAAAGCTCAATGATTGGCATGGCATGGATTAGAAAGTGGACCCCTCACAATGCTAAGGACAAAAGGATTGGCTCAAGCTCAAAGTACAAGACTCTACATTTATCATTTTAGTGATCCAAGATCACATTGAGTCCATAGGAAAAGCCAATACTATCAAGAGGGGGTGAGGTGTTGCTTAATGAGTTTCTTGCTCAAAATGCTTAGTGATATGCTCCAAAGCCTTCAACTACTTTCTCATATCCACATATGTCCCAAACCAAAAGTCAAGCTCGGTCCTACCAAAATTCTCTATCCGGCGCCACCGAGTTCTCTTGACATAGCCACTGCCAGAAACCCTAGTCTTTTCGGTCTCACCGATAGGGATCTCGCTCTCACCGAAATGGGATTGTAATCTCTCGGTTTCCCTTCGTAACGTTTCGGTCAAACCGAGATGAGCGGTCGGTCCCACCGAGATTGCAATGCAAACTCTCTGTTTCCCTTTCGTAACGTTTCGGTCCTACCGAAAGAGCGAATCGGTCCCACGAGATTGCCTGACCAACTCTCTGGTTAGTCTATTACCAAAATCGGTCTCACCGAGATTACGTTATGCCCTAACCCTAAATAAATCGGTCCCACCGAGTTGACGTGTCGGTCCCACCGAAAATCCTAACGTTCACATTTTGAACTAAATCGGTCCGACCGAATTTCATGATTCGGTCCCACCGAGTTTGGTAAATTGTGTGTAACGGTTAGATTTTGTGTGGAGGCTATATATACCCCTCCACCCACTCTTTATTCGTGGAGAGAGCCATCAGAACATGCCTACACTTCCAACATACATTTTCTGAGAGAGAACCACCTACACTTGTGTTGAGGTCAAGATATTCCATTCCAACCACATAAATCTTGATCTCTAGCCTTCCCCAAGTTGCTTTCCACTCAAATCTTCTTTCTACCAAATCCAAATCCTGTGAGAGAGAGTTGAGTGTTGGGGAGACTATCATTTGAAGCACTAGAGCAAGGAGTTCATCATCAACACACCATTTGTTACCTTTTGGAGAGTGGTGTCTCCTAGATTGGCTAGGTGTCACTTGGGAGCCTCCATCAAGATTGTGGAGTTAAACCAAGGAGTTTGTAAGGGCAAGGAGATCGCCTACTTCATGAAGATCTACCCGAGTGAGGCAAGTCCTTTGTGGGCGACGGCCATGGCGGGATAGACAAGGTTGCTTCGTCGTGGACCCTTCATGGGTGGAGCCCTCCGTGGACTCGCACAACCGTTACCCTTTGTGGGTTGAAGTCTCTATCAACGTGGATGTATGATAGCACCATCTATCGGAACCACACCAAAAATCTTCGTGTCTACATTGCGTTTGCTCCCTCAAACTCCTCCCTTTACCTTCATATGCAATTGTTTTAATTTCCGCTGCTATCCTCTTAGAATTGCATGTGTAGGTTGATTGCTTGACATGTGCAAAGTTGCTAAAATCTACCAAGAACTAAAATTGAGAAAATGCTAGATTTTTATTTGGTCAAGTAGTCTAATCACCCCCTCTAGACATACTTTCGATCCTACAGGGACGGTGCGGGGCGAGGTGAGGGAGAGGGGGCGGGGTCCGACGGTTATAAAGGGCGCGAGGGGGGGGGGCAGCTGCCTTGCGGAAGGGGGCACCGGGGCTGAGTCCGGCTCGAACTCGAGCTCCGGCAGCGGCGCGCAGGCGGGCCGGCCTGCTCGGCTGGGCCTTTGGCTCAGTCGGGCGGCAAGAAGATTTTTTAAAATAAAATTTTGCCCGAAGAAAAATCCTAATAAAAAATCTAAAAATACCAGAAACAATTTTCACCGCCTAAACCTATTATTTAGAACAAAGTGAACTTTTTTGGCCTAAAAATACAATTTTCAAAAATGCATAGTTTTTCTAAATTCAAATAAAATAGCAAATAAAGCCAAATAAAATTTTAATTTGATTTGGAATTTTCTTCTCCAATATTCCTTTCTTTTGAAGAAGTCATATTATCTTCTCTCTTTTTATTTGTAATATCGGAAATAATTTTAGAGGAAAATATAAAAATTAAATTGATCCCCTTTTCAAATTTGAGAAAATTCAAATATGAAAATTTATGAAATCCCCAACTCTCTCCTTAGGTCCTTGAGTTGCTTAAGATTTCTAGGATCCCAACCAAATATGCAAATAAAATATGATATGCATATGATGACCTATGTATAACATCCAAATTGAAAATTGGGATATTACACACCGACTCTTCACTGCTTCCACCACTCTGCTCGTCGGTGAGTTTGATCGTTACCACAATCTTCATAGTGTTCCTGGTGTGATCGTGTAGCATAAATTTTGTTGCGTACCATGTTTCCCTAGGTTTCCCATATATTTTTAATGTTGAATTGAGTTTCACTAAGGCAGAAATTAAGCATTGTGTCAAATTATTCTTCGGGGTTAAGGTGGTACTTCCTCCATTCCCTTTATTAGCCCCTTGTATTTTGTGTTAAATTTTGAGCATAGATTTAAATACTAAAATGTAATTTATATTCCATGGAAATTATATCATTAGATTAGTATTCGAAAGAAATTTGCAATGATCCTATTTTGTGGTATACGATTATATTTTGCTAGTTAAATCCAAGGTTAAAATTTGACCCAAAATACCAAGGGACCAAATAATTTCAGAGAAAGGAGGTAGCTGTGAATTACAAAGAGAAGTGTTTTTTAAATCATTGTAATACATATAACGTTTGTAATACATATACTAAGGGACCAAATAAATTCGCAAGAGAAGTAGCTTTTTTGAACATCAGTATAGACACAAGCGCTCATATACACACGCATACACTCATCCCTATGAACGCACACATGCACACGCTTCCCTATGAGCACCTCCGAAAGACTGAGTCGGCATATTATCTTGAGATTTACGAAGTCACCGTATGCACCTCATCGTTGACGGAAACGTCTCCTCCCACTGAATGCGTATCGTCAGAAATCCCGAAATAAATGCGAGCACCAGGATTTGAAACCTTGGTGGGCTGAAAATACCACAGTCTCTCTAACCATTCAACTACAGATTGATTCGCAAGAAGTAGCTGTGAAGCTGCTTCTATAAAAGGTTTGAACATATGTGCTCCGAGACCGAGGCCCAACAAAAAATCGATCTCACAGTGGGCAGCCTCTAATGTAGGAGGAAGAAGATTTTGGCACCTCTAATAAGAATTTGGATGTTTTTTTCTATAAGTGTGCATTCTAAGGACTTGTGATACTTAATATATAGCCTCACCTTTTTTTCCGCAAAAGAAGAAAAAAAATCTCATGGCTCAATTTTTTTCTCAACTCCTGAAAACCTCTAAAAAACTTTATTTGCAAGCAGACGTTTTGCAAGTGTTTTTACGGTTAAATTGACATCTTCCCCACACAACTAGAGTAATCAAGGAGTATCATTAAGTGCAAGCTTTTCCATTGGACGGTGAAACCACTCCAGGGCCCAGAGCCACACGGTACAACCAAAAACATTTGCGTACCAAACACCTCTGCTGTCTTCACCGTGCTGGCTGGCCATTTTTGACACGCAAGTGCGTTACCGACACCAGCAGCCTCCCCGCATATAAAAAAAACTCCCAGATCAAAATCTCCCCCAACCGCAGACCACCATGGCAGTCTCCAAGCTCGCCGCCGTGTCTCTACTGCTGCTTTCAGCAGCCACGCTCGCAGCCGTGCTGCTCCTCCGTTCGTCCGGCGCAGACGACGGCGGCGCCCCGTGGGGCGCGGGCAGCGGCGGCATCCTGACCACCGCCCTGCCGTTCAGCCCCGCGGACGTCCTGCCCCTCCTGCCGCGGCGCGTCGCGATGGCCGCCCTCCGCGCGCTCCGCGGCGCGTCGGACATCTTCCCGGTGTTCGTGGGCGCGGCGACGGCCGGGCCGGCGCAGGCGGGCACCGCGCCGGTGGGCTGGAAGGGCGCCTGCTTCTACGAGAACGAGGCCTGGCTGGTCTTCCACAACGACTCCGGCTCCAAGTACGGCGGCGGCACGGTCCACCTCAAGGTACGGCACGGTGCTTCCCCCAAAGTCCGCCGCAGAGCGCGGTCACCACGAACTGCCGAGAGCTTACTTCGGGATATGCGTTTCCTCATTTTTTTTAACTTCCAGATAGGTTTTCTTGTTTCATTTCTGATTCTGATGAATCAAGATCGGGAGACGGGATTTTACTTCTTTTATTTATCCTCCCATGTGATTGCGGATAGAAATGAAAATGCGTCGTGGCTGCGAGAGTGACACGCGCGCCACTTAACTGCATCCTCAACTGCCGTGTCCAACTCAGCGAGTTCATGACGATGACACGTCGCAATTTTGTACTACCACTCCACTTTTTTTGTGCAAACAAGACAGTACTAGCAGTGTATATCCTTGGAATATGCCAGAAATACGCGCTAACCATTTTTGATCCGCCTCGTGAACGATTCTCGCTGGCTTGGTATCTACGAAACTCTGAACCAATTGGAAAATGGAGCAAAACAGCATCGCAAGCCTCGAACCGTCGTTGTTGTTTGTTACCTCGAGCAAGGCGCACGCAACGCAGCACGGCGGTCAACTCGATACGGAAGCAACAAGCGAGCGAGGAGCCGCCACCAACAAGCAAACCTTGCAAACCTCACAAATTTTCCTCCTCCCTTTGTTTCAAGCCTCAATCCCCCCCGCATCTGAATTCCTTGGCGCTGCAGCGGGCCTAACCCTAGGCCCCAGCCATGGGAGCCTCGAGGCTCAAGCTCCTCCTCCTCCCCCTCCTCGCCACCGCCCTGCTGTTCGCCGCCTCGCGCGGCCCGCTCCCGCAGCTGCTGCTCAAGGGGCCGCTCTTCCTCCCCGGCGACCTCCTCCCGCTCCTGCCGTGGCCGGCGGCCCGGCCGCTCCTCCTCGCGCTGGGAAGCCCCGCCGACCTCCTGCCGGCCTTCGTCGGCGCCGCGCGCGTGCCGGGGGGCGACGGCGCGCGCGCCGCGGAGTGGAAGGGGGCCTGCTTCTACGAGAACCGGGCGTGGATGGAGTTCCGCGACGCCAACGGGACCGACGGGGGCCTCGGGGGCGGCACCGTCCATCTCGAGGTGAACGCCGGTGCGAGACCCGCCTCGCGCTGCTTATTATTATACTCGCTTTTGGGTTCGGTCGGGTGGATGGTAGAACTACTTTCTCTCCTAGTGAGGTAATGGGGAACTCGTCAGTTGGTTTGATTTGTTATCCGTGACTGCAGGAACGATCTTGACACGATTTTGGTATTTCCAGTATCGCCATATCGAACACAGGGATTCGTAGTTTTGAGCAGTGGCCTGTAGGTTTGGTAAATGGGTTGATTTCATTACAGCTCAATTATGGTAGTTGTTGCTTTTTTTAGTACACTTCTTAGTTGTGTCCCCTTGCGTGATCAAAACTTGGTTCCTGTTAGTTTATAATTGTGGGGAACATAACTAGTCCTTTTACGGATTGGGCTAAAAAAATAATTATAATCACCGCAAAGTACATGCACTGTTCTATCATGTTTCATGGCTGTTAGCATGATGTCATCATTCAGATTGGAAAGCTATAATTGCACTATACGGAATTGCAATTCTTAGCGATGAGAACTCGAAGCAGTCATAAATGGAGATTTTTAATCAGTAAGGTCCACATGGATGCTTAAGGTTGATATTTTCTTTTTTCAAATAGATTCTTAATTTACATGCTGACAGCAACTGGGGTCCACTAGAAGAGTTGTTCAAACTTTTTATCCTGATTAACTGGCTCTCCCTTAACGACTGTTCCAAAGGCTGATCCCAACGACACAGAGCATACTATTTTCCAATCCTTACAACACAGAGAGCAAACTATTTTGCTACTTACTATTGAAAGGCAGTATGATGTTCCAACCTATTGCTTGATTGTTAAATACTATCCATAGTACAATGCATACAAGAGCAAGATATCATGTGTTCCCATCAATTTTATGCCGTAAGGATGGATGGGGGAAATCCGACTTGCATCTTGAGACTTATATTGGGTATTCATGTAATCCATGTGTGTTCTGACTTTCAGCAGCCAGAATTATCTTCCATATGATGTTTGTTGTCTTGTTTTTATTAGATTAAAGGCAGTATTCATTTGTTTATAAAGGTCGTGGGTTGCACAATTGAAGCCTATTGCTCAACTTTTTTACGATTTTAGATTAGAAAGCTAAATACTACCCTGAGTACAAGTTAAAATAGTACTTTTCTTTTCCCTCCTTTATACAAACATCTTCCTTGTCTTGCTACCCATTTTGAAACTAACCTTTCCTCTCTGTAGACAACGAAAGCACATAGCTGGACTTGCATGGATCTGTATGTGTTTGCAACTCCATACCGTGTTACATGGGATTACTACTTTCTAGGCCGTGAGCATACCCTTGAAATCAAAGAATGGGAAAGCAAGGCGGAATATGACTATGTAAGTACTTTGTAGTAACCGATGCTTCTTCTGTTTACAACTGATATTTAACATTGTTGATACAATTGCGCTGTTTTGTTATCTTAAAATAGGTGAAACATAATGGAGTGTCCATCTTCCTCATGCCGTCAGGAACAATCGGGACACTCAGAGCACTCTGGGATGTTTTCCCTCTTTTCACAAATACTGGATGGGGCGAGAATGCAAACCTTGCATTTCTCAAAAAGCATATGGGTGCGACCTTTGAGGAACGGCCAAAACCATGGGTTTCAGAATTAAATCCGGATGACATCCAATCTGGAGATTTTTTGGTTTTATCAAAAATCCGTGGACGCTGGGGTGGTTTTGAAACCCTTGAGAAGTGGGTTACCGGAGCTTATGCAGGCCATACTGCAGTTTGCCTGAGGGACTCTGAAGGAAATCTGTGGGTTGGAGAATCTGGTCATGAAAATGAGGAGGTACCTGTACAGGATCATTACTGTATCAGAACTGAAAAATAGTAAAGATCCAACATTTTAACTATTACCCTATGTGATAGCCATGATAAAATGACACTTGTAGATACTAGCTGTTTGTTATTTCGATTAACTAGTTACAGCAGTCTTACTGAGTAAGATCCCATAGTTTGATCTAAATGAGTTAATTCCTTTCCTTTTTGCCTAGAAGGATGAGAAGTGAAGAACTGCTATATGCTTGCAAATTATCAGTTATTTTATTGAATAATTTGACAATATAGATAGTGAATTTGCACTGCATGGTATATCTGTATTAGTTATTTCAGCCATATTAAGAGGGGCACACTTTAAAAGCATTCTGTAGAATGTGCATATTTCACCACAAAATAATGTTCTCGTTGCTGTTACTGGCTATAGGTATGGTTATATCTGCAAACTGTCTTCAATCTTTGTTTTTTACCTGTAATGTTTCCAACGTTTGTATGGAAGACAAATAAAGGAAATGTTACTACCAAGTGCTGATCATATTTAGATGTTGTTCTGCTTAAATTACAAATTATTACTGCAGGGTATTTCTTGCCACATGCGTTATATCAGTTTCAGTCTTGCAAATTAAGCTAACAAACAGAGTTGTGCAGGGAGAAGATATTATTGCTGTCTTGCCATGGGAAGAATGGTGGGAGTTTGAAACAACAAAGGATGATTCGAATCCTCAGATTGCATTGCTTCCATTACGTCAAGATTTACGAGCAAAATTTAATGAGACAGCAGCTTGGATTTATGCGAAAAAAATGAATGGGAAGCCTTATGGGTATCATAATATGATTTTCAGTTGGATCGATACTATAAGTAACAACTATCCACCACCATTGGATGCTCACGTGGTATGATTTATGTATACGTTTTCCAAGAGCATTTTGCTAATGTTTATTTTATTAGTTCATATGTATATCATCGGCTTATGTTTTCAGAGGCTCGTAGCTTAGATGGTGCATGCGGTTTATGACACAGATTAGAACATTAATATTTAACCTTATAGCACAATTCTTAGACAAAATGTTCTCATATTTATAAATTGTAGTATCAGATATCATCGCAGTTTAAGCATTACCAATGAGATTGGACTATGCACTTCCGCAGGATTTATTTCCTGATGTAGTAACCTAAATCTAATGATTGACTTAGGTTGCATCTGTTATGACTGTGTGGAACAAGCTTCAACCAGACTACGCGGCTAGCATGTGGACAGAAGCCCTTAACAAGCGGCTGGGAACTAAGGTTTGTTTTAATTTGTCATTGACTTCCAATAGCTGTGCTCTGTTTTTGTTACAGTTCGTTCTTGGTTTGGTTACTTGATGCCTGTTCTTCAGCACCCGATGATTTTTTTAATTGTCTAGGTAGTACCTGGTCCCAGTTTTGGTAGTTTAATTCATCTAGCTGATTCATTAGTTTGTGACAATAAGCTCTTGTGTGACCACAATCCTGCTGGAATGGACAATGTAAATGTAGTAACCTTTGATACCGTGGCATTTACTCTGGACCTATAAACCTGAACACTATCATCTATTTTGGGCATCTCCAATACTGATGATGTCATCATCGATATAATTTGCCATGTTGGCTATGTGATGATGTGACAGAATAAAAGAGTAGAGAGAGTAACTTGCATATACCATGAACCAACAACCCATGCACAAAGTCCGAGGTGAAACTAGAGAGCAAACTTGGTTTATTCTCCTACAGCCTACTGGAAAACCTAACATACACTCTATTGGAGTACCTTTTTTTAAAACAGGCTTGGCAGCCCCGTGTCATATAAAAAGTGAAGTATCAAAATTGAATGACGTACAAATTTCTGAAATGCTCTTAAATGCAGGTTGGGCTCTGAAATGGAACCCTGTTGAAAATTGAATGCTGATTGATTTACATTCTCAGATACTTGTACTAGTTTCATTTTATCAACCACACGTTGTAACCTACTGTGTGAACAAAGGGGTATATAAAAGGATCTGTGTGCTAAATGGTTTTCTCTAGGATTATATATTCCGTGGTACCATACTGAGGGCTGTTCAAGAAATATTATATACCGAGGACCTATACTTGAGATACTGGAGCTTAAAACTGATTTTGTTGACTATACAATTTGACCTTGAAGGTGCTTAACTTGTTTTGACACAATATTAGTTTCACATTTAGATCCGTACCTTGTTTACGCGCACAAAAAAATCATTGTTCTTTACAGTTCTCTCATGCTAAATGGCAATCTTCTTTTTAAGTAGCCTTTGTAACGGTGCCACTTATTTCAGGGTCTTGATCTACCTGAAATCATAGTGGAATCAGAGAAACGTGGGATGACATTTGACAAATTGCTAACAATTCCTGAGAAAGATAATTGGGTCTATACTGATGGCCAATCAGCATCTTGTGTGGCCTATGTCCTCATGATGTACAAGGAGGCTGGACTCTTTGAACCAATTTCCAGCTCTATAGAAGTCACGGAGTTCACGGTGAGTGATCCTGAAATCTTATCTTAAGTTTGAGCCTTTATGAGCTTATAGGTGGTGGTATTAGGTAAACCGGTCCAGTAAAAAAGAGGGTGGGTTATCTCAGTAACTGATTGAGTGAAACGCTGGCCTATCAGCATTGCCTATTCTGGCAAATACCTAATGATTTGGATGACTTTATAATCTTTCACTTATAAACATATGACCTGTGAATTCCATATTGCCATGCAGATAAAAGATGCTTACATCCTGAACTTCTTTGAAGCCAACATGACACGGCTTCCGTCGTGGTGCAACAAAGACGACACTGTGAAGCTCCCGTTTTGCCAAATCAAGGGCAGATATCGAATGGAACTGCCAGGATACAACACCATGGAACCGTACGCTCACATGAATGAAAGGTGTGCATCGCTGCCTCCGGACTACGTGAGGGATGAGAACTGCTGAGTACTCATATTTAACTGTGCGCCCATGCAATTTGTTTGTACTCCCTTTTAGTCAGTACTTCAGCTGTACATATCACGGTAGGTCTGGAATATTTTCCATGATGCACACCGGCCTGCCGCGAGGTACGATCAACTTCCTCGAATAGGGAAGGCCACGGTGGCACAATTGTATAGTAAAAAGCTCTGCATCTGGCTCGCAGCTGCTGTCATGTTCTGAAAACATTCATAGTGTTTTTTGTCAGAAAATAGATACACGTTTGACAAAGATGTATGTGCACCGTTGTATTCAGCTGATTAGAAATGGTTGAAAACCTATGTACACCATGTAGAAGTGCTATTTGGTTTGGCTCGTATTGTTCAATTGCCATCCTATGAGTGGTGTAAAAGCTCCAAGTTGAATTGTTGGTTGCTGTTTTGTCATAATTGATACATCAATGTACAATATGATTATATTGGGTCATGCTGGATTCGAGTCATCTGACATATGCTCTCTGCGGCAGCAAATCTAGCGAGCTGAACTGGCGAGTTCTTAGTTGACCCACTTCACTCCGCATTTCAACCCTGGCATGTGACCTGACTTGTGATGGTTGAATCAGGCGGGTAAGCATCATAAAATGATCTTATGATTACAATGTACCAATTGAGTTGGCCGTCCGATTGACCTGCGATGCCACCCTACATGTCATCGTCAGGTACCCCGTCGCCCACCGCCGGCACGCATGGTGCATCAGCATCGTCCGTGAGGGTGAGCTGCAAGGTGGAGAACGCCGCCAGGAGGGAGCGGCGCACCCGCTAGCACGAGCTGGAATCGGAGGCGAAGGAAGTTTTGTCTAAGGAGTTTATGGACATCAACGTGGATGTGTCCCCTCCGTTGTGCCCCGTTGCCCCGCCCGCGTCCGCCCTGCTGCCATCAAGGAAGCCGCCATCCACCCCGCCCGTGACTGACAATGACCCAACGTTCGAGTGGGCGATTTTGGATGGCTGGACGCAACCGGAGGCGCTGTGTGACACTCACTGCAACTCGAACGGGTGCGGACAAGCACGGGCAGCGCCGGTGCCCGGTCTGCCCAGGCCCCGCTCGACGAAATGTCGTAGTAGGACGAGATACATTTTTTGCTCCATTTTGTATCGCTTCTTTCGTTATTCGCCATGCCATTGGATCAATTGGTTGCATATGCCATTGAATCAATTTGTTGCATATGTCGTTAGTATTTGGAATCATGATCATTTTATGAAAGTTTCATGTTGGACATGATCAATGAGGGTCAAGAGCCTACAAAGCCTATGGAATATGACTTGGGGGATACCAATTGTCCTACATATGATTTTGGAGGAACATCACATACTACCAAGGAAAAAGGTCAAAGATACCCAAGGCAAGAGGTCCGACACTCACAACCTTTGAGGATTTTTTGTTGGTTGAATCTTGGTGGGCCACAAGCATGATCCTATATCTGGTATGGAGTAAAAGGGCAACAAGTATTGAGAAAAGACCCACAAGCACTATCATGAACACGAGAAATATGTGGAGCCAAAGCCTATCTATACCACCCGCAATATGGCCTCTCTCCAACATAGATGGTCAATCATCCAAGACAACGTGAACAAGTTTGTCTGCCACGATGCTTTCGTGCTTGGTCGGAATCAAAGTGGGATCGGAATCGCAAGTCAGGTAAGTTGAATTGCTCGTTTTGCCATCATTTGCATTGCTAGTTTTGTTTGTCGCATTCTCATGATTACTTATTATTTGATAGATGGTGTTGGCGGCCACTTTGTACCAACAACCTGAGAAGAAGCCATTCGATCCTACCTATTGTTGGATGAAATTGAAGGGCAAACCAAAGTGGCAAAATCTTGTGGATGACCTCAAGAACGACAAGAGGTTGAAGAAAAATGATGGCCAAGCTCCCAACAATTCATTGGATTGGATGACAAAGAGGAAGAAGTTGTAGGGGAGAATGGACGAGCCACCGTGCCAACGAAGAACCGGCAAGTGATGGGAAACACGTGGGAGAAGGGGAGGGCCTCCATGAAGCCGTGGCGAGTAAAATGTCTGCGACGCAGACGAGCATTTTTTTCCACAAAGGAGGAGAAGAAAGAGGAGAGGCACGAGCTCATGTCGGATGCGCAAAAAGAGAGGATGGATTGGGACCGAGAGAGAGAGAGAGAGAGAGAGAGAGAGTGAACAACAAGTAACAAATTGAAAGGAGAAAATAGATTCGGAGAAGCAAAAGAGGTGTGCCAAATAGGAAAACGAGAAGGCCTAGACTTTTGGAATAATAGAGCTTAAGAACGCAACATCTCGAGACACGGAGGATTCGAGAATAATGTTGACGGACGCAAGCCTGCTAGACATGGAAGGTATAAAGTCGCTTGAGTGGAAGGAGTTCAACTTGCGCATGGAGTATGAGGGGGCGAGAGGAGCGGATGCGAGATGGATGGCGGCCGGCAAGTGATTCACCATGTTGGCCGGCCTTGGCCCGACGTTGAATTTCATTTTTTTTCATCTGAATTGTTGAATCGTGATTTATTTATTTTGCTGCATTTTGTGGAAATTGTGTTGAATTTGTGGTATATGATCGACGTGCATGGATTTGAGGGTTTTGGTACGAGGAGTGTGGCCGTCTGACATGACTTTTGAGGGGCCGTCTGACACTATTTTAGTCGCGACGCATCCGCTGACATTTATAGGGCCGAATTTGTCAAGTCCAGCTATAGATGCTCTAACTTCACTATGGAATATGTACACCCGGCGTTTTTTTCATGGTAATACGTGTCTCATTTATATCATAAGGATCATAGTACAAGCCACGTACAAACCGACCTGGCAAAACTGAAAAGACAGCAAAACGCTAGCCTTTGCACAAATGAACAACAACCAAGAAGTAAAATTACAGTCAAGACCGAAAAAATCTTTAAACTTGACACCAACGCCCGTCACAGACCTCTGGGACCACCATAGCAGCCACCAAAGGAAACAATGACAGATCACCTTACACCCGAGCTCGAAGCGGCTCCATCGCTAATATGCAGCTTTGCGGACCTTCAAGGTGGTTCACCAAAAGTGAAACCATTACCGTTGAACGAATCAGAGTGGGGCAACACCCCGGACACGTTATCGAACTCCAGATCTGGCACCCCACACGACTAAGACGTCGAAGGAGAAAATCATACCTGCCATCCACGAACCACGACCCAGCACACGATCCACCATCTTTTAGATGCCGCCGATGCAGACCACAATCTGCATCCGCTCCTGGACTACCTCTCAAGCTTCGCGCCAGCGCTGGAGCAAACGCCGTCGCAACGGCGAAACCCGAGGACATAGGTCCATCATGAGGATGTCATCGCCGCCACGCCATCCTTACTTGAACAGACTGATTTTTAAATTCATCCCCAATCACAGGACCGATCACCTCTTCGAAATAGGATCCGAAAAAACTTTCTTCAGCGCCGCCCTCACCGTCGTCAAAGCAAAAACCATAAATAACCTAAAAACCTAAACTATGAGAGCCTAAAAAACGATCCACACGCGTGAATCCGGCGACCCTCCCTCACCACCGACGACCGAAGTCGTCAGCGGAGGGGGGTCGGCCACCGCCGGCGGCGGAAGTGAGTCTGCTGGCGGCAGAAGCTAGATCGCCTTTTCTTTATTCAGAAGAAAGAAAAGCGAACCGTGCACACCCGACGTTTGTGAAAGCGTGGAACACGCGAATACGTATGGTCCTTCTAGCGTGGAACACGTGAATACGTATGGCCCTTGTCTCACACCGTTGGTCACGTCATTGCATGCGACTTACATTTGACAGTGGCGCACCCTCGCGATGATTTGGTGCCGTGTTAGCGTGTTTTAGGAAGTGTTTGGTTCAGGGACTTTATAGTCCTAGAGACTAGAATTTTTTTTTAAAAAGTCCTTAGAACTAAATGAAAGGGACTTTTTTTACAGGGATTAGAAAAAGACTCTATTAGAAAGTCTTTTTTGATTAGTCTTTAGGACTAGAAAAAGTCCTAGGACTTCTGAACCAAACACCCTCTTAATCCACATACAGTACGAATTACGAAAGATCTTCGGCTTTAAATGCCCAAGAGTCAGCTCCGCACAGTGCTTTTCCTATGCAAAACTGTGAAACATTGAGTTGTCACGCTCCGACGCCAAACTACATGATCCTCTTTGTGTTGCATCGTATGTCAACGAACCGGGGGAGTTTTCTTCCTGCGAATCATTTTTTTTCTTCCTGGGCGGGCGTTGATACGAAGTGCGATTTCCGTTCATGTGGCAAAGACCTTAGTGAATACGTACTTTGCTATAGTTACAGACAAGTTTTACGGATTGCAATCTACAGGGTTACGTGGAGCAAGTCTATTGGGATTTGGGAATTAACCGGGCCACACCATTAGACTACCCACAGTGGGAGTAACATTACTAATAACATCATACTTTTCAAGATAATTAGGTTGGTCATAGTGAGAGTAACTTAACAAGTAACATAGCGCATTTCAAGACATATTTGCTTATGTGGCATAGAGTTAATGAGGAGAGAGATGTTTGAAGTAACATAATATGTTACTGTAACATAACGCAATCCAAAGCAAAATGAGTCTATAATGTAATACATGCTATTATCTATGATACTACTTGTATATTACTTTGCACTATGACGGTAGTAACAAAGACTAGTGTCATATGCATGACACTAGTCTAAGTTACTCCTCACTATGACCAGCCTTAAATTCAACGGGGGGAGGAGACATCACAGGTGGGGACAGAGTCGTCCCGATGGTTTCTTGTGGTGAAACCAATCCGTCAAAGTTTAAGAGGATGCTAGGATCCAAAGAACTTATTTTAGTCTGACTAAAAATAGTATTTTTAAGAGGTTAAAGTTCCAAGCACCTCTGACTAAAAATGAGCTAAAACTAGTCTCGAGACTAAAATGTTTTAGTCAGGGGTACCCCTACTAAAATGTGGATTAGTCCTCTCTCCTCATTTAACTCCTCTTCTTTAACACATGCGAGTTCTGGATTGGAGGGTTTGGAGGATAATAAATGCTTATTAATTTGGTTTTAGTCTCTTTAGTATTTGGATCCAAGCATGGGTGAGGCTAGCAAGTTTTAGTCCCACTACTTTTAGTCATGATATTAAAACGTATCAAGCACCCTCTAAGTCTTACACTTAGAATCGGTACTTGCATTTTTTTGGATTTGTTTTAGGTTTTTGATGATGTGATTTTGTGGGAGAAGATGTTTTTATCGACTACGAGGAGTCTGTGATGACTTCGTCAATCTCAAGATATTGTGCTGACTCGATATCTTGGAGATGCTCATAGGAAATGGGTGTGAGTGTGTGTTCATAAGATTGGAGTGAGTATATGTGAGAGTATGTGATTGTACCGTGTTAAAAAAAATATAAGAGCCATTCATGGGTAAATAGAATAGACCCACATGCTAACTCTTTTTTTTTGCATGGTAGTGTGTCTTATTCATATCATAAAGATAAAGTACAAGTCACATAAAAATTGACATGACAAAATTAAAAAGACAGCAGAACGTCGCTGAGCTTGACACCAACGCCCGTCACCTGCCTCCAACACCACCACATCAGCCACCAAAGAAAAAAAAGTGACGGATCACCTTCTCACCTGAGTCCGACGCGGCTCCATTGCTGATATGCAGCTTTGTGAACCTCCAAGGTGGCTCGCATAAGGCGAAATCATTACCGTTGAACGAGTCAGGCCGAGGCAACACCTTGGACACGTCATCAAACGCCAAATCTGGCACCCCCACATGACTAAGACATCGAAGGAGTAAACCATACCCGCCATCCACGAACCATGAGCCCAGCAATACATGTTTCGTCTTTCAAATGTTGTTGATGCAGACCATAATTTGCATCCGCTCCTTGACTATCTCCCAAGCTCCGTGTCGACGTTGGAGCAGACACCGCCGCAACGACGGAGCCCGAGGACACACGTCCACCACAAGGATGCCGCTGCCGCCACGACATCCCCGCTTGAACAGACTGGTTCCCAGATCCTTCACCGACCATAGATACAATCGCCTCGCCCAAAAAGAACCCGAAATTTCTTTATTCAGATCACCGTCGCCGCCGCCGAAGCCAACAATCCAAAACCCTAAGCTTCTTGGACCCTAAAACCTAAAGCTAAAACGATCCACACGGGCGGGATCCTGTGACCTCCCGCACCACCGACAATCAAAAGATCGCCGGTGAAGGAGAATCGCCGGAATACGGCGCGGGAAGGAGCGGGAGCTATTGTTTTTTCAGGAACGCCGAAGAAGCGGAGAACATCAGAGACATTGGAGGGGCAGCTGTCTCAAATGCATGGCGGAGTACATGATCAGGACATGATGGAGGTGTCCAACCCATTGGAGGCAGTCGGCCCAGGGGCCGCCGACGAACTGACGGGGCCCGAGGCGCCCCGTCAGGAGCAATGAATATCCTTAGTTGGAACTGCCGGGGGGTGGGAACCCTCGGACAGTTCGTGACCTTGTGAGTCTTGTACAGACTCATTCCCCTAGCATTGTTTTTCTTTGTGAAACTAGACAGTCAAAAAATAAAATGAAGAGGGTTCGCTCTCGTTTAGGCTTAAGTGGTTTTGAGGCTCTAGATAGTGATGGCCTTAGTGGTGGCCTGGCTTTGTATTGGCATGAGTCTTTGAGTCTTGATGTAAAAACTATTAATAAAAGATATATTGATGCGTACGTGACGACGACGCCGGGAGAGCCACCTTGGCGGCTCACCTGCGTCTACGGTGAGCCACGAACGGAGGACCGGCATCGCATGTGGTCCACCCTGTGTGATCTTCACCGCCAATCCGACTTGCCTTGGGTGGTGGTTGGCGACTTCAATGAGGCTATGTGGAGCTTCGAACACTTCTCTGAATCACCACGGTCGGCAGGTCAGATGATTGATTTTCGTGATGTTCTGGAAGTTTGTGGGTTGGGTGACCTTGGTTTTGCAGGGCTGCCTTACACATATGATAATAAACGAGCTGGATGTGCTAACGTCAAGGTCCGCCTTGATCGGGCGGTTGCAACCAATGCCTGGCGGGACTTGTTTGAATATGCTAAGGTGGACCACCTGGTGCCACCTAGCTCGGACCATCTTTCTATCCTGATTCGGTGCTCGCGAGAGGAACCGATGCAAGCTGCTGGCAGGAGGTCTCGGCAATATGAAGTCATGTGGGAAAGGGAGGCATCACTCTCGGAGGTAATTATGAAAACCTGGACAGATTTGGGTTCTATGCTCAATCTTGGTGACATATCCTCTGGCTTGGGTAATTTGATGAAGAAGCTGCAGGTTTGGAGCCGGAAAAAATTCGGTAATGTCATAAAAGAGATTAACAAGTCTCGTTCACGGCTCGAGGAGCTTCTGTCCATGAATGCAGATAGAAGGGAAATACGGGAAGCGACGGATAGCCTCAACGAGCTCCTGTACCGCGAAGAGATGATGTGGATGCAACGGTCGCGGGTGGCGTGGCTAAAGGAAGGGGACCGTAATACCAAATTTTTCCACAGGAAGGCCAAATGGCGTGCTAGAAAGAATCGCATAAAAAAGCTAATTGATGATTCAGGAATCGCCCATTGTGATCATGGAACTATGGCGGCGATGATCTCAGATTACTTCTCTACGCTGTTTACTGCGGATGAAACCATTTGTCCGGATCCGATTATTGATTTAATTAACACTCGTGTTACTGGCCGCATGAGTGGTGGGCTGTGCGCAGATTTCACCGACAAGGAGATTGCTGATGCCTTGTTCCAGATTGGCCCCCTGAAAGCACCGTGACCGGATGGATTTCCCGCTCGGTTCTTTCAAAGAAACTGGGAGGTGATGAGGGAGCAAGTCATTGCTGGCTGAAGGAGTTTTTTCGGACGGGCACTATGCCGGATGGAGTGAATGACACGGCCATAGTACTCATTCCCAAGGTGGACAACCCTGAACGAGTGTCTGAGTTCAGGCCCATTAGCCTGTGTAATGTCATCTACAAAATGGTGGCTAAATGTCTGGTAAATCGCCTCCGACCTATTCTTGATGAGATTATTTCGCCGGAGCAGAGTGCCTTTGTCCCTGGACGCCTCATAACAGACAACGCTTTAATTGCTTTTGAGTGCTTTCACTATATACAGCAAGAGAAGGATCCTGAAAAAAGCTTTTGCGCTTATAAACTGGATTTATCCAAGGCTTATGACAGGGTTGACTGGATCTTCTTGGAGCGAATGATGCAAAAGATGGGTTTCGCTCACCGATGGGTGAACTGGATTATGTCATGTGTCACCTCGGTGAGATACACTGTAAAATTCAATGGTACCCTCTTGGATTCGTTTGCACCGCCCCGTGGGCTACGGCAAGGTGATCCTCTATCCCCGTTCCTATTTTTATTGGTGGCTGATGGGCTATCTGCTTTGTTGAAGAAAGGGGAAGAAAATGGAGATTTTACCCCGCTAAAGGTGTGCCGCAGAGCTCCTGGTGTGTCCCATCTGCTCTTTGCAGATGACACGCTACTCTTTTTCAAAGCTGGAGAGGAGCAAGCAAGAAATGTGAAGCAAGTCCTGCATGCTTATGAGAGAGCCACCGGACAGAGCATTAATCCGTCCAAATGCAGTGCCTTATTTGGTGATGTGTGTACAAGTGAAGAGCAGTAGAAAGTACGTGCAGTTCTTAATATTGTGACAGATTTGTTTGAGGATAAATACTTGGGGCTACCCACACCGGAGGGTCGCATGTCTCGTGGGAAATTTCAAAACCTGCAATCTAGATTATTGAAGAGAATCATAGCATGGGGAGACACGTTATCCTTGGCTGGAAAGGAGACGATGATCAAAGCTATTGCGCAGGCTATACCGACGTATGTTATGGGGGTGTTTAAGCTTCCTATGTCTGTATGTGATGACCTTAACCGCATGGTCCGGAACTTCTGGTGGGGAGCATCGGAAGGGAAGAGGAAGACACATTGGCTGGCTTGGCCAAAGATCCTGGCGCACAAAACACAGGGCGGGCTGGGTTTCCGAGATTTTGGCGCCTTCAACCAGGCCCTCCTTGCCCGGCAGGCGTGGCGCTTACTAATAAATCCTCACAATTTATGTGCGCAGGTGCTCAAGGCGAGGTACTACCCTGAAGGCCGCCTAGAGGATATAGTCTTCTCAGGCAACGCCTCCCCTACGTGGCAGGCCATTCAGTATGGCCTTGAGCTCCTCAAGAAGGGCATCGTCTGGCGTGTAGGGGATGGCCGTAACATCCGGATTTGGCGAGATAAATGGATCCCCCGCGAACCTTCACGCCAACTTATCACCCAACAGGGTACATGCCGACTACGACGAGTGGCCGAGCTCCTGCACGAGGATAGGTCATGGCGCCTTGACCTGCTCCATCGCTACTTCCACCCGGCGGACGTGGAGATGATCTCCAGCATTCGTACTTCGACACGCGTCACCGACGACATCATTGTATGGGCCCCAGAGAAGAACGGTATCTTCACCGTTCAATCCGCTTATCGGTTCGCCATGGACGAGCGCGAGCGTCCACTGGCCACCGCCACGAGCAGGGCACCGGATGGTCATCGCGCCATCTGGAAGATCATATGGGGGTGCCCTGCTCCCCCAAAGGTACGCGTGTTTGCTTGGAGGATTGTTACGAACTCGCTTGCTACTTGGGCAAATAAGCTCTCTCGCCATCTTGAGGTTTCTGACCTATGCCCCTTATGTGGACTGGAACGGGAGGATATGTTCCATGCTTTCTGCAGGTGCCCGTTGGCAAAGGAGCTGTGGCACGCTATGGCCACGGATTGGTGTATCCCCAAGGTGGAGGACATCCTGAACACAGGACCGGAATGGCTATTTACCCTGCTGGGCCCCCCTTGACGAGGCTACGAGGATGATCGTCCTTATGATCATGTGGAGAACCTGGCATGTCCGGAATGAGATCACGCATGACAAGAAGCCGCCACCTTCTGAAGCCTCACGACGATTCTTGCATGGGTACATTACTTCACTGCTCTGTATCCAACAATTCCCAAATGCGGATGTGGTCAAGGGGAAGATGACGGTCTCCTTGCCGCCGTTTGTCACTCGGCATCCCAAGGAGGCTAAGGAGGAGCGATCATGGACCGCGCCAGCGTCGGGACGCGCTAAGCTGAATACCGATGGCAGTTTCATTGCGGCGACGGGAGCGGCAGGAGGAGGGATGATTTTGCGCGATGATCGAGGAGAAATCATCTATACTGCATGTAGAGAGCTGCGCACATGCGATAATGCGCTGGGAGCGGAGCTTGCGGCTTGCAAGAAGGGCCTGGAGCTGGCCCTAAACAGGACCGGGTTGCCTATCACGGTCGAGCTTGATTGCGCGGAGGCTGTGGCGATGATCACAGCAAATGTGGAGGATCGTTCGGCGCACCGCACCCTCATTCAGGAGATACGAGATATAGCGACTGCCGCTGGAAGGGAGATCTCATTTACTCTATGTTGCCGGTCACAAAATAAATGTAGCCATGAACTTGCCTCTTACGGGCGACGAACCTCACGAATCGCTGTGTGGTTCCATTCGGGGATTGACCCTGTTGTACGTCTGGCCTCCGCTGAGAGACCATCTTAAGTAATGAGAAATCACTTTTCACCCGCAAAAAAAAAAGGAGCGGCTCTCGGCGGCTAGGTTTCGGTACCCAGGAGAGCTCCAAATATCGGCCGTTGCGTACGTGCACAGTCTGTATGTCATGAAATTAAGCGAGTACGCTGTGCATGGAAAGGGAAATACATGTGCGAAAGGTTGGACGTGCACGCGGTATGTTTTTTCACCAAGAAAACATCCTGCCATGGTGACCACACACATCCAACAGCCACGTCCCGCTTGCAGTACTCTCCTTACATGTCCCTATATAACTCTGCTCCGAGACAAAGTAGCTGTGGGCAGCTTAGCCCAAACAAAATACTACGCCTCTGCGAAGCAACAAGCTGCTAGCACCTGAAGCCATGGCCAATGGACACCGTGCTCCACTCGCGGCCTGCGTCTTTCTCATCTGCGCCTCCGCCGCAGCCACGGTCATCGTCGTCTACACCGCCTTCCCGGTCTCCCTAAACCCATGCACTTACTCTCTGCCCAGAGCGCTCATCACCGTCTCCGGCCTCGACCCGTACATCGTCTCATGCGCAGGCGACGCCGACACCGCCCCACTCTCTGACGGCAGCGGCGGCAAGAAGAAGATCGGCGGTCCTCTCGTGACCAGCCTGCACACGTGCGTCAAGGCGACGCTGCCGCCGCACCCGATCCCGCCCTTCTACTGCTGCCCGCCGGCGCCCGCGTCCGAGCCGATCAACTTCACGCTCCCGGACCCGGCGGAGCCGCTGAGGGTCCGGCGGCCGATGCACGCCGTGGGGGCGGAGCACATGGCCAAGTACGAGCGCGGTAGCGCTGATGAGGGCGCTGCCGCACAGCGACCCGCGCAGCCTCTACCAGCTGGCCAACGTCCACTGCGCCTACTGCACCGGCTCCTACCGCCAGACGGGGGACCCGGAGCTCAACATGCAGATCCACTTCTCGTGGTTCTTCTTCCCGTTCCACCGCGCCTACCTCTACTTCTTCGAGCGCATCGCCGCGAGGCTGCTCGGGGAGCCCGGCTTCGCGCTGCCCTTCTGGGGCTGGGACGTGCCGGAGGGAATGCGGATGCCGGCGGAGTTCGCCAACTCGTCGTCGCCGCTGCACGACCCCGTGCGGAACCCGGCGCACGCGCCGCCTACGGTCGTCAACCTGGACTTCGCGCGCGTCGAGAACAACCTCACTGACGAGCAGCAGATCCAGCAGAACCTCAGGATCATGTACAAGCAGATGATCGGCAATGCGGCCCTGCCGTCCCTCTTCCACGGCCAGCCATTCCGTGCCGGCCAGTCTGACAGGCCGGGCCCTGGGACAGTGGAAATGACCCCGCACAACACCATGCACACTTGGACCGGCGATCTGGCCTTCCACAACGTGGAGGACATGGGCACCTACTACTCCGCCGGCCGAGACCCGCTCTTCTACCCGCACCACAACAACGTCGACCGCCTGTGGGAGGCATGGCGCGACGTCGGCGCCGCCCGCGGCTACCGTGGCCACGTCGACTTCACGGACCCTGACTGGCTTGACTCCTCCTTCGTCTTCTACGACGAGGAGGCCCGCCTGGTGCGGATCACCGTCCGCGACGTGCTCGACATCGACAAGCTCCGGTACAGGTTCGACGGCGTCGGCATGCCGTGGGCCGACGCACGCCCATCTCCTACTCCAAACGTGAACAGAGGTAAAGGCTCGTCGTCGTTGAAGTCCGTCAGGTTCCCGCTGTCCCTTGACGCGGCGGTGACCGTGGAGGTAAGACGGCCGCGGGTGCTTCGAAGCCGGCGAGAGAAGGCGGTGCGGGAGGAGGTGCTGGTGGTGGAGGGCATCGAGACCGACGGCACGGAAATGGTCAAGTTCGACGTCTACGTGAACGCCATGGAGTACGAGAAGGTCGAGCCGAGCGGGCGGGAGCTGGCCGGGAGCTACCTGTGCTTGAGCCATCCCAGGATGGACGGCACAGGGAAGGGGACGAGGGTAGAAACGAGCATGAGGGTCGCGTTGAACGAGCTCTTGGAAGATTTGGGTGCCGACATAGACGAGAGTGTGACAGTGACATTGGTGCCTAGACATGGGAAGGTTAAGATCGGAGGCCTGAAAATTGTGTACATGATGGAGTGAGATTTATGTATTTATTTATTGAAGGTGTGAGATTTTTGTTTCGAGAAGATGATGGGGTAAGATTACACCACGAACAAGCTGCATACGGAAGTGTAGATTACTGTGCATGCATCCACCGCTTGTCGTTGCTTTGAGATCCATGCTATGTTTTCTGGTTTTCGGTAAAATTGCCTTGTTTGAAAGGATCTTTTTTTCTTGTTTCGAAGTCTATAGTCATGTTTCATTGTTAGAAGAAATTAATTGATACGTGGCCATCACTACGGACATGAATTTTTGTAGTAGCGAGAGTCAGTGGTCTGCGATTTAAATGCACATGTGACTGTTGTCAAGGTCTTAAATGTCATCAATTTGTATGAGGCCATGTTCACTTAGGCCCTGTTTGATAGCAAAATATTTTCTAAGTATTTTAAAAATACTATAGTTTTTGAGATTACCACGGTTTTATTTACAATGAGCTGTTTGGTTGCCCCTAACAACTGTGCTTTTAATATTATAGTATTGGACAAACTGCAGTTTTTTTTCTGCATAAAAAAAAGAACCCCAAACCTCTTTTTTTAAAACAGAGCTGCTGAGTGCTTAAACACAATGGCTAAACAGCAAAATTTACAGCGTTATACGGCAACAACCAAACATGTTCTATGTATTGTAAATACTGCAAAATACTCTGTTTTGATAAAACTATGGTATCTCACACCTATAAGCAAAATTATTGTAGTTTATGATACTTTGATTTATATAATACTTTGCTATCAAACACAGCCTTAATGGTGTTGCTCCCTCCCGAGTGTGTGGACGAGAGTTTGGATTAGAGAGCTTACATGTTGTGGACGAGTATAATATTTGCGGCAGATATTTTTTTTATGCATGAACACTAAGGGAAGCCCCTCTACTATAAATTTCTATTATAAATAAACAAGGGAAAAGTCTGTCCAGGAACTACATCATTTACAAATAGGGTTTCAATCTCCGAAGAACAAGAAAACAAAAGGAAATTTAAATTTTTATCATGTATAAAGAGTAACTCACATGACACTGGCATCGAATATTTTAATTAACTTGCTGGGAAAATTACATTTAAGCGCTTAAAACATTAGCGCTCTGACAGAATCAAGAATGGTAAACTACTAGTGTTAGCTAATTATGTCACGCTAGGTACATCTGAACGTTTGTACACACGAATGAACCTCAACTTGTGGTGACTAGTGGGAATAGAGGGAGGGAGGGAGGGGCTACATCTCCATTTTTACAAAGAACTAGCAAGATGTTTTACTAAACATCTTTTGTGATTAACCTATGCGGAAGCAATCCCATGTGTAAGAACTACCGATATTTTTTTTTTATAAAATATCCAATCCTGCACCCAGACAAGATTGCATATCTTATGATAGCGATTAGGAGGGTGAAGTGATGGTGCCGGGTGGTGAGGCAACTGAGGTGTTGGGATACGGACGGCGCCGTTGACATGCTTTGCAGAGGTCAGTGTAGGAGAGGATATGCATCAGCGGCATACGTGATGAGTTATGTGTGGGGGGAGACGAGAAAGAGGAGAGATAAGGTGAGGAGGAGTGGGGCGTGGTGGTGGTCGTACTGAACGGAGGCATGGAGATGGACGACGCCAGCAGTGGCCGCCATGCCAAATTGTTCCATAGACTTCCTTTTTTTAATTGCTCAACAATGAGGTTGTGGGAGATAAGGATGATGAGGGAAGACCTTCTCTACAAATGTGGAGAGGGGTGCGGGTATCTTTTTGCAAAATTATCATAGCTTGCTTCCTATCCATCAAATATAGATCGAACGGTCTATATTGCAGGATGGCATGCACATCATCATCACCAACTCTTTTTTTATCTACTACCCCTATAAAAGAAAGAGAGGGCGGAAAACCAATTCATCCTATCCATTAAATCCTACGATTTGATGGTCTACACCCCCATCAAACTAAACGTATTTGATGCTTTAATTACCCATCATGCCATTACTTTAATTAATTACCCACCCTGCCATTTCATTAACCCTTTTCTTGTCTACGCACGAACAAAACCAAACCGCCGTCGTCTCTCGACCATGCCCCACGCCTCGCCCCACCTATTCCCCACAGCCTCCACCTCTGCCTCCATCTCCACGCGCCGCCGGACCGTCGCGCCCACGCTCCAGGCGCACGGCCGCGTCCTCCACGCACCACCCGGACGACCGACCGCCACGCCCACGCTCCAGGCGCACGGCCGCGTCCTCCACGCGCCGCCCGGACCGCCGACCGCCGCGCCCACCCTCCAGGCGCATGGACGCGTCCTCCACGCGCCGCCCGGACTGCCGACCGCCGCGCCCACGCTCCACCGTACAGACGCGACCTCCACGCGCCTCCCGGACAGGCGCCGCCTGAAGTCCACCCTACAGGTGCCTTCCGCCCATATTCTGGTTGCAGTGACTATTTTTTGTTTAATTGTTCGCATGTTCAATACCACACCCCCGCTCTCAGATCCAGGCTGCTCGTTGGTGCCGAGCCCCAGCGTAGCACCCACCGTCTCCATCTCCTGCGTCAGGACGCTGTTCCCACGGCCCTCCGACAGGTTCGTGGCTAAGTTATGGCCGCCGCGATGGCAAGTACTCCATGCGCCCTCGGTCGGTCGCAGCCGTCGCCGAGCAGTCCTCCTATGATTTCGCATCTTAGTTCGCTACTGGAGATGAACAGGACCAAAAGCTGCAGAGATGGCAAGTACTTGACAAGAAAGAATTACAGGCAGTTCCACCTGGAGGTGGGACAGGCCATGGAAATTGAATGTATTGTAAAGATTTAGGATGTAAACCAGGAGGTGATCAAAGTATTGGAGGGGCTGGGATTTCGTGAAGGTCAGCTCTTTCATATTGTTGTAATTTTTTAATAACATTCTGCAATGCGTTCAATCCATAAGATTATGTACTGCAGGTTAAGTCTAATTTGGCATCAAAACCTTATTAATTCATACCTGAAATAAATTGCTATTCTTTTGATTTACCAAGCCTCATGGTATGTTTACTAGTGTGAGAACAGTCTCTTGGTATGCTATTTCTGATACATATCCTTCCATGTGTACAGAAAATACCCATCTTCCGTTTCACTGAGAGGGTATGATACCGATGGTTCACTGCTATATTTGATGTGAAAGTGTAAATTGTGTGTCTGATTAGGCTTTCTCTTTGGTTGCTATTGGAATATATAGGAGGTTGCCTGCTTTCCTTTTATGCCATAGTTCACACCACATTTTTGTTTTTAGGCTTATGTATGAGTTGGTTTCAAGCTATGCACATGCTGCTCCAATGTATATTTACAGAAACTCCTCAAAGTTAGATTGGAGGAATGCCCATTTCTTCACCACTTCGGGGGTAAAAGTAGTACGCGGAGCAAGTTATTGCTTCCCTTCTCATTTTTTGCTGTCAAGAATCAAGTATTATACTTAATGTTTTTTTTATTTTATAGCCTCATTTGTGATCTTTTTCATTTTATTCCTTGTTAATATATTCAAGGGTCTCACTGCTACTTTGTCTCGATAATTTTATATCTACTTCATGTCATCACAAATACATGTTTTTAATAGGATCTGTCTTTTCTTTGTTCTATTTTGGTCTTACCTTAAGGCCATACCACAGCAGGAAACTTGGCTTACTTGGGAGTATGATCCATGCTTTATGATGTTGTGAGTGACTTCTCGTGTTTAGTGCTTGCGGCGTAGATCAGTAGATGGAGAAGAGCCGACTTAACTGGAGTCCACACAGCACAAACGAACCAGGTAGCAATATCGAGCTACATGTGCTCACTGATCTCATTTGTTGTGCATACAATCCCCGTTTTAAATATTTTGTTTTGTACCTGTGTTGCATCTGATGTTATGCGTTTGCAAACTTGACAAGTGTGAACTACAGTTCTCTGTAGAATTTGGACTTCCAGTACTCCTCTCATATAACCTGCATTTTTGCGTATGTTTAATCTCTTATGGGCTGATTTTTACAAACATCCAAAAACTGGGTGGGATAAAGATTTGCTGCTTGAGATCAATCTTTGAAATAGACGATGTGTGAGAATGAGTAGAGAGTTAAACTGACACTATGTGTGTTTGAGAAAATTGAGAACCTCTACTTGTCAATTGCTAAATAAATATCTAAAACACTTAAAGAGTTTTGTACATATTTCCCGTAGGAGCTTGAATAGAGAAGATAACGCTTTGGTTTTTGTTAGCGATATGAAACTTCACTACTTATCTCTATATGAGTTGCCATCACTTATAATGAGGATGCATTTTGGTTTGACTTGGGTTTATTTATTTGCATATCACTTTTCCTACTGCGATGTGACTGAAAGGTTCAGAATTTAATAACATTTCAATTTAATGCCTTTCAGAGTGTTTACATTTCTTTCAAGTGCAAGAAGGCAGTTACACTACTGAAATTATATGCGGATGAAATGCTTGGGACTACAAGATGCTACAAGGAAACTAAATGCAAAAGAAAACTGTGGAGGAAGTATTATGTGCAATACTAAATCTGGAGGAAGAATAAAAATCAAGGTAATGACTATATTACATCCATGGTGGCCTGAAAGAGACAAAATCAGGGGGGATGGTGAAAGTAGAAATGTAGAAGAGCTTTCTTATATTGTCTCCAAGCAAGCTGAGGAATACTATTAAGTTTCTCAAAAAAAGGAGATGAAATAAGAACCAAAATAAAAACAAAGGGAATGACAATGACCTGAAAGAGGAACTTTGAAGGTAAACCGTGATGGAGTTTTCCTTGCTGAAAATACTAATGATGGTTGTGGAGCCACAATTAGTGATGATGAAGAAGATGTAGTCGGTTGTGGGATGAGGAAAACTGCGAATATCCTGAACATACAAACAAAACATGTAAACTGGGAGTACTGCCAGTTTAGGAGCAAAGTAACCATTACTAGAGTAATGAATTTGAGAAATTAGTTGTTGAACTTGAGAACTGTTGTAATTCTCGACAATGAGATGGTCTTATTTTTTGTCCCAGTAAAGGTTGGAGGTAGAATCAGCTTCAAGCTCGAGTACCCAATGGTAGAGAAATAGAAAGGAGGCACAAGATGGAAGTATGAACTCTGGCAGTAACATTTTTAATTTTCCAAGTTATGTTGATGATGTTAAGGTTAATGGACAACTCTACAGGCACTTAGTAGAACACAAGCTTTTGTTGTTGAGTTCAATATAAGGTGTCCTGTGTATTTTTTAAGGTGTCATGTTTCTCAAGAGAATACATCTGCACGTAAGGAACCAGCTAATAAATGTGCTAGCTCATCAGTTTCAATCTAAATGAACTAACTCACACGCAGTCTTTGCTTTTGCTTCATTGATTTCATTGTAGCATAGTTCTATTCATATTTCTGATACTTATTTTTTCTGTATCACTTACAATTTTCGTTTAGCAAAGTGATGTCCCTCTTGAATAATCATATGCTGCTGTCAGTTCGAACATTGCACTTAGCAAATTTAATCTTTTATGGGATTGAATGTGATTTTCTCTTCCCTTATACTAATTCTAACATTAATGGGATATTGCGTACAATGTTCTAATGCTAAGCTGTTGTAAGTACTCGGTTATCAAAAAAAAGTTGTAAGTACTCACTGTGGTTTCAGCATGATGCTTGGTATATGGAGTTTATAGTATTAATCTGATGCATAAGCCTTTCCAAATTAATTCAACATGTCTGCTCTGGTTTTACTTTCTTTTCTTCTCTCATCCTTAAGTTTCTTGCTTGTGTTACTATGAAGGATGTGCAAGAGAGTTGATGCCTGCCGAGTTCTAACTCTGAAGGATGTGCATCTCATTTTACTTAAAGCAAGCACTCCAAGTAGCAAATCCCGAATGGAATGATGTTTCTTTTTCCTCTGGCATCGTCAATTACCAGCTTGTGTTCCAAAAAGCACAGAGAGGCGACTACCTTTGAAACCCACTAAAGCAACTTATTTAGTTTTTTTTAACGCTCAAGATAATGATAATGCATTTATCTACATGAACTTGTCTGATTATTTTGCTTTTATTTTATTGCACTCATGGAATGCGAAAGAACTAAATCAACCAATTTGCAGGGTCAATATTCGTTGTTTCACGATTTTCCATTCTGCTATGCGAAAACTCCAAAATATTGACTTACTATTTTCATTCAGGATGGTGACCAGATAAGGAAGCAATTTTTGGTGCACCTACTCAACTACATCAACAATGAAGCTGCACACAACATTCCGGATACTTACGTGAATTCATTAGCCTTATTAGGAAATACTGGGATAATTGTTTTGGCTCTATGCACATGACGAGTCGATGATACATTAAGGTTGTGTTTGGCTGCTCAGTTTTTTTGAAGTATTTGGAGAATACTATGGTTTTCTCATAAACCACAGATTTCAAAACTTTGAGCTGTTTGGCTTCAACAAATAGTTTTATAAACCATAATATCTCTAATACCATGGTTTTTTGGTAGTATTTAAGAAAGAGATCTTCACCACTTTTTTACAAACTGAAAAAACCGTGGTTTTTAAAAACTGAAGAATTAATTGTATTGAGGTTTTCGGTTACTACTGTTTTGAGAAAACTATGTTGCCAAACTAGGCCTGTAGTGTTTTCTTGATTTGTAATAGTACTTTTGAGTGCAATCAAAATATCTTTATGTGCATGTTAATTCTAACATATGTTTGTCATATTAGTTGAGACGTTCATTTGCACGTGCACACTTACTAGTAAGAGTAGAGATAAGGAGCTCTATATCTCCATGGATGAGTTATAGCTAGCTATGAACATGAACTAGAGAATGAGGATGAACAGAGTCCATGAACTAGAGAAGGAGGATGAGTGAGAGAGGAGCTGCCGGTGGTGCAGGTTGCCCATTAACTTGTATATGGTGGGACACACACACTTATTGACCATGTAACGGGTAAATGATTAATTGCATGTCTGGCCGTTCCATGCAACTGCCATCAGGGACTTGTAGCTACCCCCTCTGATTTAATACAGAAACTATACAAACGTTTATATGTGCCAGGAATATCATTATACAAGCTGGTTGTATAATAAGTGCACTAATCACGTGAAAATGGACGGAGCTGATTTCCTCCTCGCGTGACTGCATGTCCACTCATGATTTATCGCCATCACTACCTCCTTTCCTATTACCACTCCCTGAATGAAAGAAATGAATATACAGCTATGGTGCGGAATTTATGCAAAACCCGGCCCAGGGTGAACAGCATTAAAACCTGTTTTAAACCAAACGCAAGCTCCAAATCATCCGTGCATTTCTACTTTAAGAAGAAGCATGTGGGATTGTCCTGTTTCTATGGGATTTTTCAGTATTTGGTACTCCCTCCGTTCATAAATATAAGATGCTTTTACTTTTTTGTGAATCGGAGGTATATGGACATGTTCTGGTGCGTTTGTGCACTCATTTCGATCCGTCTGTAGTCTATGTGAATAGAGGGAGTACAAAGCATGGTTGCTGATATTGTCTGGAAATGAAGCTTGGTGATAAAAAATAATAATGCATACTACCTTTGTAGTTTGAACTGCAAAAACATCTTATATTTAGAGATGGAGTTGGTACATCTCTGGTGATACTTCTGGTTTCAAATGTTTGGTAGTACAAAACATGCTTTGCCGGTATTGTTGACATTTTTCAGCATCCGCATTTGCTGATATTGTTCAAACAAGCAATTTACGAGCATGATTGGTTCGATGCCAAAAGTTGGCATGCCAATATTTGGCAAATACCAAATGTTGGCTAGTGATTGGTTTGCTATCAACTTTTCTTCTCAACCTCAAAAAGTTGCCAAGATTGGCAACTTTTTATTTTGCCAAATGTTGGCATCGAACCAATTATGCTCATGCGTCGGAAAATAGCTGTGAGAGAGAAAGATGATGATGATATATCACAGGGAATATCTTTCATGGTGTTTGTTGTTCACACCAATGGCTTCGTCCAGCTTTATGTGTGAACAACAGAGGCCACACCGACCAAGATCCTGTGCTGAAACGGACAAAAGAAGAAGTCCAAATCTCAACTTGTATTAACGGCCATACGAGGCACCACAGTTTCAGCCTGTGGAGAAGAACTGGTTCCCCAATTTGTTTTCATTTGTTTTATTAGATGAATGGGATGTCTGTCGACTTGTTAGCAGAACTCCACTTGGAAACGGATGGTATCTCAAGTTTGGTAGAATACGTGGTTGCAGTGACCACAAGCATGTTGGAGGACATGCGGTGTGGCTGCTGGTCGATTTGCGAATAGAGGAACGATAAGTCGACACAACCAAGCAGCCTTAGCTACACACGGCTTTGCCGCTCTGGTCCTCTGGACACAAGCAACCACCGTGACGTTGTAAATTTCTCAAAATGCTGGTCGATGGCCTCTTTTATTCCCACGATTATCAAAATGTAGGAACAGAAAAAGCATAGGCTTTGGAGTGGCATGTCATGCTGAACCCTACTAGTAAACCACAGGAACTTGGAGCAATGAGTGCTTCCATGCCGGAAAAAACAAAGAAAATGCACAAGGAGGTTTGAGTGGATGGAAATTTTCTTCCAAAACAGGGTGCAAAACCCCCAACAATTTCAATCCTACTAATCAAACAGCCTGTGTAGGAAGAATTCCCAAGGATACAAATTCTCCCAAGATTTCTATGAAGTTCCTTTGAGTCAAAGGAGGGATCCTCCAACAGAGAAGATTGAAAAAACAAGGAGATTTCCGAACTGCGTTAATCAGAGTATGATTCCTTTTTGGCAAAGAATTTATGGTGAGGTCGGGAAAGTGCATGAGTTAATGCAACTGCATTAACCAGAGTATGATTCCTTTTTGGGAAAGAATTTATGGTGAGGTCGGGAAAGTGCACGTTAATGAAATCACATCAACTGGAATGAAGAGATAGGAATGACATTTATTTGCAACTGAACACCTGTGAATTTCTGTCCACGCAGGCAAATGGTTTTAGATTTCTGGCTAGGTAACCTAAGCATTTTCGGGTATTTGTTGTATTTTCTGAAACAGTCTGTGCACTGACAGTAATTGTTGCTTTTAGCTTGGAAGGCATCATAAGGATTCTTGGATGCTGATGTCTGATCACCCTCTTCACTTTCGTGTGAGGTTTTCTGTCAAATTCTGGACCATGTAGGGAGACAAGCTATGTAGATCTCATTATATCCAGCGAGGGCGCTACCTACTTAAATGCATCCAGTGAGGGCGCTGCCCACTTAGATGTATGGTTCCGAAAATGACAAATGAAAAGAAATGAGGTATGGAAAACTTTAAGACACAATCTGATAAGATAAGCAATTAGGATGCAAAAATAAAATAGTACGTCGCACAATGTCACAGGGTTTGGTTGACTAGTTGATCCTTGCAACTCTAAAATTGGTTCGTCCATACCCCGTCAACAACCTAAAACTTTTAGAGGAAAAAAATTGAGCTATCAGTCAAAGATAATTAGAGGTGCCATGGTGAAAACAAATCCTATCTGGCACATTGCTAGCATCCAGGAAAAAAAAAGGGTCACAAATTCTGGATAACGAGCTAAAGCTGTGACAAATACTACCAACAAACCTCAATTCTTCACTAGAGTTCAAAGTCATCTATCCGTTAAGAACATTTTCATCATAAGGAATGCATGATCTCATGGATTAGAACCTAAGTATCAAATCTACTTATCTAATTTTTAGTACACTTGTAATAAACTTATTTAGGTCCTAGACTGAATAATCTAAGTTGTTTGTAAGAATATTCTTTGAGGTGTACAATGTTTACGTTCTAGCTTTCTTTTGCTTTTCCAGGAGACAGCAGCAAAGCACCCTGCTAAACACAATTATACAGGGGTATTCCGCCTTCAATCCAAGAAAGTAGCACTACATGACATGCATGTGGCCCTGCTGGCATGAATCAGCAGAAATCACAGAATCATGCAGACTGCTTGCCCTCTTCACTTTCGTGCGAGTTCTGGACAATGTATAGACAAGCTATGCAGATCACACTGTATCCATTGTGGGAATACCCACTTAAGGTATGGTTATTATTATCTCCTGCCCCCTATAAATAAATTAAGCTATAACTTGCATGAGCATACTAAAGAACAGAGTATCCAGAAAGTATCGAACAGGTGCCTTACCTCAAAGGTTATGGTTTTGACAACCGCCTCAACAATTCTTTGACAGGAGATATTTTATAACAGCAACTGGGACTAGCATATTCTAATAGGAAAATTACATCTTAAACAAAGCTCCATGTGCTTAGAAGAGTCCATCAAATGTAATTGCAGTTCCCAACTGCTAGCCACATTTTCGGCATGCAAGAACAAACACTTTGAGAAGGGACGTTCAGCGACAAACTTCAATTTGAATCACTGACCAGCGCAGTCTTCATCTGGAAAGCAAAATAAATTATGCAATGTGCATTAATATCCCATCTCTATATGAAGCCACATAAAATGAAAGTAATGAATTTTATGCTAGTGATACATGATGATCAAGTTTTTCAACTGGAACAGGGGCTTGAAATGAAGCATACTTTTATAGATTTGATGTTTACTGAAAGGAAGTAGAATTGTCAGGTCATATGCTCGTACTGTTATAAATGTTAGTATAAAATCAAGATGCTTGCAACCAGAATTTTACATGCTCAGATTCACAACTTTGCTCTTAAAGTTCATTTAGAACATTTCCAAAGTCCCTGAGTTAAAGACTCCTGAATTAACCTAACTTAATTAATCAGGCTAAAAATCTCTCAGCCACCGGCCATCAGCAATAATAATAGGCATTCTCAAGAAAAAATAAGGAGAGAATCAGAAGAGACGATTCTTGTGCTGTTTGCCTATTCGGAATACATTACTTGCAACTTTTATGCACTGACCTTTTGTAAGGTGAGACAGTGGTTCACAACAATTCTTCTGGACTAGAAAACTAGTTCAAATGGGATGACAGCATTGATATGTTTAATTTAGCACAAAAAGATTACGAGATGACATACAAATGTTACAAATTGTACTACTCGGTCACTGTACAAACAATTCCATTCAACGGCGGAGATCATCACCAAAGTAATGACCCATTAATCTGCTCTCAAATCTCCACTTGTAAAACTATGTGGGTTCTCAAATAACTAGTAGTAGTTTGACTCGGGTCAAGTACCCACTGCTCAAGATGTGCATTCAATATTGTCAGGAGTTTCTCTGCAGTCCCGACATTTCTGTCAACATTCTCTTATGCTACCAGTTATGAAAGAAAATATGAAACTCTAAATCTAAATCGTCTGCCTGGTGTGCCTCTAACTTCCTATTAGTTATGTACTCCCTCCGTCCCAAAATAAGTGTCGCTGGTTTAGTACAAATTACTAAACCAGCGACACTTATTTTGGGACGGAGGGAGTACTAAACCAGCGGCACTTATTTTGGGACGGAGGGATTATGATTTAATACCTCCGAGGGGAATAAAATCTACCTCACGCTCTATAATCTAATTAATTTTCCACAGTTATTACAAGTACTACTTAAACAGTTCCAATTTCTTAAAAGCAGTGCCGATCTACTATAGAGTGCATCCTTTTCCTTACAAATTTGAAATCCTGATCAGCTGTCCGGATAAATGAAGCACCCCAATTCCTTTCAGATCCTATACTAACATACATCAAACTAATGAATACAAGGTTCTTGCTAATATACACAACTATTGTGCAAGTCATATATATTCTTATAGGCATGGATATGCTAACTGACAACAATTTTGTAAATCCTATATTACTATGAACTTTTGCAAGCAATCTATGTTACTGAAAAGTAACATATTATGTCCTATAGAGGACCGAAACACTGGAACGCGGAAAAAACAGCTCTAAGATGCAGTTCATTCTGGACTCGAATCAAGAGGAACAGATACTGAAGTGAAACGGAAAAACATCTCAGTTGCAGAGCCTCATGATGTAGATTAAGGTCCTACAGAAGGACACTACTTTACCATAAGTTGAACTGCAACATCTTCCGGATATAGAACAGCTTGTATAATGCATATTGTAATATTGCAGGTTTATGACATGTGAAATGGCAAATTTAATAAGCAACATACTCAGACATCAGTATTCTCAAATTGCAGCTGTGTAATTGTTTCTAAGAACACTTTAGTAGGAAAACAATACCTGTGAGTGGTGATTCTATTGAGGCAATGCCGCCTCTACCTCTTTCCACCCTTCATCCCTGTCCGGGAATTTCTCCTTCATCTTCTCAATGATCCCCTTTGCCTCATCGATTCTTGAGCTCCCAGCAAGCCCATTCACAAGCATCTTCATGGTCGAGAAGCAGGGTACCCAGTTCCTAGGTATTATCTCATTGTATACACCAAGGGCAGTATCAAAATCGCCAGACTTGCAAAGGTGAAAAATGACAGTAAAATAGAAGCCACTATCCCCAACAAGCCCCTTCTTTCCCATCTCCTTGTACAGCCGCTTCGCTTCCTCCAAATCCCCTTCCTTGCAGAATCCATAAATCAAATGGTTATAAGTAACCCAGTTTGGTTTCGTCCCTTTCTTGGCCATCTCACTCAGTAATGCCTTGGCATCACCATTCCGGCCAAGCTTGCACAGCCCCTGGACCCTTGCATTGTACACTTGCAGTGACTCGCCACAACCGTGCTTCTTCATGAGCTTAATCACCTTCTCTACATCATCAAAGCGCTCCTCCTTGTAAAACCCAGCAATCGCGGCAGTAAATGTGGTGGCGGTGGGCTTCACGCCCTGCTTGCACATTTCGTCGAACACCGAGTAGAAGGACCTTGTGGTGCCGGACTCAGAGAAGGATTTTATAATGGAGTTGAATGTCTCGGCGTTGGGCTTGACGCGGTGGGCGTCGGGGAAGGTCTGGAAGATGCGAGCGGCCTCGGCGTGGTTGCCGGCGACGATGCAGGCGAAGAGGAGGGCGTTGAGGGAGCGGGTGGAGGGGGATGACTGGAAGGTGGTGATGGCGTCGGGGAGGAGGCCGGCCTGGCCAAAGAGCACGATGGCGTGGTGGGCGTGGTGAGGGATGAGAAGAGAGGAAGTGAGGTCTCGGAGGGAGTCCGGGGCGGTGGAGAGCCTCGAGGTGGCGAGGGAGAGAGCAACACGGTCGAGGTGGGTCTTCGGGGAGAGTGCGGCGGCGCGGCAGATGGAGAGGATCTGGTCGGGGGGCGGCGGCGGGGAGGACTTGAGGAGGGAGATGGCGAGGCGGGTCTTCTGCCGCGAGGTGAGCGGGGTGGTCGGGGAGGAAGGGTTGAGGATGGAGGCCGGGGTCGGAGGCGTGGCCGTGGCCGTGGCGAGGCGGCGGCGCAGGAAGAGGCGGACGGCGGCGGCCATGGCGGCGGCTGGGTTTAGGGTTTACGAGTGGGAACGATCGACACTCTGACTGAGAACGAGAAAGCTTTCTTTCAGTTCGCTTGTAAGTGGCCCCGATATGTCAGCCCCTGGTAGCAAATTTACCCTTTCCTCGCGATATAGGCGCCGGCCGACCGGCCAGGATCCAGAACGGGCCCTTGACAAGCCGTTTGCTCTGGGTTACCGTAGCCGTCGGATTCTCCCTCGATTCATCTTCTTGCTCACCAACATGTACAGAAAAAAATCCCCTCATGTCGGCTAGTCGCCACCACACACTGCATGCTTCTCCTCCAAAGTGCATCCCTTGCTAGGCACGGCGGCCGCGTTCATCGGTGTCGGCAGCCTTGGCAGCACCAGCGTCATAGAACACTCTCGCCTGCCACCATCGCTTGCAGCTCGCGAGCATTGTTCATAGTTTGCGCACCAAGCCGTTGCATCACCCGACGTCTGTTGATGTAGCCGTCGTCACCTGCAATTTCTAGCAAGTCTCCCCCGCATGCATTTTTTGCAACGTCGACCGGCTCACCCTACGGCATCCCGACGACTCCCCTGTGGTCCCGGTTCCAACTCATTGTGTTCGCCGTTGTAGCATTTGGGGTGTGCGGTTATAGCTCACCATGACCACTGTTGTAGTTTGTCGTGGTCACGTTTCAAGCAAAAAAAGCCATCGTCGCCACGCTTGTAGCGACCACCACTGGCAAGCTCGTTGTCGGTGTCAAAACCGGCGGATCTCGGGTAGGGGGTCCCGAACTGTGCGTCTAAGGCGGATGGTAACAGGAGGCAGGGGACACGATGTTTACCCAGGTTCGGACCCTCTTGATGGAGGTAATACCCTACGTCCTGCTTGATTGTTCTTAATGATATGAGTATTGCAAGAGTTGATCTACCACGAGATCGTAGAGGCTAAACCCTAAAAGCTAGCCTATGATATGATTGTCTGTTGTCCTACGGACTAAACCATCCGGTGCATATAGACACCGGAGGGGGCTAGGGTTACACAGAGTCGGTTACAAGGGAGGAGATCTACATACCCCTATTTCTTAGCTTGCCTTCCGCGCCAAGGAGAGTCCCATCCGGACACGGGACGAAGTCTTCAATCTTGTATCTTCATAGTCCAACAGTCCGGCCAAAGGATATAGTCCGACTGTCCAGAGACCCCCTAATCCAAGACTCCCTCAGTAGCCCCTGAACCAGGCTTCAATGACGATGAGTCCGGCGCGCAATATTGTCTTCGGTATTGCAAGGCGGGTTCCTTCTCTGAATACTCCATGGAAAATTTTGAACACAAGGATGGTGTCCGGCTCTGCAAAACAAGTTCCACATACCACCGTAGAGAGTAATATTTCCACAAATCCAACCTACTGACACGTTTTGACAGCATGACATCACGCCCTGGCCCGGTCATTATTCGAACCATTTTTCTCAACCAGCACCGCACATATTGCGAGGCGGTTTTCTTGACACGTCTTGTCAAAGCAGAGATCGTGTTCCCCTTATTACGGGATTCTCATCAATACGAACGTGGGAAACCCAACCGTGCCCGTTGGTATGACTCCTCGATTTTAGGCGAGTCCCAAACGGCCGCGAGGAAGACGCTTGACATTCACCCTCTTTATAAAGAGGCTAAGACCTATCCCTTTTTCGTCTCGCGCTCAATCGAATCCTTACCCCGCCTCGAGTTCCAACACCCCAGGCTCAGGTCAGGCGCTTCGGACCTTCAACCATGTCCGGATCCAACCTCCAAGGTCGGTGGATGCCTTCCTTTGTCACAGAGGAGGACATCAAGAAGATGAGAGAGGCCAGATATCTGACCGCCGAAATCTCGCATAGGCTGCCCGCCCGAGGGCAGGTCATCCCCACTCCCGAACCCAACGAGAGTGATGTGTTCGTCTCTCACTTCCTCCGAGGACTAGGCCTCGCTCTGGATCCCTTTGTTAGGGGACTCATGTTCTATTATGGGCTGGACTTCCACGATCTGGCCCCGGATTTCCTCCTTCACATCTCGTCGTTCATCGTCGTATGTGAGGCCTTCCTCCGCATTACCCCTCACTTCGGCCTGTGACTCAAGACCTTTAATTTGAAGCCGAAGATGATCGAGGGGCGGCACGCAGAGTGCGGAGGTGCCGTAATAAGAAAAAGCACTGACGCTCCATGGCCATAGGGTTCCTTCCCAGAGGTGTCCAGTTTGTGGCAGCGGGAGTGGTTTTATATCACAGCTCCCCAGAGTGCCAAGTGGGCGGCCGTCCCTGCCTTTTGCTCAGCCCCCCACCACAATTGACGTCATGGGTCAGCGAGGGGCTAAATTGGGGTCCAGTAAAGGATGTGCCGATATTGCAGAGTCGCATCCGAGATCTCATTGAGAGAGACGTCAACCTGGTCATGGTGATGCAGGTCATGCTAGTTCGCCAGGTCCCGCCTTGCAAATGTAGACCTCTCCGTTTGTGGGAGTTCAACCCGGAGGGACCGCGAATCATTCAGCACTTTCCTCGGCATGATGCTCGAGGAGATGTACAAGTTGTTCTTCGGATCACAAATAAAGTGTCTGGACACCACCAAGGATACGGGTCTGAGCTGTAATCGCCCGGATACCCAAGTAAGTAATCCCATGGCCGAACACACTGTTTCTCTTATTCACCATAACATCATTCTGAAAAGTCGCTCTTTGACCAGGACTGGATAACAAAGGCGAAGATGATCAGGTGTCCGACCCCCCTTCCCGAGGGCTTGGCCAATCCAGTGCTAGACAGAATGCTGGAGTCGGCGCCTTATCAAGTGCCCTTGAAGGAATATAAAGGGGGAATAAAGACGCCGAAAGCGAGCCTCGCTCACTACTCGTCCCAACCAGGGGAATGAGCGCCTCCGCGAAGGAGGATAACCAGGGAGAAGAATCTGACATTCCCTCTCCCCGAGGAAAGAAGAGGACCACCTCTGAAGATCCGGAAACAGAGGTTTCCAAACGGGGGAAGAAATCTTCGCCAGAGGGTCCTGCCTCGGGGGGTACCCTTGCCGCACAGTGTCCACAAGGGAATCAACCCTCTACCGAGCTGTAAGTAATCGAAAAGTACTTGGTAGTGAAAATATCCTACCTTATTTCTGAAGACAATAACCGAAGTTTATATCTTGTAGTTCGGATCGTAGCCCTTCTCGACAGAGTTCGTCTTGGGGGGATCTTCTTCCGGAGATGATGGAGAGCAAAACACCTCCCCCTGCCACCCCGCCTCATGAGGCGGGCGACCCTGAAGTGTCGTCCCGGAGGGTTTCTCCTGATCCGCCAAGGCCAAGGGCAATCCCTTGGCCACCCGGAGTCCTCAGTATTCGGCTCCTAAAGAGAGCAACAGAAAGAATCCGGGACCGTACAGTGTGCGGTCGGACGCACTGAAGGATCTTCTGGAGCAAGCGGCCATCTCAGAAGCGCATCGTACGCTAATGGGTACGGTAATTGAAAGGATTTCGTCCGCTGAAAGCGGATTGCATGAAGCTTTTATGAGTCTGCTGAAAGGCTTTGAGGTACGTGAAATAGCGTATGCTTTTTACAGTACCGCACATGTTAGGTGTGCCCTATGCAGATAGTAGCCCCTGAGACTCTGGTTGTCGTCGAAAACGGCGACAAATAAAGGATCATAGTCCCAGGTAATAACCACCGGCTTTATGTGCAGGTGGCTGAAGCTCCGGTGGCTAGCTGGACTGATGGGTTTGCCGAGCTAAAGCAGCAACTTGATGCGGCAAATGCCGACATCGTGCTTGTCAACAAGCGGCTTGACGAGGCACAGGGTAAGTGATTTCTCCGGTGATCAACGCATAGTAAGAGGGGCATGATGCCAGTATCTTTAATATGTTGTGATTGCAGATGGAGCTGCCACCGTGGAGACCCTTCGGGTAGAGCTTGCCCGAGCCAAGGAACAAGCAAGGAATAGCGATGTGGCCGCTGTCGGCGTCAAAACCGGCGGATCTCGGGTAGGGGGTCCCGAACTGTGCGTCTAGGCGGATGGTAACAGGAGGCAGGGGACACGATGTTTTACCCAGGTTCGGGCCCTCTTGATGGAGGTAAAACCCTACGTCTTGCTTGATTAATATTGATGATATGGGTAGTACAAGAGTAGATCTACCATGAGATCGGAGAGGCTAAACCCTAGAAGCTAGCCTATGGTATGATTGTTGTTCCCACGGACTAAAACCCTCCGGTTTATATAGACACCGAAGAGGGCTAGGGTTACACAGAGTCGGTTACAATGGTAGGAGATCTACATATCCGTATCGCCAAGCTTGCCTTCCACGCCAAGGAAAGTCCCTTCCGGACACGGGACGAAGTCTTCAATCTTGTATCTTCATAGTCCAAGAGTCCGGCCGAAGGTATAGTCCGGCTATCCGGACACCCCCTAATCCAGGACTCCCTCAGTAGCCCCCGAACCAGGCTTCAATGACGATGAGTCCGGCGCGCAGATTGTCTTCGGCATTGCAAGGCGGGTTCTCCTCCAATTTCCGTGTACCTGTCGAATAATGTCCGGTTTCTTGTAAATGGAGCGCTCCTTGGCTTCTACGCCCAATAATGGCCGTCTTCCACGTGTCAAACGAATACGAAAAGTCAGGGTGTTTTTATATTTACACCCCTAGCCGCGTGAATGAGCCGCCTATTTAAGGGGACGAGGATTTAGATCCAAACCACACCTTCTCCCCTCCGCGAGTATTCATCAGAGTGTATCCGACAGAGGTCCATTCTATCATGGCCGGCTGCCGCAGCTCCTCCTCTCGCCCTTCCAGCCCTCAGCCTGGAGATTGGAAGAGATGCTCCATCCCACACAGCGTGCTAGTGACGCTCCAGACCAAGGGATTTCTCCCCCTGGCCTATATGGTCCCGGTTCGAGCCGGACTTGCCACCTATAATGGTGGAGAGCAAGCGGAGAGCGCCCCCAACCCCTCCAAAGGAGAGCGGGTATGCCTTGTCCCTTACTTAATAAGAGGGCTCGGATTTCCAATTCATCCGTTTCTCCGGGGGCTCCTGGAGTTCTATGGCCTCCAGCTGCACAACCTCATGCCTGCCTCCATATTGCATATCGCGGGCTTTGTAGCCCTTTGCGAGCTGTTTTTGGGCTACGAGGCTCATTTCGCGTTGTGGAAAAGGCTATTCTGCCTTGTGCCCCCTTCTCAGAAGGGGTCAATATATCAAGTGGGCGGAGCGAAGTGTGGCGCATCGCCGGGACCGGATATCTATCCGGAACCCCAAAGAAGGCGTCCGAGGACTGGCCTTCGGAATGGTTTTATATAGAGGACGTCCCGCTGCCGGATCCTGTCCGGATCGGCCTCCCTGAGTTCGACAGTGCTCCCCTAAAGAAGCGCCTAAGCTGGCGTCCACGGAGCCCTCAGAGGGAAAGCGACAAGGACATTCTTTACCTGATGGGCCGGATAAGATTGTTAGCTCATTCCGGACTGACCATGATCGGGGTCATGGCCGCATGCATCATGCGAGGGGTGCAGCCGCTTCAGTATAGAGGCCACCCCATGTGGGACTTCAACGGAGAGGACGACGCCACCCGCCACGGTCGTAAGGGGCCGGATTCGGCTGCCGCTCTAATAAAGACCTTGTCCGCTTTGTACAAGGGAGAAGAGGAGGAATTTCTCCGCGTCAACCCACAGGGTGGATTTTCCATGTACAATCCCCCAAGTTGGGTAAGTGGACACTTTTACTTGCCCATCCGTTTTATATTCCCATTGTTAAATATTCAGTCTAACGACTTCAATGCAGGAATTGCGCCAGGCTGTTAAAGAAATAAACAGCCCTCCTCCACAACCCGAGGATCCGGGACGGTCCCTTGACCCGGCCTCTCAAGAGGATCCGGACTTATCTGTGGAGCTGATTGATGGGGTGTTTCATCAATTGAGCAAGGGCAACGCCTTGGTGGCCATTAGGGCTGATTACCCAGGGCTACTCCCAGCCTCACAGGTAACTGAGACTAAAGTCCCAGCACTTTTGAAAAGGGATCTATCCTCGTGTGTTTTCGATTGTCGTATGACAACCGTGTTTTGCAAGGGAGGTCCTTGAGACCGGAGGCCGAGCCTGCGGCGACTAGCCAACGAGGGGCGGCAAGGCCCCCCGGGCTGAAAAGAAGTGCGGTCCGGACTGAGACGCCGGCGCAAAGGTATAGTGCGCCATCTTATTCCCAGGTGTTATTCCTTCAAGGCATATTAACGCTCGTGCTCTCTTCAAGACGAAGAGACCTCGCCGGACTATATCCGGAGAGGGTGCCAATCGCGCCTCCACCAGCCAGGCTCCAAAGCCTGGTCCGGAAGCGGAGGTGGACACAAGGCGCGCATCGGACGCTCCTCCGACATAGGATGCGGACAGGCTGTCTGCCACCAATTCCGAGGTGGAGAGTGCCATGAACCACAGGCGTCGCCGGACGATTCTTCGCGACGCTTGTTTCTCCCAAGAGGCATTGGATGCCTTCAATTTGGGAGATGCGTACCTCTGTGCCGCTCAAAATGGTATAGCCCGAGCCACGGAGCAATATGTAAAAGACATACGGGTAAGAAAATTTTGGTAATTACATATATACCAGTAGCCCCCGAGACTTGAAACAGTTAGAATAACTGATTTAAGGATCATTTGTTATGCAGGTTCTTACAGAAAAGAATACCCTAATGTCCCAGGAGCTGGAAGAGTGCAAAGCCCAACTTGAGGCCGCACTAGCCACGACAGGGGAGCCCAAGGAGACCCCCTCTGGTAATATATGCTTCGAAAGATAAGTATTTTGCGAAGTGCGGCGTGGGTGCAAATCTGACAAATGAAATTGCAGATGGCGCTGGATTAAATCCGGAAGAGCAACGACTCCTACGCCAGCTGAAGGCTGGTGAGAGCGTGCTGACAAAGGTGAGGCGGGAGAAGAACGATCTCCAAGATGCCAACACCAAGCTGGGCGTTGAACTGAAGGATGTTTGTGTCCAGCTATTGAACTCCGTTAAGGAGAATCAGCGGCTTCGACGCGACATATTTAGTAAGTGCTTAAATGAACTTTGAAAAAAGAGTTCGGCGAGGAAGTCGACTAATAGAGTAATGTCTGTAGGTATGCTAACAGGTCGTCCTGCAGAGGAAATGCCTGGTTCTACGGGTGACCTTCTTCCCGAGCTCTCACAACTGCATGAGCGAGTTCGGCAGGTGATGCAAGGCGTTGCCCAGGCCTTGTGGCCATCCGTCTCCATGCCCGAAGGCCTTGGAGAGCTTGTAGAGAAGCTGAAGGGAGCGCAGCAGCGCTTCCGATTGTGGAGGATGTCGGCCTGCCATCAAGGCGCCAGGGAGGCCTGAGCCATGGTGAAGACGCGGTACACGAAGGCTGACCCAAACCACATGGCCGAGGTCGGACCCATGGGGCCCGATGGGAAGGAGATCCCTGTGAGCTTAGTATATGGCCAAGTAGAATTGCCCGCAAAGTATTCCCAACAGGACTGTAAGCTAGACAGCCTGTTAGATGGTATTGAAGAGGAATATAATCAGTCAGATTGACTATGTAATTTTAATTAACATGTGTAATGCCTTCTAGCCGGATTGTAGATCGTTTGTCATGGCCGACCTTTTCGCTTCAACCTCAGGACCTGACGGTCCGGAGTGTTTCTGAATACCCTCGCGGTTATATAAGAACCGGGGTACGCATGGAGACCAGGCGTAGGGGTCATTAGTGCTTGAACAGACAAGTGCCCAACTAGTTATGTTATATTACATGGTTAGTAAGAAACATCTTCCAGGGAGAATAGTTCCGTTAGGGGTTCCTTTCCCTGGGAGGCATGCCGTAAAGTGCATGTCCATTTTGCGAAAAGAGACACAGGAAAAACATCTGGGGGCGTATAGATAAATAAGTGAAAAAAGATCATCTTTAGTTCACCGACCGAATATTCCTTTAAGAACGCTAGCTTTTGGCTTCACCCAGTCTGAGGTACACATCCGGCTGACCCAGCAGTAACAATCGCAGAGGTGCTCCCTCTACCACCTAGCCGAACAATCGGGAACGTAGGGGTAAGCACAGGAGCCATGCAACCCAGCTTGGCCAAAACTTAAGTCATATCGATGCATATCATGGCGAATAAAAGGTACATGCGGAAGTGTGACACATGTGTTGGGCATGAAGCCCATATAAATAAGCTTCTGTTAAAAGAAGCCCCCAGGTTTAATAAGTGCGAATAGCACGTCATTTGATGAGCCTTTAAAGGCTATAAGAGAAAGGAAGGGGAGAAGGAGAGAAATGTAAGACAGACAGTATATAAAAAATGGATAGAGGAAGGAGACGAACACAGAGTCCGGCTCTAGGCATAGAATCTTCGGAGACGGGCTGCGTTCCGTGGGTTCGGCTCGAGTCGGTTATCCGATGCATCTCGTAGGCGGTACGCTCCACCAGTCAGGACTTGGTCAATTATGAAGGGACCTTCCCACTTGGGCTTGAGTTTGTCCTTTTTCTTGTCCGGCAGACGTAGAACTAATTTGCCAACGTTGTAATTTTTGGCCCGTACTTCTCTGCTTTGGTATCTTCGAGCCTGCTGTTGATAGAATGCGGAACAGGCTTTTGCCACGTCACGCTCTTCCTCCGAGGCGTCCAAACTATCCCGCCGATCGAGCTCGGCTTCTCTTTCTTCGTACATGCACACTCGAGGTGAGTCATGAATTATGTCGCAGGGCAAAACTGCCTCTGTGTCGTACACCATGAAGAATGGTGTGTATCCGGTGGTGCGATTCGGCGTGGTCCGCAGCCCCCAGAGTACGGAGTCGAGCTCCTCTACCCAGTGTGTATTAGATTCCTTAAGGGACCACACTAATCTGGGTTTGATGCCGCTCATGATAAGACCATTTGCACATTCGACCTGGCCGTTAGTTTGTGGGTGATAGACGAAAGCATAATCGAGCTTGATGCCCATGTTTTTGCACCAGAGTTTTACCTCATCGGCCGTAAAGTTCATGCCGTTATCAGTGATGATGTTGTGGGGGGCGCCGTAACGGTGTACAACCCCGGATATAAAGTCTATCACCGGTCCGGATTCGGTCGTCTTAACAGGCTTGGCTTCTATCCATTTGGTGAACTTATCCACCATGACCAGTAAGTATTTTTCTTGTGGGTTCCGCCTTTAAGGGGTCCAACCATGTCAAGCCCCCAGACCACGAAGGGCCAAGTGATGGGGATAGTTTGGAGGGCGGTGGGTGGCATATGGCTTTGGTTTGCAAAAAGCTGGCAACCGACGCATCGTTGGACTAAGTCCTGGGCGTCTTTCCGGGCCGTCGGCCAATAAAAGCATGTACGGAAGGCCTTGCTAACAAGGGACCGAGCTGCAGCGTGATGACCACCGAGTCCAGCATGAATTTCAGCCAGGAGGTTCCGTCCTTCCTCTTCGGAGATGCACCTTTGAAGGACTCCGGTAGCGCTTTTCTTATAAAGCTCTTCCTCATGGACTTCATAGGCTTTAGATCGCCGCACTATGCAGCGTGCCTCATTTTGGTCCTCGGGGAGTTCCTGCCTAGTAAGGTAGGCGAGGAATGGTTCTGTCGACGGGGCGATGATGACCATTATTACGTGGGCTGAAGGTGTTATTTCATTGGTAGAGCCTACAATTATGTCAGAGTGTTCGGTGTCGGGCAGTGCGGTTGGGTCCGGGCTGTTATTGTCGGGTTCCCCTTCCCATACTATGGATGGCTTGAATAGCCTTTCCAAGAAGATGTTGGGGGGGGGGACTACATCGCGTTTTGCGCCGATGCGTGCCAGGACGTCTGCCGCCTGATTATTTTCCCGGGCTATATGGTGAAATTCGAGCCCTTTGAACCGAGCTGACATTTTTAGGACGGCGTTGCGATAAGCTTCCATTTTTGGATCCTTGGCATCAAAGTCTCCATTTATTTGGGATATTGCGAGGTTCGAGTCCCCGCGCACCTCTAGGTGTTGAATGCCCATGGATACTGCCATCCGGAGACCATGTAAAAGGGCCTCATATTCGGCTGCATTGTTGGAGTCTGTGTACATTATCTGGAGTACGTATTGAACTGTGTCTCCTGTGGGGGACGTCAAGACGACGCCAGCCCCTAGAGCGGCCAATGTTTTGGAGCCGTCGAAGTGCATGACCCAGTTTGAATATGTGCCGTACTCTTTAGGGAGTTCGGCCTCCGTCCATTCTGCGACGAAGTCGGCCAAAACTTGCGACTTGATAGTTCGCCGTGGCTTGTAAGTTATGTCGAACAGGAGGAGCTCAATGGCCCATTTTGTAATCCGGCCTGTCGCGTCGCGGTTGTTTATAATATCGTTAAGTGGCACTTCCGAGGCTACTGTTATTGAACACTCTTGAAAGTAGTGTCGCAGCTTCCGGGATGCCATAAATACCACGTATGCAATCTTTTGATAATGCGGGTACCGTGACTTGCACGGAGTAAGGACAGTGGACACATAGTAGACCGGCTTTTGAAGGGGGAATTTGTGTTCGTCCGTTTCTCGTTCAACGACGAGCACTGCGCTTACGACCTGATGGGTTGCTGCAATGTATAATAGCATTGGTTCGCCAATGTTTGGCGCGGCCAAGACTGGGTTTGTTGCCAAGATGGCTTTTATTTCATCGAGTCCGGCTGTGGCTGCATCCGTCCACTCGAAGTGTTCGGTGCGCCGAAGGAGGCGTTAAAGGGGTAGGGCCTTTTCTCCCAAGCGGGAGATAAAGCGGCTTAGAGCCGCCATGCATCCGGTTAATTTTTGTATTTGTTTGAGGTCCTTTGGGATATCCAATTGTGATAGAGCTTGGATCTTGGCTGGATTTATTTCAATTCCTCTACCGGATACAATGAAGCCCAAGAGCTTTTCGGCTGGAACGCCGAAGACGCATTTTTCCGGGTTGAGCTTGATGTCGTATGTTCGGAGGTTATCGAATGTTAGCCTCAAGTCGTCTACTAGAGATTCGACATGTCTTGTTTTAACAACCACATCATCTACATATGCCTCCATTGTTTTGCCGATCTGGTTTGCCAGACATGTCTGAATCATGCGCTGATATGTTGCGCCGGCGTTTTTGAGCCCGAAGGGCATCGTGTTGAAGCAGAATGGGCCGTATGGTGTGATGAATGCTGTTGCAGCTTAGTCTGACTCTGCCATCTTTATTTGATGGTAGCCGGAGTATGCGTCGAGGAAACACAACGAATCGTGTCCTGCGGTAGCGTCGATAATTTGATCAATGCGGGGGAGAGGGAAGGGATCCTTTGGGCAAGCCTTGTTAAGGTCTTTAAAATCAACGCACAGGCGCCAGGATTTGTCCTTCTTTGGTACCATCACCAGGTTTGCTAGCCAGTCCGGGTGTTTTATATCTTTGATGAATCCGGCCTCCAATAGCTTGACTAGTTCCTCTCCCATGGCCTGTCTCTTAGGTTCGGAAAAACGCCGAAGAGCCTGTTTGACTGGCTTGAATCCTTTTAGGATTTTTAAGCTGTGTTCGGCCAGCCTGCGTGGGATTCCTGGCATGTTTGAAGGGTGCCAGGAGAAAATGTCCCAGTTCTCTCATAGGAACTCTTGCAGTGTGGCGTCTACATCAGGGTTTAACTGTGCCCCGATGGAAGCTGTTTTATTGGGGTCCATTGGATGGACCTGGAATTTGACTATTTCGTCCACCGATTTAAAGGAGGTGGACTTGGATCTTTTGTCGAGTATCACATCGTCCCTATTCACCATGGAGCACAGCGCAGTCAGTTCCTCAGCCGCTAGGGCTTCGGATAGCGCCTCGAGGGCCAGCGCGGCTGTCTTGTTTTCGGCGCGGAGTGCTATGTCCGGATCACTAGCGAGAGTGATGATTCCATTAGGCCCGGGCATCTTGAGCTTCATGTACCCATAATGGGGTATTGCTTGGAAGATTGTAAACGCTTCCCGCCCTAGCAGAGCGTGATATCCGCTACTAAACGGGGCCACTTGGAACGTGACCTCTTCGGACCTGTAATTATCTGGCGTGCCGAACACCACATCTAGTGTGATTTTTCCTGTACAGCGCGCTTCCCGACTGGGGATTATTCCTCTAAAGGTTGTGCTGCTTCGCTCAATGCGGTTCCAGTCTATTTCCATTTTTTGAAGGGTTTCCTCATAAATGAGGTTCAATCCGCTGCCGCCATCCATGAGTACCTTGGTAAGACGAAAGCCATCCACTATTGGACTGAGGACCAATGCGGCTGGTGCTCGGGCTGTTCGGAATTTAGGTTCATCACTGGCGTTAAAAGTAATAGCCGTGTCACTCCATGGGTTTATTGTTGCTACTTGGTAGATTTCGGCAAGGCTACGGAGTGTCCTTTTTCGCATATTATTTGATGCGAAAGTCTCGAAGACTGTTAATACTGTACTGGTGTCTCTGGGGTGGCTTTCTGTGGCTTCTGGAATTAGAAGATCTTCGCCAATTTTCCCCACCTGCCGGAGTGTCCAACATGCTCTAAGGCTGTGAGTTGGTGTGGCGCCCTCTGCACTGTGAATTTTACAGGGTCCATTAAGCCATCCTTCCAGTACGGTTCCTTGCCCTGTAGAGGGCTTTTGCTTTTTGGTATTGAACCCGGGTGTCTGGTGATGGTGCACCCTTTTATTTCAGACTGGGTTTGTATTCAGGGCCGGATTGTCCCAAAATTTTATTTCAGTTTTCCAGGCGCTTTCCATTGCACAGTACTTTCATACTATGGACGCCAAGTCAGCGAAGCATGTAATATCACAGCGACTTATGGCGTTGAGGACCCCCTTGTCCGTGCAATTATTGCAGAAGAATGAAATTGCGTCTTCCTCGCGGCAGTCCTTTATCCTATTCATAACCAGGACGAATCTGGCCTAGTAATGATGTACTGTTTCTTTGGGCTCTTGCCTAATTTGGGATAGATCGCTTATGTATGGGTGGGTGGGTGGAATCAAATCCGAAACCTCACCCAATCTGAGACCCAGGGGCCAAGGAGTTTCCGAACTCGGAAGTTTGGATTCTTGGATGCTGTCCAATGAATCTAGCCCGTCGCCTGACTTTAAGTTCAGGTCTTGAGTGATGTCATCCCCTCCGCGGGTATTCGTCTTGGAGGGATCGGGAATCCGGACATTCCGCGGGTATCCGACTTGGAGGGATCGGGAATCCGGACATAGCTAGTCCTTAAGATAGATGAAGGGTCGCCGCACTGTCCCTGTACCACGGCGACGTGATGGGTGACCTGGGGAGAGTTAATCTCTCTCAGACCGGGTTTAGGCCCAATCTGTTTGTAATCCGTAGCGACTCCCAGGGCGGCAAAGCGATCCAAGAGCTCATTTAGGGAATAGAGCTCCATTGGATCTAGCCGCTCGGCGAATTCCGAGTTGACGTGAAGATTGCTTTTGATGACCCGAGAGGTCATCGTCGGCGCAGCAACCGAACGGGCGGTCATAAGGAAACCACCTAGCCTGAGAGTTTGGCCGACAGCCAAAGCTCCCTTAGCAACGGTACCGTCTTTAAAGATGGGATGAGGCATCCTTCCTGATGGCGACAGCACAGAGGAACTCTCAATGAAAGCACCAATGTCGGTGTCAAAACCGACGGATCTCGGGTAGGGGGTCCCGAACTGTGCGTCTAGGCGGATGGTAACAGGAGGCAGGGGACACGATGTTTTACCCAGGTTCGGGCCCTCTTGATGGAGGTAAAACCCTACGTCCTGCTTGATTAATATTGATGATATGGGTAGTACAAGAGTAGATCTACCACGAGATCGGAGAGGCTAAACCCTAGAAGCTAGCCTATGGTATGATTGTTGTTCCTACGGACTAAAACCCTTCGGTTTATATAGACACCGGAGAGGGCTAGGGTTACACAGAGTCGGTTACAATGGTAGGAGATCTACATATCCGTATCGCCAAGCTTGCCTTCCACGCCAAGGAAAGTCCCTTCCGGACACGGGACGAAGTCTTCAATCTTGTATCTTCATAGTCCAGGAGTCCGGCCGAAGGTATAGTCCGGCTATCCGGACACCCCCTAATCCAGGATTCCCTCAGCCGCTCTAAGGGCAGCCGAAGAGCTGTGGGCCGAATAGTCCACGCATCGCCAGAGCAAGGAAAGGATAGCCAAGATGGCCATTGAGTTGAAAGATGCCGCTGACCATTACCAGCTTCTTGAAAAAGAAAGCCGAGCGAGGGCGACGGACCTAGAGAAGGCCATGGTAGCAGCCAAGGAAGCCTGCTCTAAAATCAGAGCAACGAAGGAGGAGCTGCATCAAGCTGCGGATATCGTGGCTGGGAAGCCCTTCTTGTTGCGGACTAAGTTCGGAGATCCGAAGTATGCTCCTCTTGATCACTATGGAGTTCTCCGGACGCCTACATGGATTTGGCGGCAAGTGCTGCTGATGCGGCCGAGTACTTCAAGGATCAAGGAGATCGCGAAGTGGAAAAGCTGTTCTGGTCACAGTTCCATGCTCCAGTGCGTCTGTTGCTGTTGAATGAGCGAATGGCCGAGTGGGCCGAGCTCCATAGGTTGTCCGGACTCGCCATGAGGTCCGTTGTGGATCATCTGTGGCCGGGAGGGCCAAGGCCGAATAGTTACTTTAGTTTGGTGCAACAATTCCTTGGTGATATCCGCACATTGATGCTATGAAGAGGTCGGCGTGCATAGAGGGTGCGCGGATGGCCTTTGCCCGTGTCAAGACATACTGGGCAGAGATGGAGGCCACCACTGTTGCAACACAGGGTTTGGCCGTGGGCCGAGTGGCTGCCGAGCACTACTTTGAAGAAGTTCTTGAAGGCGCTCGTTCGATAGAGGCTCAGTGCTCGAAGAATATTATGTTCTAGTGACATGTACTCCCATTGTAAAAACAATGTTTTATTGAGTTATCAAGGCTGTGTTTATACTTTTGCCTGAAAGTATTATGATGCCTCATGTGTGGACGTTTATGTATATATGTATATAACCCGAAAGTTTGCAGTCGTCGGCTTCCGCCCCCACGCATATAATGCGGGGGTGTTCGCAAAAAATGCGTATTCACACTTGATCAAACGTCTTGGTTCATTAAGGAGGTGGTAGCACAGCGAACGAGGCAATCGGACTATATTGCTTTAACACTTTCAATTAGCCACAGGAGTTTGACGGTGGGGCTACTATATAGCCACTCGTACTTCTGCGCTCATCCGAATACGGGTCGCATACGTACATGACCGGGAAACGGCCCTTCGTGAATGCGGAGGAATCCCGAAGATTCCGCTGAGTCATCGAGTGGCTGACCAGTCTCACGCTATATCATGACAGTCAGTTTTCGGCTTTCTCTACTGAGGTGCTCATCCGGATGAACCAGGCACAATCGCAGTAGTTCTCCCAGTGCTACCTTAGCCGATATAGCGGAACATAAGGTACCAAAGAATGGGAGCCAGGCAAACCCAACATTTGACCAAAGACATGATTCGGAGCTGATGCATATAAGGCCAAACTCGCGACGCCGAACACTCCCTAAGGTATTCGGTCTTTATAACATATGCCGGGCTGAACAATGCCCTTAATAATAAACCCCGAGTGTCCAGGTACATGCAATATCCTGACGTGGCCACATGCTAATACGTCGGCATCCTTCTCGGTTGTATTGAGTATCCGGAGGATGTGAACAACAAGAGACAGTTGAAAGTGCGTTATATCGACTAAAGGGTGGGGGGTGAATAGGCGATTTTTATGAAAGTCTTCAAAACGTGGAAGTTATGAAGACAAACAATAGAGATATGCCTATTACTATGCAGCGGAAGTTAGACTACACTAGGCAAGCCATGGTTAAGTATCAACAGAGTGAAAGCACAGTGACAGATAGCTGCAGTGTAATACGGATCAGGTAGGAAGATATTATGAAGCCAAACAAATCATACACTCACGTTGTGAAGACAAAAGATAGAACAGACATGCAATGACTTCACAATGAGTAATCAGTAAGTAAAAAGTAGTGAAGATGAAACCAGTGAATCGTTGAAGACAATGATTTGTTGGACCAGTTCCAGTTGCTGTGACAACTATACGTCTGGTTGGAGCGGCTAGGTATTTAAACCTTAGGACACACAATCCCGGACACCCAGTCCTGAACCGCAGCTCAGGACACCCAGTCCTCACCGTATTCTCCTTGAGCTAAGGTCACATAGACCTCGCCCAATCACTCTGGTAAGTCTTCAAGGTAGACTCCCAAACCTTCACAGACTTCATTCACCAGCAATCCACAATGACTCTTGGATGCTCAGAACGCGACACCTAACCGGCTGGAGGATGCACAGTCCTCAAGTGTAATAAGTCTTCAGATCACTCAGACAAGAAAACTTAAGTGATGCCCAATTCTCTCTGGCTCTCGGTGGTTAGGGCTTTTTCCTCGCTAGGTATTCTCTCTCAAAGGCTTCAAGGTGGGTTGCTCTCAAACGACAAAAGCCGTGCACTGAATCTGAGCAGCCAACCGTTTATGGTTGTAGGGGGTGGGCTATTTATAGCCAGTAGGCAACCCGACCTGATTTGTCCGAAATGACCCTGGGTCACTAAGGAACTGACACGTGTTCCAACGGTCAGATTTCAAACTCACACGACAACTTTACTTGGGCTACAAGCAAAGCTGACTTGTCCGACTCTGGACAAGATTTGCTCTCATAGTCTTCACTCGAAGACATAGGTTTTTTGTTTAGGCATCACTTCAGTCGTTCTGACTGGTTCTCTTGGACCCCACTTAGCAGTACGGTGGTTCCTATGACTCAACACAAATAAAAGAGAACTACGAAAGATCTAAGTCTTCGAGCTCCATAGGCTTCATGCGGTGTCTTCTCTTGTCATAGTCTTCAAAGTGAATATCTTCATATACCACCATTGACTTCAATGTCTTCGTACATTTTTAGGGGTCATCTCTGGTAGTAAAACCGAATCAATGAGGGACTTCTACCTGTGTTATCCTGCAATTCTCATAAACACATTAGTCCCTCAACTAGGTTTGTCGTCAATACTCCAAAACCAACTAGGGGTGGCACTAGATGCACTTACAATCTCCCCCTTTTTGGTGATTGATGACAAACTAGTTGAAGTTTTCAACGGGGAATATAGTCTGTGAAATTTTAAAGGATAAGGAATTGTCTTCATAAGTTGCAAGGGCTCCCCCTGAAGATGTGCATATAAGTAATTTGCTTTTGGAATGCAAATGCACATGGCATGTTGTACTTGTGGAGATCCACTTCACCTTATGATGACATTCCACTATGCATGTGAAAGTATATGAAGATAATGACATGCATAATGAGAAATGGACGTCTGCAGAATGATCTAAGTGCGGAATTTATCGTCGCACACGCGGAATTTATCTTTGCAAAGCAAGGTGGCAAACAAGTAGGAGACGACCATCGAGTTTAAGTGTTACAACTCAAAGAACCAAATGTAGCAAAACAAGAGTTGTAAGCACGAAGCAAAATATGACAAAATATAAAGCACCCGCCCATAATGACCCGCTTGAAGACTATCAACCTCATATGCTTCTCCCCCTTTTGTCAGTGAGGACCAAAAAGGTTTGAAGACATAGAGTTTCTACTCGTTCCCATGAGCGGCAGGGTCGTTGGTGGTGTTTGGCGGTGCTGAAGAGCTTGGTGCAGTGTCGACGCGTGCTGAAGGAGGTGGTGGTGATGTAGCATCGTCTTCATCCTCGATAACTCTGGCAGTCACTGTGGCAGCAGAGGAAGAGAACTTAGAGTCTTCAAGTGATGGAGTTCCTCGCAGCACAGCCCTTCGAGGAGGTGTGGAGTCAAACTTGAATCGCTCTGTGAAGCCATCCTCTTGAAGATCAACTTCAGAACACATCATCGTGAGTCCTTTCCATGTGTGGCGACAGGTTTCATGTGCAACGAAAGCATTCTTGGTGGCAAGATTTCGAATGCGATTGACATCCACCAAGAGGCTTTCCATCTGTCACTTGAGCCAGTCATGATGTCGATCCTGTTTCTGATGAAGGGCCACAAGAAGCTCTCGGTCATTGAGAACACGAGTGCGCTTCTTGGGTCTTGGAGCAGTTGTGCTGTCAGTGGCTTCAGTGGAAGCAGGGCGTGGTGCACATGTAGTGCCAGCCAACGGATACACCCGAGAGACTGCTTCAATTCCTTCAATGTTTTGAGTGAAGCTCTGGTGTTCTACATTCTGAAGACTCAGAGGTTGCTTGGTCGGCTCAGGATAGATGGCTTCAGCAGAGGTATCCACATCAGGCAAGAAGATCCGATGGTTGCGGGCTGAGGGCTGATACGAGATAGCAGAGTGAAGTTTGATCAGCCGCATTACCCAAGGGGCATAGAACTTCAAACCAACAAGTCAGAGCCTGACGCAGCAAGTTGGAGTATGAAAAAATCCTGTGCATTGAAGCATTTGCCATGAAGGATATAGAATATCAAAGTCTTCATTGCACCCTCAATCTTGGCATTTGGAGAGTGTCCTTTAATAGGCCAGAGAGTCCGCCTGATGATGTGATAGATGGTTCGTGGCAGATACTCAAGGTCTTCAACGAAGAACTCTGTGGGATAAGGAGCATCTTGGGGCAATGGCTTCATCATGCTGAGCATCTGACTCATATCAGGTTCAGGCCTCTGAAAGATGCTTTCAATAGCTTCAGTATGCAGCTGACAGCCTTGCTCGAAGAGATCGCCAGGAGTGGGCAAGCCAGTAAGCTCAATGATGTCAAATGCATTGGCTTCGTGATGAACATTGCCGGTCATCCACTCCAGGACCCAAGTCTTCGGATCTCTGTTGTACCCTCTGATGTGAACTGTGGCATAGAATTGAAGCAGCAGCTCTTCATTCCAATGCTCTTCGTCAGTAATGAATGGCAGCAGTCCCACTTGCTTGAAACAATCCAACGCTTCTTCTAGGCAGGGCAGACCAGCTATAGCTTCAACGTCAAGGCGCTTGTGTGGGAAGATGCGACCTTGGTTGTACAATATGCATGAGTAATAGCTTCACTGAGGATAGCTCCAGAACCTATCTGATGAAATCCTTTCCCTCGAGTAGGGGTTCTTGGAGCTATTGAAGAATGTATTGTCTGCCCTGAAGCCATTGATGTTGAAGGAGCCAGGTGCTGTTGCAGGACCTGGGAACCTTGGCAGTCTTGGGATTGGCTTCTGTACCTGAGGCCTGTGCTCAACATGATAGTCGAACTGGGGACCTGCAGCAGACTCAGGAACAGTAGTGTCAGGATCAGTGGCTTCGCTGTCTTCTGATGCTTTTGGTGGGGAGGGCTCCACATTAGCTTCACTGTTAGTTGTGGCAGCCTCACGATTTTCATCCTCCACTTGACGAGCTGGAGGGTCGGACACAAGCACGTTCTCCGTGAGAACTTCTTCTTGGTGAGACGGGGGGACTGGTGGTACTTCTTCGTCTTCGGCTGATGCAGCCGGAATGTCTTCAGCGGAGACTTGAGGCCTTGGACCTTTGCGAAGCCTGCATAACACAGACGACTCCTGTGGAGTCGGAGTGGGCTGGGCCTCAGATTCTTCTTCCTCTTGGGGGCGATCCGCCCATGAAGCATCCTGGGCAATTGGCGTCAGTGAACGACCAATGCTGATGAGTTCGCTGTTTTCAAACTAAGGAAGGACTGCATCATCTTCTACATTGTCATGATGACCAATGTCTTCAGCAGTGATGGGATCAGCTGTTGGAATGTCTTCAGCTTTATGAGCCTCTGTGGAAGCAGGCTCATGGACAGTCAGTTGGCGTTCAGCTTCAGGATAGACCATAGAAAGGGGTTCAACTATCAAGGGCTCTGTGGGAGCAGCCCGATCTTTCTTGGTCTTCCTCTTCTTCTTAGAGGGGGCAGTTTCACATGCTTCAGGATATTTTCTCTTCCTTGCTTCAGCCTCAGCAATCTTGGTCTTCTTGAGCTCTGAAGCGGTTGACCGGCTCTTTGGCTTCGAGCCAGTCATTGCAGTTGGGAAGACAATCGGAACTTCTTCTTGCCTTGGTGCGTCGGGTTCAGCTGTAATTGACTTCTTCTTCTTTGCGGCCATCCTGGGGTCAATGCCAGGACGCCCAAGGGCCTTGCGTTTTTCAGCCTCATTATAGGCTTGCACACATCTGTCAGCCAGAGTCTTCATGCACTCACGCAAACCCTAAGCTTCGGCGCGTTTCTTCAGGAAGTTTTCCTTGAGCTCGTGCATCATGATCTTGAAGTTCTTCACTTCTTGCATGCTGAGCTTGGCCATATGCTTCTTGAACGGAGCCTTTTCATAGTCAATCTTCTGCTTCAGCTCAACAATGCGCTGGGCGATGGCTAGTTCTGAAGCAATGGCGCCATGGAAGGCGACACTAAGGCCAATAGGTAGCTGCAGATTGTCAAAGCTGATGTTTGGCATGTCAAACCACTCGTCAATGAAGTTGTGGATGATGGCGACATCAAAGAGAGGCAGATTATTGAAGATTTCTGCTTCTTCTTTGCTCTTGATGAGTTGCTCAAGAGCGTCATCTGCAAGGTCTTCATCACTTGACAGATCAATGGCGTCATTGCGCAGAATGGCAGCGGCTGTTAGCTCTTCACCAGTGTAAGACAAAGGCATCTTGGCCTTCAGGGGCTTGGAGACGCGTGATAAGTCTTCAGACTACACACTGTCTTCAGGAGGTGCAGTTGCCAATGGCTTCGCCCTTGAGATTTTTGGTGAAGGGGCCGACTTTGAAGCTTTTGGCTTCTTCAACTGCTTTGGCTTCGGCACTGCAGGCGTGGCATCAGACTCAGTGTCAGCTGTAGGCTCATTCACCGCAGTCCCTTGAACCAAGATGTAGGTGATGAGGCCTTCAAGGTTGGCGAAAGGACCGATGACATTGGGTTCTGCATGTCGTGTGCCATCTGCCCTTGGTGCTGAGGGACCAGGGTTGAAGTCTAACCCAAATTTCTTCTTGTTCTGCTTCGCTGAGTTTTGGGCAAACTGAAAGTTGTGCTTGAACAGATTGTCGTCACGACACCATAGCAGTGATGACGGATGTGCATTAGCAGGCTATGGTCCACGGACCATGCATGGATAGAAGCTTTGGGCAATAGCTTCATCTCTGGACCTGGGTATAAGATTCTTGTATAGGATGTCTCCTCACGGTCTTTTGATGGCACTTTTCTCAGCATACTCTTGGGTTGTGAAGCGGTATTTGAACCATTGTTCTGCCCAATATCTTTGAATCCATTGGATTCGGGTCTTGCGCTGACTGTAATCCTCTTCAGGATCTGTCTTATACATTTCTGCGAGTTCATCAGGCAGATCTCTGGATGTTCCGCCACGACGCTGTCTGCCCCCCTTCCTTGCCGCTTTCTCTGAAGCCATAAACTTTAACTTGAAAGGCTTCAAGATGTTCAAAGGCTTCAAAGGCTTTCTCTTGCTGGGCCAATAGGAACTGGCTTCAGGAGAATTTATGTGATGCTGTAAGAATTCTGCAAATGAATGCAGACTATGAGAACCAAAGGATTCTCCCACGGACATGTACCTGTGACAGCATTAAGGTGCGAGGGAAGGGGAAGAGGTCATATGCATTCTCAGAAGATTTTGAAGATAAATCAGTTTAGAAGACATTGACCTCATCGTGCGAAGACATTCACTCATAGATAAGGAGTTGGTTCCAGATTTGTACGAACCCATAGATCAGTACAAGTGAGGAATCTAACTACTTTGTGAAGCACAAGTGAATATACTAGGCATGTTATGAGATGCAGTTGGAGAGAGATCTAACTTGTGTGAATAGAAACTTCTTATGGTAGAAAGTGACAAAGACATAGGATCAAAAGGTGCCGTAAAAAGAAGTTTTATTTACCACACTGGGAACTGCTAGACGGAGTGGAAGATGAGGCCGAGCAGTTCAATCTTCCGTGCCCTAACTTGGCGACGGAGGACACCTACGGCGACGGCGGAGAGGACGATGTCTGCGATCAGCGTGAAGACGGTGTCGGAGAGGTTGCGACAGCGAATCGCTTCGTCGCCGGTGTCGCCGAGGTCTAGCGGTGGTGCTAGGGTTCGTGCGAGGGTGGAAGAAGGGATAATGACCGCAGTGAGTGTGTATTTATAGTTACAGGGGCGGCACTGCGCTATTACACAGGTGCCCCTGGCGATTCGCATCTGAGTAACACGTGGCCATCATGCGGAATTTTGGGGGTTGTTCCACATCCCACGCACGCCTGGATTGTCGGGTGGTCGTTCCTACTTCTCCGGATTTCATGTGGATAAATGAGCATTGAAAATGGACTTAAAGGTTGTCTCTGTGTCTTCTGCTGTCAAGGGCGCAGAGAAGACATTCGACAGTTTCAATGGAATGCATATGACTTGGAGAGATAGAATCCGAGATAGAAAGCATAGAGAGGTTAGGGTCTGATCACATTCACTTAGTTCAAAAGATTCAAACAAGAAGACATAGCTATAAGTGAATGCTGTAGAGGACATAACACTAGTGTATATATATATATATATATCCATATAATCAACATAGTGAAGATAATCATGAAGACATGTTGAGATTCAAGCCAAACCAAATGTGAAGACATTGCAAGGTAACGCCATGAGTGAAACACTTCAAAATAGAATGTTTGGTGGTGGCGTTACCCACCGTACAGGAAGTATTAGACTCAGACACGGCGCACAATTATCGTGGCGCTCCGAAGTCAAATTCCACATTAATGTATTCACACTTAGAATGTAAGTCTTCATTAATTGAAGATATACGTTACTTCGTGTGTTGCACATCTAAGTCATCAATATGCATAAGTGTTAGGATGTGTGCCTGATCACAGGACATTTGAGGATTCCAGGATATTTAGCTCACACCGTAACTTGCAAAATCTCTTCTCATCCAAGGGCTTGGTGAAGATATCTGCCAATTGCTCTTCAGTGTTGACGTGTATGATATCAATATCTTCCTTCACAACATGATCTCTAAGAAAATGATGACGAATTTCTATGTGCTTTGTCTTCGAGTGCTGAACTGGGTTGTTAGCAATCTTGATGGCGCTTTCGTTATCGCAGTAAAGTGGCACTTGCTTCAGATGAATGCCATAGTCCTTGAGAGTTTGCTTCATCCACAGAAGCTGAGCGCAGCAAGATCCAGCAATAATGTATTCAGATTCAGCAGTGGAGAGGGATACACAGTTCTGCTTCTTTGAAGACCAACATACAAGTGATCGTCCCAAAAAGTGGCATGTGCCTGATGTAGACTTCCGATCAACCTTGTCACCAGCATAATCAGCATCCGAGAATCCAACCAGATCAAACTCTGAGCCCTTTGGATACCATAATCCGAGAGTTGGGGTGTGAGCCAAATATCGAAGAATTCGCTTCACAGCTAAGTGATGCGACTCCTTTGGTGCCGCTTGAAATCGAGCACACATGCAAACACTAAGCATAATATCTGGCCTAGATGCACATAAATAAATCAAAGAACCAATCATGGAGTGGTATACCTTTTGATCGAACTCTTTACCATTGTCGTCGGGACCCAGATGATGTTTGGCTGGCATTGGTGTTGTGAAGCCTTTGCAGTCTTGCATACCAAACTTCTTCAGGCACTCTTTGAGATACTTCTCTTGAGATATGAAGATGCCGTTGCGTTGTTGTCGTATTTGAAGACCGAGGAAGAACTTCAGCTCCCCCATCATAGACATCTGATATTGCTCTTGCATCATATAGCCAAACTCTTCACTGTACTTCTGATTGGTGCAGCCGAAGATAATGTCATCCACATAAATTTGGCACACAAACAATTCACCATCATATGTCTTCGTGAAGAGAGTGGGATCTAGTGAACCAGGTATGAAGCCTTTGCTCTTCAGGAAATATTTGAGTGTGTCATACCAGGCCCGAGGGGCTTGTTTGAGGCCATACAGTGCCTTGTTGAGCTTGTATACCATGTCAGGATGTTTTGGATCTTCAAACCCAGGCGGTTGTGCAACATACACTTCTTCTTCAATCTTGCCATTGAGAAAGGCACTCTTCACATCCATTTGATATAGAAGTATGTTATGATGATTTGCATAGGCCAGCAGTATACGTATGGCTTCAAGTCTAGCCACATGAGCAAATGTTTCATCGAAATCAATGCCTTCCACTTGAGTATATCCTTGAGCAACGAGACGAGCTTTGTTTCTGACAATTTGACCATGCTCATCTTGCTTGTTGCGGTATATCCATTTGGTGCCTATTATATTGTGCTTCCGTGGATCAGGACGGTTAACTAATTCCCTTACATTGTTCAGCTCAAACTGTTGAAGCTCTTCTTGCATAGCTTGAATCCATTCAGGTTCCATGAAGGCTTCTTCAACTTTCTTGGGTTCTGTAATTGAGACGAATGTGAAGTGCCCACAGAAATTTGCTAGCTGAGTTGCCCTTGAACGAGTGAGTGGACCAGGTGCATTGATGCTGTCAATTATTCTGTCAATCTGCACTTCATTGGCAACACGAGGATGTACAGGGCGAAGACTTTGCTCTTGCTGATCTATGTTGTTGTTGGGAGGAATGTCTTCAGGCTGAGCATTGTCTTCATGTGGATCAGGTGCTGAGATGATAAGTTCTTCTTCAGGATGAGCTTCAGAAGGTATAATCTCTCCAGTTCCCATTAGCTTGATTGATTCACTAGATGGAACCTCATCTAACACATTTGGCAGTTGCTCTCTTTGTGAACCATTGGTCTCATCGAACCGCACATCCACTGTTTCAACCACTTTGTAATGAAAGAGATTGAAGACTCTGTAGGAGTGCGAATCCTTTCCATATCCAAGCATAAAACCCTTATGTGCTTTTGGTGCAAACTTTGAGGTGTGGTGTGGGTCCTTGATCCAGCACCTTGCGCCAAATACTCTGAAGTAACTGACATTTGGCTTCTTGCCAGTTAGGAGTTCATAAGATGTCTTGTTCAGAAGCTTGTGAAGATAAACACGATTGATTGTATGGCATGCAGTGTCAATGGCTTCAGGCCAGAATTTTCTTGGAGCCTTGTATTCATCTAGCATCGTTCTGTCCATCTCAATGAGTGTTCTGTTCTTGCGTTCGACGACGCCATTCTGCTGTGGCGTGTACGGGGCTGAGAATTCATGTGTGATGCCCAAGGTATCAAGATATGTATCAAGTCTAGTGTTCTTGAATTCAGTGCCATTGTCACTTCTGATGTGCTTTATCTTGGCGCCGTAATTGTTCATAGCTCGATTGGCGAAGCGTCTGAAGACATCCTGCACTTCAGTCTTGTAAAGGATTATGTGCACCCAAGTATATCTAGAGTAATCATCAACAATGACAAAGCCATAGAGGCAAGAAGTAGTGGTAAAAGTTGAGTAGTGAGTGGGACCAAAAAGATCCATGTGAAGCAGTTCGAAGGGTCGAGTAGTGGTCATGATTGTCTTTGAGGGATGTTTTGCCCTCGTCATCTTCCCTGCTTCACAGGCACCGCATAAGTGATCTTTCTTGAACTTGACGCCCTCGATGCCTATGACATGCTTCTTCTTTGCAAGGGCGTGGAGGTTCCTCATGCCAGCATGCCCAAGCCTCCGATGCCAAAGCCAGCATTCTGAAGCTTTTGCCAGAAGACATACTGCAAGCTGTGGCCCTACTGAGAAATCTACCACATACAAATCATCTTTCTGATACCCTTCAAACACTAGAGACTTGTCAGATTCCATTAGTACCAGGCAACGATATTTTCCAAATATTAAGATCATGTTCAAATCGCAAAGCATTGAGACAGACATTAAGTTGAAGCCAAGGGATTCAACAAGCATGACTTTATCCATGTGTTGATCCTTTGAGATTGCAACTCTACCTAGACCCAATACCTTACTTTTACCAGTGTCAGCGAATGTGATGTGACTCTTGTCGGATGGACGTAAGGTTGAGTCCATAAGAAGGCTTCTTTTTCCGGTCATGTGATTTGTACACCCACTGTCAATAATCCATTCTAAAGACGCTGCTGTTGTACCCTACAGTGCAGTTAGGGGGATAGGCTTCACGAAGAGAATTGTGAAGCAAAAACATTTGACGAACCAGTGGGTTATGAAAACTTAGATCCAGATTAGGACTAATAGGGAGAGTAGCATGCGATTCAAGAACGAAGTACATAGTGATGCCATTCGGGCATTTTATCTTGCGCCCTACAAGATGTATAAGGTCCCCAGCAATAGCGTCAGAAGATTTTGGTTTTCTGCTGGAGACCTTTCCCTGCAAAAGAGAGTTAAGCTTTCTTAGCCACCCACATCTTCAAGGGTGGCTTAGAAGCAATAAGTCTAAGTGCAGCATCTGAGAATTTTGGCTTTGGAGCCCTAGCAAACAGTCTAGCAAGTGGACAATAGTACTCATAAGAATAAGCAGAATAATTCTTGGTCATATGAACATGGCGGATTGATGGACCGCTCTCATATTCATATGCCTGAGAGTGGTTTCCCTGCAAGACATTTGCGTTAGTGCGACTCAGGTGAGTCCTTTGTCTGTATGAAGCCTTTGGACCGTATGAAGCCTTTGGTCTGAGGTTTGCCTTCTTCATGTGAGGAGTCATGAAGACATTCACAGGAAGATTTTCTAGACACCTTTTCGGAACCCAGATCTTCTTCATAGGCGGTTCATTCCTGCAGTTAGTACCAATGTACCTGGCAAACACTTCACCATTCTGATTCTTAAACAGTACATAGTTTGCATCAAAGGATTCATCAATGATAATGGGGTTAGCACAAGTGAATCCAGATAAATTGGATGGATCTGCTGTAGGTTCCTTTGCAGCAACCCACTTGGTTTTGGGGTACTGCTCAGGTTTCCAGTAAGAGCCATCTGCATTCATTTTCCTTATGAACCCAACACCCTCTTTCCTAGGGTTTCGGTTCAGAATCTGCTTCTTGAGGACATCACATAATGTCTGATGCCATTTAAGACTTTTGTACATCCCTGTTTCAAGCAATGTCTTCAACCTAGCATTCTTATCAGCAATAGCGGTGGTATCCTCAGCAGAGGGGTTAGTTACCACATCAACAGTTGAAGATATTGCAACAACAGTAGCAGTAGAACATTCAGCAACAGAAGCAGCATTATCACGCTCAATGCATTTAAGACATGGTGGTTCAAATCCTTCCTGAGCGGAACTGATCTGTTTGGCGCTAAGTGACTCGTTTTCCTTTTGAAGATCTTCATGAGCCCTTCTCAATTTCTCAAGATCTTGCTTCCTTTGAAGATAATCATAGGAAAGCTTTTCATGAGTTGTTGAGAGAGTATCATGACGACTTTCAAGTTCCTGATACTTAACGTGAAGATTTTTTATGTCTTCAATTAAGGATTCAGATCGAGTCATTTCAGCACCCAACAGATCATCGCTTCTGTCTAACAGTTTTTGAATATGTTCCATAGCTTTCTGTTGTTCAGTTGCAATTTTAGCAAGTGTTTTGTAGCTGGGTTTTGAATCACAATCAGAGTCATCGTCACTAGATGTTTGACAGTGAGTAGTGCCTGTGTTTACCTTGGCACCGCGTGCCATGAAGCAGTAGGTAGGATCGGAGTAGTCTTGTCATTTGCATCGGTGTCGGTGATGAGGTCATTGTCTTCAGTGTTGAAGATGGACTTGACAACGTATGCTGTAGCCAGACTTGCAATGCCAGAATCAGACTCCTCCTCAGACTCCACCTCTGCCTCCTCAGAAGCGGACTCCTCCTCTGAATCCATTTCCTTGCCAACAAACGCACGTGCCTTGCCAGATGAGCTCTTCTTGTGTGATGAAGACTTTGAGGAAGACTTGGAAGAAGACTTTGAGTATTTCTTCTTCTTCTTGTCGTCAGAGTCATATTCCTTGCTCTTCTTCTTCTTTCTATTCTCATTGTCCCACTATGGACACTCAGAGATGAAGTGTCCAGTTTTCTTGCACTTGTGGCATGTTTTCTTCTTGTAGTCATGAGCAGAAGCTTCATCATTCCTTGAGCTTGATCGTGAAGACTTTCTGAAGCCTTTCTTCTTGGTGAATTTTTGGAACTTCTTCACAAGCATTGCAAATTCCCTTCCAATGTCTTTAGGATCATCAGAACTGCTGTCAGATTCTTCTTCAGATGAGGAAACAGCTTTTGCCTTCAAGGCACGAGTTCGCCCATAGTTTGGACCGTAGATATCTCTTTTCTCAGAAAGCTGAAACTCATGTGTGTTGAGCCTCTCAAGTATGTCGGACGGATCGAGTGTCTTGAAATCAGGACGTTCTTGAATCATCAGGGCTAAGATGTCAACTGAACTATCAAGTGATCTCAGCAGCGTCTTGACGATTTCATGTTTGGTGATCTCAGTGGCGCCGAGGGCTTGAAGCTCATTTGTGATGTCAGTGAGTCGGTCAAATGTGTGCTGGACATTCTCATTGTCATTTCGCTTGAAGCGGTTACGAAGGACACTGATTCTCTGATCTCTCTGGGTTGAGATGCCTTCATTGACCTTGGAGAGCCAGTCCCAGACCAGCTTGGATGTCTTCAAAGCACTCACACGGCCATACTGTCCTTTGGTCAGATGACCACAGATGATATTCTTGGTAGTAGAGTCCAGTTGAATGAACTTCTTGACATCAGTAGCAGTGACACCTTCTCCAGCCTTGGGAACACCGTTCTCGACGACATACCATAGGTCGACGTCAATGGCTTCAAGATGCATGCGCATCTTATTCTTCCAGTAGGGATATTCAGTTCCATCAAAGACGGGGCACGCAGCGGAGACTTTAATTATCCCTGCAGTCGACATAGCTAAAACTCCAGGTGGTTAAACCGAATCACACAGAACAAGGGAGCACCTTGCTCTGATACCAATTGAAAGTGCGTTATATCGACTAGAGGGGGGGTGAATAGGCGATTTTTATGAAAGTCTTCAAAACGTGGAAGTTATGAAGACAAATAGTAGAGATATGCCTATTACTATGCAGTGGAAGTTAGACTACACTAGGCAAGCCATGGTCAAGTATCAACAGAGTGAAAACACAGTGACAAATAGCTGCCGTGTAATACGGATCAGGTAGGAAGATATTATGAAGCCAAACAAATCATACACTCACGTTGTGAAGACAAAAGATAGAACAGACATGCAATGACTTCACAATGAGTAATCAATAAGTAAAAAGTAGTGAAGATGAAACCAGTGACTCGTTGAAGACAATGATTTGTTGGACCAGTTCCAGTTGCTGTGACAACTGTACGTCTGGTTGGAGCAGCTAGGTATTTAAACCTTAGGACACACAGTCCCGGACACCCAGTCCTGAACCGCAGCTCAGGACACCCAGTCCTCACCGTATTCTCCTTGAGCTAAGGTCACACAGACCTCGCCCAATCACTCTGGTAAGTCTTCAAGGTAGACTCCCAAACCTTCACAGACTTCGTTCACCGGCAATCCACAATGACTCTTGGATGCTCAGAACGCGACGCCTAACCGGCTAGAGGATGCACAGTCCTCAAGTGTAATAAGTCTTCAGATCACTCAGACAAGAAAACTTAAGTGATGCCCAATTCTCTCTGGCTCTGGGTGGTTAGGGCTTTTTCCTCGCTAGGTATTCTCTCTCAAAGGCTTCGAGGTGGGTTGCTCTCAAACGACAAAAGCCGTGCACTGAATCTGAGCAGCCAACCATTTATGGTTGTAGGGGGTGGGCTATTTATAGCCACTAGGCAACCCGACCTGATTTGTCCGAAATGACCCTGGGTCACTAAGGAACAGACACGTGTTCCAACGGTCAGATTTCAAACTCACACGGCAACTTTACTTGGGCTACAAGCAAAGCTGACTTGTCCGACTCTGGACAAGATTTGCTCTCATAGTCTTCACTTGAAGGCATAGGTTTTTTGTTTAGGCATCACTTCAGTTGTTCTGACTGGTTCTCTTGGACCCCACTTAGCAGTACGGTGGTTCCTATGACTCAACACAAATAAAAGAGAACTATGAAAGATCTAAGTCTTCGAGATCCATAGGCTTCATGCAGTGTCTTCTCTTGTCATAGTCTTCAAAGTGAATATCTTCATATACCACCATTGACTTCAATGTCTTCGTACATTTTTAGGGGTCATCTCTGGTAGTAAAACCGAATCAATGAGGGACTTCTACCTGTGTTATCCTGCAATTCTCACAAACACATTAGTCCCTCAACTAGGTTTGTCGTCAATACTCCAAAACCAACTAGGGGTGGCACTAGATGCACTTACAACAGTAAAAAAGGTTTACGCAGGATCTTAATCTAAAAAGAAACCTTTAAGCGGGTCCCTGCTGCATGTCTGCGCCTGTGTCTCTGTTGTGCCGTCTCCTGGACGGGTGTAACACGATTGTCATCTGTAAAAGAGAAGAACTTAGGTGAAAGTTGCCGTGCCAGAAAATTGGTTATTATCAATAAACCATTAAAAATTCAAGATAAGTCAAGTTGAGCCAAACTAGCCCTGATTACACATGGGAAGCCCCTGGTACCGTCTAGGAGGGTTTGATCATCAAACCAATCTGATGTATATGTAGCGGTGTACCGGACTCGTCTAACCGTGTCCGTGGTCTTGACGACCTGTCATTTTTTCTGGTTGGTGAGGCCGTCTAATGCTCGACGGCTAAAGCCGCCGCACATTCTTCCGCACGTAGAACACGCTCGGTATTTCCACTAACTGTGATGGTGCCACGTGGACTCGGCATCTTAAGCTTGAGAGAAGTGTAATGCGGGATTGCATGAAAATGAGCGAAAGCCGTTCTTCCGAGTAGTGCCTGATAGCCACTTCAGAATGGAGCGATGTAGAAAGTTAACCTTTCGCTTCGGAAGTTGTCGGAAGAACCGAATACAACCTCTAGTAATAGAGAGCCCGTGCAACGGGCCTCTAGGCCTGGTATTACTCCCTTGAAGGTAGTAGTACGGTGGCTTATTTTTGTCGGGTCTATCCCCATTTTGCGGACTGTGTCCTGATATATCAGATTTAGACCACTGCTGCCGTCCATGAGGACTCGTGTGAGATGGTATCTGTTTATTATTGGGTCTAACACCAAGGCAGCCAATCCTTCGTGCCGGATGCTTGTCACATGATCCCCGCGATCAAAAGTGATCGGGCAGGCCAACCAGGGGTTGAACCTGGGGGTGACGGGCTCTATGGCGCGTGTGTCTCGGGGTGCATGTTTGCTTCTCCTCTTTGTCACATGGATCATGTTGACTGTTTTAACCTCTGGTGGGAATTTTTTCTGTCCTCCAGTGCTTTGTTGGCGAGGCTCGTCCTCGTCTTCGCTTGGTGTCTCCCCCCGTTGTGTTTTTAGCTCACCTGCCTGCTTGAAGACCCAACATTCTGTGTGGGTGTGATTTGTAGGTTTATCGGGGGTGCCATGAATCTGACATAGTTTGTCAAGAATCTTGTTTTTGCCAGACGGTCCGTCTCTGCTACCTTCGAAAGGCTTTTTCCACTGACCTGGTTGAGAACCCCTGAATCCGGCGTTTACCGCCATATTATCTGGGCTATCTTCTTTATTTCGATGCTTGCTTTTATTGCGTCGTGGTTTTCCATTGCCATCCCTGACTTCGGATGTGCTTGGGTCGCTGGTGCCACCGCGGGCTAACCAGCTGTCTTCGCCTGCGCAGAAGCGGGTCATGAGACTTGTTAGAGATGCCATTGTTCTCGGTTTTTCTTGGCCGAGGTGTCTGGCGAGCCATTCGTCTCGGACGCTGTGTTTGAAAGCTGCTAAGGCTTCGGCATCCGGACAGTCGACGATTTGGTTCTTCTTGGTGAGAAACCTGTTCCAAAGCTTTCGGGCAGACTCTCCGGACTGTTGAATTATATGACTTAAATCGTCTGCATCCGGAGGTCGAACGTAGGTCCCTTGAAAATTAGCCTGAAAAGCATCCTCGAGCTCCTCCCAACTTCCAATTGAGTTTTTAGGGAGGCTTTTCAGCTAGTGCCGAGCTGGTCCTTTAAGCTTGAGGGGCAAGTATTTAATGGCATGTAGATCGTCTCCGCGAGCCATATGGATATGGAGGATAAAGTCCTCAATCCAGACCCCAGGGTCTGTGGTCCCGTCGTATGCCTCTATGTTCACTGGTTTGAATCCTTCTGGGAATTCGTGGTCCAGCACCTCATCGGTGAAACATAGGGGGTGTGCGGCACCCCTGTACTTGGATGTACCATGGTGTTCGGACGGTTGTGGTATTTGGTTTTGATTTTGTGCCGGAGCATGCTTCCTAGATCCATAGATGGATCTGGTCGTACCAGATTTTTGGCGCAAGTTCTCACGTACATCGTGTGTTGACTTATGTGCGTATTTGTTATCCGCTCTATTGCGGTCACAAGGTGGTGGATCCGGCCGGTTGGCCCTTTCATTTTTTGGCTGTGTGGGCTCTAAGGCCTTGTCGTCGAATTCAGGTAACAGCTTGCGCTTTGGATAGCTCTTTGTGTGGTATCTTCCACCATACTTTGCTTCGTTGTCGAGCACTTTGTTCCACCTGCTGTTGAGTGTATTTTGTGCGGCCTTAAGCCTTTGCTTCTGCTTATTTAGACTCCTCGCTGTGGCAATAAGCCTTCTGCGGAGGTTCTCTTGCTCCAAGTGCGTTTCCGGGATGATGTGTGCATCTTTGACCGGACTGTTTTCCTCCCCAGAGGGGTTTTGATGAGGTTTATACTCGGTGTCGCCGTGTTTGGACGTCGGATCCGTACTATGTTCGCCGCTTGTAGCTTCATCGTTCTCTACCGCCGGGGCAATGTGGTCGTCATTTCCTCTGGAGTCGATTGGAGTGTTATTTTCTCTTGCGCTGTTATCACTGTTTTTGCTATGGTGAGACTTAGAGTGGCGCCGCTGACGTCGGTGCTTGGGTTGCTTCTTGGAGGGGCCATCCTTCGCTGTCTCTTCGCCATTGCCTTCTTTGGGTGTATCCACCATGTATATGTCATGTGATGAAGTGGCTGTCCGGCGCCCTGTGGGCACTGGTTCCTGTTCGTCTCCTGCATCTTCGTCCATGCCATCGATGTCTTCGGAGTCAAAGTTGAGCATGTCGGTTAAGTCGTCGACAGTGGCTACTAAGTGGATGGTGGGCGGGCAGCGAATTTCTTTGTCGTCCGTATCCCATTCTCGCCGGACATGGTTCGGCCAAGGTTCTCCTGACAAGGAGAGAGACTTTAATGAATTTAGCACATCGCCGAAAGGCGAGTTCTGAAAGATATCCGCGGAGGTAAACTCCATGATCGGCGCCCAGTCGGATTCGATGGGCACGGATGCAGGCGGCTCGGAGTCCGTGGCCCGAGACGAATCCAGTGGTTTGGTGACACGGCTCTTGTAAGGGGTGAAGTCAGTATCCGGCTCCATTGCCACTGAGAGTGCGGCCTCCATAACGGGGTCTATCCCTCTGTCCTTGGATGGCGCAATTTGCTCCGGATTGAAGGCTGGAGTAGTTGCAGATGCGATCTCCCGAATACTGTCCGACGGCAGAGTTACGTCGTGCTCGTCGTGACTGTGCGGCGCACTTGACACGGGCTCGAATCCGTTTGAAGATCAAGTCTCTGCGGATGTCGGCAATGTAGTTTAAGTTTCCGAATCTGACTTGATGGCCAGGGGCGTAGCTCTCGATCTGCTCCAGATGGCCAAGCAAATTGGCCCGTAGTGCGAAGCCGCCGAATACAAAGATCTGTCCGGGGAGCAAAACCTCACCCTGGACCGCATCTCTACCGATGATCGAAGGAGCCATCAAGCCTTATGGTGACGACACAGTGGAACTCTCAATGAAAGCACCAATGTCGGTGTCAAAACGGGCGGATCTCGGGTAGGGGGTCCCGAACTATGCATCTAAGGCGGATGGTAACAGGACGCAGGGGACACGATATTTACCCAGGTTCGGGCCCTCTTGATGGAGGTAATACCCTATGTCCTGCTTGATTGTTCTTGATGATATGAGTATTACAAGAGTTGATCTACCACGAGATCGTAGAGGCTAAACCCTAGAAGCTAGCCTATGGTATGATTGTCTGTTGTCCTACGGACTAAACCCTCCGGTTTATATAGACACCGGAGGGGGCTAGGGTTACACAGAGTCGGTTACAAGGGAGGAGATCTACATATCCGTATTGCCTAGCTTGCCTTCCATGCCACGGAGAGTCCCATCCGGACACGGTACGAAGCCTTCAATCTTGTATCTTCATAGTCCAACAGTCCGGCCAAAGGATATAGTCCGGCTGTCCGGAGACCCCCTAATCCAGGACTCCCTCACTCGCAGCATGACCGACCGGCCAGGATCCAGAACGGGCCCCTGACAAGCCGTTTGATCTGGGTTACCGTAGCCGTCGGATTCTCCCTCGATTCACCTTCTTGCTCACCAACATGTACAGAAAAAATCCCCTCATGTCGGCTAGTTGCCACCACACACTGCATGCTTCTCCTCCAAGGTGCAACCCTTGCGAGGCACGGCGGCCGCGTTCATCGGTGTCGACGGCCTTGGCAGCACCAGCGTCATAGAACCCTCTCGCTCGCCAACATCGCTTGCAGCTCACGAACATTGTTCATAGTTTGCGCACCAAGCCGTTGCATCACCTGACGTCCGTTGATGTAGCCGTCGTCACCCGCCGTTTCTAGCAAGTCTCCCCCGCATGCATTTTTCGCAACGTTGACCGACTCACCCTACGACATCCCGACGACTCCCCTGTGGTCCCGGTTCCAACTCATTGTGTTCGCCGTTGCAACATTTGGGGTGTGCGGTTATAGCTCACCATGACCATTGTTGTAGCTCGTCGTGGTCACGTTTCAAGCAAAAAAGCCATCGTCGCCACGCTCGTAGCGACCACCACTGGCGAGCTCGCTGTCGGTGTCAAAACCGGCGGATCTCGGGTAGGGGGTCCCGAACTGTGCATCTAAGGCGGATGGTAACAGGAGGCAGGGGACATGATGTTTACCCAGGTTCGGGTCCTCTTGATGGAGGTAATACCCTACATCCTGCTTGATTGTTCTTGATGACATGAGTATTACAAGAGTTGATCTACCACGAGATCGTAGAGGCTAAACCCTAGAAGCTAGCCTATGGTATGATTGTCTGTTGTTCTACGGACTAAACCCTCCAGTTTATATAGACACCGGAGGGGGCTAGGGTTACACAGAGTCGGTTACAAGGGAGGGGATCTACATATCCGTATTGCCTAGCTTGCCTTCCACGCCAAGGAGAGTCCCATCCGGTCACGGGACGAAGTCTTCAATCTTGTATCTTCATAGTCCAACAGTCCGGCCAAAGGATATAGTCCGGCTGTCCGGAGACCCCCTAATCCAGGACTCCCTCACTCGCAGCATGACCCTTAGCTGGCTGCAACACCAGATAACTCTGGGGCCTCAGCATTGGCACTGCCAGTTCAAGGCCACTACTTGAGCCCTACAAATATTCACATACAATCATTATTTTCCAAAGTGCATCTAGGTCTTTAATGTTTGTTTTGGTATTGATGACATTAAATTGTAGGGATTGATACATTAATCGAGTGAATAGACATATTTTAGTCTCTTATGCAAGTGGCGTCGACGATCGTTGTCCTCCAAAATAAAAAGACCCAGGACAAGTGCTTTTAAGAAGAGTAAAGTGTAGCTTTTCTTTTTGTTCTTGTGTTATGGGGATCCCACATTATTGAAGGGGATCAAATGTAGCAGAGTATTTTCTCAAGTCAACCATCACTTGAATTCTCACATATCCGCTGAATAGTCCAAAGATAGACATCCACAAGAAACCCTAAGTCAAAGGTAGTCAAGTGGTAAATTTCAGTCGGCCCGACTTTGCATTCCAATTCTGGTTAGACAACATGGGTTTGTATCTTTGCCCTCACTCGGGGGTGATTCAATAGTCGAACAAGCGTAAGACTATTCGGTTGCAATCGACCTTGGAGTATTCCCGGCATGACAAGTGCCGAACTATTCAGGTGCGCTTAGCCTCATGAAGTCGTAGTGCGTAATTGTATGCCCTTGATGTTTGTCTGTGTGGCTGCCTATTGGATCGACTGCCACTTCTGGCCAGACATTGCAGCTGGATTCTTCGAGCACTTCCAAGCCAGATTGACCATTTGTGTAATTCTGTCTAAACATGCTAATTCTTCACCACTATATAAGTCACCTACCCTTTGGGAAGTAGGTTGACCACTCCATTCCAAAACATTCTAGATTTGAGGAGAACCCTCCCGACACTCTCCCACCCTAAAATGTTTGATTCCTTGAGTTTAAGGTATTTGAGAGAGGAGCACCCTAGCCAAGATTCAACCTCCATCTCTCTCGAGACCAACCGATTTCTTGATTTGAGCAAGTATCAAGCTTTCCTCCTTCAATCTTGTTACTCTTGGAGATTGGAGAATCCTAGGCGGTGATTTAGCCCATTGTTTGTAAAGATTTGGAGGCCGCCCCAAGTTCTACCATGAGTGATTGAGAATCGTCTTTGTGGTTATATCTCAAGGAGAATAATGTGAGCCATTGGTGTAGGAAGCCTTTGTTTGGTTTCCCGCCTCTCCAACGGTGACTAGGTCTCCTCTAAGGAAGTGAATATCTAGATACATCTTTGTATTTCCATGTCTTCGGTTTTCTCTTACTAGAGCTCGTTCACTTAGTGCATTACTTTGAACCATTAACCTTGCAAGCTTCATGTAGGCTATCACACCATTATATTATGCAAAGACTAAATTTGGTAAGAAAAATGTTAGATTTTGCAGTGACTTATCCACCCCTCTAGGTCCATCTAGATCATTTTACATGCATCCACCTCTCATGTAGTGGCTTTGCACTGCGGCCCCGTTGCATCATATATCTTTTCGCTGTCAACCTCCCTTTCCCATCCTCCTTCCCTCCATCACCTTCCCTGCTCCCCTCCACCCGTCCAGAGGTCTTTCGTGACCTCTTTTGTCCATCCCGAGGTTTTTCTATCATGGGCTCCACTGCGAAGTGGCAAGAAGGTAGAGGCGAGGCCTTGTCGCAAGCACTAGCGGACTAGATAGAGAAAAATGAAGAAAGAAAGAAAGGAAAACTATTGGTGATCCTACGTGTCATTGTGTTGTAAAAGAATATAGATATTACTGCAAATGAGGGTATATTTTGTGGATTGTCGAAGTAGAGGAGCCCTCAAATAGCTTTTTGAAGGGTTATTTCACAGAATATTGTTCATGGGGGTTGTGAGGACTATTACGGGAGATGCTCCGATGTTTTTTTTCTTTTGAAAAAAATTAGGTTAAATACTTAACATGTTGCAACGTTACAAAATTAAAAATCCAAACTTGAAATGTAGCAAGAGAAATTAGAAATAACAAATTCAATACTAGCTGCGGAAATTGACCGAATTCATGGCCAAATTTGACTAGCTACTGTATGTATCTAGACAAAGGTTTATCTTGTATATTTATAAAGTTGTGCTTGAGCTTGGATTTAAAAATCTTGCAACGTAGTATATATATGTGTTGTGTCCATATATATATGAATGATTTTTTTTCAGAACTTCAAAAACTTGTAAAATAACTAATGGAAGTGGGCACCACGAGTTCCTATGCGATTGATGTGATCTTGATGGTGATGGTAGCTAGCGGAGGCGCGGTCAGATGCATGCGGCAAACGTCATAGTCATGAGCCGTCTGTCATGAGCTAGCGATGGTCTTCAGAGTTGTGCTATATTCTCGTTCTTATGAAATACTTTCTCCGTTTCAAAATAAGTGTTGTGGTTATTTTGAAAGTGAGGGAGTATGTACATTTCAGTTGCTTTCAAATAGGAAAGAAAAGACAATATTAACAATACATTATCCCCACCCAACAAAAATGAACATTACTTATTATTCCGTCCCAAAATAGTGTCTATCACATTTTTTAAGTCGACATATGTAAACTTTGACGGAGATCTTAGAGAAAATTATCAATATCTAGATTGCAAAATCAACAAATCAAATACTGTTATTAGATTCACAATGAAATATATGGTATGATATATAATGTGTATTGTGGGTCGGATAATTTCTCTCTGTAAACTTGGTCAAAGTTTTTGAAGCTTGACTCTCTTGAGACCAATGCTCTCTATATTATTCGACGAGAGACTAGAATTGGAAGTCTTTTCGTTATTCAATCACGGTTCATCGCACCCAATAATTATTTGCAACTTCGATCACCTTTTGTTTTTGAGTACGTTCTACTAGAGTTATCAATTCCACAAATCCTTGGCGGGATAGATTTTAGATTACATGCAGACCAGAATGATGGAAAATGGTAATGTTTGCATGTTGATCTAGAAGCTAATAATGAAGGTGGCAGTCCTTGGAACAGCTCAGGAATAGACGGCTCAGCTCTTGGCTTTTGCTGCTGGAATTTGAGGCCTTGACTAACAAATCAGCATCATCAGTCAAGATGATTCGTTGCTGCTCTTACATCCTGCCTATGTGGTGTACGGTACACAAGAAATGTGAGGGGGGCAGAGATATAGTTCTGCTGCATCTCCTCCCTTATGCATCTCTTATAATTATTATCCTATGGTCGTCTGGCTCATCGCTGCTTCATGTCATCATCGGCTTTGATCTCAGAAACCATGTCCTTTTTGGGAGGAGTGCTGCTGTCCCCGCCCTTCGCCTGAGCAGCTTCCCGGTCTCGCTGAGGATAGTATTTCTGTTCGGCGAGGAAGGTGAGCGCGTCCACGACGTCGCCGATCTTGGGCCTCTTGCTGGGATCCTCCTGCATGCACATGGAGGCGATGGCGAGCGCCTGGTACAGCCCCTTCACCGGGAAGTCCTTCCCCAGCAACGGATCCGCCAGCCTCACGAACATTTTCCTGTCCCTGATCAGAGGCGCCGCCTGAATACAGAGGTGGTCCCGAGCTTGTAATTAGTGATTTGCATTGGATTAAACGTTCGATTGGAGTGAGTATATGCTTAGTTGCTTACCCAGTGGATGAGAACCTGCTCCTCCGTGGGCTTGGTGGGGTCGATGGCCCGCCTGCCGGTGATGAGCTCGAGCAGCACGACGCCGAAGCTGTAGATGTCGGACATCTTGGTGAGCTTGCCGGTCATGGCGTACTCGGGGGCGCAGTAGCCGTAGGTGCCCATCACCCTGGTGCTGACGTGGCTCTCGTCGCCGAGGGGCCCGAGCTTGGCGAGCCCGAAGTCGGAGAGCTTGGAGTTGAAGTCCTTGTCCAGGAGGATGTTGGAGGCCTTGAGGTCCCGGTAGATCACCGGCGGGTTGGCCACCTCGTGCAGGTACTCGATGCCCTTGGCCGCGCCCACCGCGATCCTCATCCGCGTCTGCCAGGGGAGCGCCTTGGCGTTCTCCGGGAGATCTGCGCCATTGATCGGCTCGATCGATCAGCCAAGGCGACGACAAGGAAGGAAGGAATCGAACTCGAACGCATCCAACAGCTTTACCTAGGAGATGATCCTCCAGCGAGCCGTTGGGCATGTACTCGTAGACGAGGATCCGCTGGTCGAGGTCGGTGCTGTAGCCGATCAGATTCACGAGGTTGGGGTGGCTCAGGAGGCTCAGCATCAGCACCTCCACCAGGAACTCGCGGTTCCCCTGGAACCCTTCCTTGTCCAGCCGCTTCACGGCGATATCCTACGTGACAAAGATAAGACTCATCCACGTTACGTGAGAAGGGAAAATGATGATACAATCTGCTGCAGATTATTGATGGGATTGTTGCAATAGTCACCTCCTTGGTGTCCTTGAAGTGCCCCTTGTACACCATCCCGAAGCCGCCCTCGCCCACAAGGTTGTCGCAGCTGAAGTTGTTGGTCGCCGCGGACAACTCACGGAAGGTGAGCACCCTGCTGGGGATGTTATGGTTGGTGATCCGCAGGATCTCCTCGGCCGCGTACACGTGGCTGGTAACGTCTGCAGCACGCACGCGCATGTTGCAGTACGTCAAATATCGGCATCAAACCAATTGGCAGCCTAGTGTAAAATCCTAGTGTCATTTTGGTTACCTGACTTGGCCGAGATGTTGTTGACGAGGTCGGCGATGGCCTCGCACTCGGCGCGCCTGGTGAGCTCGGTGAGGCTGACGCAGGGGACGCAACCGAACTTCTTGCTGGACTTCTTCTTCCTCCAGAAGCGCTTCTTCCTCAACCGCTTGTGCTTGCTAGGCGTCAATGGTTGTTCCTTGCCGCGCACACCACACGGAGATGAAGAGCCGCCGCCGAGGAGCATCTTGCTGTTACATTTCCTCACGGCGGACGACAACAACCCCATAGCAGATCGACGCGAGAGTGGCCGAGGACACCCTCGTACCGATCTACGGGGTCCGGTTGGACGATTCGTTGGGATATATACTTGAACAGCCACGTGCACAAGGATCTGTGGACGGGAATGCTAAAGCTTATTTTGTCCTAGGGAGGCGAGGACCCAAATTTGGCAAAGTGTGCACTCTTGGTTCCGGTTCCTGCCACGGCGTCAGCTTTAGCACCAGGAATAGGGAGAGGACGCATGGTGACCTACCGCTGAGGCTCAGTCTCGGACGACCAAGGACATTCTAGGGACCCCTCAAAAACAGAAGGAAATTCTAAGGCCAACAAATGTTTTCCATTCTTTTGATAATTTTTCACTACATGTTGCATTTCCATTTGCCTAATACCTAATCCTGGCAATTACATGGAAATTTGTATAACTTTTTTCGTGAGAAAACCTCCCTGTGTTCCAATTAAATGGTGCACAAAGTTGATTCTTTTTTTGAACAATTTGGCACTCCTTGTCTTGTGATCTTTATCCACATTTGTTACATTCTTAGGAGACTATGTTCTTAAATCCCCTCACAAGAATATCCGGCCTCATATGCGTACCAATCCCACCCTGAGGAGCAAATGCGCAATGACGCCAAGGAGCTGGTTTGGACAACAAAAGCATCGACATGCGCCGAAATGTTCGATTGTTTTGCCATTTAAAACTAGTGCCTCAGATTGTGCAATCAAGGGTATCTCGAGACAAATATGCATATTTCACTAGATTCTTGTTGAACACACATGAATTTAATTGTAAGAACCTAGATTCACTAGTGCAGAACACGGCAGTATCACCGGTTTGTAAGGGCCTTTAGTACCGGTTTTGCACGAACTATCACTAAAGTGCCATCACCACGTGGCACGAGCTAGGGCCGTGGGCGGGGAGACCTTTAGTACCGGTTCGTAACACAAACCGGTACTAAAGATTGGGGGTGTTTTGGTTTTATTTTTATTTTTCCTTTAATTTTGTGTTTTTATTTAATTTAGAGATTGTTTTTAATTATAATGAGTTGTTAAATCACTAGATGAAAGTACCGCGGATTAGTGGATATATATATGCATGGATCGTCCTAAGATATCATCGAGTTCAACAAGGTCATGAGATTATAGGCGTTCATAAGACCACAAAAGCACAAATCACTTTGAGAATAAGTTCAGGACGAAGACATGAGAGGACAAGTACTAATTAAGAGCATGAACTAGCTAATCACTCCTGCTGCTCTCTCTCAGGTAAAATAGCATAGAACATGTGTAGAAATCTTGATTCATTATATTGAAGCATGCAGATGAACCTGTCTCCTAATCGTGCGATGCGCTTCTATTTGCTGCCCCTAGTACTTCTCTGCGACCATTCACAATTTTGGTCCAGTCTTTCACTATTAAGCATTCCCCGGTTTTAGAAATCCTGAATGCACTCATGTGTGTTGTAGGATGTCTTGGCCGCAAACTAATGATTGACATGAGACCTTTAGTCTCGATCCACTGAAGCACAACTATTACCGGGAGTCCCTGTAGAAGAACATCGTATAGTAATATACTTAGCAATGAAGTTTAGTTTAAAAAATAATTATGCAAAAGATGCACTGAGGACAAATAGTAAAAATCTTACCATCATGCCTAAATAGATGTGACCGTAGTTCAATGAACACTATTGGTCACACGTTTTGAGTACTAAGATTTTCAAATTAAGGACAGCATCAAGATCCTCAAGCCATGAAACATAATGACTTATCTCTTTGCAGTTTAGTTCAACCCCGGGACAGTGGACGGTCCTGTCTACCAAGCGCCGGACATGTTTGCTTGAATGGAAATAAGATGTCAATAAAAAATAGTTGTCAACTATTTTTTAATAAACAATATCAAAGACATAAATATGGTTGAAAAACTCACATAATGGTAGAACTGGAGACGTCTGCACATCGACCCAAATGTCTCTATTACCTTCAATATCATCTTCCGGACGAATATCAAAGGTGATGACCATATCAGGCTCAAATGCATAAGTCTTGCATAGTGTTTGCCGAGTTTTGCATTCAAAATGGGTGTAGGTGTATTCATTGTATAATTTGACGTCCAAGGTATAACCATACTCGGTCTTCAACTAAACTCTCTTTACCTCCATAATTTTGTTAGGACTGAAACCTATCTTATCCAAGACAAAAATTCTTGCATGACAGGGGATACGCTAGTAGAATAGTGAAAATTTAAAATTATAAGTTAAAGCAAATGAAGGATAAGTCATGCTTAATTACGAAAAAAGACTTGTCGTTGTGACTTACTGTATCCACTTCAAAGGTCTCATCCAGCTTGATGCTGAAGCGCCTATCATTAACTAGGAAATTTTTGTTGCACATGCCGTTTTCGTCTTCACAGCATTTGCACATAACGAAATCGTTTTCGTTGTCAGACGACATTTCCTATGTTCATAGTTGAAACATTAATTGATAAACACTTACTAGCTAGCTAGTTCTATTAATTCAAATAATTAATTCAATCAGCTAGTTCTATTAATTCAATTAGCTAGTTCTATTAATTCAACTAATTCAACTAACCACTTACTAAAAATAAACTAGTTCTATTAATTTTCTTACTAAAAATAAAGTAGCTAGTTCTATATATAGTAAAATTTTAATTAGATGATCAAATCTCATATACCTAAATTTAATATATCTAATTCATCTAACATTTGACATTAATATATCTAATTCATCTATAACTAAAAGTATAAAATACTAACTCATCTAACATTAATATCTAGCTAATTCATCTAACATTAGACATTAATATCTAACATATATTTCTATCTAATTCATCTAACATTTGACATTAATATCTAACATTCATATATATATATATATATACATATATATATATATATATATATATAATCATCTAACAATTGACATCAATCTAACATTTATATAAATTAAAAGTATAAAAAACTAAAAAACAGAAAAAAATCATTAAGAAAAATATGTCTCTGTTTGTGTGTGTGTGTGTGTGTGTGTGTGTGTGTGTGTACATGTGTGTGTGTGTGAGGCCGCCGGCGGCATGTCGGGTGGTAGGATCGACATATGCCAACGGGTGGCTTATCATTGCGGGGGCCAAAAGAACGTCGCCGGTGCCTGGAAACGGGATGAGGCGTAGGCATGCACGCCGGCGAATCTTACCCAGCTTCAGGGCTCTCCGGGGAGATAACACCCCTACTGCTGCTCTGCGGGGGCTCCGCATGGTTACTAAGTTCACAGGTGGCTACAATGCTCCTTGAGCTGTTTTGGGTGGAAGGAGGAGGAAGGGCTTAGCCCAGCTAGCTTCTTCTCCTTGTACGTGTCTATGTCTAGAGAAAGAGTTCAACCCTTTGCATGGGTGCACCGGGGGGTTTATATAGGCCTACCCCCCGGGGGTACAATGGTAATCCGACTAGGCACTGGGCCCAGCTGTCTGTGGCTATGTTCGCCGGCTTCTCCGCCGGCTTCTGGGGCCCGCCGGCTGGTGGGTCCCGCCGACTGCCGGCTCCTGGGTCGACAGGCCGGCCCCACGGGCCAGGGCCTGGTCGGCGGCTGGTTACTGTTGCTCCGTGTCAGTTGGCGCAGGCTTGGTCGGGGTAGGCGTGGCTACAGCAACGCCGCCCTGGCGGGCGATTACTGTAGCCCCGCCGCACCTTGTCTCCTTAGTGGGCGTCTCCTTCGAGGGAGGCGGCAGGCCGGCTACGCCAAGCCGGCCCTCTGTCTTGCCGGCTTGAGAGGGGGTGTGGCCGCCTTCGGCATCTCTCCGCCCGAAAGGGCCCACCGCCTCGGGGGCCACGCTGGTGGCCCGTCGTGGACGGCGTCAGAGCCGCCGTGGCTACAGTGCCGCGCCGGGCGGGCCGCGGCTGCCCGCACGACGCGCTGTACCAGGCGTGCTCCGGGTTTTGGGGGTGGCAGGCTCCACTGTAGCCACGCCCCGCTTCATCATCACAGAGTGGGCGCGTACATCGCGGGTACGGCGTTGACTGCTTTATCGGAGCCGTCCCAGCGGTAGCCGGCCGCGCCATAGCCGGCCTTGCCGCAGCCGGCCATGTCGTAGCCGGCCCTCCATAGTTTTCTTTGCGGGGGTAAAAAGGAGCGGGCCGCCCCCCAAGCCGGCCAGGAAGTTAGCCGGCTAGGGGGAGCCGGCCTAAGTCTTGAGTCTTCTTATGAGCCGGACGGGCTCATAATTTTTTCTGAGGGGCCAGGGGAAGCCGGCTGGGCTACCCGTGGCTATTTACCCCGACAGTAGTCCCCGAAGGCGGGCGAGCTTCACGGCGGATGGAAGGACGGGAAGCTAGGCCGGCTTCATACCGTGAGGAGCCGACTGCGTCGTTGCAGCCGGCTTCAGAACGCTTTTCTTTATTAGGGCGACCGTGGTTGACCCGCGGGCCGGCCGCGGGCCCCACGACGAGCCACGTGGCGGGGAAATCCTGCCGCCGCACGCGCGCGACGGGACGCCGCCGCAGGCCCGGGCCCGCCACTCCCTGGCCTCGGCCCGGGCGCAGATCTTCTGTGGCCCGAGGGGGCTGCTCGCCTCCCCGCGGCCGTTACCCCGCGTCATCAAGGCGCGTATTTAACGCGAGCGTGGGGGAGATGGGCACGATTGATCCCCACGATCCCCCACGCCGCGCCTCCTCGTCTCCGGCGCACGCGCCTACAAGTAGGAGGGAGGGGGGGAGAGGCACGGGCCTGTTCGCTCCCCCGCTCCCCATCCCCCTGCTCTTCTTCTTGCTCGACGCAGCTTCGCGCCGTAGCCCTCCCATGTCGCCATGTCGCTGGCCTTGTCGAGCTCGTGGGACGGGTCCAACGTCCATGACGAGCACATCGAGTTCCTCCGCCAGACCCGGCGTCTGCCCTCCGCCGATCTCGTGCAGGTGCGCCTAGCGCCCGCGAAGGAGGTCTCGCCGGCACCGGAGGAAGGCGAGCGCGTCGTCTTCGGCGCGCACTTCCTCCGGGGCTTCGGCTTTCCGGCGAGCAGTTTCATGCGATCGTTCCTCGAGTTCTACAATCTTCAACCGCATCACGTCACGCCGAACGCGGTGCTCCAACTCTCGGCCTTCGTCACGCTCTGCGAAGGGTACTTGGGGGTGCTGCCGACGCTGGAGCTCTGGGCCGAGCTGTTCCAGAACAAGCTCGGCACCGTCTCCGCCGGCGTGCCGGCTCCCTGCGGTGCCTTCATCGCGATGAAGAGGGCCAGCGACGACAACCCCTTCCCCCACATTCCTCTGATCCAGTCGGTCAAGCTGTGGCAAAAGTCTTACTTCTACGTCAAGAACGTCGCCCGGCATGGCGACTACATCAACCTGCCGGCTTACGTAGCCGGCCCGCCGACTGGGAAGCGGCGGACCTGGGGCTACCGGTCGAAGTCCCTTTCTCCAGCGGGGAATGCTTCCATCTCCCGGCTTCGGGTGATGATCCAATCGGAGGGTCTGCTTGCGTCCGACTTGGTAACCGCCTTCGTCGAGCGCCGGATCTTGCCTCTCCAAAGCCGGCCGCACCTGATGTGCCAGATGAGCGGCCGGTTCGATCCCAGCCGGCTGAGCACCTGGGAGATGCCGCACGCCGAGGTGGCTCTGATGGCGAACTACGTCGCCAACTTGAAGCTCACCGACGAGTGGCAGTTCGGCAAGGCGCCATACTCCCGCGCCCAGCCTCCGCCTGTGGTAAGCCTCTCCAATCGCCGTCTGCCGGCTTGGGATAGCCGGCCTCTGACCAGGCGACCCCTTTTCTCTTTTCCTTTATCAGAATCCTCTCCTCCCGCTGCCGGCCGGGGCAGCCGGAGTCGACCGCGAGTACGCCCCGGATCGCACGGAGGATGACCCTGACGACCCGGATCTCTCCGCCGTCGCCATGGAGGACGCCGCCACGGGGGGTGCCGTCGAGCTTGGCGGCACCGGGCTCTCGGCCAGCTTCGATGACTGGCCGGACGACTTCGAAGCCGGAGAACTCCCTCGCCGCCAGTCGGCACCCGACTGCCGCGGCGCGAGCTCGTCCGCCATGCCGACTGCCGGCGGCGGGAAGGGAAAACGCCGGGCCGCGCTCCCGCTCTTCGGGAGCCGGCCGAAGAAACCGAAGGCCTCCGCCGCGGCCACGAAGCGCGAGGAGGCGGCGGCGAAGGCAGCCCGCTTTCGGAAGGCGGTGAAGAAACCCCCGTCAGTTTCCGCGTAAGTCTAGTAGCCGCCTGCGTGCTTGCTATTCTGAAGTTTTCTTTCCTTGAATGTTTTCTGATTTCCTGAGCAGGGCGCCGCTCTCCCTCGAGAGGGGCCCAGCCGGCTCCGTGGTCGGGCCGAGTGCCGCCTCTTCAGGGTCCCGCCGAGTGGACCCCCGCGCCGAACTTGACGCAGCCACGCGGTGCAACGCACGCGAGGCACGCCGGGAGATGGAGGCGGCCGAGCGGGCGACGGCGGAGCGAGAGGCCGCCCAAACGGCGCCGGGGCGGGCGAGCGCGGCGGCTGAGGCTCCATCGGAGCGGGCGGCCGTGGAGGCGGAGGTGGAAAGCGTGCGCAGCCAGACTCCGCTGCTCGCCATCCCCCTCCAGACCTTGGATCCGGACGTCCCTCTGCCCATGGCGGAGGAGATTATTCCCGAGCAGCCGCCGGTGCAGAGGGGCGGGGCCGTCGAGGGATCCGCCGAGAGGACGCCGCCGGCAGCGCTAGCTGGAGCAGGCGAAGGCGGCCGATCGTCGGCGGTGCCGGAGGAGCCGGCCCGGGCCACGCCCGAGGCCGGAGCCGGCCTCGAGATCGAGCCGGCGGCGGATCGGCCCGCCGGAGGGGGCACGGCCCCGCCGGACGCGCGCCGAGCCGCGGGAGCCGAGCGGACGGCGGATGCCCTGGAGGCGGCCAGCTCTGCCACGTCCGGGTGGACTCCCAGCGGAGGGAGCGGCGAGCTGAACGTCGCGGCCCAAGGGGTTCGGAGCCGGTTGCAGGTGCAGGCCGGCCTCCTGAGGCAACTCACTCAGGAGTTTCTGTCGACGCGGTCTGCAATCCGGGTAAGTCTTCGCTCCTTGACCGCTCTGGTCCTTTGAGTTTTTTCCATGGGGGCGCGCTGGCGCACCCACTGGGTGTAGTCCCCGAGATCCGGGCCGACTGTAGCTCAGTCGGGTCGGATCTTACTAGACGACTATGCTGATTGTTTTTTCTGATCTTCAGGATTATCACAACTCTCGCGCGGCCGCCTTCAACTCCCAGGCTCGGGAGCTAAGCCGGAGGACCGAGGACCTCGCCAGCAGCCGGCGTAAGTGTCTTGTCGTGGTTAACTTCTCGTGGGGGCGCGACAGCGCACCCACTGGGTGTAGTCCCCGAGATCCGGGCCGACTGCAGTGCAGTCGGGTCGGATCTTTCTTGACGACTTTCCCTTTGCTGATTTTTCTCTTTATTTTTTGCTCGAGCAGAGGCCAACGCCGACTTGCGGAGGGAACTCGGCGTGGTGCAGGCCGCTCTTCGTGCCAAGGACGCCGAGTACGCTGATCTGGCTCAAGAGCGCGACCGCCTGGCAACGAAACTGGCCGACCAGGAGAGGAGCCACAAGGCGGCCCTGCAAAAAGCGCAGGACGACGAGGCTACCCTGAGGGCGGAGTTCGGGGCCAGGGAGGCGAGCTGGGCCGAGACGCGGCGGGCACTGGAAGAAGGCTTCGGCCGGGTCGAGGATCTTATTGACGGTAGGCTGTCTTCCTCGCTCTTCTTCTAATTGCCGGCTGCCTATGGTTTTGTTTTGACTTGTGTTTGCTGTCTTGCGCAGAGTACTTCCCCGGCCAGTCTGTCCTAGCCGCCCAAGCCATCGAAGCCTACCGCGAGGAGCGTCGTCAAGCCGGGGTCGTGATTCCGCCGGATGCGAACCGAACATTGTCGGAGCAGCTTATCGCCGTCCAGGCGCGGCTGCAGCCGGCCCACCGGTTGCTCCGTCGACTCCAGCGTGCCGGGGCGACGATGCTGGCCGCGCTCTGGCCCGGCCAGGCAATTCCCCGGACCCCAAGCCGGAAGGCCGACTGGCTCGAGGTCACAGTCGGCCGCTTCGAGGCCTGGAAGGCGTCCGCGGCCCGTCTTGGAGCCGGGCGCGCGCTGGAGTTCGTCCGCGCGTGGTACCCAGGGCTGAGCCTGGACCAGCTGCGGACGTGGCGGTCGGAAGCCGACGCCGAACTGGAGGAGGTGCGGCCGGCGATCGCGCAGCGCGCCTCGACGATCGCCGAGTGCACCGACACCAGCGTCTTCACGCCGGAGCTTAACGACGATGGCGTCGCCCAGCCGGAGGAATGGTTCGGGCTGAACCCGGCAGACGGCGAAGACTCGGCGGAAGAGATCGCCTCTAGCGACGAGGGCGAAGACGACGAGGAGGAGGACAGCGAAGACGCCGAGCCGACTGGTGGGGCGGCCGACCGTCCCCCAGCCGACCGTGCCTCTAGCAACGAGCCGCGCAGGAGCGCGCCCTCTGCCGGAGGCGACGATCAAGCCGAGGTTCGTCAGTCGGCCGCTCCTTCAGCCGGCGCGACTACCTCCGCCGCCTAATCCAGCTCGTCTGCGGCCCTGCCAGCTTGAGCCGCCTTTCGTTTCATCCCTGTCTTTCTTTTTGGACAAGTTTAAGTTTCTGCAATTCCACCCACTGGGTGTATATCGAACAATGCTGAATGTCGACCTCTCTAGAGGTTTTTTGTGTAATATATTAATATATGCATGTGTTGGCGTTCATCCAAGTGTACTTTTTGTCCTTAGGCTCTTTCCTTTGCCGCCTTCCCTCTTTGGGAAGGCAAGTACTTGAGTTTTCTTGGATTTGAAGTAGACTGGATGTAAGCCGGCCGGCCGGCTACTCTGGTAGTCGGTCGGCGGGCGGCAGCAAGCCGGCCTTTGCTATATATGCGAGCCTGTTTGGTCCCTAGCCGTTTTTCATGTGCGCACCCTTTCCGGCTGGTGGCTCCTGCCAGTCGGGCAGTCGGTTCTTCGAGCTGCGATTTTGGCAAGAGCCAAGCCTGGGTGTCGGCGCATTACTTGTCTGACTGCGGGTAGGGCTCTGAATATAACTCTAGCCGGCCAGTCCCCGGGCCGACTCGTCGGACCCGGTACCGGACGGAATAAATGAAGAAGTAAAATCATGCGCATGATAACTTTCATTCATAAGGTAAAGGGTGGCAGTCCCCGAGTCTTTCTCGGGGAGCCTACTGTTCATACTAAATACAAAAGTGGGCATAACACATACTGCGTTTTAACTGTAAAACTTCCGAAGGAGATTTGCGTTCCATGGTCGCTCCGACTCCTTGCCGGAGTCGTCTCTCTTGCGTGCCTTCGGCTTCTGCGCGTCGATGAGGTAGTAGGCGTCGTTGCCCAAGGCTCTGCTGATGATGAAGGGGCCTTCCCAGGGGGCTGCGAGCTTGTGCTGGCCGGCTGTCCGCTGGATCAGCCGGAGCACAAGGTCGCCCTCCTGGAAGGATCTTGGGCGGACCCTTCGGCTATGGTAGCGGCGCAGACCCTGCTGGTAGATGGCGGACCGGCTGAGGGCTAACAGCCGGGCCTCTTCCAGCAGGTCGACGCCGTCTTCTCGTGCTTCTTTGGCTTCCGCTTCCGTGTACATGGTTACCCGAGGTGAGTCGAACTCGATGTCTGTTGGGATGACCGCCTCGGCACCATATACGAGGAAGAAGGGAGTGAAGCCGGTTGATCTGTTCGGAGTAGTGCGCAGACTCCATAGGACAGCCGGCAGCTCATCGAGCCAGCAGCCGGCTGAACGCTCCAGGGGTACGACCAGTCGAGGCTTGATGCCGGACAGAATGAGGCCGTTTGCTCGCTCCACTTGGCCGTTTGACTGTGGGTGGGCGACTGACGCAAGGTCCAGCCGGATACCTTGCGCAGCGCAGAACCGTGCCAGGGCACCTTTGGCAAAATTCGTGCCGTTGTCGGTGATGATGCTGTGCGGTACGCCGTACCGGGTTGTTATATCTGCAATGAACGTCACTGCAGTCGGCCCATTTAGCTTCTTGACCGGCTTCGCCTCGATCCACTTGGTGAATTTGTCAACGGCGACGAGCAAATGAGTCATGCCGCCGCGCGCCGTCTTAAATGGGCCCACCATATCCAACCCCCAGACGGCAAAGGGCCAGGTGATGGGAATGGTCTTGAGTGCCGAAGCCGGCATGTGTTGCTGCGAGCTGAAAAGCTGGCAGCCTTTGCAGTGTTTGACTAGCTCTTTGGCGTCGTCCAAAGCAGTCGGCCAGAAGAAACCGTGGCGGAACGCTTTGGCGACCAGTGACCTTGATGCGGCGTGATGGCCGCATTCTCCTTGGTGTATATCCCTGAGGATCGCGATGCCCTTCTCCTGCTCGACGCATCGCTGCAAGACTCCGGTGGCACTGCGCTTGACAAGCTCTCTGTTGACGATGGTGTATGCTCCAGCCCGGCGCTGGACTTGTCTTGCTTCGTTTTTGTCAGCCGGCAGGTCATGGTTCACCAGAAAGTTGCGGATGGCTTGGGCCCATGATGGGGCGATGACCTCCTCGGCCACCAATGTGGCCAGAGCCACCAAGGTGGGTGGGTTGGGTAGTGCAACGCTGGAGTCGGCCGCCGCTTCCTGTGCTGAAGAAGTCCCCGGGCCGGCCACTGCAGCCCCCGGGCTGGCTGCTGCAGTCCCTGGACCGGGTGCGGCAGTTCCTGAGCCGAATATTGAAGTCCCCGGGCCGGCTACTTGATTCTTCGAGCCGGACCCGGCCCCCTCGGGATTAGGCGGCACGAAAATGGAATTGGACTCCGGAGACGGCCTGATTGAAGGCTTGAGGAGGCGCTGCAGGGCGACGCCGGCTGGTATTGCTTGCCGCGTGGATCCTATTCGAGCCAGGGCGTCCGCCGGCTCGTTGTCGGCCCGCGGCACGTGAAGGAACTCACATCCGTCGAAGTATCCGCTAATTTGCTGTACCAGGAAACGGTAGCTCGCCATGTTTGCGTCCTTGGCGTCCCAATCGCCAGAAGACTGCTGCACCACCAAATCCGAGTCGCCATAGCACAGGATCCGGCGAATACCAAGCTCCTTGGCCAGCCGGAGCCCGTGTATGAGTGCCTCGTACTCGGCGACGTTGTTGGAGGCGGCGAAGTGGATCTGCAGCGTGTATTTGAGCTTGTCGCCCTTTGGAGAAGTCAGGACGACGTCGGCTCCCAAGCCGGTGCGCATCTTTGATCCGTCAAAGTGCATGCGCCAATGGGTGGAGTCGGGCGCCGGCGGTAAGTACTGGGTCTCGGCCCAGTCGACGAGGAAGTCGGCCAACGCTTGCGTCTTGATGGCGGTGCGGGGTTGGTAGAAGATGGTGTAGGGGGCCAGCTCGATGGCCCATTTGGCCACCCGGCCGGATGCGTCCCGGCTGCCTATGATGTCGGCAAGCGGGGCAGTGCATACGACCGTGATGGGGTGCTCTTGAAAGTACGGCTTTAGCTTCTTGGCGGCTAAGCACACGCCGTAGCACATCTTCTGATAGTGCGGGTAATTTTGTTTTGAGGTGGACAGCACCTCGCTCAGGTAATAGACCGGTCTCTGCACCGGCTGGGCGCGGCCTTCTTCGGGGCGTTCGACCACAATGACGGTGCTGACCACCCGGCTGGTGGCGGCAATATATAGGAGCATGGGTTCCTTCTCAGTCGGTGCCGCCAAGACAGGCGGCATGGACAGCATTTTCTTCAGCTCGTGGAAGGCTTGGTCGGCCTGGTCGTTCCACTCGAAGTGAGTGCTCTTCTTCATGAGGCGGTAGAGGGGGAGAGCCTTTTCTCCGAGCCGGCTGATGAAGCGGTTAAGGGAGGCCAGGCACCCGGTGAACTTCTGGATCTCTCTGAGCTTGGTTGGGACTGCCATCCTCTCGATGGCTTTGATCTTCACAGGGTTGCACTCTATGCCGCGTTCAGAGACCAGGAAGCCTAGGAGCTGGCCGGCTGGCACTCCGAACACGCATTTCTCTGGGTTGAGCTTGATTCGGAACCGGCGCAGGTTCTCGAATGTTTCCTTCAAGTCTTCCAGCAGGGTGCCACGCTTCTCCGACTTCACCACAACATCATCCACGTAAACGTGGGCGTTCTTGCCGAGCTGCGTGAGGAGGCACTTCTGCATGCAACGCTGAAACGTGGCGCCGGCATTCCTTAGGCCGACCGTCATGGTCAGGTAGCAGAAGGCCCCAAACGGCGTGATGAAGGCGGTTTTCAGCTGGTCATCCGGGTTCAGCTTGATCTGGTGGTATCCTGAGTAGGCGTCCAGAAAGCTCAACAGCTCGCATCCGGCTGTGGAGTCTATTACTTGATCGATCCTGGGCAGGGCGAAGGGATCCTTTGGGCAGGCTTTGTTGAGGCTCGTGTAATCTATACACATGCGCCACTTGTTATTCTTCTTCAGCACGAGAACTGGGTTCGCGAGCCATTCGGGGAAGAAAACTTCCATGATGAAGCCGGCTGCAAGGAGCCGGGCTATCTCCTCCCCTACGATCCTTCTCTTCTCTTCTGACAGTCGGCGGAGGGGCTGTTTGACTGGTTTGGCATCCTCCCGCACGTGCAATTTGTGCTCGGCGAAATCCTTCGGAACACCCGGCATGTCTTTGGGGGACCATGCAAAGATATCCCGATTCTCACGGAGGAAATCGGCGAGCTCGCCTTCCTATTTGCTATCTAGGCTCGCCCCAATGACGGCGAACCTCTCGGGGTGCTCGGGGTCGAGCTGTATCTTCTTGGTCTCCTTGGCCGGCTGGAAAGATCCTTGGGCATCATACTCCTTGGAGTCGGCGGGTTGGTTTAACTGCTTCCTGGCCAGGACCACGACCCGGTCCAGCGTCTTCCTCTCGGCCGCGATCACAAGGGATTCGGCCAGCCGGCTGCTGGCCGCGGCGCAGTCGGCGGACTTCTTGTAGTCGCCGGCGATGGTGATGACGCCCTTGGAGCTTGGTATCTTCATCTTGAGGTAAGCATAGTGGGGGACCGCCATGAACTTGGCCAAGGCGGGTCGGCCAAGCAAGGCATGATAAGGGCTATCCAGGTCCACCACCTCGAACCAGATTGCTTCTCGGCGAAAATGATCCTTGCCCCCAAAGAGTACATCGATCTTGAGCTTGCCGACGGGGGCGCAGGACAGTCCGGGCACGATGCCGTGGAACACCGTTCGAGTCGGCGCAAGTTGCTTGGCCTTGACGCCCAGCTTCTCCATGGTGTCGTGGTACAGGATGTTGATGCTGCTTCCGCCGTCGATCAGCACGCGGGAGAAGCGTGCGGCGCGCGTATCAGTGGCGAGGGTGGCCTCCAGGACCAATGCGTAGGACCCGGGGGAGGGCATCACCTCCGGGTGGTCGGCTCGGCTCCAGCTAATGGGTTTCTCCGACCAGTGCATGTGGCCGGCTGGGCTGGTAGCGGCCATGTTGACCTCCTATTGCTCTCGGCGCCTGCTGCGCCGGTCTTCGGGCTGGCTCTTGAAGATGACATAAGACGCTTGCTCGTCGGGGAACTCGTCCTGCACGGCGTCGACCGCGGGCCGGGCGGCTTTGGGCGGCGGAGCCGGCGGCGGCGGGCCGGCAGACGGAGTCGGGGTGAGCCCTTCGCCCTTCGAGATTCGGGCGAGCCAGTTGCATTTGCGGGTCGTGTGGTTGGACGGCTTCGCGCCGCTATGGAATTTGCACGGGGCATCAAGGGTTTGCTCGTAGGAGAAGGCCGGCTGCCAAGCCGGCCGGCCACCCTTTGGCTTCTTGGGCGCAAGCCGCCCTTCAGGCGACGCATCTTCGACCGTGGCCACCTGCCGGCTGGCGGGAGGCGGCGCAGGGCCCTTGCGTTTTTGATCGTTCTGGTGTTGGCGTCGGCCGCCGTCTCCAGCCGGCGCTTTGGGTGCCGGACTGAGTACCTTTCCGGATGCGTCCACCCGGAGCTCGGTCTTCATCGAGGAGTCGGCGGTGGCGTACTTGTCGGCGATGTTTAGGAGCTCGTCGAGGGTAGTCGGCTCATCGCAGAGAAGCTTGTGCTTGAGGAGGGTGCCCTCTCGGCACCCGGCGGTGAAGTATTCGATGGCCTGCACCTCGTGCACCCCCTCACAGGAGTTGCGGAGCTCGGCCCAGCGCGTCAGGTAGTCGCGAGTGGACTCGGCTGGGCCCTGTACACACAGGGAGAGCTGTCTGGGCTTGGGGGCCCGCTTGTAGGTGCTGGTGAAGTTGCGAACGAAGGCTTCAGTGAAGTCTACCCAGCTGTTGATGCTGAGCGGCTTAAGGCTGTTAAGCCACGTCCGCGCCGTGCCCTGCAGCATGAGGGGCACGTATTTTACGGCAACGCGCCGGTTGCCATTGGCAATGCTGACGGCCGTGGAGTAGTCGGTCAGCCAGTCTTCCGGCTTCACCGAGCCATTGTACTTAGGCGTGTCTCTTGGGAGCGAGAACCCTTTGGGGAAGGGCTCGTCGCGGATGCGGGGGCCGAAGCAAGGCGGACCGACATCATTCTCTTCTTCCAGCGCCAGAGATCGGGCCAGACGGTCGATCCGGTGGCGGGCGTCGTTCTCGCCGATTCCCTCCCGGCGACCAAGCCGGCCGCTGAGAGTCGGGTGAGCCACAGGAGGCGGGGTAGGATATCTTTCTCCGCGGGTTCGAGGCGGAGGCGGGGTGCCCCGCCATTCCATGGCTCGGGGGCGGCCGTCCGCGTCTCGCTCGATGGAGACTTGGGTCCGGCTTCGGCTGGGAGCCGGCTCTTTCTCGCGCCGCGCACGGGTGTAGCTGGTAGTCGGCGACCGGGAGGTCGCGCCGTGTTCGCGGCGCGGGGGCGGGCTCCCCGCGCAGGCGTCGGCCTCGTGCCGTCGTGCGGCCGCGTCGATTAGCTGCTGGATGCGCCGCGTCATATGGGGGAGATCTTCGGCTTCCAAGCCGTCTAGCTCGTCGACGGCCGCCTGGGCGGCGCGCAGGTTCTCGAGCGGGGTGGCATAGACCGGGCGATCCACGCCGAGCGTGTCGGCGATGACGGCGCCGCGTTGCCTGACGGCGCCGGCCCGGCTAGGTCCAGCCGGAGCCGGCGTGCCGAAGGCGGCGCGATCAGCTTCGCGCTGGTAGGCCTCGGTGAGGCGTCTTACGGAGGCCAGCCGCCGGCCCTCCGCGAGGAGAGCGAGGCGGCGTGCCTCCAGAACTTCGTCGCTGGCGTCAGCCGGAAGGGGGACGGACAAGTCTTGGGCTGCCGTGCGTGGGGAGTCGCGGGCGCCCTCGTCGGTCGGGCCGTCAAGGCCGATAACCATCACCTCGGGGGCGTCAGAATCGCGATTGCCAGCCGGAGGGAGCGGGTCGTTGTAGACCGTGACGTTGGTGGGGAAGGTGTCGTAGGATACCGCGTCGGAATCGACGGGCGTCGGGTCGGTGGAGCCAACCGACTCCAAGTCCGCAGCGGGCTCGCCGGAGACGTGGAGCTGGCTGAGGAGGTTGGCGAGGTGACATGCGCCCGCATTGGCGGCGAGCTCGTCGGAGAGGCGGGCATTGTCGAAAAGGCTGGCGAGGCCGCTAGCCGCGCAGACGTCGGCGACGCCGTGCAGCGCATCGCGGCATGCGCCATCGGGCGAGCCAGGCTGGCTGCGCCCGCGAGGGAGGAAAAGGGTTCCCGTCCAGAACAGGTCTCCGGACGACGGTGCACCTGGCCCCACGGTGGGCGCCAAATGTCGGGTGGTAGGATCGACATATGCCAACGGGTGGCTTATCATTGCGGGGGCCAAAAGAACGTCGCCGGTGCCTGGAAACGGGATGAGGCGTAGGCATGCACGCCGGCGAATCTTACCCAGCTTCAGGGCTCTCCGGGGAGATAACACCCCTACTGCTGCTCTGCGGGGGCTCCGCATGGTTACTAAGTTCACAGGTGGCTACAATGCTCCTTGAGCTGTTTTGGGTGGAAGGAGGAGGAAGGGCTTAGCCCAGCTAGCTTCTTCTCCTTGTACGTGTCTATGTCTAGAGAAAGAGTTCAACCCTTTGCATGGGTGCACCGGGGGGTTTATATAGGCCTACCCCCCGGGGGTACAATGGTAATCCGACTGGGCACTGGGCCCAGCTGTCTGTGGCTATGTTCGCCGGCTTCTCCGCCGGCTTCTGGGGCCCGCCGGCTGGTGGGTCCCGCCGACTGCCGGCTCCTGGGTCGACAGGCCGGCCCCACGGGCCAGGGCCTGGTCGGCGGCTGGTTACTGTTGCTCCGTGTCAGTTGGCGCAGGCTTGGTCGGGGTAGGCGTGGCTACAGCAACGCTGCCCTGGCGGGCGATTACTGTAGCCCCGCCGCACCTTGTCTCCTTAGTGGGCGTCTCCTTCGAGGGAGGCGGCAGGCCGGCTACGCCAAGCCGGCCCTCTGTCTTGCCGGCTTGAGAGGGGGTGTGGCCGCCTTCGGCATCTCTCCGCCCGAAAGGGCCCACCGCCTCGGGGGCCACGCTGGTGGCCCGTCGTGGACGGCGTCAGAGCCGCCGTGGCTACAGTGCTGCGCCGGGCGGGCCGCGGCTGCCCGCATGACGCGCTGTACCAGGCGTGCTCCGGGTTTTGGGGGTGGCAGGCTCCACTGTAGCCACGCCCCGCTTCATCATCACAGAGTGGGCGCGTACATCGCGGGTACGGCGTTGACTGCTTTATCGGAGCCGTCCCAGCGGTAGCCGGCCGCGCCATAGCCGGCCTTGCCGCAGCCGGCCATGTCGTAGCCGGCCCTCCATAGTTTTCTTTGCGGGGGTAAAAAGGAGCGGGCCGCCCCCCAAGCCGGCCAGGAAGTTAGCCGGCTAGGGGGAGCCGACCTAAGTCTTGAGTCTTCTTATGAGCCGGACGGGCTCATAATTTTTTCTGAGGGGCCAGGGGAAGCCGGCTGGGCTACCCGTGGCTATTTACCCCGACACGGCGCGCGGCAGGGGGGCGGGGTGGTCAATCTTACAGCGCGGGGTGACGGCCGGCGATGTGAGGAACGGGGGCAGCGATGGGCTGGGGCGGCGACGTGGATGGGCCGGGGCGGCGACGTTACGGCCGGCCGGGGATGGGCGTGCGGGGGCCGCTGGCAACAAGGGCGGGGACAGGCGCGCGCGGCGACGAGGGCAGGGACGGGCGCGTGCGACGGGGGCGGCGATGGGGACGGGGACGGGCCGGCGCGCGCGACGGGGGCGGCGACGACGACGACGACGGGCGCTACGAAGCAGAACAGAAACTAACTGCAATTTTCGTAAGTGTTGTATATATAGGACGGACCTTTAGTACCGGTTGGAGCCACCAACCGGCACTAAAGATCAAATTTGGCCAGGTCAAGCGGCGGGAAGCGACCCCCTTTAGTACCGGATCGTGGCTCAACCCGGTACTAAAGACACCCCCTTTAGTACCGGTTGGAGCCACGGACCGGTACTAAAGTGGGTGTGCTCCCATTCCGCGATGCACAAAGTTTAGTCCCACCTTCGCCGGACGAAGGGTGATAACCCACAAGTATAGGGGATCAATTGTAGCCTCTTTTGATAAGTAAGAGTGTCAAACCCAACGAGGAGCTAAAGTAGAACAAATATTCCCTCAAGTTCTACCGACCACCGATACAACTCTATGCATGCTTAACGTTCGCTTTACCTAGAACAAGTATGAAACTAGAAGTACTGTGTAGGTGTTGTTGGATATGTTTGCAAGATAATAAATAGCACATAAATAAAAAGTAGGGGTTGTTTAGATGAAGACACAACTAAGGTAGTTTTAGTAGATAGCTTTTTGTCACGATAAAGTTATTTGTCCCTAGGCAATCGATAACTAGACTGGTAATCACTATTGCAATTTTATTTGAGGGAGAGGCATAAGCTAACATACTTTCTTTTCTTGGATCATATGCAATTATGATTGGAACTCTAGCAAGCATCCGCAACAACTAAAGATCATTAAGGTAAAACCCAACCATAGCATTATAAGGCATCAAATCCTCTTTATTCCCATACGCAAACAACCTACTTACTCGGGTCTGTGTTTCTATCACTCACGCCACCCACCATAAACAAATCATGAACATATTGCAAACCCCACAGCGGGGATCCCTCACGCTTGCGCGACACGAAGAGCACCATAGGACAACACCAATAATAAAACATGCAACTCAAACCAATCACGATCATCAATTAACCCATAGGACAAACGGATCTACTCAAACATCATAGGATAGCCATACATCATTGGGAAATAATATATAGCGTTGAGCACCATGTTTAAGTATAGATTACAGCGGGTAAAAGAGGGGTTACCCTGCTGCATAGAGGGGAGAAGAGTTGGTGATGATGGCGGTGAAGTTGTTGGTGTAGATTGTGGTGATGATTATGGCCCGGCGGCGTTCCGGCGCCACCGGAAGAGAGGGGGAGAGGCTCCCCCTTCTTCTTATTCTTCCTTGACCTTCTCCCTAGATGGGAGAAGGGTTTCCACTCTGGTACATGGCCTCCATGGCATGGGAGGGGCGAGAGCCCCTCCGAGATTGGATCTGTCTCTCTCTCTCTCTCTGTTTCTGCGTTCCAGATTCTGCCCTTTCACTGTTTCTTAAATTCCCGGAGATCCATAACTCCGATTGGGCTAAATTTTGGACATGATTTTTATCCGGATATTAGATTTCTTGCGGCAAAAGAAGGGCACAAACCGCCTTACAGGGTGGCCATGAGGGCCCAGGGCATGCCTCCCTGCCTCGTGCCCCCCTCGGGCATCGTCTCGCGTTGATTCTTCTTCCCAAAAATCACATATATTCCAAAAAATCTCTGTTAGTTTTTATCCCGTTTGGACTCCGTTTGATATGGATTTTCTGCGAAACAAAAAACATGCAACAAACAGGAACTGGTACTGGGCACCAGATCAAGATGTTAGTCCCAAAAAATAGTATAAAAAGTTGCCAAAAGTATATGAAAGTTGTATGATATTGGCATGGAACAATAAAAAATTATAGATACGACGGAAACGTATCAAAGGGCAGCCGCACTGGTTTATAAACCCAGCCACGGCTGCTCCTTCGAGCTCCTCTCTAAAGCAGGCTTTTGAGCCTAACTTTGGCGCACTACCCTATGAGCCTGCTGGGCCTTATGGGCCTGCATATCCACACCCAAGGCCAAGCAGGCCCACTGGGCAGCGCCCAATTTTTTTATGTAGTTTTGTTTCCTTTCTGCTTTATTTATTTTCTTCTATTTATTTCTGGGTAGTTTTTTGTTGTACTTAGAGTTTCTTTCTGAATATTTTTTCTTTAGGTATGATAACCCACAAGTATAGGGGATCAATTGTAGCCTCTTTCGATAAGTAAGAGTGTCAAATACAACGAGGAGCTAAAGTTAGAACAAATATTCCCTCAAGTTCTATCAACCACCGATACAACTCTACGCACGCTTAATGTTCGCTTTACCTAGAACAAGTATGAAACTAGAAGTACTTTGTAGGTGTAACGGGATAGGTTTGCAATAATATAAAGAACACATAAATAAAAACTAGGGGCTGTTTTAGGTAAAGAAGCAATAAAATTAGTATAGTGAGTGTGGAAAAGTGGTGGTAGGAGTTGCGAAATTGTCCCTAAGCAATTGACTACTTTACCAGACCGATAGCAAGTTTTATGTGGGAGAGGCCACTGCTAGCATGTCATCCCTGACTTGGAATTCTATGCACTTATGGATGGAACTATTAGCAAGCATTTGCAACTACTAACGTTCATTAAGGTAAAACCCAACCATAGCATTAAGATATATTGGTCCCCCTTCAATCCTGTATGCATCAATTTCTATGCTAGGTTGAAGCTTCTGTCACTCTTGCCCTCCAATACATAGTCCTATCAACATACAACTAACCCTATGGTGTGATCCACGCGCGCGCTCATATGATGGGCACCAAAGGACAACAAAATAACCGCAAACAATTTAAACCAATCATAGCAATTCACCAATTACCGATAGGACAACGAAAATCTACTCAGACATCATAGGATGGCGACACATCATTGGATAATAATATGAATCATAAAGCACCATGTTCAAGTAGAGGGTACAGCGGGTTGCGGGAGAGTGGACCGCTGTAGATAGATGGGGGAAGGTGATGGAGATGTTGGTGAAGATGACGGAGGTGTTGGTGTAGATCACTGTCACACGATGATGGCCCCGGCGGCATTTCGGCGCCACCGGGAGAGAGGGGGGGAGCCCCCTTCTTCTTCTTCCTTGACCTCCTCCCTAGATGGGAGAAGGGTTTCCCCTCTGGTACATGGGCTCCATGGCATGGGAGGGGCGAGATCCCCTCCGAGATTGGATCGGTCTCTCTGTCTCTCTCTGTTTCTGCGCTTTGGGATTCTGCCCTTTCACCGTTTCTTATATATCCGGAGATCCGTAACTCCGATTGGATTGAAACCTTCGCCCAGATTTTGCCCTTCCACCGTTTCTTAAATTCTCGAAGATCCGTAACTCCGATTGGGCTGAATTTTGGACACGATTTTTATCCAGATATTAGCTTTATTGCGGCGAAAGAAGGGCCCAACCGCCTTACGGGGTGGCCACGAGGGTCAGGGGTGCGCCCCTGCCTCGTGGCCCCCTCGAGCATCGTCTCGCGTTGATTTCACTTCCCAAAATGCACATATATTCCAAAAAAATCTCCGTCAGTTTTTATCCCGTTTGGACTCCGTTTGATATGGATTTTCTGCGAAACAAAATACATGCAACAAATAGGAACTAGCACTGGGCACTGGATCAATATTTAGTCCCAAAAATAGTATAAGAAGTTGCCAAAAGTATATAAAAGTTGTAGAATATTGGCATGGAACAATAAAAAATTATAGATACGACGGAGACGTATCAGCATCCCCAAGCTTAATTCCTGCTCGTCCTCGAGTAGGTAAATGATAAAAAAGATAATTTTTGATGTGGAATGCTACCTAGCATAATCTTGATCATGTAATCTAATCATGGCATGAATATTAAGACACGAGTGATTCAAAGCAATAGTTTATCATTTGACATTAAGACAATAATACTTTAAGCAAAATAAAGCAATCATGTCTTTTCGAAATAACATGGCCAAATAAGTTATCCCTACAAAATCATATGGTATGGCTATGCTCCATCTTCACCACACAAAATATTCAAATCATGCACAACCCCGATGACAAGCCAAGCAGTTGTTTCATACTTTTGACATTCTCAAACCTTTTCAACTTTCACGCAATACATGAGTGTGATCCATGGACACAACACTATAGGTGGAATAGAATATGATGGTGGAGGTTGTGTGGAGAAGACAAAAAGGAAGAAAGTTCACATCGACGCGGCTAATCAACGGGCTATGGAGATGTCCATCAATTTATGTCAATGCGCGGAGTAGGGATTGCCATGCAACGGATGCACTAAGAGCTATAACTGTATGAAAGGTCAAACTCAAACTAAGTGGGTGTGCATCCAACTTGCTTGCTCATGAAGACCTAGGGCATTTGAGGAAGCCCATCTTTGGAATATACAAGCCAAGTTCTATAATGAAAATTACCACTAGTATATGAAAGTGATAACTCAAGAGACTCTCTATATGAAGAACATGGTGCTACTCTGAAGCACAAGTGTGGTAAAAAGGTAGTAACATTGCCCCCTTTTTTATTCTTTTTATTTTTTTGGCGGGCTTCTTTGGCCCCCCTTTTTTTATTTAGGCTTCTCTGGCCTCTATTTTTTCTTTCTTTTTCATGGGGCAATGCTCTAATAATGATGATCATCACACTTTTATTTACTTACAACTCAATATTACAACTGGATACTAGAACAAAATATGACTCTGTATGAATGCCTCCGGTGGTGTACCAGGATGTGCAATGATCTAGCGTAGCAATGACATCAAAAAATAGACAAGCCATGAAAACATCATGCTAGCTATCTTACGATCATGCAAAGCAATATAACAATGAATTCTCAAGCCATGTATATGAAGATGATGGAAGTTGCATGGCAATATATCTCAGAATGGCTATGGAAATGCCATAATAGGTAGGTATGGTGGCTGTTTTGAGGAAGATATAAGGAGGCTTATGTGTGATAGAGCGTATCATATCACGGGGTTTGGATGCACCGGCGAAGTTTGCATCAGCTCTTAAGGTGAGAAAGGGCAATGCATGGTACCGAAGAGGCTAGCAATGATGGAAGGGTGAGAGTGCGTATAATCCATGGACTCAACATTAGTCATGAAGAACTCACATACTTATTGCAAAAATCTATTAGTCATCGAAACAAAGTACTACGTGCATGCTCCTAGGGGGATAGGTTGGTAGGAAAAGACCATCGCTCGTCCCCGACCGCCACTCATAAGGAAGACAATCAATAAATACCTCATGCTCCAACTTCATCGCATAACGGTTCATCATACGTGCATGATACGGGAATCACAAACTTCAACACAAGTATTTCTACAATCCACAACTACCCACTAGCATGACTCTAATATCACCATCTTTATATCACAAAACTATTGCAAGGTATCAAATATACCATATTCAGTGATCTACAAGTTTTATGTAGGATTTTATGACTAACCATGTGAATGACCAGTTCCTGTCATCTCTCCAAATAGATATGAGTGAAGCAAGAGAGTTTAATTCTTTCTACAAAATATATTGCCACGCTCTAACAAATATAAGTTAAGCAAAAGAGCATTCTACAAATGGCGGTTTTCTATGTGTAGGGAAACAAGCAATCCAAACTTCAAATGATATAAGTGAAGCACATGAAGCATTCTATAAAGCCATACTCAAAAAATATAAGTGAAGTGCAATGAGCATTCTTTAAGTCAACCAAAGACTATATCATACCAGCATGGTTCATAAAAGAAAAGTGAAAACTAAATGCAAAAGACGCTCCAAGATTTACGCATATCATGTGACGAATAAAAATATAGCTCCAAGTAAAATTACCGATGATTGTTGGAAGAAAGAGGGGATGCCATCCGGGGCATCCCCAAGCTTGGTTGCTTGGGAGTCCTTGAATATTTCCTTGGGGTGCCTCGAGCATCCCCAAGCTTAGGCTCTTGCCACTCCTTATTCCTTCATCCATCGCGATCTCTCCCAAAACTTGAAAACTTCAATCACACAAAACTTAACAGAAAGTTTGGTAAGATCCGTTAGTATAATAAAGCAAATCACTAATCTAAGTACTGTTGCAAACCAATTCATATTTTGTTTTTGCATTGTAGCTACTGTAATATAAATTTTCTATGGCTTAATCCACTGATAGAAATTGATAGTTTCATCAAAACAAGCAACCTATGCATCAAAAACAAAATTTGTCTTAAACAGGACATTCTGTAGTAATCTGAGCATTCACCATACTTCTGGTACTCCAAAAATTCTGCCAAAATTAGGAAAAATAAAAAATTTGTATAGAAAGACAGTGCAAAACATTTCAGAACCGTTTGATGTTCCAGTAAAAAATGGTAAAATCACGCACTACAGCCAAAGTTTCTGTCCTGCACTGCACAAACCAACAAGCAATGTAAACATCCTAAAGGCAAATCTTGGCACATTATTTTTATAATATAATGAAATTGTACAAGGTGTCGTGGAATTGACACGGTAGATGTCCTAGAGCAAGGACTTAGTCGTAGGGCCATCGCGCTAGGAAGCTTGAAGGGGTTAATCGGGACAAAGGACACGAGAGAGTTTTATACTAGTTCGGCCCCTTATGATGAAGGTAAAAGCCTACGTCTAGTTGGGATTGGTATTGCTGAGATTTCGACTTCCAAGAGGCTCAACTCGCCGGCTTGGTTATCAACTTGGTTGTTTCTTGCCCTAAGCCGCCACCGGGTCGTCCTCTTATATACATGGGTTGACGCCTGGTGGCCTACAGAGTCCCGGCCGGCTCATAATCGTGTCCGGCTCGGTGGCTTCCTTTACATGCCTTTCTTTACAAGTCTTTCCTTACATACGACGGTTTACAATATCGGGCCTTAAGCCGCCTCCAGGCCCTTGGGCCTTCTATAAGGTTTAATAAACTATCGTCTTGAATGTTTACTGGGCTTCTTGCGTAACCCGCCATTGAAGCTGACCCGGCCCCTCCTGGGCGGGTCTCAACTGATAGTAATATCCCCAACATTAGGCCCCAGGTTGACTTTGAACTTTGTTCTTTGTCAATCTTCAATACTTAGTCAGAATCCATCATCCGTCTGAAAACTTCTGTAACCCGCCGTGATGTCATCTTTCGAAAACACAAAAAACCTTCATGACGTCATCTTACAATGGATCTTTCATTTTTAATGCCTTTCAAGAATCGAGAAGTCTGTTCAGTTGGATAATTATTATTGGGTCTCCTTGATTTTCGCGCCCGCCTATTCGCATCTGCCCTTATAAATAGGCACGCGGCCGGTCCTTCCCATTCTCCTTTCTTCCTTATATTCTTCCTCTCGCAACCTCCGTCGCTGCTCGAGCTCCGCCGCCGCCGCAACTCTCATCGTCGTCGTCAAGCTCGGCCGCTGCATTATCCTGAGTCCGACCAGAGAACGCGGCGATTCTTCACAGCAAGCCTGCATCTCGTAAGTTTTCTTCTCTCACACACCTAGATCTGTTCTAGGTTTGCAAGTTCTTCAATGTTCTTCACCTGTTCGCCATGGATCATCTTGTAGATCTTCTCCGCAACTTCTTTTGATCCAAAGAAGAGATATAACTCATGCGGTAGTTGTTTGGCATTCACTTTTGATATCAGTATATCCCTTTTGTCTGTATAGATGCTTCTTTACAGTCGACGAACTCATCTATACTAGGTTTTTATGTCTAGAATATTTTCCTTTTTGAAACAGCCTTTTGATCCAGAATGATAATGATAGCCTGGTGAAACTTGTTTATGCCAACACTTAGCTGAATCCGATCAAGAGAAGAAATCTGTAGTCATGGTGGCTTACCATTCCGGCTTTCTTTTCCTTATATGTCATTAGCCCGTAGTTAAGCCGCAGTTACTTGTTTAAAAATTTCAACCTTTAACTGTTAATTGATCCGACACTTTATTTTTCCTTTTCCAGTCCGTTGTTCATCATGCCGTCAAAGATACCCACCATCTGCAATTGGGTTCCCTCAACCATCACTGAGGAGCGTCTGAAAGAGTTCTTCCTCGTTGGGTTTCTGCCTTCAAAGAATATCATGTCTTATCATGCTCCTGACCCGGAGGAAGAATGTCGGGACCCCGATCCTAGGTCACACCGATCTAGCATGTAACACATCATATCACTTTGTGGCCTCACGCACGGTATTCCCACGGGTGCCACCTTACCTGGCCCGGGACCGTTTGCGCCTTTTGGCTCACGTATATGATAGTGTCGCTAGCATCCATATGATAAAGAACCCGGGCCGACATGGCTAGTCGTGAACCCAAAGCGGCACTAACCCATGGGGACAGGCATACATGAATCAACCTCGAGCATGTCGGTCAACAACGTGTGAATCCGGGCTGTAGCACTAGGCTAACAGGACTCCGGTAACCCGGGCTGTAGCAGGCTAGGCAGGACTCCGGTCGTCACCGCGTGACATTTCCCCGAAGGGACAGACACAGGAACGAAGTGAAACACATGCCGGCCAGTCAGGTGTTCCGAGCAGTAGTGCTGGGCTAGCAGGACTCCGGTGGACCGGGCTGTAGCGGACTACTATCGCTCAGAAAACACTAGACTACATTCCCCATATGATAGGCTGCCAAGGATAAACAACCAGATTGTCAGATCCCACACATAGCAATACACGCTACACGTACGCATAACATGCAAGTATGTGTTGTACAACATGGCATCACAACATAACACAAACTCAGATAGATAAAGGCTCAGAAGAGCCACATAGCATAAATACAAGCAGGGGTCACATGACCCATCATTCAGAGCATACAAGCAACGGAAGCATTACATGTCTGAGTACAGACAACTACAAAAGAAAAGAGCTGGAAAGCCTGACTATCTACAGGACCCTCCCAAGGGTACAAGATCGTAGCTGAGGTAACAAGCTACTCGTCGAAGTCCAAGCGGAACTACTAGTAAGACAGGTGTCTCATCTGCAAAACATAAATAAAGCAACATGAGTACAAAGGTACTCAGCAAGACTTACATCAAATCCTATCATATATGCATTAGTATCAAACAGGTAGTGTGGATTTTAGTTGCAGCAAGCCAGCTTGACTCAGTGGCTATCCTGTTCTACGACAACGAGAAACGTCTTTGAGATGAGGCAGCGCACACGAGTCCACTAATCACCACATCAATACACCACTAAGGATTCATCCTCGTCTCCCTACGAGGAGGCCATCCATAGCACTCACACTTGTCTTGAGCATTTTAGAGTATCCACTTTAAGTTGTCTATGTACCACGTAAGCATCCAAGAAGTCCATAACCGAGGACACGGCTATTCGAATAGTTCATGATAACCCTGCAGGGGTGTACTTCTTCACACACGCTCTCGCCACTTACCGCCATGTACACGTCATGTACCTCGGCAACCTTCAAGCGGAAGCCTGGCGAGGGTGTCGGCCACGACCTGACTAACCACGCAAGACCCTAGTCCAGGTTTATCGCCTATTTGGGTTCCATCCGCAAGGAGATCCGGCCGAGGTTTCACTCACGGCCCCAAACGATGTGTACAGGGTTCCCGAGCCCACCATCCGGGTGCCACTCGGTACACCGGGCCACGTGTGCCTAGTCTGTCCCAAGTCCACCCTACCGGGTGCCACTCGGTAGAAAAATAGCACTACCTACAAACACCAGAAACTATTTGCAACTCCTGGACAGAGCTCAAGGCGGTTAATAAGTCGAGAGAGCTTGGAGCGCCCGGAGCCCAATGTGTGGTAGTAGCTAGTCATTGGACAACTTACACAGAACTCAGTTCTTAATGATGGTCCCAATGAGACAACCCACCATGTACTCCTACATGGCCTCTCACTGCTACCTTTACCAAATCGTGTTCACACGTTTAACTCTCAGCACCAGAACATATCATAACACTCCAATTCATTCCCGATGAATCAGACCTGACACAACTCTAAGCAATAGCAGGCATGGCATGGTAAGAACACAACATGGCTCAATCAACCCCTACACATGCTAGTGGGTTTCAACTATTTACTGTGGCAATGACAGGTCATGCAGAGGAATGGGTTCAACTACCGCAGCATAAAGTAGCAGTTGAATCGTTGTTGTCCTAATGCAATAAAAGAGAGCAGGAGCGAGAGAGTGGGATTCTATCGGAATGAACAAGTGGGGTTGCTTGCCTGGTAGTTCAACAGGGGGGCACTGCTTCACTGATAGGTACTCTCGAACACTTCCGGAGCAGGACCTATCGAGAAGGAATGGTGCCAACAATCAATACACAAGCAATGCAACAATCTGATGCATGAACATGGCATGAAGATGTGATGCTGTTTGAGCTAATGCAACTAGTATTCAACTGCATGAAGTCCATTTGAACCAAAGATTCAAACGCATCTCCAAATAAGCTCTTTATATATGCCATAAGTGTGTTTTCACATATACAGCATGTATAGGTTGGTTTGTCATGCATGAAAATGGTACAGATGGATAGATTGAATTTTTTTGATAATTTTTCATATATAAATTATTTCAATCTGAGCTACGGTTGAATTTCTATGAATTTTTGAAGTTTTGAATATATTCTGGAATTTCCTGATTTATTATAATTCCAGAAAATGAGATATTGCGTCAGCATGACATCAGCGTCGCGTCAGCGGTCAACGGAGCTGTCCGAGTCAAACCTGACGTGTGGGGTCCACACGTCAGTGACTGGTTAGTTGACAGGGGTTATTAAACTAATCTAATTAAAGGATTAGGATGCCAGGGCCCACTGTCAGCATCAGGGATTAGTTGAACAGGGATTAGCCTTAAGCTAATCACCTGCCAGGCCGGGCCCGCACGTCAGGCCGGCGAGGTCAAAGGGTCAAACCCCACCGGCGTGAAGCCGCCGGCGAGGCCCGAGACAGCGGAGCACCGCGGAAATCGTCCACAGGGCTCCGTTCGAGGCGTGGTTAGGCTCTTCGAAGAGCTGGCGATGCGGCGCGTCGAGCAGTGCCCTCGGCCGGAGCTGGGGTGGCCGAGAACGACGTCGGCGACCACGTTGGCGGCCGCCGGAGTTCGGCTGTGTTCGGGGACGCGGCTGCAGCGTGCAAACGCGCCAACTAGAGCGCTAGCGGGGCACTACGAGGTGCGGCGAGAGTGCTAGGTGCACTGGCGTGGCAAAAGGGACGCCGGAGCAACGCCGGCGACAAGCTCGAGCGGAGGCGAGCTTCGGCCATGGCGGAGCTGAGGCCTAGACGGCGCAAACGCGAGGAGGAGGAGAGGGTTCGGCGCGGAAGCTCACAGCGGAGGCGACGGGATGGTCAGCGGGCTCGGGGAGGACCAGTCGGCGGCGAATTTAGCGACGGCGATCCGCGGCTCCGACGAAGGGGATGATGGCGGTGGCGATGCTGCAGTGCTCCTGGCGTCGTCCAGCTCGACGAGGAGGCGTAGTCGAGGGCGGCGGTGCTCCTGGACAGTAGCAAGGGACGAGGGGGAGGCAGTGGCCGCGGCAATGGCAAACGGCGGCGACAGCAGCGCTCGGCCGCGTGAGGGGGAGGGCGAGGGAGAGAGACAGAGGAAAGGGGAGGGCACGGGGAGAGAGTGAAGGAGTCGAGGTGGTGCGTGGCGCTCGCAGCGGCCTCCAGCGACGAGCGAGGAAGCAGGAGGTGGCCGGTGCGTGCTCGCGCGTGGCGAGCACACGCGCGCCGTCCTCCTGGCAGGAGGTTGGCGATGACCTGGCCTGGGCCAACAGTGTTGGGCCGGCACAGGAGCTGGGCCGCCAGCTGGGCTGCCAGGCAGGTAAACGCCAGGTAGGTTTTTCCATTTTTGTTTTTTTCTTTTCTATTTTTCTGACATTTGTTTTGATTTAATAGAAATACTAAATCAATTAATTTACTTATGCCAATTTTTGCAGGAGCTAGTGGTATTATTCCAGAGCTCCTCAACAACTAACATAATTTTTGGACATTTATTATATATATAACAAATATATATCCAAAGCAAATAATTATTCATTAAATCCAAATGCCCAAAATAAATATCTATGAGCTCCTAAAAAATATTGGTTTGAATTTTACCTCTCACCAATATTTTCAGAGAGAGACATGAACATTTTCTTGGACCCTTTTGGAGCACTTTTTATCTGGATCATTTTTAAAAATGATTTCTGAGGGTTCACGACTCCCCATTTCAAATTTAAATGGAGTTTAAACATGATGCAAGCATGAAGGGCTAGCCTAGGTCATACCAGAACTAGGGATGTGATAACTCGCCCCCACTCGAAGAAATCTCGTCCCAAGATTCAGGAGTCGGTGGGAAGAAAGCGGGGTACTCAAGTCGAAGACGATCTTCACGCTCCCAAGTGGCTTCTCTCTCAGAATGATGAGACCACTGAACCTTGAGGAACTTGATGTTATGACGTCGGGTGACACGCTCTGCTTGATCAAGGATGCATACATGGTACTCTCGATAGGTGAGGTTATCTTGGAGATCAAGCATTTCGTGGTCCACTTCGCGGATGGGATCCGAGAAGCAACGCCTGAGTTGAGAGACGTGGAAGACATCATGAACTCGAGAAAGATGTGGTGGTAGTTCCAACTGGTAGGCAACCTCTCCTCGTTTAGCGAGAATGAGAAAGGGACCAATGTAACGAGGAGCCAACTTGCCCTTGATACCGAATCGATGGGTACCCTTTAGAGGAGTAACCCGAAGATAAGCCTTATCGCCAACTTCATAAGCCACTTCCTTATGACTACGGTCATACTGGCTCTTTTGACGAGATTGGGCTGTTTTCAAATTCTCACGAATGATGCGAACTTGCTCTTCTGCCTCCTGGATCATATCCGGTCCAAAGAATTGCCGTTCACCGGTTTCTGACCAGTTCAAAGGTGTTCGACATCTTCGTCCATATAGAACCTCAAAAGGAGCTTTCTTGAGGCTGGATTGATAGCTATTGTTATAAGCAAACTCGGCAAAAGGAAGACACTTCTCCCAATCCATACCGAATGAGATAACACAAGCTCTCAGCATGTCTTCAAGAATCTGGTTGACCCTTTCCACCTGACCACTTGATTGAGGGTGGAAAGCGGTACTGAAAGAAAGATGGGTGCCCATGGCAGTTTGGAAACTCTCCCAGAAATGAGAAGTGAAAAGACTACCACGGTCTGAATTGATCTCTAGTGGAACACCATGAAGTGACACTATTCGAGAGATATATAAGTCAGCGAGCTGACTAGCAGTGATACTCTCTCGAACAGGTAGGAAGTGAGCCACTTTGGAAAGACGATCAATGACTATGAAGATAGCGTTATTCCCTTTCTTGGTCCTGGGAAAGCCGGTGATGAAGTCCATACCAACTTTATCCCATTTCCATTCAGGAATAGCTAAAGGCTGAAGAGTGCCAGCAGGTCTTTGATGCTCTGCCTTAACGCGACGACAAACGTCACAGTTAGCAATAAACTGAGCAATTTCTCTCTTCATCCTAGTCCACCAGAACCTCTGGCGTAGGTCCTGATACATCTTAGTACTACCGGGATGAATCATGAGAGGAGATTCATGCGCCTCCTTAAGGATTAACTGTCGAAGATGTTGATTCTTGGGAACCACCAAGCGACTCTCAAAGAAAACAACACCGCGACCATCTATATAAAAACTACCACCAACTCCCTTGTTAATGTTTCTCTTGATCCGGGAAATTCCCGTATCCTGCTTCTGAGCAGAGATAATCTGATCCACAAGAGTAGGTTTCGCCACCAAGGTAGAAAGGAATCCGTGAGGAGCAATGTGAAGGTTAAGCTTACATAATTCCTCATGGAGAAGTGGTTGGCCCTGCTGCAACATGAGATTGTTGCAATAGGACTTACGACTTAGCGCATCAGCCATAACATTCCCCTTGCCTGGGGTGTAGGTAATCCCTAAGTCGTAATCTGAGATCAACTCCAACCAACGTCTTTGCCTAAGGTTCAAATCTGGTTGGGTGAAGATATACTTGAGACTCTGGTGATCGGTGTAAATCTCGCAACGTTTACCAAGAAGGTAATGTCGCCAGGTCTTAAGCGCATAGACTATGGCTGCAAGCTCTAGATCATGGGTAGGATAATTCTCCTCATGTGGATGCAACTGTCGAGATGCATAGGCAATCACATGGCGATCTTGCATAAGAATGCAACCTAGTCCCTGTCGTGAGGCGTCGCAGTAGATAACAAAGTCTTTAGTGAAGTCTGGTGGCACAAGTATGGGAGCAGAAGTAAGACGTCTTTTCAGTTCCTGAAAACTGTATTCACACTGTGGGGACCACTCAAACTTTTTATCTTTCTTGAGAAGTTCCGTGAGAGGTTTGGCCACTTTGGAGAAGTTCTCAACGAAGCGGCGACAATAACTGGCTAGACCAAGGAAACTCCTAACTTGCTTAACTGTTTCAGGCGGAGTCCAATCAAGAACGGCTTGAACTCTTTCAGGATTGACAGCAATGCCCTTACCAGAGATTACGTGGCCGAGATAGGTCACTTCTGGCAACCAAAATTCGCACTTGGAGAACTTGGCGTAAAGGCGGTGTGCTCTGAGTTTTTCTAGCACAAGTCTAAGATTTCGGCATGCTCTTCCTCGTTCTTCGAGTAAATAAGGATATCATCGAGGTAAACCACGACAAACTTGTCTAGGTAGTCCATGAAGATCGAGTTCATCAAGCGAGAGAAAGTAGCTGGAGCGTTGGTTAGACCAAAGGACATGACGGTGTACTCGTACTGACCATAACGAGTGACAAAAGCTGTCTTAGGAATGTCCCCATTTCTGATCTTGATTTGGTGGTAGCCTAACCTCAAATCCATCTTGGAAAAGACTGAGGATCCAGCGAGCTGATCATACAGGTCGTTGATCCTGGGGAGCGGATACTTGTTCTTTATCGTGACCAAATTAACGGGACGATAATCTACAACCATCCGGTCCGTACCATCCTTCTTCTTGACGAAGAGAACGGGGCAAGCCCAGGGAGAAGAACTGGGATGGATGAAACCCTTTTGCAAGGACTCATCGAGTTGTTTCTTAAGCTTAGCTAGTTCTAAGGGTGCCATCTTGTAAGGTCTCCTAGAGATTGGAGCGGTTCCTGGGATAAGATCTATGACAAATTCTACATCTTTGTCGGGTGGAATACCTGGCAGTTCCTCTGGAAAGACATCCGGAAAGTCACAGACTACCGGGATATCTTCAAGGTCTGGAAGAGGGTTGGCATTAAGAGAATAGAGTTGACGCTTCGCAACTCTAGTGGAGACGGTGACTATCTTGCCGGATGGGTGTGTAAGCTGGACAGACCTTGTGTAACAATAAATCTTGGCATGATGAGCTTTCATCCAGTCCATACCCAAGATGATGTTAATATCTGTAGACCTGAGGGCTATAAGTGATGCAAGGAATACAAGTCTGTCAACAAGGATTTCATTACCATGGCTTACTCGGGTAGTTTGCCATCTAGACCCTGGAGTTTGGATTTCAAGTGGAGTTGGCATATCACAAAATGACATGTCGTGCAAACGAGCATAGCCTTCAGAGATGAAGGAGTGAGATGCTCCGGTATCGAACAAAATCGAAGCTGGATGGCAATTGACAAGGAGGGTACCAAGAACGACATCCGGATCCTCACGAGTGTCTTTAGCTGAGACGTGATGCACACATCCACGTTCAGGGGGAGCTGACTTGACACTACTCATCTTGCGTGATGGCTTATCACGGCCAACAGACTACTCAGGCTGGGGTGGGGCATAGCTGGTTTGAGAGCAGTCACGTGCATAGTGTCCTGGCTCTCCGCATGTGAAGCAAGTCCCTGAAGTAGGACGTGGGCCCGCCTTGACAAGCGGTCTACCAATAGGCCTGGGTGGAGCATGTAACTAAACTGGGTGAGGTGCCACATAAGAGGGCCTCGGTGAGTAACCGGGTGGAAGAGCGGAGTTCGGAACCCAAAACCGGCGCTTCTGCAAGGTAGAGCCGGAGGAAGAAACCAAATCACGGGTGTGCTTACGAGACTCCTCGTAAGTGAGCTGAGCTGTCTCCGCATTAATGGCCTTGTTCACAAGAGCCTGGAATGTATTGCAATGGTGCAGGTGGAGATCACGGCGCAACTTGGGGTTGAGACCCTTCCGGAATCTAGCCTGCTTCTTGGCGTCTGTGGACACTTCTTCTGTAGCATAGCGGGCGAGGTTCTCAAATTCTCTACTGTAAGCATCTACAACCATCTTACTCTGGGTGAAACTACAAAACTCTTCTCTCTTGCGATCAACGAGAGCCTGAGGAATGTGATGCTCACGGAAAGCCTCGGTGAAATCTCTCCAGGTGATTATCTGGCCAGCTGGAAGCATAGCCTCGTAGTTCTGCCACCAAATACTGGCAGGACCTTCCAGGTGATAAGCAGCATAGGTGACCTTGTCACTTTCAGCTACGTTCGCAGAACGCATCTTGTGTGTAATACTACGGAGCCAGTCATCTGCATCGAGTGGCTCAATGGAATGATGGAAGGTGGGTGGTTTCAGACCGATGAAGTCATGGATGGACACCACCTTTTTGTGCTGGCGGGAGGTGTTCTCCTCAATACGTGGAAACAAGTGGTTAGACTCTCGCTTGTTCTTCTCCATTTCTAACATGAACTCTGCCAATGAAGACTGGTCAGGAGGATCCTCATCCCTACCATCTCCGTGGTTCCGGATATGAGCAACAGAACTTCGGTTAACCGGCAACATCCTGAAGAGCCAACCAAGGAAACAAGGATGGATTCAGCATCATCATAAGGATGTAGATTATAGTACGAGAAAAATACTATCTCTTGAACTCCTAGGACAAATCCGGCAGCATAACGGCAGCAAACTGCTCAAAATGAGACATTCTGCAAAAGATGGGGTAGCACCATGCTCAACAACATTACTCAAGGTGCTGAGATATTACTAAACAGGCTACACCAGAGGTACTCACTGGGATATGAGTCTGATCAACCCATCCTAAGAGACTACGGAGTAGTAACACGTGATCCTGATAGACAGAAGAGGAAACCTAGTTCCTTAACCCCGTAGGAAAGATAGGATGACTCAGATCAGAAGGCATGAGGTATAAGGAGTAAAAAGAGCCTTACGTTCCCTTCCACAATCAATTCCCTTACATAACTAAAGAATTTCTAGACACAACTTCGACCAGGTTGGCTTGGAAATCCTACAGGCAGTCAGGCTCTAATACCAAGGCTGTCGGGACCCCGATCCTAGGTCACACCGATCTAGCATGTAACACATCATATCACTTTGTGGCCTCACGCACGGTATTCCCACGGGTGCCACCTTACCTGGCCCGGGACCGTTTGCGCCTTTTGGCTCACGTATATGATAGTGTCGCTAGCATCCATATGACAAAGAACCCGGGCCGACATGGCTAGTCATGAACCCAAAGCGGCACTAACCCATGGGGACAGGCATACATGAATCAACCTCGAGCATGTCGGTCAACAGCGTGTGAATCCGGGCTGTAGCACTAGGCTAACAGGACTCCGGTAACCCGGGCTGTAGCAGGCTAGGTAGGACTCCGGTCGTCACCGCGTGACATTTCCCCGAAGGGACAGACACAGGAACGAAGTGAAACACATGCCGGCCAGTCAGGTGTTCCGAGCAGTAGTGCTGGGCTAGCAGGACTCCGGTGGACCGGGCTGTAGCGGACTACTATCGCTCAGAAAACACTAGACTACATTTCCCCATATGATAGGCTACCAAGGATAAACAACCAGATTGTCGGATCCCACACATAGCAATACACGCTACATGTACGCATAACATGCAAGTATGTGCTGTACAACATGGCATCACAACATAACACAAACTCAGATAGATAAAGGCTCAGAAGAGCCACATAGCATAAATACAAGCAGGGGTCACATGACCCATCATTCAGAGCATACAAGCAACGGAAGCATTACATGTCTGAGTACGGACAACTACAAAAGAAAAGAGCTGGAAAGCCTGACTATCTACAAGACCCTCCCAAGGGTACAAGATCGTAGCTGAGGTAACAAGCTACTCGTCGAAGTCCAAACGGAACTACTAGTAAGACAGGTGTCTCATCTGCAAAACATAAATAAAGCAACATGAGTACAAAGGTACTCAGCAAGACTTACATCAGATCCTATCATATATGCATTAGTATCAAACAGGTAGTGTGGGGTTTAGTTGCAGCAAGCCAGCTTGACTCAGTGGCTATCCTGTTCTACGACAACGAGAAACGTCTTTGAGATGAGGCAGCGCACACGAGTCCACTAATCACCACATCAATACACCACTAAGGATTCATCCTCGTCTCCCTACGAGGAGGCCATCCATAGCACTCACACTTGTCTTGAGCATTTTAGAGTATCCACTTTAAGTTGTCTATGTACCACGTAAGCATCCAAGAAGTCCATAACCGAGGACACGGCTATTCGAATAGTTCATGATAACCCTGCAGGGGTGTACTTCTTCACACACGCTCTCGCCACTTACCGCCATGTACACGTCATGTACCTCGGCAACCTTCAAGCGGAAGCCTGGCGAGGGTGTCGGCCACGACCTGACTAACCACGCAAGACCCTAGTCCAGGTTTATCGCCTATTTGGGTTCCATCCGCAAGGAGATCCGGCCGAGGTTTCGCTCACGGCCCCAAACGATGTGTACAGGGTTCCCGAGCCCACCATCCGGGTGCCACTCGGTACACCGGGCCACGTGTGCCTAGTCTGTCCCAAGTCCACCCTACCGGGTGCCACTCGGTAGAAAAATAGCACTACCTACAAACACCAGAAACTATTTGCAACTCCTGGACAGAGCTCAAGGCGGTTAATAAGTCAAGAGAGCTTGGAGCGCCCGGAGCCCAATGTGTGGTAGTAGCTAGTCATTAGACAACTTACACAGAACTCAGTTCTTAATGACGGTCCCAATGAGACAACCCACCATGTACTCCTACATGGCCTCTCACTGCTACCTTTACCAAATCGTGTTCACACGTTTAACTCTCAGCACCAGAACATATCATAACACTCCAATTCATTCCCGATGAATCAGACCTGACACAACTCTAAGCAATAGCAGGCATGGCATGGTAAGAACACAACATGGCTCAATCAACCCCTACACATGCTAGTGGGTTTCAACTATTTACTGTGGCAATGACAGGTCATGCAGAGGAATGGGTTCAACTACCGCAGCATAAAGTAGCAGTTGAATCGTTGTTGTCCTAATGCAATAAAAGAGAGCAGGAGCGAGAGAGTGGGATTCTATCGGAATGAACAAGGGGGGTTGCTTGCCTGGTAGTTCAACAGGGGGGGGGGCACTGCTTCACTGATAGGTACTCTCGAACACTTCCGGAGTAGGACCTATCGAGAAGGAACGGTGCCAACAATCAATACACAAGCAATGCAACAATCTGATGCATGAACATGGCATGAAGATGTGATGCTGTTTGAGCTAATGCAACTAGTATTCAACTGCATGAAGTCCATTTGAACCAAAGATTCAAATGCATCTCCAAATAAGCTCTTTATATATGCCATAAGTGTGTTTTCACATATACAGCATGTATAGGTTGGTTTGTCATGCATGAAAATGGTACAGATGGATAGATTGAATTTTTCTGATAATTTTTCATATATAAATTATTTCAATCTGAGCTACGGTTGAATTTCTATGAATTTTTGAAGTTTTGAATATATTCTGGAATTTCCTGATTTATTATAATTCCAGAAAATGAGATATTGCGTCAGCATGACATCAGCGTTGCGTCAGCGGTCAACGGAGCTGTCCGAGTCAAACCTGACGTGTGGGGTCCACACGTCAGTGACTGGTTAGTTGACAGGGGTTATTAAACTAATCTAATTAAAGGATTAGGATGCCAGGGCCCACTGTCAGCATCAGGGATTAGTTGAACAGGGATTAGCCTTAAGCTAATCACCTGCCAGGCCGGGCCCGCACGTCAGGCCGGCGAGGTCAAAGGGTCAAACCCCACCGGCGAGGCCCGAGACGGCGGAGCGCCGCGGAAATCGTCCACAGGGCTCCGTTCGAGGCATGGTTAGGCTCTTCGAAGAGCTGGCGATGCGGCGCGTCGAGCAGTGCCCTCGGCCGGAGCTGGGGTGGCCGAGAGCGACGTCGGCGACCACGTTGGCGGCCGCCGGAGTTCGGCTGTGTTCGGGGACGCGGCTGCAGCGTGCAAACGCGCCAACTAGAGCGCTAGCGGGGCACTACGAGGTGCGGCGAGAGTGCTAGGTGCACTGGCGTGGCAAAAGGGACGCCGGAGCAACGCCGGCGACAAGCTCGAGCGGAGGCGAGCTTCGGCCATGGCGGAGCTGAGGCCTAGACGGCGCAAACGCGAGGAGGAGGAGAGGGTTCGGCGCGGAAGCTCACAGCGGAGGCGACGGGATGGTCAGCGGGCTCGGGGAGGACCAGTCGGCGGCGAATTTAGCGGCGGCGATCCTCGGCTCCGACGAAGGGGATGATGGCGGTGGCGATGCTGCAGTGCTCCTGGCGTCGTCCAGCTCGACGAGGAGGCATAGTCGAGGGCGGCGGTGCTCCTGGACAGTAGCAAGGGACGAGGGGGAGGCAGTGGCCGCGGCAATGGCAAACGGCGGCGACAGCAGCGCTCGGCCGCGTGAGGGGGAGGGCGAGGGAGAGAGACAGAGGAAAGGGGAGGGCACGGGGAGAGAGTGAAGGAGTCGAGGTGGTGCGTGGCGCTCGCAGCGGCCTCCAGCAACGAGCGAGGAAGCAGGAGGTGGCCGGTGCGTGCTCGCGCGCGGCGAGCACACGCGCGCCGTCCTCCTGGCAGGAGGTTGGCGATGACCTGGCCTGGGCCAACAGTGTTGGGCCGGCACAGGAGCTGGGCCGCCAGCTGGGCTGCCAGGCAGGTAAACGCCAGGTAGGTTTTTCCATTTTTGTTTTTTTCTTTTCTATTTTTCTGACATTTGTTTTGATTTAATAGAAATACTAAATCAATTAATTTACTTATGCCAATTTTTGCAGGAGCTAGTGGTATTATTCCAGAGCTCCTCAACAACTAACATAATTTTTGGACATTTATTATATATATAACAAATATATATCCAAAGCAAATAATTATTCATTAAATCCAAATGCCCAAAATAAATATCTATGAGCTCCTAAAAAATATTGGTTTGAATTTTACCTCTCACCAATATTTTTAGAGAGAGACATGAACATTTTCTTGGACCCTTTTGGAGCACTTTTTATCTGGATCATTTTTAAAAATGATTTCTGAGGGTTCACAACTCCCCATTTCAAATTTAAATGGAGTTTAAACATGATGCAAGCATGAAGGGCTAGCCTAGGTCATACCAGAACTAGGGATGTGACAAAGAACATCCCAATCCAAAAGACGGAGAAGTGATTATCTTCACTGACCACATGAACCGTGTCTTTTCACCGTCCGGTTCAAAATTCTTCAGAGAGGTCCTTAATTTTTTCAAACTCCATCCTCAGGACCTTGGACCCAATTCTATTTCCAACATTTGTAACTTCCAAGTGCTCTGTGAAGCATATCTTCAGCAAGAGCCCACCGTAGAGCTGTTTAGAGAGTACTTTTATCTGAATCGTCAGAATGAATGCACCAATGGTTCTAGCTTAGAACTTGGAGGCATCTCGATTCAGCGCTGTCAGGGTGTTGTTTTCCCTCTCATCGTCTTACCGAGCCACCCAAAGGACTGGAACCAAACTTGGTTTTATTGTCAGGATACTTCTCCAGCAAACGAGAAGCCTCTGCCGGGTTACCGCCCTAGTCGTCTTGACTCCAAGTCCACCCTTCTGGATAAGCTTACCGTCGCTGAACGTAGGAAGCTTCTTCCCTCCATTAGAAGAATCAACGGCTTGTTGGGTAATGGTTTAACCGGAGTAGATCTGACCCGTTGCTGGATCTCATGGCGGGTTATTCCATTAAGTCGTCGATCTCAACTGATGTATGAATATGATGGAAGCCCGGACAACCCTCTTCGTCACAGCCCAGTTGAAATCTCCGAAGAAGACATTGTTTCGATGTCAACCCTTTTGGTAAATGGGAAGTACGAAGATTGCAGCATTGTTGGGTTGAGTCCCTTCTACAAGGTTAATCCGGCGCCAGAAGTATGTACATTCCGATCTCTTTTTTCTTCGTGTTTTGGCCAACTATTAGTACTTAATACTGATCTTTCTTCTTGTCTTTATAGGCCAATTCCGACTTCTGGAAAGTAAAATATGACCACGAAGCTACCAAGAAGGCGAAAGCCGCCGCTATGAACACCAAGAAGACGACCCGGAAACCAAAGAAGAAGAAGAAAACTACTGCTGAGGATTTAATGGAGCTTGATGACTCGTCTGACTCGGAGGTAGCCCTTGATTCCCTTGGTCAACTTTTTAACAATCTTATTGATACTGATCCTTACCAGGATGACACTGGGGCTAGTCAAGCCGGGGAAGCAGAGGTAACTATCATTTCCTCCGACTCAGAGCCCTTACCAAGACACAAAGTTCGACGAGTGATCCGTAAAGTATGGTTTTCTAACCCCTTAGCTCACTTGGATCCCAACTTTCATTTGAAAAAGCAGCAACATGAAATTCGTCGTGAAGTTGAGATTGAAGATGAGCCGGCTGTCGTCCCTGAACAGACCCCTCGGAAATGTCTGAACGAGGTTTACTTATTACTGTCCTTATCTTTGTTTTAATGAATCCTGCTCCTTGTATTTCCTTTAACTCCTTTCATTTACCTTTTCAGGAGGTGTCTCGTTCCTTGGGCGACTCATCACAAACACAATTTCCGGTTTTCAAGACTGCTCCTGGGTAATTAAAAATCATTAATACTGACTATCCTGCAATATTTTTCTTTAGCGGTCAAGCTAAGTCAAAGAAAGCGAAGGCAACAAAACCAGTGGAAGACCCGCTAGTACTGGCATCTGAGCCGGCTAGGCCACCTTCTCCATTAATTGTCGCCCCAGAAGACCCGCCTATTGTTCATGAAGCAAATCCTCCAGAGCCATCCCTTGTCAAGAACACTATTAACCCTTCTGCAGCTGGTCCATCAAGCTCAACCGGCCCACCGTCTCCCCATGTTCAAGATGTTCAAATTACTGGGAGCCGCGATGTTGAGCCGGGGAACCCAACGGTACTGGCACAGTGCACAACTAAGCAAGAAGCTTTGGAGAGGCGGAAGGTTCGTCTTGATGTTACTAACTATGACCGTCTTAATGCCAGTGATATTTTATCCGGCTATCTCAGTCATGTACACTCCAGTCGTGATTCTGAGATTGAGATGGTCAAGCAGCTTCAATTGAAGTATGAGGTATGTAGTTTCCAGTTTACCAATATTCCTTCAGCCCCCAAGTCTGTAGATTATGAGAGAAACAGAATAACCTGTAGACTTAAAATATAAACCGATACCTTTACTTCTAAATCTTTGCCTGATATTGGTAGAACAAGACTTCACCCATAGTCCCCAAGGACCGGTTTATTTAATCATTAATGAATCGGTACTTCAGAATTGAACACTATCTGTAAAATACTTAACATTCCAGTTTATCTTTGATAACCTTGTTGAACTGCATACATTAGCCCCCAAGTGCCAAGTGCTGTTACTTTGTAAAGGACTTGGGACTTCTAATATGCTGGTAGAGTTACAATTTTTTTGATTTGGCATACATTAGCCCCCAAGTGCCAAGTGTTTTATTCGTAAAGCACTTGGGACTTTGAATTTTGAATATGTATACTGGAATTTAACACCAAATCTTGACTTATCTAAATGTTTCACTGAATGCATTATCTGAACTGAACTCCCAATTGACTGACGCAAAGACCCGGCTAGCAAGCCAGGAGTCAGAAATTAAATCTTCCACCTCCAAGTTGCAAATGAGCCTTTCTGAGATGGAGACTTTGAAGACCAGCTTTGCTGCCAAAGAGAAAACTTGGGAGAATGAGAAAACACTCCTGACCCGTCGAGCCGAGACAGCTAAAACAGCTCTGAAAGAAATTTCAACAGAGCTGAACAATTTGAAGGGCCGGGTATCTCAGATGGTTGCCGCGATTTTTGGTAAGCCGTCTGAATTGATCTTGAATATAAATTTTGTCAAACCAGAATATGATCCGCCAACTGACTCTGTTAAATATATACAGGTCCGCGAAGCAAAAACCTGAGCCAAGACTTGTTGATTAAACTGAAGGCAGTATACACCTTGGTTCAACAATTGTACATTGGTACACAACGGGCTCTGGCCGCTATCTCTCCAGTAAATCAAGGATCCAACCGACTCAGCGATGTCTTGAAGAAGCTATCCATCCTTCCTACTAGATTCCAAGAGGTAAAACGCTCCTGTGCGCGAGCCGGTGCACTGACTTCCCTAAGCCGCTCCAAAGCTTGGGTGCCAGACCTAGACCCGACGGACGTTGCAAGGGGCTATCCTACCGTGAAGGAGGACGGGTCTCCTTTTGATCAAGATGACTTTATAGCCTGCGTCTGTGAAGTCCGGCCTCAGGCGACTAGCCTTGGAGATGATACCAACGTGGACAAATACCAGCCGGGTTTCGATAGTGCAAATAAGAAGATGGCCACTCCTTCATACAAAGTTGCTGATCTGATCCCACATGTGAGAGAAGATACCTTTGCCCCGGAAATTGACCCGGTCGGCCTGATTGACGACGAAGCTGAATTTGTCACCATGAATGGCTTTGGTTGGTCCAAATCCAACTTCCAGCACACTCAAGATGGTGAACCGGCGAGGGAAGGACAATGATCATCTTCATGGGCTTATAAAGCCGTGTAATAGCTTAACTGTTTAAAACACCGCGTTTTTGCTTATGCCATCATGCAAAAAACACTTCTATGTGAATCTGTGCTTCCGGAGGCCAATGTTTAATGCCGTCTTAAGCATCGTTTAATGCTTGTCTCTGCAATGTTTAAACTCTATTCCTGTGAACACAAGGAAAAACCTGGCAAGGCGGTTTAAAACCAACTGGGTTTAAACACCCAATTTACAGCCCATATCTCCACCTCAAAAACAGAGACAAATAAAAATAAAGGATAATGTTTTAATACTAACTCTTAAGTTAATGCAGTCGGTAAGCGTGTATAAGTAAGAATCATACCTTGTCCTTGTTGATTCTTAGATCGCCGGTTCAAATAACTTGGGTGATGAATTTGATAATATGTATAAAAGTTAATACTCCTTGAATATTCAATAATCACCATATCTCAGTAGCTCATACCTTCGGATCTTTTGACCACCGGCTTGGATAACCCGGGCGGCTGTGTTGTCCAATAATTGAGCCGGCGAAAAAAACCAGGCCATCTTATTTGTAATATTGAAACAACAAAAACTAAAAGGCAAGCAACAGATAACAAACATAATGTTAACTCTATATTTAAAAGATTGGGGGTTTCTGATTCGAATACGGTCAGTAAACCGGACCAAAGGGGTTAAGCTAAGGTTCGAATACGACCATATAGCCCCCAGTGGCTTTGGCATTGCGCCGATCAAGAGGTTACCGACAGCTATGTTCTCTTTGGTTCGAATACGACCTATGTTTGAACAGGAAGCCCCCAAATGACCTTGAGAGGTTTTTAACGACCCTGATTCAAATACGATCCAAGTCGGCTCAAAAGGGGTTAAGCTATGATTCGGATACGATCAAGAAGCCCCCAAGTGAGTTTGGCCTTTAGCCGATCAAGATGGCTACGACAACTATGTTCTCTTTGGTTCGAATAGGACCTATGTTTGAACAGGAAGCTCCCAAGTGACCATGAGATTTACAGCTGGATTCGAATACGATCATAAGCCGGACTAGAAAAGGTTAAACTTGATTCAAATATGATCAACTCCTTAATAGTCATTTGTGAAAAAATAATAAAGATGGATAATCTTTGGAAAGGAAAGAGACCGATGGTCTTACTTTATTGCTTATCATCGTATATACAATGTGAATGTATGTACATGATTAGAGCCGGTGGCTCAGGTATAGTACGGCCAAAGTTGAGCAATGTTCCACGGCCGGCGGGTCTCCTCTTCCGACTTACGTGAGTCTGCATGCTCTCGAACGTCAATGAGGTAGTAAGACCCGTTGTTTAAATTTTTACTGACCACAAAGGGTCCTTCCCAAGGTGGGGATAACTTGTGTGCATCTGAAAGATCTTGGATGAGCCGGAGCACCAAGTCGCCTTCTTGAAAAGTCTTGGTCTTAACCCTGCGGCTATGATAATGACGTAGGTCTTGTTGATAGATTGCTGACCGTGCTACTGCTAAGTCTCTTTCTTCATCCAACAAGTCAAGCGCATCCTTTCTGGCTTTTTCATTGTTAGCTTCAACATAAGCCGCCACACGGGGCGAGTCATGACGGATGTCACTGGGCAATACTGCTTCTGCCCCATAAACCATGAAGAAGGGTGTGTAACCCGTAGACCTGTTGGGTGTAGTATTGATGCTCCATAACACTGAAGGCAACTCCTCTACCCAACAACCCGGCGTTCGCTGCAAAGGAACCATAAGCCGGGGTTTTAGCCCTTTCAGAATTTCCTGATTGGCTCTCTCAGCTTGACCATTGGATTGAGGATGGGCTACAGAAGAAACATCAAGCCGGATGTGCTCTCGCTGACAAAACTCTTCCATAGCCCCTTGGGATAGATTAGTGCTGAGGGAGTCCTGGATTAGGGGGTGTCCGGATGGCCGGACTATACCTTCAGCCGGACTCCTGGACTATGAAGATACAAGATTGAAGACTTCGTCTTGTGTCCGGAAGGGACTTTCCTTGGCGTGGAAGGCAAGCTTGGTGATACGGATATGTAGATCTCCTACCATTGTAACCGACTTTGTGTAACCCTAACCCTCTCGGGTGTCTATATAAACCGGAGGGTTTTAGTCCATAGGACAACATACAGAACAACAATCATACCATAGGCTAGCTTCTAGGGTTTAGCCTCTCCGATCTCGTGGTAGATCTACTCTTGTACTACCCATATCATCAATATTAATCAAGCAGGACGTAGGGTTTTACCTCCATCAAGAGGGCCCGAACCTGGGTAAAACTTCGCGTCCCTTGCCTCCTGTTACCATCCGGCCTAGACGCACAGTTCGGGACCCCCTACCCGAGATCCGCCGGTTTTGACACTGACATTGGTGCTTTCATTGAGAGTTCCTCTGTGTCATCGCCGTTAGGCTTGATGGCTCCTACAATCATCAATGGCAATGCAGTCCAGGGTGAGACCTTCCTCCCCAGACAGATCTTCGTCTTCGGCGGCTTCGCACTGCGGGCCAATTCACTTGGCCATCTGGAGCAGATCGAAAGCTATGCCCGTGGCCGTCAGGTCAGATTTGGAAGTTTAAACTACACGGCTGACATCCGCGGGGACTTGATCCTCGACGGATTCGAGCCACTGCCGAGCGCGCCGCACTGTCACGACGAGCATGATCTAGCTCTGCGGCCGAACAGTGCACTGGAGGCCGCACCCGCATCGGCTTTGACCCTTAATTCGGAGCCAACTGCGCCGATCGAGGATGGGTGGTTGGACGCCGCCTCGGGGGCTGCGATCCCAACGGCGATCGAGCCGAACACCAGCCCCGCACTTCACGAGACTCGTGACTCCAAGGAGCCGGACTCCTCTTCGGACTCCGAACCCTCCGCGCCCCTACCGATCGAATCCGATTGGGCGCCGATCATGGAGTTTACTGCCGCGGACATCTTTCAGCACTCGCCTTTCGGTGATATCCTGAAGACACTAAAGTCTCTCTCTTTATCAGGAGAGCCCTGGCCGGACTACGGTCAGCAAAGTTGGGATACGGACGATGAAGAAATTCAAAGCCCACCCACCACCCACTTTGTAGCCACTGTCGACGATTTAACGGACATGCTTGACTTCGACTTCGAAGACATCGACGGTATGGACGCCGATGCAGGAGACGATGAAGAACCAGCGCCTATTGGGCCCTGGAAAGCCACCTTGTCATATGACATATACATGGTGGACACCCAAAAGAAGGAGATGGCGATGGAACAGCGGAGGATGACCCCTCCAAGAAACAGCCTAAGCGCCGGCGTCAGTGGCACCGCTCAAAATCCCGCCAAAGCAAATATGGTGATTCCAGCACGGGAGATAATAATACTCCGGAGAGTGCCGAAGAAAACCCCCTCCAGCAAGACTCAGCACAGGAGGATGGAGAAGCCAGCCCTCATGAGAGAGCGGCAGACAGAGAGGTCGAGGACGATAACTATATGCCTCCCTCCGAAGACGAGGCAAGCCTCGACGACGACGAATTCGTCGTGCCAGAGGATCCCGTCGAGCAAGAGCGTTTTCAACATAGGCTTATGGCCATGGCAAGAAGCCTCAAGAAAAAACAGCAACAGCTTAGAGTTGATCAAGATTTGCTAGTCGACAGATGGACTGAAGTCCTTGCGGCCGAAGAGCATAAACTTGAACGCCCCTCCAAGAGCTACCCAAAGCGCAGGTTGCTACCCCGATTACAGGAGGAAGCACTTAAACCTACATCACCAGCACTTGATACGGCCGACCGACCACCTCGTGGCCGCGACAGAGAGGCCTCTCGGCCCTCCACTCAAGCCGCACCCCGTACCAAGGCACGGGAAAATGCGCCAGACCTGCGAGATATGTTGGAGGACAAGGCAAGGCAAACAAGATCGATCTACGGATCGCGTGGGCGCCCCCCGACTCGAGACGGTAACCGTCACGCCGGACACAAATCCGGTAGGGCCGAACACAGTAGACAAAGCTCATTGGAGCTACGTCGTGATATAGCCCAGTACAGAGGCGCCGCACACCCACTATGCTTCACAGACGAAGTAATGGATCATCAAATCCTCGAGGGTTTCAAACCCGTATACATCGAATCATATGATGGCACAACAGATCCTGCGGTATGGATCGAGGATTATCTCCTTCATATCCACATGGCCCGCGGCGATGATCTCCACGCCATCAAATACCTCCCACTCAAGCTTAAAGGACCAGCTCGGCATTGGCTTAACAGCTTGCTAGCAGGATCAATCAGTTGTTGGGAGGACCTGGAAGCCGCATTCCTCGACAATTTCCAGGGCACTTATGTGCGACCACCAGACACCGATGACCTAAGACACGTAATTCAGTAGCCAGAGGAATCGGCCAGGCAATTCTGGACACGGTTCCTAACATAGAAAAATCAAATAGTCGACTGTCCGGACACAGAGGCCCTAGCAGCCTTCAAGCACAATATCCGTTACGAGTGGCTTGCCCGGCACCTCGGACATGAAAAGCCGAAATCTATGGCAGCACTCACGACACTCATGACCCGCTTTTGCGCGGGAGAAGACAGCTGGCTTGCTTGTAGCAACAATATGCCCAAGAACCCTGGTAATTCGGATACCAGGGACAGTAGTGGCAGGTCGCGTCGCAACAAGCAGAAGCGCCGCATTAACGGTGACAATGCTGAGGATATGGCAGTTAATGCCGGATTCAGAGGCTACAAATCCGGTCAGCGGAAAAATCCATTCAAAAGAAATCCTAGGGGCCCGTCCAGTTTGGATCGAATACTCGACCGCTTGTGCCAGATACATGGCACCCCCGAAAAGCTGGCCAATCACACCAACAGGGATTGTTGGGTGTTCAAGCAGGCATGCAAGTTAAATGCCGAAAATAAAGACACCGGGCTGCATAACGATGACGACGAAGAGCCCCGGCCGCCGAACAACAGTGGACAGAAGGGTTTTCCCCCACAAGTGCGGACGGTGAACATGATATACGCAACCCACATCCCCAAGAGGGAGCGGAAGCGCGCGTTAAGGGACGTATACATGGTAGAGCCAGTCGCCCCAAAGTTCAACCCATGGTCCTCCTGCCCGATCACCTTTGATCGAAGGGACCATCCCACTAGCACCCGTCATGGCGGATTTGCCGCATTGGTTCTAGACCCAATCATTGACGGATTTCATCTCACTAGAGTCCTTATGGACGGCGGCAGCAGCCTGAACCTGCTTTACCAGGATACAGTGCGGAAAATGGGCATAGATCCTTCGAGGATTAAGCCCACCAAAACGACCTTTAAAGGCGTAATACCAGGTGTAGAGGCCAACTGTACAGGCTCAGTCACACTTGAAGTGGTCTTCGGATCTCCGGATAATTTCCGAAGCGAGGAGTTAATCTTTGACATAGTCCCATTCCGCAGTGGCTATCACGCACTGCTCGGGCGAACCGCATTCGCCAAGTTCAATGCGGTACCGCACTACGCATACCTTAAGCTCAAGATGCTAGGCCCTCGAGGAGTAATTACGGTCAATGGAAACACCGAACGCTCCCTCCAAACGGAGGAGCGCACGGCGGCCCTTGCAGCGGAAGTACAAAGCAGCCTCTCCAGGCAGTTCTCCAGTCCGGCCATTAAACGTCTGGACACCGTCAAGCGCGCCCGGAGTATCCTATAACAAGACCGCCTGGCACGTTCCGAGCAGGTGTAGCAATGCGGCCCCAACCCCAGCCCTCGCAAACATGCGACACCAGTGCTTCGCGTACATAAATACGCTCTCAAAATACCATGGGTACAGGGGGAGGGGCACCATCACGGCATGCCTGAAACACGGCTTAAACCGCACCAGGGGCTACCGATTTTTTAATTTTCTCTTACTTTCAGGACTCCATTCTCCGGAAGGCCTGTTTGGCAGTTCAATTGTCGCACAAACAATGCAAGAACCAGGGAAGTAGACAAGCCATGCCGCATTACGGAACTCCTTCGTTGTCTCTATCGCGAGCAGTATACCTGTTTCGTATACCATTCCGCAGCCTGCCCCTGGAATGGACATGTTAAATAGTCCAACTTTTTTCTTATCACATTATTTGTATCGTTCTGCTTTGATTGCAGCCCTTTTTAATAAACAATGCATAGCTTTTGTCTATTTTTGCATTAATCTTTTTTTACAAATATATGTTCCTTAACGACATGTTGCACCCGTACTCTTTGGTACGACCAAAATACACCAGGGGCTTTAGTACCCCTTAATATGGTGTCAGAAGTCCAAACACTTTAACAAGTGCGGCACCCCGAACTTATAGCATTATATGCATCGGCTCCGAATCATGTCTTGGGTCAATAGTTGGGTTTGCCCGGCTCCTATGTTTTGGTGCCTTACGTTCCTCTATACCGGCTAAGGTAGCACTAGGAGAACTACTGCGATTGTGCCCCAGTTGAGCTGGGTCGAGCACCTCAGTAGAGAAAGCTAAAACTGACTGTCATGATGAAGCGAGAGCTGGTCGCTATTCGAGAGGTTTTTCGAGTCCCTAAAGACTTATGCCGCTTAGAGCGAGGAGTCGGCTCTGTCCGGCCAAGGCGTGGATAGCGCCCCGAAATCGGTCTTCCGAATACCAGGGGCTTCGCCGAAATTTAAAATTATAGAATTCTATGGCTAAGTGAGAGTGTTCACGCATTATAGTCTGATTGCCTTGTTTGTTGTGCTGAGCGCCTCCCTAGAAGGACCCAAACATGGGAAAAAGAGCGCTCAGGTTTATCCCCGAACACCCCAGCACTAGCGGCACGGGGGCAGAAGCCGACGGCTCGCCATCTCTCAGAATTGATAAACAGCCGCACAGAAGGTAATATTTTAAATTCCAACAGCATTGCTTAGCGCATATGAACAAGTTTTCAGCGCACAGGACAAAGCGAGAAAGTTTTACTCAAAAATTACATCCCTGGAACATTCATCCGCCATAAGGCAGGCACCCTTCAGAACATCCTTATAATAATTCTCGGGCTTGCGATGCTCTTTCCCCGGCGGTGGCCCGTCCTTCACAAGCTTCTCAGCATCCAGCTTGCCCCAGTGCACCTTAGCACGGGCAAGGGCCCTACGGGCACCTTCAATGCAGACGGAGCGCTTGATGACTTCGAGCCTTGGACAGGCCCCCACCAACCGCCGCACCAGCCCGAAATAGCTCCCAGGCAGAGCCTCTCCAGGCCACAGCCGAACTATGAGGCCCTTCATGGCCTGTTCGGCCACCTTGTGGAGCTCGACCAGTTGCTTCAGCTGGTCGCTCAGGGGCACGGGGTGTCTGGCCTCAGCATACTGCGACCAGAACACCTTCTCTGTCGAGCTGCCCTCCTCGGCTCAATAGAATGCGGCGGCATCAGACATGCTACGGGGAAGATCTGCGAATGCTCCTGGAGAGCTCCGGAATTGGGTAAGTAACAAGTAACTCACATTTATGTGTTTGCTTTGTATAGAGAATGCCTTACCCGCCGCTATCTTTTTCACCTCATCCAACTCCTGGAGGGTCTTCTGGGATTCGGCCTTGGCAGACTTGGCATTTTCAATAGCCACCGCGAGCTCGGACGCTCGCGTCTTTGAGTCAAGCTCCAAACTCTCATGTTTTTCCATGAGAGCCTGGAGCTCTTGCCGCACCTTGCCAACCTGGGCCTCATACTTCTCCCGCTCGGTGCGCTCCATGGCCGCCCTCTTCTCGGCCTCGAACAGCACTTGCTTAAGGGTCGCCACCTCAGACGTGGCCCCTACAATAGCCACGATAATCCTGTCATTTTTTGCAATTGCACCTTTTTTATATATATTTAAACAAGGTATTTCTTACCTTCCTTGTCCTCGAGCTGCTTCTTGGCACGTCCGAGCTCTTGCTCGGACTGCTCGAGGTTCTGCTTTAGCGTGTCCACTTTCGCAGTCAGTACGGCGGACGCCAGCACAGAAGCCTGCATACGCATATTAACTCCTTTTTGTCAGACTCCTACGAATTTTATTTGATCCTCTATTCGGCTTTTCTTCCCGAACGCCAAACAGAGCATCAGGGGCTACTGTCTATGCGCTAATATTATTTACACATTCTTTACTTACCTCAAAGCCTGTTAAAAGGCTAGCACAAGCTTCAGTCAGTCCGCTCTTGGCGGACTGAACCTTCTGGACCACCGCACTCATAATGGTGCGGTGCCCCTCGTCGATGGAGGCGCCTTTGAGCACCTCCAACAGATTGTCCGGCGCCTCCGGTTGGACGGGGGTCACTGGCCCGGTGGGCTTGCTCCTCTTGGAAGGAGGCCGCCCGCCGGACTCTGGAACCTTTGAAGGTTCCGGAGCGGTGTCCGGCCTAGAGCTGGACTTGGAGCCCTGGGGGGTTTCATCCCCTTTACTCCCGGAGTCCGGGAGGTCGCCTTACGGCGCCTCCAGGACCACCTCCTCCTGGCTTGGAACCTGTTGGGACAACACTTTGGCGTCGTCCGTAGGGCGGGGGGAGGTAGCCGGCGGAAGCGAATTCACATCCGACGAGTCCAGTGAACCGCTCGACGATGCGTCGAGCAGGTCTTTGGGTGGGCTGCATAATCATATTCGACATAAGGGAAAGCTGTGCCATAAAGGAATACTATGAATTACTCTGGTATCCGGATACTCATGATTTTGCCAGGGGCTTGGCCTTGTGTCAGGAGCCCGATTCCAAGCCACATCGATCTAGCCGGTAACACCTCATATCACTTTGCGGCCTCACGCATGGTATCCCACGGGTGTCGCCTTACCATGGCCCGGGACCGTTTGCGCCTTTTGGCTCACGTATATGATAGTGTCGCTAGCAGCCATATGACAGAGAACCCGGGCCAACATGGATAGTCGTGAACCCAAAGCGGCACAGACCTATGGAGACAGGCATACATGAATCACATCGAGCATGTCGGTCATCAGCGAGTGATTCCGGGCTGTAGCACTGGCCTAACAGGACTCCGGGGAACCCGGGCTGTAGCAGGCCAGGCAGGACTCCGGAAGTCACCGCATGACATTTCCTCGAAGGGACAGACATAGGAACAAAGTGAATCACATGCCGGCTAGTCAAGTGTCCTGAGCAGTAGTGCTGGGCTAGCAGGACTCCGATGAACCGGGCTGTAGCAGACTACTATGGCTCGAGGAACACTAGACTACATTTCCCCATAAGAAAGGCTACCAAGGATAAACAACTAGATTGTCGGATCCCACTCATACCAAGCATTTCAATCATATACACAATATGCCCGATAGGAGTACATACAACATGGCATCACAACAAAACTCTACAACTCAAGTACTTTATTTAAAGGCTCCAGAGAGCCATACATAACATGTTCATACAGATAGGGGTCACATGACCCGACACTCAAGTCATACAATCATACAAGCACATGCGGAAGCAACCGGTCTAAGTACAGACACTAGAAAGAAAGAAGGCTTCTCGAAGCCTGTCTATCTACATAGGGCCCTCCATGGCCAGGATCACCACCTGGGTGGCTAGTCACTCGTCGACGTCAAGGTCTACGTAGAACCCATCGGAGGGGGCGGTGTTGTCGTTTGAAAATAGTAATAAGCAAACATGAGTACAAAGGTACTCAGCAAGTCTTACATCAGAACCTACTATACATGCTCATTCTCAAGAAGGTGGTGGGGCTATTGCAGCAAGCCAGCTTTGACTCTTGGCTAAACTATCCTACGGAACTTCTCTAGTAAAATAATTTTCGCACACGAGTCCACTACTCACCAACACAATACTCCACCGGGGATCCTCCCTCGTCATCCTACGAGAGGGCCATCGTCGGTACTCACACTTATCTTGAGTCTTTTAGTAGTATCCATTAACTTGTCTATGAACTATATAGGCAACCAAGTAGTCCTTTACTGCGGACGCGGCTATTCGAATAGTTTTATACCCTGCAAGGGTGTACTTCATCATACACGCTTTCACCACTTACCGCTGTTTACACGACATGTACTTGGCAACCTTCAAGCGGAAGCCCAGCGAGGGTGTCGGCCACGGCCTACCTAAACACCTAAGTATCTAGTGCAGGTTTATCGCCTATCCAGGTTCCATCCGCAGGGAGTCCGGCCGAGGTTTCCACATACGGCCCCGAACGATGTGAACAGGGTCCCGAGACGCCAAACGGGCGCCCGGCATACCCGGCCATGGTGTATCTACCGCAACATAGCCCACCCCTAGGGTCAGCGCTACGCACGGCCGCCAACACATAACCTACAAACACCAGAGACTATTTGCAACTCCTGGACAGAGTACTAGGGTGATTAAGAAGCTGAGAGGGTCCATTGGTTTCGGGCCCAATGTACGGTAGTAACTGCATCTTAAATCACACATACAGATCCCAGTTCTTATGGACGGCCTCGATGAAACAACCCACCATGTACTCCTACATGGCCTCTCATCGATACCTTTAACAAAACATGTCCGACACATTCCTCACATTACCGACATAATCATATCACTCTAGCCCATCACCCAGATGAACCAGACCTGACACAACTCTAAGCATAGCAGGCATAGCAAGGTAGGAATCACATACATGGCTCAATCAACTCCTACACATTCTGGTGGGTTTCATCTAGTTACTGTGGCAATGACAGGTCATGTAGAGGATAAGGGTTCAACTACCGTAGCACACAGCAGTTTGAATCGCATTGTCTTAATGCAGTAAACATGAGCAGAGGCGAGAACATGGGTTGTATCGGAATGATCAATGGGTTGCTTGCCTGATGGAGTGGTAGTGGGATACTGCCCTTCAGTTGGATACTCGTGAATATCCTCGGAGGCAGAACCTACCACGAAGAACACATCGGAACACAATCAACACATGACGATATGCAACAATATGATGCATGCTATGACATGGCAATATGAATGTGTCTTGGCCTAATGCAAGCTATAACAGAAAGGAATGTGCTTATTTGAATCAAAGCTTCAATTATTAGCTTATTAAACATGGCTTTAATAGTGCATTTCCTTATTCTGCTTAAACAGCAAGGTAAACTTGTTTTGTCATGCATGAAACCATTATAGATGGATAGATTGAATTTTTCTGATAATGTTTCATATATAAATTATTTCATTTGGAGTTACGGTTGAATTTCTATGATTTTTAGAAGTTTTAAACATTTTCTGGAATTTCCTGAATAAAAATAAATCCAGAAGATGCATTACTGCGTCAGCATTGCGTCATGCTGACCTCAGCAGGTCAAAGGCGCCAGCCCAGGTCAAACCTGACTGGTGGGCCCCTTCTGTCAGCCTCTCAGCTAATTAACAAGATTAGATTAACACTAATTAGCTATTAGTGGTGCCTGGGCCCACATGTCAGTGACTGATTAACTTAAAATTAGTTAAAACTAATCCTAGATTAGTTATCAGACTGGCCCCACCTATCATAGACTCAGGGGGGTCTACCTGGGCCCACCCAGGGGTCAAAATGGGTCAACTCGCCGGCGACTCGATGCCGGCGAGGCCCGAGACGGCGGAGGTCTTCGGATTTGAACCTCCGGTGACCAAATCGACGGCGGAGACGTGCTACGCGTAGCTGGAAATGAGCCGCAGCGTTTGGTGGTGGTGGTTGGGCTCGGGGTGGCCGGAAACGTCACCGGCGAGCTCGACAGCGGCGGCCGGAGTTCGGCCAACGGCGGGTTAGGCGATGCAGGGCGCTAGGGGAGGCGCTGGTGTGTGCTACGTGCTCCTGGTGAGGTGTGGAGCACGATGGTGTGCCCGGCTTCAAGCCACTGTGGCTCTGGCCATAACGGCGACAAGGCACGGCGCCGGCGAGCTTCGGCCGTGGTGGAAATGGCGGCTACAGAGGCCAAACGAGCACGGGAGCTAGGGGAAAAGGAAGAGGAGCTCACAGCGGGGTCGGAGAGGGGGCCAGCGAGCTCGGGGAGGCCCTGACGGCGGCGAATCGACCGGAGATGGCTCGGGTGCCCGAGGTTGAAGACAAGGGCGAAGACGGCGTTCGGCGGCGTTTGGAGTCGCGTGGGTCGGCGGAGAGGTCCAGGGCGATGAGGCGGAGCTGTTGGGCTCATCGGAGGGGCGAGGGGGTGGCTCTGGTGGCGTCTACGGCGAAAGGCGGCGAGGGACGCGCTTGGCCATCGCGGGAGAGGGAGAGGGAGACGAGGGGGAGAGTGAGAGAGGATGAGAGGGGGACGTGGGGGTCGCGTGGCGTCCTTAGGCGTCTCTCGGGCGTCGGCAGAAGCAGGAGGTGGCCGGCGCGTGGCCGGCGCACGGCGAGCACGCGCCCCTGCCTCCTGGCATGAGGAGGACGACGACTGGCAGAGCCAGTCGACCTGGGCCGGGCCAGGTGGCTGGGCCAGCACAGGTAAGGCCCAGGTGGGCTTCTCCCTCTCTTTCTTTTAATTTGTTTCTGTTTTTCTAATAAACTGCAAGTTTTTAGCTTTATTAAAAATACTAAAACATTTCCAAAAATCCTAAAAATAAATGTGGCCTTTGTTTAGAATATTTCTAACAGGAAACATTTATTCCCAGAATTATTTGAGTATTTAAATTATTTTATAGCATTTAAATGCCCAAATTCAAATACTTATGATTTAATTCAATGACCTTCTGTTGACCTAGAAAATTGTGCACCAATTTTTCTAGAGGTTCTAACCCAAGACAAAGAGGGTGAACTTTTTAGAAGGGCATTTCAGGTTCATTGAAAATAATTTATTAAACCCTAGTTGTTTCCAGGGGGGGTGTTGGGGGTTCTCTCTTCCCCAATTCAAATTTAAGAAGAATTTAAACATGATGCACATTCTAATGCTTGAACGAGCTAGGGTGTGACAACTCACCCCCACTCAAAAGAATCTTGTCCCGAGATTTAGGATCCTCTGGAAAGAAGGTGGGGTACTCGAGTCGAAGACGATCCTCCCTTTCCCAAGTGGCTTCTTTCTCGGAATGGTGTGACCATTGAACCTTGAGAAACTTGATATTATGACGTCGAGTGGTACGCTCGGCTTGATCAAGGATACGAACGGGATATTCCCGATAAGAGAGGTTATCTTGTAGATCAAGCGTTTCGTGGTCCACTTCACGGATAGGATCCGCGAAGCAACGCCTGAGTCGTGAAACGTGGAAGACATCATGAACTCTGGAAAGATGCGGAGGTAGTTCCAATTGGTAGGCAACTTCTCCTCGTTTGGCAAGAATGCGAAAGGGTCCAATGTAACGAGGAGCCAATTTTCCTTTGATACCGAAACGATGGGTTCCCTTTAGCGAAGTAACCCGAAGGTAAGCCTTCTCGTCGACCTCATAAGTCATAGGCTTATGTTTACGATCATATTGACTCTTTTGACGAGATTGGGCTGTTTTCAATTTCTCACGAATAATGCGAACCTGCTCTTCTGCTTCCTGAATCATATCCGGGCCAAAGAGTTGTCTTTCCCCGGTTTCTGACCAGTTAAGAGGCGTTCGACATTTTTGTCCATAGAGAACTTCGAAAGGAGCCTTGCCCAAGCTGGCTTGATAACTATTGTTATAAGCAAACTCCGCGAATGGAAGGCATTTCTCCCAACTCATTCCGAACGAGATAACAGAAGCTCGGAGCATATCTTCCAGAATTTGATTGACTCGCTCTACTTGACCACTTGATTGAGGATGGAAGGCGGTGCTAAAAGAGAGACGAGTTCCCATAGCATTTTGGAAACTTTCCCAAAATCAAGAGGTGACGAGACTCCCACGGTCTGAGTTAATTTCCAATGGGACACCATGAAGAGACACTATTCGGGAGATGTATAAATCGGCTAGCTGGCTAGTGGTGATACTCTCACGAACAGGTAGAAAATGGGCTACTTTGGAAAGACGGTCGATCACGACGAAGATGGCATTATTCGCTCTCTTGGTCCTGGGAAACCCAGTAATGAAATCCATACTGATTTTATCCCATTTCCACTCGGGAATAGCCAAAGGTTGAAGGGTGCCAGCAGGCCGTTGATGCTCTGCTTTAACACGACGACAAACGTCGCAATTAGCAATGTATTGAGCAATTTCTCTCTTCATCCTAGTCCACCAAAACCTCTGGCGTAGGTCTTGATACATTTTAGTGCTACCGGGATGAATGGTGAGAGGGGATTCATGAGCTTCCTTAAGGATCGGCCGCCTCAGGTTTCGTGCCTTTGGAACCACTAGGCGATTCCCAAAGTATACGACACCTTGATCATCAATGGAGAAACAATTCGCGACTCCTTTCTTAATGTTTCTCTTAATACGGGAGATTCCCGGATCTACCTTCTGTGCCTTGATGATCTGATCCGTAAGGGTAGGTTTCGCCACCAGGGTGGATAGGAATCCTCGAGGAACAATGTGAAGATTAAGCTTACGAAATTCCTCATGGAGAAATGGTTGAATCTGTTGTAACATCAGGTTGTTACAATAGGACTTACGGCTTAGCGCATCAGCCATGACATTGGATTTGCCCGGGGTGTAGGTTATTCCTAAGTCGTAATCCGAGATCAACTCAACCCAACGTCTTTGCCTGAGATTCAAATCTGGTTGGGTGAAGATATATTTCAAACTTTGGTGATCGGTGAAGATCTCGCAACGATTACCGAGGAGGTAATGTCGCCAAGTTTTAAGTGCATGGACTACAGCTGCCAGCTCTAGGTCATGTTTGGGATAATTTTCCTCATGTGGGTGTAATTGCCGTGAAGCATAGGAAATTACCTGACGATCTTGCATGAGTATGCAACCTAGTCCTTGTCGCGAGGCGTCGCAATAGATAATAAAGTCCTTGGAGAAATCTGGTGGTACCAGTATGGGGGCAGATGTCAGGCGTCTTTTCAGTTCCTGGAAACTGAGCTCGCACTATGGAGTCCACTCGAACTTTTTATCTTTCTTGAGGAGTTCAGTTAGAGGTTTAGCAACCTTGGAGAAATTCTCGACGAAGCGGCTGCAATAGCTCGCTAAGCCCAGGAAGCTCCGAACTTGCTTGACCGTCTCAGGTGGAGTCCAATCAAGGACGGCTTGAACTCGCTCGGGATTGACAGCAATACCCTTACCAGAGATTACATGGCCTAGATAGGTCACTTCTGGCAACCAAAATTCACACTTGGAGAATTTGGCATAAAGACGATGCTCTCGAAGTTTCATCAATACCAGCCTTAGATGTTCGGCATGTTCCTCTTCATTCTTGGAGTAGATGAGTATGTCATCGAGGTATACTACGACGAATTTATCCAAGTACTCCATGAAAACCGAGTTCATTAACTGGGAGAAGGTAGCCGGGGCATTGGTTAAACCGAAGGACATAATGGTGTACTCGTATTGGCCATAACGAGTAACAAAGGCCGTTTTGGGAATGTCCCCGTTTCTGATTTTGATTTGATGCTAGCCCAACCTCAAATCCATCTTGGAGAAGACTGAGGATCCAGCGAGCTGATCATATAGATCGTTGATCCTGGGAAGCGAGTATTTGTTCTTGATGGTGACCAAATTGACAGGTCGGTAATCCACAACCATTCGATCTGTTCCATCCTTCTTCTTGACGAAGAGGACGGGGCAAGCCCAAGGAGAGGAACTAGGATGGATGAAACCCTTTTTCAAGGACTCATCGAGTTGGTCCTTAAGCTCGGCTAGTTCTAAGGGTGCCATCTTGTAGGGTCTTCTAGAAATTGGAACGGTTCCTGGAACAAGGTCTATCACAAACTCGACATCCCTGTTAGGTGGAACACCTGGCAGTTCTTCTGGAAAGACATCCGGAAAGTCTCGGACTACCGGAACGTCCTCAAGGTCTAGAAGAGGGTTGGCATTTAGGGAGTAAAGCTGGCGCTTGGCCACTCGAGTTAAGACATTAACTGTCTTACCTAACGGGTGAGTAAGTTGAACAGTTCTAGTGGCACAATCAATCTTAGCATAATGAGCTGACATCCAGTCCATACCCAAGATGATGTTTATGTCCGAGGACTTGAGAGCTATTAGGGATGCAAGGAAGACAAGTCTATCGACAAGAATTTCGTTCCCATGGCTTACTCTAGAAGTTTGCCATCTAGAGCCAGGGGTTTGAATTTCCATGGTAGAGGGCATGTCACAGAATGTCGTGTTGTGTAATCGAGCATAGTTCTCGGATATGAATGAATGAGATGCTCCAGTATCGAAAAGAACAGATGCTGGATGGCAGTTAACAAGGAGCGTACCAAGGATGACGTTGGGATCCTCATGAGCCTCCTCGGCTGAAACATAGTTGACATGGCCACGTGCAGTGGTGGCCGGCTTGGCGTAGAATGTTTTTCCCGCGGGCTTACCACAGCCAACGGACTTTCCAGTTTGATTGGGGTTGTTGTTCTGGGGACACTCTCGGCTATAGTGACCCGGCTCTCCACACTTAAAGCATGTCACCACATTGGAGCGTGGAGCAGCATTAGCAATGGGGCCACCATAGGGCTTGGGCGGTGCAAATTGCTGGTTGGGACGAGGCGCCTCAAAGGATGGCCTCGGGATGAACCTGGGTGGCAGTGCCGTGCTTGGAATCCACATCCGGCGCTTCTGAGATCTAGAGCCGGATGAAGAGCCAAAATCACGGGAGTGCTTGCGTGAAGCGTCATAATCAGTCTGGCCTGTCTCAGCACTAATGGCTTTATTGACCAACTTCTGAAAGGAGGTGCACTCGTGCAGACGAAGGTCGCGGTGAAACTCAGGGCTAAGTCCCTTGCGGAACCTTGCCTGCTTCTTAGCGTCAGTAGATACGTCTTCAGGGGCATAACGTTCCAGGTTCCAAATTCACGACTATAAGCATCCACAGTCAGTCTTCCTTGGGTGAAGTTGCAGAACTCCTCCCTCTTGCGATCCATGAGACCTTCCGGAATGTGATGCTCATGGAAAGCCTCACTGAATTCAACCCAAGTAGTGATTTGGCCGACCGGGCGCATGGCTTCGAAGTTTTCCCACCAAAGGCTAGCAGGGCCTTCGAGGTGATAGGCAGCATAAGTAACCTTGTCGGCTTCGGCTACGTTGGCAGAACGTAGCTTGTGGGTGATGCTGCGAAGCCAGTCATCCGCGTCGAGGGGCTCCATGGAATGGTTAAACTTTGGTGGGTACAGCTTGATAAAGTCATTGATTGACACCAAGTCATTTCTCGGGTGGCGTTCAGTGTTCTGCTCAATCCGCTCCAGCAGGCGGTTGGTCTCACGCTTGTTTCTTTCCGCCTCCAGCATTACTTCGTCCAGAGAAGGCGGGTGAGGCAGATTTTCACCTCTAGCAGCACTGGCTTCCCCCTGCTCCGGGGCAGCAGGGTTGCTGCGGGTGTTGACGATCCTAGGAGAAAACAAGACAATGGTTTAGACAAGGATGGCTCAAACTTAGCAAGGAAGTGCAGAATGTAATGGATAACACGGAATGCAGAGATGTTCATCCGTATGTCATGGTAATATAAAACTGCCATATATATACCAACGGTCATACACATCATACATAGTTTAGTACAAGCCCAGGCTACAGTACAACTATGATGAAAGATGTTACATCTCATCGGAGGCATTCCAAGCTCCTATACATTATTGTCTACACCTCCGGAATTGATTACACGCAAAGTCATATTCCACAAGTCACGCAGGACAGTGGAGATACAACTACTACAATACTAGTGGTGCTACTACTAACTCAGACAGCTCCGTAGTAGTCCTCATAGAAGTCACCTCCATAGCCTGGAAGTTCAACGTGACCATCCGGAAACAGACGGTCCTGAGGAGCCTGTGGACCATAGGGGCTAGGACGGGGTCTTGGACCAACAAATGGTGGCCTGCGGGGACCACGGGGTGGGGTGATGCCTCCCACATCACGCCAATCCACCACGTCTGGCAAAGCAGACCTCACAGGATACAGATCCCTCGTATCCATACATCCAGCTTGCACCACAGGTGCAAACCGAGTCAATGTGGCCCAATGATCAGCACGGGTATTAAAAAGCTCCAGCCTCAAGGCCCGATTCTCTCGGTCCTTATCTTCGAGCATCTCAGCAGTGGTACGAGTTAATGAATCCTCCTGAGTGGAGTCAGCATAGATAGCCTGAAGATACCCTTGCGCTCCCGGAAGTGAAGCTGGCATGTAACGGAAATCAGTGTTCCGAAGCAGGCCAGTCCGGACTCGCATGATGGTCATCATGGAATAGGCAGCATCCTGCACAGCCATCTCAATGGTAACCCCGAGTCCATAGGAACAGTGAAGGGGCTCGGTAGATCCAGGATAAGAAGGAAATATCCTGACGGTGCAGAAATACTGGCTTTGATTAAAGTTGCGGAACTGCTCTTTGACGGTGTATTCGGGATACCAACGGTAACCCGTCTCGATCATGACCCGGACTAACATAGCAGTATGACCGGGCACGTCGAGGCACCTGGTCAGGCGAACCACATGGTTTTGACCACGGTTGGCCATCTGAAAGCTCAACCACAATGCAAAGACATTAGAATTTCTAGGGAAAATTGGACAGCATAACGGCTGTAAATGCTCAGAAAAAGATTTGAGACATCCACAACAGTTCACAATACCGCTCAACAACATCATATCAAGGTTCCGATTCAATTAGCAACATACTAGGAATAGTAGAAACTGAACTGGGACTTGTAACAATAATCCTATAAGCTACTACGGATTAGTAACACGTGAACCTGATAGAAGAAGAGAGCCTAGTCCTTAACCCACGTTGAATGAGAAGAGAATGACTCAGATCAGAGGGCATAAGGTAAATGAGTAAAAGAGCCTTACGTTCCCTCCCACAATCAATTCCCCTACATATAACTAAAGCATTTCTAAACTCGACATCGACCAGTTTGGCTCAACGAACCTACAGGCAGTCCGGCTCTGATGCCAATGCTGTCAGGACCCCGATTCCAAGCCACATCGATCTAGCCGGTAACACCTCATATCACTTTGCGGCCTCACGCACGGTATCCCACGGGTGTCGCCTTACCATGGCCCGGGACCGTTTGCGCCTTTTGGCTCACGTATATGATAGTGTCGCTAGCATCCATATGACAGAGAACCCGGGCCGACATGGCTAGTCGTGAACCCAAAGCGGCACAGACCTATGGAGACAAGCATACATGAATCACATCGAGCATGTCGGTCATCAGCGAGTGATTCCGGGCTGTAGCACTGGGCTAACAGGACTCCGGGGAACCCGGGCTGTAGCAAGCTAGGAAGGACTCCGGAAGTCACCGCGTGACATTTCCCCGAAGGGACAGACATAGGAACGAAGTGAATCACATGCCGGCCAGTCAAGTGTCCTGAGCAATAGTGCTAGGCTAGCAGGACTCCGGTGAACCAGGCTGTAGCGGACTACTATGGCTCGAGGAACACTAGACTACATTTCCCCATAGGAAAGGCTGCCAAGGATAAACAACTAGATTGTCGGATCCCACTCATACCAAGCATTTCAATCATACACACAATATGCCCGATATGAGTACATACAACATGGCATCACAACAAAACTCTACAAGTCAAGTACTTTATTTAAAGGCTCCAGAGAGCCATACATAACATGTTCATACAGATAGGGGTCACATGACCCGACACTCAAGTCATACAATCATACAAGCACATGCGGAAGCAACCGGTCTGAGTACAGACACTAGAAAGAAAGAAGGCTTCTCGAAGCCTGTCTATCTACATAGGGCCCACCATGGCCAGGATCACCACCTGGGTGGCTAGTCACTCGTCGACGTCAAGGTCTACGTAAAACCCATCGGAGGGGGCGGTGTTGTCGTTTGAAAACAGTAATAAGCAAACATGAGTACAAAGGTACTCAGCAAGTCTTACATCATAACCTACTATACATGCTCATTCTCAAGAAGGTGGTGGGGCTATTGCAGCAAGCCAGCTTTGACTCTTGGCTAAACTATCCTACGGAACTTCTCTAGTAAAATAATTTTCGCACATGAGTCCACTACTCACCAACACAATACTCCACCGGGGATCCTCCCTCGTCATCCTACGAGAGGGCCATCCTCGGTACTCACACTTATCTTGAGTCTTTTAGTAGTATCCATTAACTTGTCTATGAACTGTATAGGCAACCAAGTAGTCCTTTACCGCGGACGCGGCTATTCGAATAGTTTTATACCCTGCAGGGGTGTACTTCGTCATACACGCTTTCACCACTTACCGCCGTTTACACGACATGTACTCGGCAACCTTCAAGCGGAAGCCCAGCGAGGGTGTCAGCCACGGCCTACCTAAACACCTAAGTCTCTAGTCCAGGTTTATCGCCTATCCAGGTTCCATCCGCAGGGAGTCCGGCCGAGGTTTCCACATACGGCCCCGAACGATGTGAACAGGGTCTCGAGACGCCAAACGGCGCCCGGCATACCCGGCCACGGTGTATCTACCGCAACATAGCCCACCCCTAGGGTCAGCGCTACGCACGGCCGCCAACACATAACCTACAAACACCAGAGACTATTTGCAACTCCTGGACAGAGTACTAGGGTGATTAAGAAGCCGAGAGGGTCCATTGGTTTCGGGCCCAATGTACGGTAGTAACTACATCTTAAATCACACATACAGATCTCAGTTCTTATGGACGGCCGTGATGAAACAACCCACCATGTACTCCTACATGGCCTCTCATCGATACCTTTAACAAAACATGTCCGACACATTCCTCACATTACCGACATAATCATATCACTCTAGCCCATCACCCAGATGAACCCGACCTGACACAACTCTAAGCATAGCAGGCATAGCAAGGTAGGAATCACATACATGGCTCAATCAACTCCTACACATGCTAGTGGGTTTCATCTAGTTACTGTGGCAATGACAAGTCATGCAGAGGATAAGGGTTCAACTACCGTAGCACACAACAGTTTGAATCGCATTGTCTTAATGCAGTAAACAAGAGCAGAGGCGATAACATGGGTTGTATCAGAATGATCAATGGGTTGCTTGCCTGATGGAGTGGTAGTGCGATACTGCCCTTCAGTTGGATACTTGTGAATATCCTCGGAGGCAGAACCTACCACGAAGAACACATCGGAACATAATCAACACATGACGATATGCAACAATATGATGCATGCTATGACATGGCAATATGAATGTGTCTTGGCCTAATGCAAGCTATAACAGAAAGGAATGTGCTTATTTGAATCAAAGCTTCAATTATTAGCTTATTAAACATGGCTTTAATAGTGCATTTCCTTATTCTGCTTAAACAGCAAGGTAAACTTGTTTTGTCATGCATGAAACCATTACAGATGGATAGATTGAATTTTTCTGATCATTTTTCATATATAAATTATTTCATTTGGAGTTACGGTTGAATTTCTATGATTTTTAGAAGTTTTAAACATTTTCTGGAATTTCCTGAATAAAAATAAATCCAGAAAATGCATTATTGCGTCAGCATTGCGTCATGCTGACCTCAGCAGGTCAAAGGCACCAGCCCAGGTCAAACCTGACTGGTGGGCCCCTTTTGTCAGCCTCTCAGCTAATTAACAAGATTAGATTAACACTAATTAGCTGTTAGTGGTGCCTGGGCCCACATGTCAGTGACTGATTAACTTAAAATTAGTTAAAACTAATCCTAGATTAGTTAGCAGACCGGCCCCACCTGTCATAGACTCAGGGGGGTCTACCTGGGCCCACCCAGGGGTCAAACTGGGTCAACTCGCCAGCGACTCGACGCCGGCGAGGCCCGAGACGGCGGAGGTCTTCGGATTTGGTCCTCCGGTGACCAAATCGACGGCGGAGACGTGCTACGCATAGCTGGGAACGAGCCACAGCATTTGGTGGTGGTGGTTGGGCTCGGGGTGGCCGGAAACGTCGCCGGCGAGCTCGACAGCGACGGCCGGAGTTTGGCCAACGGCGGGTTAGGCGATGCAGGGCGCTAGGGGAGGCGCTGGTGTGTGCTACGTGCTCCTGGTGAGGTGTGGAGCACGGTGGTGTGCCCGGCTTCATGCCACTATGGCTCTGGCCACGACGGTGACAAGGCACGGCGGTGGCGAGCTTCGGCCGTGGTGGAAATGGCGGCTACAGAGGCCAAACGAGCACGGGAGCTAGGGGAAAAGGAAGAGGAGCTCACAGCGGGGTCGGAGAGGGGGTCAGCGAGCTCGGGGAGGCCCTGACGGCGGCGAATCGACCGGAGATGGCTCGGGTGCCCGAGGTTGAAGATGAGGGCGAAGACGGCGTTCAGCGGCGTTTGGAGTCGCGTGGGTCGGCGGAGAGGTCCAGGGCGACGAGGCGGAGCTGTTGGGCTCGTCGGAGGGGCGAGGGGGTGGCTTTGGTGGCGTCTATGGCGAACGGCGGCGAGGGACGCGCTCGACCATCGCGGGAGAGGGAGAGGGAGACGAGGGGGAGAGTGAGAGCTGATGAGAGGGGGACGTGGGGGTCGCGTGGCGTCCTTTGGCGTCTCCCAGGCGTCGGCAGAAGCAGGAGGTGGCCGACGCGTGGCCGGCGCACGGCGAGCACGCGCCCCTGCCTCCTGGCACGAGGAGGACGACGACTGGCAGAGCCAGTCGACCTGGGCCGGGCCAGGTGGCTGGGCCAGCACAGGTAAGGCCCAGGTGGGCTTCTCCCTCTCTTTCTTTTAATTTGTTTCTGTTTTTCTAATAAACTGCAACTGTTTATCTTTATTAAAAATACTAAAACATTTCCAAAAATCCTGAAAATAAATGTGGCCTTTGTTTGGACTATTTCCAACAGGAAACATTTATTCCCAGAATTATTTGAGCATTTAAATTATTTTATAGCATTTAAATGCCCAAATTCAAATACTTATGATTTAATTCAATGACCTTCTGTTGACCTAGAAAATTGTGCACCAATTTTGCCAGAGGTTCTAACCCAAGACAAAGAGGGTGAACTTTTTAGAAGGGCATTTCAGGTCCATTGAAAATAATTTTAGTAAACCCTAGTTGTTTCCAGGGGGGTGTTGGGGGTTCTCTCTTCCCCAATTCAAATTTAAGAAGAATTTAAACATGATGCACATTCTAATGCTTGAACTAGCTAGGGTGTGACACCCTGAGCGGCCACTCCTCTCCGCCGTCGGTGGAGTAGTCCGGAGGAAGGGTTTTCCCCTTCTTGGACCCTTCGGCCTCCCCATGAAGGGCGGCCTTCCTTTTCTTCTCTCCCCCCGCTGGAGGGGGAGAGGTCTCTTCTTCCTCCTCCTCGTCTTCACAGGAGGAATGCGCCTTGGAGCCGTTGGATGATGAACCCGACACCTCCTGGCGCCGGGCACTTTTTTGAGTCCCCGTGGCCTTCTTCATGGCCTTCTTCTCTGGCACCACATAGGGTGCCGGAACCAGCAGCTTCGCCAAGCGGGCATCGGCTGGGTCTTCGGGCAAAGGAGCCGGACAGTCGATCTGTCCGGACTTCGCCTGCCAAACCTGTCAAAGGTAAGGGAGCTTAGATCCCGCATAGAGTTAAACTATGAAAAACTAATACCCTGTAAAAGGTACAAACAATTTACTGCGCTAGCGTGACGCTGCGCACTGAATCCGCGATCCTTGGTACCGGATGCGGGAGCCTCGGCGCCCTTGAAAAGCACCTTCCAGGCATCTTCATACGTCATGTCGAAGAGCCTGCTCAGAGTTCGGTGCTGTGCCGGGTTGAACTCCCATAGATTGAAGGCCCGTTGTTGACACGGGAGGATCCGGCGGATGAGCATGACCTGGACTACGTTGACAAGCTTGAGCTACTTGTCCACCAGGGTTTGGATGCATGTTTGTAGTCCAGTCACCTCTCCTTTGCTTCCCCACGATAGGCCCGTCTCTTTCCAGGACGTGAGCCGCGTTGGGGGTCCGGACCGGAACTCAGGGGCTGCGACCCACTCAGGGTCGCGCGGCTCGGTGATGTAAAACCACCTTGATTGCCACCCCTTCAGGGTCTCCACAAAGGAGCCCTCGAGCCATAAGACGTTGGGCATCTTGCCCACCATGGCGCCTCCGCACTCCGCCTGGTTGCCGCGCACCACCTTCGGCTTGACATTGAAACTCTTGAGCCATAGGCCGAAATGGGGGCGGATGCAGAGGGAAGCCTCGCACACGATGATAAACGCCGAGATGTTGAGCATGAAGTTCGGGGCCAGATCATGGAAATCCAAGCCGTAGTAGAACATGAGTCCCCGGATGAATGGGTGGATAGGAAAGCCCAGTCCGCGGAGGAAGTGGGGAAGGAACACTACCCTCTCATGGGGCCTTGGGGTGGGGAGGAGCTGCCCCTCTTCGGGAAGCCGGTACACGATGTCGTTAGACAAGTATCCGGCCTTCCTCAGTTTTTTGATGTGTCCCTCCGTGACGGAGGAGACCATCCACTTGCCTCCCACTCCGGACATGGCTGGAGAAGGTTGAGGTGGGGAGTGCGGACTTGGGCGCTGGAGCACGAGTGCGCTAGAATGGATAGGCAAAGGAGGAAGAAGGCGTAGGTGAAAAGGTGGATCCTTATCCCCTTATATGGGTGGACGCAACTACGTGTCCCCACCAGCCTGGTAAAACTCGCTTATCCCCAAGCGCCGTAATCAATGGTGCGGTTTGGTTACCCATGCCTGTATTGATGAGAATCCCGGAATAAGGGGACACGATCTCTGCTTCGATGAGATGTGCCAAGGAAACCACCTCGCATGACACGCTGAGGTGGGACAATAAAACGATTCGAATAAAGGCTTGGCCGTGGTGCGATGTCACAGTACGGAATACGTCAGCAGATTAGATTTGTGTAAATATTATTCTCTCTATGGCAATGTGTGGAAACTTATTTTGTAGAGCTGGACACTATCTTTGTGTTCAAAATCTTCTATGAAGTACTTGGAGGAGGAACCCGCCTTGCAATGCCGAAGACAATCTGCGCGCCGGACTCGTCGTCATTGAAGCCTGGTTCAGGGGCTACTGAGGGAGTCCTAGATTAGGGGGTGTGCGGATGGCCAGACTATACCTTCAGCCGGACTCCTGGACTATGAAGATACAAGATTGAAGACTTCGTCCCGTGTCCGGAAGGGACTTTCCTTGGCGTGGAAGGCAAGCTTGGCGATACGGATATGTAGATCTCCTACCATTGTAACCGACTTTGTGTAACCCTAACCCTCTCGGGTGTCTATATAAACCGGAGGGTTTTAGTCCGCAGGACAACATACAGAACAACAATCATACCATAGGCTAGCTTCTAGGGTTTAGCCTCTCCGATCTCATGGTAGATCTACTCTTGTACTACCCATATCATCAATATTAATCAAGCAGGACATAGGGTTTTACCTCCATCAAGAGGGCCCGAACCTGGGTAAAACTTCGTGTCCCTTGCCTCCTGTTACCAACCGGCCTAGACGCACAGTTCGGGACCCCCTACCCGAGATCCGCCGGTTTTGACACCGACAAGTGCCATTGTCCGTGATAATACTGTGTGGAAAACCGAAACGGAAGATTATTTTCTTCATGAACTGAACCGCCGTGGCTGCATCACACTTACTCACAGGCTCCGCCTCAACCCATTTAGTGAACTTATCAACAGCCACCAGGAGATGTGTCTTCTTGTCCTTAGACCTTTTGAAAGGTCCCACCATGTCAAGCCCCCGGACTGCAAATGACCAAGTGATTGGAATCATCCAGAGCTCTTGAGCTGGCCCATGCACTCGTCGTGCAAATTTCTGACATCCATCATATCTACTGACCAGATCTTCTGCATCAGCGTGAGCCGTCAACCAGTAAAAACCGTGACGAAACGCCTTGGCCACTAAAGATTTTGACCCGGTGTGATGACCACAATCGCCTTCATGGATGTCACGAAGGATTTCTTGACCCTCTTCGGGGGAAACACACCATTGAAACACTCTGGAAACACTGTGATGGAATAACTCTCGATCCGAAATCGTCATGGACTTAGACCGCCGGGTTATCTGTCGAGCCAGGGTCTCATCTGCTGGCAATTCTCCCCGGGTCATGTAAGCCAAGAACGGCACCGTCCAATCTGGGATGACATGAAGAGCCGCCACCAACCGCGCCTCCGGGTCAGGAACAGCTAAATCTTCTTCTATGGGCAACTTGACAGAGGGGTTATGCAAAACATCTAAAAAGGTGTTGGGTGGTACCGGCTTACGTTGAGACCCCAGCCGGCTCAAAGCATCAGCTGCTTCGTTCTTTCGACGGTCAATGTGTTCCACCTGATAACCTTTAAAATATACTGCAACAACATCGACCTCTCGGCGATAAGCCGCCATGAGAGGGTCTTTGGAATCCCACTTGCCAGACACCTGCTGAGCCACTAGATCTGAATCACCAAGATATCTAACCCGGCTCAAGCTCATCTCCTTTGCCACTCGAAGACCATGGAGCAATGCTTCATACTGTGCTACGTTGTTAGTGCACGGAAACATCAATCATAACACATAACAAAATTTATCACCTCATGGGGAAGTTAATACAACTCCAGCCCCCGAGCCCTCCAATTGCCTGGACCCATCAAAATGAATAGTCCAATATGTGTTGTTCGGCTTTTCTTCTGGCATCTGCATCTCTGTCCAGTCATTGATGAAGTCAACCAGAGCTTGAGATTTAATCGCAGTGCATGGAACATACTTCAGCCCATGAGATCCAAGCTCAATTTCCCACTTGGCAACTCGCCCTATAGCTTCTCTGTTTTGAATAATGTCTCCCAAAGGAGCAGAGCTAACCACAGTGATTGGATGTCCCTGAAAGTAATGCTTAAGCTTCCGGCTCGCCATGAACACCCCATAAACAAGCTTCTGCCAATGTGGATATCGTTGCTTAGACTCAATTAGCACTTCATTGACATAATAAACCGTCCGTTGAACCGGATGCTCTTTGCCAGCATCCTTGCGCTCTATCACCATAGCCACACTAACAGCCTGTGAGTTGGCAGCTACGTATAACAATAGCGGCTCTTTCTCAATTGGAGTAGCTAGGACCGGCGGCTCAGCCAGTTGTGCCTTCAGAAAGCGGCGTTCGCAGCATCGCTCCAAACAAACACATCTGTTTTCTTCATCAACTGATACAGAGGCATAGCCTTTTCCCCTAACCGGCTTATGAACCGGCTCAAAGCAGCCACACGACCCGCTAGTCGTTGAACATCATTGACGCAGGCCGGTTTGGCCAGGGATGTAATTGCCTTGATCTTCTCCGGGTTAGCTTCAATACCTCGGTTAGACACCAGAAAACACACTTGGCCGGGTTAAGCATCATCTTGTAAACCCAAAGATTATCAAAAGTCTCTTTCAAGTCTGTGACCAAGGTTTCCTCTTCCCTGGACTTCACTACTATATCATCCACATAGGCATGAACATTGCGCCCAATTTGATCATGAAGACAATTCTGTACACACCGTTGGTAAGTCGCCTGAGCACTCTTGAGCCCAAAAGGCATAGACACATAGCAGAAAGCCCCAAAAGGAGTTATAAACGTTGTCTTCTCTTGATCCTTGACTGCCATCTTAATCTGATGATACCCAGAGTAAGCATCTAAGAAAGTCAACCATGCGCAACCCGCCATAGCATCAATGATCTGATCAATACAGGGAAGAGCAAAAGGATCAGTCGGACAGGCCTTGTTTAAATCTGTGTAATCCACACACATACGCCAGGTGCCATTCTTTTTGAGCACGAGCAATGGGTTAGCTAACCATTCTAGGTGAAAGACCTCCACAATGAACCCGGCCGCCAGGAGCAGGGCCACCTCTTCTCCAATGGCCTTGCGCCTTTCTTCATTGAACCGCCGAAGAAACTGTCTGACAGGTTTCAACTTTGGATCGATATTAAGAGTGTGCTCAGCAAGTTCCCTTGGGACACCCGACATGTCTGAAGGTTTCCATGCAAAGATGTCCCAGTTCTCACCGATGAACTCGATGAGCGCGCTTTCCTATTTCGGATCCAAGTTTGCGCTGATGATGAACTGTTGGGATGAATCGCGAGGCACAAAGTCAACCATCCTAGTGTCATCAGCCGATTTGGACTTTAACTCCGGCTCATGCTCTGTTGTTGGTTTCTTTAATGATGTCATGTCCGCTGGGTCAACTTGATCCTTGTAGAATTTCAACTCCTCTGTTGCACAAACAGATTCAGCATAGGCATCATCCCCCTCTTCACATTCCAAGGCGATCTTCCAGCTCCCATGGACTGTAATGGTGCCCTTGTGACCCGGCATCTTGAGCTGCAAATAGACGTAACACGGCCGAGCCATGAACTTGGCATAAGCCGGCCGTCCAAACAGAGCATTATATGGGCTTTTGATCTTAACCACTTCAAAGGTTAATTTTTCTGCCCTGGAGTCATACTCATCCCCAAAGGCTACTTCCGGCTCGATCTTACAAACTGGGTATGCCGACTTACTGGGTACTACACCATGAAAAACAGTGTTGGATTGTTTAAGATTTGTATCCGTCAATCCCATCCGGCGGAACGTCTCATAGTAAAGGATGTTGATGCTGCTGCCTCCATCCATGAGTACTTTAGTAAACTTGTACCCACCAACCTAAGGTGCCACCACCAAAGCCAAGTGACCCGGATTATCAACCCGGGGCGGGTGATCCTCTCTGCTCCACACAATAGGCTGCTCCGACCAACATAGATAATGTGGAATTGCCGGTTCAACGGCATTGACGGCCCTCTTGTGGAGTTTATGGTCTCTCTTACATAAACTGGTAGTAAAGACATGATACTGTCCGCTACTCAACTGCTTCGGGTTGCTCCGATAGCCGGATTGTTGCTGCTGTTGATTCCCTTGGCTGTGTTGCTGATTATATCCTCCCTGGTGACCAGGATGACCCTGACCATGAAAACCTCCTCCGCTTGAACCGGCACCCGGGCCCTGAAAGCCGCCTTCACCTGAGCCGCCACCCAGGCTGTGACCCCCATCAAATGCGTCTGAATTTTTAAATGCCTTCATGATCGTGCAATCCTTCCACAAGTGGGTGGCTAGCTTCTCCCGGGTGCCATGTCTTGGACAAGGTTCATTCAACAACTGCTCAAAAGTGGGGCCTGACCCGCCCGATCGAGGGGGTTGTTTGCCCTTGCACCGTTGATTACCACCCTGCACATTAGTATTAGCAACAAATTCATCAGCTTTACGCTTATTACCTCCTTGATTTGTCGGGTTATGCTAGTGACCCTTGCCATTGGCGTTATTCTTTCCCTTCGTTGTTTTTTCTTCATCAGATGCCGGGTCTTTGGTGGTATCAGAATCGGCATACTTGACAAGAGCCGCCATCAATGTTCCCATGTCATTACAGTCACGTTTAAGCCGCCCCAACTTCTGTTTCAGAGGTTCAAAACGGCAAATTTTCTCCAACATCAAAACTGCTGAGCCGGCATCCATCTTATCAGATGAATGTATTATCTCCTTAACCCGGTGCACCCAATGGGTTGTAGATTCTCCATCCTCTTGCTTGCAATTGGTCAGATCCGCAATCGACATTGGATGCTTACACGTGTCTTTAAAGTTCTGGATGAACCGTGCCTTCAACTCTTCCGATGAGCCAATGGAATTGGGTGGTAATCCTTTCAACCAGGTCCGAGCCGTTCCATCCAACATCATGGTAAAATATTTGGCCATTGCAGCATCACTAACCTCCAACAGCTTCATAGCCATCTCATAGCTCTCAATCCAAGCCCCCGGCTGTAAGTCAGCCGTGTAGTTAGGCACCTTACGAGGTCCCTTGAAATCCTTGGGCAACCGCTCATTGCGTATGGCTGGGACCAGGCAAGGTACGCCTCCGGTTCTTGTAGCCACTCCTGCCTCAACCGAGGTTGCTGGATAAGTCGGAAAGGTTTGGTGAGCCGCCTGCTCCGCTGCTATCTGAGCCACCCGTTCCGCCTCTTGACGAATCCTCTCCTGATCCGCCAAGTTAAGAGCTCCAGCCCGCCCCGGCTCATACCTATATGGCCGGTTGTGATGTTGAGCATTACTTGACATCTCTGCAGATTCCATGTGCCTACTGTAACTCGGGCTCCGGCTTGGGCGAGGAATTGAATGAATCCTGTCTCGACTGTAGGAGTATGCGTCCTGCTGGGCCAAAGCTGTCTGAAGTAATTATCTTACCCTCCGGGTTTCAATTGCTGCTGGCAAGTCGCCTTCCATCGGGAGAGCTGCCAATCGAGCCGACGCCGCAATGAGGTTCTCCATGGGGTTGAAGAAGTGACCCGGGGGTGTTGATATATAACAAGGAGGAGCTGTATTCATGCGCGGCGGCTCCATGGTGCATGGCTGAACTGGTGCACCGGGCGTTGTGATCCGGTTTGCCTCTAGCGAGTTGCTCCCTCCAGCTCCGGGTGTATGGAACAGATTCCCCGGATCCAGTGTTAGAGGCAGACGCGACTGAGTTTTCTGATGCCTCCTCCTCATGACTTCATTTGAGCATTAAGATCCACCGAGAGCCGGAAGGTTTCTGCTTGAAGTTGCTGAGCATGAGCATCCAAAGCTGCTCGTTCTGCTGCCATCCGGGTTTCTTCCGCGGCCAGATTTTCCTTAGCTTGCACCATCTCCTCCCGCACACGTGCCACTTCCGCGTCATGCTGGGCTTTATCCGCCAGCTCTACCGCAGTAGTTAACAAAGTCGTCAGTTTATCCATGAGGTCCATGCGAACCTGAGCCGGGGGGCGCGCAGGGTCTCCTGGCCCGGTGGCTACTGCTGTCGCTGCGGTGGAGTTCTACCCGGGCTGCGTCCCTGCCATGAAGACTCTGGCCCAATTCGGCGGCTCAAGGGGGTCCGGAATACTGCTACCATCGGAACAGCCCCCGAGCAAGCCGTCTTGCAGTTGGTACAACGAGTCCGTCTCACCTGTTGATGATGCAGTATCAGAGCAGATGGCCGTCTCCCCGCCTTCCATTGATCCTTCGGAGTATTCACCGCCGTGGATGCAGCCTACGAAGGCATGCTTCATGACAGATTGAACACGGGTGGACCCGGCGCGCTGAGCCATTTCGATGAGGTCGGTGTGGACATCCGGCTCAGGTCCTGACTCGCCGATTCGGCCGATGAAGACGTGAATTCCGCCGAAGGGGACCCGATACCCGTACTCGATTGAGCCGGCCTCGGGGCCCCAGCCTTCGTCATCGATGTAGATCTTGCCGCGACGACTCTTGGTCATCCGGCCCACAGCGTATCCCTTGAGCCCCTCGAAGTTTCCCTTCAAGAACTCAAATCCACCGTGTGCTGGCCCCACGGTGGGGGCCAACTGTCGTGGAATTGACACGACAGATGTCCTAGAGCAAGGACTTAGTCGTAGGGCCATCGCACTAGGAAGCTTGAAGGGGTTAATCGGGACAAAGGACACGAGAGAGTTTTATACTAGTTCGGCCCCTTACGATGAAGGTAAAAGCCTACGTCTAGTTGGGATTGGTATTGCTGAGATTTCGACTTCCAAGAGGCTCAACTCGCCGGCTTGGTTATCGACTTGGTTGTTTCTTGCCCTAAGCCGCCACCGGGTCGTCCCCATATATACATGGGTTGACGCATGGTGGCCTACAGAGTCCCGGCCGGCTCATAATCGTGTCCGGCTCGGTGTCTTCCTTTACATGCCTTTCTTTACAAGTCTTTACTTACATACGGCGGTTTACAATATCGGGCCTTAAGCCGCCTCCAAGCCCTTGGGCCTTCTATAAGGTTTAATAAACTATCGTCTTGAATGTTTACTGGGCTTCTTGCGTAACCGCCATTGAAGCTGACCCGGCCCCTCCTGGGCGGGTCTCAACTGATAGTAATATCCCCAACACAAGGGGATAATTAATTTTGTTGAAAAGTTTCTGTAATCAAGATTCACAAAGTTTCCGTGAGCATGAATATAGTTCAAGGAGCTGCCCCACTTCAACAATGCTTGTCTCTCTCACTTTCACTTTCCTTTTTGAAAAAGTTTTGGGTTCCCCTCTTTATTTTATTTTGTTTTAAAACTATATAAAAGCACTCAACAGAAATAAATGACTCTCGAAAACTTCCGGGTTGTATCCCTGGTAGCGCTTTATTTAAAGCCATTAAGCTAGGCATAAGGTGCTCAAGTAATGAATCCACCCGGATCCCAAGGTATATCAAAGCCAATTTTAATTAACAATGATTTGTGATTCAGTAGTGAGCACAAAGTAACATATATCATGCAACAATGAGGTCTAACTCTCTTCCTATGCATCGGCATGTCATAAAAGAACAATTCATGCACACATAGTAAAGGCCAATGCATAGTATAAATAGTTTCTTGCAATTTTATCATATTGGAAACATAGAGAGGCGGAGATGTAGTTCCTCTCTCATAATAATTGCAAGTAGGATCAGCAAGCACATGCATATTATATCTATCAAAATCATCATGTGTAGTAGTGAAATGCAACCCATCAATATAATCCTTAATAAGGGCAAACTTCTCCGATATAGTGTAGTCGGGATAATTCAAAAAGATAATAGACTATCATGCGTGGATGCAATAGCAACAATTTCATGTTTAACATAAGGAACTATAGCAAGTTCATCTCCATAAGCATAATTCATATTGGCATCTTGGCCAGAAGCATAGCAAGCATCATCAAAAAGGGATATTTCAAAAGAATCAACGGGATCATAGCAATCATCCTTCGGTAAGCACGAAGGGAAATTAAACAACGTATGAGTTGAAGAGTTACTCTCATTAGAAGGTGGGCACGGGTAGCTAATCCACTCTTCCTCCTTTTGTTCTTCGCTCTCCTCATCATCTTTTTCATCCAATGAGCTCACAGTTTCATCAATTTTTTCTTTCATAGACTCCTGCAAAATATTAGTCTCTTCTTGGACAGCGGAGACTTTCTCAATAAATTCATCAATATGATAATTGTATTTATAATTCTCATAGCAATTTTTAAGGATAGCTAAATTTTTAGGTCTATAAACTGAATCATCAAAATCTTCAAACTCTTTAAACAAAGATTCAATTTCATAAGCACCCATAAAAGCAACGAATTCTTCTATTTGTTCCACATAATAATAATCATATATACCATTAGCATAAGAAGCCAAGGTTTCATAATCTTTAAGTTCACATGAAAAGGGAAGGTGTGGAGCCTTCATCCTATAGCAACAAGTATAATCATATCTCAAGCATAGTTGCCGAGCATACCAATGCAATATACAAATTTGATCCCATAATAGTTTCCCTTTTTGAGTCAAGCGATAATCCCTAAAGTATTCACGTTGATCCAACGTTACTCCCATTATAAAGTTGAATGGGGTTTTCTCAGGATTATCAAAGTAGTATATAATATCTTTCACATAATGAGCATCAAGGGTTTTAGGAGGTTCCCCATCTCCATGAGTAGCAAGTAAACCTTTTTTTGGTATTTCGTGTTCCATATCCATAACTCAAGATAGAGAGCAACTTAGAACAGCAAATAAAAATTACTTGGTGATAAAGCAAACAAGCACACATGAGAATATTCACCCCACGCTATAACTCCCCGGCAACGGCGCCAGAAAAAGGTCTTGATAACCCACAGGTATAGGGGATCAATTGTAGCCTCTTTCGATAAGTAAGAGTGTCGAACCCAACGAGGAGCTAAAGGTAGAACAAATATTCCCTCAAGTTCTATCGACCACCGATACAACTCTACGCACGCTTAACGTTCGCTTTACCTAGAACAAGTATGAAACTAGAAGTACTTTGTAGGTGTAATGGGATAGGTTTGCAAGAATATAAAGAGCACGTAAATAAAAACTAGGGGCTGTTTTAGGTAAAGAAGGAATAAAGATAGTATAGCGAGTGTGGAAAAGTGGTGGTAGGAGTTGCGAAATTGTCCCTAAGCAATTGACCACTTTACTAGACCGATAGCAAGTTTTATGCAGGAGAGGCCACTGCTAGCATGTCATCTTGATACGTCTCCAAGGTATCTATAATTTTTGATTGTCCCATGCTATTATATATTCTATTTTGGATGTTTAATGGGCTTATTTATACACTTTTATATTATCTTTGGGAATAACCAATTAACCGGAGGTCCAACCCAAATTATTGTTTTTGCCTATTTCAGTGTTTCACAGAAAAAGAATATCAAACGGAGTCCAAACAGAATGAAACCTTCGGTAGCGTGATTTTTTGGAACAAACGTGATCCAGAGGACTTGGAGTGGACGTCAAGCGACCAACGAGGAAGCCACGAGGAAGGGGGCGCACCTACCCCTGGGCTCGCCCTCCACCCTCGTGGGCCCCTCGTGGCTCCACTGACCTACTTCTTCCTCCTATATATACGTATGTACCCTGAAAACATCGGAGAGCACCACGAAAACCTAATTCGACTGCCGCAACCTTATGTACCCGTGAGATCCCATCTTGGGGCCTTTTCCGGCGCTCCGTCGGAGGGGGCATTGATCACGGAGGGCTTGTACATCAACACCATAGCCTCTCCGATGATGTGTGAGTAGTTTACCTCAGACCTTCGGGTCCATAGTTATTAGCTAGATGACTTCTTCTCTCTCTTTGGATCTCAATACAAAGTTCTCCTCGATTCTCTTGGAGATCTATTCGATGTAATCTTCTTTTGCGGTGTGTTTGTCAAGATCCGATGAATTGTGGGTTTATGATCAAGATTATCTATGAAAAATATTCGAATCTTCTCTGAATTCTTTTATGTATGATTGTTTATCTTTGCAAGTCTCTTCGAATTATCAGTTTGGTTTGGCCTACTAGATTGATCTTTCTTGCAATGGGAGAAGTTCTTAGCTTTGGGTTCAATCTTGCGGTGCTCGATCCCAGTGACAGTAGGGGAAACGACACCTATTGTATTGTTGCCATCGAGGATAAAAAGATGGGGTTTATATCATATTGCATGAGTTCATCGCTCTACATCATGTCATCTTGCTTAAAGCGTTACTCCGTTCTTATGAACTTAATACTCTAGATGCATGCTGGATAGCGGTCGATGTGTGGAGTAATAGTAGTAGATGCAGGCAGGAGTCGGTCTACTTGTCACGGACCTGATGCCTATATACATGATCATACCTAGATATTCTCATAACTATGCTCAATTCTATCAATTGCTTGACAGTAATTTGTTCACCCACCGTAATACTTATGCTATCTTGAGAGAAGCCACCAGTGAAACCTATGGCCCCCGGGTCTATTTTCCATCATACAAGTTTCCAATATATTTTATTTTGAAATCTTTACTTTCAATTTATATCATAAAAATACCAAAAATAATTATCTTATTATTATCATCTCTATCAGATCTCACTTTTGCAAGTGGTCGTGAAGGGATTAACAACCCCTTTATCGCATTGGTCGCGAGGTTCTTATTTGTTTATGTAGGTACGAGGTGACTCGCGCGTGGTCTCCTACTAGATTGATACCTTGGTTCTCAAAAACTAAGGGAAATACTTATGCTGCTTTGCTGCATCACCCTTTCCTCTTCAAGGGAAAACTAACGCATGCTCAAGAGGTAGCACATCCCTGAATTGGAATTCTATGCACTTATGGTTGGAACTATTAGCAAGCATCCACAACTACTAATGTTCATTAAGGTAAAACCCAACCATGGCATTAAGATATATTGGCCCCCCTTCAATCCCGTATGCATCAATTTCTATGCTAGGTTGAAGCTTCTGTCACTCTTGCCCTCCAATACATAGTCCTACCAACATACAACTAACCCTATGGTGTGATCCACACGCGCGCTCATATGATGGCACCAAAGGATAGCAACATAACCACAAGCAATTTAAACCAATCATAGCAATTCACTAATTACCGATAGGACAACAAAAATCTACTCAGACATCATAGGATGGCAACACATCATTGGATAATAATATGAAGCATAAAGCACCATGTTCAAGTAGAGGGTACAGCGGGTTGCGGGGGAGTGGACCACTATAGATAGATGGGGGAAGGTGATGGAGATGTTGGTGAAGATGATGGAGGTGTTGGTGTAGATTGCGGTGACGATGATGGCCCCAACGGCGTTCCGGCACCACCAGGAGAGAGGGGGAGAGGGGCCCCCTTATTATTCTTCTTCCTTGACCTTCTCCATAGATGGGAGAAGGGTTTCCACTCTGGTCCTTGTCTTCCATGGCATGGGAGGGGCGAGAGCCCCTCCGAGATTGGATTTGTCTCTCTGTCTCTGTCTGTTTCTGTGTTTTAGATTCTGCCCTTTCACCGTTTCTTATATTCCCGGAGATCCGTAACTCCGATTCGGATGACACGATTTTTATCCGGATATTAGCTTTCTTGTGGCGAAAGAAGGGCACCAACCGCCTTATGAGGTGTCCACGAGGGTCAGGGGCGCGCCTGTCCCCTGGGCGCCCCCCTGCCTCGTGGGCCCCTCGATCATCGTCTCGTGTTGATTTCACTTCCCAAAATTCACATATGTTCCAAAAAAATCTCCGTCAGTTTTTATCCCGTTTGGACTCCGTTTGATATGGATTTTCAGCGAAATAAAAAACATGCAACAAACAGGAACTGGCACTGGGCACTGGATCAATATGTTAGTCCCAAAAATAGTATATAAAATTTGCCAAAAGTATATAAAAGTTGTAGAATATTGGCATGGAACAATCAAAAATTATAGATACGACGGAGACGTATCAAGGTACAAATAATTACAAAGTTTCTTTGTGAATATTTTTGTTGTATTTAGAGAGTGTCCAATTTGTACACGAAGTGCATCCAGTTTTTGCCGTAATCCTCTCTACTTTTTTGCACATGCCATGTGGGTGAAATGATGATACCATGCCAAGTTTCAACCTTTTCAGAGTTCACTTTTAGTGCTTTACAATTTCAGGGTCATTCAGCTCAAAACAAATCAGTAAATACATGAAAAATAGCAAATGAAGGCACAAAGGATTGAGAGTTGACGACGTGGATTTGAATGGTGCATAATGAACACACAAAAAGTCTGGAGTTGTAATAAGTGAAAAAAATGAAGTGCCTTTGTAACAGATGAGTTTTTGTTCGAAACCCTGATACTTCGAAAGAGAGTGTCCAGTTTGTACACGAAGTGCATCCAGTTTTTGCCGTAACCCTCTCTACTTTTTTTTGCACATGCTATGTGGGTGAAATGATAATACCATGCCAAGTTTAAACCTTTTCAGAGTTCATTTGTAGTGCTTTTCAATTTCAGGGTCATTTAGCTCAAAACAAATCAGTAAATGCATGAAAAATAGAAAATGAAGGAAGAAAGGGTTGAAAGTTGATGATGTGGCTTTGAATGGTGCATACTGAATGCAAAAAATTCTGGAGTTGTAATAAGTTTTAAAAAATGAAGTGCCTTTGTAACAATGAGTTTTCGTCCGAAACCCTGATACTTCGAAAGAGATTGTCCAGTTTGTACACGAAGTGCACCCAGTTTTTGCCGTAACCCTCTCTACTTTTTTGCACATGCTATGTGGGTGAAATGATGATACCATGCCAAGTTTCAACCTTTTCAGAGTTCATTTGTAGTGCTTTTCAATTTCAGGGTCATTTAGCTCAAAACAAATCAGTAATTGCATGAAAAATAGAAAATGAAGGCAGAAAGGGTTGAAAGTTGATGACGTGGCTTTGAATGGTGCATACTGAATGCAAAAAAAGTCTGGAGTTTTAAAAACATGTAAAAATATACATAAAAAATACATTGATCATCGACGACCTTTTTGTGTAGAATCTGAATTGTCAATAGGAATCTTCCCCGGTTTAAGAACCGGCGAAGATTCCTATTGCGGCCACAGATCCTACACATAGAGTTCAATAAGACCAAGTGGTTGTGATAGTTTGAGAAGTAACATATTTAAGGTGGTAAAAACCCTCTTAGGGTAGCGAGGTGGGACTAAAAAACCGCTGCATGGCGAAAGTTTAGTACCGGTTTGTGGCATGAACCGATACTAAAGGGGCTGGTGGGGCCACAGCCTGCTGTTGGGGAACACAGTAATTTCAAAAAAAATCTACGGACATGCAAGATCCATCTAGGTGATGCATAGCAATGAGAGGGGAGAGTGTTGTCCATGTACTCTCGTAGACCATAAGCGGAAGCATTATGACAACACGATTGATGTAGTCGCACGCCTTCACGATCCGACCGATCCTAGCACCGAAGGTACGGAACCTCCGCGATCTACACACGTTCAGCTCGAGGACGTCCCATGAACTCTAGATCCAGCTGAGTGTCGAGGGAGAGCTTCGTCAGCACGACGGCGTGATGATGGTGATGATGAAGTTACCAACGCAGGGCTCCGCTTAAGCTCTACAACGATATGACCGAGGTGGAAATATGTGGAGGGGGGCACTGCACACGGATAAGAGATCACATTGTGTGTCTATGGGGTGCCCCCTCCCCCATATATAAATGAGTGGAGGAGGGGAGGGCCGGTCCTCTCTATGGCGCGCCCTAGGGGGAGTCCTACTCCCACCGGGAGTAGGATCCCCCTTCCCTAGTTGGAGTAGGAGAGTAAGGAAGCAAGAAGAGGGAGAAGGAAAGGGGGCGCCGCCCCCCTTCCCTAGTATAATTCGAACCCAAGGGGGAGGGGGCACGGCCTGCCCTGGCTTCCCCTCTCTCTTTCCACTCAGGCCCATATACTCCCCGGGGGGTTCCGGTAACCCACCGGTACTCCGGTAAATGCCCGAACTCACCCAAAACCATTCTGATGTCCAAACATAGGCTCCCAATATATTGATCTTTATGTCTCGACCATTCCGAGACTCCTCGTCATGTCTGTGGTCATATCCGGGACTCCGAACTACTTTCGGTGCGTCAAAACACATAAACTCATAATACCGATCGTCACCGAACGTTAAGCGTGCGGACGCTACGGGTTTGAGAACTATGTAGACATGACCGAGACTCATCTCCGGTCAATAACCAATAGGGGAACCTGGATGCTCATATTGGTTCCTACATATTCTATGAAGATCTTTATCGGTCAAACCGCATAACAACATACGTTGTTCCCTTTGTCATCGGTATGTTACTTGCCCGAGATTCGATCGTCGGTATCTCAATACCTATTTCAATCTCGTCATCGGCAAGTGTCTTTACTCGTTCCGTAATGCAACATCCTGTAACTAAATCATTAGTCACATTTCTTGCAAGGCTTATAGTGACGTGCATTACCGAGAGGGCCCAGAGATACCTGTCCGATACATGGAGTGACAAATCCTAATCTCGATCTATGCCAACTCAACAAACACCATCGGAGACACCTATAGAGCATCCTTATAGTCACCCAGTTACATTGTGATGTCTAATTGCACACAAAGTGTTCCTCCGGTATTCGAGAGTTGCATAATCTCATAGTCATAGGAACATGTATAAGTTATGGAGAAAGCAATAGCAGTAAACTAAACGATCATCGTGATAAGCTAACGGATGGGTCAAGTCAATCACATCATTCTCTAATGATGTGATCCCGTTCATCAAATGACAACTCTTTGTCCATGGCTAGGAAACTTAACCATCTTTGATTAACGAGCTAGTCAAGTAGAGGCATACTAGTGACACTCTGTTTGTCTATGTATTCACACATGCACTAAGTTTCCGGTTAATACAATTCTAGCATGAATAATAAACATTTATCATGATATAAGGAAATATAAATAACAACTTTATTATTGCCTCTAGGGCATATTTCCTTCAGTCTCCCACTTGCACTAGAGTCAATAATCTAGATTACATTGTAATGATTCTAACACCCATGGAGTCTTGGTGCTGATCATGTTTTGCTCGTGAGAGAGGCATAGTCAACGGGTCTGCAACATTCAGATCCATATGTATCTTGAAAATCTCTATGTCTCCCTCCTTGACTTGATCGCGGATGGAATTGAAGCATCTCTTGATGTGCTTGGTTCTCTTGTGAAATCTGGATTCCTTTGCCAAGGCAATTGCACCAGTATTGTCACAAAATATTTTCATTGGACCCGATGCACTAGGTATGACACCTAGATCAGATATGAAATTCTTCATCCAGACTCCTTCATTTGCTGCTTCCGAAGCAGCTATGTACTCCGCTTCACACGTAGATCCCGTCACGGCGCTCTGCTTGGAACTGCACCAACTGACAGCTTCACCATTCAATAAAAATACGTATCCGGTTTGTGACTTAGTGTCATCCGGATCAGTGTCAAAGTTTGCATCGACGTAACCGTTTACGACGAGCTCTTTGTCACCTCCATAAACGAGAAACATATCCTTAGTCCTTTTCGGGTATTTCAGGATGTTCTTGATCGCTGTCCAGTGATCCACTCCTGGATTACTTTGGTACCTCCCAGCTAAACTAATAGCAAGGCACACATCAGGTCTGGTACACAGCATTGCATACATGATAGAACCTATTGCTGAAGCATAGGGAATGCCTTCCATTTTCTCTCTATCTTCTTTAGTGGTCGGGCATTGAGTCTGACTCAACTTCACACCTTGTAACACAGGCAAGAACCCTTTCTTTGCTTGATCCATTTTGAACTTCTTCAAAACTTTATCAAGGTATGTGCTTTGTGAAAGTCCAATTAATCATCTTGATCTATCTCTATAGATCTTGATGCCCAATATCTAAGCAGCTTCACCGAGGTCTTTCATTGAAAAATTCTTATTCAAGTATCGTTTTATGCTATTCAGAAATTCAGTATCATTTCCGATCAATAATATGCCATCTACATATAATATCAGAAATGGTACAGAGCTCCCACTCACTTTCTTGTAAATAAAGGTTCTACAAAAGTCTGTATAAAACCATATGCTTTGATCACACTATCAAAGCATATATTCCAACTCCGAGAGGCTTGCACCAGTCCATAAATGGATCGCTAGAGCTTGCACACTTTGTTAGCACATTTTGGATCGACAAAACCTTCTGGTTGGATCATATACAATGCTTCTTTAAGATATCCATTTAGAAATGCAGTTTTGACATCCATTTTCCAAATTTCATAATCATAAAATGTGGCAATTGCTAACATGATTCAGACGGACTTAAGCATCGCTACGGGTGAGAAGGTCTCATCGTAGTCAACTCCTTGAACTTGTCGAAAACCTTTTGCAAGAAGTCGAGCTTTGTAGACAGTAACATTACCGTCAGCGTCAGTCTTCTTCTTGAAGATCCATTTATTCTCTATGGCCTGCCGATCATCGGGCAAGTCAACCAAAGTCCACACTTTGTTCTCATACATGGATCCCATCTCAGATTTCATGGCCTCAAGCCATTTTGCAGAATTTGGGCTCATCATCACTTCCTCATAGTTCGTAGGTTCGTCATAGTCAAGTAACATGACCTCCAGAACCGGATTACCGTACCAGTCTAGTGCGGATCTTACTCTGGTTGACCTACGAGGTTCGGTGGTAACTTGATCAGAAGTTTCATGATCATCATGATTAGCTTCCTCACTTACTGGTGTAGGAATCACTGGAACTGATTTATGTGATGAACTACTTTCCAATAAGGGAGTAGGTACAATTACCTCATCAAGTTTTACTTTCCTCCCACTCACTTCTTTTGAGAGAAACTCCGTCTCTAGAAAGGATCAATTCTTAGCAACGAATATCTTGCCTTCGGATCTGTGATAGAAGGTGTACCCAACAGTCTCCTTTGGGTATCCTATGAAGACACATTTCTCCGATTTGGGTTCGAGCGTATCAGGTTGAAGCTTTTTCACATAAGCATCGCAGCCCCAAACTTTAAGAAGCGGCAACTTGGGTTTCTTGCCAAACCACATTTCATAAGGTGTCGTCTCAACGGATTTCGATGGTGCCCTATTTAACGTGAATGCAGCCATCTCTAAAGCATAACCCCAAAACGATAGCGGTAAATCAGTGAGAGACATCATAGATCGCGCCATATCTAATAAAGAGCGGTTACGACATTCAGACACACCATTACACTGTGGTGTTCTAGGTGGCGTGAGTTGCTAAACTATTTCGCATTGTTTCAAATGAAGACCAAACTCGTAACTCAAATATTCTCCTCCACGATCAGATCGTAGAAACTTAATTTTCTTGTTACGATGATTTTCCACTTCACTCTGAAATTCTTTGAAATTTTCAAATGTTTCATACTTATGTTTCATCAAGTAGATATACCCATATATTCTCAAATCATCTGTGAAGGTAAGAAAATAACGATACCCGCCACGAGCATCAACACTCATCGGACCGCATACATCAGTATGTATTATATCCAACAAGTCTGTTGCTCGCTCCATTGTTCCGGAGAACGGGTCTTAGTCATCTTGCCCATGAGGCATGGTTCGCAAACATGAAGTGATTCCAAAAGTCCATCAACATGGAGTTTCTTCATGCGCTTTACACTAATATGACCTAAACGGCAGTACCACAAATAAGTTGCACTATCATTATTAAACTTATATCTTTTGGCTTCAATACTATGAACATGTGTATCACTACTATTAAGATTTAGTAAAAACAGACCACTCATCAAGGGTGCATGACCATAAAAGATATTACTCATATAAATTGAAAAACCATTATTCTCTGATTTAAATGAATAACCGTCTCGCATCAAACAAGATCCAGATATAATCTTCATGCTCAACGCTGGCACCAAAAAATAATTGTTTAGGTCTAAAACTAATCCCGAAAGTAGATGTAGAGGTAGCGTGCCAACGGCGATCACATCGACTTTGGAACCATTTCCCACGCGCATCGTCACCTTGTCATTAGCCAATCTTCTCTTAATCCGTATCCCATGTTTCGAGTTGCAAATATTAGCAACAGAACCAGTATCAAATACCCAGGCGCTACTGCGAGCATTAGTAAGGTACACGTCAATAACATGTATAAATATACCTTTCACTTTGCCATCCTTCTTCTCCGCCAAATACTTGGGGCAGTTTCGCTTCCAGTGACTAGTCCCTTTTGCAGTAGAAGCACTCAGTCTCATGCTTAGGTCCAGACTTGGGCTTCTTCACTTGATCAGCAACTTGTTTGCCGTTCTCCTTGAAGTTCCCCTTCTTCCCTTTACCCTTTTACTTGAAACTAGTGGTCTTGTTGACCATCAACACTTGATGCTCCTTCTTGATTTCTACCTCCATAGCCTTTAGCATTGCGAAGAGCTCGGGAATTGTCTTATCCATCCCTTGCATATTATAGTTCATCACGAAGCTCTTGTAGCTTGGTGGCAGTGATTGAAGAACTCTGTCAATGACACTATCATCAGGAAGATTAACTCCCAGCTGAGTAAAGTGGTTGTGGTACCCAGACATTCCGAGTATATGTTCACTGACAGAACTATTCTCGTCCATTTTGCAGCTGTAGAACTTATTGGAGACTTCATATCTCTCAATCCCGGCATTTGCTTAAAATATTAACTTCAACTCCTGGAACATCTCATATGCTCCATGATGTTCAGAACATCATTGAAGTTCCGGTTCTAATCCATAAAGCATGGCACACTTAACTATCGAGTAGTCATCAGCTTTGCTCTGCCAGACATTCATAATATCTGGTGTTGCTCCTGCAGCAGGTTTGTCACCTAGCGGTGCTTCCAGGAAGTAATTCTTCTATGCAGCAATGAGGATAATCCGCAAGTTATGGACCCAGTCCATGTAATTGCTACCATCATCTTTCAACTTAGCTTTCTCTAGGAATGCATTAAAATTCAACGGAACAACAACACGAGCCATCTATCTACAACAACATAGAGCAAAATACTATCAGGTACTAAGTTCATGATAAATTAAAGTTCAATTAATCATATTAGTTAAGAACTCCCACTTAGATAGACATCCCTCTAATCATTTAAGTGATCACATGATCCATATCAACTAAACCATGTCCGATCATCACGTGAGATGGAGTAGTTTTCAATGGTGAACATCACTATGCTGACCATATCTACTATATGATTCATGCTCGACCTTTCGGTCTCAGTGTTCCGAGGCCATATCTGCATATGCTAGGCTCGTCAAGTTTAACCCGAGTATTCCGCGTGTGCAAAACTGGCTTGCACCCATTGTATGTGAACGTAGAGCTTATCACACCCGATCATCACATGGTGTCTCGGCACGACGAACTGTAGCAAGGGTGCATACTGAGGGAGAACACTTGTACCTTGAAATTTAGTGAGAGATCATCTTATAATGCTACCGCCGAACTAAGCAAAATAAGATGCATAAAGGATAAACATCACATGCAATCAATATAAGTGATATGATATGGCCATCATCATCTTGTGCCTTTGATCTCCATCTCCAAAGCACCGTCATGATAACCATCATCATCGGCTTGACATCTTGATCTCCATCGAAGCATCGTTGTCGTCTCGCCAACTATTACTTCTATGACTATCGCTACCGCTTAGTGATAAAGTAAAGCAATTACATGGCGATTGCATTTCATACAATAAAGCAACAACCATATGGCTCCTGCCAGTTGCCGATAACTGTGTTACAAAATATGATCATCTCATACAATAAAATTTAGGATCATGTATTGACCATAACACATCACAACATACCCTACAAAAACAAGTTAGACGTCCTCTACTTTGTTGTTGCAAGTTTTACATGGTTGCTACGGGCTGAGCAAGAATCGTTCTTACCTATGTATCAAAAACCACAACGCGGTATAGTGATTGCTTTTTGATCTTTAGAAAGAACCCTGTTCATTGAATCCGATTCAACTAAAGTTGGAGAAACTAATGATACGTCTCCGTCGTATCTATAATTTTTTATTGTTCCATGCCAATATTCTACAACTTTCATATACTTTTGGCAACTTTTTATACTATTTTTGGGACTAACATATTGATCTAGTGCCCAGTGTCAGTTCCTGTTTGTTGCATGTTTTTGTTTCGCAGAAAATCCATATCAAACAGAGTCCAAACAGGATAAAAACGGATGGAGAATATTTTTGGAATATTTGTGAAATATACGAAGAAGAATCAACGCGAGACGGTGCCCGAGGTGGCCACGAGGAAGGGGGAGCGCCTGCCCCCCTGGGCGTGCCCCTGACCCTCGTGGGCACCCCGTAAGGCGGTTGCTGCTCTTCTTTGGCCGCAAGAAAGCTAATTTTCAGAGAAAAATCTGGGCGAAGGTTTCAATCCAATCGGAGTTATGGATCTCCGGATATATAAGAAACGGTGAAAGGGCATAATCCCAGAGCGCAGAAACAGAGAGAGACAAAGAGACAGATCCAATCTCGGAGGGGCTCTCACCCCTCCCATGCCATGGAGGCCATGGAACAGAGGGGAAACCCTTGTCCCATCTAGGGAGGAGGTCAAGGAAGAAGAAGAAGAAGAAGAAGAAGAAGAAGAAGAAGAAGAAGAAGAAGAAGAAGAAGAAGAAGAAGAAGAAGAAGAAGAAGAAGAAGAAGGGGGCTCTCTCCCCCTCTCTCCCGGTGGTGCCGGAACGCCGCTGGGGCCATCATCGTGTGACGATGATCTACACCAACACCTCCGTCATCTTCACCAACATCTCCATCACATTCCCCCATCTATCTACATCGGTCCACTCTCCCGCAACCCATTGTACCTTGTACTTGAACATGGTGCTTTATGCTTCATATTATTATCCAATGATGTGTTGCCATCCTATGATGTCTGAGTAGATTTTCGTTGTCCTATCGGTAATTGGTGAATTGCTATGATTGGTTTAAATTGTTTGTGGTTATGATGCTGTCCTTTGGTGCCCATCATATGAGCGCGTGCGTGGATCACACCATAGAGTTAGTTGTATGTTGATAGGACTATGTATTGGAGGGCAAGAGTGACAGAAGCTTCAACCTAGCATAGAAATTGATGCATACGAGATTGAAGGGGGACCAATATATCTTATTGTTATGGTTGGGTTTTACCTTAATGAACGTTAGTAGTTGAGGACGCTTGCTAATAGTTCCAATCATAAGTGCATAGAATTCCAAGTCAGGGATGACATGCTAGCAGTAGCCTCTACCACATAAAACTTGCTATCGGTCTAGTAAAGTAGTCAATTGCTTAGGGACAATTTCGCAACTCCTACCACCACTTTTCCACACCCGCTATACTAACTTTATTGCTTCTTTACCTAAACAGCCCCTACTTTTTATTTACACGCACTTTATATTCTTGCAAACCTATCCAAAAACACCTACAAAGTACTTCTAGTTTCATACTCGTTCTAGGTAAAGCAAACGTTAAGCGTGCATAGAGTTGTATCGGTGGTCGATAGAACTTGAGGGAATATTTGTTCTACCTTTAGCTCCTCGTTGGGTTCGACACTCTTACTTATTGAAAGAGGCTACAATTGATCCCCTATACTTGTGGGTTATCAACTGACACCCACCGGCCACCTGTGTGTGAAGCACATCGGTAGAACCAGTCTCGCGTAAGCGTATGCGTAATGTCAGTCTGAGCCGCTTCATCCAACAATACCGCTGAATAAAGAATCAACTAGTGACGGCAAGCAATATGTATATACCCACGCCCACAACTCCTTTGTGTTATACTCGTGCATATAACATCTACGCATAGACCTGGCTTGGATGCCACTGTTGGGAACGTAGTAATTTCAAAAAAAAAATCCTACGCACACGCAAGATCCATCTAGGTGATGCATAGCAACGAGAGGGGAGGGTGTTGTCCACGTACCCTCGTAGACCGTAAGCGGAAGCGTTATGACAATGCGGTTGATGTAGTCGTACGTCTTCACGATCCGACCGATCCTAGCATCGAAAGTACAGCACCTCCGTTTTCTGCACACGTTCAGCTCGGTGATGTCCCACGAACTCTAGATCCAGCTGAGTGTCGAGGGAGAGCTTCATCAGCACGACGACGTGATGACGGTGATGATGAAGTTACCAACGCAGGGCTTCGCCTAAGCTATACAACGATATGACCGAGGTGAAAATCTGTGGAGGGTGGCACCGCACACGGCTAAGAGATCAACTTGTGTGTCTATGGGGTGCCCCCCTCCCCCGTATATAAAGGAGTGGAGGAGGGGAGGGCCGTCCCTCTCTATGGCGCACCCTAGGGGGAGTCCTACTCCCACCGGGAGTAGGATCCCCCCTTCCCTAGTTGGAGTAGGAGAGGAAGGAAGGAAGAAAGAGGGAGAAGGAAAGGGGGACGCCGTCCCCCTTCCCTAGTCCAATTCGGACCCAAGGGGGAGGGGACGCGCGGCCTGCCCTGGCTTCCCCTTTCTCTTTCCACCAAGGCCCAATAAGGCCCATATACTCTCCGGGGGGTTCCGGTAACCCCCCCCCCCCCGGTACTCTGGTAAATGCCCGAACTCACCCGGAACCATTCTGATGTCCAAACATAGGCTTCCAATATATCGACCTTTATGCCTCGACCATTTTGAGACTCCTCGTCATGTCCGTGATCATATCCGGGACTCTGAACTACCTTCGGTACATCAAAACACATAAACTCATAATACCGATCATCATCGAACGTTAAGTGTGCGGACCCTACGGGTTCGAGAACTATGTAGACATGACCGAGACTCATCTCCGTTCAATAACCAATAGCGGAACCTGGATGCTCATATTGGTTCCTACATATTCTACGAAAATCTTTATCGGTCAAACCACATAACACCATACGTTGTTCCCTTTGTCATCGGTATGTTACTTGCCCGAGATTCGATCGTCGGTATCTCAATACCAAGTTCAATATCGTTACTGGCAAGTCTCTTTACTCGTTCCATAATGTAACATCCTGTAACTAACTCATTAATCACATTGCTTGCAAGGCTTATGGTGATGTGCATGTTGGGGAGCGTAGTAATTTCAAAAAAAATCCTACGCACACGCAGGATCATGGTGATGCATAGCAACGAGAGGGGAGAGTGTTGTCTACGTACCCTCGTAGACCGTTTGCGGAAGTGTTATATCAACGCGGTTGATGTAGTCGTACATCTTCACGATCCGACCGATCCAAGTACCGATAGCACGGCACCAACGAGTTCTGCACAAGTTCGGCTCGGTGACGTCCTTGCCTTCTTGATCTAGCAAGAGGGGCCAAGTAGTAGATGAGTTCCGACAGAACGACGGCGTGGTGACGGTGTTGGTGAAGAACAATCTCTGCAGGGCTTCGCCTAAGCACTACGAAAACTATGACAGAGGATAAACTAGAGGGGACGGGGTTGCCGGCACACGGCTTGGTGTTTCTTGATGTGTCTTGGGTGCTAGCCCTACCCCTCTATTTATATGTTGAGCCTTGGGGTCGACACTTGGAGTAAAAGTTTCCACAAAGTCGGTTTCACCCGAAAGGCAAGAGTCCTTCTCGGACTCCAGGGCCAGACGCCAGGGTTCCCGGCGTCTGGACCCAGATGCCAGGGACCCTGGCGTCTGGCCCCCGTACTCCGCAAAACTTCCTTTTGCACTTTCCAAAAACCTTGTGGGCTTTCCCCTTTGGCCCAAATAAAGTGTTCTCGTACCCAAACATTTCGGGAAGCATCCGGAACCCCTTCCAGTGAATTCCGGAACCCTTCCGGTGACCAAACACTATTATCGCATATATCAAACTTTATCTCCGAACCATTCCGGAGTTCCTCGTCATGTCCGTGATCTCATCCCGGACTCCGAACAACATTCGGCCACCAACATACATAACTCATATAGTACTATATCTTCAACGAACGTTAAGCGTGCGGACCCTATAGGTTCGAGAACTATGTAGACATGGCCGAGACACCTCTCTGGTCAATAACCAATAGCGGGACCTGGATGCCCATATTGGCTCCTACATATTCTATGAAGATCTTTATCGGTCAGACCGAACAACATACGTTGTTCCCTTTGTCATCGGTATGTTACTTGCCCAAGATTCGATCGTCAGTATCTCAATACCTAGTTCAATCTCGTTACCGGCAAGTCTCTTTACTCGTTCCGTAATACATCATCCCGCAACAAACTCATTAGTTGCAATGCTTGTAAGGCTTATAGTGATGTGCATTACCGAGTGGGCCCAGAGATAGCTCTCTGACAATCGGAGTGACAAATCCTAATCTCGAAATACGCCAACCCAACAAGTACCTTCGGAGACACCTGTAGAGCACCTTTATAATCACCCAGTTACGTTGTGACGTTTGGTAGCACACAAAGTGTTCCTCCGGTAAACGGGAGTTGCATAATCTCATAGTCATAGGAACATGTATAAGTCATGAAGAAAGCAATAGAAACAAACTAAACATTGAAGTGCTAAGCTAACGGAATGGGTTAAGACAATCACATCATTCTCCTAATGATGTGATCCCGTTAATCAAATGACAACTCTTTGTCTATGGCCAGGAAACATAACCATCTTTGATCAACGAGCTAGTCAAGTAGAGGCATAATAGTGACACTCTGTTTGTCTATGTATTCACACATGTATCATGTTTCCGGTTAATACAATTCTAGCATGAATAATAAACATGTATCATTATATAAGGAAATAAATAATAACTTTATTATTGCCTCTAGGGCATATTTCCTTCAGTCTCCCACTTGCACTAGAGTCAATAATCTAGTTCACATCTCCATGTGATTTAACACCAATAGTTCACATCACCATGTGATTAATAGCCATAGTTCACATCGTCATGTGACCAACACCCAAAGGGTTTACTAGAGTCAACAATCTAGTTCACATCGCTATGTGATTAACACCCAAAGAGTAGTAAGGTGTGATCATGTTTTGCTTGTGAGAGAAGTTTGTCTACGGGTCTGGCACATTCAGATCCGTATGTATTTTGCAAATTTCTATGTCAACAATGCTCTACACGGAGCTACTCTAGCTAATTGCTCCCACTTTCAAGATGTATCCAGATTGAGACTTAGAGTCATCTGGATTAGTTTCAAAATTTGCATCGACGTAACCTTTTACGATGAACCTTTTTGTCACTTCCATAATCGAGAAACATATCCTTATTTCACTAAGGATAATTTTGACCACTGTCCAGTGATCTAGTCCTAGATCACTATTGTACTCCCTTGCCAAAAACAGTGTAGGGTATACAATAGATCTGGTACACAGCATGGCATATTTTATAGAATCTACGGACAAGGCATAGGGAATGACTTTCATTCTCTTTCTATCTTCTGCCGTGGTCGGGCGTTGAGTCTTACTCGTTTCACACCTTGTAACACAGGCAAGAACTCTTTCTTTGACTGTTCCATTTTGAACTACTTCAAAATCTTGTCAAGGTATGTACTCATTGAAAAACTTATCAAGCGTCTTGATCTATCTCTATAGATCTTGATGCTCAATATGTAAGCAGCTTCACCGAGGTCTTTCTTTGAAAAACTCCTTTCAAACACTCCTTTATGCTTTGCAGAATAATTCTACGTTATCTCCGATCAACAATATGTCATTCACATATACTTATCAGAAATGATGTAGTGCTCCCACTCACTTTCTTGTAAATACAGGCTTCACCGCAAGTCTGTATAAAACTATATGCTTTGATCAACTTATCAAAGCGTATATTCCAACTGCGAGATGCTTGCACCAGTCCATAGATGGATCGCTGGAGCTTGCATATTTTGTTAGCACCTTTAGGATTGACAAAACCTTCCGGTTGCATCATATACAACTCTTCTTTAATAAATCCTTTAAGGAATGCAGTTTTGTTTATCCATTTGCCAGATTTCATAAAATGCGGCAATTGCTAACATGATTTGGACAGACTTAAGCATAGATACGATTTAGAAACTCTCATCGTAGTCAACACCTTGAACTTGTCGAAAACCTTTTGCGACAATTCTAGCTTTGTAGATAGTAACCCTACTATTAGCATCCGTCTTCCTCTTGAAGATCCATTTAATCTCAATGGCTCGCCGATCATCGGGCAAGTCAATCAAAGTCCATACTTTGTTCTCATACATGGATCTCATCTCAGATTTCATGGCCTCAAGCCATTTCGCGGAATCTGGGCTCATCATCGCTTCCTCATAGTTCGTAGGTTCGTCATGGTCAGTTAACATGACCTCCAGAATAGGATTACCGTACCACTCTGGTGCGGATCTCACTCTGGTTGACCTACGAGGTTCAGTAGTAACTTGATCTGAAGTTACATGATCATCATCATTAGCTTCCTCACTAATTGGTGTAGGAGTCACAGAAACAGATTTCTGTGATGAACTACTTTCCAATAAGGGAGCAGGTACAGTTACCTCATCAAGTTCTACTTTCCTCCCACTCACTTCTTTCGAGAGAAACTCCTTCTCTAGAAAGGATCCATTCTCAACAATGAATAACTTGCCTTCGGATCTGTGATAGAAGGTGTACCCAACATTTTCTTTTGGGTATCCTATGAAGACGCACTTCTCCGATTTGGGTTTGAGATTATCAGGTTGAAAGTTTTTCACATAAGCATTGCAACCTCAAACTTTAAGAAACGACAGCTTAGGTTTCTTGCCAAACCATAGTTCATACGGTGTCGTCTCAACAGATTTAGATGGTGCCCTATTTAACGGGAATGTAGCTGTCTCTAATGCATAACCCCAAAACGATAGTGGTAAATCGGTAAGAGACATCATAGATCGCACCATATCTAATAAAGTACGGTTACGACGTTCGGACACACCATTACACTTTGGTGTTCCAGGTGGCGTGAGTAGTGAAAATATTTCACATTGTTTTAACTGAAGGCCAAACTCGTAACTCAACTATTTTACTTCTGCGATCATATCGTAGAAACTTTTATTTTGTTACGATGATTCTCCACTTCACTCTGAAATTCTTTGAACTTTTCAAATGTTTCAGACTTGTGTTTCATCAAGTAGATATACTCATATCAGCTCAAATCATCTGTGAAGATCAGAAAATAATGATACCTGCCGCGAGCCTCAATATTCATCAGACCACATACATCAGTATGTATGATTTCCAACAAATCTGTTGCTCGCTCCATTGTTCCGGAGAACGGAGTCTTACTCATCTTGCCTATGAGGCATGGTTCGCAAGCATCAACTGATTCATAATCAAGTGATTCCAAAAGCCCATCAGCATGGATTTTCTTCATGCGCTTTACACCAATATGACCTAAATGGCAGTGCCACAAATAAGTTGCACTATCATTATTAACTTTGCATCTTTTGGCTTCAATATTATGAAAATGTGTATCACCATGATCGAGATCCAACAAACCATTTTCATTGGGTGTATGACCATAGAAGGTTTTATTCATGTAAATAGAACAACAGTTATTCTCTAACTTACATGAATAACCGTATTGCAATAAACATGATCCAATCATATCATGCTCAACGCAAACACTAAATAACATTTATTTTAGGTTTAACACTAATCCCAAAAGTATAGGGAGTGTGCGATGATGATCATATCAATCTTGGAACCGTTTCCAATACACATCGTCACTTCACCCTTAACTAGTCTCTGTTCATTCTGCAACTCCCATTTCGAGTTACTATTCTTAGCAACTGAACTAGTATCAAATACTGAGGGGTTGCTATAAACAATAGTAAAGAACACATCAATAACATGTATATCAAATATACCTATGTTCACTTTGCCATCCTTCTTATCTGCTAATTACTTGTGGTAGTTCCGCTTCCAGTGACCAGTCCCTTTGCAGAAGAAGCACTTAGTTTCAGGCTTAGGTCCAGGCTGGGTTTTTCACTTGAGCAGCAACTTGCTTGCCGTTCTTCTTGAAGTTCCCCTTTCTTCAATTTGTCCCTTTACTTGAAACTAGTGGTTTTGTTTACCATCAACACTTGATGCTTTTCTTGATTTCTACCTTCGTCGATTTCAGCATCACGAAGAGCTTGGGAATCGTTTCCGTTATCCCTTGCATATTATTGTTCATCACGAAGTTCTACTAACTTGATGATGGTGACTAGAGAATTCTTCCAATCACTATTTTATCTGGAAGATTAACTCCCACTTGATTCAAGTGATTGTAGTATCCAGACAATCCGAGCACATGCTCACTGCTTGAGCTATTCTCCTCCATCTTTTAGCTATAGAACTTGTTGGAGACTTCATATCTCCCAACTTGGGTATTTGCTTGAAATATTTACTTCAACTCCTGCAACATCTCATATGGTCCATGACGTTCAAAACGTCTTTGAAGTCCCGATTCTAAGCCATTTAAGCATGGTGCACTAAACTATCAAGTAGTCATCATATTGAGCTAGCCAAACATTCATAACATCTGCATCTGCTCCTGCAATAGGTTTGTCACCTAGCGGTGCATCAAGGACATAATTCTTCTGTGCAACAATGAGGATAAACCTTAGATCATGGATCCAATCCGCATCATTGCTACTAACATCTTTCAACTTAGTTTTCTCTAGGAACATATCAAAAATAAAACAGGGGAGCTAAACGCAAGCTATTGATCTACAACATAGATATGCTAATACTACCAGGACTAAGTTCATGATAAATTTAAGTTCAATTAATCATATTACTTAAGAACTCCCACTTAGATAGACATCCCTCTAATCCTCTAAGTGATCACGTGATCCATATCAACTAAACGATGTCCGATCATCACGTGAGATGGAGTAGTATCAACGGTGAACATCACTATGTTGATCATATCTACTATACGATTCACGCTCGACCTTTCGGTCTACGTGTTCCGAGGCCATATCTGTTATATGCTAGGCTCGTCAAGTTTAACCTGATTATTCCGTGTGTGCAACTGTTTTGCACCCGTTGTATTTGAACGTAGAGCCTATCACACCCGATCATCACGTGGTGTCTCAGCACGAAGAACTTTCGCAACGGTGCATACTCAGGGAGAACACTTATACTTTGATAATTTAGTGAGGGATCATCTTATAATGTTACAGTCAATCAAAGCAAGATAAGATGCATAAAAGATAAACATCACATGCAATCAATATAAGTGATATGATATGGCCATCATCATCTTGTGCTTGTGATCTCCATCTCCGAAGCACCTTCATGATCACCATCGTCACCGGCGCGACACCCTGATCTCCATCGTAGCACCGTTGTCGTCTCGCCAATCTTATGCTTCCACGACTATCGCTACCGCTTAGTGATAAAGTAAAGCATTATAGGGCGATTGCATTGCATACAATAAAGTGACAACCATATGGCTCCTGCCAGTTGCTGATAACTCGGTTACAAAACATGATCACCTCATACAATAAAATTTAGCATCATGTCTTGACCATATCACATCACAACATGCCCTGCAAAAACAAGTTAGATGTCCTCTACTTTGTTGTTGCAAATTTTACGTGGCTGCTACGGGCTTAGCAGGAACCGTTCTTACCTACGCATCAAAACCACAACGATAGTTTGTCAAGTTGGTGCTGTTTTAACCTTCGCAAGGACTGGGCGTAGCCACACTCGGTTCAACTAAAGTTGGAGAAACTGACACCCGCCAGCCACCTGTGTGCAAAGCACATCGGTAGAACCAGTCTCGCGTAAGCGTACGCATAATGTCGGCCCAGGCCGCTTCATCCAACAACACCGCTGAACCAAAGTATGACATGTTGGTAAGCAGTATGACTTATATCGCCCACAACTCACTTGTGTTCTACTCATGCATATGACATCTACGCATAAAACCTGGCTCGGATGCCACTGTTGGGGAACATAGTAATTTCAAAAAAAATTCCTATGCACACGCAGGATCATGGTGATGCATAGCAACAAGAGGGGAGAGTGTTGTCTACGTACCCTCGTAGACCGTTCGCGGAAGCATTATATCAACGCGGTTGATGTAGTCATACGTCTTCACGATCCGACCGATCCAAGTACCGAAAGCACGGCACCTCTGAGTTCTGCACATGTTCGGCTCGGTGACGTCCTCACCTTCTCGATCTAGCAAGAGGGGCAAAGTAGTACATGAGTTCCGGCGGCACGACGGCGTGGTGACGGTGTTGGTGAAGAACAATCACCGCAGGGCTTCGCCTAAGCACTACGAAAACTATGACGGAGGATAAACTAGAGGGGACGGGGTAGCCGGCACACAGCTTGGTGTTTCTTGATGTGTCTTTGGTGCTAGCCCTACCCCTCTATTTATATGTTGAGCCTTGGGGTCAAAACTTGGAGTAAAAGCCTCCACAAAGTCGGTTTCACCCGAAAGGCAAGGGTCCTTCTCAGACTCCAGGGCCAGACGCCAGTGTTCCCAGCGTCTGGACCCAGATGCCAGGGACCCTGGCGTCTGGCCCCTGGACTCCGCAAAACTTCCTTTTGCGCTTTCCAAAAACCTTGTGGGCTTTCCCCTTTGGCCCAAATAAAGTGTTCTCGTACCCAAACATTTCGGTAAACATCCGGAACCCCTTTCGGTGAATTCCGGAACCCTTCCGGTGACCAAACACTATTATCACATATATCAAACTTTATCTCCGGACCATTCCGGAGTTCCTCGTCATGCCCGTGATCTCATCCCGGACTCCGAACAACATTCGGTCACCAACATACATAACTCATATAGTACTATATTGTCAACGAACGTTAAGCGTGCGGACCCTACGGGTTCGAGAACTATGTAGACATGACCGAGTCACCTCTCTGGTCAATAACCAATAGCGGGACCTGGATGCCCATATTGGCTCCTACATATTCTACGAAGATCTTTATCGGTCAGAACGCATAACAACATATGTTGTTCCCTTTTGTCATCTGTATGTTACTTGCCCGAGATTCGATCGTCGTTATCTCAATACCTAGTTCAATCTCGTTACCAGCAAGTCTCTTTAGTCGTTCCGTAATACATCAGCCCGCAACTAACTCATTAGTTGCAATGCTTTCAAGGCTTATAGTGATGTGCATTACCGAGTGGGCCCAGAGATACCTCTCTGACAATCGGAGTGACAAATCCTAATCTCGAAATACGCCAACCCAACAAGTACCTTCAGAGACACCTGTAGAGCACCTTTATAATCACCCAGTTACGTTGTGACGTTTGGTAGCACACAAAGTGTTCCTCCGGTAAATGGGAGTTGCATAATCTCATAGTCATAGGAACATGTATAAGTCATGAAGAAAGCAATAGCAACAAACTAGACGATCAAGTGCTAAGCTAACGGAATGGGTCAAGTCAATCACATCATTCTCCTAATGATGTGATCCCATTAATCAAATGACAACTCTTTGTCTATGGCTAGGAAACATAACCATCTTTGATCAACGAGCTAGTCAAGTAGAGGCATACTAGTGATAATCTGTTTGTCTATGTATTCACACATGTATCATGTTTCTGGTTAATACAATTCTAGCATGAATAATAAGCATTTATCATGATATAAGGAAATAAATAATAACTTTATTATTGCCTCTAGGGCATATTTCCTTCAGTGCATTACCGAGAGGGCCCAGAGATACCTCTCCGATACACGGAGTGACAAATCCTAATCTTGATCTATGCCAACTCAACAAACACCATCGAAGACACCTGTAGAGCGTCTTTATAGTCACCCAGTTACGTTGTGACGTTTGATAGCACACAAAGTATTCCTCCGGTATTTGGGAGTTGCATAATCTCGTAGTCATAGGAACATGTATAAGTTATGGAGAAAGCAATAGCAGTAAACTAAACGATCATCGTGCAAAGCTAACGGATGGGTCAAGTCAATCGCATCATTCTCTAATGATGTGATCCCGTTCATCAAATGACAACTCTTTGTCCATGGCTAGGAAACTAAACCATCTTTGATTAACATGCTAGTCAAGTAGAGGCATACTAGTGACACTCTGTTTGTCTATGTATTCACACATGTACTAAGTTTCCGGTAAATACAATTGTAGCATGAATAATAAACATTTATCATGATATAAGTAAATATAAATAACAACTTTATTATTGCCTCTAGGGCATATTTCCTTCACCTGCCACAGACTCTTTAGTACCGCTTCGTGGCACGAACCGGTACTAATGAGCGCCGCCCGCCAAGCCGTTTGAACCGGCACTAATGGTCACATTAGTGCCGGTTCAGCTAGAAACCGGGACTAATGTGCTTCACATTAGGCCCTTTTTCTACTAGTGATGTAAACCTTACAACCAAAATTTTCCCTAAACCCCTTTACTTTCGTGTCGCGTGAGCATGCCCAAGTGGCATCATGGCTCATCTATGAAGCATGATAGGTTATCCTTTCTCCTATGTTCAACGTTGGTGGTGTTGAGGCATATCTCTCTCGATGTGGTTTTGGTGATTGATGACAACGTGTTTGTGGACTAATCATGTGCTTTGAGCATTTCAGAGATTCATCCTTGGCACGAGACGATTTCTTCCCCATAGAGTGTCATTCAAGACGGTGTAGCTCTTCCGTTTCTTTTTCGGTGGACTAGTGGCGTAGAGGGCACCGTACTATCAAGAGGGGGTCCGCTTTGGTATTTCTTGGGTGGAATCGACACGTACACATCCGCTTCTCACCCTCCGAGCCCTTCCACTTCTATGGAGAGATCTTCTCTCTTCTTGTGGGCTTTGTTTGGTACCCAGCGGTAGTACCGCTGAGGGGTCACAAGCGGCAGTACCGCTCCGCAGCGGTAGTACCACCGGTGACTCCGCAGCAGTACTACCGCTGGCTTGCCAGGTCCCTACCGCATCGATTTGAGGGGTCTTTTTCTGTGTCGGATTGTGCGGCACCTCGCTGCGGTAGTACCGCCCTTCCTCCGCGGTAGTATCGCCCAGTTCCCTCTTTCCCTTTACCCTCCTTTCTGCGCAGCAGTACCGCCGAAGGGAGTGGTAGTACCGCTTAACCCAGCGGTAGTACCGCTGTCTCCCGCGGTAGTACCTCCCTTTGTGGGGTTGTTTAGTGGGGCAACGGTTGGATTGTTGCCCCCACTATAAAAGGGGGTCCCCTTCTACCCCGTTGACTCATCTCTTCCCCTTAAGCTCCATTAATGCTCCAAGCTCCATTTTCGCCTGATCTATCTGTCTAGCCAATCAAACTTGTTGATTTGCTCGGGAATGGTTGAGAAGGCCCCGATCTACAATTCCACCAAGAGATTTTTGATTCCCCCACCTATCCCTAGCGGATCTTGTTACTCTTGGGTGTTTGAGCACCCTAGATGGTTGAGGTCACCACGGAGCCATAGTCCATTGTGGTGAAGCTTCGTGGTATTGTTAGGAGCCTCCGGTTAAGTTGTGGAGCTTGCCCCAACCTTGTTTGTAAAGGTCCGGTTGCCGCCTTCAAGGGCACCAATAGTGGAATCACGGCATCTCGCATTGTGTGAGGACGTGAGGAGAATACGGTGGCCCTAGTAGCTTCTTGGGGAGCATTGTGCCTCCACAGTGCTCTAACGGAGACATACTTCCCCTCAAAAGGAAGGAACTTCGGTAACACATCCTCGTCTTCACCGGATCCACTCTTGGTTATCTCTTACCTTTACTTGTGCAAGCTCATTAGTGTTACTTCTCTTGCTTGCTTGTTTGTTTGTTGTTGTTGCATCATATAGGTTGCTCACCTAGTTGCACATCTAGACAACCTACTTTGATGCAAAGTTTAATTTGGTAAAGAAAAGTTAAAAATTGTTAGTTGCCTATTCACCCCCCTCTAGTCAACCATATCGATCCTTTCAATTGGTATCAGAGCCTCATCTCTTTACTAAGGACTTTGCCGTCCAAAGAGTATGGTTGATACCGTAGACGGTGTGGAGGAACACTCCGGTGTGAATCCAATCTCGTCTACGGGCGATGGGGGAACCTCGGTCTCTCGTGAGGAGTTCAATGTGGCCTTGGAGAAATTGAAAACCTCCATGACAACCGAGGTTGAAAGCATGTTTACTAAATCCATTGAAGGGCTTAAACTTTCCACCGCACCGTTGAAAGTGGGTGTTCCCACTAACAAGGTGACGGATACTATCTCCGACAAGGGGGAAGCTAGTAGTGAAAAGGCTCCTTCTTCTAGTGGTAAAAATGGCACCGGCATCTTTGCTCATGTGGAACCACCACTTGTTTATGGTGGACCGATTCCTTCCACTCATTTGAATCATGTCGGTCCTCCCCCTAAGATTGTGAAAAATGAGGACTTTGATTCTTCGGTTTATCGCTTTAAGCGTCATTTAAATCATGTGAACACTAATCTTTGGAGAATCATTGAAGAAGGTTTCCATCCGCATGATCCAAGCAACTTCACTCCTCGAGAAGCTGCGGATAATCAATTCAATGAGAATGCTCTCTTTATCATTCAAGATGCAATTCCACCTGAAGATCTACCTCATCTTTGGCCCTTCGCCACGGCCAAAGATGCATGGCTTTGTGTTGTCTCTCTCTACCGAGGAAGCGCAAGAATTCAACGCTCCAAGTGCAAGCATTCAATGCTCCAACTATGAAGTAGTGCAAGATGAAGCCGATGAGTTTGCAATGAAAGAAGATGAAGAACCTCGTGAGCTTTATCGGAGAGTAACCAAGCTCGCGGTCTCACTCCGAGATCACGGGAGAAAGGACACGGATGACAATTGGATCAAGCACAAATTCCTCAAGGCAATTATGCCTTACCACAAGGTCATGTCCTCCGTTATTCGTCAAAGGACGAACTTCCACACTTTGACCTCAATTGAAGTGTTAGATGAGTTTGTGGCTATGAACATCTTGGACAAGACCGCCGACAATGCGGTGCTTCATTCTCAAAGGGAAAAGAAGCCCAACCTTGCATTGAAGGCCAAGGTTTGTGTTGAAGAAGAAGAAGAGGAAAGCAACCCCGAAGATACAAAGTATGCATATCATGAACACATGGCACTTGCTTCAAGGCCAAACTTCAACAAGAACAACTCAAGTGGCACGAAGAGCTAGCAACATGTAAGGACTTGCTACAATTGTGGCAATGTGAGTCATTTTGTTGCGGAGTGCCCATATGAGAAGAGGGAAGACAATGGTGGCAAGCTCATTCGAAAGGACAAATCCAAGTCTTTCCCCAACAAGAGAAACTTCATCAAGAAAACCCCTCACAAGGCATTGGTGGTTCAAGAAGAGTACCATGAGGATGATGATGATGAAGATGATGAGTCGGTTGCCATGGCCTCCATTGCCATTGCAAAAACTCCACGACTATCTCTCTTTGACTCACCCAATGAGAACATCACCGCCAAGTGCCTCATGGCCAAAGCCACCAACAAGGTAACTCCCAACATCAAAACTACCATCATTAATAATCCTTCCTTGACGGATTGCATTGATGAATGTGAGGGATCTAATGTGGAGGAAAATGAGTTTGAGTCTTTTATGGGTAAACTCAAGGGTAAATCCAAGAAGCATTTTGTTGCTCTCTTGGAACAACTTGGTGAAGCCAATGATGTGATAAAGTCTCATGAAGATACCATCTCCAAGATGGAGGGGCATAGTCGTGACTATGCCGATGAGATTCAGATATTTCCAATGCTCTTGAGGAAGAGCGTGGTCTTCGTTTGGCTCTTGAGGAGTCACACAACGATGATCATGCTAAGTTAAAGAAATATTTTGATCATGCTCTCGTGGTTTCTCGTGTGCTAAACTCCGAGAAGGCCAAACTTGGGGTTGATCTTGCTAGACTCAAAGAGGAGTTTGATCTACTTGACAAGGCTCACAAGATCTTGAAGGGTGCTCATGCTAGCCTCAAAGAGTCTCATGATCAACTCCAAGTAAAGCTAACTAAGGAGAAAGCCACCTTTCCTCATATGATGTTAATTGATAATGCAAATGCTACTAACCCGTGTTGTGAGCATGTGCATCTTGTTGAGGAGAACGCTAAGCTAAAGGTGCAACTTGAGAAAGGTCTCGTGTCTTGCATACAAGGCAAGAAGAGCCTCAACGACCTCTTGACCAACCAAAAGGGAGTTGTGGCCAAGGAAGGGATTGGGTACATGTCCAAGTCCAAGAACGAGAAGAAGAATGACAAGGCCAAACGACCTCCTCCTCTCAAGCAAACCTTTGTGACGGAGGGTGAGGGTACTACTAAGGAGAAGGAGAAAAACTCCATGAAGGGTAGTGATGCCAAGAAGTGAAACGCTCCCCTTCCCAACAAGGCCGGCGACTTTAACCCTTCTTATGTGTTGTGCCGTGCTAGAGATGGGCATGTTTATGCCAAATTTGTTGGTTCTCCTTATGAGTACATTGAATGGTCTATTTGGCTTCCTAAGACCCTTGTTACTAACATCAAAGGACTCATTACAAACTAGGTACCTAAAACCAAGCATTGATCTCTTGTAGGTGTTTGCTTCTGATGGGGGATCATGGTTGCTCGATTGTGGAGATACTAATCATATGACCGGAAGCAAGGACTTGGTGGTGGACGTGCAAAAGATTCCATCCATGCCCACCAATGTTGAGTGAGGTGATGCCTCGTCTTCTAAGGTATTGGGACTCGGCAAAGTTGTCATTTCTCATGATCTTACGATCGAGAAGGTCATGCTTGTTGAGTCCCTTGCATACAATTTACTTTCCGTTCGTCAACTAGCACTCATGGGCTTTGCCACTTTCTTTGATATTGATTCCATGGCCCTCTTGTGGAGCAAGACTCTTAAAGTAGCCTTTGTTTGGCATGTCGAGAATGATCTCTATGTGATTAACTTTTCGAAGCAACCCACTAAGACCGCGACATGCCTAATGGCTAAAGTTGACGTGGGATGGCTTTGGCATCGCCGTTTAGCCCACGTCAATATGAGATCTTTGCAAAGTCCTCTCAAGGGGGACCATGTCCGTGGACTAACAAATGTTAGTTTTGCCAAAGATCGTGCTTGCAGTGCTTGCATTGAAGGAAAGCTACATGAGAAGGCTCACCCTCCCACGACTATCATCTACTCAAAGAGGCCTTTGAGCTCCTTCACTTGGATCTCTTTGGACCTCCATCCTTTGATAGTCTTGGGGGTAGAAAGTATTACTTGGTGATTGTGGATGACTATTCAAGATACACTTGGGCATACTTCTTCAAGAGGAAGAGCGAGACCCAACAAACCGTCATCGACTTTACAAATGAAGCTCAACGACAACACAATGCAAATATTTTGACACTAAGAAGTGACAACGGCTCCGAGTTTAAGAACTACACCTTGGATGAGTTTTTGAGTGATGAGGGAATCAAGCATCAATATTCCGCACCTTATACACCTCAACAAAATGGTGTAGCGGAGAGGAAGAACCGGACGTTGATGGATGCGGCAAGGACCATGATGGCGGAGTTCAAGTCTCCCTACAACTTTTGGGCCGAAGCCATCAACACCGCGTGCCATGCATCTAATCGGCTCTACCTCCGCAAGGGCTTGAACAAGACTCCATATGAGATACTCACCGGTAACAATCCCAACCTCAAGTACTTCTGAGTGTTTGGGTGTAAGTGCTTCATTCTCAAGAAAGGTGTCCGTTTGTCTAAATTTGAGGCTAGAGCGTATGAGGGCATATTTGTTGGTTATGCCACAAACTCTCATGCTTACCGTGTTCTCAATAAGTCCACGGGACTTATTGAGGAAACATGTAACATGGAGTTTGATGAGAATAACAGCTCCCAAGTGGAGCAAAGTGGTACTTGTGATGTAGGTGATGAAATTCCTCCCCAAGCCATAAGAAGAATGGGTATTGGTCATATCCTACCCATTGAGGAAACCCTTGTGGCTGAAGGAGAAGGACAATGTTCTACTCAAGTGGAACCTTCACCAACCCAATACCCACACGCTTTCGAAGAACAAAGTGAGGGCCCTCAACCTCAAGAACAAGACCAAGGGCAAGATCAATCTCAAGATGGTGTTGTAACATCAAGTGATGCCCAAGGTCAAACTCCCTCCTCCGAGCAAGTTCAAGATCAAGTCCCACGAGATCAAGAACAAGCTCAAGACGATCAAGTAACCACTCCTTGTCTCACCCCCGAGGAGGAATTGGAGCGTCGTGCCGCCAAGGTTGCTTCCAAGCTCTCCACCAAGGATCATCTCATGACGAATGTGGTTGGAAGCTTAAGAAATGGGTAAGCACTCGTAGACAATTAGCAAACTATTGTGAACATCACGCGTTTGTCTCTTGTGTCGAACCCCACAAGGTCTATGAGGCGCTCGAAGATCCGGATTGGCTCAATGCCATGCATGAAGAACTCAACAACTTCGAGCACAACAAAGTGTGGAGATTGGTGCCAAGACCGACGGGGAACCACATTGTCATTGGAACCAAGTGGATATTTAAGAACAAGAAAGATGCCCATGGGATTATCATTCGCAACAAGGCTCGTTTGGTAGCACAAGGCTACTCCCAAGTCGAGGGTATCGACTACGGTGAAACCTTTGCTCCCGTTGCTCGTCTTGAATCCATTCGCATGTTGATTGCATATGCTTCTCATCAGAACTTTAAGTTACAAGAAATGGATGTGAAGAGTGCTTTTCTTAATGGTCCTATTAATGAATTGGTTTATGTCAAGCAACCCCCCGGGTTCAAGGATCCCTACTTTCCCGATCATGTGTATCAACTCGATAAGGCACTCTATGGCCTTAAACAAGCCCCACGTGCGTGGTATGACCACCTTACCAAGTTGTTACAAGACCGTGGTTTTGAAGTTGGGCTAATCGACCCCACTCTTTTTACTAAGAAGGTCAAGGGGGAGTTGTTTGTGTGCCAATTATATGTTGATGATATTATCTTTGGTTCCCCTAACAAAGCTTTAAATGAGGAATTTGCCGCTCTCATGACCTCAAAGTTCGAGATGTCTTCCATGGGAGAGTTGAAGTTCTTTCTCGGGTTCGAAGTGAAGCAAAGGAGGGAAGGAACTTTCATCAACCAAGCCAAATACACTCAAGACATGCTTAAGAGATTCAAGCTAAGTGATGTCAAGCCGGCGTCCACTCCCATGCCCACCAAGTGCCAACTTGACATTGATCCCAACGGTAAAGCGGTGGATCAAAAGGTATATCGCTCCATGATTGGCTCCTTGCTTTACCTTTGTGCATCTAGACCGGATATCATGTCGAGTGTGGGAATTTGTGCATGGTTTCAAGTCGCACCTAAGGAAAGTCACTATGTGGAGTTCAAACGAATCTTTTGATATTTGTCTCATACCCCAAACTTTGGCTTATGGTACCCAAGAGGAGCAAATTTCAAGCTCGTAGGTTATTCGGACTCGGATGGGCCGGGAGACAAAGTGGATAGGAAGTCCACTTCCAGAGGGTGCCAGTTTCTTGGTTGCTTTTTGGTAAGTTGGTCTTACAAGAAGCAAAGTTGTGTGTCTCTCTCGTCCATGGAAGCGGAGTATGTGGCTGCCGGTAGTTGTTGTGCACAACTTTTATGGATGAGGCAAACTTTAAAGGATTACGGTGTCACTTGTGACAAAGTGCCTCTTTGGTGTGACAATGAAAGTGCCATCAAGATTTCCCTCAACCCGGTGCAACACTTCAAGACAAAGCATATTGAGATCATGTATCACTTCATCCGGGATCACATTAGGCGAGGGGAGATCAAGCTCAACTATGTCAACACTCATGATAACCTTGCAGATATCTTCATGAAGCCTTTGGATGAAGCCAGATTTCGCGAGTTAAGGCATGAGCTAAATATCATTGATTCAAGCAATGTGACTTGAACCCTTGCACACCCCACCTCACTCAACATGTTGTCTAGCTTAGGTGTAGGCATGGACATAGGGGGAGTGTTGTTCTCTCAATGGACTTTCCCTCCCCTCATAATGCATAAACTGACCAAACTCTTTCACATTAGCCATTTCTTTATGGCACTTGTGCTTCAAAGATGAGTGTTGGTCATGGGCCCAAAGTTAAAATCTTCCCGGCGCAATACCTCTAAACTCAAACATAGGTTTCCTCGGCCACCGCCCTCTCTTAGAGAGGTGTGTGTTTCTTGTTCTCTTTGTCATTTTTGTGTGTGTGTTTTGTTCTTGTTTTCTTTTCGTTCTTTTTCGAGAGTTAAGCCCCTTTTGCCTAGTCCTCTTTGCGGCTGAGCGGTACTACCGCTGCGATTGCGGTACTACCGCTTATGAGGGTTAAGCGGTACTACCGCCCTCACCAGCGGTACTGCCGCTGAGGGGCGGGTGCTGGGGGTTATATCGGGGCGGGGGAGTTATTTTCTCCCCATACCCATTCGACCCCACTCGCTCGTCTTCCTCGTCGCTCCAGCGACGCCTCGCCGTGGGAGGGCACCGGCTGGCCGCCGTTTTCCGGCCGCTTCTCTCCATTTCCTCCGGTGGAGTCGTTCTCCATCTTGTCCTCCAGCCATGGATGCCGGTATTGCCTCCGTTCTCGGTCTCTCTTTGCCTAGATCTTGCATCTAGTTCTTAGGGGCAATAGGCATTGTTTTCTAGTTTTTTGGCTATGAAGAGGCTTGTGGTGGATGGAGATTGCTTCTAGGCTCTTTGGATTGATGTTTGGTAGGATAAATTTTTGAATTTGGCATCCTGGTAGTGCCGGATCTGACCACGCCAGTAGAAAACCGTTGTTCCCCATTCTGGGCGGTACTACCGCTCACCTTGAGCGGTACTACCGCACGAGTTGTACTACCGCTCACCTTGAGTGGTACTACCGCATGAGCGGTACTGCCGCTCACCTTGAGCGGTACTGCCACACAAGCGGTACTGCCGGGGGTAGATTGCGGTACTACCGTTGGATGCCCAGTTCCAATATTTTCTACCTCACCTTGATCCTTTTTGTTTCGTTTGGTGGCTTATGCTCTTTTATTTTGTGTGTTTCTTCTGGTCGTGTGTTTGGCTCCAGGTGATGATCATCCCGAGCAGCAGGTCCGCCGTGTCAACCCTGGGCGTGCAACATCAAAGCGCTACCGCGCCTCTGAGCCAGCAGGTGGTTCCTCTAGTACTCAACCGCCACCAGCAGACGCATCCTCAAGTGCTCCACCACCACCTCAGCAGTCGAAGAGATCCACCAACAAGCCAAAGGGAGAGACTGTGACTGAGATGACTGCCAATTAGTTTTGGGCAAAGCGTCGCCGCAACCCCTATGAGGAAGACCAAGATCCCACTTTGGTCAACCGCCCGTTCTGGAACCACTTTCAGTTTGCCATCTATTTTGATGTGATCTAGGCCAAGAAGAATCTCTATGTTGATGTACTCTCCATCGACATGGATGCTATGGAGAAGGACCCTAAGTACTTTGGCGAAGCCCTTCACATGTGTTCTCAACAGAACATTCTCAGGATCATGCAGTTCAACAAGGATTTTGATGCAGATTTGGTGGCTCAATTCTTTGCTACCGTTCATCTTGGAACTGATGCCAACAGGGCTCTGACTTGGATGACCAATGGCAAATTGCTTTCCGTCAAGTGGCAGGCCTTCATGGAGTTACTTGATGTGGAAGATCACGGGCTTGAGACTCCAGTCGGCTTCCGCCCTCACCGCAATGCTACATCCACTCACAAGCAAGCCCTTTGGCCCTACTGTACTGTGAAGGTTAACCTAGTGACTAAGAAGGAAACCTATGAGCTGTCTGCCTATCTAGACATCCTTCATTGTGTCTTTCGTGAGACTCTCTTCCCTCGCATTGGGAATCTAGATATGGTCCACTCCTATCTCGTGGACATGCTTCTTTTCTGCCAGCATGAGAAGGAAGCAAACACTGGAGAGAGCCTGGACATTTCTCATGTTATGTGGTCTGAACTTCTCTCTGCCATTTTTGAGTGCAAGTGCCCGATATATGGTCCATTCATCATGAGGCTCATTGAGAAGGCCTGGGCACGTGTCTATCCCAGAGTGATGTTGGAAACTGGAGACTTGGTTTCTCATGAGATCAAGCGTCTAAGGAAGAAGGACAATTGGGGCACCCCAGTGCCTAAACCCGGGGGCCCATCTACTGCTGTTGCTGCCATGGAGACTGAGGGTGAGGCTGGGGCTGATGATGACGATGAGGACTATGAGCCATCTGGGACAGAGCCCTCTTGGGCAAAGAAACTCAAGCACAAGATGAGGAAGCTCTTCTGCATGGAGTCACATGGCCAGTACATGACTCATGTGGCGGACAAGAAGGCCAGGGGCATCACAAGGAGCTCATGCGTCAGTTGGGTGCAACCGTTGTTAGTGGTTCTGAGGGACAGATCACTGAAGAGGAGGAATGGATTCACCAGCATTGCCCTTGGACTGATTCAGACGCCGAGCAGTTTCCGACCAACAACGAAGGTGTAGACGATCATGCTGAGATGTGATGTTCGAGATCCTCAGCTTGCCATCACCTGGAGCCATAGCGTCGCTCTTTGCCCTTTTGGTGTCTCGATGCAAAAAGGGGGAGAGAGTTTAGGGATTTGTGTTGCTGTGTTGCGAGTGTGTCTTTGTGTCTTGTGTTTTCGTTTTCTCGTTGCCTTTGTTTGGTTTGGTTTGGTGCCAGTGAGACCTAAGTTCTAGTCATATGGTGTGAGACATATGCTACCCTATTGCTACCTTATTTCTTATGTTTATTCTGTACTGTAGTATCTTATGAGTTGCATGCTTATCCTGTTTTATACCCTGCTCTCATATATCCTGTAATAGAATTGTTGGACTATAAAATATAGGGGGGGTGTTGATCCGAATGTGTGTGTCTTGCATTCTAAAGGCTCCAGTAACTAGGTGCACACATTCATGGGGAGCCCGTCTATAATTTGTAGTTCTAAGTATCCTTACTGAGGGAGTCCTGGATTAGGGGGCATCCAGATGGCCGGACTATACCTTCAACCGGACTCCTGGACTATGAAGATACAAGATTAAAGACTTCGTCCCGTGTCCGGAAGGGACTTTCCTTGGCGTGGAAGGCATGCTTGGCGATACGGATATGTAGATCTCCTACCATTGTAACCGACTTTGTGTAACCCTAACCCTCTCTGGTGTCTATATAAACCGGAGCATTTTAGTCCGTAGGACAACATACAGAACAACAATCATACCATAGGCTAGCTTCTAGGGTTTAGCCTCTCCGATCTCGTGGTAGATCTACTCTTGTACTACCCATATCATCAATATTAATCAAGCAGGATGTAGGGTTTTACCTCCATCAAGAGGGCCCGAACCTGGGTAAAACTTCGTGTCCCTTGCCTCACGTTACCATCCGGCCTAGACGCACAGTTCGGGACCCCCTACCCGAGATCCGCCGGTTTTGACACCGACATTGGTGCTTTCATTGAGAGTTCCTCTCTGTCATCGCCGTTAGGCTTGATGGCCCCTACGATCATCAATAGCGATGCAGTCCAGGGAGAGACCTTCCTCCCTGGACAGATCTTCGTCTTCGGCGGCTTCGCACTGCGGGCCAATTCACTTGGCCATCTGGAGCAGATCGAAAGCCATGCCCCTGGCCGTCAGGTCAGATTTGGAAGTTTAAACTACATGGCTGACATCCGCGAGGACTTGATCTTCGACGGATTCGAGCCACTGCCGAGCGCGCCGCACTGTCACGATGAGCATGATCTAGCTCTGCCGCCGAACAGTGACCTGGAGGCCGCACCCGCATCGGCTTCGACCCTTATTTCAGAGCCAACTGCGCCGATCGAGGATGGGTGGTTGGACGTCGCCTCGGGGGCTGCGATCCCAACAGCGATCGAGCCGAACACCAGCCCCGCACTCCGTGAGACTCGTGACTCCAAGGAGCCGGACTCTTCTCCGGACTCCGAACCCTCCGCGCCCCTGCCGATCGAATCCGATTGGGCGCCGATCATGGAGTTTACTGTCGCGGACATCTTTCAGCACTCGCCTTTCGGCGATATTCTGAAGACACTAAAGTCTCTCTCTTTATCAGGAGAGCCCTGGCCAGACTACAGTCAGCAAGGTTGGGATATGGATGATGAAGAAATTCAAAGCCCACCCACCACCCACTTTGTAGCCACTGTCGACGATTTAACCGACATATTGCGACAATACAACACGTGACCACAATACAACACGCGACCCATGCGAGGGCTCGCACTCAAAGGACGGCGCAACAAGAACCATCTATGGACCACGCAAGCGCGCCCCAGCATACAATGCAACACAACAAACATCTGAACAACGCGGTACACCCAGCTACAGGGGTGCCGCACACCCCCTATGTTTCACCGATGAGGTGCTAGACCATGAATTTCCAGAGGGATTCAAACCTGTAAACATAGAGACATACGAGGGAACAACAGACCCTGGGGTATGGATTGACGACTACGTCCTTCATATCCATATGGCTCGAGGAGATGATCTCCATGCCATCAAGTACTTACCCCTCAAGCTCAAAGGGCCAGCTCGTCACTGGCTTAAAGGCCTCCCCGAAAGCTCCATTGGAAGTTGGGAAGAGCTCGAAGACGCCTTTCGGCAAATTTTCAAGGGACCTATGTCCGACCTCCGGATGCGGATGATTTGAGTCATATAACTCAACAGTTCGGAGAGTCAGCCCGAAAGCTTTGGAACAGGTTTCTTACTAAAAAGAACCAGATTGTTGACTGTCCGGACGCCAAAGCCTTGGCAGCTTTTAAGCATAGCGTCCGTGACGAATGGCTCGCCAGACACCTCGGCCAAAATAAGCCGAGAACGATGGCCGCATTAACAAGCCTCGTGACCCGCTTTTGCGCGGGTGAGGACAGCTGGCTAGCCAGATGCAGCACCAGCGACCCCAGTACATCTGAAGTTAGAGATAGAAACGGGAAATCACGGTGCAACAGCAATAACAAACGCCAGAATAAAGAAGACAGCACGAAGGGCACGACAGTAAATGCCGGATTCAAAAGCTCTCGGCCAGGTCAGCAAAAGCCGCCCTCTAAAGGCACCAGGGATGAACTGTCCAGTCTCAACAAAATTCTGGACCAAGTATGTCAGATCCATAGTACCCCTGGTAAACCTGCTAATCATACCCATATAGAATGTTGGGTCTTCAAGCAGTCCGGCAAGCTCAACGTCGTACACAAGGGGGAGGATACACCAAGTGAAGACGAGGACGAGCCTCCCAAGCAAGACACTGTGGAACAAAAGAAATTTCCACCAGAAGTCAAAACAGTAAACGTGTTACACGTGATCAAGGGAAAAAACAACGCGGCACTCCCAGGAAAATATACCCAAGTGCCTGTCACCGCGAAGTCCTGCCACTGGTCGTCTCAACCAATCACTTTCGACCATCGCGATTACTCAGCAAGTATCCGACGCGCAGGATGGGCTGCCCTGGTATTAGACCCAGTAATTGGCGGATATCACTTCACACGATTCTTGATGGACGGTGGCAGCAATCCAAAACCTAATATATCAGGATACAATCCGCGGGATGGGGTTAGACCCAACAAAAATTCGCCATAGCAATACTACCTTTAAAGGAGTAACTCCAGGCCCAGGGGCTCGTTATACGGGCTCCCTCCTACTACAAGTTATATTCGGCTCCCCCGATAACTTCCGTCATGAGCATTTAACCTTCCACATCGCTCCGTTCCAAAGTGGCTATCAAGCACTGCTCGGACGCGAAGCTTTCGCTCGCTTTAATGCAATACCACACTACGCCTCCCTCACACTCAAGATGCCCGGTCCACGTGGCATCATTTCAGTGAACAGAAATATCAAGCGATCTCTGCGCGTCGAAGAGAGTGCGGCTGCCTTGGCAGCCGCACACTAAAGGCACCCGCACCAGCGAAAGCATCCAATAGGTCGTCAAGACCTCAGACACAACTAATCAAGTCCAGTGCCGCTATTTATACCGAATAAGCGATCACACCCCTATTTGTCAATACAAGGGGCTCAACGCGCGTAGACAAGTGGCAATTTTTTCTCATCTTGAATTATACATGGTTTCTTTAAAAACTATCTTTTTGCACGACAACTTTTTCACCTAAGTTCCTCTCTTTTACAGACGATCATCGTGCTACACCCGTCCAGGATACGGCACAACGAAGACACAGGTGCAGACGTGCAACAGGGACCCGCTCCAAGGATTCTTTTTAGATTAAGACCCTGTGTAAACCTTTTTTACTGTCTCTTGTTGATACATATCCACCATTGAGAAGGATGCTAACGTCTTGGCATGTGGCCATGCCAGAACAATGCACGTACTTGGACACAAGGGGCTTCTTACAAAGGCCATTATTTAGGCCCGGTTTATACCACAAAGACCGAATACCTTAGGGAGTGTTCGGCGTCGTGAGTTTGGCCCTATATGCATCAGCTCTGAATCATTGTCTTTGGTCAAATGTTAGCTTTGCCCGGCTCCTGTGTTTTGGTGCCTTATGTTCCGCTTTACCGGCTAAGGTAGCACCAGGAGAACTACTGCGATTGTGCCCTGGTTCATCCGGATGAGCACCTCAGTAGAGAAAGCAGAAAACTGACTGTCATGATATAGCGTGAGACTGGTCAACCACTTGATGACCTGTTGGAATGTTAGAATTCCTCCGCCTTAACGAAGGGCCGTTTTCTGTCCAGGCATGTACGCACCCCGGGATCGGGCGAGTGCGGAGCCACCAGGGGCTATCTAGTAGCCCCACCGTCAAACTCCTATGGCTAAGTGAAAGTGCTAAAGCGTTATAGTCTGGTTACCTCGCTCGCTCTGCTATCACCTCCTTAATAGGACCAAGACGTTGGGTTAAGTGTGAACACGTGTTTTTTGCGAGCACCTCCGCATTATATGCGTGGGGGTTGAAGCTGATGGCTGCAATCTTTCAGGTTATACACATGTATACATAAACGGCCGCCCAGGAGGCATCATATTACTTTCAGGCAAAAGTATAAAAATAGCCTTATAAAAATTCATAAAAGCATTTCACTTACAATGAGATTACATATCACTCAAACATAATATTTTTTTGAGCACTGGGTCTCTATCAAACGAGCACCCTCAAGAACTTCTTCAAAGTAGTGCTCAGCAGCCATTCGGCCTATGGCCGAATCCCGCGCTGCAACAGTGGTAGCATCCATCTCCGCCCAGTATGCTTTAACATGGGCAAAGGCCATCCGTGAGCCCTCTATGCACGCCGACCTCTTCATCGCATTAATGTGCGGCACGACGTCAAGGAACTGCTGCACCAAACTGAAATAGCTGTTCGGTTTTGGCCTTTCCGGCCATAACTGATCCACAACAGACCTCATGGCGAGTCCGGACAACCTGTTCAGTTCGGCCCATTCGGCTAATTGGTCAGTCAATGAAAGCGGGCGTTCAGGAGAATGGAATTGTGTCCAAAACAACTGGTCCACTTCACGGTCCGTCTGACCCTGGAAGTACTTGGCCGCATCGGCAGCGCTCGCCGCCAAATCCATATACACATCCTCCGAACTCCACAGCCGATCCAGAGAGGCATACCGTGGATCTCCGAACTTCCTCTGCAACATAAAGGATTTCCCAGCTACAATATCCCCGGCTTCCCGCAGCTCCTCCTTCTTCGCCCTCATAGCAGAGCGGATGTCTTTTCTCATCGCAGCAGCCTTCTTAAGGTCCGATGCCTTCGCTAGGTTTTCCTTTTCAAGAACCCGGCAACGGTCGGCGGCGGCTTTTAATTCTATGGCCATCTTGGCCATCTTATCTCGGCTCTCGCCATGCGCGGCCTTCTCGGCTTTCAACTCTTCGGCCGCCTTCAAAGCAGCCGCATTACTAAACCTCGCTTGTTCCTTGGCTCGGGCAAGTTCTGCCCGCGAGGCTTCAACAGTGGCAGCTCCATCTGCAGTCACAACATATTAAAGATACTGGCATCATGCTGCTCTTACTATGTGGCGTTTACTAGATAATGACACTTACCCTGTGCCTCGTCAAGCCTTTTTTTAACAAGCTCGATGTCGGTGTCTGCCGCATCCAACTGCTGTTTTAAATGGGCAAACTCGCTAGTCCGGCTAGCCACCGGAGCTTCCATCACCTGCACATAGAGGCAGTATGGTTATTACCTGGGAATATGATCCTTTGTTCGTCGTCGTTTCCGACGACAATCAGAGTCTCAGGGGCTACTGTCTACACAGGGCACACCTAGCATGTGGAGGACTATCATACATTATTTTACATACCTCAAAGTCTGTCAGTAGACTCATAAAAGCTTCATGCAATCTGCTTTCGGCAGACGAGATTTTCTCCATCACCATATTCATCAGCACAAGGTGTTCATCCGAGATGGCCGCTCGCCCCACCAACTCCCTCAGAACATCCGATCGCACACCAGACGGTGCCAGACTCTTTTGTCCGTTCTCTTCGGGAGCCGGACACTTGGAGCTTCGGGCGTCAACGGGATTATCTTCTGGCCTCACCGGACTCGGAGAGGCTGTAGGATCGAAAGTATGTCTAGAGGGGGGGTGATTAGACTACTTGACCAAATAAAAACTTAGCCTTTTCCGAATTTTAGTTCTTGGCAGATTTTAGCTATCTTAGAGCAAGTCAAGCAATCATCACACAATTCAAGCAAGCATGCAAAGAGTTCATTGGCAGCGGACAGTAAAGCATGCAACTTGCAAGAATGTAAAGGGAAGGGTTTGGAGGATTCAAACGCAATTGGAGACACGGATGTTTTCCCGTGGTTCGGATAGGTGGTGCTATCCTACATCCACGTTGATGGAGACTTCAACCCACGGAGGGTAACGGTTGCGCGAGTCCACGGAGGGCTCCACCCACGAAGGGTCCACGAAGAAGCAACCTTGTCTATTCCACCATGGCCATCGCCCACGAAGGACTTGCCTCACTAGCGGTAGATCTTCACGAAGTAGGCGATCTCCTTGCCCTTACAAACTCCTTGGTTCAACTCCACAATCTTGTCGGAGGCTCCCAAGTGACACCTAGCCAGTCTAGGAGACACCACTCTCCAAGAAGTAACAAATGGTGTGTTGATGATGAACTCCTTGCTCTTGTGCTTCAAATGATAGTCTCCCCAACACTCAACTCTCTCTCATAGGATTTGGATCTGGTGGAAAGAGGATTTGAGTGGAAAGCAACTTGGGGAAGGCTAGAGATCAAGATTCATATGGTAGGAATGGAATATCTTGGTCTCAACACATGAGTAGGTGGTTCTTTCTCAGAACATATGAGTAGGAATGGTGTATGTGTTCTGATGGCTCTCTCTTCGAATGAAGAGGTGGTGGAGGGGTATATATAGCCTTCACACAAAATCCAACCATTACACACAATCTACCAATCTCGGTGGGACCGAATCAGAAAACTCGGTCTGACCAAAATAGTAAACCTAGTGACCGTTAGGAATTTTGGTGGGAGTGAGATGCAACTCGGTAGGACCGATTCGGTTAGGGTTTGGGCATAACGTAATCTCGGTGAGACCGATTGCACAAACTCGGTGAGACCGAGTTCGGCAATTAGCTAACCAGAGAGTTGGTCAGGCAAACTCGGTGGGACCGACTTGCTCTTTCGGTGAGACCGAAACGTTACAAGAAGGAAACATAGAGTTTACCTTGCATTCTCGGTGGGACCGATTCGCTCTTTCGGTGAGACCGAAAAGTTACGAAAGGGAAACAGAGAGTTTGCAAGCCTATCTCGGTGAGACCGAGATCCTTATCGGTAGGACCAAATTGCTAGGGTTTGGCAGTGGCAAATGACAAGTGAAACTCGGTGGCGCCGGATTGACAGAATCGGTATGACCGAGTTTGGCTTAGGGTTTAGGTCATTTGTGGATATGGAAAGGTGGTTGAGGATTTTGGAGCATATCACTAAGCACATAAAGCAAGAGGCTCATTGAGCAACACCTCATCCCTCCTTGATAGTATTGGCTTTTCCTAAAGACTCAATGTGATCTTGGATCACTAAAATATGAAATGAAGAGTCTTGAACTTTTGAGCTTGAGCCAATCCTTTGTCCTTAGCATTTTGAGGGTTCCACTTTCACATCCATGCCATGCCAATCATTGAGCTTTCCTGAAATAATCATCTTGAAATAGCATTAGCTCAATGAGCTATATGTTGTTATGAATTATCAAAACCACCTAGGGATAGTTGCACTTTCAATCTCCCCCTTTTTGGTAATTGATGACAACATATAGATCAAAGCTTCGACAAATAATAATAAGCATGAAATATATCATCGCTTTGAGAAGTATGTGACAAATAAGAGCTCCCCCTAAATTTGTGCATATTTAAAATTTGCTTTGGACTGCAAATGCACATGGAGTTAGAATCATGGGTTACTCTTCCATGTCACATACATCTTGGTGGAGCGCTAAAAAATGATAAGATTGAAATACATGCACTCATTACCAAGAATAGTGAATGATCACAAACGATAGATAGAATGATAATATTTAAGCAAGCATTAAGAAACCATTAAGTGTAGCTTATGATCAAACACTTGATCATCGATGTCTCACGAATAACGACATAGTATCTCACACACAAGCAAACAAAGTTCAAAAAAAACACCAAATAAAGCAAGAGAGAAAAGCAACACTCTCTCTCTCTCGAAGCCTATGATCTATACATCTTCTCCCCCTTTGGCAACAAGTTACCAAAAAGTTCCTAGAAAATGCATAGTTCTAAGTCGACGCTCAGGCTTGATCTTCAGGTGGTGGTGGAGTCCGGAGCACGCCAAGGACGAAGCCTTCAGTAGAAGTGGTCGGAGTCGAGGCTGAAGTGGATGCTGGAGCTGGTGGAACGGAGGCTGTAGCTGGTGCAGACGTTGTGGCTCTGGTGTCAGCAAGTGGCAGTGCAGACGACCTCGGACCTCGTGGCACCCTGGCAAAAGCATCAGTTGTGGTCCTGCCTCTCCTCTCATTCATGTCCTCCTGAAGCTGCTCCACGGCGGTCTGTATTTGTGTCACCTTGATGTCCATGTCATAGAATCTCTGTTCCGTGATCCTCTCTAGGCTCGCCTGGTTCTGAGTCAGGGTGGCAAGTCCTTGCTCAATACGCAGGGTGGACGCTATCAGGTAACCGAGCTGCTCTTGTTTGGTCTTCAAGAAGTAATCAGATGCCTCTGCTTGAGTAGGCATCCTGGCAGCTTTTTCCTTCCTTGCCTTCTCCTTCTGAGCTTGTGCATGTGCAGATGAGGGTTCATTTTCAGTCATAACCACTTGGTTATCCTCAAAATCTGGACGGATGGGAAAGTGTTCCTTATCCAATAAATACACGCCCGTGCCCATCTTGGAGTTGATGAGCTCCTGAATCTGTGGGGCATACCCACAACTCCTCTTCTGGTCTGCAGTTGTCCTCTTGATTGTTTCCACAATGAGACTCATGACCTGGAATTTCTGAGGCACGTCAAAGACATGAAGCAAGTTGATCGCGTGACCTCTGATCATCTTTTGATCTCCAGATTTGGGCAGAAGGGTGTGCCTAAGGATCCAGTTGATCGTAGGCAATCCTGAGAGCAGATAGTGCACGGAGTCAAACATGAACGTGTCAAGCGCTTCATTCGGGATCTCCTTGTACATGTTGGACATGGAGTTGTGATCCATCTTTTTCTTGGCATAAATGTCCAAGTCATCAGCTTGCTCCTCTGGGGCATTGATCAACTTCGCCCATTCTTCGACAGTGGATTGGTACCTTGTACCCTCAGACATCCATGTGATCCTGCCATCCGGATAAAAGTGTACTGTGGAGTAGAATTGCATGATCAGCTCCTCGTTCCACTTTGTGAGCTTCTGCCCAACAAAGTCTGCAACTCCACATGCTCTAAAGCTGTCAAATGCACCGGGGTAGTGCTCTTCATTGTCCTTGATGTAGGTCCAGTCGACCCATCTCATGTCACAAACGATTGGCTTCTTGTCAAGCAAAACAGTCTCATAGAAATCTTGTTGCTCCTTGGTATGGAATCTGTAATCCACGGCAGTCCTTCTCCTAGAAGCATACGGATCTGCTTCTCTCCATTTCCTCAGCCCTGAATCTCTCCTGAGCTTCATATCCTCAGCCACAGGATGAGCATCGTTGTGGTCTGGGATCTTGGGCTTGAGCTTCCTAAGGACACTCTCTTCCTCTTCTTCGATAGCTTCAGGCATTGGGGCCTTATTCTTTTCTGCAGCTGGGATGCTTCGTGTGTTTCTCTTTGGTGCACTCTTAGGCTTAGATGCAGCCTTAGGTGCTTCCTTGGGCTTGGATGCAGCTGTTCCTGACCTTATAGCATCTCCCATGAGTTTGGCTGCCTTGGGTGCTGGTGCAGCAACCTCTTCTTCTTCTTCCTCCTCATCGACCATGATGGAGGCCTTCCCAAGCACTCTGGCTACAGTCTTCTTTACTCTTTCTTTCCTCTTCTTGCCCTCAGCAGCAACGGGCTCAGTGGGAGCAGGCTTCATAGTTGAAGCCCTAGCCTTTGACATGGGCTGCCTGCCTGCTGGCCTTTTGAGCTTCAGCCCTGGCTTGGTTCCTTGAGCTGGTTCAGCTCTCTTTGATGTGGCCTCTTCCTCTGCCACATAGTCTTCATCCTCAGAATCAGACGTTCTCTTCTTCCTTTGACGTGTGGCAGCCTTGGGCAGATTGCTGGGGGTGCTCCTGCTGCCATCATCAGAAGAGCTTGAGGGGCTAGTGCCCTCACTCATCACAACTTGCTGCTCAGACACATTCTGGCTGTCACTTTGATCAGACATGTTGCACACTGACTGCTGACCCTGTGAATAGATTATGGATAAGATAGAGTGGATGAGCATCACAAAAAGCAGAGATTTTTGCAAAAGATTAATTCAAAAACTTAGTTTTAGTTTTCCACAGAAAGCATCTCGGATCTACCGATTTTCAAACTCGGTGACACCGAAGCAGTTTTGGCACCAGAACTGGTGAACTCGGTCAGACCGAGTCACAGTTCGGTGGCACCGAGACTGCTAGGGTTTCACAGAATTCCAAAATTGGTCGCACCGATAAGTTATTCTCAGTCAGACCGAGTTTCACTTGTGCAATGGCAAAAGCCAGATCGGTGGGATCGAGTTTTTCAACTCGGTGGGTCTGAGATGGTTTCGGCGGAAACCTAACCCTAAAATTTTCGAATTAAACCTATTCTACGAGATCATTGACTGGATAGGAGTGTTTCAATTGTGGCAAGAATCATAATGATCACAATGTGCTAGGAATCGGAGTGGAGAATAGCACAAAGATCGAGTCCATACCCTAGTTTGGCGGAGACTCGCTACGGCGGCAACGGTGGGGCAGAAATCCGTTGACGGCGGCGGAGACCAGCGACTGGAGGCTGCTGGCGACGAGAAGATGATCCAGAGACCATGAAGGCAGAGCAGGCTATCGCGCGGGCGAAGAGGTTTCGGAGAAATTTCCAAAATTTTGCCCATCACTATATATAGCCCGACCCTATCAGTGTGACCGAGTGGAACAACTCGGTGGCACCGAGATGCAAAACTGTGTGCAGTTATTGCAACTCGGTGTGACCGAAAAGTTCAAATCGGTTGCACCGAGATCGAAAACCTAGATCAACTTAATGAACTCGGTAGGACCGAAAATGGAGTATCGATCAGACCGAGATTCATAAAGAGGTTTTGGAAGTTTAAGTCTATGACGAATTGGGGACTCCGAGCGCTCCTCACACAGAGTGGTTCGAATCTGTCTTGATCAAGTTTTGTGATGCAGCATGAATAGAGTTTGAGACGAGAAAAGCATAGATAGCTAGAGGAGGTTCTTAGGCATTCTTGTCCATCCACTTGGCAAAAGAAGAAAGCCAAACAATCAAAACAACAAGTGGATGTCCTCGAATGAGTAAAATATGCAACCAACATGCTCACACAATAAGATGGCAAATGAAATATGTGGCAAAGCATGCACAACCAATTCTAGCATCTATCAAGCAATTTGCGATGACTAGGTTATCTATATATGAGTATATTGACTTAGGAGTCAAGTGAGAACACTTGATCATAGGTCATACTCATCGTTTAAGCTCAAGTGGGGTTACCACTTTTACATAAAGCATTGTTGTATTCACATCTTTAGAGTTGCTTTAGCTCAAGTCTTAAAGTAAAGCTCCCCCTAGATGTGATATCCCCCCTAAGAGGGATGAACTAACCTTGGGTTTTGTCGATGATGACTTCATGTAGATGTTGAATATGTGGATGCTCAATGTTGATGTAGATCACTTGGAGCTATCCATTTGAGTGAATTGCACTTTCAATACCTACATGGGTTAGTCCCACAAGGAACAAACACGGATATCAATAGACATAGAGTGATGCACACACAAGATGATGTCCATGAAAACTTTAGGTTACCTTGTCCCTTGTCTTACCAACACGAGGGTTTGTGACTCCTTGAACTAGTGCAAGATGTGGAAGTTGATTGCACTTGTTCTTGCCAAAATGTTAAGAGTGAAGTATGTTGGCGGAGTCACCCTCAAGAACTCTCTAGTTCTTCTTCTTTTGGATCCACACCATCTTGATGGGAATCCTTGGAGTTGTAGTCGTACTTGATGTAGTGGAACTTGAAGTAGTCTTGGGAATCCACTTGACTAAGGTCTTAGGAGCTTCTTCAAATGCATCAATCTCCTCTTGAAGCTTGTCCTTGCCTTTTTGCTTGTAGTCTTGTGGTGGAAGATCATCTTGAGCTTGTGTCCCCTTGAAAGAAGTGTCATACTTCTCTTGTTGAGGAACAAACTTTGTCTTGGGGTATTGATCTTCTTTCCATTCAACTCCATTGGCATTGAACTTTCGTTCAAAACCAACACCTTGATTCTTCCGGTGCATTCCTTCCTTGCGCACAATTTCCTCGAATTGCTTACTTTCGGCAAGGCTCTTGTAAACACCTTTCTCTATAATTCCCTTCAATAAGCTATTTTCTTGCTCAAGTGTAACTTGGCTAAGAGAATCATTAGTGGAATCAAGAGAACTACTAGAAGCAACAATATTGGATTTAGCATGATCATTGTTACTACTAGAGGAAGAATCTTTCTTATTCTTGTTACTAGTCTTGACTTGAGGCATGTAGGTGGATAAAAGTAAACGCTTGGCAATGTGAGAAGAACTTTTCTTGCGGAGATCATCAATGATTGCCTTTAAGAATTCATGCTCTTGCTCAAGATTGAGCTTTTCAAAGCGTAATTTCTCATGAGCTCTTAAAAGTTCTCGATGATCTTCGAAGATAGTTTCATGAGCTAACTTAAGAGTGTTTAGTTCTTTAGTTAGAGCCTCAATCTTCTCCTTATCATTGTCATTCGTTTTAGCATGATTAATTAATGTTTCACCATAATATTCTTCACTAGAGTTGTCAACAAGCAAATCATCATCACCTAACAAGTCATCTTCATCACTATTAAAGTCAACATACTCGGGGTGTGTTACCTTAGGACCTTTGGCCATGAAGCATCTTCCAATTCCTTCATTTGGTGAGTCAAATATTGTTGGGGAACGTAGTAATTTCAAAAAAAATTCCTACGCACACGCAAGATCATGGTGATGCATAGCAACGAGAGGGGAGAGTGTTGTCTACGTAACAACGCAGACCGACTGCGGAAACGATCACACAACGTAGAGGAAGTAGTCGTACGTCTTCCCGATCCGACCGACCCAAGTACCGTTACTCCGGCACCTCTGAGTTCTTAGCACACGTACAGCTCGATGACACTCCCCGGGCTCCGATCCAGCAAAGCTTCGGGGAGGAGTTCCGTCAGCACGACGGCGTGGTGACGATCTTGATGTTCTACTGTCGTAGGGCTTCGCCTAAGCACCGCTACAATACGACCGAGGTGGAATATGGTGGCAGGGGGCACCGCACACGGCTAAGGAACGATCACGTGGATCAACTTGTGTGTCTAGAGGTGCCCCCTGCCCCCGTATATAAAGGTTGCCAGGGGAGGGCTGGCCGGCCAAAGGAGGAGGGCGCAGGAGGAGTCCTACTCCTACCGGGAGTAGGACTCCCCCCCCCCAATCCTATTCCTAATAGGATTCCTCGAGAGAGAGAGAGAGAGAGAGAGAGAGAGAGAGAAGGGGGCCGACCACCTCTCCTAGTCCTAATAGGACTAGGGGAGGGGGGAGGCGTGCAGCCCACCTTGGGCTGCCCCTTTCACCTTTCCACTAAGGCCCAATAAGGCCCATTTGGTTCCCGGGGGGTTCCGGTAACCTCCCGGTACTCCGGTAAAATTCCCGATTTCACCCGGAACACTTCCGATGTCCAAACATAGGCTTCCAATATATCAATCTTTATGTCTCGACCATTTCGAGACTCCTCGTCATGTCCGTGATCACATCCGGGACTGCGAACAATCTTCGGTACATCAAAATGCATAAACTCATAATAACTGTCATCGTAACGTTAAGCGTGCGGACCCTACGGTTCGAGAACAATGTAGACATGACCGAGACACGTCTCCGGTCAATAACCAATAGCGGGACCTGGATGCCCATATTGGCTCCTACATATTCTACGAAGATCTTTATCGGTCAGACCGCATAACAACATACGTTGTTCCCTTTGTCATCGATATGTTACTTGCCCAAGATTCGATCGTCGGTATCCCAATACCTAGTTCAATCTCGTTACCGGCAAGTCTCTTTACTCGTTCCGTAATACATCATCTCACAACTAACATATTAGTTGCAATGCTTGCAAGGCTTAGGTGATGTGCATTACCGAGAGGGCCCAGAGATACCTCTCCGACAATCAGAGTGACAAATCCTAATCTCGAAATACGCCAACCCAACATCTACCTTTGGAGACACCTGTAATGCTCCTTTATAATCACCCATTTACGTTGTGACGTTTGGTAGCACCCAAAGTGTTCCTCCGGCAAACGGGAGTTGCATAATCTCATAGTCATAGGAACATGTATAAGTCATGAAGAAAGCAATAGCAACATACTAAACGATCGGGTGCTAAGCTAATGGAATGGGTCATGTCAATCAGATCATTCAACTAATGATGTGACCTCGTTAATCAAATAACAACTCTTTTGTCCATGGTTAGGAAACATAACCATCTTTGATTAACGAGCTAGTCAAGTAGAGGCATACTAGTGACACTCTGTTTGTCTATGTATTCACACATGTATTATGTTTCCGGTTAATACAATTCTAGCATGAATAATAAACATTTATCATGATATAAGGAAATAAATAATAACTTTATTATTGCCTCTAGGGCATATTTCCTTCAGTCTCCCACTTGCACTAGAGTCAATAATCTTTCACATCGCCATGTGATTTAACAGCAATAGTTCACATCACCATGTGATTAACACCCATAGTTCACATCGTCATGTGACCAACACTCAAAGGGTTTACTAGAGTCAGTAATCTAGTTCACATATCTATGTGATTAACACCCAAAGAGTACTAAGGTGTGATCATGTTTTGCTTGTGAGATAATTTTAGTCAACGGGTCTGTCACATTCAGATCCGTAAGTATTTTGCAAGTTCTATGTCTACAATGCTCTACACGGAGCTACTCTAGCTAATTGCTCCCACTTTCAATATGTATCCAGATTGAGACTTTAGATTCATCTGGATCAGTGTCAAAAACTTGCATCGACGTAACACTTTACGACGAACCTTTTTGTCATGTCCATAATCGAGAAACATATCCTTATTTCACTAAGGATAATTCTGACCGCTGTCCAGTGATCTACTCCTAGATCACTATTGTACTCCCTTGCCAAATCAATGCAGGGTATACAATAGATCTGGTATACAGCATGACATACTTTATAGAACCTATGGCCAAGGCATAGGGAATGACTTTCATTCTCTTTCTATCTTCTGCCGTGGTCGGGCTTTGAGTCTTACTCAACTTCACACCTTGTAATACAGGCAAGAACTCTTTCTTTGACTGCTCCATTTTGAACTACTTCAAAATCTTGTCAAGGTATGTACTCATTGAAAAAATTTATCAAGCGTCTTGATCTATCTCTATAGATCTTGGAGCTCAATATGTAAGCAGCTTCACCGAAGTCTTTCTTTGAAAAACTCCTTTCAAACACTCCTTTATGCTTTACAGAATAATTCTACATTATTTCCGATCAACAATATGTCATTCACATATACTTATCAGAAATGCTGTAGTGCTCCCACTCACTTTCTTGTAAATACAGGCTTCACCGCAAGTCTGTATAAAACTATAGCCTTTGATCAACTTATCAAAGCGTATATTCCGACTCTGAGATGCTTGCACCAGTCCATTGATGGATCGCTGGAGCTTGCATATTTTGTTAGCACCTTTCAGATTGACAAAACCTTCTGTTGCATCATATACAACTCTTCTTTAATAAATCCATTAAGGAATGCAGTTTTGTTTATCCATTTGCTAGATTTCATAAAATGCGGCAATTACTAACATGATTCGGACAGACTCAAGCATAGATACGAGTGAGAAGCTCTCATCGTAGTCAACACCTTGAACTTGTCGAAAACCTTTTGCGACAATTCTAGCTTTGTAGATAGTAACACTACTATCAGCGTCCGTCTTCCTCTTGAAGATCCATTTATTCTCAATTGCTTGCCGATCATTAGGCCAGTCAACCAAAGTCCAAACTTTGTTCTCATACATGGATCATATCTCAGATTTCATGGCCTCAAACCATTTCGCGGAATCTAGGGTCATCATCGCTTCCTCATAGTTCGTAGGTTCGTCATGGTCAAGTAACATGACCTCCAGAACAGGATTACCGTACCACTCTGGTGCGGATCTCACTCTGGTTTACCTACGAGATTCGGTAGTAACTTGATCTGAAGTTACATGATCATTATCATTAGCTTCCTCACTAATTGGTGTAGTAGTCACAAGAACAGATTTTTGTGATGAACTACTTTCCAATAAGGTAGAAGGTAGAATTACCTTATCAAGTTTTCTACTTTCCTCCCACTTACTTCTTTCAAGAGAAACTCCTTCTCTAGAAAGGATCCATTATAAGCAACGAATGTCTTGCCTTAGGATCTGTGATAGAAGGTTTACCCAACAGTCTCCTTTTGGGTATCCTATGAAGGCATATTTCTCCGATTTTGGTTTTGAGCTTATTAAGATGAAACTTTTTCACATAAGCATCACAACCCCAAACTTTAAGAAACGACAACTTTGGTTTCTTGCTAAACCACAGTTCAGATTGTGTCATCTCAACGGACTTAGATGGTGCCCCTTTTTTTAACGTGAATGCAGCTGTCTTTAATGCATAAACTCAAAAACGATAGTGGTAAATCGGTAAGAAACATCATAGATTTGTACTATATCTAATAAAGTACGGCTATGACGTTCGGACACACCATTAGGCTGTAGTGTTCCGGGTGGCACGAATTTGTGAAACTATTCCACATTGTTTTAATTGAAGACCAAACTCGTAACTCAAATACTCTTCTCTACGATCAGATCATAGAAACTTTATTTTCTTGTTACAATGATTTTTCACTTCACTCTGAAATTCTTTGAACTTTTCAAATGTTTCAGACTTATGTTTCATCAAGTAGATATACTCATATCTGCTCAAATTATCTGTGAAGATCAGAAAATAATGATACCTATCACGAGCCTCAATATTCATCGGACCACATACATCAGTATGTATGGTTTCCAACAAATCTGTTGCTCGCTCCATTGTTTCGAAGAACAGAGTCTTAGTCATCTTGCCCATGAGGCATGGTTCGCAAGCATCAACTGATTCATAATCAAGTGATTCCAAAAGCCCATCAGCATGGAGTTTCTTCATGCGCTTTACACCAATATGACCTAAACGGCAGTGCTACAAATAAGTTGCACTATCATTATTAACTTTGCATCTTTTGGTTTCAATATTATGATTATGTGTATCACTACGATCGAGATCCAATGAACCATTTTCATTGGGTGTGTAACCATATAAGGTTTTATTCATGTAAACAGAACAACAATTGTTCTCTAACTTAAATGAATAACCGTATTGCAATAAACATGATCAAATCATATTCATGCTCAACGCAAACACCAAATAACACTTATTTAGTTTCAACACTAATCCCGAAAGTATAGGGAGAGAGCGATGATGATCATATCAATCTTGGAACCACTTCCAACACACATCGTCACCTTGACTTTTACTAGTTTTTGTTTATTCTGCAACTCCCATTTCGAGTTACTACTCTTAGCAACTGAACCAGTATCAAATACTGAGGGGTTGCTATAAACACTAGTAAAGTACACATCAATAACATGTATATCAAATATACTTATGTTCACTTTGCCATCCTTCTTATCCGCCAATCACTTGGGGTAGTTCCGCTTCCAGTGACCAGTCCCTTTGCAGTAGAAACACTTAGTCTCAGGCTTAGGATCAGACTTGGGTTTCTTCACTTGAGCAGCAACTTGCTTGCTATTCTTTTTGAAGTTCCCCTTCTTCCCTTTTGCCCTTTTCTTCAAACTAGTGGTCTTGTCAACCATCAACACTTGATGTTTTTCTTGATTTCTACCTTCGTCGATTTCAGCATCACGAAGAGCTTGGGAATCGTTTCCGTTATCCCTTGCATATCATAGTTCATCACGAAGTTCTACTAACTTGGTGATGGTGACTAGAGAATTCTGTCAATCACTATCTTATCTGGAAGATTAACTCCCACTTGATTCAAGCGATTGTAGTACCCAGATAATCTGAGCATATGCTCACTAGTTGAGCGATTCTCCTCCATCTTTTAGCTATAGAACTTGTTGGAGACTTCATATCTCTCAACTCGGGTATTTGCTTGAAATATTAACTTCAACTCCTGGAACATCTCATATGGTCCATGACGTTCAAAACGTCTTTGAAGTCCCGATTCTAAGCCATTAAGTGTGGTTCACTAAACTATCAAGTAGTCATCATATTGAGCTAGCCAAACGTTCATAACGTCTGCATCTGCTCCTGCAATAGGTCTGTCACCTAGCGGTGCATCAAGGACATAATTTTTCTGTGCAGCAATGAGGATAAACCTCAGATCACGGATCCAATCCGCATCATTGCTACTAACATCTTTCAACACAATTTTCTCTAGGAACATATCAAAATAAACACAGGGAAGCAACAACGCGAGCTATTGATCTACAACATGATTTGCAAAATACTACCAGGACTAAGTTCATGATAAATTTAAGTTCAATTTAATCATATTACTTAAGAACTCCCACTTAGATAGACATCCCTCTAATCCTCTAAGTGATCACGTGATCCAAATCAACAAAACCATAACCGATCATCACGTGAGATGGAGTAGTTTTCAATGGTGAACATCGTTTATGTTGATCATATCTACTATATGATTCATGCTCGACCTTTCGGTCTCCGTGTTCCGAGGCCATATCTGCATATGCTAGGCTCGTCAAGTTTAACCTGAGTATTCTACGTGTGCAAAACTGGCTTGCACCCGTTGTAGATGGACGTAGAGCTTATCACACCCGATCATCACATGGTGTCTGGGCACGACGAACTTTGGCAACGGTGCATACTCAGGGAGAACACTTCTTGATAATTTAGTGAGAGATCATCTTATAATGCTACCGTCAATCAAAGCAAGATAAGATGCATAAAAAGATAAACATCACATGCAATCAATATAAGTGATATGATATGGCCATCATCATCTTGTGCTTGTGATCTCCATCTCCGAAGCACCGTCATGATCACCATCGTCACCGGCGCGACACCTTGATCTCCATCGTAGCATCGTTGTCGTCTCGCCAATCTTATGCTTCTACGACTATCACTACCGCTTAGCAATAAAGTAAAGCATTACATCGCGATTGCATTGCATACAATAAAGCGACAACCATATGGCTCCTGCCAGTTGCCGATAACTTGGTTACAAAACATGATCATCTCATACAATAAAATCAGCATCATGCCTTGACCATATCACATCACAACATGCCCTGCAAAAACAAGTTAGACGTCCTCTACTTTGTTGTTGCAAGTTTTACGTGGCTGCTACGGGCTTAAGCAAGAACTCATCTCACCTACGCATCAAAACCACAACGATAGTTTGTCAAATAGACTCCATTTTAACCTTCTCAAGGACCGGGCGTAGCCACACTCGGTTCAACTAAAGTTGGAGAGATAGTCGCCCGCAAGCCATCTATGTGCAAAGCACGTCGAGGGAACCGGTCTCGCGTAAGCGTACGCGTAAGGTTGGTCCGGGTCGTCTCGTCCAACAATACCGCCGAACCAAAGCATGACATGCTGGTAGGCAGTATGACTTGTATCGCCCACAACTCACTTGTGTTCTACTCGTGCAAATAACATCAAACCATAAAAACTAGGCTCGGATGCCACTGTTGGGGAACGTAGTAATTTCAAAAAATTTCCTATGCACACGCAAGATCATGGTGATGCATAGCAACGAGAGGGGAGAGTGTTGTCTACGTACCAACGTAGACCGACTGCGGAAGCGATCACACAACGTAGAGGAAGTAGTCGTACGTCTTCCCGATCCAACCGACCCAAGTACCGTTACTCCGGCACCTCCGAGTTCTTGGCACACGTACAGCTCGATGACACTCCCCGGGCTCCGATCCAGCAAAGCTTCGGGGAGGAGTTCCGTCAGCATGACAGCGTGGTGACGATCCTGATGTTCTACTATCGCAGGGCTTCGCCTAAGCACCACTACAATACGACCAAGGTGGAATATGGTGGCAGGGGGCACCGCACACGGCTAAGGAACGATCACGTGGATCAACTTGTGTGTCTAGAGGTGCCCCCTGCCCCCGTATATAAAGGTTGCCAGGGGAAGGGCTGGCCGGCCAAAGGAGGAGGGCGCAGGAGGAGTCCTACTCCTACCGGGAGTAGGACTCCCCCCCCCCCAATCCTATTTCTAATAGGATTCCGAGAGAGAGAGAGAGAGAGAGAGAGAGAGGGAGAAGGGGGCCGGCCACCTCTCCTAGTCCTAATAGGACTAGGGGAGGGGGGAGGCGCGCAGCCCACCTTGGGCTGCCCCTTTCACCTTTCCACTAAGGCCCAATAAGGCCCATTTGGTTCCCGGGGGGTTCCGGTAACCTCCCGGTACTCCGGTAAAATTCCCGATTTCACCCGGAACACTTCCGATGTCCAAACATAGGCTTCCAATATATCAATCTTTATGTCTCGACCATTTCGAGACTCCTCGTCATGTCCGTTATCACATCCGGGACTCCGAACAATCTTCGGTATATCAAAATGCATAAACTCATAATAACTGTCATCGTAACGTTAAGCGTGCGGACCCTACGGTTCGAGAAAAATGTAGACATGACCGAGACACGTCTCCGGTCAATAACCAATAGCGGGACCTGGATGCCCATATTGGCTCCTACATATTCTATGAAGATCTTTATCGGTCAGACCGCATAACAACATATGTTGTTCCCTTTGTCATCGGTATGTTACTTGCCCGAGATTCGATCATCGGTATCCCAATACCTAGTTCAATATCGTTACCGGCAAGTCTCTTTACTCGTTCCATAATACATCATCTCACAACTAACGTATTAGTTGCAAGGCTTAGGTGATGTGCATTACCGAGAGGGCCCAGAGATACCTCTCCGACAATCGGAGTGACAAATCCTAATCTCGAAATACGCCAACCCAACATCTACCTTTGGAGACACCTATAATGCTCCTTTATAATCACCCATTTACGTTGTGAAGTTTGGTAGCACCCAAAGTGTTCCTCCGGCAAACAGGAGTTGCATAATCTCATAGTCATAGGAACATGTATAAGTCATGAAGAAAGCAATAGCAACATACTAAACGATCGGGTGCTAAGCTAATGGAATGGGTCATGTCAATTAGATCATTCAACTAATGATGTGACCTCGTTAATCAAATAACAACTCTTTTGTCCATCGTTAGGAAACATAACCATCTTTGATTAACGAGCTAGTCAAGTAGAGGCATACTAGTGACACTCTGTTTGTCTATGTATTCACACATGTATTATGTTTCCGGTTAATACAATTCTAGCATGAATAATAAACATTTATCATGATATAAGGAAATAAATAATAACTTTATTATTGCCTCTAGGGCATATTTCCTTCAAATATGTCATAGGAGTTGGTTGACACAAGTGCTAGACCGGCAACACCTTCATCTTGAGTATCTTCGGAGTCGGAGTGATAACTTCTCTCGGAGTGGCTGTCGGAGTCGAAGCCGGATACCCATTCACCAACATGAGCTTGATGTCTTCGTTTTGTATAGCTCCTTGATGATTTTTCCTTCCTTTCCGATTCCTTGCTTCTCCGTGAGTATCTTCGTTCATAACGATCATCTCTACTCCTTCTCTCTCTTGGTGGAGATTCTTTGCTTCTTCTTTTTGGAGAATCTTCTCTTCTCTTGTAGGGAGCCGTACACTCATTGGAATAGTGTCCGGGTCTTCCACAATTATAGCAGTTTCGCTCTCGACTAGAAGATCTTTTGTCATTGTAGGACCTTGACTTGAAGCTTCTATCTTTGTTTCTACTCTTGTAGAACTTGTTGAAGTTCTTCACCATTAAGCTCAATTCTTCATTGAAGTTTTATTTCTCACTTCATGATGTGGGGACTTCACATGACGCTTTGTAGGCACCACTTGATTTATTGTGAAGTTCCTCTTTATCCTTGAGTGACATCTCATGAGCAACAATCCTTCCAATTACTTCCGTTGGCTTGAGATCTTTGTAGTTGGGCATCATTTGGATTAATGTGCACACGGTATCATATTTCCCATCCAAGGCTCTTAGGATCTTCTTGATGATGAATCTATCGGTCATCTCTTCACTTCCTAAGCCGGCAATCTCATTTGTGATGAGAGCAAGCCTAGAGTACATTTCAGCGACACCTTCACCATCCTTCATCTTGAACTTGTCAAGTTGACTTTGGAGCACATCCAACTTGGATTCCTTGACGGAGTCGGTACCTTCGTGCATATCAATTAAAGTATCCCAAATTTCCTTTGCATTCTCAAGGTGGCTGATTTTGTTGAATTCTTTGGGGCACAATCCGTTGAAGAGAATATCACAAGCTTGAGCATTGTATTGCAACATCTTCAACTCATCCGCGGTAGCTTCACGGTTTGGTTCCCTCCTGTCAAAGAACTCACCTTCCAAACCAACACAAACAATAGCCTAAACGGCGGGGTTATGTCCAAGAATATGCATTTTCATTTTATGCTTCCAACTAGCAAAATTAGTGCCATCAAAGTAAGGACCTCTACGGTGATAATTTCCCTTGCTAGACGCCATACTCTCCTAGGTTGTGAAACCAAGGCTATGACCACCAAAAGCTATGGAGATCAAGGCAAATGGAGACCAAGGCTTTGATACCACTTGTAGGATCGAAAGTATGTCTAGAGGGGGGGTGATTAGACTACTTGACCAAATAAAAACTTAGCCTTTTCCCAATTTTAGTTCTTGGCAGATTTTAGCTATCTTAGAGCAAGTCAAGCAATCATCACACAATTCAAGCAAGCATGCAAAGAGTTCATTGGCAGCGGAAAGTAAAGCATGCAACTTGCAAGAATGTAAAGGGAAGGGTTTGGAGGATTCAAACGCAATTGGAGACACGGATGTTTTCCCGTGGTTCGGATAGGTGGTGCTATCCTACATCCACGTTGATGGAGACTTCAACCCACGGAGGGTAACGGTTGCGCGAGTCCACGGAGGGCTCCACCCACGAAGGGTCCATGAAGAAGCAACCTTGTCTATTCCACCATGGCCATCGCCCACGAAGGACTTGCCTCACTAGCGGTAGATCTTCACGAAGTAGGCGATCTCCTTGCCCTTACAAACTCCTTGGTTCAACTCCACAATCTTGTCGGAGGCTACCAAGTGACACCTAGCCAGTCTAGGAGACACCACTCTCCAAGAAGTAACAAATGGTGTGTTGATGATGAACTCCTTGCTCTTGTGCTTCAAATGATAGTCTCCCCAACACTCAACTCTCTCTCATAGGATTTGGATCTAGTGGAAAGAGGATTTGAGTGGAAAGCAACTTGGGGAAGGCTAGAGATCAAGATTCATATGGTAGGAATGGAATATCTTGGTCTCAACACATGAGTAGGTGGTTCTTTCTCAGAACATATGAGTAGGAATGGTGTATTTGTTCTGATGGCTCTCTCTTCGAATGAAAAGGTGGTGGAGGGGTATATATAGCCTTCACACAAAATCCAACCGTTACACACAATCTACCAATCTCGGTGGGACCGAATCAGAAAACTCGGTCTGACTGAAATAGTAAACCTAGTGACCGTTAGGAATTTCGGTGGGACTGAGATGCAACTCGATAGGACCGATTCGGTTAGGGTTTGGGCATAACGCAATCTCGGTGAGACTGACTGCACAAACTCGGTGAGACCGAGTTCGGCAATTAGCTAACCAGAGAGTTGGTCAGGCAAACTCGGTGGGACCGACTTGCTCTTTCGGTGAGACCGAAACGTTACAAGAAGGAAACATAGAGTTTACCTTGCATTCTCGGTGGGACTGATTCGCTCTTTCGGTGAGAGCGAAAAGTTACGAAAGGGAAACAGGGAGTTTGCAAGCCCATCTCGGTGAGACCGAGATCCTTATCGGTAGGACCGAATTGCTAGGGTTTGGCAGTGGCAAGTGACAAGTGAAACTCGGTGGCGCCAGATTGACAGAATCGGTATGACCGAGTTTGGCTTAGGGTTTAGGTCATTTGTGGATATGGAAAGGTGGTTGAGGATTTTGGAGCATATCACTAAGCACATAAAGCAAGAGGCTCATTGAGCAACACCTCATCCCTCCTTGATAGTATTGGCTTTTCCTAAAGACTCAATGTGATCTTGGATCACTAAAATATAAAATGAAGAGTCTTGAACTTTTTGAGCTTGAGCCAATTCTTTTTCCTTAGCATTTTGAGGGTTCCACTTTCACATCCATGCCATGCCAATCATTGAGCTTTCCTGAAATAATCATCTTGAAATAGCATTAGCTCAATGAGCTATATGTTGTTATGAATTACCAAAACCACCTAGGGATAGTTGCACTTTCAGAGGCCCTCCGCGACGACACTTCGGGGTCACCCGCTTCCGGAGGGGAGGAGTCCGGAGGAGGCGTTTCGCTCTCCATCATCTCTGGAAGAAGATCCCCCGAAGACGAGCTCATTTGAGAGGGGCTAAGGCCTGAACTGCAAAGATATATGCGGTGGTTATTTTCTCAGAAGAAAAAGATGGCATACCTGTACTATTAAAGTATTTCGGGTCACTTACGACTTGCTGGAGAATTGATCCCCCCGTGGACTTTGTGCGGCAAAAAAACCCCCAAGGCAGGACCCTCCGTGGGAGGCTTCTTCTCCCGTTTCGAAGCTTCAGCTTCCGATCCCCAGGCGCAGTCATTTTCCTCCTCCGGTCGTCTTCCTTCATGGAGACCTCGCTCCCTCGGTTAGAATGGGCAGCGTTGGGGGCCCGCGTCCGCCCGTATTATCCTCTCCAGTATCTTCCTTCAAGGGCTCCGGGCAAGGTGCGACCTGGAGCATCTTTTCCAATACCGGATTGTCCAAACCCTTAGGGAGGGGGGCCGAACACCGAACCAACTTTGCCTTTGTTAGCCAGTCCTCGTCAAAAAGCGAATTCTCAGAAATAACTTCATAACAAATGAGAGATAGTATGTTCGGCCGGAAGATTCCCTACCTGTTCGGCGGCGTGGTTACTGCTCAGGCCCACGTCCTCGGTGATTTTCGGACACTCTACCCGAGGTCCGAAGAATGACTTGTACATCTCCTCGTGCGTCAGGCCGGGGAAATTTTGAAACACGCGGTCCCTCGGGATTGAACTCCCACAAGCGAAGGGGCCGGCGTTTGCAAGGCTGGACTTGACGAACCAGCATAACTTGTATTACCGCAACCAAACTAAAATCTCCATTGAAGAGATCTCGAATGCGGCTTTGCAGTATAGGCACGTCCTTGGCTGGACCCTAGCTCAGACCTCTGCTGATCCATGACCTCAGTTGTGGTGGAGGGCCCGAGCGGAAAACAAGGGCGGCCGCCCACTTGGCACTTCTAGGAGCCGTGATGTAGAACCACTCCTGTTGCCACAATTCAGACACCTCCGGAATGGAACCTTTGGGCCATGGAGCTCCCGTCATCTTGCATATTGAGGCACCTCCACACGCTGCATGTTGCCCCTCGATCATCTTCGGCTTCACTTCAAAGGTCTTGAGCCACAGGCCAAAGTGAGGGGTAACCTGGAGGAAGGCCTCACACACGACAATAAATGTCGTGATATGAAGAAAGGAGTCCGAAGCTAGATCATGGAAATCTAGCCTGTAATAAAACATCAAACCCCTGACGAAAGGATCCAGAGCAAGGCCTAGACCACGGAGGAAGTGGGAGACGAACACGATGTTCTCGTTGGGTTTGGGGGAGGGGACGGCCTGCCCTCGGGCAGGCAGCCGATGCGAAAACTCGGCGGTTAGATATCTGGCCTCCCTCAACTTTTTGATGTCTTCTTCCGTGACGGAGGAAGGCACCCATCGGCCTTGAAGGCTAGATCCGGACATGATTGAAGGTTCGGAGCACCTGACCTGAACTTTGGGTGTTTGAGCTTGAGGAGGGGGAAGGATTCGATTGAGCACGAGAGGGAAAAAATAAAAGCCTTGTCCCTTTATAAAGAGGGTGAATATCAAGCGTCCTCTCCGTGGCCGTTTGGACTTGCCTATAGTCTAGGAGTCCTAGAAGCGGTTGGGTTACCCACGCCCATATTGATGAGAATCCCGGAATAAGGGGACACGATCTCTGCTTTAACAAGACGTGCCAAGGAAACCGCCTTGCATGACACGCTGAGGTGGGACAATAAAACGATTCGAATAAAGGCTTGGCCGTGGTGCGATGTCACACTACGGAATACGTCAGCAGATTAGATTTGTGTAAATATTATTCTCTCTATGGCAATATGTGGAAACTTATTTTGCAGAGCTGGACACTATCTTTGTGTTCAAAATCTTCTATGAAGTACTTGGAGGAGGAACCCGCCTTGCAATGCCGAAGACAATCTGCGCGCCGGACTCGTCGTCATTGAAGCCTAGTTCAGGGGCTACTGAGGGAGTCCTGGATTGGGGGGTGTCCGGATGGCTGGACTGTACCTTCAGCCGGACTCCTGGACTATGAAGATACAAGATTGAAGACTTCATCCCGTGTCCGGAAGGGACTTTCCTTGGCGTGGAAGGCAAGCTTGGCAATACGGATATGTAGATCTCCTACCATTGTAACCGACTTTGTGTAACCCTAACCCTCTCCGTGTCTATATAAACCGAAGGGTTTTAGTCCGTAGGACAACATACAGAACAATAATCATACCATAGGCTAGCTTCTAGGGTTTAGCCTCTCCTATCTCGTGGTAGATCTACTCTTGTACTACCCATATCATCAATATTAATCAACCAGGATGTAGGGTTTTACCTCCATCAAGAGGGCCCGAACCCGGGTAAAACTTCGTGTCCCTTGCCTCATGTTACCATCCGGCCTAGACGCACAGTTCGGGACCCCCTACCTGAGATCCGCCGGTTTTGACACCGACACTTACTTTTATATGTTTTCCTTGTGCAAATCCCTAGTTGTTACTTTTATATCTTTTCCTTGTGCAAATCCCTAGTTGTCATCAATCCACCAAAAAGGGGGAGATTGTTGAGGCATATCTATCTCGATGTGGTTTTGGTGATTGATGACAACGTGTTTGCAGACTAATCGGGTGCTTTGAGCATTTCAGAGATTCATCCTTGGCACGAGACGATTTCTTCCCCTCGAAGTGTCATTCAAGATAGTGTAGCTCTTTCATTTCTTTTTCGGTGGACTAGTTGCGTAGAGGGCACCGTACTATCAAGATGGGGTCCGCTTTGGTATTGCTTGGGTGGAATCAACACGTACACAGCCGCTTCTCACCCTTCGAGCCCTTCCGCTTCTATGGAGAGATCTTCTCTCTTCATGTGGGCTTTGTCTGGTACCCAGCGGTAGTACCGTGGTACCCAGCGGCAGTACCACTGAGGGGTCACAAGCGGCAGTACCACTCTGCAGCGGTAGTACTGCCGGTGACTCCGCAGCAGTACTACCGCTGGCTTGCCAGGTCCCTACCGTGTCGATTTGAGGGGTCTTTTTCTGTGTCGGATTGTGCGGCACCTCGCTGCGGCAGTAGTGCGGTAGTACCGCCCATTTGCGGCAGTGCCGCCCTTCCTCCGCGGTAGTACCTCCCAGTTCCCTCTTTCCCTTTACCCTCCTTTCTGTGCGGCAGTACCGCCGAAGGGAGCGGTAGTACTGCTTAACCCAGCGGTAGTACCGCTGTCTCCCGCAGTAGTACCGTCCTTTGCAGGGCTGTTTAGTGGGGCAACGGTTGGATTGTTGCCCCCACTATAAAAGGGGGTCCCCTTCTTCCCTGTTGACTCATCTCTTCCCTTTAAGCTCCATTAATGCTCCAAGCTCCATTTTTGCCCGATCTATCTCTCTAGCCAATCAAACTTGTTGATTTGCTCGGGAGTGGTTGAGAAGGCCCCGATCTACACTTCCACCAAGAGATTTTTGATTCCCCCACCTATCCCTAGCGGATCTTGTTACTCTTGGGTGTTTGAGCACCCTAGACGGTTGAGGTCACCACGGAGCCATAGTCCATTGTGGTGAAGCTTCGTGGTATTCTTGGGAGCCTCTGATTTAGTCGTGGAGATTGCCCCAACCTTGTTTGTAAAGGTCCGGTTGCCGCCGTCAAGGGCACCAATAGTGGAATCATGGCATCTCGCATTGTGTGAGGGCGTGAGGAGAATACGGTGGCCCTAGTGGCTTCTTGGGGAGCATTGTGCTTCCACACCGCTCTAACGGAGACGTACTTCCCCTCAAAAGGAAGGAACTTCGGTAACACATCCTCGTCTTCACTGGATCCACTCTTTGTTATCTCTTACCTTTACTTGTGCAAGCTCATTAGTGTTACTTCTCTTGCTTGCTTGTTTGTTTATTGTTGTTTCATCATATAGGTTGCTCACCTAGTTGCACATCTAGACAACCTACTTTGATGCAAAGTTTAATTTGGTAAAGAAAAGTTAAAAATTGTTAGTTGCCTATTCACCCCCCCCCCTCTAGTCAACCATATCGATCCTTTCAGGTGGTGGTAGCCCTGTCGACGATGCGAAGGTCTTCAGCGGCTCGATCTTTGATGAGGAAACTTATCTATGATCGAAGCAACACTGCAATGGTGTGGATTGTGTGTCTGTGAAGGCATTGTGGCCCCGCTAGATCTATGCCATCAACTGAGGGAACTCTTGGTTGGCTGTGACAAACCTACTTCACAATATCTCACTGCAACATCACCAATTTCAGCAATGAGTAGCGAGTTTGCTGCAATAGGTTGTTGTTGGGGCGTTGAGACTACCTAGTTTTGGCGGTACTGAGCCGCGACGTCTGATGACCCACAAGTATAGGGGATCTATCGTAGTCCTTTTGATAAGTAAGAGTGTCGAACCCAACGAGGAGCAGACGGAAATGATAAGCAATTTTCAGTAAGGTATTCTCTGCAAGCACTGAAATTATTGGTAACAGATAGTTTTGTGATAAGGTAATTTGTAACGGGTAACAAGTAATAAAAGTAAATAAGGTGCAGCAAGATGGCCCAATCCCTTTTGTAGCAAAGGACAATCCTGAACAAACTCTTATATAAACGAAAGCGCTCCCGAGGACACATGGGAATTATCGTCAAGCTAGTTTTCATCACGTTCATATGATTCGCGTTTGGTACTTTGATAATTTGATATGTGGGTGGACCGGTGCTTGGGTACTGTCCTTCCTTGGACAAGCATCCCACTTATGATTAACCCCTATTGCAAGCATCCGCAACTACAACATAAATATTAAGGTAAACCTAACCATAGCATGAAACATATGGATCCAAATCAGCCCCTTACGAAGCAACGCATAAACTAGGGTTTAAACTTCTGTCACTCTAGCAACCCATCATCTACATATTACTTCCCAATGCCCTCCTCTAGGCCCAAACAATGGTGAAGTGTCATGTAGTCGACGTTCACATGACACCACTAGAGGAAAGACAACATACATCTCATCAAAGTATCGAATGAATAGTAAGTTCACATGACTACTTATAGCAAGACTTCTCCCATGTTCTCAGGAACAAACGTAGCTACTCACAAATCATGTTCATGTTCATAATCAGAGGGGTATTAATATGCATAAAGGATCTGAACATATGATCTTCCACCGAATAAACCAACTAGCATCAAGTACAAGGAGTAATCAACACTACTAGCAACCCATAGGTACCAATCTGAGGTTTTGAGACAAAGATTGGATACAAGAGATGAACTAGGGTTTGAGATGAGATGGTGTTGGTGAAGATGTTGATGGAGATTGACCCCCTCCCTGTAACACCCCGGTAGCTCATCTACAGTAATCACACACTAATGGTGCCATGGCATCGCTATTAATTTACTAAACCTCACTTTGGTCCACACCAAGTTCAAATTCAAAATTTAAGATAAAGTCAAAATGAAACTTCTTCAAATAAATAAACAAAAGTGCTCATGTTATTGCAAATATTCACTAACTGTTTGATATGAAGAAACCAACATTATTTAAGTTGTTAAAATGCCCCTAGAAATTAAACAGTGGCTAAGCAACCATTTTAACCGACCATTTCAATTTCTGAAAATGCTTAAACAACTCCAAATGCTCTGAGACTTTTTGTACAACACCAAAATACTGCAATGGAATTATGTGCCAAGTTCCACCCCCGGAAAAATTCATTTAGTACTCCAACTAAATGCAAAACTGAGGCTAGAAAAGAAAATAGAAAAAAGTGAAAATACTAAATCCTACTGGGCGCGTGGGCTGAGAGTGCTACAGTACATGGACCAGCCCACCTTGAGGCCTTCCCCTTCCTGTACAGTACAGAGGAGGAGACAGGGGCGCGCCGTGGCGCACATCCATGCCTCCATGGCCGCGGATATCGCCGTGTCGAGAATCGGCCGACACCCCTGAGTAGGATAAGAGCCCCCCGTCGTTGTAGACAAACCCTGGCACTCTATATCCCCCTCGCTCGCCCTACTCTTCTCTGTTTAGATCGCGCCCGAGCCGTTGTTGCCGCGTCATCATCGTCCTCGCGGCCACTGGCCTCCCCAGCGCACGGGAGGATGTCCAGGAGCTTCAGCATGGACGACTCCTTCGTCTGCTTGCTTCGGAAGCTCGCCATCGCCCGTCTTCTTCGCCACGGCCGCCGACGTTCGTCGTCAGATGTGCCACCTCCCGAGCGCCCCCGACCTCTTGACCACGTCCACGAGCTCCATGGTGAGCACCTCCATCGATTCCCCCCCTTTCCCTTCGAATTCGTCACCATAGAACCTGTACGCCGCCGCGCCGGAGCTCGCGCTCACCGCTGTGCGGTTGCGCTCACCGCTGTGTGGTCGCGCTCACGCGCGTCCTGGCCGCCCCAAGGGCGCTCCCTGTCCGTGCCCCACGTTCACTCGCCGCGGCCGTTCGCGCCGCTGCTTCCCCGCGGCGCCCGCTCGCTGGCTCCCGTGCGCTGCTGCTGCTGCATCCGCCTGTTGCCGTTTCCGTTCCTTACTGCTGCTACTCTTCCGCTCATGCCATTGCTTGCTGCTCTTGCTCTCCTGCTTGTCTAGCCGCTGCTCACGGCCGCTCCTAGTTGCTCTGCTGCGGCCGCTTACTACTGCGGCTGGGCAAGTATATGGCCGTGCGTGGTGTGTGCGTGGTGTGTGTGTTCGTGTGTGCCATGGCCGGGCTGTGTGTGTGGGGTGTGTGGTCGGCTGTGCGCCGCAGCCGTGTGTGGCTGGCCCTTCGTTTGTTTAATTAGTATGTACTCTAGTTAATTAGTCCAATATAGTAGATGACGTGTAGTACCAATTGTTAGGATTAAACAAAAGAAGGAAATCAAATTAATTTATCTAAGTCAATGACAAGTGGGCCACCACCTTCACTATTGACCAGTCAATTGACTGGGTTGACCAGCCCCCGGGTCCCACTGTCATACACATAAGCTAGCTCCTAGTGGGTGCAACAGATCTGCCCCTATTTTAATATTCAAATAAAACAATTAGAGTAAATCCATAATATTGATGAAAACTTCGAAAAATAATATAGAATAAACCGTACCTCGGATGAAAATACTTTGTACGTAAAAGTTGCTTAGACTTTTGAGACAAATCCAAACACGCAGTCCGTTCGTCCGCCACTCGTTCATAACATAGCGAACATGCGAAAATGCGAAAATGCGAAAATGCGAAAATGCGAAACACCGTCTAGTCCGAAAATGCGAAACACCGGGAATACTTTCCCGGATGTTTCCCCCCTTCACCGGTATCGCCTACTATTGTGTTAGGTCACCCCTAACACCACCTATTGCCATGTTTTTCTTTGTGTTGCTTTGGTTGCTATGTTATTTATTGTGTTCCCCCTCCGTTACTTCTTTCCGGTAGACCCCGAGACCGCTTCCGGTACCCTAGATTGGCTACGGTGTTGACGACCCCTCCTTGCCAGAGCAACCAGGAAAGCCCCCCCTTTGATCAACCCGATATCGCATATTCTTCTCTCTACTACTTGCATTAGAGTAGTGTAGCATGTTACTGCTTTCCGTTAATCCTATTCTAATGCATAGCCTGTCTTTGCTACTACTGTTGTTATCTTTACCTGCAATCCTAAATGCTTAGTATAGGATGCTAGTATTCCATCAGTGGCCCTACATTCTTGTCCGTCTGCCATGCTATACTACTGGGCCGTGATCACTCGAGAGGTGATCACGGGTTTATACATACATACATACATACATACATACATACATACATACATACATATTATACAGATTACATGATGTGACTAAAGTCGGGTCGACTCATAGAGTACCCGCAAGTGATTCTGTTGTGGGGGCTGAAGGGACAGGTGGTTCCACCCAGGTAGTGGTGGGCTTGGGTTCCCGACGGCCCCCGAGTGTTACCTTTGTGGTGGAGCGACAGGGCAGGTTGAGACCACCTAGGTGAGAGGTGGGCCTGGCCCTGGTCGGCGTCTACGGTTACTTCAAAATAACACGCTTAACGAGATCTTGGTATTTGATCTGAGTCTGGCCACTGGCCCATACGCACTAACCAACTACGCGGGAACAGTTATGGGCACTCGACGTCATGGTATCAGCCGAAGCCTTCGTGACGTCAGCGACTGAGCAGCGCGCGCCGGATTGGACTGGAACGCCTGCTCTTATATTAGGCAGGCTAGGTCTGCTTCCGGCCGCCCACGCAACGTGCAGGTGTGCAATGGGCGATGGGCCCAGACCCCAGCGCCATAGGATTTAGACCGACGTGTTGACCACTCTATTGTGCCTAGGTCGGACTGCGACGTGTTGATCTTTCAAGGCCGAGCATGACCCAGGAAAGTGTGTCCGGCCAAAGGGGACCGAGCGTGTTGGGAAATGTGGTGCACCCCTGCAGGAAAGTTTATCTATTCGAATAGCCATGTCCCCCGGTAAAAGGACGACCTGGAGTTGTACCTTGACCTTATGACAACTAGAATCGGATACTTAATAAAATACACCCTTCTAAGTGCCATATACAACCCGGTGATCGCTCTCTCACAGGGCGACAAGGGGAGGATCGCTGGGTAGGATTATGCTATGCGGTGATACTTAGTTGACTTACCATCTACTCTCTTCTTTTGCTTCAAGATGGAGGCTGCCAGAAGCGTAGTCTTCGATAGGACTAGCTATCCCCCTCTTATTCCGGCATTCTGTAGTTCAGTCCACATATACTACCCCTTTCATTGATACCAATGCATATGTAGTGTAGCTCCTTTCTTGCGAGTACTTTGGATGAGTACTCACGGTTGCTTTGCTCCCCCTTTTCCCCCTTTCTATACCTGGTTGTTGTGACCATACGTTGGATCCCAGGAGCCAGACGCCACCATCGATGAAGACTCTTACTACACTGGAGGTGCCTACTACTACGTGCAGGCCGCTGACGACGACCGGGAGTAGTTTAGGAGGATCCCAGGTAGGAGGCTTGCGCCTCTTTCGATATGTATCCCAGTTTGTGCTAGCCATCTTATGGGAACTTGTTTAACTTATGTCTGTACTCGGATATTGTTGCTTCTGTTGATTCATCTATGATCGAGCTATTGTATTCGAGCACTCGAGGCCCCTGGCTTATAATATGATGCTTGTATGACTTATTTTATTTGTAGAGTGTGTTGTGATATCTTCCCGTCAGTCCCTGATCTTGATCGTACTCGTTTGCGTGTATGATTAATGTATGGTCCAATCGGGGGCGTCACACTCCCGATGATAGGATCGTTGGTGATGATGATGGTGATGATTTCCCCCTCCCAGAGAGAAGTTTCCCTAGCATAACAGCTCCACCGGAGCCCTAGATTGGTTCCGCCAAGGTTCCGCCTCGTGGCGGCAGAGTTTCATCCCGTGAGCTTGCTTATGATTTTTTCCAGGACGAAAGACTCAATATAGCCAAAGATGGGCATCAGAGGGCTGCCAGGGGGCCCACGAGGTAGGGGGCGAGCCCAGGGGTAGGGCGCGCCCCCCACCCTCATGGATGGTGGGTGGCCCCCCTCTGGTACTTCTTTTTTCCAATATTTTTTATATATTCTGAAACTTGCTCCCGTGAAGTTTCAGGACTTTTAGAGTTGTGCAAAATAGGTCTCTAATATTTGCTCCTTTTCCAACCCAGAATTCCAACTGCCGGCATTCTCCCTCTTCATGTAAACCTTATAAAAATAAAAGAGAATAGGCATAAGTATTGTGACATAATGTGTAATAACAGCCCATAATGCGATAAATATCAATATAAAAGCATGATGCAAAATGGATGTATCAACTCCCCCAAGCTTAGACCTTGCTTGTCCTCAAGTGGAAGCCGATATCGAAAAATATGTCCACATGTTTAGATATAGAGGTGTCGATAAAATAAAATACGGACATGAGGGCATCATGATCATTCTTAGGACAACAACATATATAAATATTGTCATATGATTTCTTATGCTAAAGTAACAATTCATTCACAGTTTCAAGTATGAATCATAAACTTCATTGAGAACCAACAAACTATAATCTCAGTCACTGAAGCAATTGCAATTTATCACAACATTAGAAAGAGTCAATATAAGAGCTTTTCAGCAAGTCCACATACTCAACTATCGTTTAGTCTTTCACAATTGCTAACACTCACGCAATACTTATGGGTATGAAGTTTTAATCGGACACAGAGAAAGATATGGGCTTATAGTTTTGCCTCCCAACCTTTTACCTCAAGGGTAATGTCAAAAATAATAGTTCATGAAAACTTACATCCAATTAGCTATATATATCAAGATCTTTCCAACACATTGTGATTGCCAAAGGGTAAAATGTAAAAAGGAAAGGTGAAGATCACCGTGACTCTTGCATGAAGTATAAGACAAGAATAAAAGATAGGCCCTTCGCAGGGAAGCAGAGGTTGTCACGTGCTTTTATGGTTGGATGCACAAAATCTTAATGCGAAAGAACGTCACTTTATATTGCCACTTGTGATATGGACCTTTATTATGCAGTCCGTCGCTTTTATTTCTTCCACATCACAAGATCGTATAAAGCTTATTTTCTCCACACTAATAAATCATACATATTTAGAGAGCAATTTTTATTTCTTGCAACAATGACAACTTACTTGAAGGATCTTACTCAATCCATAGGTAGATATGGTGGACTCTTATGGCAAAACCGGGTTTAAGGACCTTTGGAAGCACAAGTAGTATCTCTACTTGGTACAAAGAATTTGGCTAGCATGACAGGGAAAGGCAAGCTCAACATGTTGGATGATCCATGACAATATAATTTATTTCAGATATAAGAAAATATAACCCATTACGTTGTCTTCCTTGTCCAACATCAACTCTTTAACATGTCATATTTTAATGAGTGCTCACAATCATAAAATATGTCCAAGATAGTGTACTTATATGTGAAAACCCCTCTTTCTTTATTACTTCCTATTAATTGCAACGATGACCAAAACTATGTTTGTCAACTCTCAACAACTTTTATTCATCATACTTCTTATATGTGAAGTCATTACTCTCCATAAGATCCATATGATCTCTTTATTTCTTTTTATTCTTCCTCTTTTATTTTATTCTCTCGAGATCATAGCAAGATAATCAAGCCCTTGACTCAACACTAATCTTTATTATATATAGCTCACGGACTCGATTACACAGAAGGATCATAAAGCAAAACTCAAAACTAGATCATACTAAAACTTTATTCTACTAGATCAAGATATTACCAAAAGGATCGAACTAAGAAAAACAGTAAAGATAAAAGTGTGATGGTGATACGATACCGGGGCACTCCCCCAAGCTTGGCAGTTGCCAAGGGGAGTACCCATACCCATGCGTTTATTTCTCATTCTTGGGAGGTGGTGATGATGGAGTTGTTGATGGCGTGTGCTTCTTCCTTAATTTGCGCTTGAGGATAGAATTTTTCTCCCTTAGGTCACCGATCTCCTGCTCAAGGCTTAATACCTTTTTGCATAGTTCCTGTTTGTTCTCCTGCAAGAGGCGAAAAGGGATAAACTCGATCTTAGGTTTCTTTGCTCTATAAGGGAGTGTCGTGGTTTTGTCACGGCAGATGTCCTCGTGAAAGGACTTAGTCGTGGAGCCATCGCTACGGGTTAGCTTAAAGGGGTTAAACCGGACAAGGGACATGAGAGTTTTTATACTAGTTCGGCCCCTTGGATGAAGGTAAAAGCCTACGTCTAGTTGTGTTGGTATTGCTAGGGTTTCGATGACCAGGGAGAGAATCCGCTTTGCCTGGCTCTCGAGTTGTTGTTTGTTGTCCCTAAACCGCTGCCGGGTCATCCCTTTATATACATAGGTGGATGCCCGCCGGTTTACAGAGTCCCGAGGCCGGGTCATAAATGTGTCCGGCTCGGTCTCTATCCTTCCTATCTTACAATGCAAGTTACATAATAAGGTTGGTTTACATCTACAGGCCTTAACTCGCCTTTGGGCCTTGGGCCTTCGTAAAGCGCCATCATTCTTACGTCTTCATGGGCTTATAATCTTCATAAAGTTAATCCGGCTACTCCTGGCCGGTTTACGTCCAATAGTAATATACCCAACATTAGGCCCCAGATTGGTTTGAACTTGTTCGTGTCAATCTTCAACACTTAGAAAAATTCCTCCTTTGCATCTTCACTTTGATCTTGTAAACCGCCGTGACGTCATACTCCAGGATCATGATAAACCGCGATGATGTCACTTTGTTACTTAAATGATATATCTCACCTTCAGCTAATGAGCCTCCAACAATCGAGGCGACCGCTCCTATTAGGTACCAATATTCTGGCTCCTCGATTCTCGCGCCTATCACCTCCCCCTTTTACCTTATAAATAGGGCCAAGGGTCATTTCCTTTTTTCCCTCCGTCTCTTCGCTTCTTCTTCCTCCCCGCGGCACCCCTGCACCCGAGTGCCGCCGCCATCGCCGAGCTTCGCCTCTGCATCTCCTTCGGCCACTGCATCGACCCGATCGCACCAGAGAGTTGCGGCATATCTCCACTGCTTCAACAGCCATTGTAAGTCTTCCCCTTTCCTCCTCTGTAGATCTATCTAGGGTTTCAGTGTTCATCAAAGTTCATCGAAGCTCCGGCACTGTTCGTCCTTGTTCCTCTTCAGTCCATAGATGAAAAACCTTAAGCTTGATGTATTCCGTGTGGTAGCTATAGCATTCCTTGTCTTTGCTATCAAAACAAACCCTAATGCGCATAAAACCCGATCTGGACCTTTCGCAAATCACTTCGGGACCAACCTTTTTAGGTCTAAATCTTTTTGCTTTTCTGACCTGTGGTAGATCCAAAACGCTAATGTGATCTTTATGAAATGTAACATCCCAAATTTTCAATTTGGAATGTTATACATTAGACCATCATTGCATATCATAATTTATTTGCTTTTGGTATTGATCCTAGAAATTCCACGCAACTCAAGGACCCACGGTGAGAGTTGGGGATTTCGTTATTTTCATATTTGAGTTTTCTCAAATTTTGCGAATAGGACCATTTGATTTTAATTATTTTACCATCAGTTATTTCTATTAGAAAAATATGGGAGAGGGAATAAAATGACTTTCCCAAAATAAAGAAATATTGAAGATTTAATAATAAAATCAAATAAGATTTTTTCGGAGTTTTTTGTTATTTTATTTGAATTTAGGAAAAATGTGCGTTTTTCAAAATTGCATTTAGGCCCCAAATAAATGTTCACCTTGTGCGGCTTGATTTTAGAAGCCCAGGAAAATTTATTTCGGGATTTTTGAGTCCGTTTAGTATTTCTTTTATTTGTTTTTCTGCACGGAATAATTAAAAAAGGTTGCGGTTTTTTTTGTTTCGGTGTTTTTTAAATAGATCGGTTTTTCGGTTTATTTATTTAGCGAGCGTTCGTCCATTCGTTCGTTCTAGCGAATTTTGTCGTTTTTCTTTTTCTCAGATTAAATCCGCGATTTTTCTGATTGTGATTCCTGATCCGATTTTCGTTTTAGTATAACTTTTTGCTCGTTTATCGGAATTAGGCGATTCAAGCACCTGGAGTTTCGTCTCGAAACCCTCTATCCGTTTAACCAACTTAAACAAGTTTTTGCCATTGTAAAAATTGCTCTAGATCCAGAATAGTAAACGAAGCCTATTTTCTTTTGCCGTTTGACTTTCGTTGCTTTGTTTGATTTGATTCTTTTTGCAAACCGGAGTTCTTTAGTTGAACCTTCTGGTTAGATCTCTTATTTGAGTTTTAACCGTGCATTAGATGAATACTTATTGTATCCTTGTTTGTTTGTCTGCGATAGAATACCCGTAGTGCGCCGCCTGTTACTTCGAATCTCTAGGTTTCGCGGATCATCAGCAAGGCAAGTAACACTTTGATCATACCTCCTACTACCCAGTTTTATTGCATTAGCTCAATCCTCAAATATTGCATGATTAGGATCTAATTAAATTATGGGATGGGAAGTAGTTGAGGTAGCACCTATTACCTGTTATATTATCAAACCTTTGGGAGTTACTTCTACGTTTGCCTATTATGACATGCTATGCTAGTAGACGTGGATTGGGTGAGTGATATCCATGACAGATGTGAGTTTGTTAATTAATGGTTTATGCATATTTGATTAAGTCGTGCGAACTCTTACAGGGTAGACTAGCAGATGTAGGGGAAAGTAGGTGTAACGGTCTATCCATCGTAAGGTGCTAGCGCTTCTGAAAGACTATGTCTCGGTCATCCGTTTCTCAAACACCATGTAGTGCGAGAAATCAAACGGAGGCGATCGAGTCTTGTGAGGAAAAGTGCAAACCTCTGTAGAGTGTATAAACTAATCATGGTTAGCCGTGTCCCCGGTTATGAACATCTTGAGTATCTAGTACCTGGATTATCATGTGAATCTCAACATGTTACTCTAAATTAATTTTGTTGGGTTTTGTTTAATGATGATGCTTAATTGGGATTGATGATGCTGTCAACCATTCTCAATGTTTAACCACCACCATGATAGTTAAATAAATTTATTCCTTTGCAGTAGGGAAAATTGGCTTTACGCAAAACTGTAACCATAGAGCTTTCCACCAGCCAAATATGCATATAGTATAGCTGTTTCATTCCATTACTCTCTATGTGTTACTTTGCCAGCATATTCCATGTGCTGACCCGTTTCGGGCTGCCATGTTAATGTTGCAGACTTTTCAGACAACGATTAAGGAGTTTTAGGTCGTGGTTCTATACTCAGTGATGCCGTTGGAGTTGATGGACTCACTTATCTTCCAAGCCTTCCGTTGTTATAGTTATTAGATGGCCTTAAGCCATATTTATTGTGATAAGTTCTCTATTGAGACACTCGATGTAATAGGTGTGTGATTGCTACTCTGTTATAAATCCTTCGAGTACTGTGTGGTGTCAGCATTACTGATCCAGGGATGACACCTAAGCACAGAGATCAGATCGTTTGAGGTCTGGTCGCTACAGAGATGGTATCAGAGCACACGCTGACTGTAGGACACGACCACTAAGCTAAAGACCTAGATCACTATTCACTCTCTTCTCTTATGACCTCTCATCTTTTCTACTCTTTAGGATGGCAGATGCAAGGAACAAGTTCACGTAACCGGATGACGATACACCTTTTGGATGTCACTTGAAGGAAGTCACTAGATACCTGAACATAGGAGTACCAAGCTTCATCGGAACCTACAACGCCACTTTACCTGAAGAAGAGCGCTGGATGATTCAAGTTCAAGTTCCAGGAAGGACGTTCATGCCAGTCACTGAGCCCATAGAGTTTTCTTTTGATGCACCAACTTGGAGTCTAGGAAAGAGCATGGCAGCTCACATCACCATGGGACGCATTGGAGAAGTCTACCGCAATGATATCAAGGATACTATCTACCAGATTTGTGGGCGCCGAGATGAACACTGGGAGATGATCAACACCTGGAAGGATAGATCAATTGCAGCTTTTATCCAGGAGTTAAACCAGCACATTCGACGACAGGAGAACCAGATGTGTGCCGACATGATAGACCTGAAGAAGGCAAGGACAAGAATCAAGGAACTGGAGGAAGAACTTAAGGCTACACGTGAATATTATGAAGAAGAAATTGAAGTATTAGTGGATAAGAATGCCGACCTAACAATGAAGATCGGGATATTTATGGGAGGCCCTACACCAGTAGATGAATACGAAGAACCCAAGGAGATTCGCCCGGAAGACTACATCATCATCGACGGCATCGACTCGGATCCAGATGATAGCGATGATGACTATGTTGATGAAGCCGGAGCAGATATCATGGAGTCTGCAATCGAAGAATATTTCTAGTAGACCACCTCATCAGTAGTAGTAGTCCACCATGTAAATACAGTAGTCCGAGCACTTTTGCGATAGTTAGATCGATTGTATGCCCTTGTTTGAATGAATGAAGTGAATTGTTTGCTTTTGCCTCATGTGCATATGGGTAGTGTTTTCTCTTTAGTCCCCCTCTATTCTTAAATCTCATCTTTTCTAAACCCTCAGATGCCTCCGAGACGTGACCCCGGATTTACCTTTCCACCGGAGCTCACCCAGTTGATCCAGCAGCAGAACACATTGATGCAGTTGCTAGTCCAGAATTAGAATCAGGGGAACAACAACAACAACCCACCACCACCACCACCACCTGTTGATCACTTAGCCCGTTTTCTTAGGCTGAATCCGCCGGTGTTTTCCAGTAGCACCGAGCCGATAGTAGCAGATGATTGGCTCCGCAAGACAGCTAGAGAGTTGACCACAACAGGATGCACAGATGCGGAGAAGGTGAAGTTTGCCGCACATCAGCTTGAAGGACCCGCATCATCATGGTGGGAGAATTTCATAGCCACTTTCCCTGTCGACATTGTCACTTGGGACCAGTTTCAGCAGGCTTTTCGAACTGCCCATGTTTCAGCAGGAGCTATGGCCATGAAGAAGCATGAGTTTCGCAACTTGCGCCAAGGAGGACGGACAGTTGGCCAGTATGTGGAGGACTTTAGTAAATTAGCACGTTATGCCCCAGATGACGTTGCTACGGATGCAACGAAGCAGGAGAAGTTTCTGGAAGGACTGAATGATGAGTTGAGCATGCAGTTGATGGTAGCAACCTTCAACAACTACCAGGAGTTGGTAGACCGTGCTCTTATGATTGAAAGCAAGCAGCAGCAAATTGAGAACCGCAAGAGGAAGTATGGACAAGGAAAGTACAATTCTGGAGCCCAACAGAAGCCGCGTTTTACCCCTAGATCGGGAGGACATTTTCAGCATACCCATGGAGGAGGTAGCTCGCACAATCACAATGGCACCAAGAATGGTAATGGGAATGGAGGAAGCAACGGCCAGAACCGTACCAACCCATCAACCCCAGCCAAGAAGGACCTGAGCCAAGTCACTTGCTTTAAGTGCCAGAAGACCGAACATTATGCCAATGAATGTCCTGAAGGCCAGAATGGCAATGGAAGCTCTGGGAAGAAGCCGAACCCTTTCAACAGGGGACAGGTGAACCACGTTAACGTGGAGGAGGTTGAAGAGCAGCCGGATGCCGTAATCGGTAAGTTTTTGGTTAAGTCAATTACTGCACTCGTTCTTTTTGATACTGGTGCATCGCATTCATACATATCAAGGGGATTTGTGGATAAGTATAACTTGCGCACTAAGGTTCTTAGAACACCTATGCTAGTAAGCTCACCAGGAGCGGAGTATATGGCCAGTCAAGGATGTTTTCAAGTGCCATTGAGTATAGGTAGGCATGTGTTTCCCTCGGAATTAATCATTTTGGAATCACAAAGGATTGGATGTAATTCTGGGTATGGATTGGCTGTCGATGTACGGAGGAAACATCGATTGCGCCAGTATGACAATTTTGCTTACTACCCCAGAAGGGAGAAGGATCAAGTATGTATCCCGACATGTGCCAAAAGGGACTCAAGTAAATTGTTTAACAGGAGTTGTGCAGGAGGAGGTACTAGTGGTAAGGGATTTCCCTGAAGTATTTCCAGAAGAGTTGCCAGGCATGCCACCGGATAGAGATATTGAGTTTTTGATTGAGCTATTGCCAGGCACAGGGCCAATATCAAAGAGACCATACAGGATGCCTGCAAAGGATTTGGTGGAGATTAAGAAGCAGATTAAGGAGTTACTGGATAAAGGTTACATTCGCCCAAGTTTGTCGCCTTGGGGATCACCAGTACTTCTAGTGGAGAAAAAGGATGGATCGTTAAGGATGGTGGTTGATTATTGAGGATAGAATGAAGTAACCATCAAGAACAAGTACCCACTACCAATGATCAATGATCTGTTTGATCGATTGCAAGGAGCTAAGGTATTTTCCCAGATCGATCTGCGATCAGGATACCACTAGTTGAAGATTCGAGAACAGGATATACCTAAGATAGCTTTTACCACCAGGTATGGGATGTATGAGTATACCGTTATGTCATTTGGTCTGACTAACGCACCTGCCTATTTTATGAACATGATGAACAAAGTGTTTATGGAGTTCTTGGATAAGTTCGTCGTGGTGTTCATTGATGATATTCTGGTTTACTCGAAAATTGAAGAGGAGCATAAGGAGCATTTGCGATTGGTACTTGAGAAGCTCAGAGAACATCAGTTGTATGCCAAGTTCAGCAAATGCGAGTTTTGGTTGAAGGAAGTCGGATTCCTCGGACACGTTATATCCGGAGAAGGTATATCAGTAGATCCCACTAAAGTTGATACCGTGACCAAGTGGGAGGCACCAACAACAGTTGGAGAGATCCGGAGTTTCATTGGACTCGCAAGATACTACCGGAGATTCATTGAGAATTTCTCAAAGATTGCAAAGCCTATGACGGAGTTATTAAAGAAGGATACCAAGTTCATATGGACTGAGGAGTGTGAGGCTAGTTTCCAGGAGTTGAAGAAACGCTTGGTTACTCCACCCATGTTGATTTTGCCAGACCAGACCAAGGATTATGAGGTGTACTGCGACGCTTCACGTTGAGGACTTGGAGCAGTGCTTATGCAGGAAGGGAGAGTTGTTTCATATGCCTCAAGACAACTGAAACCTCACGAGTTGAATTATGCTACGCATGATTTGGAGTTAGCAGCCGTAGTGCATGCACTGAAGAGTTGGAGACATTTCCTCATTGGAAATCATTGTGAGGTGTACACGGATCACAAGAGTTTGAAGTACATTTTCACGCAGAAGGAGTTGAACCTCAGACAAAGGAGATGGTTGGAGCTCATCAAGGATTATGATATGAGATTGCATTACCATCCCGGAAAGGCTAATGTCAATACACTAATGACGGGAGAAATACCAAGGGAGTTAGCAGAAAATCTTCGTGAACTATGTTTGGAAATAGTTCCAAGAGGCTATGTAGCAGCATTGGAGATTCATTCAACTTTGATGGATAGAATCAGAGAAGCTCAGAAGACTGACAAGGAGATTGCCTATGTAAAGGAGAAAATGAGCGAAGGAAAGGCTAAAGGATTTCGTGAGGATGAGCACGACACCCTATGGTTTGAAGACCGTGTTTATGTGCCCAATGACCCGAAGATCAGGAAGTTGATTCTGCAAGAGGCACACGATTCACCGTATTCGATTCACCCAGGAAATACCAAGATGTATTTGGATTTGAAGGATATTTTCTGGTGGACCGGAATGAAGAAGGATATTGCGGAGTATGTAGCAGTTTGTGATGTATGTTAGAGAGTAAAGGCAGAGCATCAGAAGCCAGCGGGATTGCTACAGCCATTAACGATACCCGAATGGAAGTGGGATAAGTTAGGCATGTATTTTATCACGGGATTACCCAAGACTCGTTCAGGCTATGACTCGATTTGGGTTGTAGTTGATCGGTTGACGAAAGTAGCTCATTTCATCCCGGTAAAGACCACTTACACCAGTGCTAAGTTGGCAAAGATATACATGACCAGGATTGTATGCTTACATGGAGTTCCGAGGAGTATAGTATCAGACAGAGGAACCCAGTTACCTCAAAGTTCTGGAATCAGTTGCATGAAACTTTGGGTACCAGGCTAGAGTTCAGCACAGCTTTTCATCCACAGACAGATGGACAAACCGAGAGAGTCAATCATATTTTGGAGGACATGCTGAGAGCTTGTGCGGTAGATTATGGATCTAGTTGGGACGAGAATTTGCCGTATGCATAGTTCTCTTACAACAATAGCTATCAATCCAGTTTAAAGATGGCCCCTTTCGAAGCCTTGTATGGAAGGAGGTGCAGGACACCCTTGATGTGGGATGAAGTTGGAGACCGCCAGTTGTTTGGACCTGAATTGATCAAGGAGTCTGAACAGAAGGTGAAATTGATTCGCGATAGGCTCAAGGTAGCCCAGCCCAGGCAGAAAAGTTATGCAGATTCTAAACCCAAGGAGACAGTTTACGAAGTCGGAGATAGAGATTATCTTCGAGTATCTCCACTTTGGGGAACAAAGCGCTTTGGTGTTACAGGAAAGTTAGCGCCACGATTTGTAGGACCATACCGAGTATTGGAACGTATGGGAGAAATGGCCTACAAGTTGGAATTGCCTGAAGGATTGTCAGGAGTTCATGATGTGTTCCACGTTTCTCAGTTGAAGAAGTGCCACGCGGAGATGGCTGACATACCGCTGAGAGATACGGTACCACTGGAAGCAATTCAGTTGGATAACGATTTGACCTATGAGGAGAAACCAGTTAAGATTCTAGAGTATGCCAGTCGAGTCACCTGCAGTAAGGTTATCAAGTTTTGCAAGGTTCAATGGAGCCACCACACGGAGGATGAAGCCACCTGGGAGCGAGAGGAAGATTTGCTCAAGGACCACCCTCACCTATTTTCTAGCCAACCCGAATCTCGAGGGCGAGATTCATCTTAAGAGGGGTAGGTTTGTAACATCCCAAATTTTCAATTTGGAATGTTATACATTAGACCATCATTGCATATCATAATTTATTTGCTTTTGGTTTTGATCCTAGAAATTCCACGCAACTCAAGGACCCACGGAGAGAGTTGGGGATTTCGTTATTTTCATATTTGAGTTTTCTCAAATTTCGCGAATAGGATCATCTGATTTTAATTATTTTATCATCAATTATTTCTATTACAAAAATATGAGCGACGGAATAAAATGACTTTCCCAAAATAAAGAAATATTGAGGATTTAATAATAAAATCAAATAAGATTTTATTTCGGAGTTTTTCGTTATTTCATTTGAATTAGGAAAAATGTGCATTTTTCAAAATTGCATTTATGCCCCCAAATAAATGTTCACCTTGTGCGGCTTGATTTTAGAAGCGCGGGAAAATTTATTTCGGGATTTTTGGAGTCCGTTTAGTATTTATTTTCTTTGTTTTTCTGCGCGGAATAATTAAAAAAACGCGAACCGACTTTGGGCCGTACCCGAGCGGGACTCCGCCCGGGGGCAGCCTTTAAATAGCCGCCGCCCCAGCCCACCAGAGCCGCCGCCAACCCTAACCCTAGCGGCGCCTCGATCCGCGCGCCCGCCGCCGCCTCTCGAGGTAAAAAAAAGAAAAAAAAAGGAAAAAAGGGTCCTGTTTTTTTTTTAGTTTCGGTTTTTTTAAATAGATCGGTTTTTCTGGTTTATTTATTTAGCGAGCGTTAGTCCGTTCGTTCGTTCTAGCGAATGTTCGTCGTTTTTCTTTTTCTCGAATTAAATCCGCGATTTTTCTGATCGCGATTTCTGATCCAATTTTCGTTTTAGTATAACTTTTCGCTCGTTTATCGGAATCCGGCGATTCAAGCGCCTGGAGTTTCGTCTCGAAACCCTCTATCCGTTTAACCAACTTAAACAAGTTTTTGCCACTGTAAAATTGCCCTAGATCCAGAATAGTAAATGAAGCCTGTTTTCTTTTGCCGTTTGACTTTCGTTGCTTTGTTTGATTTGATTCTTTTTGCAAACCAGAGTTCTTAAGTTGAACGTTCTGGTTAGATCTCTTATTTGAGTTTTACCCGTGCATTAGATGAATACTTATTGTATGCTTGTTTGTTTGTCTGCGATAGAATACCCAGAGTGCGCCGCGTGTTACTTCGAATCTCTAGGTTTCGCGGATCATCAGCAAGGCAAGTAACACTTTGATCATACCTCCTACTACCCAGTTTTATTGCATTAGATCAATCCTCAAACATTGCATGATTATGATCTAATTAAATTGTGGGATGGGAAGTAGTTGAGGTAGCACCTATTACCTGTTATATTATCAAACCTTTGGGAGTTACTTCTACGTTTGCCTATTATGGCATGCTATGCTAGTAGACGTGGATTGGGTGAGTGATATCCATGACAGATGTGAGTTTGTTAATTAATGGTTTATCTAAGGTGGCAACTTAAACACACATCTGGGTGGATTGATGTACCTGGGTATTCCAGGATTGCCTGTTTTTCTTTATGGACCGCCACCCAGGCCCAAAGGGATCGTGAGATTTTTCATACTAGAAAATTCCATGTGCAGCCACAAGCTATTATGGGCTCTAGCATAGTTGATTAAGTCGTGCGAACTCTTACAGGGTAGACTAGCAGATGTAGGGGAAAATAGGTGTAACGTTCTATCCATCGTAAGGTGCTAGCGCTTCTGAAAGACTATGTCTCGGTCATCCATTTCTCAAACACCGTGTAGTGCGAGAAACCAAATGGAGGCGACCGAGTCTTGTGGGGAAAAGTGCGCAAACCTCTGCAGAGTGTATAAACTAATCATGGTTAGCCGTGTCCCCGGTTATGGACATCTTGAGTATCTAGTACATGGATTATCATGTGAATCTCAACATGTTACTCTAAATTAATTTTGTTGGGTTTTGTTTAATGATGATGCTTAACTGGGATTGAGGATGCTGTCAACCATTCTCAATGTTTAACCAGCACCATGATAGTTAAATAAATTTATTCCTTTGTAGGAGGGAAAAATTGGCTTTACGCAAAACTCTAACCATAGAGCTTTCCACCAGCCAAATATGCATATAGTATAGCTGTTTCATTCCATTACTCTCTATGTGTTACTTTGCCAGCATATTCCGTGTGCTGACCCGTTCCGGGCTGCAACGTTAATGTTGCAGACTTTTCAAACAACGATTAAGGAGTTTTAGGTCGTGGTTCTATACTCAGTGATGCCGTTGGATTTGATGGACGCACTTATCTTCCAAGCCTTCCGCTGTTATAGTTATTAGATGGCCTTAAGCCATATTTATTGTAATAAGTTCTCTATTGAGACACTCGATGTAATAAGTGTGTGATTGCTACTCTATTATAAATCCTCCGAGTACTGTGTGGTGTCAGCATTACTGATCCAGGGATGACACCTAAGCATAGAGATCAAATCGTTTGAGGTCTGGTCGCTACATGAAATCTGTTTTTCCTTACTTAGTCATTCTTGCCTTAGATCTGTACCATCTATATCACATAGACGGTTTACCCTTGTAGAGAGTAATCTATTATATACCATTAGTCCCCTTGTAAACCGGCAATCCCTTGATCTCCGTTGTTATACTCTGGTTTAATAGTATGTGTATACCTCTGTTTCTGCTTATTGCTTTGTCATTCATAATTGTATCAGCCTCCGGTTTACCAATTTCACATACTTGGATTCCTTTGTCCTGTTGTAACTTATGCATCACTATGATTTGTAAACCGACATTTCTTTCCAGCTTTTCACTTGCAATGGCCAAGCAGTTTTATTCGTGCAACTGGGCTTCCTCCCGGGTTACCGAGGAGCAACTGAACGGAATGGTCAAGATCATAACCTTACCAAAGAAGAATGAGATCTGGTGGCGAGTTCCCGGACCGGAAAATCCTCCTCCCCTAAGCAAGGTGAGGTAGTGGTGTTTGTTGATCACATAGGCCGTGGTTTCAAACCACATGGATCAAGGTTTTTCCGGGATGTACTTGCCACCTTTCAACTCCACCCTCAAGATATTGGACCCAACTCAGTATCCAATATATGCAACTTTCAAGTTTTCTGTGAAGTGTACCTACAAGAAGAGCCAACTATGGAGCTGTTCCGAGATTTCTTCCATCTGAACCGGCGCACTAAATTAATGAATTTGTAGACGGACCCAATACTGAACTTGGTGGCGTCTCTATTCAGAAAAGAAAAGAGGTTGAATTTCCTCATGCCAAGCTGCACAGTCACCCCAAAGAGTGGAATCAAACTTGGTTCTACTGTAAAGACACCTCCCCTAAAGATGAAAATCCTCTGCCGGGTTACCGTGCCCACCGGCTGGCCAATACTCATCCTCATCCACAACGATTAAGTGCCCAGGAACGGGCCCCGTATGCACCTCAACTCGCCAAGCTGAGGGCCTTCTTGGCCAACGGTTTAACATGTGTAGACTTTGTCCGTTGCTGGATATCCTGGAGTATCTTGCCGCTAAATCGCCGCTCCCGCTTAATGTGCGAGTACACTGGTGAGGTAGAAGACTCCCAACGTCATATCAATATTCAGCTAACAGATGAAGAAGTCACCGAGGCCGTCAAGAAGATATTGAACGAATCGGAAGCTGTTTGTCGCCAAACCGGACTAGACCCTTTTTACACACAAAACAACCCGCCTACCGTAAGTATTGTTCTTCCGCTTTACCCTTGATATCTTTAGACTGTACAATCTTTGAATACCCTTCTTTTTACTTTTAAACAGGGTTATGGTCCGTTTTGGAAGAACAAACCGCAAGAGAAAGCGGCAAAAACTTCCCGCCCTAAAACCAAAGCCGTCAAGAAAACCACAAAGCGGAAGGCACCTGAACGCATCAGTATGGAACTGGACGACGACCCGGATGAACCGGAAGTTGAGGTATAACTTGATTCACTTGGTTACCTTTTCATGCATCTCATTGACAATGATACTTATCAGGAGGATGTGGAGGGTAGCCAAGCTGACGATGTAGAGGTAATTATCCTTCCCTCCGATTCAGACTCTCTGCCAACACAAAAAATCCATCAAGTGGTCCGAAAAGTAAGCATTTCACATCCTCTTGCTCACTTGGATCCAACATTTATTTTGAAGAAGCAGCAGCACGAGGCTTGCCGCACAACCCGGCACAACGGCCAAAAGGTTACATCGACCGGTTTACCGGACACTCCGGTTCGAAAACGCCGATCTGAGGTCTCACCCACTTCTGACACTTCTTATCCCAAGGCAGGCTATTTCCGACAACCTCTTAATCCGTCCAATTCGAATTATCAGGTGACACCTCCTTCATCCTCTGGCAAGTCAACAGTGACCCAACTCCCTCCTCTCAATACCATAGCTGGGTAAGTACTTCAACCCTTTCTGTTGATGTTTCATACTTTATATGATGTGCTAACCTTTGTGTTTGGTTCTGTTTAGAGCCAAAGCTAGACCCAGTAAAAAGGGCCGGGTGAATAATCCGCCCGAAGACCAGGTGGTTACTGAACCGGAGCAGACTGCTGAACCGGAGGGTCGAAATCCTGAAGCTATCTTTTGATGAACCACCCCCTCAAGATCACAATACTGATGAACAAGCAGAAGTTGATACTGTTGTGCCTGATGATGAACCGGCCAATCCAATATGGACTGGTAACAGATCTTCTACTCCGGTGAGGGCTACTGACACTCCATCATCTCCAGAAAAGGCTGGTGGAGACAAAGAAGGTGAGGTTATCATTATTGGTATTGGTCACACCTCTCCTAGCCATCCTGTAATCTTGGCCAAACATAGTGCCAAGGAAGAGCATGCTACCATGGAAAAAGGCAAATGGAGCACCGACTTGTCAAGCTACTCCCATCTCAGCGCTCAAGAACTCCACTCTGGTTTTCTAAACCGTCTACACACAAACCGTGATTATGAAGCCGGTTTGGTGAACTTGATGAAGGAGCGCTATGAGGTATTTTCATCACTTTTCCTTTCGTAAATCCAAAGTACAAGTATCAACCCAAGTAGCCCCCAAGGGCCGGTTTATGATGGAAATCATAAACCGGGACTTGATAATACCTTAACTCTTGCAAACCTTTCCTCCATATACCAACTGATCTTTTGAAGTAAACCAGGCGTGATTATTGTATTCCTATAGTTTTCGCCTATGTAGTCCCCAAGGGCCGGTTTATCTTTCCAAGGTGAACTGGGACTTTAATCCGTGCATCCATTTGAACAGATATACATTAGCCCCCAAGTGTCAAGGATAATGCTTGCATTGTATTTGAGACTTGCAAAGAAAATTTTGATGATAGAACAAATAGGCATTAGCCCCCAAGTACAAAGTGCATAACTTGTTACACGCTTGGTACTTCAAAAATAGACATATCTCATTGTTGATATATCTTGCCTTTGCAGGCCGAGCTGAGTAAAAGGGATGCTCAAACCGTTAACCTTCAGGAGAACGTCAAATCTCAGCAAACAGAGGCTTCCAAGGCCAAGGAGGAGTTAACAAATGCCTTTGCTGCCATGGAAAGGTTGAAAGAGACCTTTAACAAAGAGCGTGCAGACTGGGAGACGGAAAAGGCCAGTTTAACAAAGAAGGCCGAGGACGCAGAGGCAGCCCTGAAGCCGGTGGTTGAAGAACTGACCGGCTTAAAGCGGTAGATTAATGCCATGACTTCTGTTGTGTTTGGTAAGTACTCTCTCATGAAGTTTTTGTAATTCGTAGTATCTTATGAATGACTTATTTACTGATGTTTAACCATGACAGGGACCCGCATTACTCATCTGGACTCTGATATGCGGATGAAGCTTAAAGTGGCCTACACTTTGATAGAACAGCTGTTTTCTAGATCGCAGCGAACCATTTGCACTGCAGCTTATAACAAGCCCCTGCCATCGTTGATAAAAGAGACTATCGAAAAGCTGGCCATGCTGCCTGCCCGGATCGACGAACTGAAGAAATCAACCGCAAGGTCAGGTGCACTAACCACACTAATCTGGGCCAAGGCGTGGATTCCGGATCTTGAACCGGCAGATATCATCAAAGGCTATCCTGGTGTGAAAGAAGACGGTTCAGACTTCAATAATGACGATCTCCGAAGGCTGACAAAGGAGATGCGGCCTATAGCAAGCAAACTGGCGGTGGACATAGATCTGTCACATTTTCAACCAGTTTACGATGCTGAAGGGAAAAGACAGCCCACACTGATTCATAATGTAGAAGAGCTTGTTCCGCCAATCCGTAAGCATACTTACGCTCTTGATATTGACCCTTCCAACCTTATTCATGAAGAAGCCGTTTTTCAAGACTTAACTGGAATCAACTGGTCAACGCCTGATTTCCAGCGACTGGGGAGGGATGAAGAGAATACGCCCACTCAAGATGACCCTCAATCGTCAAGTCGTCCAGATGAGGAATCATAAACCGGTGGCCGGTTTACCAGTTGCAGTCTTCCGCTCTTGAAAACAATTATTCAATTTGGGATGTTTAAAGCACCTTGTAATAGGATAGCGTGAACACCTTTATCTGCCATGCCATCGAGCATGTTTTGTGGTGCTTGTTACTTAAAACTTGCCATGCCTTTGGGAGTTATGATATGCATACTCCATTATGGCTTTTGTTCCTGCATATAAAAACTTGAAAATGTCCTAGTGGTTTACCACTGGACGGGTCACAATGCCCAAAAAATATATACATAACTTGGATGGATAACCAAGATTGTAATAACCAGATATAAAATAGATGATACGTGTGACATACCTCGTTGGCTGACCAACTATTTGTATAGTAAGGGTGAAAACACCAATCTGAGTGTTGATGACTCCTTGCCCTCTTGTCGGTTCATATAAAACCCATACCGGGCTATAATAGCCACTGTATAATGCTGGTGACATCTAGTCAAAACCAGACCGGAGCAACGTATTGCCGGTTTAGAACTGATCATGTACTGACAACTAAGCGTTGAAAGCCATGCCGGGTTGTAAGGAACACCAGTTTATCAAAAAATATTCATAAATCCCTTATCAAAAGATTGTAAAACAGTGAAGACAAAAGAAATATGCAAGGCTTTTCATGGGCTGCCAGGCCCTAAGTCGAGGCTTTTCATGGGCTGTCAGGACGTTGAGTTAAACCATTTTGCAAAGCCTTTTAAGATGGACCTCAATCTTTAACCAATCACCATTTTAACTCTGACAAGTTCAGGGTCTATGAGATTGACTTGTCAAACGTTCAATGGGTCATACCTGGTTTACCTGGATGGAGTGGCTTACTTAAAGAGGCAGGATAACCCGGGGTTTTAGGTGAATACACCTGGCTTCCAAGCCTGGCTTGATAGCCTATTACAAAGGTGCAAGCTCATTGTTCTTTGAGAAGCAAGGAGCCCCCAAGTAATATTTGAGCTATGCTCAATGGTTACCTATGTTTGAGCTGCGCTTTATGCAACAGACTCTCTTTGGTTCCACATAATTTCCTTTTAGCTTTAAGCCTATCAAAAGGTGTAGCTATGGTGTAAATACAACCAAGCCCCCTAGTGATTTCCCTTTTTGGTCTTAAGCCGATCAAGAGGTGTAGCTATGGTTCGGATACGACCAAGCCCCCTAGTGATTCCTTTTATATCTGTGTGGCTTTATAAGCCGGGTTAATAGAACTCCGCTTTGTAAGTAGAAGCCCCCATGGAACCACACATGATGTAAAAAAGAACAAAGACCCCGCTTTAGATGAGGCTCCGGTTTATTATATAATATATACATTATCATAAGTATGTACATAAGAAGAGCCTGTGGCTCAAGTATAGTAAGGCCGAAGAAGAGCTATATTCCACGGCCGCTGAGTCTCCTCCTCTGATTTGCGTGAGTCTTTGTGCTCTCGAACATCGATGAGGTAGTATGACCCATTGTGCAGATTTTTGCTGACCACAAAAGGTCCTTGCCAAGGTGGGGATAACTTGTGCATATCTGTCTGATCCTAGAAGAGCCGGAGCACCAGATCGCCTTCTTGAAAAGTTCTGGTCTTAACCCGGCGGCTGTGATAACATCGGAGATCTTATTGATAAATCGCCGAACGTGCTGCTGCTAAATCACGCTCCTCATCTAACAGGTCCAGTGAGTCCTGACGTGCTTTCTCATTCTCAGCTTCAACATAAGCCGTCACACGGGGTGAGTCATGACGGATGTCACTAGGGAGAACCGCCTCTGCTCCGTAAACCATGAAGAAAGGCGTGTAACCCGTAGATCTGTTTGGCGTGGTGTTGATACTCCATAGTACGGAAGGTAAATCCTCCACCCAACAACCCGGCGTCCGCTTTAAAGGAACCATAAGCCGGGGTTTGATACCTCTCAAAATTTCTTGATTTGCCCTCTCTGCTTGACCATTAGACTGGGGGTGAGCCACTAACGCTACATCAAGCCGGATGTGCTCATGTTGACAAAATTCCTCCATATCACACTTGGACAGATTAGTACCATTATCGGTTATAATACTGTGTGGAAAACCAAACCGGAATATCACCTTTTTGATGAATTGAACCGCCGTGGCTGCATCACACTTACTGACTGGCTCTGCTTCTACCCACTTGGTAAACTTGTCAACTGCCACTAACAGGTGGGTCTTTTTGTCCTTGGATCTCTTAAAGGGTCCAACCATATCGAGCCCCCAAGTTGCAAAAGGCCAAGTAATTGGAATCATTCTCAACTCATGAGCCGACACATGAGTGCGGTGTGCAAATTTCTGACAGCTGTCACACCTTTTGTCTAAATCCTCAGCATCAGCATGAGCCGTCAACCAATAGAAGCCGTGACGAAAAGCCTTAGCCACCAAGGATTTTGAACCGGCGTGGTGACCACAATCTCCTTCGTGGAGTTCTCGCAAAATCTCACAACCCTCTTGAGGAGACATGCAACGCTGAATTGCTCCTGTGATGCTGTAACGATGTAACTCCCCATTGATAATGGTCATTAACTTGGATCGCCGGATTATCTGCCGGGCCAAGGTTTCATCCTCCGGTAACTCGCCCCGGTTCATGTGTGCCAAGTACGGGACTTTCCAATCCAGTATAACATGCAAAGCCCCCATCAACTGGGCCTCCGGGTCAGGAATAGCCAACTCCTCCTCTGTGGGTATCTTGACCGACGGATTATGCAGTACGTCGAGGAAGACATTAGATGGCACCAGTTTACGCTGAGAGCCTAGACGACTTAAAGCATCCGCTGCTTCATTCTTTCGCCGGTCTATATGGTCAACTTGATAACCCTTGATATGACCAGCCACTATGTCCACCTCTCGTAGATATGCAGCCATGAGTGGGTCCATAGAATCCCAAGTGCCAAATACCTGTTGAGCCACCAGGTCCGAGTCACCGAAGCACTTAACCCGGCTTAAGTTCATCTCCTTAGCTATCCGAAGACCGTGGAGTAAGGCCTCATACTTAGATGCATTGTTAGTGCAAGGGAACATTAAGCGAAGAACATAACAAAACTTGTCACCTCGTGGGGAAGTTAATATGACTCCAGCCCCCGAGCCCTCCAATTGCCTGGACCCATCAAACTGAATAGTCCAATAAGTGTTGTCTGTCTTTTCCTCTAGTGCCTGCTGAAGGAAATATGCCCTAGAGGCAATAATAAAGTTATTATTTTATTTCCTTATATCATGATAAATGTTTATTGTTCATGCTAGAATTGTATTATCCGGAAACATAATACTTGTGTGAATACATAGACAAACTAAACGTCACTAGTATGCCTCTACTTGACTAGCTCGTTAATCAAAGATGGTTATGTTTCCTAACCATAGACATGTGTTGTCATTTGATTAATGGGATCACATTATTAGGAGAATGATGTGATTGACATGACCCATTCCATTAGCTTAGCACCCGATCGTTTAGTATGTTGCTATTGCTTTCTTCATGACTTATACATGTTCCTATGACTATGAGATTATGCAAATCCCGTTTGCCGGAGGAACACTTCGTGTGCTACCAAACGTCACAACGTAACTGGGTGATTATAAAGGAGCTCTACAGGTGTCTCCAAAGGTACATGTTGGGTTGGCGTATTTTGAGATTAGGATTTGTCACTCCAATTGTCGGAGAGGTATCTCTGGGCCCTCTCGGTAATGCACATCACATAAGCCTTGCAAACGTTGCAACTAATGAGTTAGTTGTGCGATGATGTATTACGAAACGGGTAAAGAGACTTGCCGGTAACGAGATTGAACTAGGTATTGAGATACCGACGATCGAATCTCAGGCAAGTAACATACCTATGACAAAGGGAACAAAGTATGTTGTTATGCGGTCTGACCGATAAAAGATCTTCGTAGAATATGTGGGAGCCAATATGAGCATCCAAGTTCCGCTATTGGTTATTGACCGGAGACATGTCTCGGTCATGTCTACATTGTTCTCGAACCCATAGGGTCCGCACGCTTAACGTTACGATGAAAGTTTCATTATGAGTTTATATATTTTGATGTACCGAAGTTAGTTCGGAGTCCCGGATGTGATTACAGACATGACGAGGAGTCTCGAAATGGTCGAGACATAAAGATTGATATATTGGAAGCCTATGTTTGGACATCGGAAGTGTTCCAGGTGAAATCGGCATTTTACTGGAGTACCGGGAGGTTACCGGAACCCCCGGTAACCTAATGGGCCTTAATGGGCCTAGTGGAGGAAGAGGAGAGGAGGCCTAGGGGCTGCCGCACGCCCCTCCCCCCCAAGTCCGAATTGGACAAGGAAGGGGGGTGGCGCCCCCCTTTCCTTTCTTCCCTCTCTTCCTTCTTCCCCAAGTCCTATTCCAACTAGGGAAAGGGGGAGTCCTACTCCCACCGGGAGTAGGACTCCTCCTGCGCGCCTCCTCCTAGGGCCGGCCGTACCCCCCCTTGGCTCCTTTATATACGGGGGCAGGGGGCACCCCTAGACACACAAGTTGATCTCTAAGATCGTTCTCTTAGCCGTGTGCGGTGCCCCCTTCCACCATAGTCCTTGATAATATTGTAGTGGTGCTTAGGCGAAGCCCTGCGACAGTAGAACATCAAGATCGTCACCACGCCGTCGTGCTGACAGAACTCTTCCCTGACACTTTGCTGGATCGGAGTCCGGGGATCGTCATCGAGCTGAACGTGTGCTAGAACTCGGAGGTGCCGTAGTTTCGGTGCTTGATCGGTCGGGCCGTGAAGACGTACGACTACATAAACCGCGTTGTCATAACGCTTCCACTGTCGATATATGAGGGTACGTAGATCACACTCTCCCCTCTCGTTGCTATGCATCACCATGATCTTGCGTGTGCGTAGGAAAATTTTGAAATTACTACGTTCCACAACAGTGGCATCCGAGCCTAGGTTTTATGCGTTGATGTTATATGCACGAGTAGAACACAAGTGAGTTGTGGGCGATATAAGTCATACTACTTACCATGATGTCATACTTTGGTTCGGCGGTATTGTTGGACGAAGCGGCCCGGGCCGACATTACGCGTATGCTTACGCGAGACCGGTTCTCCCAACGTGCTTTGCACAAAGGTGGCTAGCGGGTGTCAGTTTCTCCAACTATAGTTGAACCAAGTGTGGCTACGCCCGGTCCTTGCGAAGGTGAAAACAGCACCAACTTGACAAACAATCGTTGTGGTTTTGATGCGTAGGTAAGAACGGTTCTTGCTAAGCCCGTAGCAGCCACGTAAAACTTGCAACAACAAAGTAGAGGACGTCTAACTTGTTTTTGCAGGGTATGTTGTGATGTGATATAGTCAAGACATAATGCTAAATTTTATTGTATGAGATGATCATGTTTTGTAACTGAGTTATCGGCAACTGGCAGGAGCCATATGGTTGTCGCTTTATTGTATGCACTGCAATTGTGCTGTAATGCTTTACTTTATCACTAAGCGGTAGTGATAGTCGTGGAAGCATAAGATTGGCAAGACGACAACGATGCTACAATGATGATCAAAGTGTCATGCCGGTGACGATGGTGATCATCACGATGCTTCGAAGATGGAGATCACAAGCACAAGATGATGATGGCCATATCATATCACTTATATTGATTGCATGTGATGTTTATCTTTTATACATCTTATATTACTTTGATTAATGGTAGCATTTTAAGATGATCTCTCACTAATTATCAAGAAGTGTTATCCCTGAGTATGCACCGTTGCGGAAGTTCTTCGTGCTGAGACACCACGTGATGATCGGGTGTGATAGGCTCTACGTTCAAATACAACAGGTGCAAAATAGTTGCACACTCGGAATACTCAGGTTATACTTGACGAGCCAAGCATATACAGATATGGCCTCGGAACATGGAGACCGAAAGGTCGAGCGTGAATCATATGGTAGATATGATCAACATAGTGATGTTCACCAATGAAACTACTCCATCTCACGTGATGATCAGACATGGTTTAGTTGATTTGGATCACGTGATCACTTAGAGGATTAGAGGGATGTCTATCTAAGTGGGAGTTCTTTAGTAATATGATTAATTGAACTTAAATTTATCATGAACTTAGTACCTGATAGTATCTTGCTTGTTTATGTTTGATTGTAGATAGATGGCCCATGCCGTTGTTCCGTTGAATTTTAATGCGTTCCTTGAGAAAGCAAAGTTGAAAGATGATGGTAGCAATTACACAGACTGGGTCCGTAATTTGAGGATTATCCTCATTGCTACACAGAAGAATTACGTCCTGGAAGCACCGCTGGGTGCCAGGCCTGCTGCTGGAGCAACACCAGATGTTATGAACGTCTGGCAGAGCAAAGCTGATGACTACTCGATAGTTCATTGTGCCATGCTTTACGGCTTAGAATCGGGACTTCAACGACATTTTGAATGTCATGGAGCATATGAGATGTTCCAGGAGTTGAAGTTAATATTTCAAGCAAATGCCCGGATTGAGAGATATGAAGTCTCCAATAAGTTCTATAGCTGCAAGATGGAGGAGAACAGTTCTGTCAGTGAGCATATACTCAAAATGTCTGGGTATAATAATCACTTGATTGCGTCATTGACAGAATTTTCCAATCACTGCCACCTAGCTACAAGAGCTTCGTGATGAACTATAATATGCAAGGGATGAATAAGACTATTCCCGAGCTCTTCGCAATGCTGAAAGCTGCGGAGGTAGAAATCAAGAAGGAGCATCAAGTGTTGTTGGTCAACAAGACCACTAGTTTCAAGAAAAAGGGCAAAGGGAAGAAGAAGGGGAACTTCAAAAAGAACAGCAAGCAAGTTGCTGCTCAAGAGAAGAAACCCAAATATGGACCTAAGCTTGAAACTGAGTGCTTCTACTGCAAGAAGACTGGTCACTGGAAGCGGAACTGCCCCATGTATTTGGCGGATAAGAAGGATGGCAAGGTGAACAAAGGTATATGCGATATACATGTTATTGATGTGTACCTTACTAATGCTCGCAGTAGCACCTGGGTATTTGATACTAGTTCTGTTGCTAACATTTGCAACTCGAAACAGGGACTACGGATTAAGTGAAGATTGGCTAAGGATGAGGTGACTATGCGCGTGGGAAATGGTTCCGAAGTCGATGTGATCGCGGTCGGCACGCTACCTCTACATCTACCTTCGGGATTAGTATTAGACCTAAATAATTGTTATTTGGTGCCAGCGTTGAGCATGAACATTATATCTGGATCTTGTTTGATGCGAGACGGTTATTCATTTAAATCAGAGAATAATGGTTGTTCTATTTATATGAGTAAAATCTTTTATGGTCATGCACCCAAGAAGAATGGTCTATTCTTAGTAAATCTCGATAGTAGTGACACACACATTCATAATGTTGAAGCCAAAAGATGCAGAGTTGATAATGATAGTGCAACTTATTTGTGGCACTGCCGTTTAGGTCATATCGGTTTAAAGCGCATGAAGAAACTCCATACTGATGGACTTTTGGAACCACTTGATTATGAATCACTTGGTACTTGCGAACCGTGCCTTATGGGTAAGATGACAAAAACACCATTCTCCGGTACTATGGAGAGAGCAACAGATTTGTTGGAAATCATACATACAGATGTATGTGGTCCGATGAATGTTGAGGCTTGTGGCGGATATCGTTATTTTCTCACCTTCACAGATGACTTAAGCAGATATGGGTATATCTACTTAATGGAACATAAGTCTGAAACATTTGAAAAGTTCAAAGAATTTCAGAGTGAAGTTGAAAATCATCATAACAAGAAAATAAAATTCCTACGACCTGATCATGGAGGAGAATATTTGAGTTACGAGTTTGGTGTACATTTGAAACAATGCGGAATAGTTTCGCAACTCACGCCACCCGGAACACCACAGCGTAATGGTGTGTCCGAACATCGTAATCGTACTTTACTTGATATGGTGCGATCTATGATGTCTCTTACTGATTTACCGCTATCGTTTTGGGGTTATGCTTTAGAGACGGCCGCATTCATGTTAAATAGGGCACCATCAAAATCCGTTGAGACGACGCCTTATGAACTGTGGTTTGGCAAGAAACCAAAGTTGTCGTTTCTAAAAGTTTGGGGCTATGATGCTTATGTGAAAAAACTTCAACCTGATAAGCTCGAACCCAAATCGGAGAAATGTGTCTTCATAGGATATCCAAAGGAAACTATTGGATACACCTTCTATCACAGATATGAAGGCAAGACTTTTGTTGCTAAATTGGGAAACTTTCTAGAGAAGGAGTTTCTCTTGAAAGAAGTGAGTGGGAGGAAAGTAGAACTTGATGAGGTAACTGTACCTGCTCCCTTATTAGAAAGTACTACATCACAGAAACCGGTTTCTGTGACACCTGCACCAATTAGTGAGGAAGCTAATGATGATGATCATGAAACTTCAGAACAAGATACTACTGAACCTCGTAGATCAACCAGATTAAGATCCGCACCAGAGTGGTACGGTAATCTTGTTTTGGAAGTCATGCTACTAGATCATGATGAACCTACGAACTATGGAGAAGCGATGGTGAGCCCAGATTCCGCAAAATGGCTTGAAGCCATGAAATCTGAGATGGGATCCATGTATGAGAACAAAGTGTGGACTTTGGTTGACTGGCCAAAAGATCGGCAAGCAATTGAAAATAAATGGATCTTCAAGAAGAAGACTGACGCTGACGGTAATGTTACTGTCTACAAAGCTCGACTTGTCGCAAAAGGTTTTCGACAAGTTCAAGGGATTGACTACGATGAGACCTTCTCACCCGTAGCGATGCTTAAGTCTGTCCGAATCATGTTAGCAATTGCCGCATTTTATGATTATGAAATTTGGCAGATGGATGTCAAAACTGCATTCCTGAATGGATTTCTGGAAGAAGAGTTGTATATGATGCAGCGGGAAGGTTTTGTCGATCCAAAGGGAGCTAACAAAGTGTGCAAGCTCCAGCGATCCATTTATGGACTGGTGCAAGCCTCTCGGAGTTGGAATAAATGCTTTGATAGTGTGATCAAAGCATTTGGTTTTGTACAGACTTTTGGAGAAGCCTGTATTTACAAGAAAGTGAGTGGGAACTCTGTAGCATTTTTGATATTATATGTAGATGACATATTACTAATCGGAAATGATATAGAATTTCTAGATAGCATAAAGGGATACTTGAATAAGAGTTTTTCAAAGAAAGACCTCGGTGAAGCTGCTTACATATTGGGCATTAAGATCTATAGAGATAGATCAAGACGCTTAATTGGACTTTCACAAAGCACATACCTTGACAAAGTTTTGAAGAAGTTCAAAATGGATCAAGCAAAGAAAGGATTCTTGCATGTGTTACAAGGTGTGAAATTGGGTAAGACTCAATGCCCGACCAATGCAGAAGATAGAGAGAAAATGAAAGATGTTCCCTATGCTTCAGCCATAGGCTCTATCATGTATGCAATGCTGTGTACCAGACCTGATGTGTGTCTTGCTATAAGTCTAGCAGGGAGGTACCAAAGTAATCCAAGAGTGGATCACTTGACAACGGTCAAGAACATCCTGAAATACCTGAAAAGGACTAAGGATATGTTTCTCATATATGGAGGTGACAAAGAGCTCATCGTAAATGGTTACGTTGATGCAAGCTTTGACACTGATCCGGATGATTCTAAATCGCAAACCGGATACGTGTTTACATTAAACGGTGGAGCTGTCAGTTGGTGCAGTTCTAAACAAAGCGTTGTGGCGGGATCTACATGTGAAGCAGAGTACATAGCTGCTTCGGAAGTAGCAAACGAAGGAGTCTGGATGAAGGAGTTCATATCGATCTAGGTGTCATACCTAGTGCATCGGGTCCAATGAAAATCTTTTGTGACAATACTAGTTCAATTGCCTTGGCAAAGGAATCCAGATTTCACAAGAGAACCAAGCACATCAAGAGACGCTTCAATTCCATCCGGGATCTAGTCCAGGTGGGAGACATAGAGGTTTGCAAGATACATACGGATCTGAATGTAGCAGACCCATTGACTAAGCCTCTTCCATGAGCAAAACATGATCAACACCAATGCTCCATGGGTGTTATAATCATTACTGTGTAATCTAGATTATTGACTCTAGTGCAAGTGGGAGACTGAAGGAAATATGCCCTAGAGGCAATAATAAAGTTATTATTTTATTTCCTTCTATCATGATAAATGTTTATTGTTCATGCTAGAATTGTATTATCCGGAAACATAATACTTGTGTGAATACATAGACAAACTAAACATCACTAGTATGCCTCTACTTTACTAGCTCATTAATCAAAGATGGTTATGTTTCCTAACCATAGACATGTGTTGTCATTTGATTAACGGGATCACATTATTAGGAGAATGATGTGATTGACATGACCCATTCCATTAGCTTAGCACCCGATCGTTTGTATGTTGCTATTGCTTTCTTCTCGACTTATACATGTTCCTATGACTATGAGATTATGCAACTCCCATTTGCCAGAGGAACACTTTGTGTGCTACCAAACGTCACAACATAACTGGGTGATTATAAAGGAGCTCTACAGGTGTCTCCAAAGGTACATGTTGGGTTGGCGTATTTCGAGATTAGGATTTGTCACTCCGATTGTCGGAGAGGTATCTCTGGGCCCTCTCGCTAGTGCACATCACATAAGCCTTGCAAGCATTGCAACTAATGGGTTAGTTGTGAGATGATGTATTACGAAACGAGTAAAGAGACTTGCCAATAACGAGATTGAACTAGGTATTGAGATACCGACGATCGAATCTCGGGCAAGTAACATACCAATGACAAAGGGAACAAAGTATGTTGTTATGCGGTCTGACCGATAAAAGATCTTCGTAGAATATGTGGGAGCCAGTATGAGCATCCAGGTTCCGCTATTCGTTATTGACCGGAGACATGTCTCGGTCATGTCTACATTGTTCTCGAACCCGTAGGGTCCGCACGCTTAACGTTACGATGCCAGTTTCATTATGAGTTTATATATTTTGATGTACCGAAGTTAGTTCGGAGTCCCAAATTTGATCAAGGACATGACGAGGAGTGTCGAAATGGTCGAGACATAAAGATTGATATATTGGAAGCCTATGTTTGGACATCGGAAGTGTTCCGGGTGAAATCGGCATTTTACTAGAGTACCGGGAGGTTACCGGAACCCCCCGGTAACCTAATGGGCCTTAATGGGCCTAGTGGAGGAAGAGGAAAGGAGGCCTAGGGGCTGCCACACGCCCCTCCCCCCAAGTCCGAATTGGACAAGGAAGGGGGGCGGCGCCCCCCCCTTTCCTTTCTTCCCTCTCTTCCTTCTTCCCCAAGTCATAATCCAACTAGGGAAAGGGGGGAGTCCTACTCCTGGTAGGAGTAGGACTCCTCCTGCGCGCCTCCTCCTAGGGCCGGCTGCACCCCCCTTGGCTCCTTTATATACGGGGGCAAGGGGGCACCCCTAGACACACAAGTTGATCTCTAAGATCGTTCTCTTAGCCGTGTGCGGTGCCCCCTTCCACCATAGTCCTCGATAATATTGTAGTGGTGCTTAGGCGAAGCCCTGCGACAGTAGAACATCAAGATCGTCACCACGCCATTGTGCTGACGGAGCTCTTCCCCGATACTTTGCTGGATCGGAGTCCGGGGATCGTCATCGAGCTGAATGTGTGCTAGAACTCGGAGGTGCAGTAGTTTCGGTGCTTGATCGGTCGGTCTGTGAAGACGTACGACTACATCAACCGCGTTGTCATAATGCTTCCGCTGTCGGTCTACGAGGGTACGTAGATCACTCTCCCCTCTCGTTGCTATGCATCACCATGATCTTGCGTGTGCGTAGGAAAATTTTGAAATTACTACGTTCCCCAACACCTGCAACTCTGTCCAATCTTTGATGAAGTCCATGAGTGCTTGAGATTTTATCGTTGTGCGAGGTGTGTACTTGATCCCGTGAGGTCCAAGCTCAATAGCCCACTTGGCAATCTGGCCAGTTGCCTCTCTGTTTTGGATGATATCTCCCAAAGGGGCTGAACTAACCACTGTGATAGGATGACCCTGAAAATAGTGCTTGAGCTTCTTGATTGCCATATAAACTCCATACACCAGCTTTTGCCTATGCGGATACCTCTACTTTGATTCGATAAGCACCTCACTCATATAATAAACCGGCCGTTGAACGGATACTCTTTTCCAGCCTCCTTGCGCTCCACAACAATAGCCACACTGACAGCCCAGGCATTAGCAGCCACATATAGCAGTAAAGGCTCTTTATCGATCGGAGCCGCAAGGACAGGCGGTTCAGCTAACAGCCTCTTCAGATCCTCAAACGCTTTATCAGCCGCATCGCTCCAGACAAAGTCATCCATTTTCTTTAGCATCTGATATAAAGGTATAGCCTTTTCCCCAAGACGACTGATAAACCGGCTCAAAGCTGCAATCCAGCCCGCCAGACGCTGAACATCATTGATACATGCCGGTTTAGCCAGAGGGTGATAGCTGTGATCTTCTCCAGATTAGCCTCAATGCCCCTGTTAGACACCAGAAAACCCAAGAGCTTGACTGCTGGAACACCAAAGACACATTTGTACGGATTAAGCATCATCTTATAAACCCGGAGGTTGTCAAAGGTTTCTCTCAAGTCATCTATCAATGTTTCCTCCTTCCTAGACTTTACCATAATACCATCCACATATACGTGAACATTGTGCCCAATCTTCTTATAAAGACAATTCTGAACACATCGTTGATAAGTCGCCTGGGCACTCTTGAGCCCAAAGGGCATGGAGACATAGCAGAAGGCTCCAAAGGGAGTTATAAAAGATGTCTTCTCCTGGTCCTTAACTGCCATTTTGATCTGATGATAACCAGAGTAAGCATCCAAGAAACACAAACGGTCACAACCCGCCATAGCGTCAATAATCTGATCAATACGAGGGAGGGAAAAGGGATCTGCTGGGCAAGCCTTGTTCAAATCTGTGTAGTCCACACACATATGCCAAGTGTTGTTTTTCTTAAGAACCAGCACCGGATTAGCCAACCACTCCGGGTGAAAGACCTCCACAATAAACCATGTGGCCAACAGCCGAGCTACCTCCTCACCGATAGCCTTATGCCTTTCTTCGTTGAAGCGGCGGAGAAACTGCCTGACCGGTTTAAACTTAGGATCTATATTAAGTGTGTGCTCAGCGAGTTCCCTCGATACACCTGGCATGTCAGAAGGCTTCCATGCAAAGATGTCCCGATTCGCACGGATGAACTCGATGAGTGCGCATTCCTATTTGGGATCCAGGTTAGCGCTGATGCTGAACTGCTTGGATGAATCGCGAGGAACAAAGTGAACCATCTTAGTGTCTGTAGCTGATTTAAACTTTAACACTGGATTGTGCTCCATAGTTGGTTTTTTCAAAGAAGTCATGTCTGCCGGATCAACCTTGTCCTTATAAAACTTCAGCTCCTCTCTGGCACAAACCGACTCAACATAAGCCGCATCACCCTCTTCACATTCCAAAGCAATCTTCCTGCTCCCATGTACTGTGATGGTCCCTTTATGACCCGGCATCTTAAGCTGTAGATAAACATAGCATGGCCTCGCCATGAACTTGGCATAAGCCGGCCATCCAAACAGGGCGTGATACGGACTCTTAATTTTCACCACCTCAAAAGTCAACGTCTGTGACCTTGAGTCATGATCATCTCCAAAAGCCACCTCTAGGGCTATCTTGCCCACCGGATACGCAGACTTGCCAGGCACCACACCGTGAAAAATGGTGTTCGATGGTTTAAGATTCTTATCTGTCAATCCCATACAACGGAAGGTATCATAGTAAAGGATATTGATACTACTTCCACCATCCATAAGCGCCTTGGTGAAATTATACCCCCCAACTTGAGGTGCCACCACTAAGGCCAGATGACCCGGATTATCAACCCAGGGTGGGTGATCCTCTCGAATCCATAATATTGGTTGCTCAGACAAGCGCAAATACTGAGGCACTGCCGATTCAACAGAGTTCACGGCCCTCTTGTGAAGCTTCTGATCACGCTTGCACAAGCTAGTGGTGAAAACATGATACTGCCCACTATTCAACTACTTTGCATTGCTCTGATAACCCGACTACTGCTGTTGCTGATTCCCCTGATGGTTATAACCTCCCTGATTGCCCTGGTTCCCTTGATTACCATGTCCGGTTTGATTGCCTTGGAATCCTGAACCGGAGCTGCTGCCTCCATAACCCGGCCCATGAAAACCACCTCCTGAACCGTCGGGTGGGCCATTATCGTATTGAAACATATTGGTGTTCTTGAACTCTCGCATGATGAAACAATCCTTCCAAAGATGTGAAGCTGGCCTCTCATTCGATCCATGCTTTGGACAAGGTTGATTTAACAAGCGTTCCAAATTTGGACCTGAACCTCCGCCCCTCTGGGACGGTTTGCCCTTACGACGCTGACCGTTGTCCTGAGCATTGGTGTTAGCCACAAAGTCCAAACTATTGTCTGCCTTGCGCTTACCATTATTCCCATGACCTACCGGATTGTGCTGCTGCCCCTTGGTATTGACGTTCTTTTTTCCCTTCCCTGGTTTGTCATCCTCAGACTCAGGGTCTTTGGTACTATCTGAATCTGCATATTTCACCAAAGCAGCCATAAGGGTTGACATGTCATTGCAGTGACGTTTGAGCCTCCCTAGCTTCAGTTTCAATGGCATAAACTGGCAATTACCCTCCAACATCAAAACCGCTGTGTCCGTGTTGATACGGTCCGATGAACGCAGAATAGCTGAGACTCACTTCACCCAATGAGTTGTAGACTCCCCATCCTCTTGAACACAAGTGGCCGGGTCCACCATCGACATAGGCTGCTTACAAGTATCTTTAAAATTCTGGATGAATCAGTGTTTTAACTCCGCCCATGACCCAACGAAATTAGCCGATAAGCTCTTTAACCAAGTATGAGCTGTCCCCTCCAACATCATGGTGAAGTATTTAGCGCACACCGCTTCATCCACATCCAACATCTCCATTTCCATCTCATAACTCTCAACCCATGACTCTGGTTGCAAATCGGCGGTGTAATTGGGCACCTTATGAGGGCCTTTAAAATCGTTGGGCAGTCGCACATTACGCAATGCGGGGGTAAGACACGGCACCCCTAAAGAACTGAAGACCACGCCTGGCTCCACTGAAGTGGTAGGACGAAGTGGAGTAGGTTGACGAGCTGCGTGCTGAGCTGCTAACTCGGCTTCTTGACGTGCACGACCATGATCCACCACATCCCGCGCATTGGCACCACCACCTGCCGGGTTGTGCCCTTGCGGCGAGTTATGGTGAAGTGCACTGCTTGATACAGCCAGCTCATCCTCAACGTGCCTGCTGTAGCTCCGACTCGGGCGGAGGGTGGAATGAATCCTCTCGCAACTATGCGAATAAGCCTGCTGCTGGTTTAAAACTGTTTGAAGGAGCTCTCTGGCCCGTCATGTCTCAATCGCCACTAGTGACTCGCGGTCCATTGGGAGGGCCGCCAATTGTGAAGCGGCGACCACAATGTTATCCAACGGGTTGGAGTAATGCCCCGAAGGCGTCGGAACATACTGTGGCACAATGTTGTTCTAACGAGGGGGGTTCCTCGTGGGCGGCTGAACCGACGCTCCTGTTCCTGGTGCCTCAGTCCGGTTTCCCACCAGCTGGTTACTGGTTCCTGCTCCTGGCGTGTTGAAGAGATTTCTTGGCTCATAACCCGGCGGGAGGTGCGACCGGTATATCCTCCTCATGACATCATTTGAGGCACTCTGATCCAGCCTAAGCCGGTAGGCCTGAGCTTCTAACTCGGCCCGTTCTGTAGCCATCCTGGCGTTCTCTGCTGCCAGGTCCGCTTTAGCCTGAGTTATCTGATCCTTCACCTTTGCGATCTCCGCATTGTGCTGATCTTGGGTTGCGGCTTCCACTTCTGCTGCCATCAATGTTGCCAAAGTGTCGAACAAATCAGACAGAACCTGAGCCGGAGGCAGCACAGAGCCCCCTGCTCCCGCTGGCATTGTTGTTGCTGAACCGGAGAGCATTGCCGCGGCGGTAGAAGAGTGCTGCGCTAGTTGTGTACCCGCCATGAAGACCGCGACCCAATTTGGCAGATCGAGGGGGCCCGGAATATTATTGCCATTGGAACCTCCACTAATCCGGCCATCCTGCAGCTGATACAGCAACTCGGTCTCTCCGGTTGAAGACTCGTCATCAGAACAGACAATGGTTTCCCCATCAGATGCCCGTCCATCCTCATATTCCGCTCCATGGATGACACCTACGAAAACATGCCTTGCTACGGGCTGAACCGGGGCAGGGCTTGCACGCTGAGGCGTCTTGATGATGTCGGTGCAGGTGTCCGGCTCACGGCCCGGTTCACCGATCTTGACGATGAAGATGTGAATTCTGCCAAAGGGGACCCGGTACCCATATTCAATTGAATCGGCCTCGGGGCCCCATCCTGCGCCGTCGATGTAGAGCTTGCCACGACGAATCTTCGTCATCCGGCCCACAGCGTATCCCTTGAGTCCTTCGAAGCTGCCCTTCAAGAACTCGAAACCATCGTGCGATAGCCCCACGATGGGCGCCAACTGTCGTAGTTTTGTCACGGCAAATGTCCTTGTGAAAGGACTTAGTCGTGGAGCCATCGCTATGGGTTAGCTTAAAGGGGTTAAATCGAACAAGGGACATGAGGGTTTTTATACTAGTTTGGCCCCTTTGATGAAGGTAAAAGCCTACGTCTAGTTGTGTTGGTATTGCTAGGGTTTCGATGAGCAGGGAGCGAATCCGCTTTGCCTGGCTCTCGAGTTGTTGTCTGTTGTCCCTAAACCGCTGTCGGGTCGTCCCTTTATATACATAGGTTGATGCCCGCCAGTTTACAGAGTCCCGAGGCCGGATCATAAACGTGTCCGGCTCGGTCTCTATCCTTCCTATCTTACAATGCAAGTTACATAATAAGGTCGGTTTACATCTACAGGCCTTAACTCGCCTTTGGGCCTTGGGCCATCATAAAGCGCCATCATTCTTATGTCTTCATGGGCTTCTAATCTTCATAAAGTCAATCGGGCTACTCCTGGCCGGTTTAGGTCCAGTAGTAATATCCCCAATAGGGAGGCTTGACTTTTTGAACTCCACATGCATGTCCCCAGATTGAGGTAATGGGACTTCATCTTCATCCGAGCTTGCCTCCACCTTTCCCCTAGGCTCATAGTCTTCTTCTTCCTCCGAATCTTGGGATGACATATTGCTCTAATCTGCAGCAGAACAGGTCGAAACAAAAACAGAGGATATTTGCGTGATATGGTCGTCAAAACCTCCGGGGGATTATATAATGAATTTTTACCGACCAAAAGAAGTATCATGCAAGAAAACGGAGTCCGGAGGGCACACGAGGTGCCCACGAGGCAGGGGGCACGCACAGGGGGTAGGGCGCGCCCTCCACCCTCGTGGAAGCCTCGTGTCCTTCCCGGACTGCTTCTTATTTTCCTATTTTCTTAAATATTCCAAAACAGAGAAAAATTGCCATTAGAACTGTTTTGGAGTCGGTTTACTTTCTGTACCACTTACCTCCTCGTTTTTAGGAGTCTGAAACGTTCTGGAAAGTATCCCTTATGTATTCCTCCGGGGTTACGGTTTCAATAACATTAGTTTCAATGTTTATGGGATTACATGAAATATAATGTTTGATTCTTTGACCGTTCACCACCCTCGGATTTGTGCCTGCGAAGTTGTTGATTTTTATGGCACCAGAATGATAGACCTCCTCAATGACGTAAGGACCTTCCCATTTAGAGAGAAGTTTTCCTGCAAAAAATCTTGAACAAGAGTTGTATAACAATACATAATCACCTACATTAAACTCACATTTTTGTATCCTTTTGTCATGCCATCTTTTAACTTTTTCTTCAAACAGTTTGGCATTCTCATAAGCCTGGGTTCTCCATTCATCAAGTGAGCTAATGTCAAAAAGCCTCTTCTCACCGGCAAGTTTGAAATCATAATTGAGCTCTTTAATGGCCCAATATGCCTTATGTTCTAGTTCGAGAGGTAAGTGACATGCTTTTTCCATAAACCTTTTTATACGGGGACATACCCATAGGATTTTTGTATGCAGTTCTATAAGCCCATAATGCATCGTCAAGTTTATTGGACCAATTCTTTCTAGATCTATTAACACTCTTTTGCAAAATTAATTTAAGCTCTCTATTGCTCAATTCTACTTGACCACTAGACTGTGGGTGATAAGGAGATGCAATTCTATGATTAACATCATACTTAGCAAGCATTTTACTAAAGGCACTATGAATAAAATGTGAACCACCATCAGTCATTAAGTATCTAGGGACTCCAAACCTCGGAAAAATAACTTCTTTAAGCATCTTAATAGAGGTGTTATGATCAGCACTACTAGTTGGAATAGCTTCTACCCACTTAGTAACCTAATCAACAACAACTAAAATATTTGTATACCCATTAGAGGAAGGAAACGGTCCCATATAATTAAAGCCCCAAACATCAAATGGTTCAATAACAAGTGAATAATTCATAGGCATTTCTTGACGTCTACTAATATTACCAATTCTTTGACATTCATCACAAGACAAAACAAACTTATAGGCATCTTTGAAGAGAGTAGGCCAATAAAAACCGGATTACAATACCTTATGTGCAGTCCTATCTCCAGCATGGTGTCCTCCATAAGCCTTAGAGTGACACTTGCATAGGATTTGTTCCTATTCATGCTCAGGTAGACAACGTCTAATAACACCATCTACTCCTTTATAAAGGTGTGGGTCATCCTAAAAGTAATGTCTTAAATCATGGAAGAACTTTTTCTTTTGTTGGTATGTGAAACTAGGTGGTATAAATTTAGCAACAATATAACTAGCATAATCAGCATACCATGGAGCAGTACGAGAGACAATTATGACAGCTAATTGTTCATCAGGAAAGCTATCATAATAGGTAGTGGGTCATCAAGAACATTCTCTAACCTAGACAGGTTGTCTGCAACGGGGTTCTCAACTCCCTTTCTATCAATAATATGCAAATCAAATTCTTGTAGCAAGAGAACCCATCTAATAAGTCTAGGTTTAGCGTATTTCTTTTCCATAAGATATTTAATAGCAACATGATCAGTGTGAACAGTTACTTTAGAATCTACTATATAAGGTCTGAACTTATCCCAAGCAAATACAACTGCTAAAAACTCTTTTTCAGTAGTAGCACAATTTATTTGAGCATTGTCTAGATTTTTATTAGCATATTGCATAACATTTAATGTCTTATCAACTCTTTTTTCCTAGAACAGCCCCTACAACATAATCACTAGCATCACACATAATTTCAAATGATAATTCCAATCAGGAGGCTGAAAAATAGGTGCAGAAATCAAGGCTTTCTTAAGTATTTCAAATGCTTCTACACAATCATCATCAAAGACAAAAGGAACATCTTTGTGTAAGAGATTAGTCAGAGGCCTAGAAATTTTAGAGAAGTCCTTAATGAACCTCCTATAAAAACCGGCATGACCAAGGAAACTTTTTATACCTTTAATGTCCTTAGGACACGGCATCTTTTCAATAGCATCAACTTTAGCTTTATCAACTTCAATACCTCTTTCAGAAATTTTGTGCCCCAAGACAATACCTTCATTAACCATAAAGTGGCACTTCTCCCAATTCAAGACAAGATTAGTTTCTTCACATCTCTGCAAAACTCGATCAAGGTTGCTTAAGGAATCATCAAAAGAAGTTCCGTATATGGAGAAATCATCCATGAAAACCTCAATAATCTTTTCACAAAAGTCAGAGAATATAGAAGTGATACATCTTTGAAAAGTAGCAGGTGCATTGCATAAACCAAAAGGCATACATCTATAAGAAAAAGTACCGAAAGGGCAAGTAAAAGTTGTCTTTTCTTGATCCTCTTTTGACACAGGTATTTGAGAGAAACCAGAATAACCATCTAGAAAGCAAAAATGTGTATGTTTGATAGTCTTTCTAGCATTTGATCAATAAAAGGTAAAGGGTAATGATCCTTTTTTGGTAGCTTTATTTAATTTGTGGAAATCAATTACCATTCTATAACCTATAACAATTCTTTGTGGGATCAGTTCATCTTTATCATTAGGAACAACAGTAATACCTCCCTTCTTAGGGACACAATGGACAGGACTTACCCACTGACTATCAACAACGAGATAAATTATATCTGCCTCCAGAAGCTTTAGTATTTCTTTTCTTACCACTTCTTTCATCTTAGGATTTAACCGTTGTTGGTGATCAACAACCAGTTTCATGTCTTTCTCCAATTTTATTTTGTGCTAGCATAAAGTGGGACTAATGCCCTTAAGATCATCAAGAGTATAGCCAATAGCAGCACGGTGCTTCTTCAGAGTTTGCAATAATTTCTTTTCTTCATGCTCTGAAAGGTTAGCACTAATAATAACAAGATATATCTCTTTCTCATCAAGATATGCATATTTGAGAGTATCGGGTAAAGGTTTAAGCTCAAACACGGGATCACCCTTGGGTGGAGGGGATGCCCTAAAATCTCAAAAGGCAAGTTGTGTTTCAAAATAGGTCCCTTTTAAAGAATACTTAATCTATTTCCCTTCTTTCATTCATAAACATATCATTTTCATGGTCTAGCAAATATTGTTCTAAAGGATCATTAGGAGGCATGGCAATAGAAGCAAGACCAATAAATTCATCTTTACTAGGCAATTCTTTATCATGGGGTTGTCTATGAAATTTAGCAAAATTAAACTCGTGAGACATATCCCCCAAACACATAGTAACTACATCATTTTTGCAGTCTATCTTAGCACTAGCAGTATTCAAGGAGGGTCTACCAAATATAATGGGACAAAAGTTATCTTGTGGGGAACCAAGAACAAGAAAATCAGCAGGATATTTAACTTTCCCACACAAGACTTCAACATCTCTAACAATCCCAACTGGTGAAATAGTGTCTCTATTGGCAAGCTTAATAGTAACATCAATTTCCTCTATCTCAGCAGGTGCAATATCATGCATAATTTCTTTATATAAGGAATGAGGTATTGCACTTGCACTAGCACCCATATCACATAAGCCATGATAGCAATGATCTCCTATTTTAACACAAATAACAGGCATGCCTACAACAGGTCTATGTTTATCTTTAGTATTGGGTCTAGCAATTCTAGCAGCTTCATCACAGAAGTAAATAACATGCCCATCAATATTATCGGCCAAGAGATCTTTAACCATAGCAATACTAAGTTCAACTTTAATTTGCTCAGAGGGAGTAGGTGTTCTAGTATTACTCTTTGCTACCTCTTGAGCACTGCGTTGGTTTTCCCTTGAAGAGGAAAGGGTGATGCAGTAAAGCAGCGTAAGTATTTCCCTCAGTTTTTGAGAACCAAGGTATCAATCAAGTAGGAGACCACACGCGAGTCACCTCCTACCTACACAAACAAATAACAACCTCAAAACCAACGCGATAAAGGGGTTGTCAGTCCCTTCGCGGCCACTTGCAAGAGTGAGATCTGATAGAGATGATAATAATAAGATAAATATTTTTGGTATTTTTATGATCTAGATTGAAAGTAAAGATTGCAAAATAAAATAGATTGGAAACTTGTATGATGCAAAATAGACCCGGGGGCCATAGGTTTCACTAGTGGCTTCTCTCAAGATAGCATAAGTATTACGGTGGGTGAACAAATTATTGTCGAGCAATTGATAGAAAAGCGAATAATTATGAGAATATCTAAGTATGATCATGTATATAGGCATCACGTCCATGACAAGTAGACCGACTCCTGCCTGCATCTACTACTATTACTCCACACATCGACCGCTATCCAGCATGCATCTAGAATATTAAGTTCGTAAGAACAGAGTAACGCCTTAAGCAATATGACATGCTGTAGAGGAATAAACTCATGCAATATGATATAAACCCCATCTTTTTATCCTCGATGGCAACAATACAATACGTGTCGTTTCCCTTTCTATCACTGGGATCGAGCACCGCAAGATTGAACCCAAAGCTAAGCACTTCTCCCATTGCAAGAAAGATCAATCTAGTAGGCCAAACCAAACTGATAATTCAAAGAGACTTGCAAAGATAAACCAATCATACATAAAACAATTCGGAGAAGATTCAAATATTGTTCATAGATAGACTTGATCATAAACCCACAATTCATCGGATCTCGACAATCACACTGCAAAAGAAGGTTACATCGAATAGATCTCCAAGAGAATCGAGGAGAACTTTGTATTGAGATCCAAAGAGAGAGAAGAAGTCATCTAGCTACTAGCTATGGACCCGAAGGTCTGAGGTAAACTACTCACACATCATTGGAGGGGCCATGGAGTTGACGTAGAGGCCCTCCGTGATCAATGCCCCCTTCGGCGGAGCTCCAGAAAAGGCCCCAAGATGGGATCTCTTGGGTACAGAAGGTTGCGGCGGTGGAAATAGGGTTTCGTGGTGCTCCTGGATGTTTTCGGGTATGTGAACATATATAGGAGAAAGAAGTACGTCGGTTGAGCCACGAGGGGGGAGGGCGCGCCCAGGGGTAGGCGCCCCCTGCCTTGTGTCCGCCTTGTTTGTTTCTTGAAATCCACTCCAAGTCCTCTGGATCACGTTTGTTCCAAAAATCACGTTTCCAAAGGTTTCATTCCGTTTGGACCCCGTTTGATATTCCTTTTCTACGAAACACTGAAATAGGCAAAAAACAACAATTTGGGCTGGGCCTCCGGTTAATAGGTTAGTCCCAAAAATAATATAAAAGTGTAAAGTAAAGCCCATTAACATCCAAAACAGATAATATAATAGCATGGAACAATCAAAAATTATAGATATGTTGGAGACGTATCAAGCATCCCAGCTTAATTCCTGCTCGTCCTCGAGTAGGTAAATGAGAAAAACAGAATTTTTGATGTGGAATGCTTTCTAGAATATTATTCAATGTATTTTTCTCTATTGTGGCATGAATGTTCAGATCCGAAAGATTCAAGATAAAAGTTTATTGTTGACATAAAAATAGTAATACTCCAAGTATGTTAATCAAGCAATTATGCCTTATCAAAATACCATAGCCAAAGAAAACTTATCCCTACAAAGTCATATAGTTTGGCCATGCGTCATTTTCGTCACACAAAATGCTCTCATCATGCACAACCCCGATGACAAGCCAAGCAATTGTTTCATACTTAGCCTTTTCAAACTCTTTCAACTTTCACGCGATATATGAGTGCGAGCCATGGACATAGCACTATGGGTGGAATAGAATATGACGATTGAGGTTGGGTGAGAAGACAAAAGGGAGAAATTCTCACATTGACGTGGCTAATCAATGGGCTATGGATATGCCCACCGATTGATGTCAATGCAAGGAGTAGGGATTGCCATGCAACGGATGCACTAGAGCTATAAATATATGAAAGCTCATCAAAGAAACTAAGTGGGTGTGCATCCAAATCGCTTGCTCATGAAGATCTAGGGAATTTGAGGAAGCCCATCATTGGAATATACAAGGCAAGTTCTATAATGAAAAATTCCCACTAGTATATGAAAGTGACAAAATAAGAGACTCTCTATCATGAAGATCATGGTGCTACTTTGAAGCACAAGTGTGGAAAAAGGATAGTAACATTGTCCCTTCTCTCTTTTTCTCTCATTTATTTTTTCTATTTTTTTATTTGGGCCTTTTTTTTTCTTTTGGCCTCTTTTTTTTTGTCCGGAGTCTCATCCCGACTTGTGGGGGAATCATAGTCTCCATCATCTTTTCCTCACATGGGACAATGCTCTAATGATGATCATCACACTTTTATTTTCTTACAACTCAAGAATTACAACTCGATACTTAGAACAAAATATGACTCTATGTGAATGCCTCCGGTGGTGTGCCGGGATTGCGATGAATCAAGAGTGACATGTATGAAAAAATTATGAATGGTGGCTTTGCCACAAATACGATGTCAACTACATGATCATGCAAAGCAATATGACAATGATGATGCGTGTCATAATAAATGGAACGGTGGAAAGTTGCATGGCAATATATCTCGGAATGGCTATGGAAATGCCATAATAAGTAGGTATGGTGGCTGTTTTGAGGAAGATATAAGGAGGCTCATGTGTGATAGAGTGTATCATATCACAGGGTTTGGATGCACCAGCGAAGTTTGCACCAACTCTCAAGGTGAGAAAGGTCAATGCATGGTACCAAAGAGGCTAGCAATGATGGAAGGGTGAGAGTGCGTATAATCCATGGACTCAACATTAGTCATAAATAACTCACATACTTATTGCAAAAATCTACAAGTCATCAAAACCAAGCACTACGCGCATGCTTCTAGGGGGATAGATTGGTAGGAAAAGACCATCGATCGTCCCCGACCGCCACTCATAAGGAAAGCAATCAAAGAACACCCCATGCTTCAAATTTGTCACATAACGTTTACCATACGTGCATGCTACGAGACTTGCCAACTTCAACACAAGTATTCATCAATTTCACAATTACTCACCTAGCACACCTCTAATATTACCACCTTTATATCTCAAAACCATCTATCAAGCATCCAATTTCTCTTAGCATTTGAAATTTATAACCAAAGTGAATTACCATGCTGTTCTAAAGGACTGTTAAATTAATATAAGTGAAGCATGAGAGATCAATTATTTCTATAAAATAAAACCACCGCTGTGCTGTAAAACATATAAGCGAAGCACTAGAGGAAAATTTGTATAGCTCCAAAGATATAAGTGAAGCACATAGAGTATTCTAATAAATTCCAATTCATGTGTGTCTCTCCCAAAAGGTGTGTACAGCAAGGATGATTGTGGTAAAATAAAAAGCAAAGACTCAAATCATACAAGACGCTTGTCGGCGTTCTGGGAACGGGGGTCCCCAGACTTGCCTGCCTGCGGCCTGCGGCGTGGCTCAAGTGGGGGCCCAGCGTGGCCCATCTTCATCAACACGAGGCTCAAGACCCTCACGAGGTGGACGACATGGTGCATCCTCAGGCACAGCCTCGTCAGGCTGGCTCGCGAGGAGGCGGAGAGTTCAAGGCAGGGTAGCTCGCGAGGTGCCCATGACGCAAGCCATGACGGCACGGGGCACCAGGCGGGTGCCAGCGCGAGCAACGTCCCTCTTTCCTCTTTGGTGCAAAGGGGGCAAGCGTATCCGCGGAGTACCGAGGCATCAGGCAAAGGTTGCCACTTCGGTGCAACGAGACCAAGACCAGGAGGACTACGAGACGGAGGTCACCATGGAGCCCAGCGCGGCGTCATCACCAGAGCCTTTGGCAGGCGAAGACTGCTTTTGTCAGGATAGATGTACTCGCTGCCCCCCTTCAAATTAGCCCGCCATTGTTGGATCCCTTCCCACTCAATATTTGGGGAGAGGACCAGGGCCTCTATAAATAGGACTAGCCACCCACATAGCAAGGGGTTCGAGGGTTGGTTCATTCGGTTCGCAAGTAGAGAGAGAGAGAGGGTGACTGAACTCTTCATAGCAGTTCATCACCACAGCCAAGAACAGACCCTCGCGAGGTTGTTCTTCCTTGTATTGTTCATCCACACCAGCCCCAGGAGGCAATCCATCCACCACACACTAGAGTAGGGTATTACACCACATCGGTGGCCCGAACCAGTATAAATCTTGTGTCTTTCGTGCAGCTCTTTTAGTAGTTTAGATCCCGTCGAGACGGAGAGGTTGAAGGCGAGATTTCCACGCGCACCCCAGTGTTCGAACCTTAAGGGTCTGGCGGAACCCGAAATCCGACATTTGGCGCGCCAGGTAGGGGTGCGCCGGAATTCGTCTTCCACCGCTTCGTGCCCCGTCGCGTCTTCATCGCCATGCCCGGCGACCAGGAGGTCAACCCGACCCATGGGCTGCGTGGCCCAAACGCGCGGAACTGCTTGCCTCGGGCGACCCCGCGCCCCAGGCAGCTCGCGGTCCGCAGGGCGCTGTGGGCCACGGGCGACGCGGACAAACTTTGGCAACTCTTACGCCGCGGCAGGCTTGGTCGGCAGCAAGGGCCTCCAATCACGCTGCGACAACGACACCATACACCCGCCGGAAGCAGGCGAATTCGAGGGCCGCGCTCACGGTGGCCCGAGAGCTGCTGCGGTGCAGGTTGCTGGAGGGCGGCCACGACGTGCCGCTAGAGTGAGTGGCGGAGCTCCTGGGCTTTGCCGCCTCGGGGGCTCACCCCTTCTCCACCCAGCTCCCATCTCAAGCCCAGAGCGACCCGCACGGGGGCTCCGCGCGCGCCCGCGGGCTTCAAGGCTACTCCGACGCCGGCGAAGCTGTCAGCACCGGACCGGTGGCGGCGCTGCCCCCGCCCCCGGCCCGCGAAGGAGAAGGACTCAACGCGATCCGCGGCACCGGAGGGCGGCCGCATTGCCACCCAGTGGCAGGCATGACAGGTGGGGGTGCATGGCATGCGGGGCGCCACGGCATGGCGTACGGGATGACGGCGACGGAAGAGTACGTGCCCCTCATGATGGACCAAGGACACCCTCACGAGGACGGGCAGGGCTCACTCCTCGGCCCCAGCTGGGGGGACGAGGTGATGGAGGCTGAGCACGCCCTGTGACACTCTCACGTAATAATGAGTGGGGCTGTACACGCCCCGGAGTCTCAGGGGTGCCGGCCTCAGGCCCTGGGGCTTCCTCCCACGCCCAGTGGACATCACTTAGCTCCGCGCTGGTGAGAAGACGTCCAAGACTAGATTAGGTGCCGGACGCGGCCTTTTGTTTGCCTTTTGTTACCCTTCCCTTTGGTTGTAGCTTTTCTCTCGCTGGATTTAAGTTGGATTCGAATTTGAGATTTGCGTGTGTTTGGGGGAGGGGTGCTTGTTCTCGCTCGAGCTGTTCTCGCGTTCTAGTTGCCGCTTCGTCACAGCTGCCTCCCCTCGCGAGCCCCTCACGAGCCAGGTCAGGCCAGGCTAGTGCGCAGCCCAGGCTGCCGCTGTTGCTCCCTTTCGGGAGGATTTTCGGGTGCCTGCGGAGGTTGTCCTATCCGGAAAAGGCCCAGAGCCTGTGAAGCAAGGCGAGTGCCTGTGAAGCTCTCGCGCTCGAGGAAAAGGCCCAGAGCCTGTGAAGCAAGGCGAGTGCCTGTGAAGCTCTCGCGCTCGAGGAAAAGGCCCAGAGCCTATGAAGCAAGGCGAGTGCCTGTGAAGCTCTCGCGGTCGAGGAAAAGGCCCAGAGCCTGTGAAGCAAGGCGAGTGCCTGTGAAGCTCTCGCGCTCGAGGAAAAGGCCCAGAGCCTGTGAAGCAAGGCGAGTGCCTGTGAAGCTCTCGCGCGCGAGGAAAGGGCCCAGAGCCTGTGAAGCAAGGCGAGTGCTTGTGAAGTCATTGCGTTCGGGAGAAGGCCCAGGGCCCGTGGAGAAGGCCAACGCATGAGGAGTTTCTCATCAGCGACAACCTCACATCCTGAGGACCCAGCTAGGAAGCGCCCAAGGCGTCGCGCCCTCCTGCAGGCCGCCTTGGAACCAGCGTGGGACAAAGGTCAAAAGCCTGAGTTCTATTCATGCAGAGTGAAAAAGACAGGAGCGATACGCTCTCAGTCGGACCAATCCCCCAATGCGTCCCCGGAAGCACCTCCTGAGCCCTCGCCGGAGTCCCCGAGCTCGCCATCGATGCCTGCGTCACTGCCGGCGGCGTCAGGGCCGCTCGCCACACCATCCTCGTCAGCACCCACGACCACGTCGCTGTCGTCCGAAGTGAAGGCCCTGACGAGGGCGTCCACATTATCCTCCACCCAGCGCGATAGGTCGTCCCAGACGGCCTAGGGGACTGGGGCGATGACGGCGTCGAAGTCGAAGTGGGGATTCATGTTCTGAAGATGGCTGAAGACGCGGGAGAAGGCGCGCTTGAGCAAGGCGCGGCTCCTCACCTCCACCAACCTGTCGGCCCTAACCGACCGCGCCTCCAGCTGCGCCACCACGGCGGTGAAGAACTGCAGGTTACCGGCGTAGTTGATCGTGTGTGGCTCACCGACGGACGCCTCGCAGATGTTGCCCAAGGCCGAGTTGGCCCTCTCCCTGAGCGTGGTGAACATTGGGCCATGCGCGTGCTCCAGGAGCCGCCGCTGGCGTATTTTGTCGGTGTTCTGGCGCTCGACGGCCTCAGCCTCTTCCATCCGTTGGCGAAGGCGGAGCACCTCGGCTTGAGAGGCGGCTAGCTCTTTCTGCGCTGCCTCAAGGGCGGCCCAGGAGGCGTCGGCCAACCGCATCACCTTGTCCCGTTGGGTCCTCAGGGCTGCGGTTCTGCCTTCGGCTTCGCCCCGGATCATCCCCAGCTTCCCCTCGAACTTACGCTCGAGGCCTTGGCGCGCCATCGCCACCCAACGACAAACCTCCTCCAGGACACGCGCTTCCCGTGCAGCGACGTCGTCCTCCGCCTGCGTCACTAGGCGCTCCCTCATCTCTAGCCTCTTGTACTCACGGGAGCGTTTGGCGGCCTCCAGCACCAACGCTTCCTGGCGCTTCTGAACCTCAGCTGGATCACCGGAGGCCACCTCCATCGACGCGAGGGCTGCCTCGCGCAGCTCCGCTTGCTCCTCCAACGAGTGGCATCGAGCCAGGAGCTCGTGAGCTCGCTCCTCCGCCGCCTCTCGCCATCCGTCAGCTCTCCGGGCCTCCTCGATGGCCTGGGAGCGGGCCACTCGGGAGGCCTCTAGCGACGCCTTCGCTTCTTCATCATCAAGGTCGTGTTGGCGGCGCGCAAGGGCGACGGCGGCCTCCAGCTCGCGCCTCCCTGCAGCTAGGTGCAGGCCCTCGGCCTCCAGGCGAGCATCTTTAGCGGCAAGCTCTTCCCCAAGCAGGTCCATCGCGTCGGCCGCTCATCGAAGGAACCCTTGGCGGCGAGAGCGGCGCTCCCGAGCACGCTCGAGCACATCTTCCACGTCATCATCCGCCCCAAGCAGGCGCCGGGGGCTGCGGGTCATCGTTCCCCCTCCGGGCAGGGGGCTGGGAGCTGGCAACCTCGCAACGGCCGGACGCGCCACATCAGAAGCCCGACCAAGGACCAGCCCGCCTCCAGATGAGGGGCGTAGGTGGCGCCTCAACCAGTCGCAGCCCAAGGCCAGACGGGAGGTACCCGACAGACTAGCTATCCCCTGAGAAGGCCCGCGAAGGAGAAGCGCGGGGAATGAAGGGCCGCGGTGCACCTCAGGACGATCTGCCCCATCAGACGCCTTCACCGCGAGGGCAGAGCTGCTCGGAGCACTTGAGGATGGTGGAGGAGGCGAAGCCGAGGGAGGTGGTGCCTCGGCGACTCCCGCGATCTCAGTTGGAAGGGGCTTGCGGAGCAAGAATCAGCGAAAGCGACAAGGGGATCGGGAGTCAGAGAGGAAAAAGACTTACTCATCAGTGGCGAAGTACTTCCTACGCTTCAGCACGCGACAAGGGGAGTCAACACCCAGAGCCTCCCTCTTCCTCCGGAGGGCCTCGAAGTCCACGCGGAAGCAGCCCAAGAGAAGAGCGCAAGGATCAACCTGCCGCGAGGACGAGGCACCAGGACGGCCCGCGTCGGGAGCGCCCGCCTGGCGCGTGCCACCAATCACCTTGTTAGAAGCCGGGACCAGGGCCTCCAAGGCCCCAGCCCCGGGCGCTGGGAGCGGCTGCCTACCACCTTCAGCCACAGCAGTACGGGCCTCAGGAGCTGTCTCCTCACGAGCGGCATCGGGCGCTGCACCCTCCTCCGGAGCTGCCCCCGCGCGAGCAGCCTCGGGCGCCGCACGCTCCTCCGCAGCCGTCCCCTCACGAGCGGCGCACAATGCTGCCCCCTCCTCTGGAGCCTCCTCGGCCTCAGGCGCCTCCTGTCTCCCTTCTCCGCCGCTTGAGGAGGAGTCGTCTTGGCCGATTGGGAGGGGAGTCACCACTACAGGGTTCTCGCGAGGCCCTTGGAGACCGGCGGGGCGCAGCCCCCACTCATCGAAGGCGGGCATCTGCTTCACGAAGTCAGCCTTGCTCTGACAGAGATATAGCAAGGCCCCGCCTTGCCGGATGTTGCCAGGATTGGGGTCCCCGGCCAAAGTCAGGAGCGTCGACTTCAGCGCCGCGGGAGCCAGGTCTTCTTCCTGAAGCCTCATGTCGTCCTCGCGCCCCCGGAAGGCCCACATTCGGCGAGAGTGTCGTTGTAGGGGAGCGACACGGCACAACAGAAACTCCTTCACCACTTTGGGCGCTGTCACGCCGAGTTTCCTCAGGAGCACGAAGCGGGGCCTGACGAAGACAAGCCGAGGGCTCTTCAGCGTCTCCTGGCCCCAACCCGAATTGGGGACGGCAGGCGAGGTCCGCTCCGATAGCAGGGGGCTGGGCACCCCTGCGTCCACATACAACCACCGCTCGCGGAACCCGGCCGCGGGCTGGGGGAGTTGGAAATCAATTCCAGACGCCTCGGACACAGGCTCGGCAGCAAAGCTCGCGCATGCCCAGCGCTGGGAAGGATCGACAAGACGCAGCGAGAAGAAGTGGCGCAGCAGGGCGACCGAAGGAGAGATGCCCACCATGGCTTCGCAAACGAAGGCAAAGACCGAAAGGAGGGTGATTGTAACGCCCCATATGTAACCTTCCCCAATTGTACTCCAACTCTTGCCGTTTCCGGCATTAAGTTATATTTAATTCTTGGGTTCGGGTCTTTGTCTCCGTGTGTGTTTTTGTTTTCGTGCATCTCATATCATGTCATCACGTGCATTGCATTTGCATACATGTTCGTCTCATGCATTCGAGCATTTTCCCCGTTGTCCGTTTTGCATTCCGGCGCTTCGTTCTCCTCCGGTGGCCATTTCTAGCTTTCTTTCGTGTGTGGGGATTAAACATTTCCGGATTGGGCCGAGACTTGACATGCGGCTTTGGTTTACTACCGATAGACCGCCTGTCAAGTTTCGGTTCATTTGGACTTCATTTGATACTCCAACGGTTAACCGAGGGACCGAAAAGGCCTCGTGTGTGTGCAGCCCAACACCCCTCCATTTTGGCCCAAAACCCACCAAACTCAGCTCCATCGTCTCGGATGTTCGATCACGATCGTGTGGGCGAAAACCGCACCTCATTTGGACTCTCCTAGCTCCCTCTATGCCTATATGTACACCCCCCGTTTTCGGATCTCTCTTCCTCCCCGAAACCCTAATTTCCCGGATCCATCGCTCTAACCGCCGACGGACACGTCCGAATCGGGCCGGAGGTGTCCGCCCGCCGCCTCCAGCCTATCCCGCGCCGCCACGTGGCCTCCCGGCCGCCGCCGCCACCGTGGCCCGCCCGGCCCACGGGGAGCCCGCCTCCTCGCCCGCGGGCCACTTCCTCCGCGCCCCGCGCCGCCGTCGTCTTCACCGTGGCCGGCCGCCACCCGCCGCCGCCTTCGCTCCTCCGGCCGCCGCGCGGGCCTCGTCGGCACCGCACTGCTCCGCCTCGCCGGAGCCCGTCCTCGTCGTCGGCCACCACCGCGGGGCACCGCGCTGCTCCCGCGCCCCGGCGCCCCCTCCTCTCTCCGGCCGGATCCGCCGCTCCGGCGAACCCCGGCGTCCCTCCTCCTCTCTCCGGCCGCCGCGCCATCGCCGGCATCGCTACAGTGGCCGCGAGATCCGATCCGGATCGGTGCTACAGTAACACTAGGGAGGTTGATAATTTTGCTAAGTCCCAGAAATTTTGATCCAAGTTGCTCTGTTTGAGGCTCCATATCTTCGCATCCGTAGCTCCGATTTGGGCATATAATATGTCAAAATCTTCGCCTCGACGAGTACATCATTTCATTACATTGCATCACTTGCATTTGAGGTAATCTTGTTGCCCAAAATTCTGTTGGAATGAGGCATGTTGAGTTAAATTGCAGATCCGTTAGTTCAACATGCACTTTTGTCATTTTTGCCATGATTAATCCGTGCATGATATGCCTGTGCCCCATTGGGATGAATTGTTAAGTATGTTGTCTTCTTTCCATAGGTGCCTTCCATGTATTTTTAGGATGTGTGTGTTGTCTTGTGCAAGCTTGCGAAGAGGGCTACCTGAGTTTCCTGATTTCAGGGACTTAGTGAAAATCACAAAGTCTGGGCCGTTTTAGTTCACGATGCTATATGTCCGGCCTGTTTCCTAGTGATCCGTGCCTCTTTTGGGGATGATCAGTAAGAGTGATTTGTTATGCTTGTTGTGCTTAATCCATCCATGTCTTTACTTGTTATGTTGGAGCACCATAGGTTGACTCAATCGAGCTCAACTTTTGGATAGTTGCTGTTTTGGGCAGATCGTGAACTCTTTTGCGATTTTGCCGGAGTGATTGCTAGTGATCCATGCATGCTATGCCATTGTTCTTGCCATGTCTAGATAGAATTTTGTGCCTTATTAATGGATATATGCTTTCCTTGCCATGACTTGCACCGTAGTGAGAGCATCGAGCTCGTTTACATGCCTCCGTGAGTTATATTTCAGCATGTCCCAGTTTTCACCAAGTCTAAAAACTGATTGTGTTTCATCGATGTTCGTGTGCTCGGTAGAGTATTTTGTGAACCCTTTTGGCCCCAGGTCATTTTGGGTGTTTTCAAAAGCTTGTTGAGTAGCTCCATGCCATGCTCTTACTTGCCATGTTCAGAGTTTCCTTCATGTTGTTTTGCTGCTCCGAAGATAGCATCGTGGTCTGAAATTTCAGACTAGCGTTAATTTCGCTAAGTCTGAAATCTGTTTTGCTTATTCAGTTTTGCCATGCTTGTTTGAAGCCCTTAATGGATGATTTTGCCTATGCCTCAGTCCTGATGATTTGTTAAGCTTGATGAGTACATCATTGCCATGCAGTTTTTTTTCATATTGGGTGGCTGTAGCATGTTCATTTTGTTGCATTTAGGAGCCTACTTGCTGTAAAT